>CM034151.1:657936594-659317947 GCA_019776745.2 Taxus chinensis | reverse complement strand
TGTCTACATTTTCTCCCACTTTATGTTGTTGAGTGAATACTTGATAACATAAAGTGGATAAGAGATATGTATATGATAACCATGTAGATCGATGGTGAAAGTGTGCCGAGGAGACAAGTGAAAGCGTGAAGTGATAAAAAAAAGAAGCGTGGAAGCTAAAAAAGAGGAAGTGACCTTAGGAGTAAAGCGCATTATGTCGTACCATGTTGTGTTTTTATTCGTTGATGTGGGGCTACTTCTTTTTACGTATGAAGGATAGAGTTACAAAAGAATAGAAAAATAAGTAGTCAAATATGTGTATATGATTTTTTTAACATAAGTATGTAAAAGTGTGTAAAAAATAGTAAAAGGAAAGTGTGCTCCTGATCCGTGAAGAGTGAAAGGGATAGAAAATGTCCTGAAAATGTTGTATAAGAGTGATATTTTTGGGTTATCTCATGCCAAGAACAAGTTTTTGGGCAATCTCACACCAAGTGCAAGGTTTTTGGGCAATCTCACGCCAAGTGTGAGTTTTTTGAGCGATCTCATGCCACGGTAAATGAGTGTTGGGGAGAAAGGTCTAGTTTTATTCTCCTTCCATGACTGCTTCCCGAATTTATACACTACTACAAATGGTGTGATATGTGTTTAGTTTCATGTTGTTCCAATTTGATCCAAGTAGAAAAAGGAGATAGAAGGCATTCTAATTGTTAGAGGATTGTGACTATACTGTGTAAAATATTGTCAACTGTGTTGATATGAGAAAATAATTATAGCTTCCCCTAGTCATTGGCACCCAGGAAAGATCAAGAGAGCCCGGGCGCTAGTGTCTATAGTTGGGCACTAACATATGTGTTGAACTGAGGATCCAAGTCAGAATTTGGGTTGTTATATGACTGGAACTATATCTAGTTCATGTATTGTGCAAGACTGCACTGAATCTCTAAGTTGTTGAATGGGGTGAATGATTCACCCAATGTATGCCCCCCCTCATTTGGGGTGTATGTGACGTCACTAGGAGAATGTGGCCCAAAGGAGAGGACCGGATGTTGATCTGAAACTGTGCAGTCTATAAGGGAGGGAAATGTGCATGGTGGAAACCAAACCACATGCAAACAAGATGGCTAGATACATGTGTTAGTATAAAAAGCTAGTAAAAATGTCATAGAAAAGTAGTGTAACAATAAAATGTGCATACAAAATACACCTTGAAAAGTGGGTTTCAGACATGGGACATCACTCACAATGTCGCAAGACAATCAGGGCTGAAATGTCCAAAAGCATACAATGTGCATACAAGACAAATTCATAGGCCACAAATAATAACATACAATAGAAAACAATGAAAAAAAATACCAAGCAAAGTATCAGACAACCATGGTGCCAAATAATTCCTGCAAGGAAAATGTTACACATGAAGCACCCGCTAACATGTTAGCAAGATAAAGAGTATGTAAAATCGTGTATAGATCAATGGAAAGGAGTGTGCTAGTAAGAATAGGAAGTAGTAAATAATGGAACAATAACACCTGTGATGTGTAAGAGAAATAAATGTAGATGCCTCCAAAAGCCTTGGTGGGACTAGTAAGAGGTATAGTGTGAAGCATCATTTCTGCATATAAATATATGTAGAAATTCTACATTCACAACTAGAGAACAAGTGAATGTACATGTGTATATAGAAAAGATAATGACATACTGGATATCTGTCTAACATAGTAAACAAATTGTACATGTGACTAGTATAAGAAAACAAGAGTATATACAACCAATATATGCAACATGTTATGAGTCTGAATGGAATGGAATGAAAATTGAATGTGATAGGAGCAACGTGCCCCCAAGAGAATGTGGATGAGTATGAGATTAGGTTCATTTATAAAAGACCCCTCGATAGTCAAGAATGAACCATAGAACAAAAGTGCATCATTTAGAAATGGTTTGAATTATGTTAGCTAGAAAGATATGATCAATGAAATGTAGAGCATAAAAAATGTAGAAGAGGTGAGGTTCATTTAGATTTGAACCCTCAATAGTCAAGTATGAACCATGAAACTAGAGTGCTTCATAGGGTAGTGTGATGTGTGAGATTGAAATGCTGAAAATATGTATCGTGAAGCGTGGAGTGTGAAATGTGTAGTGTATGATGTTCATGGGTGTAGTATGCCCTCAATATTCAAGTGTGAACCTTAGCACAAGAGTGTGTCATAAGGTAATAACGATAAAAGTGTATCAAGATGTGTAATGATTCTCAGAGAGATGAAATATGAAGTACGGAGTGTAAGAGTAGAAATGATAAGAACCTGAGAATGCTAGGAGGGGGGAGAAGTAAGCAAGCTGCCCCCCCAAGTGTATGATGTAGATAAGAATAAAGTAACATCATCTAAGAGATCATCATTGTCATGGTTAAAGTCAATAAACAACCATGTGCATACCAATGAGTAAGATTTTGTGTATAAGCAAGAAATGAATCATTGGAAATAGAAACATAGATGAAAGGCATGGGAAATTTGATATCAATATGATCATGATCTAAAGTGCCACTAATGTAATCAATCCAAGACTACCCTAGAGTAAGTGGAGAAGTACGTGCAAGAAATATTGGTAAGTGAAGGACGCGAAGAACATAATCGACAGTAAAAAAAGACACATCCATGATAAAGCTAAGGAGAATGATGTTGTGGTAAGAGATGATCTAATGTGAATCTTATTCGGGTAAAGCCATCATGCATAAAAATAGTGTATGAGAAAGTAAGATCAAGTAGAATGTGTTGCTAATAAGATTCATGTATGAGAAAAGTACATGTAAATAGAGGAGGTGTTGACACGGAGCATTCTTGAAGAGCTGAAGCAGAAGGCATGGTGTCCAATGCACAAATGGATCCTTAGAGACGATCATGTCGGCGGTAGGGGTAGTAGGTTCCGTGAATTGATAATCATCAGTGAGATACATAGGAGGATTATGGAGATAATCAACATTGTGAGATAGAAATAGAGTAGGAAGAGTAGTGAGTGGGTCTAAAGTGCAATATTTGAATGGGTTACGGTCAGCAAAAAATAATGTACACACAACCATCGTGTAGGAACTTAACGCAATGATGAACCGTAGAAGGTATTACCTACATAGTGTGAAGCCACATTTTACCTAGTATGATATTGTATTAGAGTTTGGTCTTGATGAAAAATAATATTGTAAGGATGGTTTTTTGCCCAAGTGTGATAGATAAGGTGATATGGTCAAGGCATAGTCATGTAGAAGAATCATATCTATGAATATAAATATATGTTGGAGTGAGATTAGTGGAGGAAAGGCCAAGATTTTGAAGAAATGTAAGATTACAAATATTGAGCTCATATCCATTATCAACTAGTACTTTCCTAATGCCTATGTTAAAGATGTAAGTGTTAATATAAAGAGGAGGATCTTTTTTGTGAATAGAAAGAGCAATAACTACATTATATGGGAAAGTAAGGTGTCGAGAAAATGCACCAATGAATAACTAATATACATGATCTAGAGGAGTATTAGTGGGAATGTAAGTATTAACCAAGAGAGAGTTGGTTTTAGCCTTACATTCAGGATTAGCTTGGCAAAAAGGCATATATAGACATAGCCATAATGGAAGAAACTTAAAAAGAAAGAAAGAAAGATTCAATAGTCATCAAAATTTGGGTTCACCAAATGATTTAACAAATATAGAAATTTGTAAAACCCTAATTGCAGAGCAATGTAGGATAAATAAATTCTAGGTACATATTTTGAGACAAGTAAGTAAGCTAATAAATTTGAAACCTTAGGTACAAGAGAGGGGATAAAAGACTTAATTGATTTGCGCTATCCCTGGGACTATTATAGACTGAAAGATTGATGAATGAGAAGATCACTGAATGTTACTAGATGATCACTGAATTTTCCTATAACCTGCAAATAGAAGATGACCTATAAAACCCTAAAACTAAATCAAATCCCAAAAACAAAATATGCAAAATGAGGAGTTAGACTGACCTCAATGGTCACCCAATTGAGTGATCTTACAACTAATCGCTACACTACATTTCAAACACCATGTAGTTATTGTGTGTGTGATAGAATTGTGCCCTAGGAATCCCTTTCACAAGTGTGAGGCGTAAAATAGCTAGATATACCAGTGTAAATAGATGTGTGAATGGAAAAATGAACTTCCCTTCATATGCGTGTATACAATAAATGTAGTCCCTTATCCCTTGAGTGAGTGTTATATAGATGCCTTGATGGTCTTAGAATGCCTTTAGATGCAACTCTAGGTGGTGATAATAGATGCTTAGAGCTTGGTCCTTTATTATGGTCACATAGCTTTGTATTTATATCATTCCCTTGGTTGAATTTCGCAATTGACAACTGGAAGTCTGACCCATAAGAGAATAAGATGCCCAAAAGATAAAATAATCCCAAAAATATAGATTAAAGTAGAAAGAGGTTGGGGGCACCCACAAGGACGAGGGCGTTGGTGTCCAGAGTCATGAATGATAAAGCAGTGAAGTACTTACTATGATATAGGGGTTTAGAAGGCCAAATAGAAAATAAGAAACATAGATAAAAGGCCAAAAATAGTTTTCAATTGCTATTTTTCTCACTTAGGAATCATATGAATAGTGGTATATGATTAGGACCTAGAAACGTACCCAAGTGCATGATTTGTGTCTATAGAAGCAAGATATGTTAGTGCTACACAAGATAGTTGTGTGAGTCTTGTTAGTTCAAAAAATAGCATGTACAAGATACTTGTAATAAAGTGTAATGAGGAAGTAGGAAAGGAACTATAATGAAAAAATAACACCTGCATAGGGTGGAGGGATTCCCCCAAAAGAAGAATGCAATGAACTATGGTAGATCCTATTAGTAAGTAACGATATATGTGTCCTACATAAAGCTCAATATACCTCGTGCACACATGCATACAAAGAGTAGACAAGATGTGTTATCAATCAAACCATATTAAACAACATATCTAATGTAAATTTCTTAACAATACAAGTTGTGTACGGGTCTTGGTTTTGTATTTTTACAAATATATTAATGTTTTTGTATTATTGAATATAGATATTTACAGGGAGATGGATAGAAGAAGGGATACCCGATGAGGGTCTTGTGAGGAAGTATATATGAGCCAAGAGAAATGAGAGGAATGGGCCTCAAGTGTGTTAATAAATAATTGTCATATGCAAGTGGTGCCATAGAAACCAAGGGATGAGAGCAATGTGGATGAGATCTACATGAGACAATGTGTGATGGAATAGATCTATGCATAGGGATCAATGAGCAAGATCCATGGGAGATGAGATGTGTAATAAAATACTTATGAGGAATTCTAGGAGGGTGAGAGCCACTAGATGTAATTATTAGAAGACTGAAGGTAAGTTGTTAGATAACAAGTGTGTTGGGAGGCCTATCAGGAGGCCTAGGAGTATGCTAATAAGATATGACATAATGTGTACAAAAGATAGAGTATCCTGAAGGGTATATAACCAAATATGGATAGAATGATTAAAACCAAAAGTAGATGGAAGTGAAAATGGGACTACTGGATAAATGATTGAGTCAACCAATGTATCTTATGGGTGAAGAGAATGATAGATTTCCACCAGAGGTGAATCTTGTGAAGAAATGAGAGGTGAAATAATATCAAATGTATTGTTGGTGTTATTTATTATGGAGGTGTCTAGGGCAAAACTAGAAAGAGTGAGTGGAGAGGACACACCCTTTAGGGGACTATACCACATGATCATATGAAGGGGCTATATGAATATTTGTATCAAAATGTATACTAGTATTATAATTATATCAAGATTGATTTGAGGGAACCAATTTAAAAGCCATAAACATTGTAACATTGTGAAGGGGAATATGGGCTTCCCCCAAAATCGTGAGTATAATGGAAGTAACAATAGGAGGAAAAGAGTGAGAAGAAATAAGAGGATTAATATTTGAGGATGGATCATAATGAGCTGGTGGTGGTATTGCATGATAGCCATGATGCTTTGCTGAAATAGGTGTAATATTGTTGAGGGAACTAAGTGGTGATGTGAACTTGTTAGCATAATTAGTGGGATTAGAACAATTAATTTTCATTTTTATTGATAAGATATTATATAACATGTTTGAGCTTAATACATCGATTAGTGAGGTGACTAATACATCTATGGTAGTTACAATAAGTATTAGTATTGGTTCTCTTTTTGTGAGGCTTTCTTCCATCAACCTCAAGTGGTGGAGGAAGGAACACAAGGTTACACTGAAGTAACTATTTTAGCATAATATGGGGAGCACATGGAAAACACATGAATTGTCTTTATGCACTAAATTGGAAAGGGTTGGGGTTTAGTCAATAAATAAAAGTAAAATTGTGATGAGTGAACCATAAACCTGTAGATACAACTGTGATGCCCATAGTATGTACCCATGATTTCCTAAGGAGGATATTATAATGGTGATTATCTAGGATAACATAATATAAAAGGTGAAGGGTCTTGCGACCAACAACAATGGGTAGGGTAATTTCTCCAAGCACTTACTGAGTGGTATTGGTACAATATTAAATAGTCATAGTGGCAGGGAGAAATCCTTAATAGATACAACTAGAAAATGAATAAAAGAAATGTTGTAAGGATTAATGCTTGAGCCATGATCAATTATGACATGCTTAACCAAGGTAGTGTTCACTATGAATTGAATATATCAAGTAAGGCCATGATAACTGATATTTGGTGAGGGTAAATCAATAGAGGTAAAGGAGATGGATACTTCTAAAGAAAGAGTTACCTGCATGCTCCTACAAATAAGCAATAGAGGTGTTAGGAACAATCTAAGCATGTTGAAAGGATTCATAGAGGACATCCTTACATTCAAGGTAAATTTACGTAAACTCAAGAAAGGATATGGTATAATCACTAAGAGAATCCATGAAGGTAGCCAAAATGAGGGAAAGAACCATACACTAGTAGAACCCGACAAACCCTAGGGTAGATAAGGTTTTAAGCAAAAAATATTTAAATCATAAGTTAGGTTCACAAAAATTTTACACCCTTTTAAATTTTATTATATTTTTTATGCAATACACAACAATAAAAAGAAATGTAAGGCTAGGAAACTAGGAGTTATATGATAAATTAACTTCCAGCATTGATTTTACAAAATCATAATAACATATGGGTTCTTTCGATGTATGTATACAAGATCAAAATACATAAGAGAAGAGAGAGAGATAAAACTATCTATATAGAAATAATTTGGGAAGATAGGCTAGAGAATTTGTAAATGGAGAGCTTAGATAACCTTCACTAGTGAAACTATAAATTTTAAATCTCTTGGTGCAGGACCATGTACGCTTTAGTCAGGAATGTATAATCCACTAGACTCACCCCTTTTGTACGGTCTTGGATTCCTTCAGAATGAGATTTAGTATTTTTTTTGGGTCCTTTGGCATGGCCTTGAAATGTACCTCACTATTAAACCCTAGTTGTCACACAGTCTCCATATCATCTGATAACCAACTAAATCACTCCAATACCTTAACCATGGGTAGAATACCCTGCAAAAAAGGCTAGTTTTTAGGTTGTGGTATACCTCATGTACATGGCTTACATCATCATTACATTCGAAGAGGCCTCAAACCACACGTAGTTCTCCATCTAGCATATAACATCTATATGAATGTAACTAGTTGGCAACATGAACCTCCTCGATCATTATCTTGATTGGATTGCTGACTCTTGTTAAGACTTGGACAAGTGGGCACTTGGTGTTGCTTGGATTTGAGGGAAGCTATACTCCTTGACCTGGTTAAGTTCTACAAAAATGTAGTGGCTGGCTTCCCTAATGGATGTGCATCAACTTTAGGAAGATTTAGGGAGCTTTGAGTTTTATTTATGCTAGTGTTTGCAATGAGATCTCATGAGAGTGTTGAGTTATTAAATGAGGTGAGTTTAACTAACTTATATAGGGTTATGAAGATGAATTAATATGATAAAGCCAAACCATTAGGATTAAAAGACCAAAAAATTGTTAGTATATCGAAAACAAAGTTATAAAATGTGTCGGTTCAGGACCATACATGTCATCTGTGACTGAATTATACAACATGATCAAACTATATGATTTTAGACAAGGTGTAGACACCAAAAATATGTCACCTTTCATCATCTTCCTCCAAAATAACCTAATAACCACATTCTACATGGGTGATCAATTTAACCCTAATTCGGTCACTCACAACCCCTTTCACACATCACAATGATCCTCATTCACACACCTGAGGATTTAATTAACATCAATTAATTAAATTCCCCCCTTTACCCACTCATCAAGCCACCTCACCTTGCCATTGGACTGGCCACCTCACCTCACCACCTCACCAGTCCACTACCCACTTGCCCCTCCACCTCACACTTCCACTACCCCACTTGCACCTCCACCTCACCATTCCACTCCCTACCTTGCCCATACCTAGCCCATACCCTTCTAGAAATCCCTAATAGTGGCCACTCCACTCATAGGACCCCTCTTTGTCCTATTACCCATTCTAAGGGCGGAGGACACATGTGCTCTGCCACTCAAAATCAAGTGGGGAAGGCATATTCCCCACTTTTCAAAAAACAATCCCCCCTAACATAACCGGTAGTCAGGTTACAGTCTGACCGATGTCGGGTCAGGTGGGACCGGCGCCGGTCACCTATGCAAATACCCAATCCAGACTCTTTCCAAAGGGTTGGTTGGCATTTTCATGTTGGTTGGATTTTCATGTTGGTTCATCGTTGGACATTTTGGTTGATTCGTTGGCATTACTGGATTCTGATTGGTTCATTCATCATTGTTGTCTCTAGAATTGGAAATTGGTACACTGGCAACTGGTGGAAAACAACAAGGCCATCAGAACTCCTAGCAGAGACCATTGGTGGAAGCACTCATAAGAAACCTTTGTGAGAACAGCCATTGAAGGAACCTGAACCAGACAAAGCTCAAGCAAGAGCCCTCTAACCAACCTACCAGCCTTCATCAATGCCTATCACTCTCTCCATCAGAGGATCACTCTCCTATGCTATCAGATTCTGGGTAAGTGGATCCATGTATCTCTCACACTTGTGTTTTGTTCTTTCTTCTCTATTTCCTCCCCAAGAACAAAACTTCCCTCCTACCCCTCCAACCTCACCTATTCAACCCATACACACAGGACCCCTCTTCACCCCATTTCTGCTCCCTATCAACCCTCTAGCCAGTCACAGAAGGTACCCTAATCCCCATTTCCAAACTTTGACCAAATACCAGTGACCATCACCGGTTAACCCTAACCATGTTCAGTCAACCCTGACTACCGTCGGTCACCCTGTTATCTAGCCAGCTCCCCACCTTCTACCTAAACACACCCAAAATCACCTTCTAAATCCCAACACTCTGACCTTGAACCCATTATTCACCTGAACCTCCACCACATACCTTCTCAACACTCTGTCCTGAGACAGAGTGGGACCCAAGCACCTCCCACCTAGACCTCTGTCACTTCTACAGTGACCGATACCAGTCAACCTTAACCAGCATCGGTCTACCCTAAAACCGCGTCGGTCTCTATGTCTACTAACACAGAGAAGACCAGCAACCTACCTCTTCACCCAAATAACCTAAATACCCTACCCAACCCCAACCTGACCCTGTCTATGACCTGCAGACTACCTAACCTACCCAGAACCTGACCCAAACACCCTTTTACCTGCATAGTTTAGTATTTAATTAAATCGACGCTGATAGTAACCTGAGGGCACCCAAATCAGAATGCTAGCACTAGATTCCTTTTATTTAAATGCTTTTTTCATTTAATATTGATTTATAAAATAGTGGATTGACAACCCTCTAGGGAGTATCACACTTCCTGGATCTAGCATACGCTAGGTAGTCCACTGACATATGTTTTTTAACTCTCTCTTGTGGTCTTGCTTTCTTATTTCAGGGTAGTCCTTCCCAGCCAAAAAGGAGTTCACACGATCGACCGAGATTGGAAGTCTACACATGCATTCCACCCATCAACCCAACAACAGGTAAACCTCCTACACCCTTATCTGTTTCAGTCTCTGATTGTACACAAAAGGATCGAAACATTTTGGCACACCCGGTGGGACCCATTTGGGGTTCCTTGCATTTTTTTCATTCCTAGGAAAAATTTGTATGTCTGTTTCCCTTTCTAAAAGGCTTTCACATTAATCTCCTTCTCTGGAATCTTCTTCTCCTTCTATTGTCTAAAAGCAATCGTGTTTTGGTGCTTTAAAATGAACATTTCTTCCCTTTCATTAGTATCGCATTAGTGAAAGTGCATCCCTTCTCCTATTCATCAGTTGTGACATCGAATATCATATTTTCAATTTGGGTTTAAAACACTCGCATTTCATTCTACTTTATTGCATTAGCTCACATTAAATGAGGGCAACCTATATGCTGGAAGTCATGCCCAGCTGATGGTTGACAAATTAATCATAGAAAAGCACTTTCTTTCTCTTTCTCTCTCTCTGAGTCTTACCAAACTGCACAAAAATTCAAAAAACACATCTTCTTAAACAACATCTTCCTGCGAAGAAGTGTCACAGGACGATCAGGTTGGTAGGTACTCCCCAGCTCGTTACTTCTGTCGAAGTCATTATCTCAGAGGATGGCCCACCCCCACCATAACATAACCTGAAACCTCACCTTTTAGATCTCCTTATTCGTAGGAAGCCTTCCTCACCAAAAAACTATGTTCTAAATTTCATGAGTCATTCCTTCTAAATAGCGTAAGCTCAACACATTTAAAATCACTTATTAGGTAACATCTTCTTTTAGCATTCTGCTTGAAGTGTGTTTTGAGGTGTGAGAGTATGTTTTCTCCATTTTTGTTCTCTTTTTCCTTTTTGCACTCCCCACTCACAGTTGGTGTATTCTGACTCTTTCTGAGGGTGCAGAGGCTTCATTATATCATCCACCAATCTCTGGTTTGATCATTCTTTTGATTCAAACTTACCATAATACAATTTTCTACAATTTTTCAATCTACACAGTAACCAGCATCGGTTTACTCCTCACCAGCATCGGTTATACCCTACCGGTGTCGGTCTCTGTTCTTTTGGGTTAACTTGTCCAAAAGACCCCTCTTTCAGTTTCTTTGCTGTCACAGTTCCTGAAACATTTTGTACACTCTGTTTCCTGCCAGCAAAGCTATCACAGAGCCTTCCCACCTGATCATTATCACTCCTTTACTTCAGTTTGATAAACCCCTTCTTATCTTTCAGTAACCAGATAGTGGTTAACCTTAACCAGCATCGGTCACCCCTAACCGGCGTCAGTTATCATGTGTTGGTTCTTAATTAGCACATTCACCCAATCTACCTACAAATACCCATTCTCCTTCATTCCTACTACTTTTATGTGTCATCTGTAGAGTACAACATTACCTGATATACACCCCTTCACATGGTGTTGACGTGTAACCAAGCCAACGCACTTGTGTTCCACGCTAGCCTTCAACCTCTTCCACCTAGTCTGTCACCCCCTTCTGTGTCGTCACCTATGGACCCCAGTTTCCCCACCGTTGTTAGTATGGGCGATGCAGACTTTGCATGGTTTCTAGACTAGAACCATGCCACTTTACAACACTATCTAGCCCATGCTTCCACTCAGGATTCCTCGGGCCAGCTTATCTATGGTATGCCTGTGTCCATCCCTCCCACTCTCGCACCTACCTCCATGTCAGCTACTTCTAGCTCGGCTATACCTACTTCTACCTTACCACTAGTGGTGTCACAACTCAACCCTACCACGATGGTATCCACCCCCTATATGACATTTACCACACCTTTGATCATCTTCACCCCCTATGGCATCTACCATGCCCACCTCCATGACCATTAGTCCAAGTGGCCCCATGTCATCCACTACCTACATACCCGCTCCGTCTCAACCACCACCAGTATCAGTAAACTATACCCCCCTTCAGAATTTAGTTCTATCTATTCCCCAATCACTTCCTCCTGTTACTACTAGGGTGGTCACCCCAACCCCTCCTGTATACACTCACTTTCAACCTCCCCCGGTAGCCTCTACCTCTTATTCAACATATTACCCTTCCTCATCCTTCTCCTCACATATACCTCCACAATTTTCATACGCGGCTCCTTCACACAACGTGATGCCTTCCACATCATATTCTTCTTACCTTCCTCCCCCTCCTTGGGAAGTTCAACCTCCATCACAACCTACCCCCAATCTTATTAAAATGATGATGGATAAGATGCAAACACTAGAAGCATCTCTTTCTAGTTCACGCACATCTCTGACCTACGAGGAGATTTGTAATGAGCCTATTCATTTCTCCGTTCCTATCCATCCATACCCCCCACATTGGGAAATGCCAAAATTCAACCAGTTCAACAGCAAAGAAGACCCACAACAACATCTGAGGTCTTTTAGACACATGTGTTATCTCATCACTCATGATGATGCTTTGCTATTGAGAACATTTCCTATGTCCCTCAATGGACCCGCCCTAGATTGGTATAGTGCCCTACCTAAGCACTCTATCTTCTCCTTCAACCAGGTGGCCCAAGCCTTTTTGGATCACTTCTCCATCAATGTGGTCAAGAAAGTCACCATGACTGACTTGTACACCACGCGTCAATATGATGACGAGTCAATCATAGACTTTGTTACTCGTTGGCATGGCCTGATCAATCAACTCACATTCCCCTTACCACAGACCAAACTAATAGAGTTGTTTACATAGGCTTGTGCTCACCACATCTCATCCACCTTACAAATCCAAACATTTCATACATTTGACAAGGCATTCACCATGGCCTGAAATCTTGAAATCTGAGCCATCGAAGAGAAGAGGATTCAATTGCACAACAAAGGCGTTCCTTTTAAACCACATGAACCCACTTCCACTACCAAAACACCACCAACCGCTCCTCTCAACCCTCCTAGAGCCAAAGGCTCCGCCCATGTGGTAGTCTCTGAAGGCTGGCCCATCTCACCCATCCAACCTGCCAAAACCTCCACCTAACCTCTCACTAGTGAAAACATTCCTCTTCAAAAATGAACAAAAGAAATATACCCCCATTGTTGAACCATACCCTGTTGTTCTGGAAAAACTCCTGAACGCAGGGGCTATCACTCTTCCAACTATCAAACCACACCCTGGTTTTGATCTTACCCACCTGATACCCTCATGGTATAGGGAAAATGAAATCTGTGACTACCATCATACCAAAGGGCACAATACCAACAACTGCATCACCTTCAAAACCATTGTCCAAGAAATGTTAGATAGAGGAGATCTCGTTCTAGACAATCCCAATGCACCTACAAACCAAAACCTTCACATCTTCCAAAATCCATTTCCTAATCATACACCCCCCACCCAACACAACCATTCTTCCATCGACAGTGACAATACCTGAGAGGTTCATGCCATCTTCGATGTCCTACCCATACCGCTTGCACCATACCCCCCAGTCGCACCTATAGAAGAACTTCTCGAACAAATTCCTTTACCCTGCACCAACATCTTCACCCTCTTCACACTACTAGTAGAAGATAATCTAGTGCAAATAGATTCATCTCCCTCAGACCTTATAACTATCATACCTGACCATGTCTTTGACCCCCTACCCTCATATTGGAAGATTCACCATCCACACCTACTTCCAGACCCATCGAAGAGTCAGAAGTACCTTCCCCTTCCTCCACCTCACCACACATTGAAAAAGATCCTTCTTCATCTACCTTACCCACACTTCACCATAAAGAAGAGCCCATTCTAAGAACAATCGACCCACTACCATCCCCTACAACATTAAATAATCTCTTCTCATCTCTCCTTCCTACAGAATCAGATGTAGAGGGCTTCCCTGTTTCATATATATCAATTCCGTTTACAGGGATCACAACCAAATCAACCCTCATCCCATTCCTCTCTTCATTGCCCCATTCGATGGACCCTCGAAAGTATGTGGATCATTCGTTACTTTGAGAACACCTTCAAATCCCTGTCTCCACATAGATGCATACATTGCCCACCGACTCACCCACTATTTACCCTACAATAGTGGCAACATCCACACCTATCCCATCCACAGAGGTGACTGCAACACCTCCCACATTGCCTCTGACCATACATACACCTTCATCATCTGCATCATCTACATCATCACTTCCCAACCCCTCATCAATCTCCACAATCTCACGTATCTTGGGGGTACAACCCACATCAAGCCTTACCCATCCAGCAATCAAGCTTGATCTAACTACCCCCTCTCACCCCATCACCACAATTACATCCCTACCAAAACTGAAACACCAACCACCCCAGACATCAGTACTGCCATCATCCACCACCTCTTTGTCCCCTTCACCACTACCATCTCTCTTAGGCTCTCATCCATCGACCTTGACACCAAAATTACATATACACAATATGACTAAAATTTGGCAACCTTCCCACCTACCACCACCTTTTCTTCGACCCAATCCTACGAAATTGATTTTACCTACTAGGCAATATCAAACACCACTACCATCACCTACCCCTACATCCATAGTGCCACTACTCTTACCTTGGATAACCCGTCCTCTACCGCCTTTGGCATGACCCTCTTCGTCACACCATCATTTTGTATTGCTAACCACCCCACCTCCCAAAGTGACACCTAAAACCAAAACCAAATCACCCACGGCACTCTTACCTAAGTTCTTTATCACCCATTGACTATTACCGGCTCATCCCATGAGCACCCACTCCTCTTATCATCACCTCACATACCTATGATTAAATAAAGAATCATGTGGCTCTCCATCACTTTTTTAACCTTGTCTTCAATCTGAGTACCACGGCTCTACTCATGGCATGATTCTCATGGATACTTTTTGTCCCCTCATAGACGGAATCCCATGGTCGTATACCATTCCATATACCCCTATAAAACAACCCAACTCCACCTCCACCTTCCCTCCTCCTCTTGACTTACCATGTTTTTATTCCTCTATAGCCTAGTCCATAACTTAACTAGTAAAAAAAAATCACCTATCAAAAATGGGATCACCCTCCTTGAGTTAAACTTCCAAACATAAGATTAATCCCTCAAAAATGACATCTACCATTTGTATCTAGTCACAATAAATAGATTTCTCCCTCGAAGGACAGCTATAATGCACTAGCCATACTCTACCTAGTAAAAAAAAAGACTAGGCCCATTTCGAAGCTTCTTGCATCGATCAGCTTCACGAAGACCTCAAGGATACTATCTAATCATCCCACATAGACTTCCTGCATTGATCAGTCTATCCAACAAGCATAACACACCCTTTTTCCTTAGACTCACCTATCTGGGTTATTGAACATCTTATACAAGAGGTGTTTTATTCCCCTTCACGTTTCCAACCTTTCACCATACCACTGTTTTACCACATTACCTACCACGAGATGCTGCCATGAATACGATCTGTCATGATCCTACACATTGATTCACCTTTGGAAGAATCCAACCTGTAAGGTCTTTTAGGGGCTTGAGGTTCATCACATCTACCCTTGGTTTGCACATCGATGGTCCTTCCCCATCTGACCACATCATCTACCCTGCTACAATTCCCTACTTTTTGAATTGTTGACCTTCTTCAACCAAAACAATGATTTCCACTTACCTTCAACTATCTCTCACCCACACCTATCTTCACCTATCAATCTCTATTTCACACCACACCTGACCTTCATCACTTTACCTACATGCACTCATACCTTCGACCTAGCATCTTACCCATTTCTCCTCACCCACACACATCACCTATCTACCCATACCCATTGACCCTACCTATATACCCCACACCCATGACCCTTACCTACTCGACCATACCTTTTACCAATTTACCTGTCTACTCATACCCATCACCCTTGCATACTTACCCATTTACCCCTACCCATTGACCCTACCTATCTACCCACACCCATGACCCTTACCTACTTGACCATACCTTTTACCAATTTACCGGTCTACTCATACCCATTGACCTTACCTACTTACCCGTTTACCCCTACCCATTGACCCTACCTATCTACCCATACCCATTGACCCTACCTATGTGATGGCCCGCTTTAAAATAACCCACTTGAGACCCATGAACAACCTAGGTTTAGTTAGAAAATTATGGAATAATTTTTTTTATTAGGATTTAACGACCAAAGTCTCAAATACAATTAAACTCAACTGATAACCTTTTCCATTATAATAATTACTGATTTCACATTATAAAGCAATAAGTGTAATAGGTCCACACTTAGCTCAAATCTCCTTAGGGATTAAATTAATCACTCATTACATTGACAATTTTAGCTAAATATTCCCCGAATAAAAAATTTAGGGTTAAGGGACCCAAAACAATTAAATACCCAAGGTATTTAATTCCACAATGTCTAAGACAAGAGCAGGGTTAAATTACAGTGAGGAATGAAATACATATTTTAAAAATCAGCAGAGTAAAGTCCTACTTACCCACTCGCAGAATTTGATTAGGAGTGTCTACAACTAGGTTGCAAGGCAACAACTGCCACTAATAGATTCTAAAACAATTATAGTTTGATAGAACATAGTTTCTTTTTACTAACAATTCTCAAGTTCACATGCTTCAAATTTTAGGGTTATAAGTTTCAGTTAGGTTCAGGGGGTACTTTATCACCTTACCCACTCTTTAACATGCTTAGAGTTGCAAATTGATTTTTCTCACACTTAATGGATTCAAAATTTCCCTAAATCATTCCCATTGGATAGGAAATTTTCTCACCTTTCCAGTGATATAAAGAAGTCCTCTAAAATCCTTGTAGAACTCCAGATATGGACCGGTGGAGCTTAGGGGTCAAATTTTCCCCAAGGGGACACGTGTCAAGAGGAGAGGAAAACCCCTCTGGCGGATTGGCTTTAGAAATTTTCCCTTGCGCGGGAGAAATTTCTCAATTGTGCCCACACCTCCGCAGGTCCTCCAGGGACACGTGGCAAGTCCTGGTCTAAAGCGGGAAAGGGGTGAGGGAAGGACAGAGTGGCGGGGGTTTACTAGACATTTCGCCAAAGGGAAGACAAGCCAACTTGGCCTCCAAATGCCCGCGGGTCCACCAGGGACACGTAGCACTCCACCATTCACCACAAGAAGAAGGGAGAGGGAGAGGCAGATGATGGAGGGTCTAAGGGAAATTTTCCCAACAGAAATTTTCAAAAGAAAAAGGTTGCGTGGGTCTTCACTACCCCACTTTCACCCCCCCCCCCCCAAGCTGCCACATGGTGCTCTGCGATTGGCCACGGGCCAGCGGGCAGAAAGGTGAAATTTTTTCCAAATTTTCAAAAGGTGTTAAGGAAGAAAAAGTGTCACACCTTCGTCGCTGTCCCGTGAGGACACGTGGTAGCCTCTGATTGGTTGCGGGCCGACGGAGGAAAAAGCAAAAAAAATTCTCGACCCAATTTTTTTTCAAAAAAAAATTCCAAGGATTTTTTTTAATGGGAATTTTTCGGGCCGCAGGCCCATTAGGGAAAATTTTCTCAAGTTTTCTCACCAAGGCACAAAAAACTTCAAAGTTCTATAACTTGAGCTAGAAAGCTTAGTTTTGGGAAAATGAGGACTTTTTGGAAAGCTCTCGATGCCCTCTTTGCACAGGAAACATAAATTTTACATTTTGATAAATTTTAAGGGGTCAATTTTGTAAAAAGGATCTGTAAACTTTTAACAAGCCAACTGGTAATTTCTAACTTTCAATTTTGATTAAATTGGGTCTCCTCCTTCACTCAACATGTCAACTAGACATGGAGGATTACTCTAGGGAGGGTTTAAAGTGCTTTTAGGAAGTTAATTTGTTCAATATTTTCCAATTTAAATTTTTCCAACAATAGACAGAAAAGGACTGTAAATTGACTATGAAAGGTTTGGGTCTGATTTTGCAATGTTTTAATTGTTTTCCCTAAGTATTTCCTTTGTAAAATTGAGTTCATTGATGTCTTAACATGCTAGATTATATCATTTTCCAGCTGATTGTTAAGTGCAGGTCCGAACTGTGCATTTTGATTGAATTATTGCCAGTTTTAAATTTAAGGCAGAGATCAATTTCTTGAGGGATTTAATTGCCATTTCTTCTTCCAAGTATGGAAGTTCATTTCCTTCTTCAATCTAATACATTTAAGAAACTATTCTAAATCAAATACAATACTGAATTTAATTTTATACATTTCCAAGGGAGACATAATAATGTATTATTGCCACATACATTTCTTCCTTTCAACCAGAGATTTAATTATCTCTTTTTGCCATACAAGGAAACATTGAATTCAATCCATGGTAGACTTAAGTGTTTTCCTTCTTCAAGAAATCATTAAAAACAAGAATCTAGTTTCTTTCTTTCCTCAAAATCATATATTTGAAACAAGGCAATTTAATACAATTACATCTCACGTGTTTCTCCTTTTTTCCATTTTCCAAAACAAGGACTCCAATCCCAATTTGATATTCCAATTCCACACAACAATGCAGATGAGGGAAGGTCTTGCAATTATTTATTAATTCTAGTTATATACTTTACATCTTTCAGCGTTTGAAAGCAATGACAACATTCTATTTATTTCTCTCCAATAATAGAACAGAATATAAACATCCTTCACAATTCAAATATACACTTCCATTGTCAATTACAACATCATTTCTTCACTAAATATATATCATAGCTTCATCCACTTCAAGTGGGAAAGGATTACAAATGAATTGGTTTCACAAGGGCTGGAAAAATTGTCTTCATCTGCTCCAGAACAACAACATGCAAGTTTTCTCCATTTTCAATTTGATCACAACAAAAGTGGGGGAAAGGCAATGCTCTCCACCCAACTAAGACATCCAATAAAAGGAGAATCCATCCTTCATCATTGGCCCATGAGCCCCAACCATAATATAATAAGAGGTGTAATTCAACCCATGGCAACAACTGGCTTCCACAACACACAACATTCTTTCAAACATGCACATTTCAATATAAAACATAGTCCAAATAAAAACAGCAGTTTACAACTGCATTTACAGCCATTCAAACAAAACTCGGGCTTGATCATGTAAGCCAAAGGAGCAAGAACTATAGGGGAAGTTGCTTATGCCTCCCAAATGGGAATTGGGCATCCACCGGTAACAAACCGCCATAATAATTCATTACACACACACACACACACACACACACACACACACACACCTGTGTGTGTGTGTGTATCCTTATGCCCCCTACAAATTTCCTTATGCCCCCCCCCCCACAAGTAAGAAATGCAAGCTATTTCTTTTCCATGGTGGATCCCAAACCCAAACTCCCTCCACAAAAATTTTTATGCTAATGGCATTCCCTTATGCCTCCCCCTCAAGAATTCCCCATAGCCTTCTCCTACACCATCCCTATGGTAGTCTACCCAACCAGCAAATAAATAAAACAAAGCATGCACCATTCACACAACACAACAAGAAAATGACAACATAAAAAGGAGAGTTAAATTCCTACCTCTCCATGGTTGCTTTTGCTTCTAAATAGCAAGCTTCGAATGCCAAAAAAAAACCATCCAAGACAGCAATCTCCCAAGCATGCAAATCTTTCTCCAACTTCCTCCAAAAACAAGAGCTCCAACACAAGAAAATGTGCTCCAAAGAAGTTGCAAAGATGATTCAACAACCAAGTAAAAATCTTCACCCAAGCTTCCCCAAAGTAAGAGCTCCCAAAAACACCAGAAAAATGTGCCCCAAGCTTGCATAACAAATGTTTTCAACCCCCAAAACAAGCAAAGAGTTCGAATTATATAGAAGAGGGGAGAGAAGAGGATGATGTGGATCCATGTAGGATGCCACATCACACATCATCAAATTCAAACAAAAAAGACAAAGTTCCATTCTCCAAATCTCAATAAAGAGGTGGGTGAAAAATGACAAATTACTTGCACACTCCAAAAATCCCACACCTCAAGGGATAGAAAATCAATTAAAATGTAAGAAAGTGCAATTAAAAACATGCAACATGACTATTAAAATTCATTATAAAAGTCACAAATCACATCTCCATCCATAAGTATGGTTGGTGAATTAAATTTAGAGGCATGGGACAAGTTTTACTTGTCCCACAAACCTCCAAAAAACAGCCCCCAAGGACAAATTTGAATTTCCATGGAGGTGAAATATTACTTACTCCAAAATCTAACTTACACAAGCTCTTACACAACTTACACGTCCCTAACAAATTCAATACAAATAGCCAACAACTCTTATAATTACTTTCCCATATCCCAATTTGATTTATTTAAATTTTAATCATAAGATTTCTCACATTAATCTATCACACTTTTACTTAATTAAAAGAAAGGAACACATTACTTAATAGAATACATACAAAAACAATAAAATAAACACATTAATAAAATACACAAACCCATGGTCACATGTAAATATGATCCCCCCATGGGAATCTCTAACCAAACAACACACAAGCACAAAATAAGTTGCCATGGTGACCGTGTCAAATTCACCTAGAATTCTATTGTGGCTGGTCTCCGATCCCCCGATGTTTTGTTGTGATATTTTTGACCTGCAAAATACAAATACCTCCTTCAGCCTCATGACCATATCAGAACACCCAATATGATACAAGTAAAATCACAAAATCATCTAAGTAAGTGAATCACAACAACATCGAAGTAACAACTACATCAATTGCATTTTTAATAAATCAACTTATATCCTCGTCAAATAATATCCATTTTCTAGATCAACTCCTAATATCCAAATCACATGTCTGAACAACATCCATAAACATCCATGTGAAATAATATATCATCATCCACATATAAGGTGTCTCTAATAAACATCATGCATCATAATCAAATCTAGATCAATGATAATCCATGATCAATGTCTAACAGCATACTAAATCAAAACATAATAATGTCTATAATGTAATCACAATATCAAAAATAAGCATTAAAATGTGTCAAAGGGAAGTGGGCACTACAACCTATCTACACATACCCATGACCCGTACCTACCTAAATGTACCATTGACCCTTACCTATCTACCCTTACCCACATACTCATGAACACAACCTACCTCAACCCGACCAACCCCTTCTATATACCTATTATTTTCCTCCCTAGCTTAAGGGAGAACTGACATCGGTCTGAGGCCCCCTTTTCACTGGGGCTATGTAGGCAGAACTCCAAGGGAATGGGGCCCTTTGGAGGTTAGCTTGACTATCGCCATCACCCTTCTTTCACCTTCTCTCATTCGCAAACCGTTCACCCTCTCGCCTTTTGGCTACCTGTTCCAGTCACATTCTACTCTAGTTAGTTTCCAATTTATCATCAAATAAGTGGAAAATAATACATGTGTTACACCATTCATTTCATCACATTTTACCACAATCCTACATTACCTGTGATCATACCAACATGATCCATGTTACCATACATAACCAAAAATTAAACCTACACATATGCATACATCATCATTTATCTTTCATCATATCCAATACCTGAGGAATCAACTCAACCATGCCTATGACCTGACTCCACCATGCCTTTAACTTGACTCAATCATGCCTACGACATGACTTCCACTGGTTGGATATTTTTTCAGGCCAAAATATGAGGTTCAACCATAGTACACAGGATCAAATCCCTCCTCAAAGATAGGTGAGGCAGCCTGTTTATTACTGATCTAAAACACAACAGAAATAATATGTACAATATTCACGCTATTCTAACCATTGGGGTTGGGATACAATCCCGAAATCCATATCAACACGAGATGGAGATGTTATAGTTTTAGAAATAGAATGGATTAGAAAGGAAACTATTATAGATGAAACAGAGTGGGAAGGGAATGAGAGGAACATATTTTCTTTCAAGAAAACACAGATCAAGAAATACTTATACGAGTTTTAGATAATGGGTGTAATATTTGAAATGATTAAAATAATCAAGAACACTAAACAAAGAATAGCTTAAGATCTTGTACGTAAGAACAATCTCTCAAGATAGATGAATCCCACAACACAAAGTTTGTAAAATAACACATGTTTCTATTCCTCAATGATTAAAAGAAAATACAAAGTTTTTCTTCTTCTTCACAATAGCTCTCAATATTCTAAAAATCTCTCCCCCCTTTGGAATGCACAAGCATCCCTTATTTATAATAGAAAGAGTAGAGAGAAGATAGGATAAATCCTAGAAAATAGTCATTTAACAAGAATCCTATTTTTCTTGACTCTCACGCAGGAGAGAAAGTCAAAATTTGCTTCCTATGTGATGAAATGAAAATGAAAAAGACATGTCAATCTCTGGATGGAAATGACATGAAACATTATGCTTATCCTGTTTCAACGTCCTTGTCTTCCTCCAGTGAAGCCTGCTTGTCTCAAATTCCTAGAACTTTCAGGATTGTGCCCTACATCTCAGCTTCATCTAGTGCACTGGAATGGTCACTCAAGACCTCGCAAGTTTCCTGAGTGTCGCTTGCATTGCCAGGAAGTTTCCTCAATCTCTTATTGAGTTTCTTTAATGATTCCAAAACATTCTCAGTCCTTACAAACTTATCAATGGTTGTCAGATTGAAGACAGAAGCTGGTTCATGCTGGATTGATTCTTGGATTTGTTTATAGAAATCATCAGCAGGTAGAATATTCGAGCTTTCATCCAACACCTTGGTGAAGATCCTAGACAACTCCTCTTCTATGTCATTCGTGGCATCAACCAATTGATCTCTAGATTCCCTCAACTTGCTGCAAGCTTCACCAAGAATCTTTATCCTGAATCTAATGGCTTTGGTTAGCTAGGAAATGCTTATCCCCATGTGGAATGATTCCTTCTTCAATCAAGATGTGGGATAGAACCTATTTCAGCACATTGAGAGCCTCAAAAGTTAACTCGAGGTTCCTGAATTCCTTTGAAAATTCATCATCCATTTTTTCACCATCCTTCTTTATCTCCTCCAAGGATTTATAAACCTCCACTATGTCATCAATGACCTTTCTTCCTTGTAGGAGTAGCCTCTGAATCCATTCATCAACTGTTCTCCCCTTCTCGTTGATCTTTTCAATCCTAGGTACCGATGAGAAATCAAACTTGATAGGAGTAGGGGTAGGGGATGATGGTGTTGACTGAGAAGGCTTTGAGAGCTTGAGTAATACCTCTGTCAACTGTTCAACTTTCTCCTTTAGCTCATCTCTTCTCACCTTCGTTTCCTTCAGCTTCTGGCACAACACGTTCATGGCATCCTGCGCATCCTGTTGTGCTCCTTCTATTGTTACCTTTCCCAGATCAACCCTTGTGATCTGATAATCAGTGACCATTATATCCTCCTTTGTTTTGTTGGCCACGGGAGTGGAAATCTCTGCAAACTTATGCCCTGAGGCATCCACTGAAACCCTTGAAACCATTTTGGGTTTCTTGGTAGATTTGGCAGGAGAGACCTTGAGGGAACTGAAGTCGAAGGCTGGTAGAGGAACTACCACCTTCCTCTTCCTTGGGGTCTGATCAACTAACCATTGAGGTACAGTGGAAGAAGTTTCCCCTATCGAAGGTGTTATGGTTACATCTGTAGGTGGAGGAAGGTTTACTTGTGGAGTAGTGATGACTGTAACTGTGGTGTCTGTGGGGATAGACTCAGTGAATGAAGGTGCAGAAGGAGGAGGCATATCTATGGCCATCTTAGGTCCAGCAGAGAGAGGTGAGAGGTTGGAGAAGATGTTGGCCATGGCTGATGAAAGTGGCAAAGAAATATGAGGTGAGGAAGATTGGAAGGGAGGAGGTAAGGATTCTGAAGTCAAAGCTTGAGAAGCAAGAGAGAGACTTACCTCTGATGAGCAATCAACAAAAGGAGAAATGAGAGGTTGACTAACCTCATCTTCTGAAGGAATTTTTCCTTGTTCTGGTGGAGGAGGTGAATCCAGTATCTCAACTGTTTGTGAAGGAGTGGAAAATGATGCGGCTCCTTGCTTTTCTCCTTTTCTGACAAACTTAAATTTTATCTACCTCTTGGTAGGGATTTTATCCTCTTCCCTCTCTCCCTTGGAGGGTCCCACCTCTAAAGTGGCTATTTTTGAAAATATCTTTTCCTTATAACTCATTCCCTAAGAAATGAGCCATGCCTTGGTAAAGACAAGAGTCTTTCAGCAATGATCTTTTAGATAGAAGCTTTTTCAGCAACAGACCAATCAACGGTTGGGAATCCGTGTTGGTCTCCATTCGACTGTTCGTACATAGTGTCCAGGACACTTTCATTGTCCATGGTGCCTTCGGGGATATCAGCTAGATCTAACATCTAAATTTCTTCAAGCGTTAGTCTGTTGTTGTCCTTTCTTCAGATGGCAACTTCATCCCAAAGATCAACCCAGATGTCTTCCACATTGGGCACATGCAGATACAAGGTTCCATATGACTTGAGGACTCCTCGGAAGTCAAATCCCTCCCTGAGCTTCATATGTTTCTTCAATTTTTCCTAAAATCTCATGCACCATGTTCTTGGCCTTAACCACTGTAGAGCATGTATACCTTCCAATGGAAATAGGGAAGGAGATGGTGGCTTTATGCTTGCTTTGTTGGAATTTGTGAAAATCCAACAATTGTATGACTAACTCCATAAGGATCAGTTTGTCACCTGGGAACTTGGGAAAATGGAAAGGGTTACCATGGAACCTTACCACCTTAAGATAGGTGAACTTCTTGAATTGCAAGAAGATGCAACCCCATTTTGACACTTCGGCCCATGCTTCATCAGAAACCCTTCTTTTCCTCAGATCAAGATTCAACCTGCAAATGTTTTCATAGAAGAAGGCATCGTTCACTCTTCTATATTGATCTTCAGACCCTTTTATTGTCAGCTGAGGGAAGTACCAATATATGTGTTCTCATTTCCCTCAGTTTCCCTTCGCATCTAGCCCTGGGTAATTTCTCATGCCTGTTGCTGCATAGGTGACATATGACATCATATAGAACTTGCTGGTAGACAAGACTATTTTCATTTGGGAGTCTATCTCGTCACTTATTAGGCTGCCCCAATCAATCCCTTGGTCATTCTTCTTTATGATGACCATGAACTGGTACATCCACCCTTGGAAATATCTTGACTCTGGGAGTCCAAATAATCGACTCAGTAGGGTGATGATATCACTGATTTCAAGAATGAAATCACTTCTAGGGACCAACTTGGGAAACCTAGAAATGGCTGGCTTAGCCTTGATCAAGAACTTCTTGTTTACATGCTTGATGTAGTCTTCCTGATCTCTGTCCCAGGCCCTTTGTGCTGATTGAAGGTTTAAATCAACATATTCCTCAAAGTTGGGAAACCTTAGGAGTTGATCAAAGTAACCTCCATCCAATTTCACTATAGACTCTCCTGCTTGATTTCTTACTGAGCGGGAGGCTAAGTCATAGTTGGAAGCATAGGCCAGGATGAATTCAGGGCATTGAGCTGATATTGGAAATCCTACTGCAAGAGGGAGACCACTTGCTGGCTATCGACTTCATCCAGGAATTCTGAGAAGAATCCTCAATTCTGTTCCAGAAGTCCTCCATATCTATATTACTGAGCTCTGTGTCCCGAATGTCATAATTGTAGCTTATGTAAGAAGGATACTCCATCTTCTGATACTTATACTTCATCTTTCCTATCCTATCTGACTTATCCTTAGATTGGCTAGGGTCCGACATGAGGAGTCTCGAAGAAGAAATGCCTTGATGATTTCTGGAAGAGCAATCAGGCTTGAAAGTTTGTTGGAAAATTACACAGACCCACCACACTGTTCACCTTTTGAGACTTGTAAAACACCTTAGGAAACCCAACACAATGGAGTGTATGTCAGAAGTTAGGACATGTTGAGCATCGATGAAAACCTGACACACTGCGGAAGTGAGGAAGTGTTGGACAAGTGGGAAAACCTGACACACACGGTGGAACCTAGAGGATGTTGAGTAGGTAGAAAATCCTGACACACTGTGGATCTTGATGGATGTCGAGCACCTAGAAAAACCTGAAACAAGGTGGAAAAAATGAGATGTTAAACACCCTGTAAAACCTGAAACAAATATATCAGGTTTCTGACATGTCAGGATATGAGAAATTCCCACCTCGTGATCACTTAGGAATTTCAGACTCTTTTGAAAACTACAGGGTACAACCTATGAAAAATAAGTAAATAACCTAGGGGTGAATTTCAAACAAGAACCCATATGGGAATAAGACAAGAATCAAGGAAAATGACCCAAAACCCTAAACCAGTAATGGAGGAGGAAATGAAATGGAAACCCCAAACAAACACCTCATAAATAACCCAAAAAGCTTCAAAATAGAAAGAAGAGAAGAGTACCTTCAACAAGCTCCAAAAATGATCAAAGATAGATGGAAAAATCGATCAGGAAGCTCGATCATGTTTGGAGGTGGAAGAAGCATAAACGGAAATCCAATGCAGCAAAAATGTACAAGGTAACAAATGACGTGGAAAACCAACTATTTATAACAACCTAACATTAATTACACCTCACTTGAGCATGTGCCAACTACCAGACAACTGGAAATTAATGACATGTCATCATGCTTGGAGCATCTGAAAACCTGATACAAAGGATTTGATTCAATTCAGGTTTCAGGTTTCGGGAAACAAACGACATGAAACATGCATTTGGCAAAGCATGTTCTGATGCTTGGAAGTTCCGAAAACCTGACACAATGGACTTAGGAAATCAGGTTTCAGGTTTTAGGGAACATGAGACATGTTGCATGCAAGGAACATGTTTTCATGCAATGAAAACCCAACAACCCAAAATCTCTTTCAAAGGGAATTTTAAGAGATTTTTCCAAAATTTTCCTATGGTTATCTCAATTTTAGCTGAAATCACTAAAACAAGATAACAGTTGGCTCCAGTTGGGGAATTTCTTTGAGACATCAAAGGAAGAGAACTCATGTATCAAAAAGCTTTATCCATTGGGCTACGAAGTCAGGAGAAGAAAAACCAAAAACAAACAAAGAAAGAAATAAATAAAGCAAACACACAACAAAAAATAAATTATAATACAGTGCAAGAGAGCATCTTGCATTACTGATGGAACAACTTTAGATGTTGGCCACTGAAAGGTAGAGGGAGTAACTCTCCATCAAGATATGATAGACAAAGCTATTTTCACCATTCAGCTAATGAATTTTGAAAGGACCTTTCCATAAAGAATCAAACTTGCCATGCATCCCTTTCTATTCCCTTCTCTTATCCTAGAGAAGTACTAGATCTCCAATCTAGAAATCACGTTGCTTTGATTTTTTGTCAAATATATTTTTGAATTTTCTCTAATGATCTGCAATGTGATCCACCACCTTGCTCCATTCTTCTTCTATCCTTGGCTAGGTACATTATCCTTTTCTCAATGGAACTTTGAAAAGTTTCATCCTCAATTGCTTTAGCCAACCGTAAGGCTAGAAATTCTACAGAGATAGGAATCTCAACATCAATTCCATACAACACCTAGAATGGGGACATTCCAATAGCTCACTTAGGAGTAATCTGATCTACCCATAATGCATCATACAATGCTTTGTGCCATGTCCTCTGATTCTCATCGACCAGCTTTCTGATTATGGTCACCAGGTTCTTGTTGCTTGATTCAGCCTGACCATTTCCTTGGGGGTAATAATCAGATGAATGAGCCAACGTGATCCCAAATCCATAGAAAAATTTTTCAACTCATGTGATGAGAAATTGGAAGCATTGTCAGCAACGATCTTGTGAGGCACACCGAATCTAACAATTATATTCTCCTTGAGAAAGTTGCACACAGCTTTGGAGGTTGCCCGTTTGATTGGCGCAACTTCCACCCACTTGGTGAAATAGTCTATGCCGGTGAGCACATAATTATGACCAGAACTAGAGGTAGGATTCAGTACTCCAATGAAATCAATTCCCCATTGGCAAAAAGGTTCTTCAATTATCACATGCTTCAAGGGAAGAGCTGTCAGCTTAGGATGGCCAACGAAATGTTGACAAGCTTCACACTTAACCACCCATTCAACTGAATCTCAAAAGAGAGTAGGCCAATAGTACCTAGCCCATAAGATCTTGTAAGCTGTCATGGAGGAATAGAAATGTCCTCTGCATGCTAAATTGTGGAAGGATTCTAGCAACCTTATTTGCTGAGACTTATCGACACAACACAGAATACACCATCAATACCCTTCTTGTATATACCATTATCCCATAAAATGTATCTTGCGGACCTTAATTTAACTGTCCTCTCCTATTTTTGGATTAAATGTGGGGAAATTCACCATAAGTTAAAAATAAAGTGATATATCTGCATACCATTCATCGGTTGTGCTTACAAAAAGCACCATGGGAAATTCTAAAGAAGTACCTTCAGTTTCTTCGCATTCTGTCTTAGAATTGTTATTATGTGATCTATTGGCACATGCCTCTTTCTCATACCAAATCGATAGGTTTGATGTCCAAGTCATATTCTTGGACTTTGGCTATCCAGTTACCTCATTGACTAACCAACTCTTGTTGAGTCAAAATGGACTTAAATGCAGTATCAGGAACAAGAACCGAGAGTGTGAGAACTCAACACATAATACCTGAAATGCTTCACTGCTCTCACCACTGCATAAGCATGATTTTCAATTTGCAACATCTTCAATTAATTTTCATTTAGTGGGAAGCTCATGAAAGCAATGGGATATTTGATTCCTTCTTCATTTTCCTACATCGGGATGTTTGATACTGTATGTGTGGAAGCGTAGCTGTACATGATGAAATCCTTCTTGAAGTCTGGACATACCAGAATAGGAGCATGAGCAATTTCTCTTTTGAATTATTTCAAAGAAAGCTTCCCTTTAGTGCTCTATTGAAATGGAGTCTTACCTTTCATCATCCCAAGGATATCCTTGGTTTTATCAGCAAAGTCAAGTACAAATCTTCTTAGGAAATTGACCTTTCCAAAAAAGGAATGTACCCTAGTTTTGCTTGTAGGTAGGGTAAGGATTTGAATGGCCTTCACCCACTCTAGGTTGATCTTGGTTATTTCTTTAGTCACGATATGACCCAGCAACTTACCTTCTGTTACTCCGAACATGGACTTTATAGGATTTAATGAAATCCCATTATGCCTGCATCTTAAGAGTACTTGCTCCTAGTGATCATAATGATCACTTTGCTTCTTAGAGAAGACTGTCAAGTCATCCAAATATACAACTATGACTTTTCCCATCAAATATCTGAAAGCTAAGTCCATAGCTCTTTGAAATGTGGCTCTAGCGTTAATCAAACCAAAAGGTATTCTCTTATAAGCAAAGGTCCCCCATGGGGTGGTGAATGTTATTTTATGTTGATCCTCAGTGGCTACCTCAATCTGATTATACCCCAAAAATCCATCAAACATGGATAAAATTTCTAATCCAGTGACAGTCTGTAATACTTGATCCATGATAGTAAATGGGTAATTATCTTTCAATGAAGATTGATTAAGGTTCCAGAAGTCAACACAAATCTGGATCTCAACATTCTTATTTCTTACGGGGACGATGTTAGCAACCCAGGTAGAATGATGGATTGGGAAGATAATTCTTATGTCTAACATCTTTTGAATTTATGCAAGAATAGTCCCTAAGATCTTTGGGTTGTAATGCCTTTGTTTCTGTCTATAGGGTTTGACATCAAACATCAAAGGGATGCTATGTTTCACATCCTTGGGCTTGAAAGACTTCAGATCCACATATGACCATGTCAAGATGTCCATATATCTCTTCAAGAGTGAAGTGAATCTTCCTTTCCCCTTAGGAGAACAGCATTTTCTGATGTTTACCATCCCTGGTTGGTTAGAAGATCCTAGATTAACTTGATCTACCTCTGATGAGGAAGAACCTTCAGCTTTCCTTTTATTCTAAATAAAATGGTCATGCTTGTCAAACAAACCTTCCAGAGAAACCAATCCCTTCGGAATCTTATTTCCTTTGAGCTAGATGAATTCACCATAAATCTCTTCATATGAATTCGAGACGGACTCACTGAAAGATGATTCTTATCCTTCAAAATAAAGATCACTAAAATTATCATCTTTCTCAAGAAAAGACAATACCTATTGATCATCATTGAACACTTTCCAATGTGCTAAATTATCTGGAACACTTGGACGATACACAATCTCAATGGTATACTTGTCCTGTTTGAACTTTGGGTGAGGAAGGAGAAGAGATGTAGACATGGCTAAAGAATCAGCTTTATCGTTGTAATCTCTCAAAACTGCCTTGATGGAAAAAGCATCAAAGCATTCTATGTTGTCCCACGCCTTATTCCTGTAATGCCTTAGGTGATCATTTTTTACTTGATAGATCCCCCTTACTTGATTTACAATAAACTCATCATCTCCCTGCACTTTGATATTTCAGATTCCCTTTTTCCTTTTCATTTCTAATCCCAATAACAAAGCTTCATATTCGGCTATGTTATTAGTATTTTCAAACTCCAGCTTGAAGGTGGAGGGAAAGATCTCAAAATCTAGAGATATAAGAACCACACCAATTCCCAACCCAATAGTTGAAAAGCTCCCATCAAACTCTAGGGTCCAAATAGCATTAGGATATTTTTCCTTGATACCTACAGAAGGAACCTCCGATGTCATGAACTAATTTCCCAATCCTGCATCTTCGAAGAGAATTTGAGCTTTGGAATCATCTTATTTAGTGACTAGGTACTTCACTTGTGATTCTAGGTGGAGGACACGAGGAACTCCATTCACTATAATTTTAGCTTTGGTCTAGTCCATATTGATTTCTCCTCCAAAATCTTTGAAAAAACCTCTTCCTAAGAGAATACCATAAGCAACTAGGATATCAGTAACTAGGATAGTCATTTTTACTCTCTTTTATAGGAATGCGACAAAGTCAAATTGTGCATCCTTGATTTGGCCAATCAAGGGGACTTACTTGGTTTCCATAGAGTAACACCACCAATAATATTTAGTCAAGGTAATTCCAAGGGCATGGGATACTTTTGTGGGCATCATGTTATCAGAGGCTCCTGAGTCAATTATGCAATTGTTGAGTTTAAACCCATTTTTAAGTAAGGACAAATAAAACGGTTCAATCTTTCCTGAAGAAGCAACAAAGGTCATATTATTCTAAGGTAAAGGTTAAGTGGGGCTAGGAAAAATGCCTTTTGAAGATGAAGGGATAACAACCTTACTTATAATGAATTTGGAAAGTTTCTCAAATTGCTCAGGATTTGATTGAAGGTACTCGACTTCTAACATTTGGATCTTAGTTTTCTTTGCATGATCAATAATTTCAAAAGCGTTATATGAAGGAATGATAGTGAGATCAGTTCTGGTTACACTAGTCTAAGCCAAGGTACTGGTCTTGGGGGTAGGAGAAAGAGAGTTAGAAGAAGAAGTTACCTTTTTAGTTGTCTCCTTTTAAGTTTGCGCTGAGATAGGAGAGCCTCTTTTATCCATAACCACGGGATCTTCTTTACCCTTCTCCTTAGAGCCTTCAACCGAATTTATGGGGTTCTGAGATTGAGATCGAGTGAATACTACAAATGACTAACCATCATAATCACATTTTTCTTCCTCATATTCCAAGTACCCAATTTTGGAGTCACTAGCTGAATCTCCAAAAGCCTCATCAGTATATCTTGAAGCTTCAAAAGCTTTGTGAGAACCTTGATCTTCTAGTTCTTCATCTTCCTCAACTATTTCCACTATTGTGTTGACAAGAGGAGCTTCAATGGCTAGCCTTATTTGAGTAGTAGTCAATTGATTCCTATCTCTGTGCGGAGTGCCATTGGTATTGTTGAAATTTTATCTAGGAATATCCTAATAAGGAAAGTTGGTCACCTGTTGAGACATTTTCTTCTTCAAAGAGATCAAGTCATTGGCCACCTTCTGGATCATAGGATTAGTAGTAATTTGAGAAGAAATCTGATTTTTAGGCTTAGATGACTCTCTTATGAGATTTCTTTCCATAATGAGATCATCTTCTATTTCAGTGGTTGTAGCTTGAGCAGTATCCAAATTAGGGATAATAGAACCTTCTTAATAAGAAGCTCGCATCAAGTAGCTGAGTGTTGATGAAGAAATGCTTTTGATTTTCAAGAGTGGGAATGGTTAGCACTGGAATCTTCTGAATCAACTTGTTGAATTTTTCCATGAAGTCCCGCATGGGCTCATGACACTCCTTCTTCATATGTGTAATTTGTGCTAACAAGGCATGAGAATCTTTAGCTGGTTTGAACCTTACTTCAAATATGGATCTCATGGTAGCCCAGTTGGTAATGCATGCATTTGGAAGATGGTAGAACCATTATGCTACCACACCATGCAATGTTTCAACGAAGATTTGAACTGAGATGTCTTCATGATATACCCCAAGGATGCCACATGCTATAAAGAATGAGGCAATGTTTTCAACAAGATGCTACTTCCCATCACCATTGAATTTGGGAATATTCTTACGAGATCCATGTGGTAGCTCATACAACAGTGGAGTTAGACAAAAGAGGACCAATAGTTGCACCCCAAGGCACATGTTGTGTTTTGCCATCCTTCTGAATGAAGTCCATATAAGAATCCAAGTATTAGATAAGAATAATGCACGACATGTTGCTAGACACTTCTTGTTCTTGAGGAACCCAAGTTCTTCGGATAGGTAAATAACTTCTTGCTCAACTATATAAAACACTATTAGGGGAAATTCTAAAATTTTGTTGTTAAAGCATAATCAAATAAAGGATCAGTTTCACCCCTGGCTCAGCTTGAATGAGTGAAGATATTTCTGGCCATCTTGAACCGGAAAATGGATCTATAAAAAATAAGGAAAACACAAAGTTTCCAGAAACCAATAAGATAAGCTTAGTCTTATCAATCCAGTATTCCCCAGAGCGGATTCAGCAAAATCTATTGGTTGGATATTTTGTCAAGAAAAAATATGAGGTTTAACCATAGTACACATGGGATCAAATCCCTCCTCAAAGATAGGTGACGTGGCCTATTTATTACTGATCTAAAACAAAAAAGAAATAATATGTACAATATTCACGCTATTCAAAACATTGGGGTTGGGAAACAATCCCGAGATCCATATCAACATGAGATGGAGATGTTATATTTTTATAAATAGAATGGATTAGAAAGGAAACTATTATAGACAAAATAGAACAGGAAGGAAATGAGAGGAACGTATTTTCTTTTCAAGAAAATACAAATCAAGAAATACTTATACGAGTTTTAGATAATGGGTGTAATATTTGAAATGATTAAAATAATCAAGAACATTAAACAAATAATAGCTTAAGATCTTGTACGTAAGAACAATCTCTCAAGATAGATGAATCCCACAACACAAAGTTTGTAAAATAACACTTGTTTCTATTCCTCAATGATTAAAATAAAATAAAAAGTTTTTCTTCTTCTTCACAATAGCTCTCAATATTCTAAAAATCTCTCCCCTCCTTTGGAATGCACAAGAATCCCTTATTTATAATAGAAAGAGCAGAGAGAAGATAGGATAAATCCTAGAAAATAGTCATTTAACAAGAATCCTATTTTTCTTGACTCTCACACAGGAGAGCAAGTCAAAATTTGCTTCCTATGTGACGAAATGAAAATGAAAAAAACATGTCAATCTCTAGATGGAAATGACATGAAACATTATGCTTATCCTATGTTTCAACATCCTTGTCTTCCTCCAACGAAGCTTGCTTGTCTCGAAATTCCTGGAACTTCTTGTCTCTGAAACTTAAAATTCCTGAACTTTTGGATTGTGCCCTGCATCTCAGCTTCATTTGGCACACTAGAATGGTCACTCAGGACCTCGCAAGTTTCCTGAGTGTCACTTGCATTGCCAGGAAGTTTCCTCAATCTCTTATTAAGTTTCTTTAATGATTCCAAAACATTCTCAGTCCTTACAAACTTATCAATGGTTGTTAGATTGAAGACGGAAGTTGGTTCGTGTTGGATTGATTACTTGGATTTGTTTATAGAAATCATCAGCAGGTAGAATATTCAAGCTTACATCCAACACATTGGCAAAGATCCTAGATAGCTCCTCTTCTATGTCATTCATGTGGCATCAACCAATTGATCTCTAATATTCCCTCAACTTGCTGCAAGCTTCACCGAGAATATTTATCCTAAATCTAATGGCTTTGGTTAGCTGGAAATGCTTATCCCCATGTGGAATGATTCCTTTCTTTAATCAAGATGCGGGACGGAACCTATTTCAGCATGCATTGAGAGCCTCAAAATTTAACTCGAGGTTCCTAAATTCCTTTGAAAATTCATCATCCATTTTGTCGACCATCCTTCTTTATCTCCTCCAAACATTTATAAACCTCCACTGTGTCATCAATGACCTTTCTTCCTTGTAGGAGTAGCCTCTGAATCCATTTGTCAACTATTCTCCCTCTTCTCATTGATATTTTCAATCCTAGGTACCAATGAGAAATCGAACCTGATAGGAGTAGGGGTAGGGGATGACGGTGTTAATTGAGAAGGATTTGAGAGCTTGAGTAATACCTCTGTCAACTATTCAACTTTCTCCTTTAGCTCATCTCTTCTCACCTTTGTTTCCTTCAACTTTTGGCATAACACATTCATGGCATCCTGCACATCCTGTTGTGCTCCTTTTGTTGTTACCTTTCCCAGATCAACCCTTGTTATCTAATAATCAGTGACCATTATATCCTCCTTTGTTTTTTTGGCTGCGGGAGTGGCAATCTCTACAAACTTATGCCCTAAGGCATCCATCAAAACCTGTTGGCTAGATTTTCTGCATAGCATCAAACCTAGGCAGTCATGAGATAAATCTCCCTCATTTAACCGGTGAGGCTCCCGTGTCAGATTTGTCAATAAAAATGTGTTATCTATCTATCAGGGGTTTTACTTTAACCACTTAGTTCATGAACCATAACTAAGAAGTTCTGCAGCAAGTAAGCAACTGTTTAAGAAAGGAAAATTGATAGAAGAAGAAAGTCACAGGTATTACAGAGAAGAAGTAAGGAAGATGTGCATCCCAATTAGTAGATAGCAGAGCTAATTGCATGCACATAGAAGAAACTTAAATAGATTTGAACACACAGAATTATGAAAGCAAAGGCGAGTTCTAGATCCAGATCTAAAATAACACAAAGTTTACTTTAAAGATCTAAAATTTAAAAGCAAGAAACACAGTACACCGTGACACAAAGTTCTCCGGAAACCTGCTTCTTTGTATTCCTCTGCAACAAGTGGCTCTCAGGGGTTCAACACAAAGTCTAGAACACAAGATTGCTTTTTACAAATTCTGATCGATCATTAACCCGAAGGTTCTTCCTCTACTTATAGAATGTAGAGGGGCAATTACAAGCTGGAAGCTTTAGTTGAACTGACACATGTGGAAGTTGAAAAAGAAACAGCTGGCAATCTCCTTCCTGGAATTCCTCTTTGCATGACATGTATGATTTGCAACTGAAAATAGAACCTTCTATTTTGCACGTCCGCCACCTATCTCCAAGTAGTTGACTTCTTCAAGTAATGGCTTTTAAACCAATCACTTAAGTTGTATAATTGAATTGATCGCTCAATTACTTTGTCGAAGGAAAGAAGAAGGAAGAGGAAAGCTGACTTTGTCGGAGGAAAGAAGAAGGAAGAGGAAAGCTAACTTTGTCTTTTTTTCATGTCTGCATGCAGCTGATTCAAACTGGATCTGAAAACAAGTTGGAATTAGTTGGATCTTGAAGCGGCTGGATCTGGAAACAAGCTGGAATTGCAAGCAGTTGGAATTGGAAGCAAGCTGGATCTGGAAACAAGCTGGAATTGCAAGCAGTTGGAATTGGAAGCAAGCTGGAATTTTTCCTTCACATTGTCTTCTCTTTTATCCTTTGAAGCTTTTGCAGTTCTTTTGTTGTACATGCATCAGTGCAAGGTTGGCCGTAGATAACTCATCATCCTTATTTTTAATTGCATATGAGCAATTAAAAATTCTGGAAAGCACTCAGGGTGAATGAAAATTCAATGAAAGCTTCAACTGGAAGATGAGAGCACATGCACAAGATCTTGGAAGGAATTTTCCACGCACTGTCTTCTTCACGGGCTACATTCGAAACAAGAGGATGAAGCCTTTGTGCCAGAAGCTTTTGCAACTATAAGATCTGGATCTGGATCTGCATATGGATTTTGCATCTGCATCTGCATCTGGATATAGATCTGCACCTGCATTTGGATATGGATCTGCACTTGCATAACAAACTTTGGCAACTAGGCCATGGATGGAAAAGCTGCAACTTGAATAATTCCACTGCTTTTAATTTGCACGCATGAGTGAAGTTTCTCCTGCACGCTATGAGTGAAGTCTCTCTTGCTCTGGATTTGTCTATCAATTTAGCAAGAGGTTTTGAGCCTAGATCCGTGTCTCCAGTATCTACAAATTTATAAGTGATGCATGACTCCGTTGTGCTTTCTTTTTCATCTTTCTTCGCCATAGCTTTGTCTATCTTTGTTTGAATGTCTTTTTCTTCTTATTTGACTGGAATTCTTCAAAACTGGTGCAGATCTGGACAATTCTTCAGATTTGGAGGATATATGCAATGTATTGGACATTGATAAAAGCTCATTTTCCTTTGTATAAAGCACCTGTAATGAATTCCTGCAATTTATTCAAACAAAAATGGCCACCGGAGCATGAATAGTGAATTTTAATTGTAAAAATCTGCACTTTTCAAGCCTGCTGCCCCAAAAATTGGTGTTTAATTTGCACATAAAGAGAGCATGAATCCTTTCAATCAACACCTGTGCTCCTTGTAACACCTGTGAAAACAACTATGCAGACGAAGATCAACCTTCTCCAAAGCATGCGCCAAATCTGGAAGCTTTTAGCCTTTGTTAGCACTTTGTCTGAGCAAAATCCTTCCTCTAATGGGGGTGCACTTTTCCTACTTGCTGCAATTCTTTACCTGTGAATTAAATAATTCATCCATATGGCTGCCCATAGCTTATATAACCTTCACAATTCTATAATTAATAATTGCCCTAACAATTAAAGGCAATTAATTAATTAAAAATCATGCTTTTCTCTTTTAAAAATAGCATGTTTAAGGACAGCCATCCAATAAATTAAATTAATCCAATTTAATCCTTCACACAGCACTTCAGCTCAAGCCCCACAGTGTGCTTTGACCATAGCCATTGAAAATAGAAATTAATTTAATGTTTTAATGCCTTCAAAAAACATTAAATAATGCCCAAATGGGGCGCACTTTTTCCAGAGGAGAGGGGGCAGCCACTAAATAAATTAAATTTAATTAATTTAATTTCTTTCTTTTATTCCTTCTTTGACTTTTTGACCTCCTCAAGCTTGGGGCGCACTTTTTCCAAGGATAGAAAGATTATTAAAAATAATCAATTTAATTATTTTTAATTAATCACCAAAGGGGGCGCACTTTTTTGCACATGTAATTCTATTTTTAAGAATTTTCACCATAATGGGATTCTTTACCCTGCCAGGCAGGCACCAAAATCCCGCGATCCACTTAAGTGATTTGACTTTGACAATGGGATTCTTTACCCTGCAAGGCAGACACTAAAATCCCATGATTTCACTTAAGTCACTTTCCTTTTATTATATCATGGGAATTTTAACCCTGCAAGGTAGGCAATAAATTTCCACCTGCCTGCAGCCTCTATTTTTCCCACTGCAGCTTAAGTGACTTTTATAACATGGGAAAAAGTACCCTGCCAGGCAGGGTATACAATTTCCACCCTGCCTGCGGCTTATATTTTTCCTATCGCAGCTTAAATCCTTTGTTTTCCAAAAATGCGCCCATCCCCGCAGGGGCTTTTCTGTGCACGACTTCGCTTTTTCCCAGTGATCCAGACCTCCGATGGCGACTTCCTCCGGGCAAAATGTGCGTGTATGTTTTCCAGCTGCTCCAGGCCAAAAATCGGGCTTACCCGGCGAAGGAGTTGTTCCAGAGAAATTTTACAGAAAACAGAACGGGACACCACAAAAACACGAAAAATTGCCAAAAGTTACAAATAAAGCCCAAAACTTAAAATAAGTTAAAATCCTTCTGGTACATAGGAATAATAACATATTCGCTCATAACGGAGTTAAAACGGAGCGCAAATAGCCTCATACGGGGCTCAAAATAATTAAATACAAATTTCCCGCAGACAAATCCCGACGACAGAATAAAACAATTTTGGGCATCTGGGTATTTGGCGAAAAGGGCTAATATGGCTCTTTAGGATTATCTTGACGCAATACAGGAACTTTCAGGCAATAAAAACAACAAATGACCCACTATTTTAAAAGTACGAAATTTTTTCGAATTGGGTAGTCACAGATTTCAGGGTGAAATCTGAGTGACACCAGTTGGCTCCGTCTGTGGACATCTTTTTCTCTTGTCAGAATGAAAAAGGGAAAAGATGAGATCCCAGCATCTCTGGTTTCGTATCTTGTCGTTTGGGCACGGGGTCAGGCAGACAAACACAACACAACACAACACCAAAACAAGACAAAACAAGGAAAAACAAACAAAGGTTTATTTATGTACATACAGGTTTTACCCTGCTTCTCATGTCCGGAACAGCTTCAAGTGTTGCCCATTGAAAGGCAACGGCAATTCAACTCCATCCTGATGAGCAAGAATGAAGCTATCTGCTCCGGCGATCTTTTTGATCACAAAAGGCCCTTTCCATAGTGAATCGAACTTTCCATGCATGCCTTTTGTTTCTCTTCTTTTGTCCCATAAGAGGACCCAGTCATTAACTTCAAACTTTCTTTCCCTGGCATTTTTGTCGAAGATGACTTTCACCTTCCTCTGATGCTCTGTCAACCTATCTGCAACTTGAGTTTGTACTTCCCTCAGTTCAGTCAGGTACATGATTCTTTTATCAATAGCATCCGTGAATGTGGAATCCTCCAGGGCTTTAGAAAGTCGTAGGGCAGGCAATTCCAAGGTGAGAGGCAGCTCTGTGTCTCTACCATATAGCAGCTGAAATGGGGACATGCCTATCGCCCTCTTTGGTGTGATCCTATCTGCCCACAATGCATCAAACAACTTTTTATGCCAAGTCCTTTGATTTTCTGTTACAAGCTTGCGCATGATAGTCACCAAATTTTTATTACTAGATTCAGCTTGACCATTCCCTTGTGGATAGTAGTTTGAGGAATGAACTAGTTGAATCCCATAAGTGTAGCAGAATTCCACCAACTCCTCAGAAGAAAGATTCGGAGCGTTGTCTGCTACAATTTTGCTGGGTACGCCAAACCTGACAATAATATTTTCTTTTATAAAATTGCACACTTCAGCGGAAGTGGCATTCTTCACAGGAATAGCTTCTACCCACTTACTGAAATAATCAGTAGCTGTTAGAATGTAATGATGACCAGCGCTGGAAGCCGGGTTAAGCATTCCAATAAAATCCATACCCCACTGTTGGAAAGGTTCTTCAATCACAATGGGTTTTAGAGGTAATGCAGGCAATTTCACACGCCCAACAAAATGTTGGCATGCTTGACACTTAGCTACCCATTCTGCAGTATCTTGAAAAAGGGTGGGCCAGTAATACCTTGCTCTAAGGATCTTGTGTGCAGTGACTCGGGCTGAGAAATGACCACCGCAAGCCATGTCATGAAACTGTTGTAGTAGCTGATCCTGTTGAGCTTTATCCACGCATCTGAGAAATACACCATCAATTCCCCTTTTGTACAAACCATTATCCCAAAGCACAAAATCTTTGGACTTCAATTTGATAGTTCGTTTCTCTTTTCTGGAAAGTTGATCTGGGCATTCTCCATACGTTAGAAAGTAAGCAATGTTACTGTACCACTCCTCTACCAGATCTATAAAAAGTACTGCAGGTAAATCTTCATCTATCCCATCCTGATCTGCTTCAGGTACTGATGATTTCATCTCTGTCATTAGTTCACACAGACCTCTTCCTCGAACCGGCTTTGTTGGTTTAATATCCAGGTCATATTCTTGAACTTTTGTCACCCATGTGCCTCTCAACAATCCTAACTCTTGCTGAGTAAGGATAGATTTAACTGCAGTATCTGGAACCAAAACCACAGTGTGTGAGGAAAGAATATAGTACCTGAATGCTTTGCACGCCTTCACCACCGCATATGCGTGCTTTTCCATTGGAGTGTATTTCAACTCATAGGCTTTAAGTGGCGTGCTCATGAAAGCAATAGGAGCTTCTGCATCCTCTTGATTTTTCTGCATCAATATTGCTGACATAGTATGTTCGGAAGAATAACAATAAAGAATAAATTCTTTACTGAAGTCAGGTGAGACCAAGACTGGTGCTTTCGACAGGGCCTCTTTGATTTTCTCGAAAGCTTCCTTCCCTTCGCTGCTCCATTTAAAATCTTGTGTCTTCTTCATCATATTCGAAATATGACGGGTTAGCTCAGCAAAGTCAGGAATGAATCTTCTGAGAAAATTCACTTTTCCAAAGAAAGAGTGAACTCCTTTTTTGGATGTGGGCAAAGGCAATGTCTGAATGGATTTGACACGCTCTGGATCTATCTTTGTTCCTTCTTTGGAAACAATGTGCCCAAGCAGCTTTCCTTCAGTTACAGCAAAGATAGATTTCTTAGGATTCAAAGAAATACCATGCTTGCGGCATTGTATGAAAACCTCTTCCAAGTTTGAAATATGTGTGCTTCTATCTTTGGAAAAAGACTGTCAAATCATCCAGGTACACAACTATGCTTATATCTTTGAGATGAGCAAAGGCTAGATCCATAGCTCTTTGAAATGTAGCACCAGCATTAATCAGGCCAAACGGCATCTTCTGGTATGCGAAGGTTCCCCAAGGTGTGATGAACGCCGTTTTGTATTGATCTTCCTCGGCCACCTTGACTTGATTGTATCCTGAGAAGCCATCAAGCATGGAAAGCATCTCAGATCCAGTGACCACCTGCAGAGTGTGATCCATGATGGGGATAGGGTAGTTATCCTTCAATGAAGCTTGATTAAGGTTGCGGAAATCCACGCACAGCCTAATCTCGCCACTTTTCTTTCTTACAGGGACTATGTTGGCCAACCACTCCGAATGGTGTATGGGATAGATAATCTTTGCATCTAACAACTTCTGGATTTCTGCAAAGATGGTTCCTGAAATGGTAGGATTGTGCCGCCGCAGCTTCTGCTTGAAAGGCTTCTGTTCTGATTTGAGTGGGATGTAGTGTTGAACTTCCGCAGGCTGATATGTTTTTAGATCCTGATAGGACCAGGCAAAAATATCCATGTATTTCTTAAGAATCTTAGTAAAAGCTTCCTTTTCAGCTTCCGAACAACACTTACCCAGATTTACTAATTTGGGATCATTGCTAGCTCCCAAATTCAGTAATTGTGTGTCGGAGGAAGAGCCTTCCTCATTTTCTTCATTTTTCTTAAGCATCTGATCATGCTTATCAAACATTTCTTCAAGAGATACCAAGCCTTTGGGAATTTTATTTCCCTTTAGTTGGATAATCTCCTAACCTCCTGAGACGTCAGCATCCATTTCTCCGACAGTGGTCTGCCTAGGAGGTGAATTGCTTCCCTCATAGTAGATTTCTTCAAAGTTATCTTTCTGTTGGAGAAATGCAGCAATCTGTGTATCGTCATTGAAAACCTGCCATTGCTGGACGTTGTCAGGAACCTTTGGGCGAAAAACCATTTCCACCTTGTAATCTCCCTGTCTAAAGAATGCAGGGGGCTGATCCGGATTCAACAAGGCTGCAGTAACTGCAAGCGAATCAGCTCTTGAATTTTGTTCTCTCGGAATGTAAGATACCGAGAAGGCTGAAAAATCTAGGATAGCAGAGTAGACCCGATCTCTGTAGTGCCGCAATTTGTCTTTTTTGACTTGATAGAGGCCCCTTATCTGCTTCACGATCAGCTCAGCATCTCCTCTTGCGTGTAATAATTTGATTCCCATTGTTCTCCCTCGCCTGCTCCATGCCTAACAACAATGCTTCATATTCAGCCGTATTGTTAGTATTTTCGAACATCAATTTGAAAGAGTGCGCATGCACCTTCCCTTCAGGAGAGATAAGAACAACGCCTGCACCGGATCCAAATGAACAGCAGCTACCATCAAATTCCAGAGTCCAAATCTTGTTATCAATTTGATGTGATTCTCGAATCACTGGTTGAATTTCTTCTTTATCCATTTCAAGATAATAGACTCCGTGATCCGACTCCTGAAACAAGATCTGAGATCTAGGATCCTCAGATTTTGACACTGTGTACTTAGATTTCTTCTCAGGTTCCAGCTTTTGATTTACTCCTTTGATTGGTATGTGCGCACAAGACCAATCCATCTTGACTTCTCCACCCAGCTCTTTGCAAAAATTTCTACTCAACAGCATGCCATAAGAGACTGGAATGTCTGCTACAAGGATAGTCATTTTCAGTCTTTTGTCTGGGAAGGAAGCAAGTACTTGCCTGCGCATCTTTGATTTGCCCCACAAGAGGGACTTGCCTTTCCATGGAATAACATCTTCCAATGGTTTTTGTCAATGTAAGACCCAAGGCATCAGCAACTTTTGCAGGCATGACGTTGTCGGAAGCTCCAGAATCCAGGATGCAATTGCTTAGCTTATGTCCGTTGATGAGCAAAGACACATAGAATGGCTCAATCCTTTCTGATGTAGCAGGAGAAGGGGTGGAAGGAGAAGAACTTGCAGCAGCATTATTTGAAGGTAAGAGTAATCTTTGGACTTGACAAGATACCCCGTGAATTATTGTTCGTTGGGCTAGGACCATTACTTTGCACATATTTGACCAATCTATTCAGCTGATCAGGAAATGCCCTCAAATATTCAGCTTCTGACATCTGGACCTTATTTCTCTTGATGTGATCAATTATGTCAAAAGCTTGACTTGCTTCAGCAGGATGTGCATTGGTTCTTTGCTGCGAATTGAAAGAATTTGAATATTTCTCCTTGGGCGCTAATGAAGAAGGAAGAATGCTACCTCTTTTCAAGATAGTAACATCTGGGCCAGGATCTTCTCTCTCTTTCCGGCCGCTTGTGGATGCTTCGGCATTTTTGGCGTGTCTGAGACCTTGTAAACACCGCAAAAGTGTGACCATCAGAATCTTCAAAAGATTCATAATAGCCCTCATCAGATTCGTAGTCCAGGTAACCAATATTGGAGTCGCCAGCGGGATCTATAAAGTCTTCATCATCAAATGATTCATCAATGTCGAGATCCTCTTCATTAGTTTCCAAGTTATTCCTTGGAGCAGCTTCTATTGCCAAACGATGTGGTGCAGCAGCAAGTCTGTTTCGATTTTGATTTTGATTTTGACCATTGAAGGTCCGGATAGGAGCTATTCTTGAGGGGGGTGCATTCCCTACTTGAGAGATCTGCTTCTTGATCTGCAGCATGTCATTAGCCAATCTCTGCAACAAAGGATCAGAAGTACTAGAAGAAGCACCATCACCTTTGTGAGATAGTTGTTTGAGTTTTCCAGCCATGATCAAGTCGTCTTCAACCTCCACGGCAGCATTTTGTGCATCCAGCAAATTTACAGGTCTTGCCCTTCTTAGCTGATATCCAACTTCAGGCAATAGAGCGTTTATAAAAAACGTCTTTTGATTTTCGTCGCTCAATGCAGCAGAAGTGGGGATTTTATACAAAATCCTTTGGAACTTTGCAATAAAGTCCCGCATGTTCTCGTTTGGCTCTTTCTTCAACTGCGTCAGTTGGGTGATCATCGTGCCCGCGTCCTCTGCAGGCTTGAATCTTTTCAGAAATTGCTCACGCATAGTCGTCCCAGTTGGTTACGGTGCCAGGAGCCAGCCGATAGAACCATTCTCCAGCCAAGTCGTGTAGAGTCTCAATGAATAGCCTGACTGAGACATCTTCATGCTCTACTGCAAGCACACCACAAGATATGAAGAAGGCTGCCAAGTGATCATCCGGGTTTTGCTTTCCATCTCCAAAGAATTTTGGAAAATTCTTTCTGGATCCCTTTGGCAGCTCGTGCATAGGTGGAGCCAAGTTGAGAGGTCCAAAAAACCGCTCCCCATGGAACAGGTACAATTTGTTGCGCCATGTTAGCTTGAGCACGTCTCCTCCTTGTGTAGACTTGATAGACTTGTTGAATAATTCCAGCCGCCGGATTATGCTGAATACGATCCGGATCTGGATGGGTGTGCACTCTCCTTCCTGGTGAAAGACTAGATCTGCGGCTTCTAACTTGAGGAGGATGATTGAAATTGAATTGCTCCTGCAGTCGAAAGAAATGATCAGTCCTTCCTTGCGCCTTCACGGATCAGGTGAATGGACGTTCAGCCAGGTTGAGATTTGTATGGAAAACACTCTGATCTTCAATAGAAAAGCTTTGATCTGCAAAGATAGTTGTTCCCCAGCGGAGTCGCCAAAAACTGTTGGCTAGATTTTCTGCATAGCATCAAACCTAGGCAGTCATGAGATAAATCTCCCTCATTTAACCGGTGAGGCTCCCGTGTCAGATTTGTCAATAAAAATGTGTTTCTATCTATCAGGGGTTTTACTTTAACAACTTAGTTCATGAACCATAACTAAGAAGTTCTGCAGCAAGTAAGCAGCTGTTTAAGAAAGGAAGATTGAAAGAAGAAGAAATTCAAGGTATTACAGAGAAGAAGTAAGGAAGATGTGCATCCTAATTAGTAGATATGCAGAGCTAATCACATGCACATAGAAGAAACTCAAATAGATTTGAACACACAGAATTCTAAAGCAAAGGTAGTTCTAGATCCAGATCTAAAATAACACAAAGTTTACCTTAAAGATCTAAGATTTAAAGCAAGAAACACAGTACGCCGTGACACAAAGTTCTCCGGAAACCTGCTTCTTTGTATTCCTCTGCAACAAGTGGCTCTCAGGGGTTCAGCACAAAGTCTAGAACACAAGATTGCTTCTTACAAATTCTGATCGATGATTAACCCGAAGGTTCTTCCTCTACTTATAGAATGTAGAGGGGCAATTACAAGTTGGAAGCTTTAGTTGAACTGGCACATGTGGAAGTCGGAAAGAAACAACTGGCAATCTCCTCCTGGAATTCCTCTTTGCGTGACATGTATGATTTGCAACTGAAAATAGAACCTTCTATTTTGCATGCCTGCCACCTATCTCCAAGTAATTGACTTCTTCAAGTAATGGCTTTTAAACCAATCACTTAAGTTGTATAATTGAATTGATCGCTCAATTACTTTGTCGAAGGAAAGAAGAAGGAAGAGGAAAGCTGACTTTGTCGGAGGAAAGAAGAAGGAAGAGGAAAGCTAACTTTGTCTTTTTTCATGTCTGCATGCAGCTGATTCAAACTGGATCTGGAAACTGGATCTGGAAAACAAGCTGGAATTGCAAGCAGTTGGAATTGGAAGCAAGCTGGAATTTTTGCCTGGAATTTTTCCGCATTGTCTTCTCTTTTATCCTTTGAAGCTTTTGCAGTTCTTCTGTTGTACATGCATCAGTGCAAGGTTGGCCGTAGATAACTCATCATCCTTATTTTTAATTGCATATGAGCAATTAAAAATTCTGGAAAGCACTCACGGTGAATGAAAATTCAATGAAGGCTTCAACTGGAAGATGAGAGCACATGCACAAGATCTTGGAAGGAATTTTCCACGCACTGTCTTCTTCATGGGCTGCATTCAAAACAAGAGGATGAAGCCTTTGTGCCAGAAGCTTTTGCAACTATGAGATCTGGATCTGGATCTGCATATGGATTTGCATCAGTATCTGCATCTGGATATGGATCTGCATAGATATGGATCTGCACCTGCATAACAAAATTTGGCAAACTGGGCTATGGATGGAAAAGCTGCAACTCGAATAATTCCACTGCTTTCAATCTGCACGCATGAGTGAAGTTTCTCCTGCTCTGGATTTGTCTATCAATTTAGCAAGAGGTTTCTTTTTCATCTTTCTTCGCCATAGCTTTGTCTATCTTTGTCTGAATGTCTTTTTCTTCTTATTTGACTGGAATTCTTCAATATTGGTGTAGATCTGGACAATTCTTCAGATTCGGAGGATATATGCAATGTATTGGACATTGATAAAAACTCCTTTTCTTTTATAAAGCACCTGTAATGAATTCCTGCAATTTATTCAGACAAAAATGGCCACCGGAGCATGAATAGTGAATTTTAATTGTAAAAATCTGCACTTTTCAAGCCTGCTGCCCCCAAAAAATGGTGTTTAATTTGCACATAAAGAGAGCATGAATCCTTTCAATCAACACCTGAGCTCCTGTAACACCTGTGAAAACAATTATGCAGACGAAGATCAACCTTTTCCAAAGCATGCGCCAAATCTGGAAGCTTTTAGCCTTTGTTAGCACTTTGTCTGAGCAAAATCCTTCCTCTAATGGGGGCGCACTTTTTCTCCTTGCTGCAATTCTTTACCTGTGTGTTGAATAATAAATCCATATGGCTGCCCATGCTTATATAACCTTCACAATTCTATAATTAATAATTGCCCTAACAATTAAAGGCAATTAATTAATTAAAAATCATGCTTTTCTCTTTTTAAAAATTGCATGTTTAAGGACAGCCATCCAATAAATTAAATTAATCCAATTTAATCCTTCACACAGCACTTAACTTTAGCCTCACAGTGTGCTTTGACCATAGCCACTGAAAATAGAAATTAATTTAATGATTTAATGCATTTAAAAAGTCATTAAATACTCCTCAAATGGGGCGCACTTTTTCCAAGGAGAGGGGCAGCCACTAAATAAATTTAATTTAATTAATTTAATTGCTTTATTTTAATCCTCCTTTGACTTTTCAACCTCCTCAAGCTTGGGCGCACTTTTTCCAAGGATAGAATTTATTAAAAATAATCAATTTAATTATTTTTATCCATCACCAAAGGGGGCGCACTTTTTTGCACAATAGTAATTCTATTTTTAAGAATTTTCTCATAATGGGATTCTTTACCCTGCAAGGCAGGCACCTGGAAATCCCATGATCCACTTAAGTGATTTGACTTTGACAATGGGATTCTTTACCCTGCAAGGCAGGCACTAAAATCCCATGATTTCACTTAAGTCACTTTCCTTTTATTATATCATGGGAATTTTTACCCTGCAAGGCAGGCAATAAATTCCCACCTGCAACCTGCAGCCTAAAATCCCACCTATTTTTCCCACTGCAGCTTAAGTGACTTTTATAACACGGGGAAAAAGTACCCTGCCAGGCAGGTATACAATTCCCATCCTGCCTGCGGCTTATATTTTTCCCATCGCAGCTCAAATCCTTTGTTTTCCAAAAATGCGCCCATCCCCGCAGGGGCTTTCCTGTGCACGACTTCGCTTTTTCCCAGTGATCCAGACCTCCGATGATGACTTCCTCCGGGCAAAATGTGCGTGTATGTTTTCCAGCTGCTCCAGGCCAAAAATCGGGCTTACCCGGCGAAGGAGTTGTTCCAGAGAAATTTTACACAGAAAATCAGAACGCTTATAACGGACACCACAAAAACACGAAAAATTGCCAAAAGTTACAAATAAAGCCCAAAACTTAAAATAAGTTAAAATCCTTCTGGTATATAGGAATAATAACATATTCGCTTATAACGGAGTTAAAACGGAGCGCAAATAGCCTCATACGGGGCTCAAAATAATTAAATACAAATTTCCCGCAGACAAATCCCGACGACGGAATAAAACAATTTTGGGCATCTGGGTATTTGGCGAAAAGGGCTAATATGGCTCTTTAGGATTATCTTGACGCAATACAGGAACTTTCAGGCAATAAAAACAACAAATGACCCACTATTTTAAAAGTACGAAATTTTTTCGAATTGGGTAGTCACAGATTTTGGGGTGAAATCTGAGTGACACCAAAACCCTTGAAACCATTCTGGGTTTCTTGGCAGATTTAGCAAGAGGGACCTTGAGGGAACTGAAGTTGAAGGCTGGTAGAGGAACTACCACCTTCCTCTTCATTGGGGTATGATCAACGAACCATTGAGGTACAGTGGAAGAAGTTTCCCCTATCAGAGGTGTTATGGTTACATCTACATGTGGAGAAAGGTTTACTTGCGGAGTAGTGATGACTGCAACTGTGGTGTCTGTGGGGATAGACTCAGTGAATGAAGGTGCAAAAGGAGGCATATCTATGGCCATATTAGGTCCAAAAGAGAGAGGTGAGAGGTTGGAGAAGATGTTGGCCATGGCTGATGAAAGTGGCAGAGAAATACGAGGTGAGGAAGATTAGAAGGGAGGAGGTAAGGATTTTGAAGTCAAAGCTTGAGAAGCAAGAGAGAGACTTACCTCTGATGAGCAATCAACAAAAGGAGAAACAAGAGGTTGACTAACCTCATCTTCTAAAGGAAGTTTTCCTTATTCTGGTGGAGGAGGTGAATCCAGTATCTCAACTGTTTGTGAAGGAGTGGAAAATGATGCGGCTCCTTGCTTTTCTCCTTTTCTGACAAACTTAAATTTTATCTGCCTCTTGGTAGGGCTTTTATCCTTTTCCCTCTCTCCCTTGGAGGGTCCCACCTCTAAAGTGGCTATCTTCAAAAATATCTTTTCCTTATAACTCATTCCCCAAAAAATGATCCATGCCCTGGTACGGACAAGAGTCTGAACTGCTCTTTTAGCAATAGAAGCTTTTTCAGCAACAGACCAGTCAACGACTGGGAATCTATATTGGTCTCCATTCGACTATTCGTATATAGTGTCCATGACACTTTCATTATCTATGGTGCCTTTGGGGATATTAGCTAGATCCAACATCTGAATTTCTTCAAGTGTCAGTCTGTTGTTGTCCTTTCTTCAGATGGTAACTTCATCCCAAAGATCAACCCAAATGTCTTCCACATTGGGCACATGCAGATACAAGGTTCCATATGACTTGAGGACTCCTTGGAAGTCAAATCCCTCCTTGAGCTTCATATGTTTCTTCAATTTTTCCTGAAGCTCATGCACCACATTCTTGTCCTTAACCACTATAGAGCATGTATACCTTCCAATGGAAATAGGGAAGGAGACGACGACTTTGTGCTTGCTTTGTTGGAATTTGTGAAAATCCAACAATTGTCTAACTCCATAAGGATCAGTTTGTCACCTGGGAACATGGGAAAATGGAAAGGGTTACCATGGAACCTTACCACCTGAAGATAGGTGAACTTCTTGAATTACAAGATGATGTAACCCCATTTTGACACTTCGGCCCATGCTTCATCAGAAACCCTTCTTTTCCTCAGATCAAGATTCAACCTACAAATGTTTTCATAGAAGAAGGCGTTGCTCACTCTTCTATATTGATCTTCAGACCCTTTTATTGTTAGCTGAGGGAAGTACCAATATATGTGTTCCATTTCCCGATTTCCCTTCGCATCTAGCCTTGGCTAATTTTTCATGCTTGTTGCTGCATAGGTGACATATGACATCATATAGAACTTACCAGTAGACAAGACTATTTTCATTTGGGAGTCTATCTCGTCACTTATTAGGCTACCCCAATCAATCCCTTGGTCATTATTCTTTATGATGACCATGAACTAGTACATCCACCCTTGGAAATCTCTTAACTCTGGGAGTCCAAATAATCGACTCAGCAGGGTGATGATATCACTGATTTCAAGAATGAAATCACTTCTATGGACCAACTTGGGAAACCTAGAAATGGCTGGCTTAGCCTTGATCAAGAACTTCTCATTTACATGCTTGATGCAGTATCTTCCTAATCTCTGTCCCAAGCCCTTTGTGCTGATTGAAGGTTTAAATCAACATATTCCTCAAAGTCGGGCAACCTTAGGAGTTGATCAAAGTAACCTTCATGCCAATTTCACTATAGACTCTCCTGCTTGATTTCTTACTGAGCGGGAGGCTAAGTCATAGTTGGAAGCATAGGCCAGGATGAATTTATGGCATTGAACTGATATTGGAAATTCTACTGCAAGAGGGAGGCCACTGCTAGCTATCAACTTCATCCAGGAATTCTGAGATGAATCCTTAATTCTCTTCCAGAAGTCCTCGATATCTATATTGTCGAGCCTCTGTGTCCCAAATGTCATAATTGCAGCTTATGTAAGAAGGAGAATCCATCTTATGATACTTATACTTCATCTTTCCTATCATATCTAACTTATCCTTAGATTGGTTGGGGTCCGACATGAGGAGTCTCGAAGAAGAAATGCCTTGATGATTTCTAGAAGAGCAATCGGGCTTGAAAGTTTGTTGGAAAACTACACAAATCCGCCACACTATTCGGATTTTAAGACTTGAAAAACACCTTAGGAAATCCAACACAATGGAGTGTATGTCAGAAGTTAGGACATGTTGAGGCATTGATGAAAACCTGACACACTGCGGAAGTGAGCAAGTGTTGGACAAGTGGGAAAACCCGACACACATGACAGAACCTGGAGGATGTCGAGTAGGTAGAAAATCCCGACACACTATGCAGATCTTGATGGATGTCGAGAACCTAGCAAAACCCAAAACAAGGCGGAAAAAGTGAGATGTTAAACACCCTGCAAAATTCGAAACAAATATATCAGGTTTCTAACATGTCAGGATATGAGAAATTCCCGCCTCGTGATCACTTAGGAATTTCAAACTCTTTTGAAAACTACAAGGTACAACCTATGAAAAATAAGTAAATAACCTATGGGTGAATTTCAAACAAGAAACCATATGGGAAAAAGACAAGAATCAAGGAAAATGACCCAAAACCCTAAACCAGTAGTGGAGGAGGAAATGAAATGGAAACCCCAAATGAACACCTCAGGAAATAACCCAAAAAACTTTAAAATAGAAAGAAGAGAAGAGTACCTTCAACAAGCTCGAAAAATGATCAAAGACGGATGGCGAAATCGATCAAGAAGCTCGATTGGGTTTGGAGGTGGAAGAAGTATAAACAGAAATCCAACGCAACAAAAATGTACAATGTAACAAATGACATGGAAAACCAACTATTTATAACAACCTAACATTAATTACACCTCACTTGACACGTGTGTGCCAAATACCAAACAACTGAGACATTAATGACATGTCATCATGCTTGGAGTGTCTGAAAATCTGATACAAAGGATTTGATTCAATTCAGGTTTTGGGAAACAAATGACATGAAACATGCATTTGGCAAAGCATGTTCTGATGCTTGGAAGTTTTGAAAACCTGACACAATGGACTTAGGTAATCAGGTTTTGGATTTTTGGAAACATGAGACATGTTGCATGCAAGGAACATGTTTTCATGCAATGAAAACCTGAAAACCTGAAAATCTCTTTCCAAAGGAATTTTAAGAGAGTTTTCCAAATTTTTCCTATGGTTATCTCAATTTTAGTTGAAATCACTAAAACGAGATAACACCTCCTCACCCTAACTTCATGGGGAAAAAACGCAACCTTCATTTTTTTCACACCGCCTACCACTACAGGCTGCCCAATTAAAAGGGGCAAAATGTAGACACCAAAAATACGTCACCTTTCATCATCTTCCTCCATAATAACCTAATAACCACATTCTACATGGGGCAATCGATTTAACCCTAATTCAGTCACTCACACCCCCTTTCGCACATCACAATGATCCTCATTCACACATCCTGGGGATTTAATTAACATCAATAAATTAAATTCCCCCTTTATTCACTCATCAAGTCACCTCACCCTGCCATTGGACTGGCCACCTCACTCAAACACCTCATCATTCCATTATCCCACTTGCCTCTCCACCTCACCCTTCCACTACCCCACTTTCCCCTCCACCTCACCATTCCACTCCCCACCTTGCCCACACCTAGTCCATACCCTTCTAGAAATCCCTAATAGTGGCCACTCCACTCATATGACCCCTCTTTGTCCTATTACCCATTCTAAGGTCAGAGGACGCATGTGCTCCGCCACTCAAAATCAAGTGGGGAAGGCATATTCCCCACTTGTCAAAAATCAAATCCCCTCGACACGATCGGGGTTGGTGACAGTCTGACCAATGTCGGTCAGGTGGGACTGGCATTGATCACCTGCAAATACCCAGTCCTAACTCTTTCCAAAGGGTTGGTTGGCATTTTCATGTTGGTTGATCGTTGGACATTCAACCAGTTCATCATTAGCATTGTGGTTGATTCTTGGGCTGACTTCGTTCATCATTATTGCCCAAAACTAGATATTGGACACTGAGAACTGGTGGAAACAACAAGGCCACCAGAACTCCCAGTAGAGACCATTGGTGGACACAATCACAAGAGCATGTGTGAGCATAGCCATTGAAGGAACCTGAACCAGAAAAAGCTCAAACAAGAGCCCTCCAACAAACTTACCAGCCTTCACTAATGCCTATCACTCTTCTACACGCATCAAAATCTAGGTAAGTAGATCCCTGTATCTCTCACCCTGGTTTGCGTTCTTGTCTCTCTGCTTTCCTCCTCCAAGAACAAAAATTCCCTCATACCCCTCCAACCTCACCTACTTAACCCATATACACACTTAGGACCCTATCTCACCCCATTCCGCTCCCTAACAACCCTTCGATCACTCACAGAGAGCACCCTATCCCACCATTTCCAAAATCTGACCAAGTACCAGTGACCGTCATCGGTTAACCCTAACCGCCGTCAGTCGGGCCTGGCCACCGTCGATCACCCTACTATCAGCCAACTCCCCACCTTCTACCTAAGCACACCCAAAACCACCTTCTAAATTCCTAGGTTCTAACCTTGAACCCATTATTCACTTGAACCTCCACCCACATTCTCCTAACCCTTTTTCCTGAGACAGAGTGGGACCCAAGCACCTCTCACTTAGACTTCTGTCACTTCCACAGTGACCGATACCGGTCAACCTTAACCGGCATTGGTCTACCAGCAACCGGCATCAGTCTCTGTGTCTACTAACACAAAGAAGACCAACAACCTACCCCTTCATCCAAATAACCTAGAATACCCTACCCAACCCCAACCAGACCTTGTTTATGACCTGTAGACCACCTAACCTACCCAGAACCTGACCCAAACACCCTTTTACCTACATAGTTTAGTATTTAATTAAATTGATGTTGATAGTAACCAGAGGCACCCAAATCAGAACACTAGCATTAGATTCCTTTTATTTATATACTTTTGTCATTTAATATTGATTTATAAAACAGTGGATCGACAACCCTCTAGGAAGTAACACACTTCCTGGATCTAGCATACGCTAGGCAGTCCACTGCATATATTGTTTAACTCTCTCTTGTGGTCTTGCTTTCTTATTTTAGGGTAGTCCTTCCTAGCCAAAAAGGAGGTCACACGATCGACCGAGATTGGAAGTCTATATGTGTACTTTCCACCCATCAACCCAACAAGTAAACCTCATACACCCTTATCTGTTTCAGTCTCTGATTGTACGCAAAAAGGTTCGAAACACAAGGATATAAATAGATGAAATTTGAAAGTTGCATCGTAGAAGGTAGAGTTTGGGAACTAGTCTTGTGTATTGATATTTAGAATTTTTCAACATATAGGTGTATGGAAATAAAGTATGAGCCAATTTTGGAATCTCGTGTGTACAACAATTTTGTCTTTGTTGGGTTTTAGAATGGAACATGGGTTGAAACCATAGTCAGGGGACAAGAAGTCCCTCCTCTTTAATGGGAGAGGTTCCCTTATTGAATGTAGGAAAAACAAATGTACAAATATACAACTCTCAATGTTTGGACCCTGATATTCTGGGATGTTTTCATACTTAAAAGATTATCAACCAGAAGGAATAGAAGAATGGAGAGATGGGAGAAGGAAGAAGACAACAATTCTTTTGGGAAATATAGATAGCATAGTATCTCCCTACTTAGATTAAACCAAGAAAATAAAGAAAAGGATCAATTACTTCACCACCAACACAAATCTGCAGACAAAAAGTTCTAAAGATTCACACATACCAGAACACAAAGTTTCGATTGAATGCAAAACAAATGATCCCTTGAATCGAGCAAGGAGAGAGAAAGATATATCAAAAGAAAATAAGAAGAGAAAGAACTTCTGTATTGAATCACTTCAGAATTTACAACATTCCCCAGAAAACTAGAATCCTCGATCCATGGCCAAAACCCTGTTCTTATAACAATTCATATACATCCATACTTTGTCCCCAAGAAAAGAATATCCAAAAGGAATAATTTTTGTTACATATCCGCTTTTGGAAAGTGACATTAAACAAACGCACTCATGAAAACTAGAGGTTCAAAAAGAAAATATTTTGTTAGTTTGAGCATGATAGCTTTAACAGAGGATATCTCATGATTTTCTTCTTCTTGTGGTCCTTCCATTTCCACCTTTTAACATTTCCATAGCACTTAAGTGCTCACTGGTAGGTTTTCTCCCTTTTTTTTATTGCATATGCCCGATAAACTCCATTTTCTAATGATTAAACTTTATATCCCTTTAAACTTATCAATTTGGCTCCATAATAAACCAAAAAAGCATCTCATAGAGAAACAAAAAGGATACAGAGAAAAATAAATGAAGAATGATCCATTTCTTACGTTTTACAGAGCTCTGGTTCATTAATGGCGTCAAAAACCAAATGACTGTATTTGGCTATCTTTTCCCCTTTTACCTTCAAATTTAGATCCTACATGTGGCAAGATCCAAGCAATAACAACCTTGGGGAAGAAAGCTACATTTCTTGACATTTGGGAGAAAAAGTGTGATTTCCCATTTTGCTCTGCCCTCCTGCAGCTCTGCCAAAAGCTGGACACGTGGCGCCATCTGAGTGGGTGAGAAAATGTGGTCCAAATTTTCCATTTAGACTCTTTATAACAAAAAGCTCAAATTCTCAAAAATATCCGCCGACCCGCTTTGACTTTTCAATATGAACACATGGCATGCCTGATTGGGTGTGGGACTGTGCATCAGTTTTAAACTTTATCTATTTTGAGAAAGAGGAAAAATTCCAACTTTTTCCCCGAAAGTCCGCGCCTCCGCCATTGACTTTTCAACGTAGACCACGTATCCCTTCCTGATTTGTCGTGGACCTTAACTCAAAATTTTTCCCTTCGCATGAGCGGGGCCGCAGGCTTTTTTAGAACTTTTTGCCCTTTGTGGAAACAAGGCTAAAATTCCCAAAGTCTTCTGTTAGTCCGCCAAAGCGCCTATGAACTGAAAAACAACCATGTGTCCCTATTTCATTCATCAACACATGGAGCCACCTGATTGGTTGTGGGGATGCGCTTCACTTTTTATTTGTTTTGGAAAGGGAAAAATTCCAACTTTTTCCCCCAAAGTCCATGCCTCCGCCATTGAATTTTCAATGTGAACACATGCCTCATTCTGATTTACTATGGATTTCAACTTAGAAATTTATCCTTTTGCCTGGGCGGGGCTGCGGGTCATTTTAGAACTTTTCACCCTTTTTCCGTAATGCCTTAGAGAATAAAGTGGATCCGTCGCCTCGAAATTCCGCCAAAACTGCTCCAGCCAATCAAGGACAGGCTGGGATGCGAGGAAAATCTGACATTTTTTTCAAAATCACCAAAAGTGATAAGTTCAAAAAGAAACCCACCCGGCTGCATCCAATGGGAAACAAACGCATAGCTTCACCTTTCCGAGCAAGAATTTGACAGGGAAAAGAATGTAGGAAGTTGCAGGAAACGAGAAAACGCCATTTTTTCTCCTGATGAAGGATTTCTTTCTCTGCAAAAGGTCAAAAACAAAAGATGCAAGGTCCCACGCATTCCAAACACATAAAAGGAGAACTAAAATCAATTCCCATCAATTGTAAATAGGTAAAATGTTTTAACGGCAACAAACTGAGGAAATTATGATTAAAAATGTCGCGGGAAATGAAAACGAGCATCCGAAGAGTTTAAAACATGAATTTCTTCTACGGCAAGGCTCCAATTTTCACGAAATTAGATTCGAAAGGGTGGGGAAAATTGAGAGGACAACAATATCCCACTTTCAAAAGATTTGTCAATTTTGTTACACATTTTACAATGTAATTCATTAATAGAGGTTATGAATTTGAGTTTCTCTTCACTTGTAGAATTTCATTGTAAGAAAAAATTAAATTGCTTCAACATTATACTCATATAATCTTATCTCAAACATGTCATGCTCAATTACACTTAGGTGTGATGCATTTTACTTAATATTTTCATGCTCAATTACTCTTGGATGTGATGCCTTTTCCTTACTTATTTGAATGTATCTTCTTAGAAACAACTTGAAATGGATATTGCTAACCTAGTGAGCACCCACAATTGCACTACACATAATAATGATACATATAATAGATACAACTCAGTGCCTCTATTATAAGAAGAAAAATATGTTATAAATATGCAAAGGAGAGAAATAAAACATACTATGAACATCCACCGTGCCTTTTTCCTCCAGAGAATTATAACTTCTCCACAACATCAATCATACATGTCCAAGATCAAAACACCATTCTATTATCTGTTATGCAAAATAACCCATATGGTATCATGAGATTTGTTTATTAATTCCCTATAGGATACCAATTACTAATATTATATGTTATACAAATGAGCAAATGGATACTCAGATACTTTCTAACATACATACTTCACACATGGTTTCCCATCATACTATTAATATTCTTTGTATCCATACAACTATCGTAAACCATGAAGTTCATAGCTTGAACAACACATACCACAACAAAGGTTTCGTGAAAGGATAAATCAACCCTCAAACATGAACATATGTTCTATTTGTAATGAATCATATACAATAATTCAAATTATACTATCTCGAGGAAACTATGTTTTGTGCATATGTAATTCAGAGAAAAATGGTTACCAATTCTCCAAATGGAATAACATGGACCTTGGAAAATAATCCCAGGTCTTAAGTGTTTTACTAAAGTTGAATAAATGTCTATAACAAGAGTAAATATGACATTATTGGTGTCTCATACACATGATAGACGATACAAATGTAGTGGCAATATTAACTTCTTATAAGACCAAAATCGTTAAACACCTTCCTCGTCACATAAGTTAATTCAATATATTAATTGTTAGAAGGCATGGATGTGAAAAATAAATTTTATGTCAATAACTATCATGACATACAAGCATTGGAATACAAGATAACAAATGATCCATGTTACAAGGATGTTTAATTTTACCCGGTAGAATTTTAGCATTGCCTCATGAATTGTTATATGTCTCTTCCATGCTCCAAAATGCATTGAAAATTATGATTTAATATCAAAATAATGATGAGGGATTTGATGGATTTGCACATGACTCTACCACCTTCCAAGAACAATAAGTTTTATCATTTGTACCAACCTTTCCTAATACAAGGAGAGAAATGGAGGAAACTAGGAATTACTTGTAATCAGAAGCCAATATACCCACACATGTCATTGAATGACCACTATTGATTTGTATATGATCAATTAACATAACATAAAGGGATTTTTGGATTTGGTATTTCTTACAATACTCCCCATAGATGATGTCATGTTCAAACAAACTTGAATTAAAGAAGTCCAAATGTTTGAATATACTTTACACTTAATTTGATACCATGACCATAGATTTGGAAGTTGTCCAAGATTGTTATATATATTTTCAAATCTTATGATGTGTCATCGTACTCAATCGAAATCTACAGTGTCTGTGAAGTGAAATATTAAAGACAACTTACTAGGTCATTGAGGACATGTAATGCCACCTTGAAGACATGCCCAATTGAAAGTTAGCCAAGAAAAATTTTGGTTGATCCTGGTCGAGGCAATCAATGAATATTACGAAAATATTATTACTAATCCACATGTTATATATACATATATGTATGTATGTATGTATAAAATATCCACAATATTCTACTAAGAGGTGTTATTTAGAAATGTTTACACTCAAAGGCCCACTGGTACATGTTTGTGGAAAATTTATATTTCCTTTAAATATATATTTTACATTAGGATTTGTTGTTACAATCACCTTATAATGAATATGGTCTTCCTAGGTATGAATGACAACATAAAGGCCATGGCCATTTCCATGGTTTCATATGGCTATAAAAAGCACTGAATATGGACACACTAGATTGGAGTAACCCTATTTATATGAATGATGCAAAAGATTTCTTTGATAAGTGTGTCACAACATGAACCTAAGAGAAATTCGTCAAAATAAATCAACAATGTATCACTTTAATCGAGATGATCCATGTTTTTTGAAAACATCTAAAATATTTACATCATATCCTTCTATATACTATGAAGAAATAATAAGTTTGATGAAAAAATACACTAAATACAACGAGAATTCATGCTTAAGGTACTAAGGACCTACCTTTGAATGTCATAACAAAGCACCATGGAACTTTCTTGATGGGCCTTCCATGTTTGTTGAAGAAAATGGGTGCACGACATACAAGTCGATTGATAGTGACAAGATATTAAACATCCATAGCCATGACATAATTTCAATTTGGCATTCAAATGATGATTTCCAATTCATTTTCTCTTATTGTTGTGGTAAAATGCATTGAAATGTATGCATAAAAGAAAAGAATATTTGAAAGTTATCATCATATGTTGACTAGAATTTCTGAGACTATGGCTTCCCATGGTCCTACAACAAATAGTTGATCGTGATATTAGTACATAAGAGACATGCCATCTTCTACAAAAATTTCCCCTCATAATATGTGATGAGTTGAATTTATTTGCTTTGAGTAGTTTTCTCTAGATACATCTCAATTACTATTATCCTCAACCCTCATTAGTGCCTACATGAAACAACATTTTTCTTCAAAGGAATTTTCATTAAGTGAAGCTATAAGATCTCGGTTTTACAATAATCATCATATTAAGATAAGTGGAGAAAGAGGGAAGTAAAGGTCATTATCCATGTCTCACCCCTTTGTGTTATTGTTCATGTAAGAGATTATAATTGTTAGAAAGGTTTATGTTAGAGTTAATTACTTTTATATAAACCATTTCACAACATCCTCGAATACATTGGTGCCCTTGAATAAGCTATTGTCATAAAATGGGAGTATTTCAACAACTTATACCATCCAAGGCATGCTCAGTACTCAATTAAAGAAATCTTTCACAATGATGATAATTATGACAATATAAATAATGAAATTGATCTCCAAAATGACATGAAGTATCTCCTTAGACCATGTTGATGACCAATTAAATGCTAGAGTCATTTTGTGTAAAATAGAACAAGTAATGCTCACTTCCAACTTGTGGGTCACTACAAACCTTGTTGATGGAGCTCTAGGGAAAAATATTTCCATTGTGTTTAAATCAGGTGTCTAGAGCCTCCATATTCGTGATTTTATGTGGTTATTACCTTCACTAACTATGTTGGTCCACCATGGGAAGTAAACAATACAAATTTTGTTCCAATCATATTGATAACATGTGGAAGTCATAAACAAGTTCCATTGAAGATGACATAGGCCTCAACAATTCATAAATCCTAAGGTTTGATGTTATAAAAGGTTACGATAGACATTGACAACATTGATCCTTAATGCTCGACCTTCACAACAATATCCAAAGTTAGGTCATTAAAAGGCCTCCGCATCTCCCCTCTAGTTTCTTTTGAATGTTATGTAATGTTGAATGATAATGTGTATGCTAATATTAGAAAGCAAGTACATGAGTAATTTCCTATTTACAACCTCTGTAGTTCTTCCTGTCAAGGTACACAAATTATGTTTATTCCCATCAATATGCCTTGTTGTTCTATGCATTCATAACATCATATAGTCAAAGCACAAAGAGAAGGAACCAAATTAAAACAACAAACCGAGCATGGAACACACCACCAAAGTACTCGAAAGGGAAAACAAAGAAGACTAGAAGCATCTAAACACTAAAATTTCATATTCCAGTCACTAAACATTTGCATGTTCTGAGAGGCATCCGATATTAGCTTCTCAGTCTCAACACGAAATTGCATCATAACAGAAAATAAAATCTTGAGGGACAAACAAAAGGAAAAATCAACATATTTAGAATTCTTGTAAATGACATCCAAACGAAGCTTCCACATTACAAAAAGACATTACATTCATAAGCTCTACCAAACAATATTGATCCTTAAGGGTTGAATAACTTCTCCAAATATAATAAGCTCCTTGGTGGGATCCAAACCCATTTGCAACCCTCATTGCCAACATTTGCTTGCCACCTCACATTCCAAAACAATATGATAGAAAGAGTCGGAGCTATTACAAATTGGACAATGAGGAGAAACAACCCCCAAGTAATCCAATCACTCACCTATAGATAAAACGACATACAACAAAGACAATGCAAAAAATTAATTTTAGGTTGATCATGAATTTTCCAAATTTCGTTACAACAAATTCCCTAAATTTCAACATTGGGACTCAAAAATACATTATGGAAACATTTCTTATGGATACATTAACCTTTAGAATTGCACCTTTTAATGGTAATGGCTAATTATTTCTATCAAATAATTTGAACTAGTGAACTAGTGAATAATTTGAAGTTTGTACAAGTGGGATAAATACATCCTTAGGTAAAGCCGGTGGAAAAGGGGCAAAACAGCTGTAAAGGTTTGAACTCTATGACAATTAAGTACCTGTGACGCTCTTATTCCATTTCATTTTTTTGAGCTGTGGCCCATTCACGCGGTTGAAATTATGGAAACCCATGTGCAGCCCGTTCACAGTTGTTATCGCTAGTCTCTAGATAGAGATAAACGCGGAATATGATCTTTTGGTATCCTCCATACTCGGCAAAACCCCCCTTTATAATAACTACAACTCAAATCTCCACATTTGTATTGCATTGTCTTCCCCTTCTCGTGTGGATCAGTTTTCTCAAGCCCAAAATTCTCGTAAATTTGTTCTTATTCAGGGCAGTTATTACACAAACCTGCTAGTGCATTATTGGCCTGTTGGGCATCTGAAAATGGTGAAGATGGGAGCAGCATTAGTGATCTGCCTGTTGGGTCTGTTGGGTATGGCTCATGCCAGCGATAAATTCACTGTGACTGGAAAGGTCTACTGTGATAACTGCGCTGCTGGCTTCCCCACCAGAATCTCTACACCCATTCCTGGTATGCATTTCTCAACTAACAAGTAGCTCTGTTTTTCATTTGGGTAACATGGTTTCTGCATTTTGAGCTTTCAAGCGACTCTGAGCTAGATTACTGCTCTGTTTTTTTAATTTGGGTAACATGGTTTCTGCATTTTGAGCTTGGAAAGGCCAGATCTGGTTTTCAATGCTTTTATATTTTGTGCTATGGCTTTTGATGTAGTTATTTTTCAAGATCTTTTGGGTTTTCGCCTGTGGTGAAGTTACATTATTTTGCTACTTCTTTGCCTTCTCAAATGTGTCGATGTGAGGATTATATTTCTTGCTCTGTTCTATGACCCATTTTCGGTTTAGGCGTTTTTGAATTTGATGTTTTATACTTAGCCTTCTTTGTGAAATGGTCTGTGGGTTTTTTGCCATTTTTTTTATTATAGATCTGATCTGTTGCGTAACATTTTTTCATGTGGGTATGATTTTTTTTTTTTTGGGCGTTTTCAAAATGCTATAGAAACTATAACCTACATTCGCTCTTGTGCTTAGAATGAAGGTTTCCTCCTTTATCAGCGTGTGATATGTATATCATTCTTACAGAATGGATGTGTCTATTATGCCTCCCATGTGGTTTTTATAATCTTCTCATATGGGTGCCTCCACCAACCCTTTTCCATTTATCTGGGTTCTCTCCTGTAACTGTAAGATCCAGGCTTATTTTGTGTGGAGTATGGTATGGTTCATATGGGCTGCCTTATTCTCATATTCTGTTTAATGCTTACTGCATTTGCTTCCGGATCATCTGGTCCGATGCATAGGATTATTTATGAGCTGGTAGCGATGTCGGGTGCACAAATAATTGATTTTCTTTGCATTGAAGAATGAAATTGTTACTACCCTGATCTGGATGCCCAAATAAATGACTCTCCTCAGCAGTTAAAGGTTAACTGATTTTGCTTTCTGATCTACCTGTCTGATGCAAAGGATTGACTATGTCCATATACCTAGCTTATTTGATTGAAGGATAATATAACGATTTGGGTGCTCAAAGAATTCACTGCCTTAACTGTTTTAAGGATTTACTAAATTTCTTTCTAATCCGTCTGGTGCATAGGATTACTTTTATAAATATCCTGATTTGGGTGCTCAAATAATTGACCACCTCCTGCGTAGTGCCAAAGACTGGGATGTTCATTTGTCCAAGTTGGCTTGGCGGTGGAACTCAGCCATTCTCCCATGTCCATGGGTTTTCACCTTTGGTACACATTGTTTTTTGATTGGGAAAATAAATCTGATACGCCAACCGATCTGATTCTCACCTTGGTACACATTGTTTTTTGACTACCTGATACACTTTTGTGTGTGATCCGATGCTCTTCTGTGAGTGATTTGATACAACGCTTAGTACAACTTAATTGCATGTAGTGTTGAGTACACATTGTTATTTTGACTAGAAAAATTAATCTGATACAACGGTCAGTACAACTTAATTGCATGTAGTGTCGAGTACACATTGTTATTTTGACTAGAAAAATTAATCTGATACACCAACTTCTGTGTGTTTCGCCTATGGTACACATTGTTTTTTCACTAGAAAAATAAATCTGATACACTTCTTTGTGTGATCTTATACAATGTTCAGTACATCTTAATTGCATGTAGTGTTGAGACTTACTTCTAACATGTTGTATTTATTATAGGCGCCAAAGTAGCACTCCATTGTACCACTACAGCTGGAGAAAAAACCTTGTACACTGAAGGATTGACTGATAAGGATGGGAAGTTCAGCATTCCTGCACAGGGGGAGCGTCCTCAAGAATTGTGTAAGGCAGAAGTCCTGAGCAGCCCCGATGCAAAATGCAACATTCCAACACAATCAAGCCATGGTCCAGTCTACCTAACCCACAACAATGGCATCAATTCTGACGTAAGGATTACTGGTCCTTTCAGTTTCCAATCTCGTGAGAAACAGGGTGAATGTGCTGCTGTAATGGCTGAATATAATCTGTATTGATTTGAAACGAATTTACGGCTCTATTAGTAATATGTATTTTTGATTTTCTATACATTCTAGCTGTGTTAACTGAGCTCATTTGGAGATATGCTTCAGTTAACCAAATTTTTATCCTACCATTAATAATATGTGCTGAATGAAAGCTAAACACTTTATTTCAGCCATAATTTATTCATATGGTCATATCTTTTTTATTCATCTGTGTTATCATATGCATTGTTATTTTGTTGTGGTAGCCTATCTGATTGTTAGATTCTCATATGCTAATTTTTTCAGACAACAATTTTTTCAACCTTGTTTTGTGATCTATTAAATTTCATCTGAGTTTTGTTGATCACAAGATCATCTTCAATAACCCTTTATTAATAATAACTTATGTTTAAAACCCTTGATTCACACTAATAAATTTGTTACTTGTGTGAATGTGTGCACACATTATTGAATATAAACGAGGGCCACAATTTTGTAATGTACTGGCAATGTAATCAATTGTCATACATTTTGTGGGAAGGATTTAATTTTGATCAGAAGAAATTTCCTACTTACTAAATCTTTGATTAATTTGTAATTAATTCAAGGGTATATGCATAATCATTTGGTTCATAATTAGTTTGTTGGAGTACACCATTGATTTTATAAAGTATTCAGAGTTGCACAGAATGCATCGATATCAAGTGGGACAAGCCATACTCAGTTCTATTTCTGGTTTTCTGGTTCCTTGTGCGATTAACAAAAATAGGGAAAGGGGACCAGCAGTTGGAATACTTGGTTTTAGGTGTGTAGTTGAGATCCTTGATTTTAGGGGTATATAGTGCCATTTAAAAAATATATTTTTCATTTAAAAATAACATATTTGCAAGTTTATCAAGTTGACATTCTACATGTATGTTCGCCTTTAAAAATTACGTGTAACACTATAAATTGTATTTTTCTATGGACTTCTCTACTTTTCCTATTTTGTCTATTTGCACCAATAATTGACATTAGGATAACTAAATGTTATAAAAACTAGCAATCGCATGTGTACAATACAATGTGAACGTCAAATGTTATTAGGTTTTTGATTTTGACCATTAAGATTTCTCTATTTATTGGGCTAGAGTACCCTCTTGGAATTAAATTGTATTAGACCCCTGGTCCAGGTGTTCCAAATGTGGATCTCGTCGGCCCAAAATTTTGAAAAAACATTCCTTGAAATTGTTAAACAGTTAATTGCCACATGGTTGCTTAACCTATTAAGCAACTGTCATGTTTTGAGTAATTAATCTTTTTTAATATTTCACAAAGTCTAAAATACAAATACATGTCATAACCTGACCACACAAATGCTAACATTTTATAAGAATACATTCATACATATGTAATAAGACAAATAGGTCATCACACAACATCAAACTTGTCAATTGACCATAAATGAAAATTATGTATAAGATACAATGACTATGTGACCTCAATTAAAGACATTATTAACCTTTCCCACTATAAGGTAAGAATGGGCTTCATGTTTCATGAGAAGGTATTCATAAAGTATGCTAGAGGTGAGAAATGGTAGTGAATTTATTATGTATTAGAGTAAATATAAAAATAAAAGTTGAGCTTGTTTAGGGTGCCCTTCTTGCCAGGGATAAAGTTAATTCAAATGAATATTACTTGGCAATTGGGTGAATAAAATATTAAACTTGGGTATACGAACCTTAAGAGTGAATTGTACTATATACAATTTGCATATTCAAAAACAATGGCAAACATTCCCAATCTCTACTGTGCCTCTTAACTGTAAATGAGGCTGATTTATGAGTTAGAAAATTCAAAAATTATTGCTTGGGTGTGAATTAATTCCTTTGAGAAGCACACAAGGCCCATGGTGAAATAACAAGAAATTTGTTATATAACTTGGATGATCTCAAATTGATGTCGAATCTTAGTGGGAACAATGACAAAGTTATGAACTTATAATTCCTACCAATTTTATTTCTATTTAAGAGAATTTTCATAATTTCATATATTATGATTTTGGCAATGAATTTTATTTAGGTGCTTAGTTTGTGAGATGAGAATGGTTTTGTTGTAGCATAATTGTAAATTGATCAGAACCCACAAAATCTTTTGTTATATTCTCTATTAATTTGATGAATGGATACATACTTTAAATTGCAATTAATTTTATTACACGATATACCAATAAAAGTTCAATACATTAACTATCATCCCAGGACATAGTTGACAATGAATAGTTGAGAAAACCCATACCTCCTACAAACAGGTTCCATCCAATGTGTTGAAGATGAGAAACAAATTTCCTTTTGTACTGGGAGTTGCTAGAATAACACCATGCCTCGAGAGAGTAATGAAAGTAATATGTGAGTCATGTGCATATAAAAACATCAATTTAGGATAATATAATAACAGCCCAAAGCATGCAAAAAACAAAAAAACAAAACAAAACTTATAAATAACAAACCTGCCGCAGCATGCAAAAATCGAGAAAGCAAAAAAAGTTCAATACTTTTACTATCATCTCAGGTCATAGTTGAACAGTGAATAGTTAAGAAAAGCCATACCTCCTGCAAACAGGTTCCATCCAATGTGTTGAAGATGCGAAGCAATGTTCCTTTTGTACTAGCAGTTGCTAGAAATACACCATGCCTTGAGAGAATAAGCAAGTAATATGTAAGTCGTGTGCAGATATAAACATCAATTTAGGTTGAGCTTGTTCAGGATGCCCTTCTCACCTAGAATAAAGTTAATTCAAATGAATATTACTTGGCAATTGGGTGAATAAAATGTTAATCTTGGGTATGCAAACCTTAAAAGTGAATTGAACTATACAATTTGCATATTCTACAACAATGGCTAGCATTCCTAGTCTCTACAGTGCCTTTTAAATTACCCCAACTCTAGCTTCATTGAATTTGTACCTGCATCAGCCGGTAGAAATTCTATATCAAGGGAATGTTTTTCTCAAATGCTACATACCCTGTAGACTTCAATCCAATCTAAAATGTAAATCCCTAATAAGTTATAAATTCTTCAATAATTTTAGCGTTTGTGATTTCTATACAGTGTCATATGGAGTGCATAAGTTTGACTCATTTTAGCATAGACTACATAGCCATGACGGTGAACAACATATTCAAAGTATTGAATACTATTTGATTAAACCATCATCAAATTGTCGATAACCATGTTCAAAAACATCAAATCCTTAGGCGTAAACAAATTTCTTGCTATCTAATTTTCTCTATTTTATTTGCCAACTGCTTGTTTTTAGACTGCAAGAAAAGGCTCATTAGAGTTGAAAACAACACTCTGTACCATTTCTGCTCCATGGATAGGATCAAACTCACATATATAGAAGCTACAATCAAAATTAAAACCCAACATTTAAGTCAGTGCTTAAGATTACATACACAACTTAGCATCTTAGTAGATGGGTCACAAACATTATAAATGGATCACTAGGTTAATGAGAAAACAAAAACAAAAAAGGTCACACATTAAACTGTCCCACCTGCCATCATAACCAACAATCATAATAGTGTTATGCCCTCCAAATCCAACAAGAGACCTCAAATTTCCAGAGAAATGAAATCGAGCAAATGACCTCTTTGAGATTGAGATAAAATATTGTGGAACAATCCCTGCATAATGAAATAAATCATGTTAGAACCAGGGATAGTCCTAATATCCCTAAGTTGCTTTTATAGTTTATAATGCATGTGTAGGTGGTATGATTTAAAAAATCAATACACCATTTAAGTAATTTATTAAGTAAACAGAAAACAATTCTTTGAAGGATTTTCACATAGGAAACTCCAATACCGAATTGGTGTATGTGACCTTAAAAACTACCTCTACCTTTCCCTCTCAAAGTTGGGTACTTACCTTTCATAAAAGGAAATGAAAAGCTTGTGTTTTCTTTCATGGGAACAAGATTGGTTGCGCTAAACCAACTTTCCACCGTCTCCAAGCATTTCCATTGAGGTTGTTTGATCCTTTTCTTGCCACCTGTTTTTATAATGCCACATTTTCATTCAGACTGAATATATGGATAGTGCCCTTGTCAATGCACACTGTAAGCAAATGTGCAACATCTGATATAGAAATATTATAAATCTCAGCACGTTTAGCTCCTCTACGAACCTGCCAGTAAATTCAATTTGCTTAAAGATTTGAGATTCCAAAACTACATAGTTGTTTGTAATAAACGTAACACTCTTTGGTAGAACAAAAAATATGTGGATTGATGTTAATGTTTGGTTCCTAACTTCATAAACCATCCTGATAAAAAATAACCTGATTGGAGGACACTGATGGTAGAACATTAACTACAATATAGATTGGGGTTTTGAGGGTTTGGATAGATAAAGGGTCCCAATGAAGACAATATATTCTACCAATTCCGTTGGCAATAATGAAAGTAATGTGCAATATACAACAAATAGGAGTATTTTGTAATCTGATCTAGAAACTATGACATAGCTAACATTTCCTTTTTAAAAATTTCATTCATAGAAGTAAAAGAGTAGGGCTAGAGAATGCAACTTTTTTGATTTTTTTATTCCCGAATAATCACACAATGGATGCATATGCATAATTCAAAAGAAACCCTACATGCAATCTAGTATGAGACGATCCCCCCAATGCTACAACATTTCTCGACTCCCAATTAATCACAGGATGGATATAGATGCATAATTAAAAAGGAACCTAAATGCAATCTAGTATGAGATTGGTGAAATCAAATCCTGAAACAACCAAGTTAGGGAAGAAAATATCCGAATGTTCTAAGTTTTTACACTATGACAATTTAGAATCTGCATCGTTATAGATTCAGAACTTGAGATGCTCAAGTGAAATGATTTTTTCAGATTTTACCAAGTACATTTAGTTAAATTTCTCAAATTTGAATCTAGACATTTAGTAAACCTAACTCAGGTATTACTTTAGAAAAAAATGGAATCCCAAACTGCATTCATTCAAGGCGAACCGACATTGACAATTCCCAACAATATTTCATATTCATCAATACATGTGTCTTTTTCTCCTATTACTACTTGAGCCATGGTATCCAGAGATTCACAGTCCTCATCATACTCTTCCTGGAGATTTTCATGAACGTTTAAGGAACAAATTTCCCATTTTAGGGAACTGCATTCTATGAAAAAGATTGGGTGAATGACTATAATCAATGAGCATTCATCTATTTCAAATCAGTGATTTTAGTTGCCACCAAAATCTTGCCACAGACTCTACTTATTATATAATCACATAGGATGTGCTTTGTTTACTTGTATGAACTCTATAAAGATAAACTTTGTTTAAAAAAATTGAACAATATAAAGAATGAATAAAGAGAAATCCCGTGGTGGGGGTTGAAAGGGGGACTCATATGCTAAATTGGTATCTGGCTTTGCAGTGATTTGAAAGTAAACCTCGAAATTTACCATTCACTTGGATGATTTGATTGGTGAAGATGCGTGGCTCACATATAGAATATATAGTAAGATTTGGTAGCTTACTCGGCCCGCTCATTCAGTTGGTTTCTCATGTGTAATGATATATTTCAACACGGAATTTCTCAAATAAAAACGAAGTCTCTTCTGCACAAAAAATGGTAGACAAATCATCTAATGATGTTGAGGTGTAGCCACTTAAAGGAATTAACTACGGTAAACATGTCTGCACTTTATCTCATATTTGTGATCTTGAAACAACTTGAGCAGAGTAACCCGATTTACTGAGTATCCATTTTCAAGCTTTCGAATGACCTCATTCCCAAGAAACCTAAAGTTATTTCCCAAATAATGGTGGATGATGATGGAAACATATTTGTAGATCTTACCATCCAAAATTGAACTTGGGAAGTCCACATTAGAAAGTTACATGGAAATGGCCCAGGATTCAATAGATATAATTCTAAAGAGGATTGAGAAATATAATTCCCATAACTCTCAGCTCAAGGCTGAAAAGAATCAATTGGTGGATTATGTTCAACATCTGATAAATCTCATATCATCCACTTTCCTAGTACTCGACTTGGGACATGGCTTCCCACAGATGAAGAAACTCTGAATTTGTCATGAAGAAATCAATGATCTTTATGATTTAAAAGCCATGTCACTAAATACCTTTAGTAACAATGATACAATCAAAACACACTGTTTAGCTCCAATAGAATATATCTCAGCGAAGCTATGCTAATTGATCCAACCTATTTCTTTCAAGGAAATTTTTTTTCTAAGATATCAAAATTGGATGAGATCATTGCCTAAATACTATAGGAGATGACAAGTATGGAGTCTTCAACTTTAGCCATTGAAGGAGGAACTCGAAGACTGCTAAATCGTCGAAGGACACACTTATCTTTCCCAAATCTACCATCTCATAGATCAAGAAATACACTACTGGAATTGTAGTTCTATGATTAGGTACAAACTCATGAACAACGTGCATGTGTGTGAATCCATTCAGACTTCAGAGTCACCTTGATTCATGGAGTTCATAACCTTCTGCATCCCTTGTGGTCTAGTGTAATAAAAAGAAGAAAACAATAGGTATTCTATCATGATTCACTGTGGATCAACCCATGCACATTTATGAGGGGAAGACATTGTTTAAGGATTGTGGTATACTACCTGCCATTCAATTTCATCTTCAGCTTCAATGGAACATTGCATCATGAATTAAAGAACTTGTTTGAGAATGTTCAATCGATAATACCCTTCCATTTGTCAAACAATTGTCCTTAAGGATATTGCATATGCTCCTCTCCTCCCCAACTCTTATTCCAACACTTCAAACAGTTTCCTATGCAACTTTGTGATTTGACAATAAGAAACACAAGAATCTCTATCCACTTGGTGAAATTTCTCAGCCCCCTAAAGCTAGCTGGGGTTGATGCCACTATTCCCAAAGAATTGGTACTACACAATTTTAAGAGAAGATTTTATTTTTAATAGTTTCACATAAAACAGGTTGTATGGAACGAAACGGGTGTTTTAGAGCACGTCTATGAGACCTTAGCCTTCGGGCAGGGTCCTGCGAAAGGGGTTATCCTTCATAGCTCCTATTCTTATTGTGCATGTGACCATAAAAGGTTTACAATTCTAGAGCGGCAAGAAGTGGGGAGAGGCTGCTGATCATTTACATTCTACTTAATTTAATGGCCATGGCTTAAGACTTACCAGGCAAAAATTCCTATTGATATTAATGTCCACCAAAACCCCATTTGGATTCTGGAATTGAAAAAGAACAATTTAAAGAAAGAAATAATAGAATGATCCCCATTCGAGGCCAATTTATTCCTTGCCACTACGCCAAGAAAGGAAATGCACCAAACAGCTACGCTCGCATGATAATCCTATCCTCCCAGCTGGCTTCTGAGGAGCACTAACAACAAAATCTGCTGCACACGTATTAAATTTTCTATTTGACATGAACTCCTCAACCAAAACTTTGATATGGAAGGGATAAAAGTGGTCAGACAATACGAAGAACAAGAGGGCGTACTCTTTGCTTTGCAAATAGATTACAGGCAGAGCTTTTTGGCACTCACCATATATGGAGAATGCAGTCACCATGAATAATCTCCCCCAAATTTTCAGCACTGTTCACAATCTCCTTTAGCTTGCAATAATCCAAAACCCCCATGTCGGAAATCTCGTAAAACTAGTAAAAACAAGCAGATATAAACATCAATTCCTAGGATAATATAACAACCATCTCCAAAGCATGCAAAAACAAAAAAAACAAAACTTAAAAACAACAAACCCGCAACAACATGTAAAATTAGGAAAGCAAAATTGTTAAAAATAGCAAATCTGTAAAAATAGTTGAGAAAAGTTAAACCATCATTTAGGACCGTCAAATTTGACATAGTCCCGTGAATGTCCGCAAAGCCCTTTCCCATAGAGGGGAACACCTTTGGCATAAAAATATTTGACACCTTCAAAAATAATAATAATACATTTAAAATATTTAAACATCTTAATGGGTACGTGCAATGTATTTAATGTTGTTGCCATTGTCAATGGCTCATCTTTTTTAATGTGAAGCAATTGTCTTAACATGCTATTTCAAAATTTGCTTAATTTTTTAATATCGATTTTTTCCTTCTTATTTGATGTTGTTTCATTTTAGAGGTGTTGTAAGTTCATTTTGGAGTTGTTACTTGGTTATTTTGGAGATGATTGTCATGAAGGACAATGCCATTAAGTAGAGTTTCGTAAGCTTGTTGGAAGGCACCAAACATTTGGTAAATGTTTGAGTTTTTACACCATCATAGTGTCTAAACTTCTGTTTTGCACATGAAAGTTTTTTGTTTGACCATTTTTTTGAATTTTGGTTTCTTTGTTTTCATATTTGTTAAGGGACTATGAATTGGAGGCCATTTGAGTTGCATGATTGAAATAAAATGTTCAAGAAATGAGGTTTGTTATCTCCGACATTAAACTCAAAAGTGTGAAGTGATTGTGTTTATCATTTTACAATAGTATCAAAAAGTTGAAATCGATAAAACTGGTTTTCTATTTGGTAAAACATTTTATTTATAATACAATGTTTTTGTGAAACAATTTTTTAACATGTCATTTTAATATTGCTTTTCTTTTTTTGCACTAACTTTCTGATCATTCTTATTTGATGTTGGGTCATTCTATATGCTGTGTTTCTTTTGAGTTATGATTATCAAATATTAAGTTAGTGCAAAATTTTGCAAGATAAATGTAGTTTTGTACTTGTACTTTCATTCCTATGTATTATGTGCATTCATTGTTGATGTAGACTTGAAATGCAACACCCAAGATGGAAAATTTTGTACATGGAATAGTATTTTTATTCCACTCATATGTTGCATTTGGTGTTGATGCAAACATTGATTTAGAAAACCTATGATATTGGCAATTTTGTAGAAGTGGTGATTCTTGGAAGTTGAAAGAATGTAAACAAGTATCTTCACCATAGCCTATAAGCATATGTATTAAAGCAGATTTTGATAAAGGATTAGCGACTTGAGCAAATGTAAGGCTCTAAAAGTGCAAAGAGCAAGCCAAAACCTTTATTAAGACATACGGAAGAACTTAGAAAGTGTCAGTGGTGACAAGGGAGACCTGGACTTTAAACAAATATGGTCTATCACGAGTGTAGATTGAAACACTAGACTCTAAAGGAGGAGCAATATAACTCCAAGAGTGAAACATTGCCAACTTCAAGAGATTGGCAAAAAACAAGAATCCATTTGAAGGAAGATCGAGAAGAGACATCCAGTTTTTGTGGAACCAAAAGCTTTGACATGGGGTACATCTGAGGTGATGAGGTTGGATCATCTCCAGCCATAAATTAGTCGTAATGTGTAATACGACAGATCGTGGAAGACTCCGCAAGTGCGTGCTACATGAAATGACCTCAGCCAGGATACAAGCTCTGGTGACATCACTCTTCGTATACATAACACCTTGCGAAAACTTCCACAGTGGACTCTGACTATGCCTTCATTTGTCTTCCTCTAAAATCAATTGGAGTGAACACTTTATGAACAATAATGGAAGTCTTGCATTGTATGACTGTGATATCCAAAACTTGAGTCTCCACATGTTCCACCACATTTTGTGAATCATGAAGAATGGTTACTCCCCCACAGATTGTTAGCCCTAGTTACAGAACCAATCGATTTACTTGTGGGAAGTTTCCTGCAACAAGAACACTCTAAATGGCTCTAAAGAGTAGAAGAAATCAAGTATATGAGAAAACCCATTACAATTATTCCAAGAGAAGTATAAGGAGTTCATATTCAGTCTCAAACTAGTTAAAGAACAAGGTTAGTATTCTTGTACACAAATAAGGTGAGATCATCCTAAATGATTGGAAATTGACCCAATTGGCTTTGCATCCACAATACACATCGTAAGTTAGCATGTATGATGAGCACATTAACAAAATCGCATTAGTGAAATGTATGAAGTACATTTTGCAGCCAAAAGGGTTGTACTTACATTGAGTTTGAGGAAAGAGGTATTGTTTGTGGGCACCAGTAAGCATAGAACATTGGGAATCACAAACTGAATGTAAATCGATGGTCCTGAAACATGCAATCAGTGCTGGATTTTGACGTTCAATGTTACATGTCACAATAATCTTATTTAATGGTCTAAAAAATTATATGGATGTCATTTGACATTCAAAATATAATATGCACGTCAAATTTATTTTTATAATAACTATTATAAAAAAATAAAAAATTGAGTAAAATTTTACATCTACTAGATTGAAAAAATAACTTTAAATAAATTTCTAAAATGAAATTGAAATAAATAATATAAAATTAAATGCATAATATTTCTAGATATTTAGTAGAATATAAACATCATGTGAAATAAAACATCACTACAAATTTTATTTAGATAAAATGATTTTATCAAAGAGCTAAAACTTACATTGATCAACCATGCTTTCACAAAATATTTTGTGACCTTCTTTGTTTTTCCCCTCTCCAAATGTCATACACTTTCTCTCAGTTGATTATAGAAGGATCAGGTCCATTTAGTGATACTCGCATGAGTGCATCCAATGTTATGATTTCTAGCTTTGATCTTCTTATATCTTTAATTAGGTTTTGCTTTGAAAACCCTCATTCACATGCTGTTGTACTTGCAGGAATCACAAGTGTACTCTGCCATAGTTTTAACATGTTTGGAAATTTGGTTTGCCAACTTTTAGAAATACAAAAAACCCTCCATGCTTCTCTAATAAAAAATCCCTCACACCCTGAGTGGAGTGTATCAATAAATTTATGCAACTCTTTTTTACAAGCCTCAATGTCAAATGATGGAATGTCCATCCCTTCATTACAAATAATCTGACCGTAAATGTTGGAAAAGTTTTTCAAGCCAACACATTGAATTATTTTCTCTAACCAAAACATCATGTGAATAGTGTGAGGGACTAAACAACTTCACTGCATTGAAAATAGAAAGATCAGGAAACCTTGCATTTAGAAAATATGTTAGTCTTTGAACATAATCTTTTGTAAGTTGTATGCAACTTTGTAATGTGCCATCAATCCAAGGACTAAATCGTTGCTTTTGTGTATTAAGAGTATCACCATGTGCATTGGGAATAGATGTGTAAAGCAATTCATGTTTTCTGAACTACTCCCTCTTTATCAGTGATTTGTAGATAGCCAAACTGAGAAGCCTCAAAATTTTTGATAAGTAGCAAGCACCATTTGGAAATGAATTATTATTTAGAAACATTCTCCTTAGAGTATTAATAGTGGCATCAATAGTAGCTCAATAGTAGCAAGTAGCTCTAAGAGAAGTGACATCAATGTGCTCCACTTGAAATTCTTTGTTTAACTTGTTAAGTTCACACATAACATCAGCAAGCATGTGCAAACCATAATGAACATAAAATATTCTTGCCTTATCATACCATGATTCTTTCTTCTCACTTTTCCACAAAGTCATTATAGCAGGCATCAATGCCACTAGCCTTTCATTAACTTGTCCCCTAGATAACCATCTTACTCCTTGAATCTGAAGGCACTAGAGAGTTTCTAGTTTCATAAGTTCCATGTAATGCAATCAACTCATTAGTTCTTTTTGTTGAATTTTGAACCCATGAATAGACTTTATTTGCCACTTTCTCAACAAACACTAACTCTGGTATCATTTTAGAAGCATCTGATGCAGCTAATGCCTCACAATGAGCAACACAATGAACAACTATTAAATTTGGCAGATCTTTTTTTTAACAAGGTCACAAATCCATTTTCATTTCCCACCATAGAAGAAGCACCATCCGTAGAAACAACTATCAATTTTTTGTTCAAAATATTCCGTTCATTTCTTAAATCTTGTAGTGCATCATAAATTTTTCTTCCTTTTCCATCACCAACACTAATAAGTTTCATGAATTGAGAGACTGGCAACCCCAATCCTTGTGAATCTAGAAATGTTGCATAAACAACAAGATGTTTATCTAGGCTATGATCAGTGCTTTCATCTAACATGAAAGAGATATAAGGACTCTCATTCATCTTCAAGATCTGTATCTCTTCAAGATATTTAGATATAGAAAAAATAAATTGATTGGCTGCCTTTTGGTTTGTATATGATGCATAGTCTTTATTCTTGGGCATACATGATGTATCTAATGACATGACAAGTGAACAAAGAGAGTCATATGTAGACAAAGATAAATCCTGTTTTGCAACCCAATATGCCAACTTCATGGTTGTGATAATTCTATGCTTATTAGAATCATCAATCTATGTTATATGTTCTGGAATAGATATCACCTTTTTCTGCTTATCACATACCCATTTTTCCTGTGATATTTTGTGAACATTAGTTTTTTCATGGGTTACAATTTCATCTTTCTGCATGCTGGTACAACCATCTCCTATTCCCCATGGACCTGGTGCTCCATATGTTTCACACCATTCACACTTCATAGAATTTTTATCCTCATGGATAGTTTTTTTTAATCATGTATACTTATTTTCCCACTCTACTCTATAAAATCTCTTCAATTTATGTTTTACCTCTTTGCCAACAGTATTGTTTGTTTCAACCTCACCTCCCATAATTTCTATATCTTCATTAAGATCTTCATTCAAATCTTCATTCAAATCAATATTAGGTTGAGATTCAGAAATACCTTCACGTTTAAGATCTTGAGATGGAATTGACCATTTAAACATTTGGTTGATTGTCCTTTGTTTCTTCTAAGTTCTTTTTGACATTTCACAAAACTTGCAAAATCAATTTAAATATTAATTTCTTTATAATAATGCACCACAAATTATAAAAATATAGAGATTAATTCTGCAGTTAATAGAGACTCAGATTCGGGAAGATCTTACTGTAGTAACAACAATTTTAGGAGTACGCTATGCCAGTTTTCTGCTACTAACTATTTATTTGTGTTGAACTTGAATGCTACGCAGCACGCTATGCCTTTTTAGTTGTTTGTGTGTTTCACTACAACTCCGCCAACTCCAAGCTTTGCAATTGCAACAGTCGGTTAAGGTTTGAGCTAGAGTCTGAAGATCAGTTAAGGTTTGAGATGGAGATCCACGTTCACCAAGATATAAGTGGCTCATTCAAAAATATATCCAATCCATATAATAAACAAAGGAAAGAGCCGCATACAATTAACATATATTGTATTTAAGGTAGCAAACTTTGCTGAGCCTGGCATTATTCACTTGATTCCCTTGTGGCATATTTGACCTGGCATAGAACAAAAGAATGAAATAATCTAGACACAGTACGCAATGCCCAAGGGCGAGAAGCACATGAAAGAATCTATGATCTATCCTTGTAAAGCAGGCTTGAGATGCGGCAGACAGAGACTGCAGTTCTTTTTGATTTCTCAAGGGCAGTGGCTGCGGCAGATTGCAGTTCCTTTTGATTTCAACCGTGACTCTTGACACAGTCACTCCAGTGGACACCTCACACGGTCACGCCTGTATGCTCCGCCTCTTAGTCCGCATCCTGATCAATACCATCTTCTCCAAACTTGTTGTGCCATTTTTTCCATTCCATAAAATGTTTGAGTATAGAGTAGTTTTTTGTTTGTTGCGATCTTCATGCCATTGCCACGCTAGGATCTTCATGCCATTGCCTCTTAATATTAGTATTTACAATTACTATTCACCAATCACCATAGTGCGACTGCAGTCTGCGAGTGGAGGGATTTGTGAATTGTGATTTGTGACTGTGATTGTGTGACTCTGTAGACTGTGAGTAAGGTGTGTAAATTAGTATTTAATAATTTGCACTGTTTTGTTTCTAATTCTATTTCCAGTTTCTATTTCATACTAATGAAAAAGATAGCAACTGCAAGTCTGCAAGATTCTTTTTTTTTTTTTCCAAATATTTCTAAATTTTGATTTTTATTTATATTAGATTTTTGATGTATATCAAAATATATATAATATAATAAGTAATTTACTAACTAACTATATATATATATATATATATATAGTTTATGATTTTTTTTTTTATTGACGGTTAAATTTGTAATGTACATGTCATTTTGACGTTTAAATTATAATTTTGCCTGTCAAGCATGACGGTCATATTTTAAAAGTGCCTGTATTTTGACATCTAAAATGACTAAAAACGTCTAAACGTCTTGCAAAATCCAAACCTACATGCAATGCACGTCAATTACAAATCAAGCTTGCTTAACCCTTATGATACTTTGATTAGAATTAGAGAAACTACTAGATATTTGAAACCGACCAAAACCAAATTCATAATGCCTCATAAATGCAACAATAAAAGGTTCTGCCTCGGAACTGAATCAAATGCTTTCCTTAAGTCCATAAAATGACTAACCCTTAGCAAATTTTTTACTTGCTTCTTTAATGATTGCTTCACAAGGCGAAAATGTGGTCAATAGTTTAGTGGTTTTTCCAGAGACGATCATGGCCTTTAGCTCTAAATTTTCCTTCCTCATAACCTCTTGACAATCACATATCAATCACCATGACATAGAGTTTGGAAATGATGTACCCAATCACGATAATTTATTAGGTTTTTAAATCTAGAGTATCTCCATATTTGTCAATATGGTAAATAATGTGTTGTTACAAGGGTAAAGAAAAACTTATCAAGATGTCCTCTAATAATGTGTTGTTACAAGGGTAAGGGTAAATAATGTGTTGAATGCAGACAGAGCAAGATGTCCTCTAGATCAAGTTCTTGAAGGCAAGACTTATCATTGGTTCTATTGCAAATAGTTATGTGCATGGCTCTAGTTCTCTAGTTTGGGTATTGGAATCTCCATGGATAATAATACCTCCTAGTGAAGAGAAGCGTGATCTTTATGGATAACAAAATTCGTAGAAGTTGGCAGGAAATAGTACATTGCCATATATATATCACTAAGAGAAGGGTTTCTTATTTGGGAATTGAATATCATGTTGAACATGTTGAAAATGAGACAGAGTAAGCACTCGAATTGGTTGCCAAAGTCTATAATGCAACAATAGCCGATGAAGCTACACGCGCACTGAATCAATACAAATAAGATAAAATGCAAATGAAATAATTACTTAGCCTAAAACAATCTCTATATGTGCAGAGAGTTCCACTCGATTGGGAAATTTTTTGCGAACGCTGAGAGGAGGCACCATGTTGGCAGGAAATCTATTGTCATTAGCATTTTTTCTCAATCCCTTCCCATTTGAAATTCAATCCAGTAAAATGCATTTTTCAGACCAATCTCGACACAATGGCATATTTATTTCAAAACCCATGTTTATTGTTATCCCCTTATTTTCTTTGGATCAATTTTAAGCTGAAGTTGATTAATTGCAGGTAAGTTAGTTTGAATGGAAGTAGGGCTTCATCCATTTAAATATGTCGACAATAGAGCCAAGACGAGCAAAACAGTACATTAGTTTTTTAATGGAGATGCAAGTATTCAAGACAGTAACAAGAAAAAAGTGAGTTTGGAACATCTAAGGGCTTGTCTTCAGTGAAAGTAGAATTTTTTTACCCATGTTTTTAGTATCCATTGCTGAATCTTGTTGGGATCAGGAGAGTGCTTTTTTGGCTAGAATTAGAATAATGCCTCTTACACATAACAAGGATTAAGCTTTCAAGTTCAACAGAATGGAATAGAACAATGTTATTGATAATTTGCCTTCTTCTCTATTGACATTGTTAATGTCTTCAAATTTGCTAGTTGTCTGAGATGATGAATGTGTAAGCTTATATCAATCTAATTGGAGGTGAGGTAATTGATTGCACGAGATTTCTGTGAGCTTGGTAGTGTTCAAGTCAACCATGAATTTATGCCTCCACATAGTGAATTGTTTTTGCAAGGATTCATTTATGGAAAACAACTCCAAATCATATGAAATTCAATAGAATTCATGGAGAGAAGCCTAGTAGGTGTCTCACACTAAAATTGTCGCTTGGTGGCCATAGATGTGTGAGTAAGTCGTCGTGTGGTGAATAGCATTTTACCACAAGTCAATGCAACTTGAGGGGCCATTTAGACGAGAAGCGATGTTCCATATTCAAACAATATGATTTTTAGTCCAAGCATAATTTAAATGGGCCACGTTGAGCTAAAAGATTTTTAATTTCCCTCATATGTGGAATGATTCACTCGATCTCAAATTTTATGGGGACGTGGTATGATAGAAATGCTCAAGGAATTACAACTAGGAAGTCGAATGTACTGGTGAAGGTGAATACATTATGATCTATAAATAAATCTTTATTGAGCCATGGCACAACCCATTAGACACCGTGGAAAAGGTTAGATCAAGTGAAACAAAGAATTTATAGAGAGGTGGCAGTTTTGGTTGAGATATGAAAACCTTAATTTAACATGCAAAAAAAAACCAAAACTCTCTTTCACCTATACACCATCGCATCAGAAAGACTCCTTATTTTTCTTCTTTGGACTTTGAATCATGTTGAATTCGCCACATAGGATCTAGTTGGCATCTTGCTGTGAGTCCACAAGACACATCCAAAAGGTCGTCCTTTCAAAAAGCATTGTTAGAAGCAAAAATGTTAGCAATCCCAAGCGAGTGGCCATTGAAATCAAATAGGGTCCACATAACTCGATGATTAGGATATGAACCCCATGTGCCGCATGAGGTGAAAGTGAAGGGGCTATTAAAGTGACAAAACCCGTTGACAATTATCATGATTTGACATCTAGAAAATGGACCTAAGCCAAATCGTTTTGATGAAGACGTTTAGTGCAAAACCAAATCTTAACTTTTTGCGTGTAGAGAAATTTCATTTTATCAAATAAGAAAGCTCACATTTTTTCAAATAAGAAATCTTAATTGTGAGGTAATTGTCTTCCATATATATTTTTGTGAGCTTGGTAATGTTCAGGTCAACCATGGATTTGTGCCTCCACATAGTAAATTATTTTTATAAAGGATTCATCGAAGGAAGAAAAAACCAAATCATATGAAATTCTTAGAAGTCACAGAGTTGACGTTTCACCTAAAAATGTTACTTGGTGGCCATAGATGTGCAAGTAAGTCGTTGTGTGGTGAATGACATTTTCCCACCAGTCAATCCAACTAGAGGGTCCATCTAGATGAGAAGCAACGTTCCATATTACTACAATATGATTTTTAGTCCAAGCATGATTCAAATGGGCCAAGTTGAGCTATTTTTTTTAACGCCCCTTAGTTGTGGAATGATCCACTCAATCTTGAATTTTAAGGGGACATGGTATTCAAAGAAATGCTTCAGGAATTACAACTAGGAAGTTGAATGTTTGGTGAAGGTGAATAAATTATGGTCTATAAAAAAATATCTATTGAGCCATGTCACAACCCATTAGACACCTTGGAAAAGGTTAGACCAATTGAAACAAAGAATTTCTAGAGAGGTGGCAGTTTTGGTTGGGATTTGACAACCTTAATTTATTATGCAAAAAAAAACCAATACTCTCTTTTGCCTATGCACCATTGCATCAGAAAGACGCTTTATTTTTCTTCTCTGGACTCAATCATGTTGAAGTCACGACATGATCTAGTTGGCATCTTGTTGTGAGTCAACAAGACACCTCTAAAAGGTTGTCCTTTCAACAACATTATTAGAAGCATAAATGTCAGCAATCCAAGTGAGTGATCATTTAAATCAAATAGGGTCCACATAAAGTTCGATGATTAGGATACGAATCCCATGTGACAACATGAGGTGAAAGTGAAGGGGATATTAAAGTGACAAAACCCCTTGACAATTATTGTGATTTGACATCTAGAAGATGGACCCAAGTCAAATCGTGTTGACGACGACGTTTAGTGCAAATCCAAAAATCTTAAATTTTTGCATGTAGAGAAATTTCATTTTGTCAAACAACTAACATTTATCCTTGAAATTAAGATTGTGGGAAGATTTAGTCAACCCTCTTACATTCCATGAATAAAATATCATGGGATAACCTTTGTTTGCATGTAGACCTCTTTAGCATTAGCCAACATTGAAACACTATTAGTAAGATAAAAATGATAGTTTCTTTTCATATAATCATTGATAGTAATTGCCCATAATTTTTCTTGTATATATCTCCACTACCTTCAAAAGGTGGAAAAGGGATGTGTTTTTGGTAGAAAACTATCTTGCAGTTGAAGGCCACTAAGGTGTCTTCCACCTCCACATTTTCACCTCCGGAAAAGGTTGCGACGGATGAGACACCATAACCTCATTTTAAATCAAAACAAAAATAAACATATTTTTACTTGAAATTTAATATTATATATATTTTCCATTGAATAAATAAGTTCAATTGGCCCTCTAAAAATGAGGGGAAGGTTTCATGTAGAGGAGCAGTTTTCAAAATGACGTTTTTGAAAAGAGGTTTTTGTTTAATTTTTCAAAATGAAGAACAACCTCTAAGGGATTTGAAAATAGATTCATTATTTTTTAGGTTTATCTTAAAAGGTGCATCGATAAATAGAGAACCCTAAAAAGAGGCCCTAATAGGAGGAACAAACATACAACCCTATGGAAAATTCTAAAAATCAGATTTAGGTCATGAAGGAGGCATAAAAAAGAATTAAATATGAGTATAAACCTTAGATAATGAGAAGTCAGAAACCCTAGGGTGAGAGATGTTAGATTTGATCAATAAGAGGGTTCAAAAAATGATTTAACCTAAAAAATAAACAATCATAGATTCTTATTTAAATTCAGGATTATGGTTGGAAATAAGAGATATAAATAGATTAATTAATTTAAATCAATGTATAGATAAAAAATACCTATATTAACAATTTGTAAGATAAAATAATCGAAATAAGTGCTAATGGAACAATATAGAAGAGGATAAATGTACTCAACTAATTTTTTGATATGAAAGTTGATATAGTTGTGGAAAGAGAGTGAAAATATTGAAAACGATATGTAAGTGCTTCATTTTTTGTTTTCAGAGTGCACGATGAGAAGAGACGAAACCAATGGATGATAATGAAACTATTTGGTGGTTCTATACTTGTTTGAAATTTTTGTTTTCGGAGTGCAAGATGCTAGTGTTCTGTAACTTTATGTGCATGTGCGATTGACTATATTATGTCTTCCTATGAAGCCCTAGGTTTTGCATATGAGGGAAACCCTTTGTATGACCTAAAATAACTTCAAATCATAACCATAGGGAGGAGACCTTGTAAAAAGGTTAATGGTTAGGTTGAAGTGAAACCCATATAATAATTACGTTGGGAATACTCCAAAGAGGCCTCAAACCACATGTACTTGTCCATCTAGATATGTGATACTTATATGGATGTAACTGTATTTGATAACTTGTTCACTTGATAATGCTTTTGTAGTGGATCGGCATGCTTGTGCTTGACTTGGCTTTATAAGCTTGTAACTTGGTAAGCTAGACTCTTGAACCTAGTTGAGATTGTTTTAGACATGTGAGGGATGATTCTCTTGTGCATTAGTGTTTTAGGGGAATTTAGGAGAAATTTGGGTGCTTTTGGAACAATATTTGTAGGTAGTTTTCCTAAAAGTGCTAGATAATTATCAAGTGAGTAAATGAGTACATTTGACTAACATATATATTTGTAGGTTTAATTTCACATTAAGGTTATACTATAGGAAAATAATTAACCCATAAAATATATCATTCAATGAGAAAATAACCATTGGGTGGATTGGGATGAAACCACTAGTTTTAGACCAAATTGTTTGGCGGTCATGTATGGGTAGGGAGTGGGGTGATAGAAAGTTCCGCACACAACACCACATAGTGATAAACTACTATGAATTGGTGTAAGCAATTTTGTGAGTGACTAATTAGTGCAAATGAGGAGAGAAAAAGATGCAATTGGGCTAAGGATTGGAAATTGAGCTCAAAATGTGTACATAAGTCATGATTTAGGGATTAGGCCAATATTCACATTATCAAGTGATAAATTACAAAATTTAGGTGTCTACATTTGTTAGATATGATGCCAATATGGGCACCTAATTGACTATAGTTAGAATAAGTATTAGTTTTGTTTTTTGTTTTTAAGCTTATTTTTAGGTTAATTGTAAATTCTATTTGAGAAATCTGATTTAGAATTCTATTTTTAGACATCTTCTATTTTTAAACTAGAGTGCCAGTTAGAGTGCAATTCACTTGATGTACACTTAAATAAGTTTGAATCGTTATTAATTAATCTCCTAGAGGTGGGTCACCATTTATATGTATATATGAATAGATTTAGTCTTATCTTGATCCATTTCAATTATTATAAGATATTGGGGTGCCTATGTTCACTAGGATGCATGATAGGTGTGCATGTGTCACTTAACTAATTTTGGATTCTTGAATGTTGACCATATATTAGTTGTGGATGATATTTTCTATCTTGATTTTAATTTTAGTCTTCTTTAGTTGAATTTGGTTTGCTTAGGATGTGTGGGAGTTATTATTATTCTTTTACTTTCCCTAAAAGTCGAGACATGTCTGATTGTAATGGCTATATTAGCCTTTTTATTGTTTGATTGTTTTAATCTAAAGTGGGGTGAATATTTAAAAGTGAAAACACAATTTATATTTTATTATTATTTTATTTTACCATAGGAATTCATAAAGGAAGATAGAAAATATTAAGAATTTTATTCAGTGGTTATTCAATGGAAGTTTTTTGGTCATCAATCACACATATAAGTGCACTAGATTAATAACTAGTTATTTTGGGAAAGATTGGATGACGATCACTAGATTCATTTAAAGGGTATTTCAAATGTGATTTACATTCATTCCACATAAAAAAACTTCATTTTGGTATCATAGCCTCATTCATGGAAGGTTCAACAGGGTTTTTAGCAATTATCAGAAGCCACGATTGATTACTTCGATGAATTTTGCTTCAATGAATATGTCCATATTCAAAGGATACAACTTTGAGTATTGGAGAGATTGGTTGAAGACGATTCTTATTTGGAAGGTATATTGAGAGAATTATATCAATGGATGAGCTCCACCTAGAAATATTGGAATACTTTGTATTAATATCAGATGCACAATATTTTTTCTATCTCCAAATTGTAATAGATCTTGACATATATCCAAGAATTTTAAGAACTAAGAATGACCATGAGGCATGTGATATTTTGGAGACTTCATATAAAGGATTTTCTAAGGTAAGAGATGTAAAACTTCAAACCCTTAAAATTAATTGTGAGAATTTGAGAATGTTAAACAATGAGGGAGTTGGAAAATATTGCATTAAGATAAATGATTTAGTTCATAGAATGAGGGTTTATGGAAAAACCATTGAAGATAAATTTATAGTAATGTTATTTTTGATATCTTTGATGTAAATATGGATACATATTATGATCAATCTTGAGGAGTGTAAGGACATGAACACTACAAGTGTTGATGAATTAATGATCTCTCTCTTATCCCATGAGGATAAGATGAGACTATATGTAGGATATGCAGTACTTAGTTTAAAATAGAAACTTGCAATCAAGGAAATTACTTCAAAGGGTAAAGATCATATAAATTTACAAGTAAAGGTAAAAAAAACCTTATCTATCATTATTGCAAAAAACTAGGACATTGGCAACTAAAAATCAAACTAATCCAGAGGGTGAAAAAAAGGATTTCCAAGTTAAACAAAGTGAGGAGAAAGAACACTTAGAAGATTAAAATTATCATCGCTCATGCAATGTGGGACTAGATTATGGAGAGAATTTTTGGTTTCTTGTTTCAAGTTTCTTAGATTGGATGACAAGTGCAGAAAGATAGTTTTTGCAAATTAGATGATTCCTTCAGGCTTTAAAATCCAAGTGCAATTGGGATATGGAAAGTCCATCCAATTGGAAGGAAGGGTAACATGTAACTCACGAAAAATCAAGGTGAGATAATAAGTATTCCAAAATTATATCCTTAGAGTGTGATACACATCTTTACGAGATATTTTAATGAAAGAAAAACATACAAATTTAATAATCCTACTTATAAATCCACAATTATTTCTAGGGATTGTATTTTTTTTTGAAAATGAGATGTAAGATGATTTATGAGGGTTGTTGTAATCCTTATCATTTAATACTAAATTATTAGGAATTTATAGTGGTGACATTATTAATTATGTGTGGATTGTGATATTTACTCACGTATATAGTAAAAGTAAATATGAGTTTAAAAACTCATATAAGAATGTTTGTTGTGTGGGTTATAACAACTCACATATATTATTATAGAATTGTTATAGGAGTTGTTTATGGAGATTCATTCTCCTTGAATATAGGATCAACTTCTCCTAAATATTATCTAGTCCCAGATAAATGAAATACATAGAGTATAGATTATTGTGTGCAAATTACTTGTACCCTTCATTTGGTACTAGAGTGAAGTTTTGATCATGTTCTATTTAGCTTGATTATTATGTTAAGGGCATTGTATTTCTTCCTTACCCCGTTAATGCTAGGTATTTGAAAAGGACTGATTAGCTTTCATTGTTTGTTTATCTTTGGATTAATTTCCTCATTCCTCTTCTGTGTAGCGTTGAGATTGGGGATCACCTTTGCAATCCATTGTCTTCTCATTTTGGACGCATTGCGTTATGCTTTCAGGTTTCATTTGAAAGGAATTCAGGTATAGAGAAAACAGATCTGACAGACCCATGCCATTGAATACTTGGATCCATTGGTGAAGATAATAGTTACTATCACTATTTGAAGGTATACGCATTCAATCCATTTGTTGAAAGGATAGTGGAATGTTTGTGTATTTAAGGAGCAATCTGTGTGACATTTCAAATCTATGCATTTGTGGATATTGTGCATTGAATGTTCAAAGTTATTCCACTCAAATTTGAAGACATTAATCTTTGGGTGACTCATCCTATTGGAAATTGAATCTTACATCGTGACATATCACTTACTTTCATTGATTGCTAATTTCCCGAGGCATTTGTCACATTTTACTAGCTACAACAAAACTTATTTCATACTGGCATGTTCGATTTTCCCTATTGCATTATTTGAGGAGAAATGGTATCAACTACAATTGTATTTGTTTAGAGGTACAACTTGTTGCTAGCTTTAAGGAGCTAGGTCGATGGATTGGAGGTGCATTAGTGATCAACATACTGAGAAATTAGTTGTTAGCGGGTACATTTTTCAATTCCAATATATATGCTGGGCGCATCTAGTGATCTGAAGTCTTCTATAATAAATATGCACGTGGATACTGTGTTTTGGAGCCTGATCAAATCAAATTCTAAATTGATCGGGTACATCAATATCAAGCTAGTAGTTTTACATGTCTCCATGCTAAGTGGTTTTGGTGACACATGTATCTAAGGAGTGCTATTTCCATGCGGTATAATCCTTCAAGTCTTGTTTCATAGTTTTATTTCCTTTTAGTTATTACATGGGCTGAACTGTAATTCATACATATATGCAAATTGGTGTTTGTTTTTTTGACTTGTATTTAGTGGTCATATGTAGGTTCAAGTCATGTCCTGCCATTGGTCAAAAGACAAAAGTCTTTGTTAATAATAGTGTCCTTAGTTATGTCCACGGGTGTATTTGTGTTGATAAAGTCTCAGCCATTGGTCAAAAGACAAAAGTCTTTGTTAATAATAGTGTCCTTAGTTATGTCCACGGGTGTATTTGTGTTGATAAAGTCTCATATTAAGAGCTATTGTCGTTTGTAAAACTCAATTTTTGTGTTGTCCTTTATAGTTATATGGTCAAAGGAAAAGTGTTGTGTTATTCAAATTACTGTTCTATAATATAAAGTTTCAAAATCAAAAATTGAAGTTGAGTCTAAGTTTTGAGTCATATACGTGATTTTAGGTTTTATTTTTAATAGTTATTTTGTAAGTTGTCATCATGAGTCAAAGTCAATTTTTTTCCCCTCACGGATGAATTTTCACTAGGACATGATGTCCAATATGTAAAATTGAGATTCATGTTCATATTATGCTGAGCTAGTAGTGTCACACTAGAGGAAGGAGACATCAGAGGTTGGTGGTCAATCAATGACCTCTCGTTAGTCGCTAACGACAAGACCACACAAATAGTTTGGTGGAATTATTTTCAGTTGTGTGTGTTTCAGTATGCTTTTATTTTTAGTGTTCTTGTTTGTAGTGTGATGGTTTGTTGAATAAAACCCTTTCAAGAATTTTGGGGAAGATTCATGTTTTTTAGAAGACTCGCTTTTGGGGAGCAGGAGGATATTTTGAGGTAGACTCAAGGGATGGTTATCTAGATAGTGTGAAGATTGTGGATCTTAGAGATTCAGGGGTGCCCAAAGAGGAAGGGAAAGTCCAACAGGAACCCAAAGAGGAAGGGAGCATTCCTGCATAATTCAACTCAACACTACGCCTTTACGAGGCTAAAAAGATAATCTATGAAGTTTGTACTTGGTCTAAGCAGTGCTTTTAGGAGGTGGTTCAACTTCTTTGAAATATGGTTCTTCATCATGTTCACATTAAGGGGGTAAAGATTAACAATTAATAATGTTCACACTAAGGGGGTGAATGTTAGGAATTTATAGTGGTGACATTATTAATTACGTGTGGATTATAATAATGTGAGATTTATTCATGTATATAGTAAAAGTCAATATGAGCTTAACAATGTGAGATTTACCTCATATTGAATATTACTATATACGTGGAGAGACTTTTAAGATACAGGAAGCTAGGTTGGATAACAAGGATGTGGGAAAAAATAAAGACCAAGGGCAGGGGGAAGGGTTACCCCTTCACTAACCAGAGCTGAAATACAAGAAAGGTAAAAAGAGTTTTAGAACTCCAATCAGGAAGCCACTGATTTGTAGGAAGATTTGGCATCCTAAAAACCCAACGGTGAGTGCATCTGTAGGTCTTCCAACCTCCACAAAAGATTTAGATCCATAGACTCTAGTGAAGGTGTTTCTAGAGGTAGATGAACAAACTGAAACAGTGTTAGTAAACCTTCTTTCTAAGGAGGTTGATCAGAAATGACTTTGGGATAAGAATAAGGACACTAGAGTTGTGCCAGGGGTATTAGCTGCTGAAAAGGCCCTATCCTAATCCATTAAGTACCATTGAGGAAGTTCTAAATGAGGAAAAATAAATGGCTGTATACGAAACCTCACTGAAGAGAGACTCTTTGTTGTTTAAGAGTTGTTCTCTTAAAAGTGGGAACCCCCTTTGCCTTTCCAACTTAGCATCTTTACAACTCTTTGATAGTGAGAAGGGAGTGAAATAGGAGGGGGAAGTTATGCCACTCAAAGACAATAGGATGTCTGATGAAGATCTAGACCCCAATGGTTTTCTAGAAGTTAACTCTAGAAAAAAGAAAAGATTGAAGGGGTTTGAGAAGATCCCAGATTCTCTGTGTAATGAGAAGAAAAAGAAAATTGATAACTGGGGAGCTTCAACATCCAAAACTACAAGATCTTCTACTAGAAGAGCAGTGGATTTTGGAAGCATCTCTAAAATAGGTAGACCTTCTTAGAAGACTCTAAGAACCAAAAGAATAGAAGAAGATATTGCAGATGGTACTCAAAGCCAATTGAGACATCAGGAAATTGCATCACCCATATCTTTCTAATGAAGATCATCTCCAGGAATATTCAGGGTTTGAATTGAAATTATAAACAAAGAATAATCAAAGAGTTAAAAGTTTCTAGTAGACCTGGCATTCTGCTTTTGTAGGAAACAAAGATGAATTCTAAGGCACTTGCTAATTGTAAAATAAATTTTTGGGAAAATTTAGACATGGCTGCGGTGGACTCTCAGGGAGCTTTAGGTGGCATGGATACTTTTTGGGATAAGAAGAATTTCACTGGTATGATTCTCTTTGAAACTAGTAATCATCTTGCTGTTAACTTCCATGCTATTGAAAATAATAATACTTAGATCCTCTCCAATATCTATGCGCCCAATACGGTTAGTGGAATAAGGAAACTATGGAGAGATCTAAAGGTTTTTAGAATTCAGCATAGTGATGAAAACTAGTTCATTATGGGGGAATTCAATTCCCCATTAAATCCAGGAGAAAAACAAGGGGGAAACTCTTGTTTCTCTAATGGTATGGATGATTTTGCTGATTTTGTGGTTGAACTAAATCTCATGGATGTGGACCTTCATGGCAATCAATATACCTGGAAAAACTGGAGGTTGGGAAGGGATATGATTCAAGTCAGACTGGATAGAGTCCTTATCTCTACAAGTTGGATTCTTCATCAAGACTTTCATCTCACATCTTTGCCCAGAATCGGATCTGATCACAATCCGATAGTTTTAAATTTCGTTAACTGGGTTAAGCCCACCTGAAGCTCTTTTAAATTTGAAAAGATGTGGATGGAGCATGATGACATCTTTGATAGGATCAAGGAATGGTGGAATTGGGGGGGAGGAGGAACTGCTCAATATAGGCTTATTCAAAAGCTTAAAAATGTCAAAAAATAGGTTAAAATATGGAATAAAGAAGTCTTTGGGAATGTTTTTGTGAAAAAAAGGAATTAAAACAGAAAATCCAAGATCTGGAAAAAAAAAGCTTATAGGGGAGATCTGTGGAGGATCATTTAGTCAGAAAAAAATATCCTTTTAGAGTTGCACACGGTTTGCAGCAGGGAAGAATCCCTATGGAGACTTAAATCTAGGGCTATATGGCTGAAAGAGGGTGACAGAAATACGAAATTCTTCCATATGACCACATTGAAGCATAGAGCCTGTAATAGGATTACAGAAGTTATCTAAAGGAAATGGAAACATCATAAAAGATCCACGGATCATCAAGGAAGAAGCTCTCAGATTTTATGAAAAATTGCTCAATGAGAAGAGTGTTACTAATGATACCGCTGACTCTTTTATGTTAGAAGCTATTTCGCATGATAAAATAGAGGATCAAAGATTTAAAGATATTACCAAATCTGTTACTTTGGAGGAGCTTCAGAAAGTTGTTTTTACTCTTGAAGGAGATAAGGCTCTGGGACCAGATGGCTTCTCTGTCAAATTTTTTCAATTTTTTTGGGAAATTTGCTCGGACGATCTCCTAAGGGCTGTAAATGAATTTCTTAGAATTGGAGATTTATTGAAAGAGTTTAATAATACCCACATCGTGTTGGCTCCAAAAAAAATGGATGCTAAATATTTCAAACCAATTAGCTTGGTTAATGGTGTCTATAGAATTTTTACTAAGATTATTGCCACCAGACTACAGTTCATTTTGAATGATTTAATCTCAAAACAAAAAAGTGGGTTCAAAAGAGGTAGGATAATTCAAGATGGTGTGATCATGGTGCATGAGATTATTCACTCTATGGATAATAATAAAAAGGCAAGCATGATCGTTAAACTTGACATGAATAAAGCCTTTGATAAAGTCTCCTGGTCTTTTCTTGACAAAGTTTTGGTCAAATTTGGATTTCTTAACAAATTCAGAAGAGTTATCAAGGCTTGCATTTCAACTGCTAGATTCTCTGTGGTGGTTAATGGTGAACCAATGGGGTACTTCACCAACAGTAGGGGATTAAGATAGGGGGATCCTATATCCCCTCTACTCTTTATTATTATGATGGATAGCCTCAACAGAACAATCACCAAAGCTGTTAAAGATGGTCTTCTAAAAGGCTCTAAACCTACCTCTATGAATCAAACAACTTCTCATCAGCAATTTGTGGATGACATTATCCTGCTATTAGTGGCATCTATACTAGAAGCTAATGTGTTCAAGTCCATTCTAAAATTTTATGAGGCTTCTTCTGGACAAGAGATCAACTTTGACAAAAGCTCTATTTTCTTTTTCAATACTCCTTTGGAAAGACAAAATAGAATTGCTAAATTATTGGGTTGCAAAATCAATTTACTTCCCATTACTTATTTGGGACTCCCCCTTGGTACTAAAATAGTCTCAAACAAAGTCTGGAATGACTTATTGGAAAGATTCCAAAAGAAATTGGACGGATGGAAAGGATCCATTCTTTCCAGGGCTGGTAAATGTCTACTTATCAAAAGCACTCTTCAAAATTTACCTATCTACATTATGTCTCTATATAACATTCCTTCTGCCTTCAGAGAAAAAATTGAAAGGATTATGAAACACTTTTTATGGCAGGGAATGGAGGAAAAATTCAAATATCACTTGGTTTCCTGGGATCAAGTGTGCACTCCTAAAAGGATTGGGGGATTGGGCATAAAAGATATTAGAAAAATGAATATGGCCTTAATTGCAAAAATGGGTTAGAGAATGCTATCAGAGGAACAACCATGGATTGAACTCATCAAGGCTAAATATCTTGAGCAACAAACAAATTTCTCCTTTCTCCATGTAGAACAACTTCCCCATGGTTCCATCTTCTGGAACAACTTGATTCTTGCTAGGAATTTTATCAAGCAAGGGTGTAGATGAAAAGTGTGAAATGGCAGAGACATCATTTTTTGGGGTGATAATTGGTCTAATCTTAGCCTCAATGATAGATTTGGTGCAGCTAAGGAGAGTCTTGAACATAAATATGGTACTAAGGTCATTGATTACATGGAAATTGATGGAAATAAAAAGAGATGGAAACAACTCTTAGTGGATGGATTTGATTTGAACTCTGTGGTTTCCTCTCTTCAGGAGCAATTGGACCTCATCCCCTTGAATTAGGTGGAAGTCAAAGATGAAATTATATGGCACAAATCTAGAGATGGGGACTATACGGTTAAATCTGGATATAATTCTTACTTTGAGAATACCTAGAGTGAATTTAATTGGAGCAAGATTTGGGTGACTAAGTTAACCCCTAAAATCAACTTCTTATTTTGGCTTGTGCTCAGAGGAAGAATTATTACTAATGATAACCTGATAAAGAAAGGGTTCATAATGCCTAATAGGTGCCACCTATGCAAAAATGATTCTGAAGATATTAAGCACCTTTTTATCCACTGTGAATATGCTACCATGATTTGGAGCTATGCCTTTTCCAAGTTCAATGTTTTCTAGACGGTGCCTAAGGACTTCATTCAATTTTGGATCCAATGGAATCCTCCTTTTAAGCATTGTGTTGTGAGAAGACTTTGGAAACTGGTCATACCCCATATTATCTAGAGAATATGGAAAGATATGAATGATATCATTTTCAGAAATAACAAACAACATTGCAAGCTCAACTTTGTTAATATTGGGCATGCTATTAAAGATAATATTGGGAGATTCAAACCTCCCAAAAATAAGAAATATCCTGAAGACGAAGAGTAAATTCTATCCAATTGGAAGATAGGAATTGCTAGTTTACAGATTAGGAATACCTCAAACATTGATAGGTCTTTGATTAATTGGATTCCTCTTGAGAGAAACTAGCATAAACTAAATTTTGATGGTGCCTCCAAGGGTAATCTTGGTTTTGCTACTGGGGGAGGAGTTATTAGGGATCATAAAGTTTGTTTAGTTGCTGCTTATGCCTGTAAAATGGGGATTCAGATGAATCATTATGTGGAAGCCCTAGCTGCTCTATGGGGGCTAAGGTTTACCAAATATTATGATATACATAACTTAATTTTGGAATGGGATTCTCTTAACATCATCAACCATCTAAATTAAAATTCTCCTCCTAGCTGGACTATCAAGGACTTTATTGTGGAAGCTAGAAATATTTGTTAAAATTTCAAGAATATCATCATTGGACATACCTATAGGGAGGGAAATAAGGTTGCAGACACCTTGGCTAATGTGGGCATCAATAATATTCTTACCATATGGGATAATGCAAATTACATCCCTAAGGAGGTTCAAACTAGCATTAATGTGGATAATTTTGGGATTACATACATGGAGTAATAATAATAATGACATGGAGTAGGCCTTAGCGGAGGTGAAAGATGACACATGTGTGAATTATCCTCCCTATTACGACCACATTAACGCCATTGAACCTCACATAGGTGGAAGGAATTTCAAAAAATGGGACAGACATAAGGAAGAAATAGATTCAAATGAGGGTTTTGAGAAGAAAATTTGTAGGATCAGCAGGAAGAAGAAGAAAATGGGAGGGGCACCGTATCAATTGGAGCCATGTTGTGATCCGGCCTGGAAGAATAATGAGGAACTTTGGAACCTATTGCATAAGGGAGGCATCTCCAATTTCATTGAGCACATTCAAGGTCATGATGAGAACATTTCAGTTCATTATGCTATGGGCATTAGAAGGATAGAAGGGTCAAATATGGTGGCCATCCGTGTTACTATCAACGAAGAGTTGATTGCTGAGGCTATAGGCCTTGAACTGGAGGGCTATATATTTTTTAGTAAAAGGATTGATAGGGTCTCCGAGGCCAAGAAATTCTTCGACGAGGGTGAGGAGATTGACTTTGTTTCTGCGGGCATAAGGGTAGGTTCTATTCCCAAGCCGTTTGATGAAGTGACAAATATGATAGTTAGATATATTTCTTTGGAAGGGTGGTACAAAAAGGTCCTTGTTAAACACCTTGTCTTTTAAAACCATTTTAGAAGGCATTTTGTGGTCTACATCCCGCACTACCTACTCAATTCCCTTCAGCGCTCTATTTTGGACTTTTAAAAGCACTCCCGTGCTATTCCTATACACCAGGGCCTTATCTTCATATTACACAAGCTTTGTGTCTCCAAGTTCCCTGGCTTCCCGACTGCTCCTAGTAATCCACATGCTACCACCTCCTCTGCTCTTTCTCCCATCCTTGACACCCCTTCCAAATCTAAAACCAAGAAGCCCAAGCTTTCAAAAACTGACACCCCTCACACTGCCCAGATTCTCAGAAGCACCAAAGAGTTGGAGGTTGCTTAAAACTTACTGCATATCAGTAATGCTGGTATTGATATGGCCTTGCATTAGGAGGGGAATCATGTGCCTCATAGATTGGAGTCTCTGGAGAAAGAGATGAAGCAACTGAAGAAGGACCTTCAGCTTATGGAAAAGCAGAAAGGAAAAAGAAAAATTGATGAAGATAATGACATTAGAAAAGATCAGATTGCTGATATTTATAAGAAGCTGAACTCTATGAACAATAGACTGGGGAGAGATAAAGATAGACATGATCACAACATGGCTATCTTCAAATCCATAAGTGAATTTTTAGAGCAACAAGTTCGGAGCATTGCCATTCTCAGTGGGATCCCTGCCACTATTTGGGGGAATGATAAAGAGAGGAGTCTGACCATCTCGCAGTTGAATGCTTCGGACCCAACGCACATCAATACATTTGCGTTGTTCACCTCATTGCAAATGATCCAGTCCAGAATTGAAAGAGCATCTAAGAATTAAACTCACTTGGGATGGCGGGAGTCGTTTTAGATGATGATATTTTGTGGTCTTTTTGCTGTGACTTTGCTACTTTTTTGCTGTTCTGTTGCAGTCTATGTCCTTTTTTGTTTCTTGTTTGTAACTATCTCTTGGTTACTGATGGTCATAGTGTTCTATCTAGATTTTGATCCATTTTTGTCGCATCTTCATAGATATATCTGGCTGTTGAGCCCTTTTTGTAACAGGGTATAGTCCCTTTAAAACTATTTACCAATAATAATAAAAAATATATTACTATATACGTGAGTACATCTCACATTATTATAATCCACACATAATTAATAATGTCACCACTATAAATTTCTAACATTCACACCTAGTGTGAGCATTATTAATTTTTAATCTTCACCCCCTTAAAATGTGAACACGATGAAGATATGTACAAACAAGTGGTGTCCAAGGATATCTACAAAAAGGGCCGAAGGAAACAATGTTTTTCCAATTATTTTCTTTAGAATTGAAAATACTTGAAAGGAAATTAAATAATTGAAGTAAATATTATATAAAAAACTAAAAATAAATAAATGAAAGTAAACACATGAAAGTGAAGCTTCACATAAAACTTCTAAATAAAACACATAATTTTGATTTAAACAATTTAAGTAAAGAATACTAATTCTATTTTAACAAAACAATAAACCATCCTCCTCCTTGGGTAATATTGGGCCTTTTATCTTCCCTCAAAGTTGGTTTAAAAACTAAAGACAAGTTCCTGCCAAGATACTTGAACTGTAGATTTTATAAATCAGAAATGATGTTGCAAAAATTATCAATGTTCTACCACTTTTACATTGAGTACTTTGGAGAGACACTTATAACTCATCACTTGGTCAATACTCCAAGAATATATAACTAACTGCCTATAATCTTGGGTAAGAATTTGTTGGAAATATTGTCATTGATGTCAAAGTAATTTGTATATTATCATTGATGTTTGTCAAAGGAATGATAATGTTAAAGGAATGATGATATTACAGAAATCATCTTACATGCTTTATATGTTAGAAATACTTGTCATTGATGTTTAAGGAATGTTCCAATCAAGAAAAAATTGACTCAGTTTGAATTATTCATGCCAAACAATAAAGGAAAATATTCTGTAGTGTTCCACAGGTTTGTATAGTGTTCTGCAGGTTTGAAATCACTTATTGTTTCATGAGTTTGTTGTAGTTTTTTGTGGGTTTTGATCACTTGGTAGTGTTTCGTGGGTTTTAAGGATCATCATGAAGTTTTTCATAGGTTTTGAAGGCAAGTTAATTAATGATCATGGGATAATAAGGGCATTTAATTAAAGGAAGGGGATGAATTGAATAATTATGCACACATGGGCGATTAAAGGTATGGATACCAAACTTAGGTGTCTAATAGGGAGGATATTGTAAGAGTGTACAGTGTAAAAGGTGCACATGAGAGAGAATACATAGATGAAGAAATGTATGAAAAAAATGTGGAGACATTGTAGGAGAAAGTGAATGTTTCCCTATATAAAAAAGAGGAAGAAAATAAGAATTGTGAAGAGGCTCCAAAATTCTTTCACTATGAAAAAGGTGTAAGAGAAGAAGATAAGGATATCCATCAAGAAAATTTACCCTAGGAAGAGGGAGAGGAGACATGGCTTGCAAAAACCAAAGAAGACAGTGTAGTGCAGAAGGAGTGCCACCAATAGTATGAGTGTATTCTAATAGATCCCAAGAGGAAGAAATAATCCTGATAGGAAACGTTAGGAACAAATAAGAACACTACAAAAAAGAGTTGTGTAAGGTAGAGCACACAAGGAAGTAAATACACAATAAAGATAACCTCTAAGAAGAGAAGGGAGAAGGTGAAGTAAAGGACTAAGAGATGAAGGATATGTAATGGGTCCAAAAACAAAGGTGTGAAAGGAGATATATTTTTAAAATAAAGGAGAGTATGGGGAGGAAGTGTTAGAGAATGCATGAAAGAGAAGAAGTGTATAAAGATAAGAAGTGTAAGGAAGAGGAGTCATGGTGAGTAGGTGACAAGAGAATAAGATACGAAGAAAATAATACATGGAAGAGAGAATTACACGCATAAGAAATACACAAAATAAGGAAGCCTAAAGATGAAGTGAGTAAGAAATAAAAAAATCCTTGAAGGCTTTAAGTGGACGTGGAAAGACGAGAGAAAGATAAAAATAACAAAGGAAAAAATTGGAAGTGAGTGTAGAATCATAAGTAAAAGGCTCATTGCATAAGCCTTAGGAGGAGGAGGATGGTTAAATGCAAGTAGAGAATTGTGAAGAGAAATTATGGAAGTGAGAAGAGACTCATAAAGGATTAAAAAATGATCAATTTGGAGGAGAAGGATGGTTTGTAGTGATTAGAGACTCATCAAAGTGTGCAGAGGACTGTGGAGTAGTCACAAGAATGGTGATGAAGGACTAGAAGAGACACTGAAAGAAGCACTGAGACCAAAAACATGTTTATAGGATGAAGGATCCAAAACTATCTGCATTAATAGTTTAAAGGGTGGTTGTACCACTTACTCAATCTACTTGAGGAGGAACCCAAGTTTTAAGTACCTCAGGTGTTCTACGTAGGAGCATCTAATGTCTAGAAAAATCTTGCACAATTTTGGTGAAGAACGGTTACCTACAAGTCTGGAGATCACGTAAGAAAGGAAGGGAAGGAGTAAAGGAATCAAGTGGTGAATACAAAAGGGTGCAAAAGTACTTTGTGTAATAGTTATTAAGAAGGAGAACAAGGCATGGAGTTCACATAGGAAGTAAGAGTACAAGTAGTACACATGAAAAATCATCGAGGAGAGCTAGTGTAAATGGATAATGTGCATCAATATGCATAGAATTTTGGTAGGGAATCAAGGAGATTTGGCTTGATCAAATAGACTGGTACTACAGAGATATTACAAAGGAGCTACACAAAATGATATAGATATAGATGAGGATACAAGGAGGATTATGAAATAGCTAATACTACAAAGGATATGCATGACTGTTTTGGAAAAGGACCAGAATCCAGAGATAGTGCATGAAAGAAGTTAAAGGTGAGACTCAATCATATGAGTACATAGTAGAAGAAGAAAAAGGTGTGATAAATGAGTGAAAGAAAGGTAGTTTGTGGGACAATGGATAGTTGTAAAAAGTAAAAAATATGTCAGAAGGTGTCTGATAGGGGATGCTAACCATTATGGAACGGTCAAAAGAGACAACGGCCATATAGACATGGTACAAAAAAAGGTGCTCAATTTAAAATTTGAATTTGATTGAGAGAATTATGAAGTGTCTAGAATAATCCAACCCACCTAAAGACACATTCAAATGAGGTGAGAGAAGTTGGGAAAATGTAACTATAAAGGAAGGATGAGTTAACCACTTTTAAGGAAGAGGTATATAAATCCCAAGTCTAAAGAAGTTTGTAAATGTGTTTGTGAGAACATAGTACAATATAAGATAGAAACTAGGAAATCACCAAAGTTTGTAATAAATCCATCCATAAGTTGCAAGATCCTAGAGAGTAGCTGCATGTTTTTTTTTTAAGGCCATTAAGTAATATATGCAAAATTAATAGTTTTCATCCCATTACATGACTCCATAGGTGTTCTGGATTACCTGTCCACCTCCAGTAGGTGATAACTTGTTTAACATGATCAAGAAATTGGCTAAGTTTTGATATGGATGGGAAGTTTTTCAAGTTTCACGTGGCCTAAGATAGTTGAAAGTGTTATGAAGAATTAAGGGGTTTACAAAATTCAAGTTGTGGATACATAAGGATTACACAAATATGGTTTTTAATACAAAGTTTCCACATAATGACTTTGGGTTAAATGTGAAGGATTTAAGGGGACACAAAAATAAGTGAAATTATTACATGGTATGTCTACATGATAGTACACATGAGGAATATTTTGTGCAAAAGTGAATGGGTACATATAAGGATTGCATAGGAATATATATATTTTTATATAATAAGACATAGAAAAGTTTTCCAAGTGTGCAAGAGAAAATGATCATAAAAAGGACATACAAAAAATAATTAAGGTATGAAATGATTGAGAAGGGGGAATATGCACAAGGTTTATTAGGGTGAAAGTGCACAATTATGGACTAGTTTATAAAGGTTAAGATGATCCATGATTTCACATGGTGAAATTAGGGGCATGTTGTGGACACAACAAAAAGTTGTTTCCATAATTAGATCAAGAAATAAAACCATATATATTTAGGAATTATCTAAAAAATCACAGCACCGTACTATGTAGACATCCCAAGGTGTGTTAGATTTGGTGGGTGCAAAGTCAAGAAAAAACTAAGTATCAACACTACCCTTTAATGCAACTTAGGACTTCTCAAGGTTTATACACTTCCAATATTAAATAAGTGTCTCACTTGATTGTATATGATTGCGTAGAAGCAAACACATTACTTTCATTTCAACCCAATTTCAATATGATTATTATTTTATTTTAAGAGAACAAACTTTGGGATTTATTCACATTCACATATTAAAAATACCAGGGATACTTGGGATTTGGATTATAAAAAACACTTCCTTTAAGGAATATATAATATAATATATACTAAAATAATTATAAAATAGTAACATTATTTTATTATTTAAAATGACTTCAAAAAGAGTTAAGTCACATTTTTAGTTGACTTAAAAACAACTTAGGAATGAAACAATAAATTTGATCTAGGGATGCATCGCTAGAGTCGAACTAGAGATAAAACCTAATGTAAAACTTGGGATGAACCCTAAATCGACTTGGGGACAAATAGAACCTAAAGTTGACCTAGAGAAATATCCTAAATTTGACATATGGATGTATTTATTTCTCCCTAAGAAGAATTTAGGGTTCATATCCATGTCAAATTTAACTCGTTACTGAATAAAAATGTAATAAGCCACAAATTTAGCGATGGATTAAAGTTTCTACACATCACTAAAATCAACTTAAGACATGAAATTTGGATTTCAATAATATCTTGTTTTCTAGCTTAAATTTATCTCTATGATGACTTTTACATGTCTTTAATGTGTCCCTCATTGATCCAAATGCTATAGTTTTTTAGATAGGGAATATTATGCCATAATACCCACTATTTCAATATAGCCAAGCTCAACCATATGAAGGAATACTTATCATATATATACACTTGGAAATTATTCCATTCAAATTTTAGATCTTCCAATGTAAGATTAAATTAGATGTTGTGTTGTAGAACATACTTGTATATGAAATATACTTGAACCTTGATGTGTTTTGTGTTCTCATACAACATTAGATCACAAGAAAGTTTTAGAATACCATAAATGTCACAATATGTTATTGTAGGTTATTTATGTGGTACTCCAAGTCCTACAAGTATTCAATGTAATCGTATTGCTTTACAAATAACTCCTTCTACATGATATTTTGATTCAGTGGAAAATTTGTAACACCTCTTTTTACTTCATCAGATCTAGGTATTTTTTATCAACTCATTAATTAAATTTAATGCATTCAATGAATTTAACACACAAGGATTAAATTTCAGCACCCAAGAGTTACAATTTCCCTTTAGTTATCTTATGTTGAAATGATTAACATCATTAACAACTACTAAATTAATCCAGCGTTGATGCCTTCAATGATTAATAGCTTACAAAAAATTAATCCGACATTAATTAATGTTTATAATCCAACCATATAAGCTATGATAACCATGTGCAACTGTAAGGGTTCAGATCCTACTTGATCCCCATCAATGCTCCTCCCGAGCTAATATACCCAGTATATTATTTTGGTTATACCTTTTTAAGGGTTCGGAAAATGTGTATCTTTTAGTGTAGCCTCTTGGGCGTAATAAAAAAGAAATGGTGATCAGACAGTGTAATAAGTCATTTTGAATACTATGGCCATAGTTTTAGGGCATCGCGCTAGCTATCATGGTTTCGTGACTGCACATAAGCCACATGTAACCTGTCCCTCCATTCACTGCATAATCGTCTCAATCATAGTATCATGATTATTTTCCATTCTTAAGCTATTAAGTTCACTATTTAATAACCTAAGCATTCATTAATGTCCTTCATTTGCTACTAAGTTGATTTAACTTCTTAATACTGATAAGTACATTTGTACTAACAAGGAAATCATGAGGTATCTTTGTATTTCATTCCATAACATTCTGATTTTTTCATTTAGCAATGATAAAAAACCATGTAATTTGTACATTGCTGATGTTAGGTAACATCAACATGTTTTGTATTGTTTACAACATATATAATTTGATTTATATCAATTGGTTAGTTTCAATCATACTTTTAGTCTTGTTAAAAGTGTAAGTTGCTGCCCACAAAATCCAACATTTAGCTCCATAATAATTCAACTGTTTAATTGGTTTATATAATCCCACTTAGCTAAGGTTAATAGATATAAGTTCATAACTTATTATTATTTCATTAAGTACACCTTAATAATTTATTTCTTGTAATTTTTTTTTCCATTATATCCATTTACCTTAAGTATACTCAATAGAGCTTACGATGTCACAATCATTAAGTAAGTAGAATGAAATACATTCTTGAGTATAGCTAACTCATTAAATATACTTGTCTTCAATTTGTATTCAATGTAAATTATATCTTTACTGTTTCAGTAAACAATTCTATATACATCATTTGTTAATGATTAAAGTGCAGTAGCGAGATGTCATACTCTATGACTATCTCTCCTTCGTATTAACACAACAATAGGTTACTGTTATCATCATCCATAAGATTAATTGTGAAACATATGATTAATCAGAATTCATTTATCTTTTAAGCGTCATTATATTAAATAATTTGTAAAGGAATCATAGAAAAATTATTGTGGTTGTCAGAATAATAATGTCCCTTCTTAACATATGACAATAATCAAATCATAAAGATAACAACATTTGTTAAACTATACTTACAAACTCTACATTAAAATCTGTTGTAATTTCTGCATTATAACACTTTATAAAAACCAGGTATGCTATAAAAAACAACATATAGTTATGACATGGAGGTTATAACCTCATTTAAAATACATAAATACTTTTCCAACAATGTTTAAAAATACAACAAGCCATATAATGCCTTATTCCTTCTAAGTACATTTATGATATTCCTCGATCATATATATATATATACAATACATTCATGATATTTCTCAATTTAATCAAATTCAAACAAGTTTATTGTAACCATTTTTTTTTTTTCCACATTACTTCTCAACCTGCAAAGCTAATAACCTACATGATAAAATTCCAGTGTACATGGTTAGTTCAAATAGATCTGGCATGGGATTACTCTCCTTAATCTAATTGTTTCATTTACGAGTAAATGTATATTTAATACATCCTTGATTAATATAAATACTACATGTTTAGAAAATGTAGTCAAAATTTTTAGTGATGTCATTAAATGATTTTCTTCAACTTTGTAAACATCATTGAAGTCCTAATAATAGAGTTACATCTGAATGCACTATTCCCATCCCTAAAACTTGAATTCATAAGAGGGAATATAAATTTTTCAACGTACTACCTTTCATAGAGGCTCATTATTAGTATAAAATATCAACCATCACAAAGTAGCAATACCTTTTCTATTCTTAATTTCCAATGGACTAATTTATTTCCAGGATGAGTTGCGGAAAGAAGTGAATTATACCTTTATTGAACATCAAATACTTCTCTAGGGATGGAAGGAAAATTCTATTTTCCTAAATTCACTACCTAACCTCTCCAATAACCTTGGTGGTTTAAAGATAGGATGATATTTATTTTATGCCACAGAAAGCATTTCCATAAACTACTCAATTAATCTACAATCATAAACAAAAGCTACAGGGAGAATGGGAGCATGTTTCATATATTGTACAATTGTAAATCATAATTATCAATATATAAAATTAACTAAGGCTTTAAATACCACCCTTATGGGTTATCCAAAAGTTTGATTACTTAATTACTCATCAAAAGATTGTGTAGTGTAAAAAAATCAAAGATATATTTTGCACTCTTATCATTGCATCATATCATGTCTAAAACACACAAGACTTACCAATGGTTATAGCAAGGATTGATACCAAAAATTATAACTGAAGGTTAATCGATCACCATCATCTATAGATGTTAACCGATATTTATCTACCCAATCCTCTCATTAAAGAATATAATAAAGTTATAAGATAACTTTTCAAGTTAGTCTAAAAAGATAAAGTAATCGATCAAGAATAACCACACATTCTAGAATCAAGAAGCCAATCAAAGATGTAACAACCAATCAACATCCCCATTATTTTCCTAACCTAGAAATCATGGTAGAATGGGGGGGGGGGGAGGAATTCAACAAAGGAGTATCCCTTCAAAGAAACATGCACTTGGTCCCTAGTTAATCTATACACAACCTAACCCCCACCCCATAACTTTCGAAAAACTGCATGGTAAATGATTTAGCCAAGAAGACAAGATTACCCATTTCCTTTTTTTAATTTTACTATTCATTTGCATTATTTTGAAAAATCATAGCAAAATCAATAGAATATAAAAACTAGGGTCAAACCAGGACATAGTCAATCATATATTGGTTGAGTTGGGGTTTTCTAGCATATTAAGACTTACCCTTGGTATACACATCACTTTCTATTATGAAAATGTAAGGATCACATACCAAATCAAAATCCAAATTAATTGCAAGAAGTTAAGGAATTTAGACACTAAATTTTACATACGAAAGCCTCAAAATCCTAAAGGTTTGAATCAAGCTCAATACCTTGTTGAGTACTGAGATGTGAAAGGAAGTAGGATAGGATTCAAAAAATTGAATCGAGAGGGATTCAACAATCAACTTTAATAAAACCACTACACGCCTTCCTATTTACAATCACACCCAAAAATTAGATTCATAGCCACCCTTGAGTATAAACCTAGGTTTTTAAGAAGTATTTTGATACCCAGTTAAAATTTCAACATAGTGGTCTAGCTACACAACCCAACATTGGTTAAACATAAGCTAATAATATTTTGTTATCCCAGAATATTTACCCTCCCACTTCAAATATTTTCAGAAGATAACATTAAAAATTAGACTAATATGAAATGAAACAATGTGAGTAAAGATAGTAAGCCCATGCATGTAGCTAGATAGCTCCAGTTTTTACCAATTTATCTCTATGTAAAGTCTTCTACATGTCGAGCTGAATGCTACCATATTTTATTCTATCATTTTACAAACAAAACCTCCCAAGAAAACTTCATAAATTCACCTTCCAAACCCCAGTAAATGATAGTTTCAGTGCTCAAGAAAACCCCAAATTTAATATAACTAGATTTTCCTCCAACTGAAAATAAATCCACTTATCTAACAATGAAACCCTCATGCATGAGCTCTAAGGGAGACATAAACAAAAAAGTAAGTGTTTAAAAAAGAAAAACATCAGAATGTACGGCATACATAATGGTAGCATGTTGAGGAATCTTTGAGCTTCCCAACACATTTAATCATATTAATTTTTGTAGAGCCACATAATTGGTTTTATTAATTTTTCCTTTTTCCACTTTAAGATGGTGGTGGCATTAAAACCAAGTGGTCCAAGACTCGCTCCACTTTTCTCTACTAAATTTGTTTACATGGTAATCATTAGACCCTTTTAATATATCACATAAGGATGGAGGTTGATAACAATAAACAACCCACTTATGACATTTGCAACTTGCTAAATGGATTTTGACCGATTAACGAGGCCATGATTATGGTTTTTATCAAGTCAAGTCATGAGGTCAACCTTGGCTTAACAAAATAAAGACCCTGCTTTAAATCCTGTAAAGACCCCTCTTAACCCATACTAATAATTTTCAAAAGAGACCAAAATATTTTGGTTAGCATCATGCTATTATGCCCTTATATGGTCAAAGACCCTTTTTATTTACTAAATGATAACATTAGTAATTTCTAACCATTATAAAGGGATCAAAATGACGTTATTGAATAAATGAAATATACTATGACCTAGTAACTGCTCCATTAGGTATTTCATTCTCAATAACATCATATTAGAGAAATGTTACCATTATTAGTAAGTTGTTATTAACAACAACTAGTTAAAATATATTCCAACGAAAGATGACCAAGTTAAACACTTAATGGTCGTATAATGAAACATGTCATAAAATTAGCACATTTTAAATAACTGATCAAAATCTACCGTAAGGAGGCAATGTGTACCACAAAAGCCATAAAATACACTGATGCAATGGTCATCACTTTCAACTAAGTAACACAATGTAACCAAGTACACACTAATTCATATTACAGGTATAACAACCATACCGCCAAACAATGCACCAATAATCATATCAAGAAAATTAAGTAACTCATAACACTCATCACGTTAATCACTTTCAACCATCAAAATAAATCAAGAATACGTTATAAATGACAAGTTCTTTACGATCCCAAGATGGAAAGCGATGTTGCGTGGTTACGTATGCAACTACACATAAGTGCGTATATCCTTTTTAGGGTACACACAAGTATGTGTAGCTGCATACTCATCTACGTAAAAAGGTTTGCTACCCTACCATCATAAATCATTCATCATTTAATGACTATCCTTTCAATACCACAAACTAAAATTGGGGGATGTGACATAGTTCCCCCCTTAATGAATCATCACCCTAATGATTTTTACTCATTAATTATAATTGAAACACTCAAACTCAGAATTATATCTAATAGCCAAGGAGAGTAGTCAACAATTTCATCCAAAAACTAACAATTTTTCCAGATTTCAGTCTATCTATTACCAAATTTATTGGCTGTAACAACCTTCTAATCAATAAAAACTGTCGCACAGTCAGAAATATGACATAATTGTTGTCATTACAACCAATCATAACTCACAATATTATTTAATATACATAACAAAAAGTAAAAAAATAATTATTTATCACAGAAACAAATAAGGAAAACATTGTTTGTAACCTAACCATGTCTTCCAAAACCGCATTGTTTCATTCTTACTCTTGTCTTTTCAGACTTTTCCTTGCACAATTCCCTATTTATTTGAAATGCACCCAATAATTCCCTTTTTCCTGGCTAGTTTCACTCAAAATACAGTTATGAATTTTCATCTTTTAGGTATTTTTAGCCTTGATTTAATGATAATGATAACTTCAACTAGTCAAAATGTTCCTTTATTTCCATTTAGGCTTCTTATTTTCTCATGCTTTGAGGTACTGATTATCATTCATATTAGCAAAAATTTAATTTATGTAAAAACAATCAATACTAATCACTATGTCTCAATTCCTTTAATGAACTTAATCACAAATCCAATTTTCATGATGAAGCTTAAGCAACGTCAATATTGACATACATATATTTATAGTTTTACGAAAATTTATTTTCCTTTGATAAAGAAAATCAAATTTCTCATTTTGTTTTCAGATAATCATCAAATACAAGGAAATATATTGTATTAAAGTATCAAACAACAACATGAATTTATACTTAACTAACCCAATATCAAGTTAGGAAATCGTGTTCCTTCTTCTTAGCTAATTAGCCACCACAACGTTATTCTACCTCTTTTTGGAAATCACAACAAGTTCTTATTTTTATAATCAACCGAGAAGTCCACATTTCTGCCAAAACACTTCTATGACTTTTTCGTAAAGTTAGAGGTGAAAAAGAGCTAATGTTCTTGTATACTTATGCTCTTTTCAAGTTAGAATTTTACTACAGATTCTATTTTAGCCTTCTGGCCTTTCTGCATTGCTCTTACTATAGACAATCCTCTTCCATATTCTTCATTTACCATTTTTTGGTTTAAGATAATGTTGGATTCAAGATCCAAATCTTCCATTAAGAAAACTCAACAATCATGCAACTCCCTTGCTGATTGTTATCAATTAGTTTAAGTTATTTTACAAGGAGCCGATCATTTTCACACTCAACCAACTACTCTAAGCAGCCTTCAGGTTTTGTGTGTCATGAAGGACTGTTACAATTTTTCTCTAACCTTTTTACCATTGAACCTGAAGCATAATTTGGTCTGATTCATTCTACATAGTTCATCCTTCATATATCCATTGTTTTCAGTCAACAAATTATGATATTAAGTTAGCATATGGACCCAATAAGTCCAAGAGCTACAACCTTCATCTCTGATACAAAAATGTAACACCTCTTTTTACTTCATCAGATCTAGGGATTTTTTTTATCAACTCATTAATTAAAGTTAATGCCTTCAATGAATTTAACACGTAGCGATTAAATTCCAATACCTAAGAGTTACAATTTCCCTTTAGTTATATTACACCGAAATGATTAACATCATTCGAAACCGCTGAATTATTCTAGCATTGGTGTCTTCAATGATTAATAACTTACAAAAAAATAATCCAACATTAATTAATGTTTAAAATCCAACCATATAAGCTATGATAACCATGTACAACTGTAAAATTCTAGATCCTACTTAATCCCCTTCAATGCTCCTCCTAAGCTAATATACCCAATATATCATTTGGTTGAACATTTTTAAGGGTTCAGAGAATGTGTATCTTCTTAATGTAGCCTCCTAGGCATAAACAATAAGAAATGGTGATCAAAGAATGTAATTAGTCATTTACAATAATATGGCCATAGTTTTAAGACATCACGCTAGCTAGTCTGGTTTCGTGACTGCACATAAGACACATGTCACCTATCCCTCCATTCACCACACAAACGTCTCAATCATAGTATCAGGATTATTTTCTGTTCTTAATTCACTACTAGGTTGATTTAGATTCTTAATACTGATAAGTAGATTTTTACTAACCAATAAATCACGAAGTAACTTTGTACTTAATTCCATACCGTTGTGATTTTTTCATTCAACGATGATACACAACCAAGTCATTTGTACATTGCTGATGTTAGGTAACTGCAACCTGTTTTGTATTGTTTACAACATATATAACTTGATTTATATCACTTGGTTAGTTTCATTCATACTTTAAGTCCTATTAAAAGTGTAAGTTGCTTCCCAAAAAATCCAACATTTAGTTCCACAATGATTTAACCATTTAATTGGTTTATATCATCCCACGAACCTAAGGTTAATGGACATAAGTTCATAACTTATTAATATTTCATTAAGTAAACCTTAATAAGCTATTGCTTGTAATTTTTAGTTCCATTATATCCATTTATCTTAAGTATAATCAATTGACCTTATGATGTCATATTCATTAATTCAGTAGAATGATTTCCATTCTTGAGTATAGCCAACTCATTAGACACACTTGTCTTCAATTTATATTCAATGTAAATTATATCTTTACTGTTCCAGTAAATAATTATATATATGTCATTTGTTAATGATTAAAGTGCAACAATGAGATGTTATATTCTATGAATATATCTCCTTCATATCAATGCAACAATAGGTTGATGTTTTCGTTTATAAGATTAATCATGAAACATATGATTAATCAGTATTCACTTATATTTTAAGTGTCATCAAGTGTGTCATTATATTAATTAATTTGTAAAGGCATCATAGCAAAATTATTGTGGTTGTCATAATAATAATGTCCCTTCTTAACATACAAAAATAATATAATTAGCTCCCAACATTCATTATACATAATTAGAATAATGCATTCAAAATTTACATGTTTGATAAACAATACGTATTTTCTCAAATATATAAGAGGAGAGATAGAATTAGTTGTATAGGGAATGACAACTAGATGTGCATGATAGTGTAACAAGATGATATGAAAGAGTAGATACTTTAGCAAAATTTATAGAGATATAAACCCAACATGGGTGGGATCATGCAATAAGTTTTATGGTTCAAACCCGATATGTATAATCCTAACTTGGAATTGTAAGGTTTCATACTCTTTAACTATTTAGATTTGTAACTTTTTGTGTGCTTAACTTGTATGTAAATAATGTTCTTTGTAGTACTCTCTCATGTGCATGATTTTTAGGATGACCTATATTCACCTACAACAAAGTGAAAACCATAGAAACACTTAGTGGTCAGTCTCTTAGCTCATGAACGAATCTAAGTGCTACACTACATGCCCTTATTGTGGGATCAAGCATCGTGTAGTTCTCCTAGGTGCTTGTACAAGTTTGAATAAATAAACAAATGTGTAAGTGTTCCATCATGTATGTTTACCCCAATATAGTGGGATAACTATGTAGTATAGAATCTACTCAATGTGGTTAATGCAGAGAAAATGAAACTATCATGCATGTAATCAAATTTCAATAGTTTGTAAACAATTATTTCCTTCAGTCTTTACATAAGAGGATTTGGATAAGACCAAAAGGCCTAAAACTTGCAAGAATTTTCAAATTTTACATATGATGGCTTCATTCACTGCTAAAACACCCTCCTACCCTACTCAACATTCTCATTCACAAGCCCATTTGTCCATCCTTTCATCTTTTCTTCATTATAGTCTTCCTTCCATGCATTTGCAAATTCTTGCTCACTTCTTGCTTACTCATTAGATTTCTCAATGGTGAAATTTTGTCTCCTTAACCTCCTCTATACTTATTAAGTCATCTCCCCTATTATAACAATAAAAAACATGTGAAACCATCATGAAATGCATTCAAGGAAATCAAAATTCCCACATTCATCCCTTTGTTCAAAACTGTCTACTAAGCCCTTAAGACATGGTTTTATTGGTTTAATCAAGAATTTAGACATCTATGACTACAAAAAAAAGGTTTTCAACTCCATACTAGAATCCTCATCACACTCAAGATGCACCCAAAATTTCATCACCTTACTCCTTATACTTCTCTTGCAATCTATCTTCTTCCATTGTGGCTTCCTAGCTCCCAATTAGGTCTGGGATAGTAAAAGTTTTCCCATATCTTCACATAAAGGAATTATCCAAACTAAATATCCATATTTTCAATAAAATATTATGGATTTAATTAAGCATAAAAAGTTTCATTTCTTGTTTCCAAAGATAAATGACACTTCCTTTGTAAAATTCCCTTTGTAATTAGCCCTTTGACCGTGTTTGCCAACCTAGGCCTAGACTGTCAAGAAAATAAGAAAATGAAACCCTTGGTTTCTCAAAATATTTCCAAAATCATTTTTTATACTTCCTTGGCATGATTTCATGAAGATTTCAAGGGAAATGAAGTTAATTTTATGTTCAAAAGGATAAACCCTAACACTGTCATAGTAAACCCTTCTTAGGAACCCGAGAATCTTCAAATAGCTATAAAAAATTCAAAACTAAATCTCCAAGATTAAAAATTGAACCAAAGGGTTATATATATGTGCTTTAATATCTTACCAGTGACCTCAGAGAATAATTCTGTGTGTGCCAACCAAGCATCCTTTCCTTGTTTCAACTTGTACATGCACAACCAATACAAGATTTTGAATCATTCTCTCTCTCACACTCATATACAATCCTTATAATGGATTACATTATCAAAAAAAAACCAATCATATTGTCTTAAAAGTGATGGAAACTAATAAAACTCATGCATTTTATCTTCCTTCAATCTCCAAATCCAAACAGCTCATTTTCCTCGAGCACAGTCACAAAGTAGGTTATCTATATCACAGTCATTAAACATTATTCCTTTGAAATATAAGTATAAACCCCTCAAACCCTTGTAAAAACACCCCTTAATCTCCTCAACACATGAAATATCCTATCAATATCCTCACAACTAGTTTTACCACCCCATTTTAGTCATACCAAGCCATCAAAGAATTCAAGCTTCATTCCCTTACCAGGCAGAGTAAAAAATTCATATTTTATCAAAGAATATGCAAGCTTTAGAGTCCATAATAAGATCTCATACACATCATAAGAGGAATATTCTATGACTCTAAAGCATTTACAGTCTTAACAATCACATATATAATTCCATGATCTCTTTCTACCTCAAAATAGAGCACTTTCTCCCATCCCTTTGATTCTCTCAGCTTAATTCGAGCCTTGAAAGTTATAAGATACTGACTACAACTCCATAGTCATGTTCATAGTGTTATACCAGTCAGGTTATTGTCCAATAAGATGTTAGTTCACCAAGCTAATACAATAAGGCTTACATTCACTGTCATATCATCAAGATCCCTTGCACATGCAAAGATAAAACCTTCATTGATTCCTAATAATATCACATGGGTAACTACTAAAAGGTCCTATTCATTTTCATGAGCATTAAAATCAACAAACAACTACAAGTTTCACTATGCAACTCATAAATATGCAACAAGACGTAATACCCTGTAAAATAGGAGTTTTGTATTGATCTCCACTATATTTATTACAAAGTATTTTCTTCATAGTATAAAATATTCCTCCTGTCTGAGAAATTCATGTAAAAAAGTCACTAACTCCTTTTCATACTTGAATTTCCATCTTGCACACATACCTACTTCATGAAATGTAATTGCCCTTCTAGAAACTACGATGATTCCTAACTGCCATTTAGTGACTTTTGGATTTCCCTACATGTCATGACCACCTTCTACACATTTATCACTCTTATCTAATCACATTTTGACTAGCTACACACCTTAGGAATTAATTAGACACTTACAATACCTTGACAACCTTTAATGCTATTTGGATATGTCTTTACATTTGAATTGCATTTTGGAGGGAAAATACCTCATTTGAATTTCCAAGTCCCTCTCTCAACTCTTTCTCTCTCATGAATTCTCTTACATATTGACCTCATTATAGAAAAAAATATCATTTGAATGGACTCCAGATGATGCTCTTGCATCAGTGGTAGTAGTGGGATGTGGTATGCCTAACCTATGTGACCTAACCCTTTATTGATTGAAACCCTTAAGCAATTATTATAGTTATTTTTCTCTTGATAATATATAGATCCATGACCTTTACATGATTAGAAATAGAGGAAGATAAATTATTTAACTTGGTTCAATGATTTATAATTGTATTAGGGAATTCTCTAGATGATATGTAACTAACTTGGGAAGATTTAGGAACCTTTTGAGTGATTTTGGAAACATATTTGTAATAATATCTGGTAGCAATGCCATGTGAGTTATAAAATGATGACGGATTTCTAATATAGCCTTCCACATGAGAAATATTATAATAAGGCCAACCCTATGAAGATGAAATTATTGGTGTGTGTGACTTGCCTCATCATCACTCGAAATATTTTCCACCACACATGGTGAGTCATCTTGCTTAGGTGAGATCATAGGTCATATGAGTTATATGACACATAAAATATTCCATTATAGAATATGTCATTGTCATATGTGTTAGTGGCATCATAGGAGTTACATTCCATTTTGGAATCGCAACTCCTCTTTCCCTCATGAAGGGAATGATTTTCCAGGCACGAGAGTTACATAACACTCCCATATGTACCCTCTTGTTTTGATCTATAAGAATGAGTACACATGTTTTATTCTATGCATGATTTTCCTTGTTTTTATATTTCTTGCTGATTACTTAGAGTGTTCCCATCACCATTAGAGTGTAACCTCTTCAATATACATAGGGTTCTATATTTGATAGTTACAAAAAATATGACATGGTATCAAAGAAATTGTCTGGTAAATGTGCACTCGTTTATTTTGGTTGTTAATTACTTCAGGTTTCATTATTTGTGCTTCTTGTGTAAGTTTTTAAATATTTTTTAAAATCTTGCTAACTAGTTTAAAATGTCTCATTATTTTGAGTTTATGCATTTTATGGGTTTGTGTATCTGTAGTTTGAAGGGATTTCTCCACCAAATTTATCTAGTTGCAACTAAATTTAGAGGGAAAGCTATTTAGAGGTAGGATATTTCTATGGTTTTATCAGTTTTATTTTTCATTAAAAGTATAAATTTTATTGAAATTTTTTTAGTTTGGATATGCTCTGCCTCCTTGTTGTTCTTGTTCCCTGTTGCCTCTTCTTTACCAGCTTATCTAAGATCCTACAGATCTCAGCGAGCTCCCTGACAAGATGGTTAACTACAATGAGATGGTGTTTTTGCCCTCAAAATCCCCTCCTTTTGAAGTCAACTTTTGAAAATTTTGAGTCAGTACCGTGGATTAATCCGTGCTTTTGCTTGAAAATATTTTCCTTCATTTTGATGTCGTTGTCAATCCTTCTCTTTGGCTATGGATCGTATAGAGCCTGGTATTCTTTGTAGTTTTTCATTCCATGGGTAATAATTTAAAATTCGGGCATAAAGGTGGGGTTTTCCCTTTTATTTTTATTTTTCCATAGTGTGAACGATGGGCGTATCTTCCCTGTTAATTTTTTCCCCAACATCCACGGGTAGCACGTGGACATCTCTAATTGGATGTGGTGTGGCCATGTTTCAAGTGGCAGCAGAAGCCTCCACACATCCAAATAGTGTAACTCCAAGGGCAGGGACCAAAGGACAGTCTTCAAATAAGCACAGGCTTTTCATGTGTCCCAGGTCTGAAATGAAGACAGAACAAGCCCAAATCGGATAAGTATGGAAGGTTCAACGGATGTCTCCACATGTCAGATCGATGCAACTTCAAGGGTCGAGGCCAAAGGTGGTTCACCAAACTTGTGCCAGCTCTCCACGTGTCCCAGGTCCAAAAAGGGGACACATCTGACCGTTTAATTGAATAAGTATGAGAGGGTTGGCGGAAGCCTCCATGTGCCTCAACGGTGCAACTTCAGAAGTGAGATCAAAGGGCTAATATCCAAATGAGCACCAACTTGCCATGTCGTCAGAGTCAAAGGAAAGTCTAGGACCAGCACAAGGATCCACGCATCAGCTCGGTACCATTTCAGGGGTGAGTCCAAAGTGGAAACTCAAATGAGTGCCAGCTCTCCACGTGTCTAGGGTCCCACACAAGTCAAGTGGGCAGAAATCCTGAATCAGCTAAGTATAGAAGGTTTTGCGGAAGCATCCACGTGTCAGCTCGACACAACTTGAAAGGAAAAATCTAGAGGCAGGTCCCAAATGTGTTCCAGCTCTCCACGTATCTAGGGTTAGACATATGGCCCCGCCAAACAAAAGGGAATTATTCAAAAATATAAAAATACTAAACTGGCCCACAAAGGGACATGTGGTCACATTTCAAGTGAAGGAGGAAAGGTGGGCATTTTTTATGTTTTGATGATTTAAAAAGTCAAAGGGGGAAAGTGGGCCGTCAAAGTGATTTGGGAATTTGGGCTTTGTTTCCATAAAGAGCTCAAAATTATAAAAGTGACCCGTGGCCCCGCTCATGCCAAGGGATAAAGTCAAATGTTGAGCCCGCATCAAAAGTCAAAGTGTGGAGGCGGGTCGACGGAACAATTTGAGTTTTTGAGCCCGTGTTAAAAAGAGGTAAAATTATAAAAGTGACCTGTGGCTCCATCACCACTCAAGTAAAGCCACGTGTCAAGCCCATATGAAAAGCGGGTGGGCGGGCCAAAATGTTCCGAAGTGCCATTTCTCTAAAAGGAACAAAATACAAAAGGTGTCCTTAGGCCCGCTTCATTTTAAATCTCTCCCACGTGGATGGCTTAAATTCAAAGTTTGCAAGGGTAGGATGAACAACTGCGATTCAATGTGTTTGGTTTTTCCGCTAGGCATGGAAATGGCCGAGGCATTGGAGAAGTTCAGATGTCGGTTTCTTGAATCAGTTTCATCATTTTTATAACCGAATGTAACCATTCTTGGAAGCTATTTAATGGCTTCTCCATGCCATTCTTAGGGTTAGATCTTGATACTCTGTATAGGTAATAGATTCGAAGTAATCAATACATAATTCTTTCTCCTTTTTTTCCTCTGCAATTCCTTCTTTCCTTGCCTAAAAATTTGGGAATCATCTATCTTTATGATAAGAAACTTTGTGTTCTTGTTTATATGAAATTTGGAACTTTATGTATGTGGAATTATATTGGTTATAAAAGTGAATGATTCTACTCTGCATCTCACTGGTTCAATACATATAAGGTTATACTTTGCTATCTACATTTTCTAAAGGTATTGTTATGTTCTTCCTCTCTCATCTCTTTAATTCTTCCATTCTTTCGTATTGATGGTCTTTGGGCTAAAATTTTTCAAAGTATCAAGAATCCACACTTTGAAAGTTGTACATTTGTATATAAGTTTTGCTTCTTGCTTTCAATAAGGGAACCTCCCCCATTAAAGAGGAGGGACTTGCTATCCCCTGACTGTGGTTTTTTAAAGTTCCATTTAAAAACCCAATAGTTTTTGGTGAATCTACTAGGGATTTCATTTCAAACGTATCCCTTTCTAAAGGAACAAATTCAAGATCATTTTTGGTCTGGTGACTCTATGGTATACACGTGGGAAGAAAGCTCTCAGGGTTGAGGATTCCCATTTTCAACTTCTGGAGCAACAAAACCTCTCTCTTCTAGCAAGAAGGAACAGAGGAACTCGTTCTACAAGCACACCTCATGTTAAAGATAGAAATTCCAAGGATAGTATTCCTCAGGAACACGTCAATCCTAATCTCCATGCTTTGATACTTGCTGGTGTTTCAGTTCCCCTTCAATCAATTTTTCCAAAGATGGCAACCCCTTTTCCTTGGGGACAACAGGTTGGGCCTCTTGCTCTTTCTCAGCCATTGCATGAATTACCTAGGGGTAACATGAAATTTTTTCCTAAGTTCCAGGGTGATGGGAAAGTTCATCCAGATGAACACATTGCAACCTTCATTGTTGCATGTGGGATTCTTGGGGTTGAACATGAAGATGTCTCTATCGGGATTTTTGTGGAGACATTATAGGAAAATGATTCTGATTGGTTTTATCATCTTCCTGTTGGGACGATCACTAATTAGAATACCATGAAAACTCAGTTTGAGTAGAACTTCAAACCTGCTGAAGATGTACATGCTCTATTAGCTCAAATTTCTCATATAAAGAAGGAACCATTCAATCCCATGAGGGAGTTTGTGGCTAAATTTAACAAGCTAATTCATAAAATTCCACAGAACACTTATCCAGTGGATCAAATCCAAAAGTGCTTCTTCCTTAATGCCTAGTTACCTGAAGTGAGTTATTCACTAAGGAGAGCTAACCTTGTAACTCTGGATGCTGATCAACATTTGGATATCAGTGTTGAGGATGACTTAATCATGTCTGGTAAAATGAAAAGAGAATCCTCCAAACCTAAAGCTTCTTCTTCGTCCTCTTCCCCTAGAGCCAATTCTGATCAGTTAGTATAGAAGCTTACAAATGATCTCATTACTATCAAAAAACAATTGGCTCAACATGCCCCTTATCAAGATGTTCCAAGGGAGAATTTTCTACCTAGGAATCATCTGCCTTCTTCTCAGACCAGATTGGCTATTAAAGGCCGACCCATCAAGGTTCTAGTCAATATAACTTGTGAAGTTGAAGAACCTGATGATGAGGAGTTTAATGAACTCTGTGAAGAACCAGAAGAAGAGGTTGATGAAGAACTGGAGGAACTTGGTGGATCTCAATTTCATTTCCTCACCACTGAAGGTATGGATGATGAAGATGAATATGATGAAAGAGTGGAAGATATGAATAGTGAGTCATATGCTGTTATGACTCGGGAGAAAAGGAACAGAAAAGAAAAAGTGGTGCAGCCTGCTAAAAATTCCAAGGAGTTTCCTATAACTATTCCAGTGGTTGCAAGAAGAGGAGATCCTATTCCCACTGCCTCCACACAAAAGGTGAGTAATGATAATCCTCCCTCTTCTACTTCTGTTTCCAAAAATCCTTGTCCTTCTAATCCTAAAACTGATAAATCAAAATTCTCTCAAGTTCCTAGTAATGATGCCCCATCTACCTCTGGATCTTTTGATATTATTGATCACCTCAAAAAGACTAAAATCCAAATTTTAGAGGCAGAGTTTTACCAAACCCATCCAAAATATTTTTGCTAAAATGGTAAACTTTTTCAATTCCAAATCCAAAGCCTCATCCAGTACTTCTAAAGGTCTTTTTCCCACTCCTTCTTCCTCACCTCAATCAAGCCTTGCGGCTGCAGTCACTTCCCCTAATGAGAAAATTGAACCATTCTATGTGACTCTTCTCATAGCTGGCCATAAATTCAGTAATTGTGATATAGAATCAAGGGCATCAGACAATGTAATGCCTTCAAAATTAGCTCATGCTTTGGGCTTGACCCTAACATGTGCCTTTGGTTCTTACTATTCCATGGAGAGTAGAAAAGTGCCTTTGGTTGGAAGAATTAAAGATGCACAAGTAGTTTTTGCTGCTTTTCCAGAGAAGAGGGTCTTAGCCACTATTTTGGTAGCTGATATTCCTCCCTCATATGGGATGTTGTTGAGTATAAATTTTTGAAAGGAGGTAGGAGGTGAAATTCAAATGGATTGGTCGCATGCTTTGATCTCAGTAAATGAAAAAATGAGGAAGCTGTTACCTGAGAAACAAACTGAATACATTATGAAAAAGACTGATGATCCAAAAGCATAGATACTCTATGAAGATATAGGGTATGGTAACTACATGATCATGTCACAAGATGAGGAAAAACTTCTTAAGGGAGTGATTCATGACCCCAATGACATTTGGACTCTGGATTTTGATGGAAGCTACTCTTCAGCTAGCTCTAGAGCTAGAGTGGTGTTGACCTCTTCAGAAGGGAACATTCATCCTTTTTCTTTCAAGCTTTGTTTTGAAAATACAAACAATACATCTGAATATGAGGAACTCATACTTGGATTGAACATGGCAAAATAAATGAGAGTGAAGAATATTTGTGCTCTTGGTGATGCAAAGATGATTGTGAAACAAGTCAGAGATCTTTTTCAAGTGAAGAATAGGAGATTGAAACATTATAGAAATCTTGTCTGGGATTCCATTGAGTTTCTTGATGCTTTCTACATTGAAGCTATGCTAAGAGAAAGGAACACTAGAGCTGATTATCTAGCAGTCTCAGGCTTCTATTGATTCCTCACCCAGATTTCTCTCAGGAGAAATTTACCATTGAAATGATTCATAGGCCCAATGTACCAAATAATGAAAATAACTGACATGTTTTCAATGATGATCAACACTTTCTCTCATTCTTGGAGCTTAAGGATAATTTTGACTAGTTGTATTTTGAAGGAAGTGAGACTTTGCCAAGGGAGTGTGTATCCTCTAATGAAGGAGATATCAAGGAAGAGATGGATCAAGATGGCTGAATCAAATTCAAAGGTAACAAGATCCCTAAAGGGATGGTGAGTTTGGAAGATCTGTTTGATAAGCATGATAGGCACATTAAGTCTAAAGCTTCCCAAGGAGCTTGACAATCTTTTGAATGTGAAAATATTAATATTGGGAGTCTTGATGAACCCAAGATGGTGAACATTGGAAAATGCTGCACTCAAGAGGAGAAGAAGAAGGCAGTAAATCTACTAAAAAGGTATGCTGATGTTCTTGCCTATTCATATGATGATCTCAAGGCTTTCCAGCTAAAGGATATGCAACACTTTATCCCTCTGAAACCCGGGATCAAACCTTTCAAGCATAAATAAATGCAATACAATCCCAAGGTTGTTAGCACTATTTTTCAAGAGATCCAGAAGTTACTAAAAGAAAAGATCATCTTCCCTATACATCATTCAACATGGATTTCCAACATTGTTCCTGTTAGGAAGAAGAATGGTGAGATTTGCATCTATGTGGATTTCAGGAATTTGAATCAGGCCTCTCTGAATGATATCTATCATCTCCCTATGATGGATCAAGTTTTACAAGTTGTCACAGGCTTTGAGATGTTGTCTATTCTTGATGGATTCTTTGGATATAATCAAGTGGAAGTCAGTACCCCAGATCAACACAAAAATGCTTTTACAACCCCTTGGGGCACCTTTTCCTACAAGAGAATGCCTTTTGGTCTTATCAATGCTAGTGACACCTTTCAGAGGGCAATGGAATTGGCTTTTAGTAGTCTAAAAGGAAAGTGTGTTGTAGTTTACCTTGATGATTTGATGGTTTTCTCCAAAACAAGGGTAGATCACTTTCAACATCTTGAAACAGTCCTTCAGAAATGTAAAGAACATGGAGTTTCTCTCAGTCCAAAGAAGTTTGTCTTTTTTGTCATTGAAGGCAAGTTTCTGGGGCATTTGTCTCCAAAGAAGGAATCAAGATAGATCCAGAAAGAGTTCAAGAAATCCAGCAGATTCCTCTTCCCACAAGTAAAAAGGGTGTTCACTCTTTCTTTGGTAAGATAAAATTCCTGAGGAGATTCATTCCTGATTTTGAAGAACTGACTATGATAATTGCTCACATGATGAAAGGAAAGCAAAAATTTGGTTGGAATTCTGAAGGTAAATAATCATTTTAAGGTATTAAGAAACCCATTGCTAAAACTCCCATCTTAGCATGTCTTGATTTTAACAAGGATTTTATCATCTATTGCTATGCTATAAAGAATACCTTGGTTGCTGTGCTAACTCAGAAGGATTTTGAGGATCATGAACTTATAATTTCCTTCATGAGATATGTTTTGAAAGGTCATGATTTGAAATATACTATGATGGAGAAACATTCTTTTGTAGTGGTCAAAGATGTCAAGCAGTTTCATTTTTATATTCTTAATTCTCACTCTGTTGTGCTTGTACCTGATACAACCATCAAGTCTATTCTTACACAACATGAGTTTGGAACTAAGAGAGGTAAATGGGTAGAAAAATTCCAATAATATGACCTTGATATCAAGCCAACTAAGCTAGTCCGGGGTAAAGGCTTGTGTGAGCTTATTGCTAAAGGAGCTGATTCAAAATTGTCCAAAGAAGTAGTTGATGTTCCTGTTGTCCTCTTCCTCAGTTCAACAGATGAATGGTATGCTGATATTTCACCTTTTCTTAGTTGTGGAGAGTTTCCATCCCACTTGAGTGCCAAGGAAAATAGGGCTATTAAGCTAAGGTTTGCACAATATGTATTATGGGAGAATGCTTTGTTCAAGCAAGGCATATATGGAATATTCTTGAAGTGTGTAGACAAAGAGCAACATAAGAAGTTGTTCTTAGCTTTTCATGATCAGGATTATGGAGGGAATTTATCTTCTGCTGTCACTACCCATAAAATCCTTCGTGCTGGGTACTATTGGCCTACATTGTTCAGAGATGCATCAAAATGGGTAGGTAAATGTGAACCTTGTCAGACTTTTGTTGGGAGACCTAAGTTGGCAGCTTTGCCACTAAATCCAGTAGTGATTGATGAGACTTTTCAACAATGGGGATTGGATTTCATTGGAACTCTTAACCCACCTTCCAGTACAAGACATAATCATGTGATAACTGCTACAGACTACTTCACCAAGTGGGTAGAGTCTATTCCAGTCAAAAGCACTACTTTTGAGGTGGTGTGTAATTTCATTAAAGAGAACATATTAATAAGGTTTGGGGTACCAAACAAGATTGTGACTGATAATGATTTGAATTTTTATTCTTCCAAGATGATGGATTTACACTATGGTTATGGAATTTCCCTTGCTCATTCTTTAGACTACTACCCCCAAGGGAATGGACAAGTAGAATCAAGCTTGTCAATGACTCTCAGAGGAATTGGCACAAGAAGCTCTATGATGCTCTCTGGGAAGATACGATTACACCTAAAAGAGAAATCAATATGTCTCCATTTCAAGTGGTGTATGGTGTTGAAGCTCAGTTGCCAGTAAAAGTGGAACTACCAGCCTTACACTTAATGAAGGTTATTAAAGATTCAAGTTTTACCAGTTTGTTGGACAAAAGGATCATGTATCTCTAGAAGCTGGATGAAGACAAGTTGCAGGATTTTTATAGAATCTCAACTCATCAACTGAAGGTGAAAGCTTTGTTTGACAAGAAAGATAGACCCAGAGGTTTTCAAGTGGGATACATTGTTCTGCTATGGGAAAAAAGACATGAACCTTAAGGAAGCCATGGTAAGTTTTATTCTCTTTGGCTCGGTCCTTTCAAGATCAGACACTTTGCCTGAGAAAAATCTTTCTATTTAGATTATATGGATGGATCTCCTCTCCCACTTCCTTATAGTTGGAAATATTTAAAGTTTTTTAAGTCCTAGGTGACTAGGCAGTCATGTATATTGTGTACAGTGTTTTGGTTTTTGGTTTCTCCTTTGTGTTTTGTTTATGTCTTTCCTTTTTGGTTTGCTTTCCTTTCATGTGTTTTGTCTTCTGTGTAGGTTTTACCTTTGTCTCTATTTGCCCAATGGATAAGGCACTAGTCTAATTTCCCAGAGTTTTTCTATGGTCCTTGATCTTGCCTCATTCCTCTATCAAGTCATCCCCAAAAAGAGCTAGCTGTTGTCACCCTCAAAATTCACCTCTTTTTGAAGTCAAATTTTGAAAATTTTGAGTCGGTACCGTGGATTAATCGGTGATTTTGCTTAAAAATATTTTCCTTCATTCAGATTTCATTGTCAATCCTTCTCTTTGGCTGTGGATCACATAAAGCCTGGTATTATTTACAATTTTTCATTCCATGGGTAACAATTTAAAATTTGGGCGTAAAGGTGGGGTTATCCCTTTTATTTTTATTTTTCCATAGTATGAACAACGAGCGTATCTTCCCTGTCAATTTTTTCCCCAACATGTATGGGTAGTATGTGGACATCTCTTATTGGTTGCAGCGTGGCCATGTTTCAAGTGGCAGTAGAATCCTCCACACATCCAAATGGCATAACTCCAAGGTCAGGGCCCAAGAGACATTCCTCAAATAAGTGCAAGCTTTCCATGTGTCCTAGGTCTGAAATGAAGACATAACAAGCCAAAATTGGCTAAGTATGGAAGGTTCAGTGGACGTCTCCATGTGTCATCTCGGTGCAACTTCAAGGGTTGAGGCCAAAGATGGTTCCCCAAACTTACACTTGCTCTCCACGTGTCCCAGGTCCAAAAAAGGGATAGAGCCGACCGTTTAATTGTCTAAGTATGAGAGGGTTGGCGGAAGCCTCCACGTGCCTCAACGACACAACTTTAGAAGTGAGACCAAAGGGTTAGTCTCCAAATGAGTGCCAACTCACCACGTGGTCAGAGTCAAAGGAGAGTCCAAGATCGGCGGAAGGAGCGACGTGTCAGCTCGTTTCCCTTTTAGGGGGTGAATCTAAAGTGGAAACTCAAACGAGTTCCAACTCTCCACATGTCTAGGGTCCCACACAAGTCAAGTGGGAAGTAAGCAAGAATCGAATAAGTATAGAAGGGTTTGTGGAAGCATCCACGTGTTAGCTCGGTGCAACTTCAAAGGAAAAATCTGGAGGTAGGTCCTAAATGTGCGCTAGCTCTCCACGTATCTAGGGTCAGACATATGGCCCTACCAAACAAAAGGGACTTAGTCAAAAACACAAAAATACTGAACTGGCCTGTAAAGGGACATGTGGTCACGTTTCAAGTGAAGGTGGAAAGGCGGGTCCTTTTTGTGTTTTGATGCTTTGAAAAGTCAAAGTGGGAAAGCGGGCCATCAGAGTGATTTGGGAATTTGGGATTTGTTTCCATAAAGAGATCAAAATTATAAAAGTGACCCATGGCCCCACTCATGCCAAGGGATAAAGTCAAATTTTGATCCCACATCAAAAGTCAAAGCGAGGAGGCGGGTCGGCAGAGCAATTTAAGTTTTTGAGCCCGTGTTAAAAAGAGGTAAAATTATAAAAGTGACCTGCGGCTCCGTCGCCACTCAAGTAAAGCCATGTGTCAATCCTGTATCAAAAGTGGGTGGGTGGGCCAAAATGTTCCGAAGTGCCATTTCTCTAAAAGGCACAAAATACAAAAGGCATCCTCAAGCCTGCTTTAGTTTAAATCTCTCCCACATGGAAGGATCAAATTCAAAGTTTGCAAGGGCAAGATGAATGGATGCGATTCAATGTGTCTGGTTTTTTTTCTAGGAATGGAAATGACTGAGGCATTGGAGAAGTTCAGACGTCAGTTTCTTGAATCAGTTTCATCATTTTTATAACCGAATGTAACCATTCTTGGAAGCTATTTAATGGCTTCTCGACACCATTGTTAGGGTCGGATCCTGATACTCTGTAGAGGTAATAGATTCGAAGTAATTAATACAAAAGTATTTCTCCTTTTTTTCCTTTGCAATTCCTTCTTTCCTTGTCTAAAAATTTAGGAATCATCCATATTTTATGATAAGAAACTTTGTGTTCTTGTTTATATGATTTCTAGAACTTTGTGTCTATGGAATTATATTGGTTATGAAAGTGAATGATTCTACTCTGCATCTCACTGGTTCAATACGTATAAGGTTATACTCTACTATCTATATTTCCTGAAGGTATTGTTATGTTCTTCCTCTCTCATCTCCTTAATTATTCCATTCTTTTGTATTGATGGTCTTTGGGCATAAAACATTTCAAAGTAGCAGGAATCCACACTTTGAAAGTTTTAAATTTGTATATAAGTTTTGCTGCTTGCTTTCAATAAGGGAACCTCTCCCATTACAAAGGAGGGACTTGTTGTCCCCTGACTGTGGTTTATTAAAGTTCCATTTAAAAACCCAACAGATGGTTTTCTTGCAAGTTGCGTGTTCATTGAGTCAGGTTGGTTGGTTTCATTATTGGTTTATTCCATTCTTGATTTGCATTGTCTTGGCTCATGCTTTAAAATCCTTCCCCTATAGATTTTATTGGTGCATATTCTCCCTTCCTATCTCGTGAGTCTTTTCCTTGGCTTCGTTCATCTCTGTCATCCTTGACTCAAGCCTCTATTGGAGAGTTACCCATTTCTCTTGCCCCATTCCTCCCTTTTGACTCTATTTTTATTGACTTTATTTAGCACTGTGCCTAATTTCCTTTGGCCCTTATGCCTCATCGATTTGCGCAAGATGTTCCTTGTTTGTTGTGCCTTGGGTTCTTAGGCTACTACGTGATCGACATTAGCATGTCTCTCACGCTCGTGCTTTCCATTGGAACCCTGGTCAACCTTGCTCCCTGCCCTACATCTAGAAATTGTTACATGTCGAGATCTTCCCTCGTAAAATCCTCCCCTACCTCGACCATGCAACAACCCGCTTCTTTCCAGGATTCACCATTATAAGGGCTCCCCCTAGCTCAACCACTTATTGAGCCTCCACCGAGCCAGCCTATCCCTTTTAACTTGGTCTCCTGAGATGACCACCTACCCTTTCCTGACCTCCCTCCTTTTAAACTTATTTCCTGCCCTTTGTAATTTTTTAAACCTAGTTTAATTTTTACCAAGCGACGACATTTTTTTAAAGGAAGGATTATTTTAAAGGTTAATATTACTAGTCCCTTTTTAAAAAATAGGGTTTATTAATTAATTAGGAGGTGGTTAATTAATTTATTTAGAATATCTAATAATTAATTAGTGGTGTATTTTTAATAATTTAATTAACATTATTTAATCACCTTTTTTAACCCTTTAATTTTTAAAAATTATATTAATTGGGAAATCTTAAAGTGTGAAAACCAACATTAATAGAATTTTTTGCTACTAATCATTTGTGGAGTGTGTAGCTATTCTCAAAGATCTTTTTTTCCTTCAGTGAGATTTTTCTACATCTTATAAGTCCTTAGGATTATTTTAAGTTCTTTTTTGCATTGTATCACCCTTTTTATTGCTTGCAGGAAAGTGAGTGCATCTGCCACAATCTTGTGGCAAGAGAGGTTCTGATGCAATGTGAGATGATATTTCTCACACATGACTTATTTTCTCTACCCTTCTCTTATTTTTATCTCATTTTTTGCTTGCTTATGGTATTAAAATTTCGCAATCACTGAAAATTGATTGTGGTCTCCAAACTTGCGCATTATTACACTAATTGCAAGGTGAGTGACCGACTGTTTCATGACACACATTCGTACCTAATTGTATTCAAGGATGTAAACTATAAAGTGCCAAAATTAGGGGGTGATAATATTGTTCTGGGGTGGTTGTGTTTCTTTTTTCTTTCCTTATACATTCCTTCTTTCTCTCTCTTTGTGATGAATGCTCTTTCAATACCTTTTCTCACGCCATTGAACTTTTTTTGAATGAAGATAAAAATGGTAATGAAATTAAGGGGTAAAGGGTTATTTCACATCACCATGGTAGTAGAGACTAAACTTGATGATGAGCCCGAAAAATATAAGTAGTTGAACCAATGTGACGAAGTCTCAAGTATTATTTGTATGTCCATTTCTTTTGACTTGATCTTCCACATCGAGTCTTCTGAAACACCTGATGAAGCTTGGAAAATTTAAAAAGTATGTTGAAACAACAAGATGACATGAGAAAGAATGAGTTGGAAAACAAACTACTAGGATTAAATACTAGTGACTTAAATCAATAATCCATAAATTGTAGGACATGTCTCCTTAATCCAATCCTTATATGGTGATTATGTTGAAAGAGGTGTAAAAGTTCATCTACACCAGGATTGAATCTCATGATAATGTTGATGGGCAGTGTATGAGGGTATATGTTAAGGGAAGAAAAATTTTCATAGTAGAAATGTTAAAATGATATCAATGATTGCATGGATACTCAAATGGAAAAAATGGCATGTTGAAAAAGAACTAAAAGCTAACAAAAATCTAAAATACATCCTACAAGCCTCAAATGTGAGCCTACAGGTCAGAGAAGACCAACTCAGAGTAAGGTAGCTTTTTATGATCTTCAAGATGGTATTTATGATGTTGAAAAGTCTAAGAGTGGAAGAATGATGAATGAATGCATGATTAATTCAAGAAGATCAGATTATTGAATCAATGAGTAGATTTGACAAGCAAGAAGACTAAAAACACTAAAAATCCACTTCAAGAAAGAGCAATTATGTTTGATGCCATCTACATATCAAGTATTCAAGCTAAGAGCCCAAATTTTTGTGTTTACAATCAGAGATGGATAGTATAAACCCAGGGAGAAATAAAGAGATATTTCATGCAATTTATGATTTATTATGGATGGAAAAAGTTGGCCTAAAATACTCTAAAAAGTTACTTTAGGGAACTCAATCCTAAATATGCCTACAATGAGCATATGGAAGAATTATGCATAAATTTTAGTTTCTTAAGCTAAGATAGGCATATCCATGAGATAGAAATATGATTTCACTCAAAGATCAGTTGTTAGCATGTGTGTATGATCTAAATGCATATTCTCAGGGGGATCAATAGTTATTTCAATGAATGGTACATGCCAATAACAGAGTCAAAGTAAGGAGAGACAAGAGGGATAAATTAAATGATGTTTGGTTGATGTTTCTAACCAAAATATAGGTCAAACAAGCTTATGTAGGAGGATACGTGAACTAAAAACACACACTTTTTCATTAATGCAAAAAGGGGGAGAATCAGAATGTTTTTAATTAATGAAAAAAGGGAGTTTGTTGACATGTATTTGTTGAGTTTTCATTAATGAAAAAGGCACATTAATGAAAAATAAGGATGCATGATATCTAAAGGAGAGCTTGGACTGAGTCAGACAAGGAAGAATATGACAAAGGCTTTAGAACACTTGATTAAGAACCGACTTCGTGAGAAGTTAGTGACTGGTACAAACAAGTTGATGATGTGATAACACACTAGGATGATGTCATACATGGTATAACATGTATCTGACGTGGAAAAAGGTTAGAATAATGGATACACATGCACATATAAGTGGACTTGGCGAGTCTAGATCAGTTTAGCAGGCCTAATCCTTAGGCCTAGTTAGAAAATTGACTTGAAAAGGTGGAGTGAAGGCTTGAGGCTGATTGTGAAGCATGGTAAAGGTATGAAAAAAATGATAATACATGTTCAAGGTGATACTTGATGAAGAAAATTTCAGATTTGATAAGTGATAGTGCAAAATAGCTCAATTGGGCCTATTTCAAGGGCATATAATGGGTGTCTGAAGAAAATATTGGCATAAAAATAAATTTAAAGCATGGGAAGTGTGTAGAGACATTATAAAGAGTCCTAATATGAAGCTACAAGTCATATTCAACATATGGAGGCATGGTTAGGGTCACTGGTATGACTGCCCTTCAGAACAAACATGTATAACATGCCAACATGAGATAGGATTGGGAGTTCCAAGATTAATAATGATAAATTTACCATTGGAGATCATGGAGGAGGTATTATTTAAGGTGTGGACCAAAATTTAGGACTTGAGGGTGAGTTTTGTGCAATATATTACAATTTTGTCAAAACCGAGTTAAACAAGGTTTACTAAAATACAACGTTTAATTCTTAGCATTAAATATAAATTGACAAACATTATTAACATAAATCATAAGATACATTATTGAAGAGCATACATATAAAAATATTTTTCTAAAATTTTGATATCCATTTTTTAGCACTGTCTCAAACCCTCCTAAACCCCAACTTTGAAAGTGGTATGGAGAAAATTGCTTGGTTAGGTTATCAAATGGAATTTTTTTTCTTGTTTATGAATTTGAGCATGTAGAGAATTCATCATCTTTCCATGGTGGGTTGAGCTCATGAAACATGGTGGGACCTATAATAAAACAATTATTTTGTGAAAAATTTAGTGTACAGACAAAATATACAAAGGAACCCATGCTCAAATTTTTGGTGGATGCTGTTTCGGATGTAATATTTATGTTAATGAATTAATATGAGTTATTTGTTTGGATAAATTTAATGATACAAATGTATTTTTCCCCTACCATTGAGAATGCTAAACAATGCAAAAACCAGTTTTTATTTTTGAAAGGTAAATGTGTTTCTCTTGATAAAATATTTGCAAGATAAAGTTACAGAGAGAATTAGAGGTTTGTTGTGAAGTATTTAATATGGTTATTTGGTTTTAAGACATGTTTTGAAGTGTTAGATGTATCAAGCACAAAACTAGTTTTTTTGGAGCTCTAAAACTCAGTTTGGTCTATATCTGAAATGCAAGATTTATCATGCTAAGATATCTGAAATGAAGCTTTCTAGTAAGGTTAAAAGTTAAAAAATGTCAAGATATTTCTAGAAAGGTATGCAATGAGCCATGATTAGGTTTTTACAAAGTTATACCTCTTTTTGTGATGACTAGTTTTCTTTGTATGCAAACCCTTGAGAGACCTTGTTCAAATATGCATGACATGAATTATATGAAGATGGTAGAGATACTACAAGTGCATGGTGGTGTTTTATATCTCCTAAAGAGTCCTCCATCAAAGTTTTGTTTCATTTCATGAGTTATTGTTTCTCCTCACACAACCAAGTTGAAGACTGCTGTTTTTGGTACTTCCATGACCAAGTTTGAAGCTTTAATGAAAGTTGAAGGAGAAATGGAGAGATAAGAAGGATGTAAACATTTAATAGAGAAAAATGAAGATTTTTGTAATGTACATGCATGTATATCACACTTTTCCTAAGTCAGATTAGTTAGAAGACAAAGGGAACTTGCTAAAAGGAAGAAGACAAAAATGACAAGGCAGTTACAAAAGAGATGTCAGATGTCAGATTTTAGTTGCAAGAAGAATATACTCAGTTGTGAAATGAATTTAGGAGTCATTCTATGATATAAATTAAGGTTAAAAATTCCATGATAGGATATGTAAGGTGTGCACTCATTGCATGAAAATAGTTTGGTATGATGTCATTCTTCCTTCTCTATTCGAGTTGGAAACTTGAAGTTGAAGAGTCTTTTGCGATGTGAAGTTAAAAAGGTGTAAGCTCATGTTTTCCTTGATGAGATAAATATATAATTGTGTGTATGAAGGTTTTTGTTGATGTAGATACCATTGAAGGAGTAGTAAAATCATGAAAAGTCATAGAGATCAAAGGATGTATCAAAGGGATTAAGGACTGAAATTCACAACAATTTTTAGGCATGAAAGAGAAGATGATTGAGAGGTGCATATGAGATGAAAAACATGATAAGATGTGTATAAAGAAGAGGATTTTAAAGAGGTAATTTCAGAATATGAAGGAGGGTAAGAAGATAAGAAGTTGAGTTGAATAAGTGATCAAATTTTTTTGTGATAGACAACACAAGAAAAGTGATCAAAAAATTGTGAAGAAACCTAAGTGGATATTTAGCATGCAGGGAGTTGATGTTTCCTTGTAAGTGGTAGCTTATAGAAAATTAAGTAGAAAATTCATTGAAGTGTTGGGAATTGAATCCTACATGCAATTAGAACCTTGATAAAGGTCAAGTGGTAGCTTGACTAAAGTATTGGAGTTGATATTCCAAGTTGAGTGGATGCTCAACATGAAATCATTGTAATATTTACAGGACATTTTAATCCAAGCTAGTTATTTGGTTTTAGTGGGTTTTTCTCCCTTGAATGGTTTCCCACATTAAATCCTATCTATATGTGTGCATTCACTTATTTATTTCTCATGAATTATTTTGTGGTTTCATCATAACAAAGTTGAGGAAATCAATTTGTTTGTCAAATTTTGAACAAGTAATAATTCACCGCCCCTCAGTGCCTAGAATTTCCAAAAGGGGGTGTTGGTGTCTGTGAATTTATTTTTCATTATTCAAGGTATTTTCCACCTCACATGGTGAGTCATCACACTTAGGTGAGATCATAGGTCATAGGAGTTATATGACATATGATAAATTCCGTCATAGAATTTTTCATTGTCATGTGCATCATTTGTGTCATAGGAGTTACATTCCATTTTGGAATCAGAACTCCTATTTCCCTCATGGAGGGAATTATTTTCTATGCACAAGAGTTACACAACACTCTCATATGTACCCTCCATTTGATCTATCATAATGAGTAGACCTATTTATTTTATACATAATTTTCCTTTTTGTTTGATTATGATTACTGATCACTTGGAGCTTGCTCATTACCATTGGAGTGTAACCTCATCGATGTGCACTATTTTTTGGTTTATCCTCACAAAATAATCTCAAAGTTGTGGCTGTTTCTTAGAGCTCAAAATCATTTATTTGACAATTATAGAAAAGCATGGACTACATATGCACAAATTGACACATTTTTCTCAGTAATAATTATAAATAACTAACAAGAAGATAAAAATTAATTATAAATAATTAACCATGATATATAATATCTATTTTATTCTAAATAAAACATAAGTTCATAAAATACACTTAGATCCACCATTTATGAAGGAAAAAGAATGTTATATTTTGTATATATGATGGGACATTTTTGGGGCTCATCAAAGGACCCATTTTATAATTGACATAGTGCACATTTTTTTGGAAGAGTTTATGGTCACACACTATAAAAAATATCCCTATCACCCAAGGGAAAATGGACTTAAGTTGATGCATTCAACAAAATACTAAATAATACCTTGACTAAGATTTGTGATGTAGGACACAAAGATTGAGATGACAAGGTCTAAACGATGTTATGGGCATACAAAACAACCTATAAATGGTTGAATAAGGTAAAATAATTCCAAATTGTATTTTGGGTATAAGTTGTGTTGCCTATTTAATTTATAGTTCTGTCACTATGAATAATATGTATTGTGAATTTGGATAATGTGGCATCAATCGCAAAGTGCCTAACAAAGTTGTTGTAACTAGATGAAAAAAGACTGCATGTAAGGTTGAGCCAAGGAGTAGAAAAAGAAAGAAAAAAGGCATGACATGATTAGAACAACAAAAATAAAAAATACAATATGGGCATGAATCTATTGTTATATGGCTCAAATATTTTGTGGCACCCAAGTAAACTAAAAACACTTTAGTTAGGCCTATATGCGATTGATGAAATATTTCCCACTAGGGCATGGATGTTAAAAGACCTAAGTGGAGAATTTTTTCCAAGAAATTTTAAAGGATGTAGGCTAAAAACCTATTATCATTAAAGTCATGTTTGTAATTGAATAAGGTATATGAAACTAGATTAATTGTTATTTTATTTTTTAGAGTCGTTTTACTTTCAAAACTTTGGTAATTAGTTCATGATATCTCACACATTTTTAATGCATTTTTTGGTATAAGTTTTTCTCCAAAATATTATGCAAATAATGAAAAATTACATTATCTAAATTATTCGTAGGTAACAAATTCAAGATATACACGTACAGGAACATGTGAGTAAATTGTTATGGGTGAGTTGGTGAAAATTAGGCACCCAACAGTTTTGAGACAAGTAGATGACATTGAAAAAAAATAAACTTGTGTCAAAAGAAAAATTTCTAAAAAAAAGGTGGAGTAATTATTTAGTGTAGGGTGCGGAAGATTTTATGGAAAAAAGTACATGTGGAATTCGTTGACTTTGATGAGAAAAAATGCAATCGATTTATTTTTGACACAAGGATGTGCTAAATCATGACAAGAGCTTATTAACAGAGTTGTGGAAAAAGAAAGAAAATGTGCTTGCATGAAAGAAAAAGGTAAAACATGGAAAAAACTTGAAAGGAATAGTGAACTATACACATGGATATTGGGGTAGGTAAAAATATGGATATAAAAAGGTTATGTTGTTTGTAAGGAAAACATGGGGAATGGAGAAACAAACAAGAAAGGTAAAGTACACAAGTAATGCGACATGGTATAGGAATGTAAACCACCTAATGTAGATATAAGAATAAGGGAAAAGAGATATAGATCCATAGGTTTTATAACACACACACACATGCAAAGGGGTCATCAAATCAATTTGAACTTAAAAGTGGTAAATAGCTATGAAAAAAACTTAGCATTCAATGCAATTGGCGGTGAAGTGAAATTTCATGCATGTGAATGGAGAAAATGTGACATTAATTACCCATTTGGAAGGGTTTAAAAAGGGGAAATTAATTCATTTGGAAAGTTACCTAACATTTGAAATCAATAGCTCTAAGAAATAAACAAGAAAAAGAGAAAATTTGATTCAGAGAACACAAAACCACAAAACTATTCACTATCATAGAGGATTCAAAGATTTTCATATGTGGATGAGTGGTGGAAAAGAAATAAAAGAGTGGTAGAATTAACTAGAACTGGAATAAATAAAGAAAAATGATGGAGTAAAGGAAGAGAAATCCCCCTTTAAAATCCTAAAACTTAACTCTCAACCACCATTAATGTGGAGGTTGAGATATTCTTGAAAATGACAACTTTGGGGCCATAAATTTCCCAAATTAAATTGGAGCGTATTCCAAACTAGGCATAGGTTTGAGGCTAGATCAACAAAGGGTTCAATAATAATGTTGCGTAAGAATCTAGTACTTCTAGAAACACTAGTTTAAAAAATTCCACAAGGTCAATGCCAAGCAAAGATTCAGGTAGAACTGTCATCAATGAAGTTTCAAGTGGGGAAAAAGAGTGATGTATTAAAGAAGAGATGGAAGTTTAGGAGGTTGAAGTACATGTAGGAACTAGTTATTCTACGTGCACAAAGAATAAGGATAAGAAAACAATGAATCCTGGCCAGAAATCAAAGAAGGATAAGAGTCCCATGCAAATAAATTTTAAAATATAATATTGGGAAGATGCATTAGAAAGGGGAAAATGGTAGACCCAAGTCGGTTCATGAAATATTTCCAACTGTAATCACTATGCACATGGAATTGAAGGACTAATAGATGGAGATATGATGTGCACCAAAGATAAAAAGGATGATAAAGGGTACATCATCTATGACAATAACATGAAAAATATGCTTGAGAAAGTATGGGTCCTTCATTTTTATGAGATACCTACTTCAACAAACCAATAAATCTCTTCTAATAATTAAAATAACATGCGTACAAAGGCTATTTATGTATCATGGGTTGACGCATGAGAATCATGTCCTCATTGATCAATAAAGAAACTAGGATGATTAATTTTAGAGAGGACTTGGTGTAAGATTTGTGAAATGACAAGGATATTGATGAGGTTGAATATCTATTAAAATTATAAAAATGGGGCACAATTTCTGACTGGAAAAAATAAAATACAAGGTACAAGAATCAAGGTGCAACTTCTGACATCCAAACTGGTAGATGCAGAAAGGTGGATGCTGGTGAATTAGAAAATATTGAACATCATGTAGAAAATTTTGCATGGGACCTAGTATAATCTATCTAAAACTATTACTGAGATTATAACACATGATGCAGATCTTGTGCATAGTAAGCTTGTGGTTAAATTTTAATGGGGCACACTAATTTTTATTTTAGTCTTCAATGCGATAGATGAACCCAAAGGAAAAAAAACCTAATTGGGTATAACCTCTAGAGAACATGTATCCCATAACATGATATAAAGAATTTTTGGGGTCCACTAATCTCAATAATTCCTATAAGGACATACTTAAAAACTCGCTAAAGAACTTGCGGGATGTTTCCAAAAAAAAAAGTACAAGTTTGTGCCAACTACCTAATGAAGTAAAAGGAGAAGTAGTGTTTTCTATGATGTTACACTACTTCTTAGGGAAATTCATGTAAACATATGGGAATAAGTTTCTTTGGGCCAAATTTCCTTGTGTTTTAACAACAAATATTTTGTACGATCTGTGAATCAGATCAAATATGCGAAGAAGATCAAAATTGACGCACCAAGGAATGAAACAAATATAAGAACTCTTCATAAAACCTACAAATATGAGGGAAGGGAAGCCTATGTGGAGAGGCTTGGATTAGGCATCTAGTCACTAAGCCAGATAGAGACAATAATAATAAACAGAAAGGAATCCAACTATTTTACTAAAGGCCAAAGAAGAAAATAAACAAGGTGGGCCAATATGTGGAGGAAGAACTAGATGAACAAATGATTCCACCTTCTAGGATTAAAACCAAAGGGGTGAAAAAGATGAAGAAAGTACAAACCAATTCTGAAGAAGAAGGATAACATAATGCATTACCCAAAAAGAGATAATATGTGGATGCAATAAAACATTTAGTGCCAATACCAGACTCCGAAAAAATTCACAAGATTGGGGAAAGTGAGTTGAACAAAGGGGATGATGGGAACGATACTGGTAGCACATGAGATATCATTAGGCTATAAGAGTTTAACATGCAAGTTCAGATGGACACATGTGCAGCAGATAGTGATGAAAAACCACTTTCACATGAGGAAAGGGATAAATATGTTCAAGATCAATACTATAAAAAACTCCTCCAAGAAAAAATACCCCTACCTATTGTGGAAAAATAACAACACCCCTGAATGCTTGCAAGTTAATAACTGGGTAGTCAGTGTGATTTGTCAAATATTGAGCTATCCTAAAGTGTGGGACTTTGGAAAATGGGATAGCTCTCAAGAGAAGGCTGAATTCCTTCCCTAACCTAGTGCCAACTACTCCAAAGTGCAGAGAATGGCTAATATAACTCTACTCTTATTATTTTCCAAGGGGAAAAGGATAGAAGAATTGTATGGAAATGAAACCTAATCTAAGGGAAGGTGATGCACCAAGAAGGAATGTTGGATAACTTGTACTGCATGAGAATGAAAACAAGTAAATTGGGGAGGCTGGTCATGGACCAAAGATTCAAATAACTTCTACAAACCCATTTTCTAATAAACAAAACCCCATTTAAAACCCTGCAATACAAGTATGATAATGCAAAGTAAACTTATATACAATGAAAAGACCAGGAGATGAAATAAATCACAAAGGAGGGCTACAAAAATCCATAGGTCTGATTTTTATTGCTCCCTAAAATTGATATAATTCATTACATGATAGGCCAAAGGCAAAATTCTTGCATTGCAATATTCAAATAGAGAGCTTTGAACCTCCACAGGTTTCTCATAGACAAGAAAGAAAGGAGGGGATTATGCAAAGTATCCAAACCTTTGAATTCAGCCCCTCTTTACAATTTATAGAAGAAAATTGAAGAGAGGAGAGAATGCAAAGTTCTGAAATTGCTCCAAAACCCACTAAAAATCATTATTATTTTCCTGCAATGGCCATGAGGAGATCTATAAACTCCATGATTTTACTTTCCCTTATACAAGAAGAAATGGGTCTATGTTTCATTCACCTTATCACTACACCTGGGTATGACTTATAGCTCCTGAAACTTCATCATGGTTTCTCACCCACCTAAATTATTAATTCCCAATCTCTTATCATCTCATGCGAAAAAGTTCTGAAATACCTTTCAAAAAACTGTAAAATACCAAAAATGGATGAGTATGGAAGAAGCTATCATGATTTTTCTCCAAGTTACTTCCTGAGCTCATTCTTCACCTACCCCTAATCTTGAGAATTTGATCCTTCCATTAAATTTCTCCCCAAATTCCCTTTTCAATGAGTATAATTTCATTAAAAAATGCTAAGGGATGCAAAAGATATTCAAGTTTTAGCTCGGTCCACCATTTGAGTTTATTACACACCTACCGAGATCCATTTAATACAAATCAACCTTGTTCATTTTGGGATTTTTAGAGTTTTATTGTCCTTGTTCATTTTGGGATTTTAGAGTTTTATTGTCTTTGGAAAAATTTATTCTTCCATCACCAAGTACCCTGAACTCATTAATCATTTTTCTCCTTTAATGTTCCCACCCCGAAATCCTTCCAATTCAACTCGCCACGTGATACATTAGTAGTGCCACCAACTTCCTTCTAAGAGGCTTTCAGGTTTTTAAGCAAAAAGGTGAAAATTCATTGAAGAATTTATCGTGGTGCTTCAGAATTTTCTGTCGAGGAGTTGATCTCCAAAAGTCACCATCCCCAAAAATCCAAAACACACCTTTAACCTGGAAAAGAGTCAAGATCGGTATCGATAAAGCCACGTCAACCATTGACTCGTGTAGCTATTTCTGAGTGAGTTGACCTCCAGCCTCCTACTTCAGATTTAAAAAAAAAATATCGAGCCACGTCTTGACTCCCGACTTCAGAGATCTTTTTTTAACTCATCAACCTTGTAAACTCCGAAGTGAGTTTTCTACAAAACTCCAAATCAAATTTCCCTCATCGAGCTATTTTTTGTGCCGACCTCCATTTTTTATCTGTGTTGATCTATCGAGTCACTCAATTGAGTCAACTTACGTACTGAGCTTGATGTTGACCTACATGCCCATGCCAGACCCTTCTCTATGGAATTTTGTGTTGTTTTATCTGAGTCAGCTTATGACTCACTTGCCATGTGATCCGAATCCCCACTACTCACCTTGACACCCTGGATTATAGATCCATTCATCCACTTTGACCTCACTATTAAGGCCAAGTTAGCCTTCCTTGGTGCATTACAACACCCCAACAAGAAAATCACTGAGTTTTTTACCGTTCCACCATGTTGTGATCCTCTCTGGCTTGCCTTGAGCCAACTTAATGTGAATTCATCGAGCTCTTCACAAATACCTCACCACCTATACTATGACCTTGACCTCCTCTTTGAATTGACCATCCACCATCTTGCATTCATTCCCCCATCGAACTCAGGGTTGTCCCCATTTCCAAACCATAGAGCTATGTAAACCAGATTTCTGACTAGCTTACCGAGCTACTTGGTGAGATATCCTCTAGCTCACCACCTCTTGCACTACCTCAGGTCACCGAGCTGCTCGACAAGCTAATTTTAGCTCTGAGCCCTCCTGATCCCATTTTGGGATTTTTTTTTATTTTCTCTGGATTTGTTTTATGAATTTTACTGGATGTGGAGGTCGAGGGGGAACCAATAGGGTGTCGTGGGGCCATTTTTCACATCTATACTCTTTCACTTGTTTTGGCTAGGTGTGATCCCACAGGGCTCGCATTCCTTCTTTTCAAGGTCAATCTGAGTGTTTCAAAACCTAGAAGAGGAAAAAATTCCTCAATGTGATTTCAAGCTCCCGAAATGCCCTTGAAAACATGATTTTTTACTTGTAATTCCCATATTGTCCTGTGAAGTCCTTTGCAGTGCCTAGGTCCTATTTGGTCCCTGTCATCCATTTTTCTCTGGGGGAAAATGGATAACACTACCATAAGCCATTCAAACACATATAATGAGTTATATGAAGAAAATAATCTGAAAGACTTAGGAATAAGGACATCCACAACTCAAATTTTTTTCCATGAGTTATCATTGTTGAAGATAAAGGGGAGGACTGTGAAGAAGAGGAGAAGAATAAATATAGTCCAAGAGGAAGAACATTGAGATGTTGGAGACTCATAGGTGAGTGTGAGGATGAAGAGGAGGAAGATAAGCATTATTAAAACAAAGGAAAGTGTGATCTAGAAGGTTCAAATGAATAAGAAGATGATGAGGATGAAGCATTCAAGGTTGATCTAAAATAAAATCACTAATTTATCCACACAAATTATAAAAAAGGGAGGGATATAAAATATTGTTTCACCTAGGAGAGCATGCAGGATTCAACACGGAAAAAATTCACAAAGAAGGAAGTATCCTTTTACTCAATGTTTTCACACAAGAACCCATAATTAAGTTGTCATACATATATCTAAACCAAGTTTCTATAGAATATGGAGAACCCATAGCCCTTACAAAAACTCACCAAATTTTAGATACCACTAGGTGAGGAACTACTGAAAATAGACGGTGAAGTGGTCCAAAATTTTTGAATAATAGTGCTAATAGGGGCATATACAGAAAAATAGTGAATGGGCTAGCTAAAGAGCGCACCGAAAAAAGTAAGTTGAATGAGTTAACCAGGGAACATAGAGCCCTGTAATATAAATATACATGTGCCAATAAAAAGGAAAAATATTTGGGTAAGAGGATACTCCTTGATGAACCTAAAATTAAAAAAGAAAACCCAATCACCCTAGGTGAGGGTATAAAAGAATTGGAGAAACTACTAAGCCTCTTTCTCAAATGAGTAAATAAAATAAAATAAAGAGTAGCAGAGAAACAATGACAAAGATAAAGTTAATGTTACTTTTCTAAAAAATTAAATATGTGTTATTTTGGTAAGACATCTCAGAGAAAAGGCAACATATGAATAAAATTTGGTCAAAGGAATTTTTAAATAGACCAAAATCATAGATGCATGCATGCTCAAAGATACATAGAAATAAGATTCCCTAGAAGTGAAGATAAAAGGTGACGATGTTGATAAGGCTACCCGCAACGAGCTCTTAGAGAAATTTAAAAAGTTTCGGGAAGAGGTCGGTGTAAAAAGAGAAAATATGACAAGGTGAACTAAGGAAGATAACCACTAAGGATGAGACTAAACTAGAAGAAGCAACCTCCTAGGCTGAGAAGGGATTACAAGAAATTCAAACTAGGGAACACAACTTGAGGAAAGGTGTACAAACGTTAAATAAGTTCACCTCTTGGATCGATCAATTAGGCCCCCTCTTGTTAGAAGAATTAGATGGATGGAATGCACACAACAATTTACTCTGGTAAGAGGCCCTGTAATTATACGAGGAAGAATAATTTTTTTTCCAAGGGAGAACAAAAAAATTAGTATGGGGTGATGTTGAGCCCTAAATATACTACAATATTTTATTGGTTAAGTTCCACATTAGGAAATCTTTCTTCATTATTTTTTATTTATATTCTTGGGGCCACACATGAGAATATCAGGAGAACCAAGTGCAGGGTTTACAAAGGAACAACGTGAAAAGTTCAGAAAGTGCACAAGTTCTAGAAGGAAGCACACACAATTTAGGATAAGGTAGGAGGAAGCTTCATGCCTAAAAATAGAACATGAAGGAAAACAAATATATTTAGAAGAGAACATGTACATGCAAGGGATAAAGTAGTGGGCTAGAAATAGATGGGATAACAATAACAAAATAAACTACAATTTGAGTTACTTGAATGGAATTGGCGTAGGAATAAGAAAAATAGTCTAAAGATAAACAATTTAAAGATAGCACATGAGGCACATAAGGAAAGTACATGGATAGATATAATCACGAGACTTTTAGAAGATTACCATGCATTAGTGTAGAACTAAAATACGACAATATGCGGCATAGTCACTGCCTTGATGTAATAGTTAAATGGTAATTATAGAACCCAAGGGATTAAAATATATATTTTTCAACTCATCAAGGGTAAGTCCCCAATAGTATATATACCCGTTATGTGTTCATTATAAGAATAAAAAATTACAAACATATGTAGGTATTGGATGCATGAAGGATCTTCTTTTAGGACTATTATGTAATGTTTTGAGTGATCAATATGAAGTAGAAAATGTTATGGGGCAAGTATATTTTCTAGATGTGAATATGTTATCTAACACTTTTATCTTAATAATACTTCTATTATATTATCTTATCAAATTATTTATCATAATACCAAAAAATGATGGGATCAATATTCTCTTGCACCTTGAGCAAGTGTGCCAAGGTTTCTACTTTGGCATGATAGGCCAACATGAGGGGTTATAATAACTATGCATGCTAGTATGGAAAATGTTTTAAACTCATAAGTATGATTTTGTAGGTGTAATTAGATGTGAAAAAGTATTGATTAAAGAAAGGAAGGAATTGATCCCAAAACAAACAACCTAGTGGCTAACCTCGGTGATGAGTGTTTCCATCTCTAGCTCAAAGATCTCATGATAGTGATGAAAATGGGAGAAGATCCCACACTATGTTAAATCCTACTAGTTAGGATGTACCACCACAAGGAAATATTCCTCACATAACATTTCCGTTATCACCTAAATGACAATATGGTGATGATGGAAAAGAAAAAGATAAAAAGGATAATAGGAAAAACCCAATACCTAATTACCAACCCTTTTAGTAGTGGCTGAGATAGATGTGGTGATAAACTAGATGATTGATTAAAAAAATTAATGATCTAGTTTTCCTAAAAGGGGACACTAGGGTATTAATGTTAATCTAATTAGGAGGACTAAAATGCAGTAGTAAATAGACTAAAACAGTATGAAATAAATGCAAGTAAACTATTCTAAGTGAAATAAAACCCTAAATGTGCAAGAGAGGGAAAAGAAATAGATTAGCTGATTGGAAGTGACTATCGCATGTTGTTGCAGATCTGGAAATGAAATCAGGAAGTTCAGATGAACACTAAGGGACCCTACGAAGGAAAAATATGGAGGATATGAGATGATTGGGGTGCCTAGGAGCTGGGGCACCCCGGGGTGCTCTGGTCTGCAATCTAGGAGCTCTGATAACTGTAAATGCTCAAAACTTGAATCTGATATGGTTGTAAGGTGTCTTCGAGCACTTCCTATCTGTCACACTAGATTTTTTTATGAGTTGTGTAATGACCTGTAATGCAAAATAAAGTATCAAACCCTAGAAAAATAAAATATGCAAATGAATGGGTCGGACTGACCTCAACTGCAAAACTATTAGTCTTATCATTAAACGTTGCACTATATTTTGGATCTAGATGTAGTTCTGGTAAGTGTGTGTATGTCATGCCCTAGGTGCTCTCGTTTCAGTCACACTTTGTGAAATAAAAAGCAATAGTAACTTTAGAAAATGTAAATAACATGTGTGTATGAAATATACTAGAATCCCTTCCCCTATGTAGTGTGTGTGATATAGATCTCCTAGTCTTAATGCATGGTATTATGTGGATGCAAGTGATGCAATGGATGTAACTCTAGATGGATTGATAGTAGTATGTGATGTTATGACCTAAGACCCTCATTATGGTCTTATAACTTTATATTTACAGGGCTCTCAAGCTTAATTTAGTAATTAATCCTGAAAAGGTGGACTGGGAAAAAGATACAGACAAAAAACAACTATAAAGGCCCCAAAACAAAGTAGGAAAGGATGTGCATAGACCGAGGCACCCGAAGTGGGACCAGGGTGCCACGGGGTGCCCTTGTACAGGTTGGGGTGCCTTGAATTTGGGCTAGAATGATGGGGTAGTTGTGAAATGGGTGGATAAGTGCAATAAAATATGCACGAATGATGAAATAAAACATAAAATAAAGATGGCCAAAATGTGGGATTAATTAGTACTTTATCCACTTGAGAACCTTATAAATAGTAGGATAAGACCGAGCTAACTAATACCTAAAGTGCATGATTTTTGTCTACATTTTGCCCCAACTTTATGTTGATGAGAAAAACACTCGATAACGTAAAGTAAATAGAGATGCGTACCTGATATCCATGTAGAATGTAGAATAAGACATGCCAATGGACTAGACTCAAGCGTGGAATGACAAAAATAAAAATGTGGAGGCGTGTGGATTCTAAAGATGAAAATTGCGCATAAAAAGTGATGATAGTGAACCTAGGGAGGAACATGTGTATAGTTTCCGCTGTGTGTAGTGTTCCTGCATGGTTAGTAAAGGTAAGTTTTTGAAGCGGTGTGTTGTCATTTTCATTGTTACTGTTGTTTTTGCCCCCAATATTACTGCTTATTTCTCATATGATGGACCCGCAAGGAGAAAACGATCAAGTAGTCAAATATGTATGTATGTCAAAACGTTGTGTAAAATACACATGTGTAAAGTATGCAAATGTAAAATATGCTAGAAAAAGTGTAAATGGAACATGTGCACTTGATCCATGTCGAGAAAAAGGGTGTTTAAGGATATCCTATACTGTCACAAGTTTTTTGGGTGATCTCATGCCACCTTGGTTGAAGAAGTATAGGGAGGAAATGCATTGTGTCCTCCAACTTTAAACGATTCTTCTGAAATGTGTGAAGAGATCTCTATACTGTCCCAATTTATTGGGAAATTCAACGCCACTGGATGAAGTAGTGTAGAGAGGCATACCCACTATAACCTCCAAGCTTGTAACTGATTTGCATAATTACTGAAGGACACCATGTCCTGTAGAGGCCGCTGTGTATGGAGTTCATAGACTGGTTTTAACTCACTCACTGTATGTAAACCCACAATGACAAGGGAAATAAGTGCACTTTATTGAACCAATGTAAATACATTGTGTTAGTAGAAACCCTCAATGATGCCCCCCTCTTTTGGGGAACATGTGACGATGCTGAAAGGAGAATGCGGCCCCAAAAGAGGAACAACCACACTATGACCTATAGAAATCTTCCCTGTAGGGGGAAAGGGAAAATTATTTGTAGATATCAAGGCGTGCAAAAAAGGGGATGGCTAGCCAAAATAAGTGTTAGTCTGAAAACACATGCATGCAAGAAGACAATTGTAAAATACATAAATAATGTAGTAACTACCAAACAAAGAAGTGTAAACACACAAGAAAACAAGCAGACCACTCAAAGTGGGTTGTAAACATGGGACATCACTCATGATGTCACAAGAAATGAAAGGACGTCATGGCCGCAAACAAAATACAAGTGTGCACACAAGAAAATGACAAATACAACATATAAAGGAAAATAAAGAAGACAAGTAGAAATAAACAAGTGGTCATAGAAACATGTAATCCTGCAAAACAAGTGATGCACATGGAACACCCGTTAGCATGTTAAGGTGATAACCAATATGTCAAAGCACATATGAACAAGTAGTATAAGATGCTAAGTAAAAAATTGAACAATAACACCTGGATAAGATAAATGTGGATGCCCCTAGTGACCTGTATAGGAAGGGTAGAAGACGAGCATCCATGCCGCGTGTAGAGTCCTATATCTACGATCACACTAAAAAATTTCATGAACGTGCATTTGTGTATGATAATGACATATAAGAAATAAATCTAGCATGTGTAATAAAGTGATCATGCAAAACACTAGTAAGCAAGAGTAAATGCCCCAAGACAATGTATTATGCTATGGATGGATGAAATGTAATGCAAAATGGAATGATAGGAGAAATGTGCCCCTGAGTAGATGAAAGTGTATGCAATGAGGTTCATTTTGTTTTATCCCTCAGTAGTCAAGAATGAACTATAAACGATAGTGCGTCATTCGGAAATGGTCGAGTAGTGTTGATTACGTCTAGAATGCTGTGAGGAGTGTGTATACGTAATGGTGATGAAATACGATATGGGGAGAGATGAGCGTGAACCATATAGTTGAAGCGTATATCACAATTTTTTTGAATAGAATGAGTGATGATTTAGCCCTAAGTGTATATCACTATATGAGGAAGGGAAATAGGTCACGATTTAGCTTAAAGTGTATACCACTACAAGATGAAACAAAGAGTGGTGATGTAACCTAAGGGTGCATACCACTACAAGATAATAATGGGGGTGGTGATTTATCCTAAAGCGTATACCACTACAATATGATAGAATGGGTGATAATTGAACCTAAGGTGTATGTTACTAAAGCTGGAAATGTCACATGAGGAAAATGTCACATGAGAATATGGTACATGGTGAATGTAAGGTCCATTTGATTGGTAAACCTTTGGTAGTCAAGTATGGACCGAGGAACTAAAGTGTGTCATAGGGTAGTGAGTGTAACATGTAGGAAAAAAAATAGTATAAATGACCAATTAAGGAATATGATGTGTAAATGCGTGGTGTGGGTAATGCAATATAGGATGTGTAGTGTATATAGGATATGTAATGTGTTGAATGTAATAATAGGTGCATTTATAAATGGAAGATGTAAAGATGACATGTAGAACTAGACCCATATGCAATGGAATCTAGTGTAATATGCAGAATATATGATGTATGAATGTGCCATGTTGATCATGAAATGTAGGAAATGTAGGGTGTGTAAACTATGTAAGATGCAGTGATAGGTGTAAATAAAACGAGAGTATGTAGTATTAAATCTAGACCCATAAATAATGTAACTTAGTGTGAATGTAGAATGTAGGGGTGAAATGTAAAACTAGATGGATATTAAATGAAAACTAGTGTAGTATATGGTATGTATGAGATGAAAATGCATTGGGTAGAAGGTGAAAAATGCATAGATATCAGAAGGAATGTAATGTGTAGATGAGGACTAGGATAATGTAGAAATATGTGTAGGATGTATGAAGTGTAATGGAGGATAAAATGGAAGGTGTAGTTCCTAAGGTGGAGTGTGTGGGGTTCAGTGTAATGGTAATACCTCAACAGTCAAGTGTGAATCGAAGCACAAGAGTGCGTCATCGGGTAATAAGGGTGTGATGTAATATGTGAAGTGGATATGGGATGCTAATAAGTTATAGAGATGAAGTGTAGGATGTAAAAGGGTAAAACCATGATTAGCGAGGGGGGGGGGAGTATGTCATGTGATATGTGCCCCAGTAGTAGTGTGGGAAGAGGCTATGTGAACTTGTCAAGGAGATTGTTGTCCTCTAGGTCAAAGTCAAATAGATTAGGATTGATGACATGATATGCTATTGTATGTCATGTAATGATATGGTAAGGCATAAATGATACATGCCCATAGCATATTCTTCATCAATGAATGGGGGATGCAGGTAACCATGTGCATACCATCGAGTGTAGTTAGGTGAATAGCCAAGAAAGGAACTATTGCAAATGAAAGCATGACAAAAAGGCACTGGGAATGAAATATCAGCGTGACTAGGGTCTAAGGTACCTACGATGTAAGTAAGCCAAGAATATCCTAATATGAGTAGAGAAGCACAAGGGGTACATGAGAGATAGACTAAAAGATCAAAGACACGCAAGCCATAAGTAGCCGTGATAGCTAAAAAAACCATAATATAGGTGAGAAGCATGAGTATAAGGCTGAAGGTCCTCAAAATTAAAACCAAGATGAGCTAAGGTGGCCAGGGTAACATACTATTTCATCATGGTTAGGATCGAATGGGACATGTTACCAATACGAGTCATGAATGAAAAGTGTGCAAGTGAAGGGTGGGTGAACTGACGATGGATATGAGGATGGGATAATATTGTCCATGGATGGAATAGGTAGATGATGTGGAATGATAGCTGTAGAAGGAGGTAGTTTAGAAGGTATAGCATTTAGTAAAAAAATAGCGTCCTCAAGCGGTGGTAAATGAGGTTGATCATCCATAAGCTGAGGTTCATTTGTAGTATCAATGTGGGGAATAAGGAGACTAGTGTGAGGGTCATAGACAAAATATTAGAATGGATCACGATATCATAATATAGTATACTCAATACATTCATGTAGGAATTTCATGCAACGGTGGACAATAGAGGCAACATCTTGCATGCCATAAAGCCATGGTCTACCTAACAAGAGAATAAATGAGACATGAAAATCAATGACAAAGAAAATAGTAGGGATAGTCTTATGACCTACAATTAAAGGCAAGGTAGCTTGTCCTAGACATGGATGGACATAACCATCATAAACATGGAGTGAAATGGAAGATGGGCTAATGTCACAGGTAGACAAACCTAAGGCTTGGAGAAAGGACATAGGGCATATATTAAGCTTAGAGCAATTATTGATAAGAGTACACTTGAAAACAACATTGTATATGCGAGACATAATGTAAAGTGGTGGGTCATTATCAAAGGGGTGAATGCTGGTTGGAGGATTGGCCCAAAATGTAATATGATGGGAAAAGGCTTTTGTAAACGTATCATGCATGGAATTTGGATGCATATAAATAGAAATATTGGTAGTAGAAAAGAGGATTTGAACTTGATGAAGCAAATTAGGGTGGGTAAGCAGGTATTCTGTGACAGAGATATTCACGGTGGTAGAATGAAAAGCCCTAGAAGGTGGTAGAAAGAGGTGTGGGGTTCACCAAAATGATTAAATTTTTTAATTATCTAGTTGGCCTAAAAGGGGACACTAGGGTATTAATGTTAATATAATTAGGAGGATTAAAACGTTGTAGTAAATAGACTAAAACAATATGAAATAAATTCAAGTAAACTATTCTAAGTGAAATAAAACCCTAAATGTGCAAGAGAGGGAAAAGAAATAACTTAGCTGATTGGAAGCGACTGTCACAGGTTGTTGCAGATTTGGAAATGAAATCACGAAGTGAAAACGAACACTCAGGGACTCTACGAAGGACATATCTAGAGGATCTGAGATGAATGGGGCGCTTGAGAGTGTACTGGGGTGCCCCAGGGTACCCTGGTCTATAATCTGGTTGCTTTAATCACTATAAATTCTTAAGGCATGAATTTGATATGGTTGCAAGGTGTATTTGAATACTTCCTATCTATCACACTAGATCTGCCAGATGAGATGTGTAATGACTTGCAATGCAAAAGGAAGTATCGAACCCTAGAAAAATAAAAGATGCAAATGAATGGGTCAGACAGACCTCAGCTGCCAAACTAGTGGTCTTATCACTAAGCGCTGCACTACATTTCAGAATCAGATGTAGTTTTGGTGAGTGTGTGTATGTCATGCCCTAGGTGCTCTCATGTCAGTCGCACTTTGTGAAATAACGAGAAGCTATAACTATATAAAATGTAAATAACATGTGTGCATGGAATAGAATATAATCCCTCCCCCTATGTAGTTTGTGTGATGTCGATCTCCTATCCTTGATGCATGACACTATGTGGATGCAAGTGATTCAATGGATCTAACTCGTGATAGTAATATGTGATGCTATGACCTCAGATCCTCATTATGGTCTTAGAAATTTATATTTATAGGGCTCTCAAGCTTAATTTTGTAATTTATCCTGACAAGGCTGACTGGGCAAAAGATAAAGAAAATAAATGGCTAGAAAGGCCCCAAAATGAAGTAGGAAAGGATGTGCATATACTGGGGCACCCAAAGTGAGACAAGGGTGCCTCAAGGCGCCCCAGTACAGGCTGGGGCACCCTAATTTTGGGCTAGAATGACGGGACACTTGTGAAATGGGTGGATTAGTGCAATAAAATATGCGGGGAATGGAAAAATAAAGATGGCCAAAAGGTGGGATTAATTAGTACTTTATCCTCTTGAGAACCTTCTAAATAGTAGTATAAGAACATGCTAACTAATGCCTAAAGTGCATGATTTTGTGTCTACAATGAGCCCCTATGAAAATATGGTTCAATATTGAGAAATGATAAAACAAGAAAGCAAGGAGAGTAATTTTTCAAAATAGAGGGGACCAAACATGAGCCAAAACATGCTTGTATTAAGAATTCATGAATAATAACTTTACAAGAGTTGTATAAATAGGAAGTGGGGAAGTATAATTTCCACCTAAAAATATGGATAAGTGTAACTCCCATTTATCTTGAAGAAACCTAAGAAATATACATACATGTGAAGGGAAAAACATACAATGGAATTAAAAACCTACATTAATACCCCCTTAAGTGTAGCTTAGGTGGGTAGAAAATTAAGTATTGAAAACAAATCTTCATGAGGTACCCAAGCAAAAATAAATTATCTCATAAAGTGGAGAAAAGGAGAAAACCCATGTGAAAAAATCCTCCCTAAAAGAGACAAAAGAGAAGTACATAGGAAATATCCCTTAGTAGACAAGCACCCAAGAGGGACATAGAGAAGGCCCCCCCTAGAAATAGAGAGAGAAGCAGTGAATAAGAGAGGAATAAGAATCCCTCTAGAATATGAGGAATCATGAAATCCCAAATAAATCATGTAGATACATAATTATACTATCAAAAAAGGAATTGGTTAAGGATGAATCCCAGTCATGAATTCCAGATGTTGACCTAAAATACAATAGATCAGAGGAAAAATGAACATGTAGAACATATTGGAATTTTGATTGTGTCTACCTATCATCTGATGGATCACTAACTAAATCATCTACATCATGTAGTGTCTGTCAAGACCAAATAGGAATAGAAGTCAATTTTTTAGAAGTGGTCCAAAAATTTTGAGAGATAGGAGGAAGTGAACCTGAAGATGGAGAATTTAGAGGAGATTCATCAACCTTGGATACATGACTAGGAGATAAGAGAGGAAATTCATGATAAGTGTTTTGCATGGCTAAATTAACTGAGTATATGCTGCGCACGAGGATCTAGGGTGCATGTGAGAAAGGTGCAAAGGGGGTGTGCATAGGTATAATGGAGGAGTAGCGCGTGGAGGTTTGCGCTTGAGTAGGGAAATTCCACAAGTTAGCCAATTTTTGTGAAACATGGGGCTAAAAATAGAAAGGTCAAGTTAGAGTTTCCGATCAAGAAATAATTCAGATCTAGAGAAAATTAAGGAGATTTAGGGGCTAAAGAATGTCTATTTTTGGATAAAACACACGTATAATAAATATGAAGTGTCATGCATGAATCAAGGTATTAATAGGAACAAATCAATTCTTATTTATAGGATAGTATATTATTAGCTGATGTATAAACACATACATGTAGTCTATTTCGAGCATGCAGTCAATTTTGATAGTGCATGGGGCAGTGAAGGGAAATTCCCCACCATATGTATATCTATTTTATGTCATTATTTTGGTACCGACCATTGACCACGTCCTATTGTTTATGTTTGAGTAATGAGAGTATTTTTATGTGAGGTTATGGATTAGGGTTTGATACTTGCGCATGTTCCAGCACCCTAGCTATGGTAATGTATTCAAATTCTCATATGTAAGACTCTATTTAATGGATTATGGATCATGGATTCTGGTAATTAATGTGTCTAAATATGATGAATACATGGTGGAATTGATATTTGTGGTTATCTGATCTATTATTTTTCCTTATTACACGTGTTTTTCACTATAAGTTCATGATATGGTATTTGCAATGACTTGAACTTGAATGTATGATTTTATATTGGTTATTATGGATATGTATGATAACATCTTGACAAGTAAGCATAAAGGAGGGACCTGGTAGCTTCGTGTGCTTCGGGGTGAGAATTCAGATCTGTCTAAATGAGGTGTCAATGCACATAAGAAATTGAGTGGGGCAAATAAAATACTACAATTTGGTTCCATTGTTGGGGACCTTCTTTTTAAAATTTCCTGCCAGGATGTTGTATACAGATGGAATATCGATTGACTCTTGAGAGCATTAAACGTTAGGCGGAAGATGGAAAAGATAAGTTTGTATAAAGATATAACATTGGACCTGATTTTAATGCACAACGGTGGGTGGAAGATAATATTTATGAATATCTCTATGTGTAACATCCCACTATTTCTAATCAATTCTTCACGGCAGTTTAATTAATCTAGTAAATAAATAAAAGGATAATAATGGATGTTTATTTGAATTAATAATTTGACTGACGGTACTTGGTTATCTAAGTAGTTAATTTCATATTAAGTACTTGGAAAACTAGATACCACCAATTGTTATTATCTAACACAATGTTTTTTTGTAATTCTTGTTATCTGGCTTTTGCACTTTAAAGGAGTTGTGTGATTGGGATAACTTTTCGGACTTACAATAATTTTTGAGTTGGCTTATTATGGTTATAAATCATTTACGACTAAAATACCGGTTGAATTACTTGTAACATTAATGTGGTGGCCTTATTAAAAATACTATTATTATTATTTTTTAAAAAAATGACGATTAATTGGGGCTAAGTGCCATGCACATATAGATGATAACCAATGGATTATTAATATTATTCATTTTCAAAAAAAAAACATGAGCATGGTGATGAACACCATGATGGCATGATTTCCTAATATTATTATGCATATTGAAGTCAACCTGGAAATATTGTTAGGCTCATAATATGTTTGGTGGGAAGTCATTAAAAAAAAAGGAAAAAATATATAATGCCATAAAATGGAAATGATGGAAATTTTTAAAAATGTTGTTGAGTCCAAACTTGGACATCCACGTGAAAATGGGGGAAAGAATAATGGGTTAATTATTTATTTTGTTGAATAAGGAATTACACCCGTGAAACATTGGCTAAAGGCTTCTAAAAGCCATCCACTTGGAATTTTTGAAGGGCAGATGATTAGGGTTTTTTGAGATTTGTGAGGGGAAAGTGGAGAAGAGAGTAAGTTGGTTGTTTTGCATTCATTTTTACTTTTAGTTCCCTCCTCTCATGGAGGATATCTTCCAAAATTTTCCGGCATGATTAGAGGTCGATTTGCCTCAGAGATCTTATATTTATCACAAGAATGATAAATTTGTAGAAGTTTTGGTGGAAAATCTAGAAGGGTTTTGTAAAATCGACTCCAGCTAGTTTGGAGCGGCAGAAGCAAGAGGAGATTTGTAGGCAAGGGGTTTCCTCCTTACTCCCTTAAGTTCTCATTATTAATTAGATGGGTCTCTCATTTTGTTTCCTTTTTCATTGGTGGTTGCAATGTGATGAAAAATTTGAAAATATAGCTCCTTGTTTTTATTTTTGTTTGCTGCATATTTTTTTTTGGTAGTGGGTATTTTGTGTGGCTTTATGAAGTCGATTGGGAAGGAAACTTCATGGATATGGTTCTTTTCTGAGTTCCTTTTCTGCTATATTGTTTGAGTAGTGCGTATTGTTTTTTGTATGGCCTTATAAAATTGATTTGTTTGAACCTCTGTTACTTGTTAGCAAAAAAAAATAGTGATGGTTGTAAGTGAAAATTGATTTGGGTATTTTCTCTTTGAAATTTTTAGCAAAAAATATAGTGATGGTTGTAAGTGAAATTCGGTTTGGATGTTTTATCTTTTAAATTTTAGCAAAATAAATAGTGATGGCTGAAATGTGTGATGAGCTTGTTAAAGAAAATTGATTTTCTCTAATTTGTGTTTACTGGTATAAAATACAAGAAAATATGGAAAGGGTTGTTATGATTTTTTTTGTTAGGAAGAATGTTAAACTACAACTAAGGTTTTAAAAAAATAATATTATGTGATTGGGTTGTGAAATATTTCATTTAAAAAAATAAATTATACGTTAAATTTCTCTTGGCTACCTTGTGATTAATATCTCTACCGAGTGTTGTTCTTTATTTGATGTTGAAACATTTTGATTCAGTGGAATGTGGTATCCTTGACTGTTGTACTACTGGCATTTGAAAAATTTGAAAGGAGTTGGGTATGAGTGATTTTCTTCACTTCTAAATATTGCATGTAACTATTGATACAAAATCACAACACCCCCAAATGGCCTCAAATTTGAGTGGGGCATCCGGTGTGATTGCACAACATGGGACCATCTCTCAAGCTATTGGACCTATGAAATTGAGATGGCCCTCTGGAGAAAGCCAAATTCTTCTTCCTAAACTACCTGCCACAAGCTAATCTAGTGTAGGAAAAATATCTAATCCTAACCTAACCTTTTAACGAGACAGGGAGAGAGAGAAATACAAAAACAAAGCCTACACTAAGTGGTGATACACCAGAAAAGGAAGTGGCTGATCACAAATCCAACTGCCTGAAATAGAGAGAGGTGAACAATGGAGAGGATGGACAGATGCATCATAGACCAGAGATTAATGTCACACAGAACACCACTTCAACCCATTAAACACAACCTCTCAAGACTTGCAATAAACATCAAAGTATGCACAATACACCCTCCAATGATGAGAGGCAAGAAGAGACAATAAAATAAGGAAGGATGGATAGAATGCATCACAAAACCTATTTTATTTCTCCATGATTTCACAGAATACATCATTAGTGGGCAAGTGGCAAGAAAATGCAATTACAGAGCCATGAGAGGAGCCTTAGACTCTGCATTCTACCTTAAGGAAGAAAAAGAGAAGGGGGAAAGAGAGAAATAATGACCAACCCTTTAAGATATGCCCCTCCTTTACAATATATAGAAGAAAGAGAGAAGGAGAGAGGGAATAATTTGAATCCTGCTTCAACCACCCTAAGGTATGCATTGAATTCACCTACTCTAACTAGCCTAGAAGCATTGAAATTTGCCTGTAACAATGATGGGTTCCCTTACAGAGTCCATGCCTTCACGTGTTGTTCCTTGCTGGGAAAGAAGGAGGTATGTCCTTCATTATGATGGTAGGTGAGAGACTTGATAACCTTGAAATGGCAAACTGAAACATAATGGTGGTGGGTGAGAAGCTGACGCTGAGAGGTTTTCAAAACATCCTCTCCCACTCAATTTTGAGCTTCCAGTCGAAAGATATGTCCATCTGAAGGTGCTTTGGGTTTGGGGTCTATTCACACAAGGTCCATGTGGAAGCCTCTTGTGTCTTGAAGATTTAGTCCCTTCCTTCACTCTTGAAATTGTACCGAAGAGACACATGGTGGCTTCCGCGGGCCTTCTTAGTTCCTTTATGTTCTACTTGAGTCCCTCTTGTTAGTGGAGACCCTATTCCCGACCCGAGACACATGGAGGCTTCACGCTCATTTAGAAACTGCCCCTAGATTTTACCTTTGAAGTTGCGTAGATGAGGTACGTGGCGAGCTGGTGCATGTTTGGGGACCACCTTTGGATTTTAACTTTGAAGATGTGCCGAGTTGAAGCGTGGAGGCTTCCTTTGACCTGTCCTGAGCTTGGAATTTTCAATGGCTGACCTTACCTTTTCAAACTTTGACTAGGTGGCAGGTTGGCACTCATTTGGGGAATGCCTTTTGGGTTCGCCTCTTGAAAGAGCACCAAAGAGACACGTGGCTCCTTTTACGGATTTTCTCTATTTCTTTATATTTTTGCTAAGTACTTGTTTGTTTGGTGGGGCCATATGTTTGACCTTGGATACGTGGAGGCTTAGCGCTAGTTTGGGAACTACCCCTAGATTTGATCTTTGAAGTTGCGCCGAGTCGACACATGGCACCTTCCACTGGCTCTGCCCTATTTAGACTTTTCAACAGCCAGTTCTACCTTTTCGGGATCTAGACACGTGGAGGGCCTACACTTGTTTGGGACTAGCATTTGGGTTTGACCCTTGAAGATGCACCGATAAAACAAGTGGAGGCCTCCACAAAACCTCTTATAATTAGTTGATTAAATGGACGAATCTGTCCCTTTTTTGGACCTGGGACATGTGGAAGATCTGAGCACATTTGGGAACCCACTCCAAATTTTACCTTTAAAGTTACGCTGAGTTGACGTGTCGCTCCTTCCACCGGTCCTGGACTCTTCAACGCTGACTTTGTCTTCTTTTTGACTCTAACCAAGTGGTGAGCCCATACTTATTTGGAGACTACCCCCTGGGCTTGACCTTTGGAGTTGTGTTGTTGAGGCATGTGGCACCTTCCATGGATTTTCTCTATACTTAGCTAATTCAGGGCCTTGAGTGAACACTGCCTCGTCAGGTTTTGACTACATGGAGGGATGGAACTCATTTGGGGACCCTATTTTGGATGCACCTTTTGGAATTACATCAAGATGACACATGGTGCCTTCCTTGAGTTTTTTGTTTGGCCTTGAGTCAACTCGTATGCGATGAATTCTAAAAACTTTGAGCCCTTTTGAATTCAATCTTCTCCTACAATCCTCTAGCCTCCTTTGACGTTGTTTGATCCTCCATTTCTAATCTTACCCCTCGGGTTTGGGATTGATTGCGAGCTTGTAGGACTGAACCGAACCTTCGATTTTCTTATGCAAGGTCATGGTTGACCAAATTTTCCAGGGGGAAAATTTGGGATAACAATTTTGTGACTCATGGGGACATGTGCCTCCTAGATGAAGAGAACAGTTGCCTTAGAAGTATCCATTGGGCATGGAGTCACGAATGATAGCCTGATACTGATCTATCCCTAAAATGTGAGCTCAACTGCTTACACTTGGTGACCCTGAGCCTGGCCCACTGTTCGTACTCTCAATTTTCATAAGAAAATATTGAAAATGAGGTTCTGAGAGTAGAAAATTGTCTTGACTTGGGGCTTTCTACTGTCACTGGAAATGGACTCCCTCGCAACCTAATTTTAGTTGCTCTGTATTTGTTTCATTTTGGAATCAACATCTGTTACAGGAAGCTATGGGTCTCTTTTCCAATAATACTAAAGGGCCTGACACTTGGTACCTCTGAAGTAACACGAAAAAAATATTATATACAAAGATAAAATCATACATGCCTCAAATGAGACATGGAGAGTGTACACAAGAACTTGTTCTACTGAAAGAAAATCTACTCCTACTCCTACACTAACCAGGAGAAAAAGGGAACTCAAATAAATCCTGTAACTGATAGGGAGAAGTAGTTTCGATTTCTCAAAAAGGACAGCCATGCAAATGATTTAACACTGAATATGGCTGCTTGTATGAGTGAAAAACCGACTATAGGCTGATCTTCCACCCAAATCATCAAGGTATGAATATCAATAAAAAATACCTCCTCGAGCTAATTGGCATTGGACTCCTGGAGGTGTTGATGGTGACCCTTGGTGAAATGAATCTCTAGTTCATGTTCTAAAATAAGTATGACTAGTGGCAACTTTGTTTTTGGCTCTAGACTAGCAAGATATCTAATTGGACATGATCTGATCCGATGGATGCGCCCGTTGCTCTAAAATTCAACTCCAGAAAGTGGAGTCTCCTTGCTATGGCCCTTCCTGGGTGAATGATGTGGCAGAGATGGCATCTTCGATGCTCTTTCGCTTCTTCCTCCTGAGAAGAACATGGAAGATTTAGGATCCTCCAAACTTTTTTTTAGAGGTCCATTGTGAAATGCAAAGCTGATTTTCGATTGGATTTTCTCCTCCATCGCAGTAGAATCATGTACTTGGAATGTAGATAATGTAGGAGGAAATGATGTGAGCTACTCATGGGCTCCTCACCATCGAAATCAAACCTCCAAATTAGACAGAAAATCTACCTCCCCATTTTCCTACTGCATGTGCACGACCTCATCCATGGTTTCCTCCTGGATTTGTAATTTTCTCACCATGGTTCCCCTCATCCTCAAACATAAAGTTTGAAAGCTCAAAATATTCTTCGACAATCAGAGTTTGAATGGGATGAAGTGGGAGGAAGAACTAAAGGTTATTTTCTTTCCTTCTCTACACTTGACGCCTCTAGTAACCGCATGGTTCTCCTTCTCGATAGCCGGAATGTAATTCTCTTCTATTGGATTTAGAGTAGCATGGGAAGCTGTGGCGTTCCCTTGCTCATGTCTGCTAGCTGAAGCTTCCACCACTCAGTGGCTTGACCTCCAGAAAAATGCCATCTATGGAGCTTAACCAAGGGGATCTTTTCAATCCTAGAATCTAAGAAGCAAGCTCACAAAAGATTCTAATCATTTCTTCTTTGGCTGAGTCGTTCTTGTTTCTCCCCATTGACTTTAACTATCTTGCATTTTCTTCCTAACATGGGCTCAAGAAAGTATCAGGATTGGTGGATTAGGTCTCAACTATTTTTTTGTTAATCTATGGTGGTGGAGAAGGTAGCACTTTTGGCTCTTATGGAGGGAAATTAGATTTGGAAGGGAAAAGGGAAGAGAAATTAAGATGGGATTCGGAGACTAGGAGAGGGAGAAGGGAATTAAATAATGGGAAGTAGCAGATGGGAAGCTTGGAAATTGAAGCTCAAGTTGGGATAGTGTTGTTTAGGGAATGGAGAGAAAATTACCAAATGATGTTTTAGGACTCACCCATCGATACGGCTCTCTAACATAAAGTTTGTAGGCCTCTATCTACTTCAACCCACTGCACAAGTCTGGAGCAACATCTCAACCATGACGTGCAAGCTTCTCCTATGGGTGCTATAACAGTCTTGGAAAAGGGCCGATCCCATGGACAAGGTGCCCTGCAGCTAATATTTATGTCCTACCATCTATGGATGTACTTGCCTCTGAGAATGCATCTATGTCTAGCCTCCATTTTTTGCACTTGCTTCTCTAGTAGATCATCATTCAGCCATTTGACTGTTCCACCATTATATGTGCATACCCATGTTCTTCATAGGCATTTTGGTTAGTCAAAAGTGGGTTGCATGAAACTTCTCATATGAGTAATGCGTAATGGCTTCTGGATCTGATTATGGATGTTGATCTAGAAGAGTGTGGGAATGGAGGGACATTGGAGTTCTGATTAAACTACTATAGTTGTGAATTCCATGGAGGGGAATGAAGTCATTATTGTACAACTTCATATAATGTAAGAAGAACAAAAGAGGTGGAAGAAAAATTGGGTGAAAATAGATGGTAAGAATGTATGTATAACTCAGAGAATGGGTTGTTGAACAGATGGAGTCACAAAATGTGCTTTGCATGTGCCTCAAAATGTTGGATCTCACATAATAACACATCGAACTTGACTGAGATGAATATGGTAAATATGCTTCAAACCTGGTCCAATCAGGCGTGCTAAAACTATTGAGTGTAGAATCAAAACATCCCTCGAATGGCCTCAGATCTGAGTGGGGCATCTAGATACGATCTACATAACATTGGACCATCTCTAAAGCTATGGGATTTGCAAACTTAAGATGGCCCTCTGGAGAAAGTTGGCTTCTTCTTCCTAAACTACCTACCGCAAGCTACTCTAGTGTAAGCAAACTATCTAATCCTAATCTAACCTTCTAAGGAGATAGGTAGAGTGAGAAATACATACAAAATAGAGCCTACACTAAAATGATGATACACCAGAAAAGGAAAGTGTGTTGATCACAATATCAGATATCTAAAATGGAGAGAGGTGAGCACAAGGGAGAGGATGGACAAGGTGCATCGCAGACCAAAGATAGATGTTCACAGATAACATCACTTCAAAACCCATTAATCATAGCTCCCATAACTTGCAATAGACATGAGAAATATGCATATTATACCCTAAAATAATGAGAGGAAATGAAGAAACATTAAAATAAGCAAAGGATTGATAGAATTCATCATGAAACATAGATTTTATTTCTCCAAAAGTTCACACAGTACATCATCAGTGGGAAAGAGGCAAATAAAATGCCATTACAGAGCCATGAGAGGAGGCTTAAACTCCACATTCTACCCTAAATAAGAAAAGAGAGAGGGAGGCAGGAGAGAAAACAATGACCAACCCTTTAAAATATGGCCCCTCCTTTATAATATATAGAAGAATGAGAGAAGGAGAGAGGGAAAATTCGAATCCTAATTCAACCACCCCTGGAAGATATGCATTGAATTCACCTACTCCAACTGACCCTAGAAAACATTTAAATTTCACTTGGAACAATGATGAGTTCCCTGATAGAGCCCATGCCTTCACACGTGATGTTCCTTGCTAGGAAAGAAAGGAGCTATGCTCTTCATCATGGTGGTAGGTGAGAGACTTTGATAGCCTTGAAATGGCAGGAATGAAACATTAATGGTGGTAGGTGAGTAAGCCTAAGTCCGGGAGCTTTCTAAAACAGTCCTCTCTCGCTCAAATCTGAGCTTCCAGTCAAAAGATATGGCCATCTGAAGGCGCTTTAGGTTTGGGTTCTATTTACACAAGGTCTATGTGGTAGTTTCTCACGTCTTGAATATTTTGTAACCTCTTGTTTCACTCTTGAAGTTGTGCACTGAACTGACACATGGCACCATCTGTAGGCTTGCCTTGGAATTCCTTTCCTGTTCTACCTAAGTCCCTCTTGTAAGGTAGAGACCCTATGCCTGACTTGAGAAATATGGGAGGCTTAGCAGCTCATTTGGAACCTGCCCTTCAGATTTTCACCTTTGAAGTTACACAAATGAGACGTGGTGATGTGGAGCTTCCACTGGGACCCTCTATGTTGTACCTTTGAAGATATTGAGCTGACGCATGGATTCCTTTGGCCTGTCTTGAGCTTGGAATTTTCAACTGACCTTACCTTTCTTGGACTCAATGACTACATGGTGGGTTGGCACTCATTTAGGGACTACCTTTTGGATTCACCTCTTAAATAGCGTGCACCGATGAGACACGTGGCTCCTTCCATGGCTTTGATATGTTTCTTTGTGTTTTGGCTAAGTATCTTTTATTTGGCGGGGCCATATGTCTGACATCTAGACACGTGGAGGCTTCAGTGCTCATTTGGGAACGTGCCCCTAGATTTTAACTTTGAAGTTACATGCAAAGATTCGACATGTGAAGGATTTTCCACTGACTCATTCTTTTACTTTTCCAATTACAACTCGGTTCTTTCCTCCCCTTTAAGAGTAACTTAGTTGGGCCAGACACGTGGAGAGCCTGTGCTCATCTTGGGACTAGCCTTTGGATGTTGACCTTTGAAGTTGCACTGATTGATGACACGTGGAGGCTTCCACTGGCTCTTCTATACTTATTCTGATTTTCAATGGCTAGATGTGTCCCCTTTTCGGACCTGGGACACATGGAAGGGTTTACATGCACATTTGGGGTCTCGGATTTTGGTCTCTTTGGAGTTGCATGCGAGTTGACGCACGTGGCACCCTTCCGCAATTCCTTGAATCTTTGTTCATTTCTTACACTATGATCTTTGTGACTCTGAACATGTGGTGAGCCCACATGTTAGGAGATTGACCCCTTAGGCTTGACCTTTGCAAGATACACTGTTCAGGCACGTGGCACCATTTGTAACTTGGGGGTAAAAATTGGCTGATAACATGTCCCTGTTGATGGTGAATCACAACACCCCTGTTATGTATTGACAACGTCGATGGGTTGAGACTCTTAGTTTGGGGACCCTGTATAACATGGATGCATTTTTTTGAAGTGTGGGACCTTAGCTGACATCATGGAAATCTCTCTGGATCCAGGCCAGTCTCCTATTCGGCTCTATTCGAGATCGCACTCATAAAAATGCAACGAGGGTCTGAATACTAAAAAACCTATTGACTTCAATCTTCTCCTACAGGAGACTTTAGGGTCCTTTGAAGATGCATAAAAATAAATGTAAACTAACAAAGGTGATGCACTCGAGGAATTGAAGAACGATTATGAGCTTGCCAATAAATGAGCAAACCATTAAAATTTTCTTATGTAAGATCATGCACAGATAACCAAATTTTCTAGTGAAAGATTAGGAGGATGCAATTTGAACATAAAGAGGGTTGAAAATCATCCACAGACATGCATGTATTGGTTCTCCAACGATTGATACAGATACACCACAAAATGCCAAGAGGTATAAGTTAGCCAAGCTGGTACAGTCTCTTATATGGGAGGTTTGAACTCCATGAAATTCACCATGCTACAAAGGTAAAATTATGCTAAGAAGATCAGTTGGTGATGTAAACATGAATGTCCAACCTTTAGAAAGAAGCCCCTCCTTACAAATTCATATCCCAAGAATTTCCATCTCGGAAGATGAGTCTGAATTCCAAATCTGACCCAAACCACCTCCAGATTGTATTAAGTAATTCATCTCATTATGGCATCTAGGTGAGTTTAATTCCATAGCTGGAAACCCAAAAAAGTGGCGAACTATATTTTGCATTTTTAGAAGAACGTGTTTCTCACCCAATTCTATAGTTATGGCCATTTTTCTGACATATCTGGGTATAGGGTTGAGTTTTATGTCGGGTTCTGAGAATGTCAATGCTCAAAAAGTGTTGGATCCAAAACATGAAGGTGTTTCCTTGGTGCATCTATAGGTTAAATTCTTTGACATGGACTTTTAAATGTGCCATAGGCACTGGAACACATTGTGATGTCGACAACTTTTGTACCCCATGTATCTCACAACTTGCAATTGCCAGAGGTGTGACTTTTTCCATGTCAACACCTATGTCAGACCTGTGCCCTCTAACCTGGGCATCATGGCGCGACTATATTTCCCATGTCAACACCTTTTAACCTACGCCCTCCAACCTACGCCAGGGCGTGATTTTTGGTCGATGTCGACACCTTTCAACCTGCGCCCTCACAAAAGCAATTGTGCTACCAGGTGCGTGACTTAGTTTCATGTCGACTAACCTTTCAATGTGTGCCCTCCAAACATAGCGTAACAAGTAGTGATAAATTTTTCCATGTCAACACCTTTTAACCTAAAACCCCTCCAACATATAGTGTCACTAGGGCATGACTAAGGTTCCATTGTCAACAACTTTCAACCTGTACCCTGAGGAACCTTGCGCTAGGGCACGACTTTTGTCCATGTCAGACACCTGGATCCAACCTATACCCTCTAACCTATGCTAGGGTGTGTGATTTTTTCCATGTCGACACCTTTCAACCTATGCCCTGCAACCTAGTGCCTTAGTGGACATGAATTTTTCCAGTGTCGACACCTTTCAGACCTGCGCCCTGTACCAATTTCATAGTAGCCAGGTGGTGCGACATGTATTCCATTTGTCAACGTGACCTGGTTAGCAAAAAAAACGACCTCCATACCTTATGCCAAGGACACGACTTCCAATTTCCATGTTGACACCTTCTCAACCTGCACCCTCCATTACCTGTGATCTAGAAATGGCACATATTTTTTCCATGTCAACTACCTTTCAACCTATAGCACCCTCCAAGTTATGCGCCAAGGCACAAATTTTTCCATGGGTCGACCTACCTATAATCAGACGATTCTCTGCGCCTGGGATCGATTGGTGGTGTATAACATAAATGTTCTTGAAGTAAATCTGAGTTGTCTTTGATTTCTAAGATATTCTAAATATTTATATATATTTACTACCGGGGGGAGGGAGATAATATACAAACACAATGTTTGGTGAATCAACTGGGATCAAAAAGCCTATTAGGTAGAATGGTCTAACTGGCCTTTTAGCATTCCATTGGGCATGGAGTCATAAGCAAGTAACCTGAAACCAACCTGAGTATTTGATCTCGAGCCTGATACCTACAACTCCTTCTCTGAGAGCACGCTGAAGTGTAGAAATTCATCCTGAGAGAAAAAAAACCTGTGTTGAAGCACTATAGGGAAATTGAAACCTAACTACAACAAGATAATGTGCAAATCTGCACTTAGAGGAATCTGATAATCTAGGCTAAGGGTATGGAGGTCTAACAAGGGTAGGGACATTTTCCTTTTAGTAGAAATGTTTAAGATTAGATTCTAGTATATACTTATTAATTGGGATATGATCTTCTCCATCCAATGTAGACAATTACGGCAAGGAATTACTAAGTTTTACATTCTATTGACCATGTAGGGGCCAGCCCAAATAAGGGGCATCAAATCTTGGAATGTCTTCCTAGTTTTTCCAAATTCTAGCATCCCATTTCAGAAGGTAAGAGTCCCCTAAAGTAAAGAAAGGTCCTTGCTCTTGCTTTTTGTTATCATCAAATCACATACACCCCGCTATTCATACAAGGATGCATATACTTGAACTCACGGTGTGATATGGATAACATTGAGTACTATCTCCAAGTTGTGGGACTTGACTACTTGAGATAGACCTAAAATAGAGAAAGGTGAATGGTTCTTGCTCCTAAACTACCTGCCAATAATGCTACTCTAACTAGCAGGGGACACTAACTATTCTAAGTCTAAGCTTGTCTAAGGGATTAGGGAGAGAGAATTGGCCAATAAAATGGGAAAGCCTTACAGGGTAAAGTTGGTGCATAATCACATCACCCCTGGACGCTGATCAGAGTTCTCCAAATGCGTGATCATTCGAAGCATCCAGTGCGATTGCACAACATGGAGCTTTTCCCAAGTGTGGGACCTCACGAAATCTAGAAAAGCTCTCCGGATGAAGGCCAAGCTCCTATTCCTCTGATTTAGATGCACCAATAAAATGCAGAGGTTTTACCACAACCTAATCTAATTTGCCAAGGAGACAGGGAGCAAGAAGAATGCATAAAAATAAAACCTAAACTATGGAGGTGATGCACCGAGGAATGTTAAACACTCGTTTTGCAAAATTAAACACAGACCACATAGATGCAATACCTGGACACCATGCACAGGAAACCAAACTGCAATGAGAGATCAAAATAACAGCAATGAATACATGAGAGGGTTTAGAATCAATCATAGACATATATACATTGCTCAAGGGTCGATACAGTACATTGCAGTGGCCAAGAGGAAAAAAACGGCATTACAATCCATATGGGAGGTTTGAAAACTCCACAAATTCTCTTGCGAGCAGGAGAGAAGGGAGCGTATAAAACAGAAAATGTCCAACCCTTTTTTTTTAGAGCCTCTCCCGGCCATTTTATATGAAGAAAATGAGGGAGAAGAGAAGAATTTGGAGCTTCCCCAACCACCTCCAAAACTGCACCTAACTTCCACAAACCATGGCGGTAGGTAAAAAACTCAACAGCCACTCGAAACATGGCATTTACTGTCCATTTCCAACATGTCAGGATTTTGTGCCTGTCGGGTTCAGGATTCCCTTGTGCATTTTGCATCGGGCTTGGGGAATGGCTCGACATGCTGCTTGATGTTTGCATTCTCCCGAACACCTGCTTCCGCCATGATTTCTGAGCTTTCCTTTGTGTCGGGGCGGAAGATGAACTTGCATGCGCATCGGGTTCGGAGGGGTGCTCGACATGCTTCTTTTTCATGTTTTCCCAACGTGCTTCCCCAACGTCGAGACCTGATTTCTTTTGCGTCAGGTTTTGGAGACCCCCCGACATATCCAATTCTTTGATGTCGGGTTTTGGAGACCCCCCGACATGTTTGGCCTTTGATGTCAGGTTTTGGAGACCCCCCGACATGTTCTTCTTTGCCTGTCGGCCGTTTCTGGAGACCTTGTTCGCGTCTCGAAGCCCGATGCATCCTTTGTGCGGTTCTTCCGAACCCTTGCGACAATGTCCTTGTTTCTCCCCCTCTGAAACCTGATTTGCTTGCGTTTATCTATATTTACCCGGGGGGGTAAATATATACAACAATTTGGCGACTCACGGGGTTACCTGCCTGCTAGGTAGAAGATCAATGGCCTTTTAGCGATCCATTGGGCATAGAGTCATAAGCAATAACCTGAAACCGATCTGATATCTGATCCTGAGCCTGATACCGCAACTCCTTCTCCGAGAGCACGCTGAACTGTAGAAAACCAACCCAGGAGCAACGAAACCTGTGCCAAAGCACTTAGGGAAACTGAAACCTAACTACAACAAGACAATGTGCATACGCACTTAGAGGAATTGAAATCTAGGCTAATATTTACAAGGGTAGAACTTTTCTCTCTTCAGTAGCAATGTTTAAGATAGATTCCGTTGACCGGAATCGGGAATTCTTCTCCGTCCAATGTAGAAAAATTGGAAGGCATTGCTATTTTTACATTCCATGACCATGTAGGGGCCACTCCAAATGGCGTCAAACTTGGAATGCTTCCCTGGTTTTGCCCTAAAGTCTGCATCCCCATTTCAGAACTAGGTCCCCTTCCCAGGAAGGTCCTTGGATCTTGCTTTCTTATCAAACCATCTTTTCACTAAGGCCTGATCTTTCTCAATTGTTTGAACTACATGTTCTCTAATTTCTGCCAATTCCATCAACTCTGCATACCTAGCCTCCATTGGTTTGAACTCAGCCAACTCCAATTGCTTCATGAACTCCAATGCAGGAAGTTCTAATGATATAGGCAATACTGCCTCTTTTCCATAGACCAACTTGTAAGGGGAATTACCTGTAGACCTCTTTGGTGTTATTCTGTCAGCCCACAATGCTGATTTTAGCCTGGTATGCCATGTTCTTTGATTTTCATCCAGAGTCCTCCTGATGATTTTTAGCAAATTTTTGTTCGTGGACTCTACCTTGTCCATTACCCTGTGGGTAATAATTTGAAGAGGTACTCAAGTAGATTCCATTCTTGACAGCCCATTCTGTAATCTTGGAACCTATGAATGCCAATGCATTGTCTGATATGATAGTGGCTGGCACACCAAACCTGGTCACTATTCCTTCATAAAACTCTAGTATATTAGACTCGTTTGCCTCTTTGAGCGCTACTGCTTCAGTCCACTTGGTGAAGTAGTCCGTTGCCATGAGAATCCACTTGTGGCCTTGGCTTGAGTTTGGATTGATGACCTCGATGAAGTCCAATCCCCATTGCATAAATGGTTGGTCAACCAAGATTGGGTGCAATGGAAGCGCTGCTGGTCTTTCTTTGCCCATGAAGAGTGCACATTTCTTGCACTTTCTTATCCATGTATAGCAGTCATTGAACACTGTGGGCCAATAATACCCTGCCTTCATTATCTTGAGAGCTGTTACTCCATGGGGCAAAATGTCCTCCAGAATCTTCATCATGAAAATATCGTAACACCCTCTCAATTTGACCTGTCCCAATGCACCTCAATAGAACTCCATTGATGTCTTTCTTAAACAAAACACCATCAACAAGCACATATGGAATGGCTTGTAATCTGAAGTATCTCCTTTTTGCTTTGCTCATTTCTGGGGGGCATAGGCCTGTCTGTAGGAAGTGTATCATACTCTGAGTCCAACAAGGAGTAGGCACATCATCATTTTCCTGTTCTTGACCATCCTGTAGTACCAAGGTAGTCTCTTTTTCATCACCTGCTTCAACTTGTTGACTTAAGGTTAGTTGTTCGCATAGTCCCTTTCCACGTACTAGTTTAGTGACCTTGATCTCGATGTCATATTCCATGACACGAGTGATCCATCCTGCACGTTTCTCATTCAGATCCTTGTTTAGAAGGAAGTCCTTGACTCCCGCATGGGAGACCATCAATTGGATCTTGTTGTTTGAGACTAGGTGCTTGAATTTCTTTAAACTCCTGATCACTGCAAGTACATGTTTTTCAATGAAAGAGTACCTAGTTTCGTGTTCCTCCAAGCCTTGACTGAAGAAAGCAACTGGTTGTTCTAATCCTCCTTTGTTCTGTTGTACTAGGATTGCAAGAAATTGTGTCTCCACCACCGAAGGCATATAACATGAAATCTTTGGAGAAGTCTGGATTGACGAGAGTCGGAGCTTGAGATATAGCTTCCTTTATTTCCTCGAAACTTGCCTTGCCTTCAGATGTCCACTTAAATGCCATGCTCTTCTTTAACATCAACGTTATTGGCTTTACAAGAGCTGCAAAGTTTGGAACAAACCTGCAGACAAAAATTGATCCTTCCTAAGAAGCTTTGAAGAGCCTTCTTGTGACTTGGCAATGGCAATGCTTGAATTGCTTCGACTCTTTCTGGGTCAATCGTCAACCCTTCCTTTGAAACAATATGGCCTAGAAGTTTTCCCTCGTGAGCCAAAAATATGCATTTTTTTGGGATTCAATGATACCCCAAATTTTCTACATCTCTGAAATACTTGCCTCAAATGTAAGAGGTGATCCGCTGCATTTTTTTGAGAATACAGTGATGTCGTCAAGGTATATTAGAACTATTTTATTGATCAACCCCTTAAATGCCATATCCATTGCCCTTTGGAAGGTGGCTCCAGCATTTGATAGCCCAAATGGCATCTTCTTGTAGGCATATGTCCCCCATTTGGTGGTGAAAGCCATCTTGAACTGGTCATCTTCTTTCACCATCACCTGATTATACCCTGAGTAGCCATCTAGGAGAGAGAATCTCTCTGAAACCGGATACTACTTGCAATATCTGTTCCATTGACGGAAGTGGGTAATGATCTTTGAGAGATGCCCTGTTGAGGTCTCAGAAGTCCACACATAACCTAATTTCTCCCGCTCTTCTTCCTGACCAGAACCAAGTTCGCAACCCAGCTTGAGTGCTTGATCGGGAATATAATGCTTGCCTCTATTAGCTTGTTTAATTCTTTCTTCATTAGAGGCTCAATGTGAGGGTTGACTGGTCTCTACTTCTGTCTGATGGGGCTTAGCATCCAGATCCAATTCTATGGTATGTTGTGCCAAATTTGGATATAGAATCCTCTTAAGTCTTCATAGCTCCAAGCGAAGACATCTGGAAATTCTTGGCAAAGCTGTATGAAATCTGATTTCTCTTGCTCAGTGGCCACTTTACCAATTTGAAGTGTTTTTCCTTCCCCAACCGGAATTGGCTCTGAATCTTCTCTCTTGACCTGTATGTTAGCCTTTTCCTTACGGAACTGGTCGTTAGGGTTGAAGATAGACTCCAACATTACTAAACCCTTAGGAAGCTTGTTTGTCCGTAGCTGCACCACTTGATCCCCATATTGCTGCTCTAGCCTATCTTGATTTCTAGCTGAGAATTCAGCTTCTTCTTGCAAGAAATTGACGATCTGTTGATCGTTCTCAAACACCTGCCAGCTTGTGTTGTTATCTGGAACTGCTGGCCTCACAACCACATGGATATGTGGCTGCATCGTTTTTCTCTTCTGATGTTGTCAGCCACATCAAAACGTTGCTCCAACTGCTGCGAGCCTATCTGCGGCTTCATTTTTCTTCCTGGGTATGGACACAATGCTGAAAGCTTCGAAATCCTCAATGAGGTCCCATACCCTATTCTTGTAGCTCTTTAGCAGGTCATTCTTTGTAGCATGTTGTCCCCTAACTTGGTTGACCGATTAGCTCGCTATCTCCAAACACCTGCAAGTTCTTTATGCCCTTTTTCCTGGCCCAATGAAGTCCATGAATCAAGGCCTCATATTCAGCTGTGTTGTTTGAACAAGAAAACTGGAAACTAAAAGCTGAATAATACTTGATGTCTTGTGGTGAAATCAACACTACACCACCTCCAGCACCTTGTCTGCTTCTCGAACCATCGAAGAATAATTTCCAAACTTTGCTTTCATCTCTTTGTTCAGGCTGAATGATGTCGGGAATGGGTGAATTTTCTTCATGTATACAATACACGCCCAATTCAGATTCTTCAATTTCCTTGTATGGGTCAAATTCATGACTCTTGTTTGCCCATTCATCCAAAGTTAAATCAGGAATTCCCTCGACCTTAGTACCTGCTTCTAGATCACTTGAACACTCCTCCTGATCAAAAACTGAGAAATTTGCATTGATAGGACCTGGTACATAAGGCTCAATATGGAAATTGGCAATTGATTCTGATCTGATTGTTGCTTTAGCTCCATACCTTGTCCTGAAAATCATGTGTGACCAATCTGCAGATAAATATCCACCGATCTTTGCAGTGAAGTCCTTGATAAACACAATGCAAAGAGTGGCGGGAGGTCAATTACAGACACATCTTGCAGGACTGTAACATTAGGACATGAATGTAGTGTTAGGCTTAACCCCTTGATGACCCCAACTGTTCCCACTACCGTTCCATCTAGCTGTACTACTCCTTTCAGCACTGGCTCATACTTCAGACCCAGTTGATCCGCTATTTGCTTCGGCATCACTGAACTACTTGCTCCTGAATCTATCATGCAGTTGTGTACCAAGTGGTTTCCAACAATCAATGAAACATAGAATGGTGGAGGCTTCAAAATTTTTCTTTGTCTGGCCCCCATCATGTTGCACTGCATTAGTGAGAACTTTCTCATGTCCCTGGTTTGATACATTTGTGGCAGACCAATTAGCCATTGTAGCTTGCAATAAATCTCGTTGCCCTGGGATCACCAGTGATTCCCACATGGAAATGTTCACATGTGTCTTCTTCATTTGATCGATGATGTTGAAGGGGGATGAATTGTCCTTTTTCTGTCCCTTACTTGGTGCAACCTTTTCTGGAGCTTGAACAGGTGCGTGTGTTGCTACAACAGGTACCTTAAGCTGATTTTGCACATTTGGAGCTATGTTTGGTCTGCTGGACCCCCTGTTGTGTAAGAGTGGGTTGAGAAACAACTGGATTAGACGGTTGTCCCTCTTCTATGCTTCTCTTCTTTGACCGTGTGTTGGCAGCCATGCCTTGAAAAGGCTGTTGGTTAACTCCACAGAAGTCTTCCGTTTTCCAATTTGCCAATGTGGTTTCTGTCGGAGGTCCCTCTTGTTGCGTTCCTTGCTGCTGATTCTCTTCCTGACTTGGTTCTTGAGGAACACCAATGGTTTGCACCATCAAGGCCCTGATTCAGTGCACCATTAAAACATGCTGACTGATTGTGAGGTAGATTGCAAGGGTAACACCAGTCGTACTCCTGTGCCATGTTGTTTTGCATTGGAACCAAGGCTCTTGAGGATGTCGCTGTATTTGGATCATACCGGCTGAAATGGCCTGGCAGCTTGAGGTTGTCCTTGGTTTTGGTTTTGATTTGCAGCCTGAGGTGGTGGTGGTCTATTCTGTTGGTATGAGGGCCTAGCCTGGTACTGTGCTTGAGGCTGATACGGTCTAGCACTTTGAGCTTGTTGTCTTTTGATAGTCACAAGCTCATTTCCAAGGTTCTGCAGTTGTTTCATGACCTCCTGCAATTCCTTTGAAGTATTTGAAGATGTGGATGCCTCATTATTGCTTTGATTTCTAGGAGTTGGAATGGGATTCAACTCTGGTGCTTGACTGGTTGTAGGATTTCCCATATCCGGATAGAGAGGCATTGGTGGCCTTGGTGCAGAGCTTTCCAGCTTGGATCAAACAGTTCTCTGCTCTAATCGTTGTGTCATAGGCCCTTGGCAGTGTTGTCCCTCCCATTGATTGGATCATCATGGCTATCTCTGAATTTATAGCCTTTAAGAAATAAAGGAATGCTCCTTCGGCAGTTGGTCTAACAGCTATTGGAATCCTGTCCCATGTCCGTTGGAACCTGAAGTTGAAATCTGTCATTTGCTCGTTAGGAGCCCTTTTAATTGTTGTCAGCTATTCCAATAAAGACAAATTATCCGCCCCTCTCCCCAAATTGGTTGCAAAGAGCTGAACAAAGTTGGTTCCAATTGGTAATAGACCCCGCTGTAAGGCTCCTAAACCATTGTAAGGCCTTGCCTTTGAAAGATGAAGCCAACAACTTGACTGCAACATCCATTTCATTTATTTCGTGGATTGCGCATACATTAGCAATATCCTGGATGTGATCAATAGGAGTAGTATGATTTTCTCCTGTGAAATAGGGGATATTCTTTAGTGCTGCAACTGGAATTTGATTCTGAGCATTTAGGGCAAGTAGACTACTGCCCGTGAAATTGACAAAGGGATTCGGTGGTAGATGTGCCATTATGATTGGCCTAAGAACCCTTGTTGATGCGAGAAAAGGCCTACCAGGTGGAGGTGTAGACAAAGTCCTGTTAGGCGGAGATGGTGATCTTTATGGTCTTCTTCCTCTCCTTCCTCTACCTGGTGATAGTTGCAAGTGGAAAAACATCCCTTCTTCTCGAGTATTAGACCTGGTTCAAATTCTTCTCATGTGCCTGGGCAACTTGTGCTGCTACACCACTGAACTCTATCCCTTCGGAGTTTGTCAGAAGTGTTAGAGAACGAGCCTCTAAAAGGACTAGATTTTGCCAATTTACACACCAAACTTGACAGTATTGAAAATATAATTAAAATTTGAAGGACCCAGAGGAGACAATCTTCAATCCGGAATTCGGCCCTTGTTGTGCAGCCTGCAGATCCTTGAAAAGTACAAGCGGAACTCAGGTCATGTAATTCATCTCACAAAACCCGAATTACCATGGTCAGAACTCGAGACATGCTCGACATCCCTCAAAACCCAAAAAGACTATTGTTGTGTATAGGATCATGCAATGCATCCCCTAAAACCCAAAAAGACTGTTGGGTCTGCTTTGATGTTTTCGGACCCCGAAAACCCGAAATCACTAAATACCCGAAAATCTTGGAAATCAAAATATCAAAAAACTAAAGATACCCTTTTGAAGGTTACCTTCAGATCTACCAACTGTTGAAATTTTGACCTATTTTGAGCAAGATAAACCCTTGAAAAATGATTTCGGAGTTCGGCCTGGACGGAGCAAAATCTGAAATTTTAAAACTTGCAATTTCTTAGTCCGAAAATCGTGAAAAACCCCTTCAAATCTTCATGGAATGACCTCTTGGTCCCACCGGCCGCGTGCCAAAACTGTTGGTGCAAAAATCACAGCACCCCTGGACGCTGATCAGATTTCTTTGTTGATCGTTCAAAAGCATCTAGTGTGATTGCACAATATGGAGCTTTTCCCAAGTGTGGGACCTCGCGAAATCGAAAAAGCTCTCCGGATGAAGGCCAGACTCCTATTCCTCTGTTCAGATGCACCAATAAAATGTAGAGGTTTTACCACAACCTAATCTAATTTTCCAAGGAGACAGGGTAGAAGAAGATGCATAAAAATAAAACCTAAACTACGGAGGTGATGCACCGAGGAATGTTAAACACTCGTTTTGCAAAATTAAACACAAACCACACTAGATGCAATACAAACACCATGCACAGGCAACCAAACTACAATGAGAAGATCAAAATAATAGCAATGAATACATGAGAGGGTTTAGAATCAATCATAGACATATATACATTGCTCAAGGGTCGATACAGTACATTGCAGTGGCTAAGAGGCAAAAAATGGCATTACAATCCATATGGGAGGTTTGAAGGCTCCACCAAATTCTCTCGCGAGCAGGAGAGAAGGGATGCGTGCAAAAACAGAAAAATGTCCAACCCTTTTTTTTAGAGCCTCTCCCGGCCATTTATATGAAGAAAATGAGGGAGAAGGGAAGAATTCAGAGCTTCCCCAACCACCTCCAAAACTGCACCTAACTTCCACAAACCATGGTGGTAGGGAAAAAACTCAACAAACTTGAAACATGGTGAACTGTCCATTTTCGTGTCGGGATTTTGCGCCTGTCGGGTTCGAGATTCCCCTTGTGCATTTGCATCGGGCTTGGGGAATGGCTCAACATGCTGCTTGATGTTTGCGTTCTCCCGAAACCCGCTTCCGCCATGATTTCCGAGCTTTCTCTTTGTGTCGGGGCGGAAGATGAACTTGCATGCGCATCGGGTTTGGAGGGGTACTCGACATGCTTCTTTTGCGTCGGTTTTCCCGACGAGCTTCCCCGACACCGAGACCCGATTTCTTTTGATGTCGGGTTTTGGAAACCGCCCGACATATTTTCTTTGATGTCGGGTTTTGGAGACCCCCCGACATGTTCCTTCTTTGCGTGTTTCTCCACCTTGTTCTCTGAAGACCCGATTTCCGACTTTGTGTCGGGTCTTCCAACCCTTGCGACATGTCTCTTGCGCCATGCTTCTCCCCCTCCGAAACCTGATTTGCTTGCATTTATCTATATTTACCCGGGGGGGGTAAATATATACAACAGGTATCAAACCTCTTGCATAAAAAAAATGTTGAAAATGCATTTAGAGGGGGACACACAGTAAAAAGAACACTTCATGCCCGTAATCTCTAAAAGAAGGTAACTTAATGTCTAAAAAATATCCAAACATTAAGGAACTACACATGAATTATTAAGAACCTAACAGGAACTTGGGCACCAATGCACGATGTAGGTTGCCTACAAGTAGACCATCGGTTGCTGAATGCGGAAACGTATTAAGTAGCGGATAGGTCACTCGTAGGTAACCAATATCGGGAATTGGGGGTTCCTTAGGCCTGTGTAAATGAACTTGTTAGGAAACAATTGATTCGTAATGGATTAATCTACTTAAGATTATTAAATCCAGAAAAATGTGATGAGATGATAGTCAGGTGATGAGAAGCCAAGTTTAGGTGAGCTGTGCACTCGTCTAATCTAAGCGTACATAGTACAACTAGAAAACTTTGGCCAAAGTATTGTACTTGCTAGGTACATTGTCTAATCACCATGATCCTTCAATCTTGAAGTGTAGGATATAAGATGGAGTTACCAGGTGAAATCTAGGTAGAAGCTAGAGGATCAGTCACAAGATCTCAATACCTCAGCGCGGTAAAACTGGAGAAGCTAATTATGGACATTTAATTGAATGTTAAGGGTGATCATAGAGATCAGGGATATGAAAACCTTACAGCTGCACAAGGTTTATTACTAAGTTATAGGATGGATTAAATTGTTAAGACTTGCTACACAAACAAGTATAACTAGTTTCCAAAATAAATTATGTAGAGGAATGTATGCTCTTTGTTAAGATAATCTGACTTGCTACATTAACTAGTATTGCAGAGGAATGTCTATATGTTGTTGTAAAATATTATACTAAATTGGGGTTTGAATGTCAAGGTTGTTACATTGAGATAAGTTTGCATAGAGATATAACACTGGACTTGATTTTAATGCACAACGATGGGCGGAAGATAATATTTATGAGACATTCTTTAGCTTCTTTCCAGTATAATTGTATGAGTGGATGGAAGCATATGCATTAGGGAAGCGTTGGGATCCTAGGCCGAAAATTTGGATGTAGGAAGATTACAATAATTTGTTCGATGCTGATGTGGAGTGGACTATAGTTGTATATCATTGGTGGGATGGTGTGTTACACAATTATACATTGAAGTACATTGTTTCTACTTACTTGTGTCTATAGGAAGCTGAAATTAGATTCTTACGTGACCGCAAAGGATTGTATTTATACATGATACCATTGGTGATTAAAATATTGATTATAGATATAGATTTAGAGAGCCTCCCTATGGCTAGATAAAACCCCACCGCACATAGGGACAGGAGCTGGTGCGGTGAAAGATGATGGACTTGGCGATAGATAGACAGAGAGAGGAAATACGACTTAGGTTTAATGAAGCACGATATATGGAAATGACACATGCACATGAAATTGAGGAATCACTTAGGTTGAGGGGAATGATGGCTCTCGAAGATTTTGAAGCTCTTGTGGAAGACGAGGAGACACAACATCAAATACTCCTGACTTTGGGAAAGTGCAGTAGAGAGTCCCCTTCAGCTTCAAATTAGAGCATGTCAGAGGAAAGGACAAGGACTACAGGTGCACATTTGATCCCACCTAGCCACCTAGCCCTAGTACTTGGTGTTCTAAATCTAGAGGTAGTTATTGAGAAGCAGGTTAGTACAGGTTGGAAAACAGAGATGGGTAGGTATCATTTTTCATTAGATTATGAAGTGCATCATACAACACTTACACCTATGGTAGTGTAACATGAACCATTGTTTGGAAGTACATTTATAGGGGTATTATTAGGCACATCAACATGACATAATATGGGTGTGCATACCATTAGAAGCACTTATGTGGGTGCTGTAACCACGTAGACCATGGTTGTTTAGTTCATTAATAAAATTAGGACACATGGGAGTATGTCAACTGGTCCACAACACGTAGTAGTGGGTGTAGGAGGATCAAGTAGATCAGGTGGATCGAGAGGATCAAGAGGATGGAATACCGATATATGTTATGGTTCTAGAGCTGGTGGACAAGGTCCATACCCACAAAAACCACCTTAACAACCTCTATAACCATAACAGACACCTCAGGTATACTTTGAGATGTCTCTTCACTTTACAGAGTATAGAGGTATTGAATATGCATTAAATAATGTGTATAAGTGTGAGTTACTAAATAATACTAAAGGAATTACAACTTTAGATAGAAAGGCAAGTCAATTTACCACCACTCTTCAAGGGCGTGCACATAACTGGTATAAGAAGTATTATCCACATCAGACCGTGGTTGATTATAATGCTTTTCACACTATGTTTCTGGTGGCATTTCACATTCCAAAGTTTGAGAAATAGAGCATCAGTGCGCTCATGGATATCAAGCAGGGCTTATCTAAAAGTGTGAGGGAATATGATGTCTGTTTTAAGACTTTGCTGTCCAAATTGTCTTATGAAATTCATCAAAGTCATCATGCATAGTGGGATTTTGGAGGATTGTTGACTTCATTCCTTAGAGATCTATCTCATAAGACATATAATGATCCACGCAAGGCCTTAGAAGCATCCCTGTGTGTTGAGGTGGCTAGAAGTGTTGATATTGGAGTGAGCCCATTCTTAGAGGCACAAATCAAAACCATGATAAAAAAGTTAGAGAAAAGTTTTGTCAATTCAGCTCATGAGATGCACAATGGTATATGGTGCATATATGTGAGGTTAAAGAACATACTAAGGATATTTTACCACACAATTTAGTGTGTATGTTGTTATTGGATTGTGAGGTCTCTCTATTGAACCATGATGTTCGGGATTTTCCTCTTTTGCAACGTGCTATTCATAAGGTGTCTATGTATTTTAAGATTTGTAAGTCCCATACTCACAAAACTGGTGATTGTAGACTGATTGATCATATTCACGAATCCATTGAGATATGGGTGCACCAGACTAGTGTGGCGAGTGGATCAAATGAGAAGGAAGGAAAAAGTAATGAAGGGAACAAAAATAAGGATAATATGAATGAAGGCTTCTAAGGAGGATATCAAGGTCATGGTTGCGGGGGTGGAAGAGGCAGAGTCATGTGAGGAACTTGTTACACTTGTGGATCTCCTGATCACTATCATTGTGATTTCCCCTAGAGTACAACTTTCTCATGGTGTGGGAAGCAACACAAGTTAGAGCAATGCCTATATATTTATGAGCACATGAGTAAGAATAAGAAGAAGGAAAAGGGCATGGGGATGATCAAGGTACATCCCACCATTGCTGATTAGTGACTACATAAGAAGACACATGATCCTGATTTACATATAGTATTGGATACCACATGCGATGAGGCTACATGTATATGTGAGCCTATGATAGTTAAGCCACTCGTCACACAGGAAGAAGTGATACATTCTAAGTATCATGACACAATGCATCAAAAGAAAGTATACTAGGAGACTATAGGAGTCATCAGGGACATTCAGGGAGAGCTACCGTTCTTAAAAGAATAGGCGTGTGAGAGATAATGTGCAAGGAATGTTAGCTCCCATAGAAGGATTTAGATGTCCTAATGGAGGTGTGTAGGATGTAGTGTGAGGATAATATCATTCCTTTTCTGAGGGAACAATTACGAGAAAAGGTACCTCGCTCTGGAGTTGAGCACAAGAGATAGACACTTCACATAAATCTACCACCTCAAAATCATGAATTTGAAAAAGAGATTACACTTGATGCAGTAATCAATGGGTGGTTATTATGGAACATTATGATTGAAGCAGGTGTGGAGGTGAATGTGTTGAGTTTGGATGCATGGAATCAAATGGGTAGACAACCACTGCAACCATATTCTAATGTGTTGTATATGAAAAATAAGACTAAGGATATGCCTAGGGGTATTAAAAGATGCATCCATTACCATACATAGAGCCATGTTTACTGGAGAATTTGAGGTATTAGAGCTTGCAAAAGAAGAAAACTTCCAAACATTACTTGGATGGCCCTGGTGCTACGAGAATAATGCTGATATACACTTTAACAATAGGTACATCAGTTTTGAGAATAAGGATGAACGTGTGATCATAAGCTTGAATGATAAAAAGGTAGAGCCTTATATTGATCCATTGAGAGAAGGGGAACTTAATCGAATCTATGCTCATACATTGTGCGATCTAGAGAATATAAAACCATCAAAGGAAGGCATCCTTTAGTGGGAAGGCATGAAGGGTGCCAATGAAACTAGTATTGTTGCTTGTGATAACTGGGCTCATGGAATGTTCGAGATGGTCAAGCCTGAAGTTAAAGGAAGGGTCACCAGGATGATTAGGCCATGCATGGTGAGGTGGTTGGGATCAACTCAAGTGCTAAGGTATATTAGTGAATGGAACCCCAATACATTTTTGCTCACCATGGATAATCAATGGCAGAATGAAGGGGATAAAAGAAACATGATAGTATATAATTTACACAAGATAGTAGAACAATGGTGGGAAACACATACAGATGGCCTTTTGGAATGGTGAGAAGTGAGAATCACCTTTTCTACTAGGTTTACTCTGAGCAATGTACCCACACAAACATGTGAATTTAATGGGAAGTACCCTACCTATTTTCACATCCATAATTGTGAGAGACTATGGTTACAAGGAAAGGAGGCCTTACCATCATCACTTTGGGTACAAAAAATATACTCCACATTGCAAGAATGCATGTGTGTATGGTATGTCCATGCTGAGTTGAAAAGAGAAAAAACAAATTGATAGGAGATGACTGTGGGTATGATGAAAACATATGAATATTTTTCTACTAAGCCTGCAGTCCATGCAGTACTACAGATCATGAAATGCATCACTTTGGGAGATAACAAGAAGGATGAAGAGATCATGCTTGAGCTATTTGAGGAACCTAATCTTGAGGCACACCTTGATCTTGAGGAGATAAAATAAATACGGATGCGCAGGGCCTGGGAGGAAAAAGTAAATGGAAAATTGGTATATATTATAGATGATGAGGAAGTTGATAACCTAGATGTTAGCCACACTAAAGGTGCACGTGAGGTGATGGAAAATGTAGATGAGAAGGCACGCATGTACCATATTCCTATGAAGAAAAAGGTTAATATTGGTCCTAAGGATGAACCCAAGGAGGTCATTATTGGTGATTATTGGTTATAACAAGAAGTAGCAAAGATTATTAAACTCTTATGTGAATTCCATGACTTATTCCCATGGGGATACCATGATTTAAAGGAAGTACACCTGTATTAAGGAGAAATGAAGATCAAGCTGAAAGAAGGTGCACACCTAGTTAGGAAGAGGCCTTATAGGATGAATTCTAATCTACGTGTGAAGGTGAAGGAGGAAATCGACAAGATGCTCAAGTCTTGATTTATTGAGCCTATTGAAGAATTTGAATGAGTGAGCCCCATGGTTATAAGCATCAAGAAGTATGGGAGGATAAGGATTTGTGTAGATTACAGGCAACTTGATGCTTCATGTGTTATAGATATGTTTCCTACCCCTTTCATGAAATAAATTCTTGAAGGAGTTGATGGGTGAGAGATATGTTCTTTTGTTGGTGTGAGTTATTTTCCACATCATTAGGTGAGTCTTCTCACTTAGGTGAGATCATAGGTCCATGTGTCATTTAGGGGCCATTATGATATTCTCTTACATGTCAATGCATCAGTGTGTCATATGCATCATTGGGAGTTACACTTCTATTATAGGAATGTAACTCCCCCTCTCAACTCGAGTTGTGATGATTGCAGTACTGGGGGTTACTCAACACCTCCTATATGTACACCCCTTTGGATCTATGAGATAGAGAGAGATTTTGTGGATAGTGTTGACCAAAATAAGCTCACACTTATTTTTGGTCAACTAACACCAATTTTTCCCTTTTTTTGCTTCAATCTAAATTTTTATATATTTTAAGCACTTAAGGTCCCCTGAAAGCATTTCCATTAGATAGGAAATTTCTTCCCCTTTCCAAAAATATAAAGGAGTCCTTTTAACTCATATTTTGAGAGTTACGGGCCGGTGGGCTTGGAAGGATTTTTTTTCCAAAAGTGGGCTGACGGGCCTGGGGAAGAATTTTTGCCAAATGGGAAGATTGTGGACCGGCAGGGTGGCGGGAGATATTTTGGTATTTTTTCACTTTTCACAAAAGGAACAAGTTATAATTGCGGGCCCGCGAGCCTGGGAAGGATTTCTTTTGCTAAGTGGAAAATGCAAGCCGGTGGGCCTGGGGCTGACTTTTGGGAAATGGGAAGTTGTGGAGCCATGGGCATGGAGAAGTCTTTTTGCCAAATGTAAATTTTTGGGGCTATGGGAGTTTTTTGTATTTTTTGCAACTTTCATAAGAGCACAATTTCAAAGAAGGGTCAATGAAAGCCTACACGTGTCATCGCGGTGCATGTTCAAAGGCAAAATATGGAGGTAGGTCCACAATAAGTGCCATTCCACTACGTGTCTCAATGGCGTACCTCTAGAGCTAGGACCCAAGGGGTAGTCTCCAAATAAGCACAGGATCACCATGTGGTCAGAGTCAAAAAAGGGACATAGCTGACCGTTTAATTGACTAAGTATAAGAGGGTCGGCGGAAGCCTCCACATGTCTCTTCCATGTAACTTCAAAGGCAAAATCCAAAGGTAGGTCCCAAATGTGCGCTGAGCCTCCACGTGTATCAGGTGAGGTAGAATGTCTTTGCTAATGGGAGGGACTTAGGTAGAAGACAAAGGAAATAGAGCACGCAACGGAAGCCTCCACGTTCCTCATCCACACAACTTCAAAGGTAAAATATGGGGGCAGTTTCCAAATGAGCGTGAATCCTCCAAGTGTCTCAGGTCAGGAACAATGTCTCTGCTAACAAGAGGGGCTTAGGAAGAAGATAAAGGAAATAGAGCAGGCCCGGGACGACGTCACGTGTCTCTTCGGTGTAATTTAGAGAGTGAAAGAAGGGACTTAATATTCAACATGCACGACGCTGCCACGTGGACCCTGTAGGGGAAGACTCATTCACATATTGTGAGTCCACATTAAACACCTGACCCTTGACCTTTAGGAAGCCATAAATTTTTACCGGGAGCTCAGTTTTGAGTGGGAAAGGACATTTTGGAAAGCTCTTAGTGTAGGCTTCTCACCCACCACCATTATGTTTCAGTCCACCATTTCGAGGCTTTCAAGTCTCCCACCTGCCGCCATAATGAAGGACATGCCTCCTTCTTACCCAGCAAGGAACAACACGTGAAGGCATGGCCTCTGTCAGGGAACCCATCATTGTTGTAGGTGAATTTCAATGCTTCTAGGGTGGTTGGAGTAGGTGAATTTAATGCATATCTAGGGGTGGTTGGAGCAGGGTTCAAATTATTCCCTCTCTCCTTCTCTCATTCTTCTATATATTGTAAAGGAGGGACATATTTTAAAAGGTTGGTAATCTTTTCTCTCCTACCCCCCTCTCTCTTTCTTCCTTAGGGTCGAATGTGGAGCTTAAGCCTCATTCCATTGCTCTGTAATGGAATTTTCTTTCCTCTTTCCTATTGATGATGTACTGTGTGAACTTATGGAGTAATAAAATATGTTTTGTGATGCATCTTGTCCATCCTTCCTTGTTTTATTGTCTCTTCTTACCTCTCATCATTATAAGGTATACTGTGCATACTCCTATTTTCTATTGTAGGTTTTGGGAGTTGTGTTTAATGGGTTTGAAGTGGTGTTCTATGTGACATTCATCTTTGGTTTGTGATGCATATGTCCATCCTCTCCATTTCTCACCTCTCTCCATTTCAGGCAGTTGGATTTGTGATCAGCCACTTCCTTTTCTGGTGTATCACTACTTAGTGTAGGGTTTGTTTTCATGCACTCTCTATCCCTGGTCCCTTGGAAGGTTAGATTAGGATTAAATAGTTTTCCTACACTAGATTAGCTTATGGCAGGTAGTTTAGGAAGAAAGAAATAGACTTTCTCCAGAGGTATATCTCAATTATGAAATTCCCACAACTTGAGAGATAATACCCATGTTGTGCAGTCAGACCGAATGAGCTCAAGCACTTAGATCCGAGGCCACTTAGGGGTACTATGATTTTGCATCAACAGTTTTGGCACACCCTATGGGAGATTGTTGTTATATTGGTGATAACATCTTTTTGAGGTATCTCATTATAAAGAGATCAAATCTCAACTGCCAACACCTGTGACTCAAACATCATCCTCAGATTATGGAACGCCTAGTGGGACATCCTTTACAAGCACCATACCACTGTCCAATTCATCAAGATATACATATAAGAACTTGGTGAGATAAAGTCCTAAAATGCCTTATGAGGCAATATGCATGAAGCAGATATGCAGGACGCCATTCTTTAGTAAACAAGGGCATAACCTATGAGTATGCAAAACTTCTTCCCATTTAGTGGTGAAAGTCCATCCACTATTCTTTGCCTTCTTATGTCTATCCTCTTCCATTCCATGATACCTGTGCAATCATGAATTCATTCAGCGAATTTGGATCTCATATTTGCACCAACAATAGTACAATCGACCTCTGATGTATTTCACGAATGGTCCAGATCGGTGTTATGATTAGATTCAGAATCAATTACGGATGCACCTTTTAAATCCCTGTAATCCACACAGGATCAGTTCAGCTATGGAACTTATCAAGAACAATGGGACACATACCATGGTGAACAATTACATGGAGAATGCTTGATTGGTAATGGAGAAGATCCAAAATTGGAGGCTTTTATGGGGCAGTTCAAGGGCTACAACAAAGATGAAAGCATTCTATGATTGGTTCTGTAGGGCACCTTTTCCATGGCATGCCCTTTTCTAAGACACTACATCCCACCTGAGAAGCTTGACCTCATGATTGAGATGATAGCCCCAACTTGCGCAATGGATGAGGAGATAAAGGCCTACAAACTTGGTTATCGAAGAAAACCTTTTCAATGGGCAAGTCCCATAATCTCGTAATCTTTCTCTTTTCCTCCTTCAAGTTCAACACCATCTCAACCCAATGCTTCAATTTCCAAGTCTTCCCATATGCTGCACCAAGTGTATGACATTCCCTTCTCCATCCCCTAGTTTTCCATCTCACCTCATTTCCTCTTCCCTCTTGTTCAATTCCAAATCCAAGTCCCATCCATTAAGATGTAAATCTAATACCTTCCCCTCCACCACAAATAAGGACAACAATTAGTGGAGACCCCACCAACCACTCCCCCTACTCTCCCAAACCATGTCAGGGAGAAACTCTTCAAAAACCAGTCAAGGAGAGAAACAAGAAGAAGATGCCTCATTCAAAGAGGAAATTATTGGAAAAACTTAGTCAAGCTTAAATCTTAGATTCAGTAATTATTGTAAATTATAAGTCCCTTGATGGTTAACTCCTCATGGAGGTACCAGGCTGGTGGCAACCTCGAGTTTGTAAGGTGAAGAACAAGAACTAAGTGCACCCAGATCAACAAGGTGGTATGAATGTAGCTTCCATGGAACTCTATCTGAAGAGGATCTCTGATCACAAGCTGACAACACAAGTGGTGAAGAACAGGAGATACTCATGAAATCCAAAACCTGAGGAGTGCATTGCTTCTTGTGGAGGAGAACCATATAGTTTCAGAGGCAATCAAGTGCTTAGCAGAAGACCACTCCAAGAACCTTCATTTCTTCCTCCCAACTTCATCCCCTTCAAGCTCTAATGTCTAAGAAGAGTTTGAGGTTTCAAATATTCATGTTTGAATATGAGGGAAACCATGGTGAGAAAAATACTGCAGATTATCAAAGGACACCATGGATGAGGTCGAGCACACACAACAAGACAATGAGGAGGCTAGATTATTTATCTAACTTGGAGGATTGCTTTGATGGAGAGGAGCCCGAGGAGATCACATCATTTTCTCCTCCATCAATTCAAACTTCCAAGCACATGAGTATGCTACCATGGAGGAGAACATTCCTAAGGACAAGCAACTTCCATCTCATAATGACCCTCTGGAACCAAGGTTGGAGGATCTTAATCTTCCATGTTCTTCTCAGGAGGAGGAAGGAAAAATCGAAGACCCCATCTCTTCCACACCATCTACCCAAGAAGGTCCCCAAGAAAACTCCATCCTTGGAGTTGAATTTCATAACCATGGGCACATCCATCAGATCAAACCATGCCCAATCAGGTACTTGGCTTCATTAGAGCCAAGGGAGAAGTCCAAAACCAGTCATGGCCACTTCATGGCATGAGGATGAGTATCAAAGCACCAAGGATCACCATCAACACCTTCTCTGGAGTCCAATGTAAATCAACTTGAAGAGGTATTTTTTATCTACCCATGTTGATACCTTGCATCCAATTTGGGTGGAAGATCAGCCTCTTGTCATGTTTCAAGATCACTCATCATAAAGCCATGTTCAATGTGCCAAATCATATGAGTGATGGCCTTGTCATTTTGAGAAAGGGAAGCTACTTTCTCCTTGCCAGTTGCAAGATTTGTTTGAGTTTTTCCCTTTATTAGGGTTAGCATAGAGTAGGTAGGTTTTGCTTTTAGCAGAACAAGTGATTTTGCACACTCTGCATATCCCACTTGGGGTGTGTATGATATTCCAATTTTGTACATAGCGTGTTGTGACTGCTTTTTTTTCTCCACAGGTTGTCTCACCATGTGCATTCGGTGTACCTCCATGGTTTCATTGGTAAACCTCCAAATGGCTGAGGGATCATAGTTTTAGAGATTAGAATATCATCTTTAGTATCAGGCTATAATTTCATGAAATCCATGTGAAATGGATGCTTTAAGTCAATGATCATTTCACCTAGCAGCCAGTTGATCTCCATCTAGTCATGCGAAATTTTGACCAAAATAATCTCACACTTAGTTTTGGTCAACTAACACCATTTTTCCCCTTTTTTGTGCTTCAATCTGAATTCTTATATATTTTAAGCAATTAACAGTTCCCTAAGAGCATTTACATTAGATAGCTAATTTCTTCCCCTTTCCGTAGAAATATAAATAAGTCCTTCTAACTCCTCATACTTTTGTAAATGGGCAGGCGGGCCTAGGAAGTATATTTTGCCAAAAGCAGGCTAGCGGGCTGGGGAAGAATTTTCACCAAATGGGAATCATTATGGACCGGTGATCATGGTGGGAGGTATATTTAGAATTTTTGTAACACTTTTCACAATAGGAACACTGTTAAAATTTCAGGCCCACGAGCTTGGGGATGAATTCATTTTGCAAAATTGATCAAAGTTGCGGAAGGACCGCGTGTGCCACAGGATGAAGTTTTGGGCCAAATTTAGGACAGCTGGGCCATAGAAGATATTTTTTGTAAGATTTATAAAAGCACACTCCTTCAAACCCATGCAGAAGGTGCCACATGCCATCATTTTGACGCCATCTTCAAAGGGTTAAATCCAGAGGTCTGGTCCTGTAAAAATGCCATCCCTCCACGTGTCCAGTTGGTCACAGCAAGAGGTCTCATCGGTAGTTGAAAAGTTGTAGTGCCCTATAAAGGTGCCATGTGCCTCATCACCATGTTCGCTAAGTAAGAATCGAAACCGGGGATAAATGAGTGCCATCCCTCCATTGGTCTGGAGCCTCAAAAAGTAAAATCACCTGTAAGTGTGTGGCCAATGGACTCCAATGTCTCTTCCACGCATCTAATAGGATGTTAGGTCCAAAGAGTAGGTTATCCCAAATGAGCGTTGAAGGCTTTCCACATGGTCAGATTCTGAAAAGGTAAGGTCAAGAAAATCTCCAAGCCGAGACATAAGGAAGACTTATGCGTCAGAAGCGCATCAAAGAAAATAACGTAGGTACCCAAACATGTGAATCCTCACGTGCCTCATCGGTGCAACTTCAAAGGTGGGCTCAATCTGAAGGATCAGTTTCCAAGAAGCCAGGAGCACAGAAGCCCTCCACATGTCTAGTGGTAAGACATATGTCTTTGCCAACAAGAGGGGCTTAGGTAGAACACAAAGGAAATAGATTAGGCCCACAGACAATGCCACATGTCTCTTCGACGCAATTTCAAGAGTGAAAGGAAGGGAATGAATCTTCAACATGCACGGGGCTGCCACATGGACCCTATAGGGGAAGAATCGTTTGCATATTGCGAGCCCGTGTTAAACGCCTGAACCCTCGAGCTTCAAGTAGCCATAAAGTTTGACCGGGTGCTCGGTTTTGAGTGGGAAAGGATGTTTTGGAAAGCTCTTGAATGCCAGCTTCTCACCCACCACCATCAATATTTCAGTCTGTCATTTTGAGGCTGTCAAGTCTCCCACCTACCACCATAATGAAGGACATGCCTCATCCTTTCTTTGGGCCCAGTAAGGAACAAAATGTGAAGGCATGGTCTCTTTTAGAGAACCCATTATTATTACATGAGAATTTCAATGCTTCTGGGGTGGTTTAATAGGTGAATTCAATGCAATGCATATCCAGAGGTGGTTGGACCAGGGTTTGAATTCTTCCGTCTCTCCTTCTCTCATTCTTCTATATATTGTAAAGGAGGGACATATTTCTAAAAGGTTGGTCATATTTTCTCTCCTTCTCTCTCTTTCTTCCTTAGGGTCGAATGTGGAGCTTAAGCCTCCTCACATTACTTTGTAATGGATTTTTCTTTTTTCTTTCCCACTGATGATGTACTGTGTGAACTTATGGAGTAATAAAATCTGTTTTTTGATGCATTTTGTCCATCCTTGTTTTATTGTCTCTTCTTGCCTCTCATCATTGCAGGGTATACTGTGCATACTCCTATTGATCTATTGTAGGTTTTGGGAGCTATGTTTAATGGGTTTGAAGTGGTTTTCTATGTGACATTCATCTTTGGTCTGTGATGCATCTGTCCATCCTCTCCATTACTCACCTCTCTCCATTTCAGGTAATTGGATTTGTGATCAACCACTTCCTTTTCTGGTGTATCACCGCTTAGTGTAGGGTTTGTTTTCATGCACTCTCTCTCTGGTCCCTTGGAAGGTTAGATTAGGATAAGATAGTTTTCCTGCACTAGAGTATCTTGTGGTAGGTAGTTTGGGAAGTGTAATGCCCACTTCCCTTTGAAAATTTTAGATACTGATCTTGATACTGTTGATCTTATTATGGACACTATTATGTTTTGTTTTAGTATGATGGATAGAGGTTAGATCATGGATTATTGTTGATCTGGATTTAGTTATTATGCATGATGATTATTAGATACATTTCTATATGTGGATGATGATATACTATTTGACATGGATATGTGATGGATGTTATTCGGCCATATGATTTTGAATATTACCTAGAAAATGAATATTTTATGATACTGATATAGTTGATTAATTTAAACTGAAAATGATAATGTTGATTTCTTGATGTTGTTGTGATTCACATGTTTAGATGATTTTGAAATATTGTTTATATCATTTTGGATGTTCTGATATGGCCACGAGGCCGAAGGAGGTATTTGTGTTTTGCAGGTCAAAATATCACAACAATGTCACGGGACTGGAGACTAACCATATTGAAATTATGGGTGAATTCAACAAGGTCACCATGGCAATTGTTTTGTGTGTGTGTGTGTGTTGCTTTATGTTAGGGATTCCCATGGGGGGGAATCACCTTTGAATGTGACCATGGGTTTGTGTAATTATTATGTGGTTTCTTTATTAATTTTGCATGTATTTATTTTGTGATGTGTTACCCCTTTCATTAATTATTTTTATGTTGTGTTAATGTTGTAAATAATCATGTGTTAAAATAAATAAATCAATATGTCATAAAAATGTAATTAATGAAGTTGTTGATCTTAAATGTAATGTTGTAAGAGTGTGTAAGAAATGTTGTAAGAAATGTGTAAGAAGGTGTAAGAGATATGTAAGAGAATGTAAGATTTTTTGGAGTGTGAAACACTTCATCCTTTTGGGAAATTCGAATTTGTCCTTGGAGGCTCTATTTGGAGGCTTGTGGGACAAGTTAAACTTGTCCCACACCTCTTAAAATTATTCACCAACCATACCTATGGTTTGGAGGTTAAATTTAGGCCTTTTTAATGCATTTTGAAATGACTATTTGTAAGTTTTAATTGCACTTCTCTTACATGTTTTAAATTCAGTCCTTTTGGGGTATGGGTTATTTTAGAGTGTGTAAGTTAATTTGTCATTTTTATTTATTATGTTTAGGTGAATGATGTTGACTTTGGTCTTGGGGTTGAGGAAGAATGATGTGGCATCCCACATGGATCCACATCATCCTCTTCTCTTCCCTCTCCTTTAAAAATTCAAATTTCTTGCTTGTTTGGGTTGTTGAAACTTTGCATACCTTCCTTGGGGGCGAATTTCTTGCTGATTTTTGGAGTTTTGCTGGTGAAAGAAGATTGGAGACCATTGTATGTTGTGTGTTGCTGATTTTGGACTGCATTTTGGCATTTGGAAAGCTTGTTGATCTTGGAACAAACTCCATTATGGAGAGGTAGGAACTTGAGCCTTTTTAAAATGCTTCTTTCTCTTGCATGCTTGAATGGAAATGGTGAATGTTGTTATGTGTGTGTTGGCTGGTTGGGTAGACTGCTTAGGATATGGTGTAGGAGAAGGCTATGGGGATTTCATATGGGGGGCATAAGGGAATGCCAATGGCATCATTTTTATTATGGAGGGAGTTTGGGATTGGGATCCACCTTGGAAAATAAATAGCTTGCATTTCTTACTCTTGGGGGGCATAAGGGAGAAAATTTGGGGGGGCATAAGGAGGGGTTGGGAGGCATAAGGTTTATGGGATATGATATTGATATTGGTGGTATGATTATTGGTGGATGCCCAATTCCCAATTGGGAGGCATAAGTAGTTTTCCCCATAGATCCTTGCTCTTGTTGGATTCCTTGGAAGAAGCCTCAGTTTTGTTTGCATGTATTTAATGTAGTGGTGAACTACATTCTTCTTGAACTGTGTTGTTTAAATGTGTAAATGCTGCTTGTATGTTTTGTGGAAGCATTGTTTCCATGAGTTGATTCTCATCTTCTATTTCAATATGGTTGGGGCTCGGGGGCCAATGAGGAAGGATGGCTTCTCCCTTCTCATTGGATGTCTTGGTTGGGTGGAGAGAGTTGCCTTTCCCCCTTCCTTGTTGTGATCAAGATGAAAAGATGAAGGAATGGAGCATGTTGTTGTTTTTAAGTCAAGAAATGTGCAGTTTGACAGTCCCTTCTTGTGAGCAAGTTCATTGTAATCCTTCCCACTTTGGAGTGGATGAATTGTATAGCAAATTTTTAATGTGAAGATAATTGTATTGACAATGGAAGATTGAAATTGGAATGTGAAATGTAAAGGAGTTTATGTTACTCTCTGTTTTTGAAAAAGAATGTTGTATATTTTGTAAGTTGCATTTTGTATTTAGAAATCAAATGGAAAGGAGAAAATTGTAAAGTTGTATTGGAAATGAATAAAGGATTGCATTAGTTCTCAAAATTGTATTGTGTATTGGATTTGAGTTGCTGTTAAAGAATGAGATTTCTGTTTGTAAAGGAAGAATGCGTGTGAAGAAAAGACAATGTTGTATTCCTTTTAAAATGTATATTAGAATTGAAATTTGAACTACAATTTAACTTGGAATTGAATGGTTGATTTAAACAAGAAAATGTATTAGACTAGATTAGAAACAATATACACATTTAAATGATAAAATTGATATACAGATTTAGAAGAAAAGATCTATGCTATAAATGTTATACTGGCAATTAGTTTTAATAAAAATGTACAGTTCAGACCTACACTTAATAATCAACTTTAAAATTTTATGGAATAGCTTAAACACTAAGGAATTCAAATTGACAATAAAACTTAAGAAAATCAATCTAACCATTGTAAAATTAAATCAAATCCCTTCTTGGGTCATTTTTCTGTCTATTGTTGGAAAAATACAAAATTGAAATAAATTGGGCAAATCCCCCAGACAAATTGGATCTTAAAACCTCCCTAGATCTAAAAATGAGCCTCCATGTCTGTTTGACATGTTGAGTGAAGGAGGAGATCTAATTTAACCAAATTGAGAAGTTGAAAACTCCCAGTTCACTAATTACAAGCCTGCAGATTGGTTTTCAAAATTTACCACTTAAACTTCATCAAATTCCAAAATTGATGACTCTTATGTAAAGAGAGCATCGAGATATTTCTGAAAAGTCCTCATTTTCCCAAAACTGAGCTTTCTAGCTCAAGTTATGGCCATTTGAAGTTTTACTTCAATTTGGCAGTCAAAAGGAATAAAAATTTAATCTAACCATTAAAAATTTAATTTTGACTTTGGAAAAATTTCCACAAAAATTCCATGGCCCTGCCATCCCTCAACCAATCAGGATCTGCCATGTGGCACCTCGGAGGGGCAGACCAAAGTTTTAAACTTATCTTTTGAAAATTTTACCTTGGGAAAATTTTCCATTTTCCCTCCATCCCACAGCCAATCAGCAGGGCAATCACATGTCCTGACACATGGCTATGGTGGAGGGGTGTGGTTCCCTTTTTTAACCTTAAAATATTTGATTTTTCAACCTCGGAAAAATTTCCAAAACTTTTTCATTTTATCCCGTACTGCTAACACGCGCCCAATAGAAGGTTGCAACTCATGACCCGTGGCACCCTTTCTCCCTTCGGTGGAGGCGTGCGTGAAATTTCTCCTTTGAGCTTTTAACCCCAAAATCCCAAATCTTCTGCCACTCCCTACCCATTCATTTTCCCCATGCCAGATCCTAGAGAAACATGTGTCTCCCTCACTAGGCTTTGTGTGAATGCATTTGTGCACCTTTGCACCTAAAGGGGGGAAATGCGCCAAGTTCCTCCCACTGCTCCGCCAACTTCCCTTCCCCTTTTTCTGCTTTGAACCACTTGGACACACGTGTCCACCGGGGACCCGCGAAGGTGCGAGGACAAAACTTGAGGAATTGTGCCCGTGCAATGGGGAAAAATTTCCTAGAGCCACCCCATGACCCGACCCATGCCAAGGGATTTCACCCCTGCATGACATGTGTCCCCCTAGGGGAAAATTTGACCTAAAAACTCTACGCTCGGCCATATCTTGAGTTCTACAAGGAGTTAGAAGGACTTCTTTATATCACCGGAAAGGTGAGAAAATTTCCTATCCATTGGAATGGTTTAGGGAAATTTTGGAAGTGTTAAGTATGAGAAAAATCTATTGAAACTTTGAGCCTGTTAGAGAGTGGGTATGGGGGTAAATTACTCCCTGAACCTAACTAAAACATTTAACCCTAAAAAAATTTGAACCTTGTGAACTTGATATTAGTTAATGAAGGAAAACATATGTTGTAGTAAATTGGTCTTGTTCTGGAACCTGTTAGTGAAAATTGATGTCTTGCAACCTGGTTGTAGACACTTCAAAGTAAAAAAAAATTATCCCATAATTTTTCTAGCTAACCCTAGGTTGTTTCTTGGGTCTCAAGTGGTTGTTTAAACGGGCACTACAGTTTGGTATCAGAGCAGTGGTTCTAAAGCTTGGACCATTGGGCACACTAGAAAACTTGAGACATGAAAACTTAAACCTAGTACACTTTAAATCTAGAAAACAACTTAGCAAGAATATGTATATTTTAGTAAAACATGGAAGTTGTATAAACTTAGCAAAATGAACTAACTCTCACCTTGGTCTATGTGCAGGAGGCTCAGACGGAGTGAGAGGAACCTTCACAGAGACTCAGACTCACCACCACAACCACCACCAACACCAGATCAGGGTGTGGTAGCTCATTCCACCTTAGATTCTATAGACCCTTCAGGATGTTAATGTCACTTTACACGGAGGCTTAGGAGGAGGACATGACATCTAGTCATGATAGAGCCCCTTCTATTGAGAGTCAGGTATCTCCTCGAACTCAGCGAGGAGCATTGAGGATAGAACTCCCATGCGGAGTCAGTCAAAGAAGAGTCACCACCTAGGAGACAGGGTGACAAAGTTCCTGAGCATAGAAAGAGGTCTCGGAGCCCTAGACTTAGGGATGAGCGTGCTGAGAGGCCTAGAGGACAACAAACCATAGCACTGGATCACATTAAGGAAATCTTGAAGCTTCAGCCCTCACATTACTCAGGTGATACAGGTGGATTCCAGGCAAGAGGCCTGGCTAGTGATCTTGAGTAGTTGCTTCAAGCTTTTTCCTTGTTCTAGTAACATAAAAGATCATGTTGTGATCCATCTACTAAGGGATGGAGCAGGAGTGTGGTGGAGGACAGAGGAGCAGAAGCTCCATGTAGATTGAGATACAGTGACTTGGGAGCTATTTGAGGAGAGATTCAGGAGTAGGTATCTATCACAGAGGTTCATAAAGCAGAGGATTGATGAGTTTCATGACCTTCGGCAGGCTTATCTTTCAGTAGCAGAGTATGAGAGTAGATTTCTAGATCTACTTCAATATGTAGAGTATATGATGGATGAGCAGGTGCGGATTCATAGGCTCATCTGGGGTCTGAATTTGGATATCAGAGGTGCAGTGTGGATCCACTATCTGCAGACATTAGCAGAGGTCATCGAGAAGGCCTATATTGCAGAGGAGACTCGAGGGAAGACCCAGTAGGATAGAGACCGATTCTAAACTCGCATTCAACAGATGTAGGTTGGTAGATCGAGAGGGTCAATGCCTCTTCCTCGTGGTGGTTAGGGTACAACACAATCATCCTTTAGGCCACAACAGCAGTAGCAACAGTCTTGCCCACCCCATAGACCTCTATAGAGAGATGATGCACAGAGAGGTTAGAGTATGGGGCCTAATCCTAGGGGTCCCATTAGGACACAGGGTGGACCTAGAGCTCAGTTAGTGGGATCTTGCCAGTAGGGACCTCAACAGAACCCTACTAGATCATCGAGATCCACACCATAGTATTCCAGGACACTTACTAGAGGTGCTACTCCTTGGAGAGGATCAGGTGGTTGCTTTGGATGTGGAGTTGCGGGACATTTTTTGAGAGATTGCCCTCAGAACCCTAACAAGGGTAAGACACAGATTTCAGAACCGACTATTGGTGACATGGGACACAGCCACATGATTTATGCAGTGGTTGAGAACTGTTAGGTAGAGCACCAGAGCACATTCATTGAGACCACAGGTAGCATTGGTGGTATTCCTACATTTGTATTGTTTGATTTTGGTTCTTCTGATTCTTTCATTACACCATCTTTAGTAGAGTGATGCAGGTTGGTGGTAGTTAGGAAAGGTCTTAGTTGGGATGTCGAGATGGCTTCTGGAGCCAAGATCTCTATGGACTCCTTAGTTAGGGAGTGTGTAGTGGATTTGGGACCTTTCACCACTACCTCAAATCTTCGTATTCTTCCTTTGGACTCATATGGAGTCATTTTGGGTATGGATTGGTTATCTGCACATAGGGCCAGGATGGATTGTTATCACAAGACTATATCTTGTGCTTATGATTTGGGAGTTGAGTCGGTGATCTTGGAAGTCAGGAGACCCATTTCTATTCGCACCATCTCCGCTATGCAGCTTAAGCGGTGTGTGCGATAGGGTTGTCAGATGTATGCTGTTACGGTCAGTGATAGATCAGAGGATGGGTCTAGCAGACCATTGCTAGATGATCATCCCATCTTGAGAGAGTTTTTTGATATCTTTCTAGGGGAGCTACCGAGGTTACCACCCCCACGTGAGATTGATTTTCATATAGACCTAGTTCCTGGAGTAGAGCCTATCTCACGAGCACCTTATTGGATGACCACCCTAGAGCTCTATGAGCTCAAGTTGTAGCTTGAGGGCCTTTTGGAGAAGGGCCTTATCCATCCTAGTGTATCCCCTTGGGGTGCACTAGTGATATTTGTGAAGAAGAAGGATGGATCCTTGCGGTTGTGTATTGATTACCGTTAATTGAACAAGGTAACAATAAAGAATCGTTATCCTCTTCCTCACATTGATGACTTGTTTGATCAGATGAAGGGAGCCACAGTTTTCTCTAAGATTGATCTCAAGTCAGGGTACCATTAGCTAAGGATTTCAGAGGTAGACATTCATAAAACCGCCTTCCACACAAGATATGGGCACTATGAGTTCACAGTGGTGCCTTTTGGTTTGACCAATGCCCCTGCAGTGTTTATGAGTTTGATGAATGGGGTATTCAGGACCTTCTTGGACCGCTTCATGCTCATCTTCCTTGATGAAATTTTGATATACTCACGTACATGTGAGGAGCATGAGGGGAACCTTTGCTAGGTTCTTCAGTTTCTTCGTGAGCAGTAGCTTTACGAGAACTTGGAGAAGTGTGCTTTCTTTCAGAAAGAGGTGCAGTATTTGGGCCATATCATGTCTGGGGAAGGCATCACAGTCGATCCTTCCAAGATTAGAGCCATTATGGATTGGCCAGCACCCACTACAGTGACCGAGTTATGCAGCTTCATGGGATTAGCAAGATACTACCGAAGATTTGTTCAGGACTTCTCTCAGATTACGCACCTTATCACTTCCCTTCAGAGGAAAGGGAAGAAGTTTGTTTGGTCGGACAAATGCGAGCAGGCCTTCAGGACACTGAAGGAGTGCCTCACTATAGCACCCATTATTATAGTGCCAGATCCATAGGGTGAGTTCTTTGTCTGCACAGATGCTTCGTTAGCAGGGCTTGGAGGTGTGTTGATGCAGGATGGCAGGGTTGTAGCTTTTGAGTCCCTCAAACTCAAGGATCATGAGCTTAATTATCTGACCCATGATCTTGAGCTTGCGACAGTTGTGGATAATTTGGTTAGATGGAATTTTTTTCTCCTTGGACGAAGATTCACACTCAGGATTGATCATTTGAGTCTTCGCCACCTCTTCACGCAGCCCAATCTCAACGCTCGATAGTGGCATTTGATGGAGTTGCTTTGTGAGTATGACATGGAGATATAGAAAATAAGGGGAAGGAGAATGCTCGCTCCTTCCAAGATCTCTTCACGTTGTCATTCACACATTCATTGATGTGCATGTCATCCCTTGCGATCCTCACGTTTCGGGTTTCAAACCCTCTTTCATGGTATAAGAGCGGATCTTGTGGATCTGTGCACTTCTCGGTGTTTTTCTATGCATGTTTTCTAGCTTCCGATGTGATATCTAGTTTCTTATGTGTGTGTGTGTGTTGTAATGGATATCCCTACTGTGCTTTACATGCATTGATTCAGGGCCTTCATACCTTGTTGAGGGTTTATTCGTGTTCGTGGTTTGGTTTTTTTGGGTTCACCATTTTCTGGAGTTACATGTGTGTTCTAGAGGTTCTATAGTGTGTTTCTGTGTTGCAGGCTACATATATGTGTGTTTTATGTTGGTTTTGTGATTTTTTTGGAAGTTTGTAAACAATCCTTGAGGGCCAACTCGGCCCCAGCTCGCCGAGCTGCCCCAACTCACCACTTCCTAACTCGCCCAACATCTCTTTTGACTCGGTCTGAGTGTTTGCTCTTGCATGAACCTTCTTGGATTTCAGCATTTTCTTTGCATTGTGCATTGGATGCATCTAAGTCTTGGACGTACTTGTTTTGTGCCTCTACATTGAGCTCTACTCTGCATGCCTTGGTAGATCGGCTCACTCCCGTGCTTCCAGAGAATCCTAATCACCCCTGTTCGGCTTGGTTTGGTTCGTGACTGCCTTTCTATTGGTATTTTTTGCCCTTGATCTTCTGGTTTGGTTTGTGGTGTTTTATTGGGTTTGTAATTGCTAAAGCTTTATTGCATTTCTTTTCCCGCTTGATCACCTTTGTTTGTGTTATGGTTTTGCATTGCAGCTTGTGGCATCTTACCTATTTTGTTTAACCCCGAACTCATTCCTCTGCTGCGTTCTCTTCTGACCAGCACTCTGCTCATGAATACGCTACCCGATCATCCTTGGACTCAACTCGTCATCCTTTTATTAGCCCTTTGCACTACCTTGGTTCCTGCATTTGGAACATACTCGACCTAACTTGAGTGGGTTTTTAGTACAGCTGGTTTGGGTTGATCCATTCACTCAAGCCGTTACATAACCACTCAGGATCTACCCTACACTCTCGGGCCGTTACAAGGTATCCTGCGCATAACTCTACTCGACCATTTTTACACTTAACTCGGGCCTACATATAACTCTACTCAACAGTTAGACAATACAACCCAACTCAGTGGCTCCACCTGGCTCAAAGCTCCACTCGACTCGTATTACCAGCATGTGGTACTCATTTTCTCAACACGTGGCTCGCTCGACCCGTCCACCCTTAACTCGGTGGGAGACGGCTATCCTCCGCTCAAATCGCACCAATGTATGGTTATTCCCCCCTAAAAACATGCATGGAACACATAGATGGCCATGAAAAAATATGATGTGGAAGGGAAAGGAACGCCTGAGACGGTTTTTTCAGTGCAGGAGGATCAAAGTACGTGTGAGATCCTGTATTGATTCAAACCTGTAAAAAATAATTCTCGTGAGCTATCTTTCTTGCCAGCGGGGCGACACACATGGGGGTAGTTAATGCTTACGGTGCAGACCCTTGTTTTCCGGAAAACACCACTAACTCTGACGGAAAACTTAAGAAAAGTGGTCCCATTTCATTTGTTTTTATGATTTTTAAAAAATTACCTTTGGTTGACGCCGTGACCTATCAGTTTGGACAACAAATTTAATGGTTCGTGGTATTTAGATTTATAGACTTTAGGTTTTAAGTTTTATTATTATTATATGTTATAATTTTAAATTTGTTATTATATTGTTTGTTTAGTATAAGTTTAGTTTTCTTTTTGTATAAGTCTAGATTAGTTTTATTTAAATAAAAAAATTGATTTTTGCATTTTCTTTTTAATATTTGTTGTTTGTCGATTATAGTCCTTTTTTGTGTTTATAGTTGATAGTTTTGTGATTTGAGTTGTTATTTGTGTCTTTATGAGCATTTTGAGCATCAATTAATTATTGTTGAAAGTGTAAAGTAAGTCCTTAAAGGTGAAATTTTCAATAAAACAAGATCTTGAATGATCTTCAATGTAATAGATCTCTCTGATTCAATGTACTAATCACATATTTTGTACTGGGTGCATTCTCGACCAAATCTGACATTAAACTTATGAGGGGCGATATAGATGTTTGATTCCCCTCCACATTTTCACACTTGGGGGGAATGTTAGGAAATAAATGTATTAATGCTCAAATGGGGACCAATACTATTGTAAGAGATAGTTTACTATTTGTGTGTGAATAATGATGAGTTGAAAATGCAACTCACGTAGAAGATAGGTTGAGTGAAAATATTTAGGAGAGAAAAAGAGTGAGATGTATGGAATAGAATGAGAAATGTAAGGGATAAAATAATAAGTGTCGAATCCTTTTTTATCAAGATATTCACACTATATATGTAATGCTTACATTCAAGTAAAATAATAAAGTTGATTGACACCCATTTTGTGTTGTGCATATCTTAGCCTTTGGCTCTTTCACAAGAAAGAAATTCTTCGATATGGAGTAATTTCTACAACAATATCTACATGATCCATTTTTTATTTTTCTTATGATGAAAATATATGCTCCAAGAAGTATTTTAGACTATTCAATCTATCTTCCCTTTAAAGTGCTTCCATATAATATGGTCACCATTTTTTTTATCGTATGAAGGAGAACCATCACATCCTTCTCATAAACGGGATTTGAAAAAATCTTACTTTTGATTTAGATGCTTTTAAATGCAATGGGTCATCCCTCTTGCATCAACATTATCTACATTCCATACTCGAAACATTACATTAAATAATGAAGGTTTTGGAAAAGTATAAGCTATCTAGAGTAAGGGTGGTTCACATGGCCTCCTTCAACTTCTCAAATACCCCAATGGCTTCTTCAATCCCATAGAAGGAGTTATTCTTCAATAAATCTATCAGTGGTGTTTTTATACTACCACAATTCTGTACAAAACAATGATAATCACTTGTGAGCCCTAATAATCCCCATAGGTATTTGAATGGTCTAGGCAATAACTATTTTACCATAGTATTGATCTTGTGAGGTTACACCTTCATTCCTTTATGACAAACAATGTGACCTAAATAATCAACATCCTTGACTCCAAAATCAAGTTTAGAAGGTTGGCTTAAAGATGATGTATGTTTAAGATTATTAAATACTTTAGTCACATGATCTAAGTATTCCTCTAGGTTTTGTTATATTAAAATTTCATAAAAAAAAACATTAATAGGAATTTTTAATAAATGGTTGAAAGAAAAAATGTAGATGATGAATTTTTTAGGCATAAATTGATAGTGGAACTCATATGTATTAAAATATATCTTATGTCTATCCTTTCCTTCAATTCTAATTTGATGATATCAAAAGAATAGGTCATTATTCATGAAATAAACAACACCATGTAAATTATCAATAGAAAATCATCAACTAGAAGCAAGTTAGGAACTTATCTTTGATGGAGTACTTGTTGAGTTATTTTTAGTCTAGACACATACCCCAAATCTCATCCTTCATATGCACCATCACTATTAGAGAGGAATAATAACTCTGAATATGATGATTGTTTTTGTAGAAATGGTTGAAAGATGGAGTTCATTAAACTCTAAAATGTAGATTGTGTATTTGTAAGGCCAAAAGACATCACTATTTAATTTCATATGGCCCTTACGGGTTCCAAAATATATCTTATATATCCTGATATTTGATTCAAATTTTACGATAACTATAGAGTAGGTGAAGTTTCATGAAATACACAAAAACAAATAATTCATCTAGAAAATATTCGGGCAAGTGCACATAGATGGGGGATGAAAAAATAGGCAAATTTATAATTTTAAGCGAAACGAAGTACTTTTTGAGAAATCACGAGCGCGTTATGGATTTTTAGGATTGGTAATTACCAATCTTAAAATGCGAGCGTGTTATAACGTGCTCGTGCTATAACACAAGCGTGTTATAACACACTCATGTTCCTCTTTGTTATGTGGTATATGTGTTAATGTGAGGGATATATTTACTAAAATAGATGGTTTAAGTTTTTCTTTGAAATAATAATAAAAGATAAAATTATACTTTAAATTTATTTTAGTAAATATAATAAATTAGGGTCACTCTGCACATTATGGAACTAGTCTCATAGCTCCATCTTACACAATTTAGAAGATAGTTTTTCATATTTTAATCTGGTCAGTACATATGTATTTTTTAGGATTTCAGCATTCAGCCTAAATTTTTTAAAGTTTAAATTATACAATCGATATCTGTTTTGTCAAAAAATATAGTCATTGTTTAGGTTTTGGGGTCTTCTTGATTGGTTATTGACATTTTTAGGAATTTTAGATGTGTCAAAACTATATTTTATAAACATCACAACTCCTAAAGGTAACAACAATTGCTCAAATTTATGGACTCATGCAATTCCTTATAACACATAATAAATTAAAACACATGTAATTTTTTATCTATTCAAAGAATCAAGGGAATGGTCATCATGAGGTATGTGAAGGATTTGAAACATCATGAGGTGATGCAAATAGCTCCAACACATTTGCATGCTTTCATCAACTCATAGTAACCAATTTCAATCATTCTCATTAGTATCATGTTTTTAGAAGTCTTTCCAACAAGCTCTATAGGCTTAAATATGCAAAAAATGGCACAAGAAACCTAAAAATTACCCTTCCAACCCCCATATCCTGCTCTCAAAATTTGTAAACAAGCCCAATCAACTGTTAAAATGACTCACTTTCTTGTAAAACCTCATTTTCTTAGACTTGCACTCTATTCCTTTCACTAGCTTTAAGTGTCCTAATTCCAAATCAAGCACAAATTTTGAATTTTTTTCTTCCATTTTCTCCTTTCAACTCTTTATATTGTTTTACCATGCTCAGAATAACATGAAACCACTCAAAAAAGTGACAATTAATTAAAGAAATCATTAATCCTCTCAAGTTTAATCAATCCTACCATAATTTAAGCTATAAAGAGTCATTCCCATGCAATATCCATGATTATACACATCTAATCATATCCACAACTAAACAAAAACATCCTCAGATACCCTTTGGGCTCAGTGTAATGCATGAAAAATTTCAAAGTTCAACCCTTTAAACTTCTTTTGTTATCACCTTGTCTCATTTTTAGCCTATTAACTCTCTTCTAACCATGGTCTTATGCATTTTCTAGTGTACATTTCAATCTAGGGGGTCTCAAACCATATTTATGGGTTTCCTAGATACCAATTTATGCATTCTCCCTCTATGCAATATTTCAATATGTGCTTCTTTGCAAAACATCCCTTAAAACCATATGTCTTAGTCTCCCTTTAGGTCTTCAAATTGTGACTGTAACTGTGCATGCTAACTATCAATGATATCAATGATTTTGACCAAAGAAAACTTAAAATTTCTTCATATTCCTTTCAAGGACTTTGTCTTTGTTTATTCTTGAAAATTTGGGGTCTAAATTCCCTGATTTGGGTTTTAAAAACCTAAACACTAGTTATACCCTGCCTTCAACCCAAGAAAGCAAATAAGCTTGTAAAAAGAGTTATAATCATTTTTAAACCTAGAATTTTGGACACACGAATGGTCCTATTCCTTTGTTTCTAACTATAGCAGTGAAGGTTCTTGCACTAGTAAATCTTCTAGATCATATTTGACTTGTAGCTATAGGAATGTATCAAGGGTTTGAATTTAACATCTAGTCATATTCATGATAGATAATGACACAAACATTATATACATTGTTTGACGTCAAAAGAATCGAAAGTAACCTTTTAAAAAAATATTCACTCTTCTTACTGAATTAAATATTTCTTCCTACCTCTTCCCAGGATAGTAAATTTTATACACCAATACATAGTCACAGTCAACATAATGGCTTACCTGTGATTTTATTCTTCAATCAAAGGAAAATACTTATGAGAATAGTCTTCTTACCCCTTTGTTCAAGTCTAATGGTTCCCACACACATGCAAAGTAAATCCTTTAATTAGTTTCTCACTATATTAGTCCACAGTATCTTAGAGGTTCATGCATGGAACACATAATAACAACTTGTTAAATTCTAAAACTAAAGTAACAAAGCTGGAGATCCCTCATCACGTGGTTTTTTTCAAAGAAAAGAATCTTCCATATTCACATTCCAGTATACCCTAAACATACAACAATACACGTGTACATTTTCTATTTAGGAATTTACATGTTGAAACAAAGTGCCCACTATTTAACTTCCATGAAATGTATATGAAGAAACAAATAATTCTATATACCCATCAATAAAATCATAGGCCTCAACCACAACATCAAGGAAAATCTCAGCAATGTATAAGAAGGAGATCCATATGCAATTTAGAATAGAGTTTATTTAATAGTCTATAGCTTTACATACAAAATTCTCTCTTTACCTGTCCAAAAGGTGCAACCCACAGTGCTTTTCCTCCTTTTTGTAAACATTGACTCCACATAAACTACTTCTCAGGTGGAGAAGGGTTGAAGTTTTTCAAAGTGCTGAAAAACAAAGTGTATTTTTCACCACGTTGAAAAATACATGGTGTTTTTCAGCACTTTGAAAAATGCAATCCCATTTTCTAAAAGGTGCAACCCACAGTGATTTTCCTCCTTTTTGTAAAGATTGAATCCACATAAACTAATTATCAGGTGGAGAAGGGTTGAATATTTCCAAAGTGATGAAAACAGAGTGTATTTTCCGTCACATTGAAAAATGAACGATGTTTTTCAGCACTTTGAAAATCGCAATCCCGTTCTATAACTAGGTGCAACCTGCAATGATTTTCCTCCTTTTTGTAAACATTGAATCCACATCAACTAATTATTAGGTGGAAAGGGGATTAATTTTTTGAAAGCAATGAAAAAGAGATTGTGTTTTCTGACATGTTGAAAAACACACAGTGTTTTTCAGCACTTTGCAAAATGTAATCCCGTTCTCCAAAAGGTGCAACCCGTGATACCTTTCCTTCTTGTTGTGAACATTGAATCCACATAAAATACTTATCAGGTGGAGAAGGGTTGAATTTTTTCCAAAGTGATGAAAAATAGATTGTGTTTTTTGACACGTTGAAAAATGCACGGTGTTTTTCAGCACTTTGAAAAACACAATTTAATGTTCTCCAAAAGGTGCAAACCATGATGATTTTCTTTCTTTTTGTAAACATTGACTCCACATAAACTACTTATCAGGTGGAGAAGGGTTGAATTTTTTGAAAGTGCTGAAAAACAGAGTGTGTTTTTTGACCACGTTGAAAAATGCACGGTGTTTTTCAGCACTTTGAAAAATGCAATTAAGTTTTTCCAAAGATGTAACCCATAGTGAATTTATTTATTTTTGTAAACATTGAATCCATATCAAATACTTATCAGGTGGAGAAGGGTTGAATATTTCCATAGCGATGAAAAATAAAGTGTGTTTTCCACCATGTTGAAAAACGCACGGTATTTTTCAGCACTTTGAAAAACGTAATCATGTTCTCCAAAAGGTGCAACATGTAGTGATTTTATTTCATTTTGTAAAAATTGACTCCACATAAACTACTTCTCAGGTGGAGAGGGGTTGAAGTTTTCGAAAGTGATGAAAAAAGAGAGTTTGTTTTTTGCCACATTGAAAAATGCACGGTGTTTTTCAGCACTTTGAAAAACATAATCTCGTTCTCCAAAGGTGCAACCCACGGTGATTTTATTTATTTTTGTAAACATTGAATCCACATAAACTACTTATCAGGTGGAGAAGGGTTGAATATTTCCATAGCGATGAAAAACAAAGTGTGTTTTCCGCCACGTTGAAAAATGCACAGTATTTTTCAGCACTTTGAAAAACATAATCCTATTCTCCAAAAGGTGTAACCTATGGTGCTTTTATTTATTTTTGTAAACATTGAATCCACATAAACTACTTCTCAGGTGGAGAGGGGTTGACATTTTCGAAAGCGATGAAAAAGAGAGTGTTTTTCACCACGTTGAAAATCACACAATGTTTTTCAACACTTTGAAAAACGTAATCCCGTTCTCCAAAGGTGTAACCCATGGTGCTTTTATTCCATTTTTGTAAACATTGAATCCACATCAAATACTTATCATGTGGAGAAGGGTTGAATATTTCCATAGCAATGAAAAACAGAGTGTGTTTTCCGACTACGTTGAAAAATGCACAGTGTTTTTCAGCACTTTGAAAAATGTAATCTTGTTCTCCAAAAGGTGCAACCCATGGTGCTTTTATTTCTTTTTGTTAACCTTGAATCCACATCAAATACTTCTCAGGTGGAGAGGGGTTGAAGTTTTTGAAAGCGATGAAAAAGAGAGTGTGTTTTTTTCCATGTTGAAAAATGCGCGGTGCTTTTCAACACTTTGAAAAATGCAATCCCGTTCTCTAAAAGGTGCAACCCATGGTACTTTTTCTTATTTTTGTAAACATTGACTCCACATCAACTACTTATCAGGTGGAGAGGGGTTGAAGTTTTCAAAAGTGATGAAAAATAGAGTGTGTTTTCTACCACGTTGAAAAATGCATGGTGTTTTTCAACACTTTGAAACACACAATCCTGTTCTCCAAAAGGTGCAACCTGTGGTGATTTTCCTTCTTGTTGTAAACATTAACTCCACATCAACTAATTATTAGGTGGACAAGGGTTGAATTTTTTCAAAGCATTGGAAAATAAGGTGTGTTTTTTGACACGTTGAAAAATACATGGTATTTTTCAACACTTTGAAAAATAGAATCCTGTTCTCCAAAGGGTGTAACCCATGGTTCTTTTTCTTCTTTTTATAAATGTTGACTCCACATCAACTACTTATCAGGTGGTGAAGGGTTGAATATTTCCATAGAGATGAAAAAGAGTGTGTTTTTTGCCACGTTTGAAAAATGCAATCCCATTCTCTAAAAGGTGCAAGTCGTGGTGCTTTTCCTTCTTTTTGTAAACATTGAATCCACATCAACTACGTATCATGTGGAGAAGGGTTGAATATTTCCATAGTGATGAAAAAATGAGTGTGTTTTTCACCACGTTGAAAAACGCACGGTGTTATTCAACACTTTTAAAAACGTAATCCCGTTCTCCAAAAGGTCCAACCCGTGGTGTTTTTCCTAATTTTTGTAAACATTGACTCCAAATTAACTACTTCTTAGGTTTAGGGGGGTTGAAGTTTTGGTAAGCAATGAAAAACAGAGTGTGTTTTTCACCACGGTGTCAACACTTTAAAACACACAATCCCATTCTCCAAAAGGTGCAACCCACGGTAATTTTCCTTCTTGTTGTAAACATTGAATCCCAAATCAACTACTTATCAGGTGGACAAGGGTTGAATTTTTTCAAAGTGCTGGAAAACAGGGTGTGTTTTTCGACACGTTAAAAAATTCACGGTGTTTTTTAACACTTTGAAAAACGCAATTGGGTTTATAACAAAGTGCAACCCATAATGCATTTTCATTTTTGTGTAATGATGCAATCACATAACTACTTATCAGGTGGACAAGGGTTGAATTTTTCAAAGTGCTGGAAAATAGGGTGTGTTTTTGGACATGTTGAAAAACGTATGGTGTTTTTTAGTACTTTGAAAAACTCAATTGGGTTTATAACAAGGTGCAACCCACAATGATTTCCTCCTTGTTGTAACAATTCAATCCACATCAAATACTTATAATGTGGACAAGGGTTGCATTTTTTCAAAGTGCTGGAAAATAGGATGTGTTTTTTGACATGTTGAAAAACGCGTGGTATTTTTTAGCACTTTGAAAATGTAATTGGGTTTATAACAAAGTGAAACCCGCAATGAATTTCCTCCTTGGTGTAATGATGCAATCCACATCAACTACTTATCAGGTGGACAAGGGTTGAATTTTTCCAAAGTGCTGGAAAATAAGGTGTGTTTTTGGACACGTTGATTAACGCACGGTGTTTTTCAGCACTTTGAAAAATGCAATTGGGTTTATAAGAAGGTGCAACCTACAATGCATTTCCTCCTTGTTGTAATGATGTAATCTACATCAACTACTTATCATGTGGACAAGGGTTGCATTTTTTCAAAGTGCTAGAAAATCTGATGTGTTTTTCGACACGTATAAAAACACACGGTGTTTTTTAGCACTTTGAAAAATGCAATTGGGTTTATAACAAAGTGTAACCCACAATTCATTTTATCCTTGTTGTAATGATGCAATCCACATAAACTAATTATCAGGTGGAGAAGGGTTGAATTTTTCCAAAATGTTGGAAAACAGGGTGTGTTTTTGGAGACGTTGAAAAATGCATGATGTTTTTCAACACTTTAAAAAATGCAATTGGGTTTATAACAAGGTGAAACCCGTAATGCATTTCCTCAATTGTTTTATGATGCAATCCACATAAAATACTTATCAGGTAGACAAGGGTTGAATTTTTTCGAAGTGCTGGAAAACAGAGTGTGTTTTTGGACACGTTGAAAAATGCACGGTGTTTTTCAGCACTTTGAAAAATGTAATCATCTTTGACATTCTTGTAACCTGTGCATGTGATCTTCCAGATCATAGTTGTAATTCTAATTTCTCTTAGCTATGTTAAATCATCAAGGGAATACATTAAGGGAAACAAATAACAGTGTGTTTTTCGATGCATTAAAAACACAATTGTATTTTTCAACACTTTGAAAATCATTTTAGTATATATATATATATATATATGATATTCCTATATATATTTAATTATGTAGTTCAAGTTAAATATCAGGTAAGAAGAGTTGTAAAGTGTTGAAAAATGAATGTGATTTTTAGAAAGTTGAAAAATGCCATGTTGAAATTATGCTATATTAAAAACATGATGACTTTCATCCTTTTTGTAATTCTCACATTTGGAATATGGGTGGAAAGTTCCTCTTATTCAAAGTACAAGAATCAAGTGTGTGCTTCAAAGAATTAAAAAACTGTGTTTTTGTAACACTTAGGATGCCACATCGATATACCCAAGGTAAACCAGGATGTTTTTATGAAGGGGATTTAATCCCTTGAGGATTTCACATTGATAATAGGTTTCCCAAAGTGTAGTATAATTATGCTTGAGCAGACGTTTTGACTTTCCACATTTGGGGTTTTTTGTGTTGACTCCAAATTGAGTATTTATCAATTGGAGAACCATTGAGTTTCCCAAATCATGGAAAAATGTTAATTGCATTTTTCGACTCGGAAAAACACACTGTGTTTTTTAGCCCTTTAAAAAATTGCGGTTTTCCACAAGATGGAAACCATTCAAATTTTACACCTGAATGAATTATACACATACACATTAAATGTATCATATGGATAAGCATTCATTGAAAAGTGTAGAAAATCAAAGTTTGTGTTTTTCGGTGATTGAGAAACAGATTGTGTTTTTCAGCACTTTGAAAAATGAAGTGCATCTTTGAATGTGTTCAAAGATGTTTACCTTAAGTAATAGAAGCATCAATTATGTATCATTTGGAGAAGCAAAGTGTTTCCCAAAGTTTAGAAAATAAATGACATTTTTTTGGCGATTTGAAAAACACATCACATTTTTCATCACTTTGGAAAAACGCAGTGTGAATTTTTCACAATTGGAAACCAAGATGTTTTTAAACCTCAATGTAATGATGTAATGCACATTCTCAGGAATGAACTTACTCCTCATGAATCCAAATGTCCACATGACAAATGGTTTGTCACCAAAAGAATAAGTGTATTAAAATTAAATGCACATAGTGACTTTTATAACTTCTTGGCACCATTAATGAAATTTTAAATTAAGATCAAGATTCACATCTGATTTTTGCTACACACAATTTTCAGTTTCTAGATTTGGTAATTATCACATGCAATGGTTTTCTAAAGTTCTATCAAAATTTTGTACCTACCCATATATTATACTCATTATCTATGTTCTTCTAAACATTTCACTAAGTACCTCATGACACTATATTGATCAGCTTCCTTCTTTCTTAAGAATATGTTTCCGGTTCACCATATACTCCAGAGTGCATTATGCAGAGGTTCTGCCAAACCACCCATTACAATTCCTCATGTTGCGCTCAAAAATTGCATTCCACATTGAGTAAATACACTTGTTTCTGGAATCACACGTGTATTACTCTTCCTTATACATCACACATCAATACCAGATGTATGAAAATACAGAATGTGTTTACTTAATGTGCACATCATAACATCAATGAAAATGTGTTCAACCACGTTTTTTTTCAGTGTTTTGAAAAATGCACTCATACATCTCTAAAAGGTGCAACCCGCGGTCCATTTCCTCCTTCCATTCATACGTGGTTCTACAAATCGATACTCCACATAAACTAAATTTTAGGTGGAGAGAGGTTGAACATTATTCTTGGCAAATCACTTATGAAAAATAGAGGTCCATAACCTTCTTGAACATGTTTTTCTCTACCATCATCTACCAAAAACAATCAATTCAATATGTGTTTTACTTCCAGCAACATTAATGAAAAAATGCAATACCTAAAATTGATTCTAAACAGGTGCAACCATATAACGTGGTGCAACTTTCCTTTTTACACTTATAAAAAATTACTAATATTGTTGAATAAAATTTGTTGAATCCAATAAATACTAACATCTATTCAAGTGGAATAAACAGTTGATATTTTTTTTTGCAAAGTGACTGAAAATATATGTCACCGTAAATGATTAGGAATATTATTTACCACATTGAAAAACACACTATGCATTTTTCAACACTTTGAAAAATAAGTAATCCAGTTCTCCAAAAGGTGCATAAAACAATGTCATTTTATTAAAATATGTATATATTCATTTGTTAAAGTTGTGTCTTCAGTGGGAGTGACTGGTACATTTTCCTCAGTTGAAGCCTTGGCCTGCATGTACAACTTCTTCCATACTGCTTGTGAGATTCGTGGATTTTAAGAACATAATTGAAAATTGCTACCTGATTTTGGTAATTTGGTCCTACTATGGGATAACAAACATGAAGATAAAGGAAAGCATAAGAAGTTTTATGCATTATGGATTGGTTGATTATTCCATTGACATCAAGATTATAGAAAATACCATCTTCTTAAGGGATTTAGAATGAGATTTACTTGATCTACGTGTTAATGGAAGACATCTAAAACATTTTGGGATTTATTATGTGTCTTCTTGTATTTTTTTGTAAAAATTACAATTTGTTTGCTATTATCCTTTCTTTTCTTTGTTTTATGTTTCCTTTTGATCCGTTGTGATCATTTTATTCTGGTCTTGGAGTCATGGTGTTTTGAACTGCAAATAACCAGGTGTATTTTTATGTGTCTCCTTACACAATGGATTAGGCATTTTTCCTACTTCATCCATGAGTGTTTAAGTGGTTCTTGTGGCACCCATTGTGGGTGACCATCCTTGAGAAAGAGAGATATTTAGTGCCTGATTTGATATTTTTATAAATCATGGCTCACTTTGTATCTATCCCTGTAAAATTTTGTATGTATTGCCCATTCATTTAGCTCTATGGCCTCTTATTCCCTCGACCTTCAAGTTGATTCAACCATGCCACAATCTTGGTGAATTATCTCCCATATAATAAGCCAATGGAAAGAGAAGTTTCCGCAATAAGAAACACATGAAGGTGCAAAAAATAACATAAGTAGACCAATCCTAAACAAAGATGTGAAATTTCCTATAACTACACAACACTAATATACCTCCACATATACTTTAGTACTCTACACCACATCATTGTAATTTGGTGTTTTGGTGTGGATTTATATTTACATATTAATTTTCATGAGTTCTATATTATCTCAATTGCAAATGAATTATTTAGGTAAGGCAAGCTTAAATCTTGCTCAAGAGAGGGTTGATAAATCAAAATTGTTATTGTTTTATTGAACATCAAAGTTTAGTGTCTTGGTGTGGGCGTATGTTTTACAAGGTTTGAACCCACTCGTTCTCAATTAGGCCTTTCAATCCAATTTTTGGTGTTCCTACTTGATGTCTCTATCAATGATTGCAGCTAAGGAAAACAAAATGGAGTTACTGATTAGTGTAGTTTTTGAAAAATCAAAAAATAACTTTGAGATTTATATCTTTAGGCTTATTCTTGATAGATGTGTTTAAGATATTCATAATAGTAATTATTATATAAATAAATAGTTATAATTAATTATTCTTGATCTTTGTTGTGGAATGACAAGGGATTTAAAATGAAGTCAGGGGAGATGGTAAAAAAAAATTGAAATCCCCCAACAACTCAAACCACTCCACCATATATTGAATACCACATACACACATAACCCTTAAGAGAATATTATAACATGTACATGTATATTAGTAGGAGATAAAGTCACATACACATCAAGTTAAAATAAGTATATTGATAATAAATTAATATGTTTTTAAAAAAACCAATGATTAAAATTCAATCAAATCATTCATCATAAAAATTTGAGGTAATTCATACCAATGCAACATCGTCTTAAATGTTCATTCTAGGATTTTGATTAAAAAATTTGTGAATAAACCATATATATCTATTGTGTGCATTTTTCATGAGGGTTTTAGCCATTCATGAGACCTATTGTCTTTTATATAAGATACCCGAAATGCATCTTTGGAATCACATAAAGTAGATGAATTTGATGAAGAAAGAAGAAAAATTGTTTTAGGGATAACAACAAGTTTGATGATGCAATATTTGATAATTTGTGACATACGTGATATTTCTAATGAAGCCTATCAAACATGGATTGAGGTGCACATAATATGATTGGATCTAATAAATTAATTCAAGGGAGATGGTAAGCCCAATTGAAATCCCCCAACAACTCAAATCCCTCCACCATATATTAATGAAGACCACACATAGACATAACCCTTAGGAAAATAATTTAACATGTAAACATATTAACAGGAGACCAATTTATAAACACATATTCAATCAAAAGAAGCATATTTTTGTTGAAAAAATAAATCAAATTGTACATTGGAAACAATTGACATAATATGCACTGATCGAATACCGTATTAATTTTATGGCCTACAATTTTGATAAAAAAATATTCCATGAAGAAACCAATCAAAATCTAAATATGCCACAAACAAACCAATTTGGATAAGATTAAAATATAATGAAACATTATTATTTAGTGTAATTGTTATAAATGTCTACCAAAAATTACATGATTCGTTATAAAATTTCAACCTAATTTGGATGGAATTATTTTATAAGGAATCAAATTTTATGGCCATCAAATAATTTCAAAAATACTTAGAGTAGGACACAAGTAGGAATAAGTAGTATCGTGTGTTTTCATGCTTATTTTTTATTTCATTTAAATCATGATCCACAAGGTTTGTAGTAGATTATTCATTCAAAAACACTTCCTAGTAGTCAATGCAACCACATATTAAATAGCGTAATGTACAAATGGAGATATGGCATCTTAAAATATTGTGTAGCCAAAGAACATTAATAATGCATTGTGACACCTCTTCATTGTACATATATGCATTTTAGAGTCTTAAGTGAGGATGAAACAATTTTGTGCACTATCTTAATACTTCTATGCTTGACGTGGGATAGGAATGTTCAATAGATTCCTGGAAACACTACACAATCCTAAGAATCATCAATTATCCACATAATAAACATATTCATTGTTAGAGTATAACAGTATGTACATAACCTCATCTTGGTGGTGTGCATATATCTACCAATATCTGAAAATGATTTGGAATTTGGCACAAGGAAATAACTTTAAAATTTTACCATGAACTTCTTTCTATAGATCTGTGATGTACACACATGACATCAAGGAGTGTAAGAGTTTGGGATCACTTATTAAGAATTATAGGGAATGTAACCTTTCATGTTTGAGCTAATTATTTTTTCACACATTCTTGATGATCTATGTAGGCTACATCTATAGATTTTGTAGAGGGAGCCTATTTTCTAATGTGTACATCATAGCCTTAGCGATTGATCTCATGGGGATAGGTATTGTAATGAAATCCATAATACTTAAGGTCATAATAGTAAGAGGGACATCTTTACTATGAGAATCAACAAAAAAGTATTGGTAACATCATTATATGAAAACATAGGAGGTATCATAAAGGATGGGTTGGAAAAAGGTATGGTAAATACAGTTTGCACTCCTATCCAAATTATGAATGAAAGATACCATGGGACTAATAGATTCATCCATGAAATAAAATATGGCCTTGAACTATCTCCTTTATGGATATTCTGATGGACTTGTGCTAAAAACATCTCTTATTTTAGTTAGCTACCATGTGCCATGTCATCACCTATAGTGGTAGTGATAACAAGTAAAGGAGTAGTTATGATAGCTTGGGGATTGATAGAATAGATGGAAGATGGTGGGAAGATGATAATGCCAAATTGAGTAATGGAAGATGAAGATGATGTGGAAATAGGTCATGATAAGGATATCCTAAATAATAGAAAATTAGAAAATCACCTAAAACTTCAACCTCCATAAAAACCACAAGGAGTTACTAGCTAAAAAACCTCTACTAAATTTGTAGGAATGTTTGAAATCAATCTAGTATGAGACATATTAGAAATTGATATAACTTATGTTAAAGATTCAATTGGATAAAAAAAACTTTTTAAAGGAATAATAACTTGGGAAAAAATACTTGAGACATGCTCAAAGAATCACTGTCAAATACATCAATTGGTGTGAAAAAAAATACTTGTGAAAGGAAAATATGAAGAGAAAATACACACAAAACTTATTATGCCTATGTGAGGTTTTAGTGCAGATTAAGTATGAGAACTAGAGGAACCTTGAGTAACCCCTAGAGGTAGGGATATAGGTTCAAGTTAACTCGGTTATGCAGGGATGAACTCATAAGCTTGATTGATGGTTTTTAGATAATAGGGGAGATGGATAGCCTTGTTAGCATGATAATTGGTCTATTTGAGAAAACTTGGAGATAGCTCTGAGGATCTTGGACTAATTCGAGATGATTCAAGACTTTGGAAACTTTGGTGAGGAAATAGCCATGTATATATCACCACTTTATGTGTATATATATCACCTTTGTTAAGGGGAAGCTCTACCACACACACACACACACACACACACACATACACAAACACACACACACACACACACACACACACACACACACACACACACACACACACACACACACACACACACACACACACACACACACACACACACACACACACACACACACACACACACACACACACACACACACACACACACACAGGGAAAATATGAGACACTACATGCGTTTCAAAATCCCTCACCTGCGTTGGACTCCCAATATGCACCAGTTTTTTCTACATGCAATCTCCCATCTTGGAGGTGAAAATAGTGAGTGTTTTAATGGAGGAATGAAAACAAGAATCTTGTGATTTTTTCTATCTGTTTTGGAAAATTATTTCATGTCTTATTCATTTCTATTTTGTGTAGAGGCGACAACAAAGCTTATCAGGGAGGCAATGGGCATAAATGGTTTGAGAACTTCCCATGTCAAAAGCCATTTTTAGGTGATCTCTTAAATTAAAAATTAGTTACATATTCACATATAGAAGCGTGCAAGACTTTGTGTTTTAACATGTTAAATGAGATTTGTTGATATAAACCAGTACACATCTTGAATATATTTATTTTGAACACGTATTTATCTTATATTTAGTATATATTGTATTGATTAAAATTTTCATTATTTTCCAATATTTCTTATTAATTAGTGAATAAATTGTCTAAATTTTAGTTTTATTGCAATGATGTTAGGCAGGGAAAAAAATTCAAAGAAATAAAAATGAGTTCCATACCATTTTATATAGTTAAGATATTGCGATCTTTCAATTGCCTCTTCAAAAAAGAAGATTAAAAAAAATGGGTTCCACGAAGATAAGATATTACAATTTTTTGATCAACTTCTTATAATGCACAACATTTATTTGTATATGTATCAACCTAAATATTTAGGATACACACTGAACAGAAGACTGTGTAGATTGTTCTCGCCTTGTGCTTGATTAAGTACATTAAGGACAACAAAACATTAACTGTTTTTCAGGCTGGACGTCTCCTTTTAAATGTTTATGAATAACAAATAGGATTGTTGTCTCATGTTCTATTTACATGGAAAGTTTTCAATCAAAATTAACACTAATAAATATATATATTTTCTTGTCGATGTTATTTCTTGTCTGCACTCATATGGCAACTCGATTTCTAATGTGTACGAAAGAGGAATTCAAGCAATCATTTAAATTTACATTAAATTGTTCAGTTCTCATGGAAGTTTCTCCTAAAATCTTTGGTTTATATTTTGTTGTAGATGTACCAGAATATGAAGAAATATGAAAATTTCCAAGCTATTCAAATACTATTATATTCTACATAATTAATATTCACATAATTAGGTATAAGATTTCAGAACACATATCAAGTTTCAATAGCAATTTCAAGGTCCTATTTGAAACAAAAACAATAAATATTAGTAAGAAATTTGAGGCTTCCATAGTCGATAATATATAAACACCATTTTGTGGATAGACATCATTTTTAAAAGGAGGCAACATTCCAAAAGAGATCAAACCCTCTTAACTGTTGTTGTTAACATTTGGATTAATAGTAATATATTAATCCAACTTGATCTCATCTGACTTGATTAATAGTAATATATTAGATAATAGAGATTATATATTATAGCTAGATCATAGCCATTTTTTATTGTAGAAACATAAATACAGTGGGATTCATATAGCTATAAACATTTACTTATTCTTTATAGTATTTCTATTCCTCATTCTTACGGTTCCCTTAAAGCTTACGTTTCACCTTGTCCAGTAGCCCCTCTTTCTTCTCGCCCTGCGCATTTTCTTTCCCTTATTTCTTGTTCCCTCCTAGAATCTTCTCCTTCAACCAGCCCTTTTTTTGTTCTTCTTCTCTCCCTTTTCTCCTCCTTCCTCATTGCTAGACTGTGCATGATCCCATCCATAAATGTTGTCATCAGATCTATACAAATGAAATAAACTTGAAAAAAAGAAGTTGGGTATTGAGTTTTATAAGAATTCAGCTTGAGAGCTTGAAGAAGATTTATTTGAGCAATGGAGTTTTCCAGAAAAACCCCCTACACCCTGGTGTTTGGGTTCATCCACGTGGACCTGAGAAACAAGAGCGACATGGTTGGAATTGCATACGTGGCCAGTAGCATGCTGCTGATGTGTCTCCTCTTCTTTCTTCTTCCCAAACAATTCAAACAGGTCACAATCCTAGTGCTCTGGTGTAATTAATTATAAAATACTAAAAATCATCTATAATCCTTTGTTCCATACTACAAATCCTCTATAATCCTCTATAATAAAGTGTTAATACATATATTCCATTGACATCGACTCCTCTGCTTCTGCTTGGATCCACTACCTCCTTTGCTCATATCCTCCACCTCTCCTGCGTTCACAATGGCTATCCCATCCCATGTATATTGCAATTTGAAAATATTTTGGGCAGGACAGACAAAAGATAATTTAAATTCAAACTCAAACTATCATCTCTCATAAACACATCGATTGCCACGTCAAAATGTCACATCATAGTTACCGGCACAGTATTCCTTTCCGGTGAGGGCTATGGCTATTTCAACACATCATGATATGAAAAAATTGCCCACATGCATAGGTGCATTTTCAGTGGAGGGTAGCTCTCGGCTAACTCGGTGACCCTATTTTCCTTGACACATTTACTCTGCATTGACTTGCTCTCAGTCTTCTCCAACTGGACACGACCCTACACGTGAATGTTTTTTGCATCCACCAGCTTGGCTCCGTAATCCTAACAATTCAATTACACAGGCCATCCCAGCTTGGCCAGACCATTAGCACAACACGGTGAGCCCATTCTCTCGAACAACTTGGTCCACTACCCTAGCTCAGTTAAGAGAGCTATTCCTAGCTCGCAACAGAGTTAGCTCGATCATAGTGCCTAGCTCACGCCCATCCCTTTTAGAATTGTTTGAAGGTTAAAAAAATCCTGTTTTAATGATTTTAAGGTGAAAAACATTTATTTGGGCATTGTAATATTTTTGGGCTTCATTTTTGCTTGTAGTCCTTCGAGTGTCGAAGATGGAGGGCGAGGTCCGGGGTTAGCAAGAGGCTAATCCCACCTTGTAAGAGAAAAAAACTATCTAAAATTTGATGTCATTTCCAACAAGTAAAAAATGACACCATTTACACCTGTTATGAGAAATTTTTTTAATTAGTTTGTAGAGTTTATTGGTTTTTTCCATCAGTTGTGGGAATCATTTTTTTGCTATAATGTTTGAATCACTGCTTGGTTTTGAGTGCTTCTTTAGTCAAAGCTACATGATTTTTCATACACTACATGTTGGGATTGTCAATTTTATAAACACACTACTTTATAAAGTGCCACATTCAGGGGGGGTCATTATTACTCTTGGGTATTATATTATAGATAGAAACATTATCAACTGAGTCTGATGTCTTACTTTTGTGCACCTTGCACTTCTTGTTTCTGCATCATGGAGGGTTCTCTTTCACAACTTGAGTGATGAAGGATCACATTACAGCCTCCACCACTTCTCATTGGGAGAGATAACTATTAATCTTGGCGTGCTTCTATGGAACACTACTTCACCCATAAGGGTCTTTCACACTTCTTACTCGGGACAGTTCCTGCACACACTGATCATCATCATCTTGAGGAATTTATTGACAGTTGTGATCACATTTTTTGGTCACTTGATGATGTATGTCTCCAGAAATCTCTTCTTTCAAGTGGCAGACTCAGATCCTCCCCACCGTATTTGGAGCATCTTTTAGTCCCTATATGGATACCCTTCACATACTTACACCATTTTTGCTGCTACTAATCCAGTGGTCTCCTCTTCTTCTTCATGTGATAAAATTTCCAATGACAAAAAATCACTTGGTTCTTCTTCTGATGATGAGGAATTGTGCACCCAATTTTTTATGCCGAGAGTACTATAGAGAACTCCTCTCCTCATTCTCTCCCTATTCAAGATAATGTTGACACTTCCCACATCTCATTAGACATCAAGCAGTCCTCTTCTCAGCCTCATACCATCATTGCACTAGCCTCCTTTTGAATTTCAATGTACGAGGCCCCTTCCACTCCTCTACCTTCATTGGATGACTCATACCTATCTGAAATCACTTTTCTATTTATCAAGCCCCCTCATTGGGATGAGTATCTTCCTGACCTTAGTAATATTTTTGCATATTCCACTTGTGATGCACTTCAAGTTCCTCATCTTTCTACAAGTGTTTTAGAGGAGTTCATCATCTATGTTGTTGGGAGTTACCCTTCTATGGACTCTTATCACTTCCACTTTTTCAGAGTTATTCATTGATCCACCCTTGCTTATGAATCCCTTTTTTATTGTGGGGGTTGTGTTGCCTTCACATCACTTGGACATCCTTTTTGCGAGTGTTCACTCTTCACACTCTGAAAGTTCTACGCACGTGGCATTACCTTCGGTTCCTTGGCACTCATTTTCTAGACCTATGTCACACTTTCATGGACCATACTTAGAGTTTTTCATGATGTTACCATTAGTTTCCTTCATAGAGTGGGAAGACTTTCCAACACTTCATTTCTATCCTTCATAAGGGTAGGCATACAGTTCCTTGCCGGTGGTTCTTCTTTAGCCTAGGGTAGAGGACCACATCATCGACACTCTTCTGGGAGACCTCCTAGAGTTGCATAGTTTAGATTCGTCCATGGCATCTTCTGCATCCCTCTTGTCTCCCTCTTCTTCTCTCTTCTTAATCTTTCAGAGAGATTTCCATTTTATACATGGGTAAATTTTCAGGGCTTGTCTATGGCTGGGACCCATCTTTGGCATCTTTGTTAGATTAGAGAGTGTGTTGTTCTCATGTGGTGGATGTTTTTCCCACTGGGTTTTCCTTCACTGGTTGGGATCTCTTTTTTTGTGCATGGGTACCTCATTAGGATTTGTGCTGGGATCCATTTCTCATTTCTGATTTTCCGCCTCATCCTAAGTTACAATGAAGGGGGGATATTGGCTGTGAGTTATTTTCCACATCATTATGTGAGTCATCTCACTTAGGTGAGATCGTAGGTCCACATGTCATTTAGGGGTCATTATGAGATTCTCTTATGCGTCAGTGCGCCATATGTGTCATTGGGAGTTACACTTCTATTATGGGAATGCAACTCCCCCTATCCACTCGAGTTTTCATGATTACAACACTGGGGGTTACTCAACACCTCCTATATGTACACCCCTTTGGATGTATGCGACAGAGAGATTTTGTGGATAGTAATGAGTTTTTGCCCATGTTTCAAATTTTTGCATGCACATTTGGTTGATGCTCACTATTTCCAAGATCTCTTGATGCTGCCATTCGCACATCCGTTGATCTACATGTAATCCCTCTTGATCCTCATATTTCAGGTTTCTAACCCTCTTTTATCTTTCATATATGGATTTTTAGGTTATCACCAGGTGCACATCATGAAAGAGGATAAGGAGAAGACAACTTTCACCATTGAATGGGGAAGTTTTGAATATACAGTAGTGACCTTGGGATTTTAAAATGCAACAACAATGTTCTCATACATCATTATGTAGGACTCTCAAGATTTTATTCATAAATTCGTACAGGTATATTTAGATGATTAGACAACATATGGCTTAGTCAAGGATCATTGTGATAATATGAGGATCATGTTCGAGAGGTGCAGGAAGTTGAGCATCTCTCTCAACATGAAAAAGTGTAACTTTGCTACACCTTTTGGAACTTTACTTAGGCACATAATTTGCAAGGAAGGATTATTGGTAGACCTAGCCAAGATAGCTATGATCATGGGTTTGGAAGAGCCTACTGTTGACAATTTTTTCACTTGTGTAAAAATGGCCTATGATGGATAGCATTGGTGAAGTATACCTAAGCTAGGGGAGGTTCTTTCAGACAATATTGTTACTGTTGAATTAATTAATGATTACATGAAATCTGTAGCTATGTGTGCTTGTTACAAAACATAACAGATCACATAGTCTACAATTTCATGCTATCTTCAGCAAAAGAACACAAAGCCCCGAAGGACAGCTGTGTTGTCTTGATGAAGACACCGAATTACAGAATAGATGAAGTGTTAGGTTTTGGAGCAGCAATCATGACTGCATATTACAAGAAATCAGAGTTCATTACTGGATGTTACAGGTATTCTTTAATGTTCTTTCCTTCATGATTAAGACATTCAATTATATTATTGGGTTGTTTAGTTCATCATACAATCCATATCAGAAAGCAGAAATGTAGAAATAAATACACAACTCAATTTCACAATTCAATGTTTTATTCATAAGGAATTTCAAATGTTCCCACACAAGCCATGGGATGTAACTGAAAAGTAAAGTACAACTACTGAAATAAGAGGTACACATGCATGAAAGAGAAAATAAAGGAGTATGAGTGAACCCATCATTTCCTTGGAGGTTTCTCCTTTGGTTGATGCATCCTCATCTTCAGCTTTGTTCCCTCTCCATCTTCATTGCTGAAAGCATTGTACCTGAAAAAAGAAAAGAGAAAAATCATCAGTTACGAGCTCATGGTTAATCCATATTCCTATACTATCCTAATTCGTGCACATGGATCTCTTAATAACATGAGACATAGATTACTTGAAGATCAAACATTATACATGATTTACTCACTCAGAAAGAAGGAGAGAGAAGAAAAGAAAAACCATGGACATAAGAGAGGCCAAAAATCCTAAATATTTTCTAACTGTTTTCTCAAGTGTGCAGGTACAGGTTGCAGCTAAGAAGAAATAAATCATATCTTACAGTCCTCACTATAGATAAAGATTGCAGAGTTCAATAAATTCTATCCTATGGTACATGAAGCAGATGAGTCATAAGTACATGCTGGAATGAAGGAAGAATGCAACTCAAAGTTCAACAGCTATTCTAGGGATAAAAGAAGTTGCAGTACAAAACAGAGGAGAGAATTGCAGATAAAAGTACATGTTTTAGATTACAACTGAAGAAGAAGAATCAGAATTTAAAGGCTGAAGTTAAATCAAGATAAGATTACAGCTGAAACAGAATGAGAAGGAAATCTGAGAAAATTTTGATAGGGCTTCGCCATGTAAAATGGACATTTTAAATTTTCCATCATGTTGTTTTTAACTAATAGCTTTAAAAGAATGTAAATCAAATAATGATTTAAAGCAGAAAAGATGCCATGATCAAGATAACAATTATTATTTTTCAGTTTCCAATCAAAGCTTCAATAGAAGGTGACTTTTGAGCATTCATTATAGCTTAACAACTAAAGGAAAAACTTTCTAAGATATCAAAGCTTTTGAGAAAAGGATCTTACAATGTACAACCATTCTAAAGTATACTTTGGAGTTTTCAAATGAATAAGGAAGTTTTAAGAAATCCACAGTAATGCTACATAGCTTCAGAAGCTAAAGATTAAATGCATGATTCATAGTTTTACAGGTACAGTAAAATATTGCAACACTTCAATAGAATAAGATACATTAGATTCATGGAGTTATATTTCTTAAATGAAAGGGAAACTTTTTACAAAAGATATATCATATTCAGGACTTGAAGGACAATCATGGTTAGATGATAAGTTGAAAAGGAAAGTTACAACACATTGAATTTTAGACCCAGTTTTTAGATAGTCATGCTTTAAGAAAGTGTAATCAGGATAGGTACAATTTCAATACCAAAAGAATTGTTTCAGTGTGTTTAAAAATAATGGTCAATGGTACAAGATTGGAAACATTTTTTATGGACATACAAAGAAAGTAAGTGAACATGTTCAGGAGATAGAAGTTTCTAAATGACTCTGATAAACTCATCCAAACAAACAAAGGACCAAGGTCTAATGATACAAAAGTCAGGTAGTGCAAAACTTAAGATAATATGAAGTGGATTTCAAATTTTCCAGAAAATATTATAATCCTCAAAAATAAGATTGCATAATCAAAATAATGAAGGAGTTAGAATACCTAACATCAATAAAAGCATTCAGATCTAGAAAGTTTTGAGAAGGAAAAAGGAATACCCATTTAGTATTCAGAACATAAAATCAAATAGAAGAGCTTTGAATCAAAAATGCATACACATCTAGTTAAAGAAATATTCAAGTATTTCAGAAAATATCATTCCCATTGAAATCAGTTTCAAGTTACAGTATAGAGGAAAAGGGTACAGATCCTGGATTTTATCAAAAAACCATTAATGGGTATCAAGAATAAGAGTATGAAACAAGAACTCACTAATTAAATTGGAGTTTTTTTCAAACCCTCAAAGGATGATCAAGTCAAGGGCTAAAATTGAGAAAACCCAGAACAAGTTTCAACTCAAAGATTCAAGGGAACCAAGAGATCACAAAAATGCAAATAAAGAACGAAATATCAATAGTATTTTGAAGTCAAAATGGAAACAAAAAGCAACAGTATGATACTTAGGAGGTCGAAAAACTTACCATTGAATTCATAAAATAGTGATGATAATAACACGGTACCAAGCTCGAAGTTCATGAAATGGCGGAAAACACCCAAACCATCTTGCTTAGAAAACTCTGACAGAGTGAATACAAAAAATCAGATACAACTCAAGCCTTGAATTCCAAAACTTTTGAAAGTCAAACTCAAAAAGAGACCATATGCTCGAGAAAATGAGAAAACCTCATAGAAATTCTTGCAGGAAAAAAGAGAACCCATTTTGTAAAAGAACAGCTTGATTCTTCCTTAGAAAGAATTAAAATAGAGTGAAAAGAATAATATATGGTGGCCACTTCGAAGGAAAAATGATTGGAAATGACAAGGCACGACCACAAAAAAAAACTCAAGGAGGTCAGAGCTCACAAACTCCTCCACAGAGGCCAAAGCATCAACAAAACTTAAAATGATAGAGAAATACCAATGTTTGAAGCCCTCATGGCCACAAAGACATCACAGAACCAAATAAAGCTCGAGTAATAAGAAAATGGTAGCCATAGGAACCTGTAAATAGCTCAAGAGAAGTAAAGAGTCATAACAATTTCAGAAAATCATGTTTGTAAGAAGAATAGAAAAGCAGAAATTCAACAATGGTGTCAATGAAACATTTCCAGGGCTTCACCCACAAGCTGAAAAAAAATGAAAATGATCATTAAGGTCGAATGACCTTTACCACTCAGCTGAGAGGTGAGTTAAATGGAACTCAACCATGATTAGAAACATCAACGATCAAAAGGAAAGTATAAAAATCAATGATCAAGATCACTCCAAAATTCAATGCAAACCACCATGATCAAGATGCCACCAACCACTTTAATGCAGGGTTGAAACCCTAACCATGAGTCAAGATCGACAACCTGAGATCCAATAGTACAGAGATCAATGATTAGAAACCGATAACAAATTCAAAGAAAATCACCATGGTCACATTAACAACTAGAACATTAAATGCCAAGTCAGAAACCCTAACTGATGGGTCAAGATCAATGGCTACAAATCAAAAGGATATCAATCAACGGTTAAAAATCATCACCAAATTTCAAAGACAAACTCAACTCTTGAAGTTAAAATGCCACCGACAAAGCATATGGAGGGGTGAGTCATCATCACAAGGGGCCAACCCCATGTTTAAAAAAAAATCATTTCATTTGACTTTTAAAAGTCTAACCATAGTCTATGTCCCAAATGATCAAAGGGGGCTCGACAAATCATGTTAACAATGATCACCAAAAAAGGTAAAGTCTAAACCATAGTCTATTCAAAATGCAAAAGCAACCAACTATATAATAGAAAAAAAGGCAGTTAATCAAAAAATATGGTAGACTATATAGTATAACCATGTGTTATACAAGGTGGCCGAATGTCATTAAAACATGGTAATTGCTAAGTCCACAAGAGTGGCCAAACCCAATGAAGACAATGATCAAAGTGCAAAGGTGGTCCCCACTGATTGTGATGGATTTAAAAATGACTTGGAATGAAATTTTTCATATGATCACAAGTAATAGCAACATCAGAGGTCAACATCAAAGGTGGTCCCCACTATTGGAGGGGTTGAAGATTATTTACCTTATTTATCCATGTGACACAAGAAGACAAGGAATGTCAACATCAGACATGAGCTTGGAGGTGGTCCCCATCAAGTGGATGGGATGAATAATTTTTGCAAGTATTGGAGATCAAATAATGTATTTATTTTCTCACTCACAGGAGTATTTTTGCATGCCTTCACAAAAGGACAGAATCAGACAAGAAGACAAATTTTGCATGCACTAGGAAGGAGACTTGCTCATCAAGCAAGATTTATTATTAGCAAATTATTCACCCATGCTTTTCTTAAAAATAGAACAGTCAACTGCAGTTTGACTGTGATGTAATCAAAGGCTATTAATGCCTCTTTGTATTAGTTTGCTTTATTTTATTCCTTTATTTATTATTAAATAAAGGATAAAAATAGAATGCATGGGCGAGTACAACCTTAGTCTATTTTTAGGAAGGGTGGGTGAATTAATTTTTCTATATATTGTGTGCCTTAGCAAAGCACAAGGGAGGAATTTTTAGATACAGGAGTGCTGAAGCAATTTTCTGCCAGTTTTTCCCTTTGAATGTGAAGTATTTTCTACCTTTCCAATTATTTGCAGTCTTGTGTATGTTTCCATTAATCTTGTGAATGTTGAATTCCCTGATTAATCATCTTACCCTATTGCAAATTCAGTAATTTCTGCATGATATTAATGTGTATGTGTAACTTAGCAGTATTGTTGTGATTTTATCCCTCAATACATCAAAGTGTTTACCCTTAATTATCTTCAGAAAATTGTTTGGCCTGTGCATCAGAAATTCATTCCATATCAATTGTGCATGTACTCAGTCAAAGACCTCATACAAGTTTGGTGTATCACCTCAGTTTTAATTTCATTTTACAGTCATCTTTTACCCTTAAACCCCAGAAAATCAGTTTAGGATACATCAATAAGGAACCAGGCCTTGATACCAGAGACTCACCTCAAAATAGGTATACCCACAGACCTGAGGTGTTTCCATTGTATCTACGAAAGAGAGAGATAAAATTTGCAAGCTTAGAACACCTGCAGCCATCTCTCTACAGGGTGCACTTTCGAGAGATAACAGTTTTTGGCACGCCCGGTGGGACAATGAATCAGATCTGCATGCAAGTTATAGATATATTCACAGCAGATCTATGACAAGATTTACAACAGATAAAAGTTACTTTTGGGACAACAAGCTGCAACAATTTATTCTAAAAGATTTAAAGATCTATTTGGTGACTCCGTAGGGCTGATTTCAGACCAGTATTGCAGCATGTTCCATGCCTAAAGTAACTACAAGATCATCGGTAAGAGGAATTCCTTCTGAGTTTATTTCTTTACCTTTGAATTCTGCAAGAAGGAGAAGAGTTGGTAATACTTTACCTTATAATAGGCCTGGTTTTGATAACTCCTCCTAATATTCCTTCACCACGTATCAATTTCTCTATTCAGATCCCAGTTTTTCAAATGGCTATTCAACCACCTAGGAATTTTGTGACCTTTACTAATGGCAGCCCATTAGTAATCCCAGTTTATCATGACATCCCTAATGCTGCCATGAAAAGTTTTCCATCATTCACTGGTGAAAATCAGGTTACACCTACAGAGCACATTAAAGATGTTGCAGCCTTATGTGCAGTTCATAATATCACTCATGAGGATGTAGCTTTGAGACTTTTAGTTGCATCCCTTAAAGGACAAGCCTTGCAATGGTATAGAAATCTAGAGATTGGATGCATAAGAACTTGGGATGATTTAGGTGGTAAATTGCTGAAACAATTTCAAGATAATTCAGATCATTTATCTCTCATAGAACAGTTGTCTACCATTAAAAGAGCTCCCAATGAATTTATGTCTAGTTTCAACATCCATTTTTCCAGAACTTGGGAAAGAATTCCAGCAAGTGTCAAGCCTCAAGCTGATCATGCTTTTCTTTATTATCTTAGAGCATTAAACAGTGATATTTCAACTATGATTCAGTCTATGGGAGGAGAGAACTCTCCCAGCAGCCTATGATATTGCCATCCAAGCTGAAAATAGTCTTATTCAAGCTGGAAAATTAGCACCAAGGCCTTCAATGCCTTTTTTGGTAGATTTAGCTCCTATCCCACAGCCTATCACAATTATAGAACCTGTTGTTGCAGCCCCATCAGATGATGTTTTTAAAGCTTTGCAGACTATGGGGAACAAGATGACTTCAATCGAGAATAGGCTTGCATTACCTAGCAGACCTTATCAGGCTCCTTATCAGCAAAACCAACAAAATAGGCAGCCTTACCAGCAGAATCAAAATTATAGGCAGCCTTATCAGCAAAGGTAGTTTGACCCAAAGGCTCCTAGTTCATCTAACACTTTAGTTCCAGTTAATATGGCTACAGAAGAGTGGTGTCAACCTTGTAATCAACCTCATTCAGCTGCAAGTTACCCAAATGCTTTTCTGAACATAAGTCTTGTTGCACAACCTCAATCTGAGACATTGTTCATGCCTCAAATGGAGGGTGGGCAGCAAGATACTCAGGTTCAGAAGGCACCTGAACAGAACCTAGTCAGTTTCAGTGAGGATGATTTCATTGCAGTTACTACTAGGGCTCAGGAAAAGGCTGCAGAGAGAGTAAAAACAAGCAAAATAGGCCTGTTCTACCTACTGTCACTGATAAAACAACAACTATAAGCCCAAAACCAGCTAACAGTGTTGTTGTTCCTCAAAAAATAGTAGGTGTTACAGCTGGTAAAGAGTAGAAAAAATAGCTACAACCTGATCCAAGAAGGTTATTTATACCTCAGATATCAAAAGCAGCTGAAGCAGAATCAGTTTTCACCAAAGCCTATGCTAAAACAGTAGAATCTGTCTCTAAAACTATTGCTTCTTTTAACATTGTTGATGTAATGAAAAAGCATAATGTTAACATCTCAATGTGGGATGCTCTAAGTATTCCAGGACAACAAGATTTACTTTCTCATGAACTAGCTAAGCTGCAGATTTCTTCTAAAACAACAGAAAAAGGAAGTCCAGAAAGCAGACATGGTCCTTGGAACAATGGAACAAGACCACATCAAAGAGGTTAAATGGATGGTTCAGAAAGTCTTAAATGCTCATGACATCAAGAAGCCACCACCATTTTATCTATCACTGATTATTGGAGAACATCTTGTTCATAACTGTATGGTGGACAACGGTGCAAGTAGCACAGTTATGCCAAAAGCAATTGCAGAAAAATTGGGTCTGCAGTATGAACCTACAGAAAAGAGTGTCCTACAGCTTGATGGAACTACAACTAATACAATTGGTGTCATCAGAAATCTAGAGGTAACATTGCATGCTTGCCCAAATGTTTCCATTCTACAAGATATTACTGTTGTAGATTTACCTCCTTACTTTGCTATATGTTTATCAAGAGATTTCACAGCAAAAATAGGAGGTTATCTCTCTTCAGATTGGTCCTTCTTATTTTTCACTACACATTATGGGACCAAGGTTACTATCAATTCAGAACCATTGGCCAAATTTCACATTGAGCCTCACACTTCTAATGCATTAGCTAATTATGCAGCCTTAGACCAGTCTGATTTTGATAATACAACTCATATTTCAGCATTGGATGGTGTTTCTAACCTGTTTATGGATGAAAAGACACATGAAGAACATGCTCATGATCCTTTCAAAGAAGTTGAAGAACATTTGTTTGGTGTGTATTGCTTGCATGAAGAAAACACACCAATTCCCTTGCTGTCCAAAATAGAAAATGCAGTGGAAGGGATTTGGAAGCTTCATTTCGATGGAGCTAAAAACAAGAAAGGACAAGGAGCAGGTTTGATGCTCACTTCCCCAACAAATGAAAGGTATTTCTCAGCTTTGAGTCTCCAATTTTCATGCACTTGTAACGTAGCTGAATACGAAGCATTAATTCATGGCTTACTTTGGGCCAGAAAGAGAGGTATTAGCATGCTACAGATCTTTGGTGATTCTGAGTTGGTTATCAATCAAGTAAGAAATTTTAATGTTTGTAAGAATCCATTAATGAAGTCTTACAGACATAGAGTTTCAGACTTAATGGAAGATTTCAAGCTATTAACATCCAGTCCATTCCTAGAACAGAAAATAAGCATGCAGATAGACTTGCAGCAATTGGTGCCAGTTTTGAAGTGCTGGAACAGATTGAAAATAGAAAAATTCAGCCTCATATAAAGCTGATTGTCAGGCCTTCGATACCTGATAATGATTTGAATTGGCAGGTTTTTGAAAATGATGATCAAATCTGTAGGTTTTTGCAGCAAGAAGCTGAATTTTCTGCAGTAAATCAAGATAAATTACAACACTTATATGGTGACCAGATTGTTCAATTAAAGACAAATAAACTACCTCGAGGTCTGGTCACATTAGAAGACATCTTCAGCACTGACGATCAGTTAAGGAAGGTCAAGACTAAGATGTCAACACATGTTGATAATTATGAAGAGATCTCAGTTGATGAAGGAAAAAATTTGTTTCTCGGAAAGGTATGTTCTTTAGCTGAAAAAATTCTTTTATTAATCTTTGCAAGGAATTTAAAGATGTTTTCACTTGGAAATACCAAGACCTGAAAGGGTTTGATCCCAGTTTAGCACAACACACTATTGAATTACAGCCAAATTCCAAGCCAGTTAGGCAAAAACAGAGGCCTGTAAATCCCAAAATAGAGCCTCTAATGAGGAAAGAGTTATCTAAGTTGATCGAATCAGGTATTATCTTTCCAGTTAAGCATTCAAGTTGGGTAGCCAATCTTGTTCCTGTTAGGAAAAAGAATGGAGAAATCAGATTATGTGTGGATTTCAGAGATCTTAATAAAGCTTCATTAAAAGATCACTACCCACTTCCAAATATGGATCAGATTTTGAGAACAGTTTCTGGTTCAGATAGACTATCTCTTCTAGATGGTTATAGTGGATACAATCAGATTTTAGTCTGAGAAGAAGATAGGTACAAAACAACTTTCACCACTAAGTGGGGTACTTATGCTTACAAAAGAATGCCTTTCAGCCTTTCAAATGCTGGTGCAACATTTCAACGTGCAATGGACATGGATTTTCAGCTTTGTTAAATAAATGCATCCTTGTTTATTTAGATGATGTTACTGTATTCTCAAAAAATTTAGAAGAACATCTAATACATCTAAGGCAGACTTTTCAGTTATGCAGACAGTTTGGAATATCTTTGAATCCCTAAAGTCTATCTTTTCAGTACATCAAGGTAAATTACTTGGTCATATTGTTTCTAAACAAGGTTTAGCAATTGATCCTTTCAGGATCAAAGCCATATCACAGCTATCATTACCTCATCATAAGAAGGCATTACAAAGTTTTCTTGGAAAAATCAACTTTGTTAGAAGATTTGTTCCAGATTTTGCAGCATTGGTGAAACCATTGACAACTATGTTAAAGAAAGAGAAAACTTTCTCTTGGACCAGTGAAGGGAGAGAAGGGTTTGAAGCAATTAAGGCAGCCATCTCTCAAGCTCCTACTCTTGCAAATCCAAATTTTGATAAAGATTTTACAATGTATGCACTTGCAGGAGCTGAAACAATCTCAACCATATTAACTCAGGTTAATGATGAAAATGTTGAGCAGCCAATTGCTTTCTTTGGACAGAGCTTGCATGATTACGAAACAAGGTACACATTTCTTGAAAAACAAGTACTTTCAGTAGTCAGAGGACTAAATAATTTTAAGTACATGCTTTCAAACAACAAAATTCATGTTCTTGTTTCTCATCCAAGTGTGAAAGCTTTCTTGTTAAATAAAGAATTGAATGAGAAAAGAGCAGGCTGGATAACGAAGGTCATGGAATATGATGTTGATATTCATGTTGCGAAGACAGTTTGAGGAAAAGGTTTGTGTGAACATCTAATTGCTGATATGGAAAAACAACAAGCTGCAGAACCTAAAGATTCAAAACAACATGCTGAAATTACGTATCAGCAATCAGACATCATGGTTCAGCCAGAAAATCAGCAACCTGAACTTGCTCAAGAAGTCCAGGAATCAAGATGGATGACTGATTTAGTTAACTATCTACAACATGGCATCTATCCAGAAGGTATGGACAAGAATAAATGAAGGTATTTCAGATTACAAGTTGTACCCTATGTTTTCATTGATGGTGTATTATTCAAAAAGGATATAAATGGAATCTTGCTGCGATGTGTTGACTATGATAAAATTCAGCAATTATTATCAGAATTCCATGAAGGACCTGCAGGAGGTCATTTCTCAGCACGTACCACAACCTTAAAAATTATGAAAGCTGGTTACTATTGGCCCAACATATTCAAGGACTATTTCGAATGGATTAGAAAGTGTAAGAAATGTGCTTTCTTTGTTGGAAAAGAATGTTTAGCTTCGCTGCCCTTACAACCTATTTCAGTTGATCAACCTTTTATGCAGTGGGGTCTTGATTTTATTGGCATGATAAACCCACCTTCATCACAAGGACACAAGTGGATTTTGACTGCTACAGATTACTTTACATGCTGGACTGAAGCAATAGCCTTGAAAGATGCTAATGAAACTTTGATACTATCCTTTTATGAAGGTATAGTTTACAGATTTGGTGTTCCAACAACTATCATATCAGATAATGCTTTAGCATTTCTTGGTGCAAAGGTAACAGATTGGGCTGTTAACCATGGAATTTATCTAAGTTCTTCATCTAATTATTACCCACAAGGTAATGGGTTAGCTGAAAGTACTAACAAGAATATTTTAAGGATCATCAGAAGAACACTCAAAGATAACCAGAGAGCTTGGCATCTAATGTTGAATTCAACACTTTGGGCTGATAGAGTGACTCCTAAAAGATCAGTTGGCAATTCACCATACAAGCTTGTTTACGGAAGAGAAGCAAGAATGCCTATTTCAGTTGAGTTACCCACATTAGATTTGCTGCATCAAATGGAGCTTCTTGAAAATGAACCATTGTAGGTTCGTTATGTAGAATTAATGGAATTACAAGAGCTAAGAGATCAAGCTCATGTAAACATGGAAAAGAATCAGAAACAGATGAAGAAGACTTTTGATAAGAAATCCAAATTCAGAATCTTCAATGAAGGAGATATTGTGTTAAAGTGGGATGTTGATCATGCAAAGCCAGGAAGACACACAAAGTTTGATACAATCTGGAGTGGTCCTTACATGATTTCAGCTTGCAAAGAACACAATGCTTTTCAGCTCTCAAGGCTGAATGGAGAGGAACTTCCCATTCCTGTGAATGGTATGTTTCTCAAACACTGTTATTGAAAATCCTACAGTGTCTGTTTAGAGTAGGATTTCCCTTCAATAAGTGCAGTTCCTACACATTGCAATGTTTTTTCAATTCAATAAGTGCATTCATGCACGTGATCTGGTTTACCAGATCCTTTCCTAGTTTTAGTTCATTTTGGAAGGGTTGGACCTTCAGAAGGAAGATTTTGGTTACATGCTTTAGACTCCATGCCCAATGGACAAGAGCAAGGCACTGGTTTACAAGCTAGCAGGAAGCTTTCCCCACAGGATCGCCAGAAATGTTGACAATTTTTTCACTTGTGCAAAAATGGCCAACTCAAAACTTCATTACGATGGATAGCATTGGTGAAGTATACCTAAGCTAGGGGAGGTTCTTTCAGACAATATTGTTACTGTTGAATTAATTAATGATTACATGAAATCTGTAGCTATGTGTGTTGTTACAAAACATAACAGATCACATAGTCTACAATTTCATGCTATCTTCAGCAAAAAGAACACAAAGCCCCGAAGGACAGCTGTGTTGTCTTGATGAAGACACCAAATTGTAGAATAGATGAAGTGTTAGGTTTTGGAGCAACAATCATGACTGCAGATTACAGAAATCAGAGTTCATTACTAGATGTTACAGGTATTCTTTAATGTTCTTTCCTTCATGATTAAGACATTCAATTATATTATTGGGTTGTTTAGTTCATCATACAATCCATATCAGAAAGTAAAAATGTAGAAAGAAATACACAACTCAATTTCACAATTCAATGTTTTATTCATAAGGAATTTCAAATGTTCCCACACAAGCCATGGGATGTAACTGGAAAGTAAAGTACAACTACTGAAATAAGAGGTACACATGCATGAAAGAGAAAATAAAGGAGTATGAGTGAACCCATCATTTCCTTGGGGTTTCTCCTTCGGTTGATGCATCCTCATCTTCAGCTTTGTTCCCTCTTCATCTTCATTGCTGAAAGCACCGTACCTGAAAAGAAGAAAAGAGAAAATATCAGTTAAGAGCTCAGGGTTAATCCATATTCCTATACTATCCTAATTCATGCACATGGATCTCTTAATAACAGGAGATATAGATTACTTGAAGATCAAACAATATACATGATTTACTCACTCAGAAAGAAGGAGAGAGAAGAAAAGAAAAACCATGGACATAAGAGAGGCCAAAAAGCCTAAATATTTTCTAACTATTTTCTCAAGTGTGCAGGTACAGGTTGCAGCCAAGAAGAAATAAATCATATCTTACAGTCCTCACTATAGATAAAGATTGCAGAGTTCAATAACTTCTATCCTATGGTACATGAAGCAGATGAGTCATAAGTACATGCTGGAATGAAGGAAGAATGCAACTCAAAGTTCAACAGCTATTCTAGGGATAAAAGAAGTTGTAGTACAGAACAGAGGAGAGAATTGCAGACAAAAGTACATGTTTCAGATTGTAACTGAAGAAGAAGATTCAAAATTTAAAGGCTGAAGTTAAATCAAGATAAGATTACAACTGAAATAGAATGAGAAGGAAATATGAGAAAATTTTGACAGGGCTTCACCATGTAAAATGGACATTTAAATTTTCCATCATGCATTTTTAACTAAAGCTTTAAAAGTTGTAATGAAATCAAATAAGTGATACAAAAGCAGAAAAGCATGCCATGAATAACAGTTTTAAGTTTCCAACAAAAAAATGAATCAAGAACTATACTCCATCAGTCATCAAAAAGCTTGTAAAGGACTTCCCTGAGCATTCATTATAGCTTAACAACTAAAGGAAAATTAAGTTTCAAGACAATCTTACAAGTACATCCATTCTAGAAGTATAGTTTTCAAATAAAGCAAGTATCAAGTCCACAAAATGCTATAGTATAGCTTCAGAGCTAAGATTAAATGCATGATTCACAATTTTTACAAGTAGAGTAAAATATTGCAACACTTCAATAGAATAAGATACATTGGATTCATGGAGTTATAGTTTCTTAAATGAAAGGGAAACTTCTGTACAAAAGATATATCATATTCAGGACTTGAAGGAAAATCATGGTTAGATGAGTAAGTTGAAAAGGAAAGTTACAACACACTGAATGAGACCCAAGTTTTCAGACAGTCATGCTTTAAGAAAGTGTAATCATACATGTACAAATTGAATACCAAAAGCATTGTTTCAATGTGTTTAAAACTTAATGGTCAGGTATAAGATTGGAAACATTTTGTTATGGACATACAAAGAAAGTAAGTGAACATGTTCAGGAGATAGAAGTTTTAGATGAATCTGATACACTCATCCAAACAACAAAGGGCCAAGGTCGAATCAAATCAGGTAATGTAGAACTTAAAATAATGTGAAGTGGATTTCAACTTTTCCAGAAACCATTATAATCCTCAAAAATAGATTGCAGAATGGAAAAGAATGAAGAGTTTCAAATACCCACATCAATAAACATTCAGATCTAAGAGTTTCAAGAAAAAATAGGAATACCCATTTAGTATTCAAAACACAAACTCAAATAGAAGATATTTGAATCAAAAATGCATACACATCCAAGTTAAAGAAATATTCAAGTATTTCAGAAAATATCATTCCCATTGAAATCAGTTTCAAAATATAGTATAGAGGAAAAGGGTATAAATCCTAGATTTTATCAAAAACATTAATGGGTATTAAGAATCAGAGTATGAAACAAGAACTCACCTGATTAAATTGGAGTTGAGAAAACCTTCAAAGGATGATCAAGTCCAGGGCTAAAGAGGAGAAAACCCAGAATGAGTTTCAACTCAAAATCTCCAAGGGAACCAAGAGATCACATAGAAAATGCAAAGAAAGAACAAATTATCAGTATTTTGAAGTCAAAAGCTGAAATGAAAAGCAATAGTGATACTTAGGAGGTCAAAAAATACCATCCCCTCATAAAACAATGATGATAATAACACGGTACCAAACTCAAAGTTCATGACAATGGCAGAAAACACCCACAACCATCTTGCAGAATATTAATAGAGCAATACAACAAAGAGGAAAATCACTCATAGATCTTGAATTCCAAAAGGTTTTGAAAACCAAATCCACAGAACTTAAATCAAAGAAATGGTGTCAATAGAGAAACCTCACAGAGCTCCGATAAAGATAAGAACCCTTTTGCAGAAAAGCAAACAAGCTCGATTCTTGCTCAAGAAAGAATTAGAAATTGAAAGAATAAGATATGGCAGCCAACTCGAAGGAAAAATATCAAAATACCAAGGCACGACCATGCTGACAAAAACTCAAGGAGGTTAGTTAGCTCATGAAAGATCCTCCACAGAGGTAAAGAAAAAAAACTTAAAATTGCTCAGAGAAATACAAGTGTTTGAGAGAACCTAATGGCCACAAAGACATCACAAACCACAAAAAAGATCAATAATCAGAAAATGGTAGCCATAAAACCCTGCAAATAGCTCAAGAGAAGCAAAGAGTGGTAGAAAATCATGTTGATAATACAAGAACAAGCTTAGAAAGCTTCAATAATGGCATTCAATGAAAAATTTTCCAGGGCTTCCCACAAGCTAAAAATCCAAAATGAAGTGATCATTAAGGTTGAATGACCTTTACCATCCAAGCTTGAGAGGTGAGTTAGTGGAACTCAACCATGAATCAAAACATCAACAATCAACGATCAACCAAGTACAAAAATCAATGATCATTCAAATCAATAAAACCACCATGATCAAGATGCCACCGACCACTTTAATTGTAGGGTTGAAACCCTAACCACGGGTCAGAGATCGACGGCCTAAGATCCAATAGTACAAAGATCAATGATTGGAAACCAATCACCAAATTTCAAAGCAAATCACCATGGTCACATTAACTTAGCTAGAACATTAAATGCCAAGTTAGAAACCCTAACCAAGGGTCAAGATCAATGACATACAAATCAAAAGGATACCGATCAACGGTTAAAATCAATCACCAAATTTCAAAGCAAAACTCAACCTGAGTTAAATATGCCACCGAAAAAGCATAAAGGGGTGAGTCATCGTCACAAGGGGGCCAACCCATGTTTAAAACCAAAATCATTGCATTATTGATTTGACATAAAAAGGGGATCTAACCATAGTCTATGTCCCAAATCATCAAAGGGACCGAAAACCATACATGTCAACAATGATCACCCAAAAAAGGTAAAGTCTAAACCTAGTCTCTTCAAAAAATGCAAAAGCCAACAAGAAATTGTAAGGCAATGATAATCCAAAAGGTGGTAGACTATATAGTATGCCATGTGTGTATACAAGGGGGGCCAAAATTACATTATTTGCATTGACCTTGTATAAGGTCCAAACTATGTATTAAAACCATGGTAATTTGCTAAGTCCACAAGAGTGGCCAAACCCAATGAAGATCAAGTGGTGAACAACACAGGTGGTCCCCACTATTGTAATGGGTTGGAGATGATTTATAATGTAATCCATGTGATCACAAGGAATAAGGAATGTCAACATCAGAATGCCAAGCTTTTGAAGTGGTCCCCATCAAGTGGATGATTGATGAATATTATTTTTTGCAAGTGAGGTGAATAATTTTTAGCTAAGTTTAGAGATCAAAAGTTTTCATTTTCTTGCACAGGGAGTATTTTTGCATGCCTTCACAAAAGGACAGAATCAAAAGAAGACAAATTTGCATGCACAAGGAAGGAGACTTGCTCATCAAGCAAGATTTATTATTAGCAAATTATTCACCCATGCTTTTCTTAAAAATAGAACAGTCAACTGCAGTTTGACTGTGATGTAATCAAAGGCTATTAATGCCTCTTTGTATTAGTTTGCTTTATTTTATTCCTTTATTTATTAATAAATAAAGGATAAAAATAGGATGCATGGGTGAGTACAACCTTAGTCCTATTTTTAGGAAGGGTGGGTGAATTAATTTTGCTATATATTGTGTGCCTTGGCAAAGCACAAAGGAGGAATTTTTAGATACAGGAGTGCTGAAGCAATTTTCTGCCAGTTTTTCCCTTTGAATGTGAAGTATTTTCTACCTTTCCAATTATTTGCAGTCTTGTGTATGTTTCCATTAATCTTGTGAATGTTGAATTCCCTGATTAATCATCTTACCCTGTTGCAAATTCAGTAATTTCTGCATGATATTAATGTGTATGTGTAACTTAGCAGTATTGTTGTGATTTTATCCCTCAATACATCAAAGTGTTTACCCTTAATTATCTTTAGAAAATTGTTGGCCTGTGCATCAAAATTCATTCCATATCAATTGTGCATGTACTCAGTCAAAGACCTCATACAAGTTTGGTGTATCACCTCAGTTTTAATTTCATTTTACAGTCATCTTTTACCCTTAAACCCCAGAAAATCAGTTTAGGATACATCAATAAGGAACCGGCCTTGATACCAGAGACTCACCTCAAAATAGGTATACCCATAGACCTGAGGTGTTTCCATTGTATCTATGAAAGAGAGAGATAAAATTTGCAAGGTAGGGAAGGAATTGTGGATCATCTTATTTTCTTCACAAGAAGGAAGTTAATACCCACAATGTAGAATTATATAACTAAAGTGTGTGAAGATTTTTCTATGATCTATGCGCCAAAAAATTTTAGGTAGTACTTGTTTGCAAACCCTTTTATTTTCTATACAAATCATATGGTGCTGAAGTACTTAGTCAACAAGCCTATTTTGCAAGGGCACATCTATAGATGGATACTTCTATTTCAGGAGTTTGATTCAACAGTTGTGAAACTAGGTAAGAGAAACTCATGGCCTGATCATTTATCAAGTATTAATTCTGGAGAGGATGCATAGAGCATTGAATATACTATGCTAGATGCATAGTTGTTTCATGTTGAACCACGCGCCCACATATTTGGAGAATATTGTAGTGTTTTTGCACACTGCACATGTGGCCCTAACAAAATTTAGACCTTAGAGAAAAAGAATATTTCCATACACATGATGCCTTATCAATTGATTGGTGGAGATTTACACAAGCTGGGCCATGATGAAGTTTTGCTTCGTTATGTTCTGGAACATGAGCATGATACCATTATGAAGGAGGCTCATGGTGGAATAGGTATGAGGGGAATTACATAGGTGATGCTACAACACACAATATTTTAATGGTTGGACTTTGGTGGGATACTTTGTACAAGGATGCTAAAGAATATGTTAAGGCATGTGATCATTGTCAGATCCTTGGGAATCTTTTCCATAGAGATGAGATGTTGTTGTGGCCTATTACAAGCAAAAATTATTTTTAAAAGTAGGCCATTGACTTTGTAGAGTCTTATTTTCACCACCCACGCATAAGACTGATGTGCGCTATATTATTACTTGCACAAATTATCTAACATGGTGGGTAGAGGTAACACCTACAAAGGATTGTACAACAACCACAAAAAAAAGGTTCTTGTGGGAGAATATTATTAGTAGGTATGGTTTCCCATTAAGCTTGAAAAATGATAGAGAAATTTATTTCGTAAATGAGACAAATCAATTTTTTTTTTTGGTAGAGTTTATGGTGGCACACCATAAGACTACTCCTTACCACCCCACAAGTTAATGGAACTACATAAGCTTTCAAAAATATTTTGTGATAGACTTTAACAAAAATCTTTGATGTTGGTAGAAAAGAATGGGATGATAAAGTATCAGTTGTACTTTGCGCTTACATAACCACTTATAAAAGGTTGATTAAGGCCACACCTTTTTCAATTGGTGTTTAGCATGGAAGCAATACTACCAGTTGAATTCATGTAACCATCCCTGCGTATTGTGTTCGTAGGTGGAATTGATGATGAAAATATTGTGGAAGAGCGCATTGAAAAACTAATTCAATTAGATGAGTGACATGATATTGTGTATTGGATTCAGAAGACTGAGAAGTCAAGACATAAGGCATGCCATGATAGGCACACTAAGAACAATAATTTTTTAGTTGGTAGGATGGTACTCCTCTATGACTCCAAGTTTACATGCCACCCAGGGGAAATAGAAAGTGCATTGGTTGGGATATTTTTGTAGTAGCCAATATACTTGAATCAAGAACATGTTAGTTGCAGGCGCTAGATGGAACTATGTTTCCCAATTACTTCAATGGGAGTAGGCTAAAGACCCACTATAAATAAAGATTTTTGGTGTTTATAATAAGACAATATTGCCATTTATATTAGATATACCTTCAATGGGTTTCTTTCTAGTTGTTTCTATTCTTTGTTATTGTATTTCCTTATTTTTTTTTTAATAAGCGCACATGTGTGTAAAAGGGATGATTGCTATCTATTGAGTTCATGCACAAAGGGCTGCACATACTTTTAGTGTGGGGTGTGAACATGGTAAAAGTATGTGAAATAGAAAATTAGTGTGGGGTGGGCACGTTTGAGGGTGCTCTCTAAATATTAGCGAGGAAGGAAAGAGTGCCACACGTGCTAAGGATGAAGGTGCTCTTAAGGAGATTTCTTAGATTGAAGACCACGTGAGAAGAATTGATCACACAATGTAATGGGAGGTAGGTGGAGGCATGATGAACTACTTGGAATGACATAGAGGATTATGTACTTTGGCACATGAAGGAATGCATAAGGATGTCTATGGATTGGAAATTAATAAGGCCGTTCCATAAAGTAAGTTGAGTAATAAATTAAAAAGTGGAAAAGGTACTTTATTAAGAGAATAACTTAAAAGACTTAAAGTAAGAAAAAATCATGTTGAAAGTATAAAAAGTAGGTTGATGGTGTACAAAAAGGTTATAAAAATGGGGAAAATTGAGTTATTTGCTACCTTACATTTGAGAGAATTTGAGAAAGCAAGCTATCAAGTGATTTCATGTGACAGAGCGAGAAAAAAGACAAGAAAAATAGAGCAACGTGTGTGAAGGTGTTTGTGTTTGGATCCTTTATGGAAGGAAGTTTGAGCCAAAGGTTGAAGTAAAAATTGAGGACACGGGTAGAGAGGGGGTTTATATAATTAGAAGTAAACCAACTAGGTTTCACATTGCTTGGGAAAGGGAGATTATTTTGGGCATAAGTTGCAAGAGTACTGACACTAAAAAGAGGAACTCCAACATCCCAGGAAGGAAGAGGAAAACCCCCGCATAAAGGAAGGTAGAGGTTGAATTTTATGGACCTATAAAATATATTTACTGTGAAATGTAGTACCCTCATCAAGTATTTAGGGTCTAGACATGGAAGTCGCAACTCACAAAGTGCAAAATCAAACCATCGGGCTCTAGGTAATGAAGCAGTGTTGAAGGAGGACATGTTGTGGGAACTACTAGGGAGAATTTAAGGAGGGAAAGTGCTAGTAGATGATTCAGTAAGGAGAAATATTGAGTTATTTGAGAGCTACCCTTCATCATGAATCCCACACATTTGTTCTAGTGGCTCATGTCTAGGGTACATGAGGATTAGTTCTACTTCATAGAAGGATGAGAATTAAAACCCAACTCATTGAACAAGTTACAAGGTTGAGAGGAACAAGAGAGGATATGGAATTGGATTTATGTTATGATGTGAAGATTGATGAATTAGCCCATCAAAATGTAGTATGAAAAAGTAGGATGGGCCATGAGCATTAATAAACTCAAAGACCTCTACAACTAGGGTTGTAACCAAGTTGGTAAGTTGTAAATTGGGAGCTTCGAAAAGGTGGATAGATGTAAAAAAGAAATTTTTGTATATTGTGCACAAAATGGCCCATAAGACACAATATAAAATTGCACAATACATAATGAATGGGATAATAGAAGAGGCCAAGACACAAAATGAAGAAGGAGAAAAGATCACTTGGGGATCGATCCTCCTATTTATTCTCTTCTTGGAAATTGGGGTTCCAGATGGTCCAGATTAAGATATGTGGATTTACCCACCATGGTGAACAAGTCCCGTGTAGTTCAGTTTGTTGGTTACACTTGTGCTGGTATGCAATCACTAATGTAAACAAGGATAGAATAGATTAAGATGGATTACAATTTGTATATCTTTTGCGCTAGCTAAAGGTATGACTCCAAGAATGCATATGTGCACATTGGACCGTGAAAACTTCCAGCAGAATGTTGGAGAATAGGAAAAGGATGATATGCAGATATATTTTCCATATTGAGGCCAAGGATTAAGGACATGTAATAGAAGTGGAGATTTTATATCCTAATCTCCCACAGGCTGGGAGAATTCTTGTACCACCTTTGAAGAGTATATTTCTTGATCACTCTACAATAAGTAGAAGAGGAAGGTGTTCTTGAACACTCCATTTTTGTAAGAAAATGTACTAGATCAATAAGGAAGAGTGGTAATGGCACATGAACATCCCTAATGCCTGAATGTCAAATATAAAGGAGATGATATGTAGAGTTGTTGTCAGGATCTCAAGTCGTCTGAAATGAAGATTCCAGGGTGGAGTAGAAAAAGAGAGAAACTTTGTTGGAAGAGCTTGAGTGAAAATGGGCTAAGTAATTGGAAAATAAGAACATAGAGGAATAAAAATAGTCTGGTGCCACAAATGGGGAAACGAGTAAAATTATACCTAAGAATAAATCACCTAAGCATGAGGAGGCACAAAAGGAGAAATATACTGATGATACTTATGTCATCAGAGAAGATAAGGGTGCAGAAGGTGGGACTAACACAAGCGCATTTACTTCGAACAAACAGAGAATGAAGATGAAAGTGGTGGAATCCCAGGTCACCACACATGGAATTTGTAGATGACCCTACAAAGGTCCTAAGGGAATAGTTCCAGAGCACAGTGCCCATAGATAAGTTATATGGTTGGGAATTAAAGGAGAAACATGGTGGGGTCTCACGCACTAGGAAGATGATGTCCTGTAACTAGCATACAAATACAGAGGAGCCTAAGTTCGAAGTAAGTAATAATTCCCTTAGTATCATAGAATTAAAGATTGGGCCTGGGAAGAAGTATAGGACAATAGACCCCATGTAATTAATAGATGAACAAGCATGTAAGGCCTTGAATAAGTTGGTCATGGATGTTGCGTGTAAAATTTTTGATGCATTGGCCTCCTTACGAGTAGTGGTAGAGGATAATAAGAGGAAAGAGTGCAAGGTTGATAATCTATAAGAAGGATATCTAGGGAGAAAAGAAACAGACCAATGAGGCATACGACATGGAAATCACATTAGTAAAGTAGATTTTAGGCCAATGTCCAACCCTGGTGAGCCAGGAAAGAAATGATTATAACGATGAGATGGAGTATTTTGAGGACATGGTTGGAATTCTTATGGTGAACATTAAGAGACACGCATGGCCAAAAAAATAAGAAATATCAGAGGAAAAGGAAGCTAATAAGGTAGCTATGGAGGTCAGGATCATTGAACTTGAAGAGTTATTCCATGCAACTTAAGGAAGAAGGGAGTAAGGCTGACTTGGATTTTACTAGATGTCAAAAGGGAAACCTAATTCTCAATGCATGCATCAGTGATGAAAAAACAACACTCATGGCTATACAAGAGAATAAAATTACAAACAAGATAGAGCGCACTAAGGTTATGGATGAGGTGACAAAAAAGAAAGAAGGTGATTAAGTCCAAAAATGATAATTTAGATCTTCAGATAAGCCAATTTCAAAATATGGTGCTAGAGCACATAGACATAATCGAAGGAGTGTCTAAATATTTAATTGTAGTTATACAATAAATCAAAAGTAGAGTTGAAGAGTTAGCTCCTGAACAATTGTCAAAGATTGTAGGGGCAACACCAGGGAAGGAATTATAGGAACTCAAGGAGTGGAAGAAATTGGATGGTGAGATAAATAATGAGTTTCCATAACTCTTTCAAAAACTTGAGGCATGATTTGAATTTTGGATAGGTAGGATGATTATTTTTGGGCATTGAATTCTTTATTATTGTATTGATTATTCATACATTCTTTAGAGCAACAAGTTGGAAAAATCATTTCCGAGGATGAAAATCCAAATTAGTGTGGGGTAATGTTGCACGATTAAATTAACTAAGTATATGCCACGTGGGAGGATTTAGGGCACACATGAGGTGTGTGTGAAGGGGCGTGCATACGTAAAATAAAGTAGCACACTGAGGTTTTTTCTTGAGTAGGGAACTTTTGGGACTTGGTAAATTTTGTTAACCACAGGATAAAAATAGAAAGTATGAGTTAGAGTGCTGATCAAGCAATGATTCAGATCCAAAGAAAAGCAAGGTGAATTTGTGGAAAAATAATTTCTATTTTTGGATTAAAAACATGTAGAATAAATATGAAGGGTCATGCATGGATTGAGGTATTAATAGGAACAAAACAATTCTTATTTATAGGATAGTCTATTATTAGGTGATGTACAAACACATGCATAGTAGTCTATTTCAAGCATGCAGTCTATTTTGATAGTGCATGGGGTAGTGAAGGGAAAGTCCCCACCCCTATATATATGTTATATGCCATTATTTTAGTACTGACCATGACCACATCCTATTGTTTATGTTTGAGAAATGATAGTATTTTTATGTGAGGTTATGGATTAGGGTTTGATACTTGCACATATTCTAGTGCTTAGCTATGATAATGTATCCAGCTTATGATATGTAAGAAATTATTATAATGGATTATAGAGGATGGATTTTAGTAATTGATGTGTCTGAATATGGTGAATACATGGTGTAATTGATCTTATTGGTTATTGGATATGTTATGTTTCCTTCTTACACATGTTTTCACTATAAGCTCATGATATGGTATCTGCAATGATCTACACTTGAATGTATGCTTTGATATTAGCTACTATGGATATGTATCATAACATCTTGACAAGCAAGCACAAAGGAGGGACCTAGTAGTTTCATACACTTTGGGTAAGTGTTCAGATCTATCTCAATGAGGTGCCAACAAACATAAGCAATTGAGTGGGAAAGTAAAATAATACAAAGTGTAACCAACATCTGAAACATGAATAACATGGGAAAGAGGTGATTCCTCATCAATTATATCATCATCTAGACTAAAATAAAAATCCTCATCATCATCTGTATTGGAAGAAGAATTAACACGACTCTACCTAGGTGAATCCAAATATTCTAAACTATCATTCATATCAAGTGAGTACAATGTGAGTGGAAATGAAGTGTCATAATTTGATCTCGATGGAATTCATCATCTATAGAGAACTCATCATCATGAGAGAAGTGTGAGAAAAGATAAACCTAGGAATTTCGATATGCTCTCCCCATTTCCACTATATAATCACTATGCAGCTCCCTAATAACCATAAAATTTAGAGTGAAATCATCCCATTTACCTAAACCATGTTTTATGATATGATATAATAAGATATTAGTTGACAATGAGTTTACTAAAATAAACATCTTGAAATATCCCATCCTATATGTCAACAAACCCTCTCCTGGATACCTCAATAAAAGTGTGATCAACCATCAAAATAGTTGGTGTAGAACATTTCTAAGGAATTTAAGGCAAATTGTGATGAATGTATGTGGTGTGAAGCACTTGAGTCAAGAAATCATGTGGTAGGATGGGATAAAATTGACACAAGTGATTTTTACCTTATCTTTCCCTTTATTGTTGTATTTTTCCTTTGTAAACTCCTAAACTGGTGAGCTCTATGTTTCTAAACCAAGAACCCTGATATTATTCTTCTCTAGAATGTGTGTTAGGTGATCAATCTATTTATACATACACTTATCTTCATCATGTATAGGTTTTCTACATTAGGAACATTTGAAACTATATTTATTAGGTTTGGATTTATAAGAGGAGGTCTTGGTGGAATGTTTTAAATCCTTCTTTTTCTCTTTTCCTATTTGTTTTTATTCTTATCCTTATTTTTTGAAGCATTCTATTTTTCTTATCCATAAAATAGAGCATGTGACTAAGAAGAATTTAGAGTACCCATTTGTATGAGCTTAACTATCTCCCTATTCAAGGAGGTAGAAAAATAATCGAAGGAAGGCATTTCCCATGTGGCTCTAAGGGAACTCCTAGTGTTGTAAAAGTAGAAATTTAACAACTAAATATTCAGGACCTAACATGGAAATAATATAAAGAATCAACTGCTCATCCTTATTTTCTATCCCACATTTTCAACTATAATATAAGTGATTTGAATTGTGTGAAGAAGCCCTGTATAATGTCAAAGATGTTTGGACTCAAACTAATGAGCTCATTCTCTAATTTATAAACAATCATTACATCCCGATTCTCAAATATTCCTTCAAATGTTGTCTAAAAATATTTATACATGCTTGCAAATTCTATGTGAAAGATCAAATCAAGAGTTATAGATAGACATATTATACCATAGGTTTCATCACATTGGTTAAACCAATTAACTTTAGTTACATCTGATGTTATTTTAGTTTCAAGACCAATTATGATATGGTTTAAACCATTAATATTTAGGAAGATTTACATTATTATTTTCAACTCGAGATCTAGCTAAATCGGGTGAGAAGTGAAATCAAAATTTGATCTATAATGTAGAAGAAGAAATTATAAAAATGAAACCACACAAGATAACACAAGATAACCCCCTAAAATTATTAGCAATGACCCCAAGGTTAGAAGTTTCTAATTTGGTATGTATTAAATTATTCAAGGCCAAAAAGTTTCTTTGTATGCTAAACAAGGAAATTATAGTAATACCAATCCAAAGAGCTAAAAAATATCACACTTTTAAAAAAACTATGACTCAAAAAGAGTTTCCAGTAGAAATTTATGCCTCTTAAAGTTTGTTCTACTTCCAAATTTTAATACTTGACCATGTACCTTAGAGATAAAAAATTGTATTTCCTTCCAAATTTTAATACTTGACCATGTGCCTTAGAGATAAAAAAAATTGTATTTCCAAAGTTTTAAAACGTTTTCTACACTTGCCAACCCATATTAAAAAAACTTTGAGTTGGGTGTGACCGGGGGATAAAATCCATGTGACCAAGGGATAATGTTAGGAATAGTAGTGGTTTTCCTTATCCAAATTTACAAACTCATGAAAAACGTGATATCACCTTTAGGGGAGTTGTGCACTTTATTTTCCCAATCTATGTCCTCCTACTTATCGAAGCAACCAAACAAAGAAAAATTCAGCTAAGGTTAGATTACTTGTATAGAACTTTGGGATGTGGTGATGGAAAAATTTTAAATCTCAAACTATGTACCAAAACTATGGCCGCACAAGTACAATACCTACCTCATCCTCTGCATAGGTCCCATAAATAGTATGGTGATGCCTCGAACTACATATTATGCCTATTACCACATAGGTGCAACTATTGTCTTGACCTCAACACAAGATTTGTGGATAGTACAACCACCAAACATAAGTAAAATAAGATATTTATTTATACAGTTATACAACAAGAACAATTAAACCTTAAGGTACATATTAGGCTCACAACTAAGTTCAATGTATAACACAAGCTCATGTGTTATCGTGAAGATAAATACACCAACCAACAACATCATTCATGAAGATTCAATAAATAACCCAAAAATGAATGCATCTAAAGGATATTTCAAACTAACACACACACACACACATACTAATTTTATGGAAAAACATATAAAACATAGAAAACATAGACTTTGCCATGGTATGAAATGCCACCAAATAGCCAAAACATGACCATTTTTATTGAAAAAACTATATTTAGTGTTCTTCAAAACATACTAGAGTTTATTATTGATCATAGGGGTTTTATATGATATGGAATCAATGTTATAGTTCATTTCTATAGAGAATGTAAAAATGAATAATGTTCGAAAAAAACCACCTATTTCTTTGTTATTTTCAATTCTTAAGATCATCCAAAGATTCAAGAGAAGAACATACTCAGATATGAAAGGATCTATAATAACAAGTTTGAAATAACTCAAGATTCAAATAAAATAATGGCGTTTAATCACCATAATGAGATATGATACCCATGTGAAAATGTGGACCAAGATCAATCCTTGATAAAATACAAATGCATGAAGAGTAATGTTACAAGAGAGAGGCACCAAATATGAGTGAAAATATTCTTATATTCAAAATACATGATAAATAAATTTATAAGAGGTGTATAAATAGGATGAGTGGAAGTATAACTATAGCCTAAAAAGGTGGATAAGTGTAAATCTCATCTATCCTGACGACACCTAAGAAAGATCAAAATATGTGTGAAAAACCATACAATGGAATAAAAACTCTACACTAACATCCTCACTTCTTCCATCTATGCTTGTTGTAGATCCTTTTCCTAAATGTATCTTGTGGCTTTCTAATTTGTGATATGTCAAGATTTTATATCTCTTTTTCAATTATTTATTTATATATTATATAAAATTTTGAATTCATATTTAATTTTTCCTATTAAAATTTATATGGCATTTAGAGTATAATTCTTCCTCCACTTTTTTGTATATATATATATCAAATAATCTTTTTTCTATTTTAAATAATCTAATTTAACAATATACAAAGATATCTAATTTAATTTTTTTAAGGCCAAGGTATGTTTGATTTTTTTCACATGTAAGTTCAAAAGATATGTTATATCACAAATAAAGTGTATTTAAATTATTTTAAAATAAATTTTAATTTTTATACCTATGTTAGATAATCCTCTATAAATGTGTGTGTGTGTGTGTGTGTGTGTGTGTGTGTGTGTGTGTGTGTGTGTGTGTGTGTGTGTGTGTGTGTGTGAATATATATGATTGGGATGGAGAACATATATTATTAGAATGTTATGAGTAGTACACTTATAGTGAGGCCTTCCTTTAGTTAAGAAATACGACAGGGATAAATCTAATCCATCAAAGTTATCTAGCGAATGATCCTATCCCCATCTACCTGACATTTGTTGTCAGATATCTAAAGGGATTTTTTTACCTTGGTAGATGGTTAGGAAACATATTTTATACCATTATCCTCACTAGTCAGACTATAACCATTTTGATAAGAAAAGTTATATTCAAAAATACATTTCTAATAAAAGGCCATTTGTTCCATTGGTGAAATCATTTGGCTCGCATAAAATCCACCAAAAGACTTGGTGAGTGCAAAGGCCTTTGGCACATTTGATATGTAGAGTCAAGTGGTAAAGGTCACAATCGTGGCCTAGGAGATTTTGTATGACATGAATGTCTCTTATTCGTAGCTTTTTAGCTAAAAGTGATCTCTCTACTCCTTATATATAATACTTCAGCATGTAATAAAAACAAATAAATTTCTAAAATTTAATAAGATTAAGGATACTTCAATATTTAATGTTAATATTATTTTTTGATTTTTTAAATAAACAAATATTATCAAATAAAGATAATTAAAAAAGATGAAAAGTTGAATTTTAAAGTTTAAAACATTATAAGTTCAATGTGGAAGTTTACATTATTATAATTTTAATAAATCAAAATATATGATGTTGTATAGTTTTCCTAATAATGGAGTAGTAAATTAGTGTATAATATCGTAATTTTATCAAATCAAAATATAGTGGTTACTAAGATAAACAAATAATTACATGATCTAATAAACTAATATTCAAATAAAAATATTCTTGGAAAATAGTTTCTTTTGTTTTTTTTATTGGAAAATATCATGATTTAGAAGGTCTATGTAATGCCCACAAATTTCGACGCTCAAAACCATATTAAAACCTACTAATTTATTAAGGAAAATTACGACAATTTTTTTTTTGTTTTAAAGGGGTTATAGCTAGTACTTGTGGTCAATTAAGTTCTCGTGAATGTTTTCCACATCTTCGTAATGTAATCAAATTTAAATTAATAATTAAATATTATTAATTTATTTCCCCAAAATACTTTAGTGTTTGAAACATTCCATTAAGTTCCTATTCACTATTATAGTATTTTTCAAAATAATTAATAACCCCGATCCATTTAATTTATTTAACTACTAATCATCTAAAAACCCCTTTTAAATTATTGACAAAATACCATGCACATTTACTTAATTAATTCCTACCACAAAAGGTCACCACTTGACCTAATCACTAAGTGGCCCCATTCAACCAATTATCCATACCCTATTTAATTTAATACATTCCCACAAAACTTCCATCCATTTAAGTGATGTAGGGTTTATTTTCAACCATTAGATCTAATCATTGTGAATCCTTGGATGCCCTAAAATCCTATAAGTTGACTTCTTATTCCAATTTTTCCCTAATCCCATTTCATTTTGTTTTGTAGTTTTGGAGAAACATGAGGAAGAGAAGTCATGGAGGCCATTGGAGCCATTGGGAGGGTTTACAAACTCTTTTTTTTGTTGTATTTGAGTTAAAATGAGGGGTCTACCCATTTTCCTTTGTGAAAGTATTATTTACCCTATTGTATTTATGTATATTTGGTATTTTTCTCTTGCAGGTTGAGTGTTTGTACATATGTGGATATACCTATTTTGGGTGAATATATATATATATATCCCTATATATATATATATATGATATATATATATATATATATATATATCATATTATATAATAATCATATTGCTTAAGGGAATGAAAATATATAGCCAATGTTGTGCGCATATAAGAAATGTGGGCGTGTGTAAAAATTTATTCGGCCTGAGCTTTAATATTGTCATGGCTCGTATAGGTAGAGTTCACCCATTTTTTATAGGGTTTACTGGGTTGGGGGAGGGAGCACCACCGCAAAACCCCGCCTCCCACCCCCAACCCACCAATCTATATTAATAATAAGTTTAGCCAGCCTAAGAAATTTAAACCACAATTTATTTTTCATAAAAGCTTTTCTATAGTAAGTTGATTGCGGCCCATATAAAAGTTATTTCATAACTATTAATATTAATATTAATAATATATATATGGGTTATATAAATTTATACTAGTTATATATCCATAACCCATTGTATTATATATGAGTATCGTTGAGGGGCAGTGCTTATCTTAAGTAATCAATCAAATTTGAAGTTATTTGAATAGAGATATAATGAAAAATATAAGATTTTTATAGAATGGAGGTTTTGGAAGAGATTTCACAACTAAAGGAGTAGACATTTTCTCTCTTAAGAAAGAAATTTTGTAGTGTTTTATCAATACGTGAATCCTTTCTAAATGTAACCACAACTTGCTAAGAGTTTACTAATTGGACAATTTTACAAGGAAGAGTAAAAATGAAATTCCAACTATAGAAATATTCTTTCTCTTTCAAATCAAATTTACCAATAATGTAAAAAAGAAACAACAATACAACATTTTAAATACAAGTCTAGATTTGAGATAGTTTAATTTCAATAAATTTAATATTCAACACACTAGTTCTCACAATAAATAATAAGAAAGTGACTCTTTCTTTTCTTGCAATAACACCTTTCCTTTCCAAACAATACATATTGTAACTTGGAATAACATCCAAAATTTTGAGAGTTTCATTTCTAAAAAATATACAACTTAAGCTTCCTCCTTTTTACTAAAACATTTCCAATTTGAATAAATGAAATATACAAGGCCTTATTTTGGTAATACAAGATTTATAAACTCTCACTCTAAGTGGAAACAATGGGGTCAAATTTACAACATAGCGATTCTTTCAAAATTTCAAATAGGCAAGTCTTCATCTCAATGTCTTCTCCCAACTTCATAGTTTCAACTTGGCACTCCTTCAGCTCATCAAATTTGAAAATAAATAAAATAAAGGGGAATAGGCTAAGCTATTACCCCAACCTATAATCCAATAAGAGGAGAAGCCATCCTCCTTATTGTCCCCTGAGTTCCAACCAAAAAATAATTGGGTGTGTAATGCAACTTTGACAACTTTCACAAAAAGGCTTCCACAAAACATGCATTGCACAATATACAATACATTCAAATAAACACACTCAAACAATATTTACAACTTTTCCAAAAACACATAGGCTTGACAACAAGCCAAAAAAGGAGCAAGGAATATGGTAACAACCTCCTTTTTCCTCCCATGTGAAGTAGGAGTGCCACCCAAAAGCTTCCATGTGTACAATACAAAACATTCAAATACATCCTTATCTCTCCCCTTGAAAATATGCAAAAATATTTCCATGTTTTCATTTTCATTCCCCATAGGTAAAACTCCTAATCACACTCCCTCAAAAATTCATGCCTCACATCTCCCTTTTCCCTCTCCAATAGTCTCATACTTCCATCTCCCACACCCTTCTTAAGGAAAGCTACCCAACCAAAATATATCACATTCACAACACTCATACAATATTCAAACAAGCACAAATTTTACATCTAAATGCATAAAAAAAGAATGAAAACAAGTGGAGATCCTACCTCTCCATCAAGCTTCCAAAATTCTTCACTCCAAAAATCTTTCAACACCTTTTAAACCAAGCAAAATCCAAAATGCAACTCCAAAAAGCTCCCAATTCCAAAAGTGCAAGAGAAGAAAATAAGGCAAGTAACCCAAAATCCTTCAAATTCATTCAATAAATAGAAAAGGGAGGTGAGGATTATGAGGTGTCTCCATGTAGGATGCCACTTAATCATCCCTCCATTCCCAACTCACAAGTCAACACATCCAAACCCAATGCAATAAATGAACATGTAAGACTTATGAAATGCACACATGATACTCCAACATGCACTCCATGTTTATCGATGACAAATTAATTGTGGTAAGTAGAAAAGTGCAATTATTTACCCTTTTACATTCAAAAAATGCATTAATATTGTCAAATAAACCCCATAACTTCATAAGTATGGTTGTTCGAAAGAGTTTGAGATGTGAGGGATAAGGTTAACTTGTCCCACAAGTCTCAAAAAGTGGCCTACAAAGCAAAATTCGAATTTGGGAAGGGAAGAAGAGTGCACACCACCTAAATTCAAACATTAATTCATTCCACATCAAGAAAATATCAAGGACTATCTACTCTATTTATTACCCACATATGTCACCTCTTCCTTTTAGTTTAAAACTTAAGTTAAATTAGCTAATTAAGACACATTAACAAGTGCTAATAAAGTGACTAAATTTTTCCAATAATTAAATACATGCACAACAGAAATAAGACACAAAAATTAAAATAAAGGAAAAAATTACACCCCATTGGCCACACATGTGAAGTCATCCCCCATGGGAAACCTCCTAACTAAGCATGGAATAACACAACATATACACTAGACACAAGTTGTCAAATTTGGCCATGTTGGAAAAAACCCAACATTCTTTAGTGGTTGGTCCCCTATCCCCTTTCAATGTATAGTGATATAATTTTCCTACAAACACAAACAAAATACCTCTCTAGCCTTATGGCCACATCAACAACATTGAGAAATAATATATACATAGAAATCAATAGTCATCATCCAAAATTAGGCAATTCTATCATCTATCAACCATATCAAAGTAATTTGATTGTATCATGTTATTAGCATCCATGAATCACAATACTATTCAGATTTTCCATACATAAGCAATTGCATCTATGAATATAACGTGTTAGTATAAAATTAGAAAAATACAAATCAACATATATCAACTTGTCCATCAATGTCATCTAAGTGTATCATAATAAAAATGTAAATCACAACATATCAATAGTCCAAATGTCAGTATAGTCTATCACCTGCTGATCAAGATATAATAATAAAAAATGTCAATATATCTAACCAATAGTAATAAAATCATAGTGAAATAATGCCAAAGAGGAGTGGGCACTACATTCCCCTCCCCTTAGACTCGAATTCCTCCTGGAAGTCACTGAAATAGGTGTGGAAACTAGGCCCGTAAAAAAGTTACGTCTGCCCATGTAGCTACAGTCTCATTATACCTATCCCAATAGATTCACACCTGATCAATCTCATGGCCTCGAAGGCGTAGGGTCCTGTAATCTATGATGCACATGAGCTCCATAGTCACTTGCACCTACTCTTGCACCTGTAATGGGGTCCAATCCAATAGACGAGAAGGATATGGAATGTATCTCCTAAGAACAGAAACATGGAATACATCATGGACGTGAGACAAGTTGGGTGGAAAGGCTAAACAGTAAGCTAAGAGACTCGATCCACTCCAAGATCTCAAATGGATGCACAAATATAAGAGCTAGCTTAGAGCCTTTTCCATAACGAATTGAGCTCTTATGAGGTTTGACACAAAGAAACACCTTCATGCCAACCTCATAACTACAGTCAACTCTCCTCTAATCTGCATACTTCTTCTATCTATTTTGTGCCTCTTGCAACCTTTGTATAATCAAAACAACCTGTTGCTCCATGTCTGGTAACAAGGCTGGCTGAAGAGATACTCTAACCTCTAACCTGTCCCAACTCAATGGAGTCCTACACTCCCTGCCATATAAATCCTAAAATAGAGCCATACCAATAGAAATATGAAAGTTGTATTTAGCAAAATCAACCAAGTAAAAACTTCCTCCCAACATGGTTGATGATCCATGATGTACATTTGAAGCATGTACTCTAAAATCTGGTTCACCCGCTCTTTTGTCCCATCTGTCTCTGGGTGATATGAATTGTACTGAAATTAATGTTTGTTCCAAGGGCATGTTACATGGTAGTCCAAAAATGAGAGGTGTACAAGGTATCTCGGTCACAAGGATAATCTTCCATGGAATCCCGTGTAATCTGAAAATCTCATCCAAGTACACTTGTGCCACTACACTAGCTATATATGTGGTCTTCACTAGAGAAAAATGAGTGCCAACCTCAAGGCATCCCTTTTTTATCAATTTATCAACTGGGACCATAATGACATCATGATGATATATTGACATTAGTATCCCTATATGAAATCCATGGAAATGGTGTTCCATTTCCACTTTGGTATAACATGAGAATATAGAAGACCTGCTGGATGCTAATGCTCGGCCTTCACCCTATGACACTCCAAACATCGATACACAAAATGATCTACATCCCTTCAAAGTCCTCTCCAATGGTACAACTATCTCAAAGCAGCGTGCCATCTTCTTCACCCTTGGATGGGATGAATAAGGTGCACGATGACCATTTGTCAATATATCCTATCTCAAACCTCCATCCCTAGGTACATAGATTTGACCTCTGTGTCTGAGAAGTCCATTTGGCTCAAGTGTAAATCCCTCAAACTTCCCTTCAAGGGGTCTCTGAGACTCAATATCTACTCTAGCAAAAAGGTATAAACTATCATGAGGAAGTTGTCACAAGATCCTGCTCCACAAGTCTGTACCTACTGAAGTAGCCATAACCAAATACCTTCGACGAGTCAAAGCGTCTACAACCACATTATCCTTCCCTTTTACATGCTTAATCTTCATGTCGTACTCACATAGAAACTCCATCCAACGCCGTTGATGGGTGTTAAGATTGAGATGCATGAAGAGGTGTCGTAGGATCAAATGGTTTGTCCTAAGAATAAACCTCCTGCCTAATAGGAATTATCACCAACACACCTGTAAGATAGGAAAAATACACTACTAACAAGGAAGTAAAATATCAATAATCATACCTCCTCCTTCGTGTTACATAGCAAACCTCAGGATGGGCTAGGAAACTTGGATTGAGCCTTGATTAATGTGATATGTAGGTACTTTAATCTTCAAGACGGAGCAATACCTTCTTACAACAATGATCCTCTTACTTTGCACCAGATGGGAAAAAGGATTATGAGGCTATTTGGGTATTAGGACAAGGCAGAAGGATGTTCTTTGCTCAAAGGCTGCAAGAACTTAGATAGGGCATTCAAGCTTATTCTCCGTGTCCTTAGAGGGATAGGGGTAAGGTTGTATTTATAGCCTAGGGGAATGATTAACTTAGAGTAATTTAAGTAATCATGGTTTGAAAATGTGGGCAAGATTAGATGAGTGGGGGCCACGAAGAATGGGTGAGGATTTGAATTATATTTTTAATTCATAAGTGGAGGATTTTAGGTGAGTGGGGACCACAAAGGGTGGGTGAGGATTTGAATTTAAATTTTTAATTCAATAGTAGAAAAACATGGAGAATAATGACATGTGGTGAGGATTGAGTTATTTTTTGGATTTTGAAATAGATAATTAATCAAATTATATTTGATTAATTTGAAGTTTATTTTTGTGGGAAATGAGGAAGGTGAATTAATTGATTTAGGATAGATGTGAAATTAGGGTGTCTACATTTTCCCCTCTTTGGAAGGGTAGTATGAAAGTAGTGTCCTTTCAAAGAAAGTAGACAGGATGGGGGAAGAATTCAATCTACTTTTCTTAAGCAAAATGTAGAGCGAATGTTTGTTGGGGAGAATAGAAAGTGGTGAGTGACGGATGTCATAGTATCCTCCAAGACAAAAATTTCATGAGAAGATGTGATTATGGATAGATGTGATGATGCCCCCTCTAGAGGACTGACACGAATGGAATATACGACAGAACTATTGAAAAGAAGAGAAATGAATTATGCGGAGAAGAGGATGATAATGGAGTGGAAGAGATTGGAATCACCGCACGACGCAAATGGAGAAAGGATTCAATCGGCATTGAATGCTAGGTGTGAGGGTGAGTGGGAAAGAGAAAAGGGAATGGATAGGATTGGGGGTTTATGAGAAGAGTAAGGGAGATAGGGGAGGGGAAAAAAAGGAATGAAAGAAGTAGAAATAAGAGAGAGGGATGATAGGGGAAGAAAGGAATGATGAAGGAAAAACAAGGTAAAAACAGGAAAATGACAGAGGAGAGGGTGAAGGGATGAAATAGAGAGATGTGCAAAATGAAGGAAGCAATAGAGATAGTAAAGAGGGATGCATGAAAGTGAAATAAATGATAGAGATGAGAAAAGCAAGAAACGGGAAAGGATAAATAAGAAGGAGAAAACGAGGTGGGAGTAGGGGGTGAAATGGATGAAAATGGAAAGAGGATGAAAGAAGAAGTAGAACGGAGAAAAAAAAGAAACTATGAGGGGTGAGGAAAGTGTGAAAAAGAGGAGATAAAAGAAGAGAAACAAAATGAATGAAAAGGTAGGGGTGGTAGAAAAAAGGAGAAGTGGTTAGAAGAAACATGAAAATTAGGGGAGAGGAAAGGAAGATAGAGAAAATATAGGGTGAAGATTGAAGGAATCGTGTCATTGTGAGGAAGACCAAGGCAAAGAATATGGAACATACCGTATGGAGATGCATGTGGAGGGTGGTATGATAAAAAAGATAGGACAATGCTGAAGAGCCAGGTTATCGATGGGGAAATAAGTAGGAAATGTGATGGAAAAAGGGGAAGAAGACGATACAGGGGAAGGGAAATAAGACGAGGGGTGGGAGAGAGAAGAGGATAACAAAAAAAATGATGTAGAAGGAAGGGAATATAGAAAGGGGGTAATAAGTGGAAAGGGAACAATATAAGGAATGTTTAGAGAAGAAAGAGGGGAGGAATGACATCGATTGGAAAAGATGTGGAGATGCATGAAATGAGGATACTAGGATGATGAGAAAATAGAAAAAGGATGTATGATGAAGACAATAAAGATATTGAAGAGGGTGAAGAGAAGATGGAGAGATGGGTAAGAAGCGACAAGAAAGGGTGGGATTGAGGGAAAAAAAATAGGAGAGAAAAGAGAATGGGGGATAGAAGAGGCAATGCCAATGAGGGGATGTTAGGGAAATCCCCCTTACAATAAGTGGTGGGGAAGGGTGAGAGAAAAAATGAAGAAAATGAGGATTGGAAAGGGTAACGCCAACAAATGGACATTAGGGAAAGCCCTTTTATAATGAGTGGTGGGCTTAGAGGAGGGAAGGAATGAAGGGAAAATCTAGAAGGTCCAAGGGAGTGAATGAGGTCATGCGGAATGGGGATTGATGATTTTTAGGGAAAGCCCATTTACAATTATTAGCGTGGGAATAGAAGATGATGATGAAAGAATGATAGAGGAATGTTAACAATAATGGTGAATTCATGTGTGGGTAGAAATGTGGGAGGAATTTGAGAAGATGAAGTGGAAAGAGTAAAGAAAATGGGAGGGATGAGTTGGGACTAGGTTAAAGTGAGGAAAGGATGAGGGTGATGAGGATGAATGAGGTGAGGATGAAGAACCAAGAAATGAAAAGAATGGGAAGAAATGGTATGAAGGATGATGGATCAATAAAGGGAAAATGGGGGAAAAAAACGTGATTGTAGGTGGAAGAGATTAGATGTATGTTGTAAGAGGATATGTGGAGAAAGGATAGTAGTAGGAGGAAAAAGTGGGTAGTAGGAGATACCAGGTGGAAGAAGCGATCAACAAAGTGAATGAAGAATGAGGCGGGGGAGAAGTTCACGATGAAAAGTTAAATGTAGGGAGGACCCTGACATAAGATTGTCATGTGACGGAAGTGGTTAAGTAAGATTTCCAAGTGAGCGAAACTGGAGATGACAAGTGGTCAAGCAAGAAGTGGTGTTTATGAGAATCGAAAAGGAGGTGAAATGATGTGATAATGGGGAATGCTGAGAAAAAGTGAAGGGTGAAGGGTGTGTAGTGATGGGGAAAGGCAAGGAGACAAATCATCCTTAAGAGGGACTCTTAAGTGAGATTTCCATGCCGGGTGAGTGGTTAAGTAAGATTGCCAAGCAGAGGAGGGTGATAGTGGTGGTAAAAAGATGTGATGATGGGGAATGAAGAGGAAAGGTGGATGGTGAGATTGTAGAGTGATGGGTGAGTGTAAGATGACATGTCATGCTTAAGAGAATCTCTTAAGTAAGATCGTCATACTGTAGGAGAGGTTTCGTAGGATCACCTAACCGACATGGATGATATGCAAGGAGAAAGACATGATGATATTGGGGACATGGGTGTAATGGTAGGTTGAAGAAGATGATCGCGAAGAGAGGTGGGAGAAATAATATGGGATGGGGGAAGGCCATAGGGCAGATCAACCTTAAGTGGAAGTCTTAAGTAAGATTGCCATGCGGCTGGAATGGTTAAGTAAGATTTCCAAGATGAAGAAGAAGAAGGATGATAATAGAGTTAGTGGGAATAGGGTATGAAAAAATGGACTGAAGGGGAACCCTCAAGTGAATTTTCCATACTATGAGAGCATGTTATTAGGATGACCAGAAATAAGACAGATTTGGGGAAGGATGAGAAAAAAGTGAGTGAGGTATGCCTGAGTGGTATATGATATGAGATGAGGTGATAACAAGAAAGAAAGGAAACAAAGGAGTGTAACATGAATGGATGAAGGAATATATGTAGTGGAGGGCGGAGAGTGTGAGGGGAATCCTTAATTGGGATGCCCGCATAGTGAGAGTAATGATGCGAGAATGAGAAGCAGAAGAGGTGGAATGGGAAGATGTGTTTGGTGGTGATTGTTGTTTAATGAGAGGGGAGGTGGTGAAGAAGCTTCTACAGCAGGAAGATCTTAGGGATAGAGTAAACCTCCACCAAGGATCCCATATAGAAGGGGTTATTAAGTAAGATTGTCAAGCGGGAAGTAGAAGGGGGAAAGGAAAGAATACAAATGGGTGAGAGGGGATAGGAATGGTGAGAAGGGTAATATGGGTATAAGTGGCGGAGGAGTAAAAATGAGGAGTGAGGATGAATGGATAAAATACATGGTGATCATGGTGGGGGAGAAGGAGCTGCTGGATAGTGAATGCTACTTGAGAAAGATCATCAAGTAAGATTCACAAACTGCAACAGTGATCAAGTAGGATTCCCAAACTGGGGAATGTATTAGTATGGGTGAATGGATGGGGTGCAAAGTAAGATGTTGATCATGCAGGAAGATATTCACGTGATGAAAAACATATTAATTTTAATATAGCACATAACAAGATGCATCGTGATATAAAAGATCAGGATGAATAGACTGTAATATGCGTGATAACATAGACATGGGCCATCAAAAAGGTTTGATGCCCCAACACGATATGTAAATGGAAGAGAGAATAGACAGAGGCCATCAAGAAATTATGATGCCTCAGTATGACATGCAATCAAATAACATAAGAATATTAGAGAGAACACTAGGATACATAAAATCAAGATGCCCCTCGTAATATATCAAGATATAAGAAAGCAATTAATAATTTATAACTAATAATGCAACAAAAGAACCAATAAACATATCCCTAATGTGTTCCATAGTGAGGATTGATCGGATGTGCCCCCAAGCAGGGGTACGAGGACATAGTAAAATATTGGGTCATTGTCCTCAAACAAGGAAGCAATGAGAGCTGGATTTTCCCCAAGTGAGGATTCACGCGAGGATAAGTGGTTTGAATTTGGTAGTCATAAGGTGATTGGATCATTAGTTGGGGATAATAGTTCAAAGGTTGAATTGTGCTGGTTATTTTAAACTTTTTGCGATTTTTTGGATTTTTTTATTTTTGTTTATTTATATAGATTTTCTAATATTTTTTTGGATTTTTGATAAGTTTCAAATGTTTTTGATTTTTTTTACGATTTTCAAATGTTTTTGGATTTTTGACGATTCTTGCTAATGGTTTTAGATTTTTGATGATTCTGTCTAATGTTTTTAGATTTTTGACGAGTGTTTCTAATGTTTTTGGATTTTTGGCGAGTTCTAATTGTTTTGTTGGATTTTGGATGATTGTTTCTAATGTTTTTAGGTTTTTGATGATTTTCAAATGTTTTTGAATTTTTGAATTTTGACACTGTTTTTGGATTTTTGACGATTTTCAAATGTTTTTGGATTTTTAGATTTTTTCACTGTTTTTGGATTTTTGACGATTTTCACACAGTTTTTAGATTTTTACACTATGATTGGCAATTTATGGACCAAAGTGCAGGCTTAGTTTTGAGAGGCGATAAACCAGGATATTATCCATATGTACCATGTTTCGTGTGGTAACTTATGCTCAGAATAACACAAATTCTCTTTCCATTGGCATGATATGGTGGTGTTGATATGATGAAAAGAAGTCTAGCTCCATTCTTGACTCCACACAACTAATAAGATTCGTGGGCTCATCACTGAGAATCAATAAGGACGTAGGAGGTAGATAATGAATATAGAGACAAATGCTAACAATAATCCCTTTTGGAAAATTGTGACTCCACTCTTCATAACGGTACTGAACTAGTTTCAAAAATGGATTTCACTTTATGAGTCACATGCTAGACTTAGACAGTTATGTGGTCTGCTGATTGGTAAGATATGAGGTAGTTCTCTCTTCACTTAGGCATCTAAATTACTTATTTGGGGATTCTATAATTTGCAAGCACTGTAAGATTTTGTATTTTTGAAATGACTCCCTATGCCTTGCCCTATTCTACTAGTGAGAAGAAAGGGCTCATCATCGAAGGCAAAATATAGGCAAGTGAATTCCCTTTTTGTTTTTGTTGTGTTTTGTTTTTTATTTTTGATTTTTTTAAAATATTTTGTAATGTTTTTATGCTTTTATGAGAATGACCCTCTACGCTTTGCCCCATACCACTTGTAAGAGGCAAGGGTTTATCACCGAAGACAATACATAGACGAGTAAGGGCACCTTTCTCCATGCCCAGTCTCACACTACCAGTAAGAAGTGTGGGCTCAACACCAAAGACTATGAAGGACGAAAGATGTGACAATGAATTATTCATAAGTTATTGAATTGATAGATTTTTTTACAATAGTGCTTTGTATTTGGGAAGAAACGTCTGCCCCCAATCTCAGCCCCACATGACTAGTAGGATGCGAGGGTTCAACACCGAAGACTGAGATGGACGACCAAATGAACTGGGTAACGAAGTTTAGAGCTTTGTTATGAAAGAGAGAATGTCTTTGAAGGGAATATATTGCCATCAGTAAGCTTCTAGGTATGACCATAGATGAAAGGAACTAAAAATGGAAGAAGTATGATGCTCACAAACTTAATAGGATTTATATTAGCACTTGTCTCATGAAGATAAATATGAATATGTGATTTTGATAAAGAAAATATCTGCCAATGGAAATGAATAAATTTAAATCATTCGGAGATAAGCAAGACAAAAGGAACAATGTACACATTTTTTCCCAGAATAGTGAACATCTCAAGGATAAAATTTCTTTAAATGAACTGCATTCATTGGTTCATCAAGATCTTGACCATCTTCAGTGGCCAATTTATAGACTCCAGAGCCAAATTTAGCTGTGATTACATAGGGTCCTAACCAATTAGGCTCAAATTTTCCTTATTTTTCTCGTTCTTTAGTGGTATTCTTTTGATTTTATTTTAAAATGAGGTCACCAATTTCGAATTCTCTGGGTCTTACCTTTTTATGATAACTGCGTTACAGTCGGTTTTGATAGACTCGAAGATGATTGAGAGCATTAAGTCATTTTTCATCGAGAAGCTCAAGCTCTTGAAGCCGTGACTATCGGTATTCATCCTCATTAATTACATCTTTAAGGGAGATCCGTAAGGATGAGAGTTCTATCTCAATAGGTAAAATGGCTTCACAACCATAAACAAAGGAAAATGGGGTGGCTCTGGTAGGCGTGCGGTAAGATGTATGGTAAGCCCAAAGAGCGGGGTAAATTTGAGTATGCCAATGACGTCCATGGGTGTTAAAAATATTTTCCATGATGGATTTTAAGGTCTTATTGGTTGCTTCCGCTTGACCGTTGCCTTGAGGGTAGTATGGAGTGGACCATTTAAGTTTGATGTGAAAACGTTTGGCTAGGTCTTTTTCATCATGGTTTTTAAATGATTTGCCATTATCTGCAATCAGAGTGGATGGAATACCAAATCAACAGATGAGATTATTAAAAATGAATTTTGATATTTGGCTACCGGTAACATAAGTGAGAGGCATAGATTCTACCCATTTAGTGAAGTAATCGGTAGCGGTAATGATGAAATTATGTCCATCAGACGATGTTGGTCTAATTTTACTAATGAGGTCAAGTCCCCATTGAGAGAAGGGCCATGGTGTGGTTATCAATTATAATGCCTGGGAAGGTGTGTGGATAAGATTTCCATGCTTTTTACATGTTTGACAATGTTTGACAAAATGATTATCTATAGGCTCCAGAGCCAAATTTAGTTGTAATTACATAAGGTCCTAACAGGGAAATTGGCTAAGGCAATACCATTCGTGTGTGCTCCACAGATACCAGAATGGACTTCAGCTAAGACACTCGAGGATTATTCCTGATTAAGACATCGGAGCAAGGTGCCATCATATCCTCATTTATAAAGAGTTTCTACTAAAATGGTGTAACGAGAAGCACGTTGTGCTAAAGTACGTTTATGCATTGGTTTCATGTTGGTAGGAAATGTTTTATCACAAATGAAGGTATAAAGATCGTGGTACCAAGGGTTATTCGGACCCACGATCTCACATACCATAGTGTTTTCAGGAAGATCATAGGCAGGCATTAAGAGATGTTTGATGAGAAAATGTTCCTGGGGTTGACTCGATGCAATTTCTAATAGGGATCCGATGGTTGCCATAGCATCGACAAATTTATTATGAATTATGGGAATTTGATCAAAGCTAATTAATTGAAAATAGCTTCGAAGACTATCCACCATGTTTTTATATGGGATATGTTTTTCATCCTTGACCTGGTATTCATTAGTAACTTGCTTGATAATAAGTAAAGAATCACCAAATACAGCTAATTCTGTAAGATTCCAAGATATAGCCAATTTTAATCCTGCAATGAGAGCTTCATATTCTGTGATATTGTTGGTACATGGGAATGCTAAGCGAAATGATTTGGGGATAACATGTCCGCTAGGTGTGATAAGAAAAATACTAGCCCCAAAGCCATGGAGATTACAAGATCCATAAAAAATAGAGTCCAAGCTAGCGCGATGTCTATGTGTAGAATATCTTCATCAGGAAAAGAGAACTGAAGTCATTCTATGCCAGGAAGGGGTGCCTCATCAAGTTGGTCTGCAAGGGCTTGTCCTTTAATTGCTTTCTGTGGAACAAATTTGACATCGAATTCACTAAGTAATAGGACCCAACTAGACATTCTTCCCATGAAAATAGGTCTGGACAACAAATAATTGAGAGGATCAATTTTGGCAATCAACTTAGTTGTGTGATTGAGAAAGTAATGACGTAACTTATGGAATGCAAAGGTGACCGCTAAGCATAATTTTTTGATGTGGGAATAACATACTTCGTACTCAATAAGTGTTCGACTAAGGTAATATACAGCCTGTTCTTTTGCTTGATCGTTATGTTGTGCTAGTAGAGCTCCTATGGCATGTTCAGTGGCAGATGTATAAAGCAACATGGGTTTGTCGGCAACTGGTGACATAAGAACAAGTGGACTAGAGAGGTATTCTTTTGACTTAGCGAAAGATTCTTGGAAATCATGATTCCAGTGAAAGTGTGCATCTTTCTTGAGTAACTGATTAAAGTGATGGCACTTTTCAGCCAACTGTGATATGAAACGCCGAATAGATTGTATCTTTCCCTGAAGACTGCATAATTATTTTAGGTTTTGAGGAGGAGGCATTTCCATAATGGCTTTGAGTTTAGTAGGATCCACTTCTATGCCTCTTCATGAGACAATAAACCTTAATAATTTACTAGAAGTTACTCCGAACACACATTTCTTTAGGTTAAGATGAACCTTATACTCACATAATCTGTCAAAAATGTGTCTCAACACACTTGGATTCCCTATTCGTGTTTTGGATTTTGCTAATATATCATCAACATAATCTTCCATGATATCATGTAACATGTCATGGAAGATGATAGTCATTGCTCGTTGATAGGTGGCCCCAGCATTTTTCAAGCCGAAAGGCATGACCTTATAACAGAAGGTGCCCCATGGTGTAGTAAATGTTGTTTTATGTTGATCACTTTTAGCAATACGTATTTGATTGTAACTAGAGAATCCATCCAGGAGAGCATTTCATGGTCTTGCCGTAGAATCAACAATCATGTCTATATTTGGTAAGGGAAAGTCATCTTTGGGACAAGCCTTGTTGATGTCACGAAAGTCTGTGCATATTCTGATGCCGGGAGTTTTCTTGACGATGGGAAATATGTTAGATATCCATGCCAAATAATCAATAGGTTTGATAAAGTCAGATTCCAAGAGTTTCTCGAGTTTGGATTTGACAAGCAATGCAACTTGGGGATGTATTTTGCGTAGTTTTTTCTTTACAGGTTTTGCATCCGGATGTACCACAAGATGGTGTACTACAAGAGATGGATCCATGCCTGGCATGTCCTTATATGTCCATGTAAATATATCTTGGAATTCAATAAGGAGTGTTGTGAATTCCATGCATTCTTGGTCAGACAGACTAATGCCAAGTTGTAAAAGTTTTGGCTGTTCGGTGGTGCCAATATTTATGTCTTTTGTTTCTTCTATAAGCATTTTAGATGTATCATTTTTAGAGAATGATGCTAATGGTTGATGTATGTCATTAGTGTTGGGTGTTTGTTGGAATGTTTTTTTGACATTTTTGTTAGATAGGGTGGCGGTGAGGTTCTGACTATGGGAAATCCTCTGTTTGCGCTTTTGATCCAAATTTTCTGAGGGTGAAGGATCTGAATATTTTATCTCTTCGCCAAAATAGGATGATTCATTTAGATTGATTTAAAATCCTTTTCTATGGTTGGAAGTAGGGATTTGGTCACGAGTTCCAAGGAATTCTTTGATGGCTTCATCATTTTGGAACATGTCCATGGCTGCATGATGTGGTTGGCCATGGTCTATGAGACTCAGATGTGTAGGCTCAAAATTGATGACATTAACAGATAAATGTTCAAAGTAAAGATGTGTTTCAGTGAAGTCCTAAAAAATACTACATGGAGACTTGATGTCATTATCATAACTGGTGTCATCATTATCACTTGAAATTATTATGGGAGCAACATCAAACACCTTGAAACCTAGACCATGTTTACCGTGATGTTGTGTGTAATTTATTGGGTCTAAATTACCTTGTTCATTTGGACCGAGTCCTTTACCCTTCCATCACATTTTTTTCATTATTCGGTGAGCTTTGGTAAATTGAGGGGGCTCATAACATGGAGAAAAGTCGTCATTATATAACCAAGATCCTAAAGAACTTGGAATATGTTCGTTGTCAAGATAACCAAAAATTTTCCAAACTGACTGTCTCATTTGGTAAGTGGGATGGATTCTCAGATGTGGAGTGTTAGATTTTCCGTAGCTATGTGGGGATTTGGTGATATAAAAAGAGTCTGCTATCTTTTGAAATTGATATTCACCACATTCTGTGTCAATGATTTTAAATGTGTGAGATAGGGGACCAATAGGTACCTCATGTGGTGGGGAAGTTAGTTTGGTAGTCTTAAAAGATGAAGAGAATGGGTTATAAGAAGAAGGGGGTGGAGTGAAGGATGAAGGTTGGTTATTCATAGGAGGAGGTATCTTAATAGAAGAGGTGTGGTTGGATGAAGAAGATTGGCTAGGTGATGAAGAAGATGGTGTGGTGGAAGAATAATTGTTGCTGGAAGAAGAAGCTTGATTAGTGGAAGAAGATGATTAATTAGTGGGAGGAGGACTGGTGGAAGACGGTTGACTAGCGGAAGATAATGGATTGGAAAATGTTTTTTTGTTATGAGATGATGGTTTCGGATAATTGTTATGGAGTGTATAAGGATCAATGCTTGTTTCATTAGGGATTATGCAAGGTGGAGTATATTTATCTGTTGATGGACAATAGTGATCATGTCGATACCGTCCTTCGATGAATCTACAATACTCAAAAGGTTGGGGATCTACACGTAATGTAAATTCCTTGTCCAAATGAGGAAACTTAATGCATTGGTGGAATGTTGATGGGACGGCTTTCATGGCATGAATCCATGGTCGGCCGACGAGAATGTTATTTGTAACTTATACATCTACCACATGATAGACCATGTCTAAGGTGATGGGTCCAACTTGGAGAGGCAACGTGATTATGCCTTCAAACTTTCTTTCGCTATTATCATACCCATGAATGGTTATGATATTGTTTTGTAAATCATTTTTAGTGTAACCTAGACAACGTAATTTTTTCATGGAACAAATATTTAATGCTGATCCATTGTCAATTAATACGTGTTTGATTTTACGATGAGTTACATAACCCTCGACGTATAAAGAATGATTATTAGCGATGTTGGGATTAAGTAGGTCAGTGGGACCAAAAGATAAAATAGTATTGGGGACTAAAAGATGTGTAATTAAAGCTTGGAATTGTTGTGAATTGATGTCCTCAGGGACACAAGCATTATTCAATGTTTGCATAAGGATGTGGTGTAGTGTGGGAGAAGAATTAAGTAGTTCCATGATTGAAATTTGTGCGGCATTATTCTCTAATTTTTTGAAAATATTAAATGATGGTGTAGGTTGTGGAGAGGAATTGGCAACGGAATTAGATGGTGGATTAGGAGGTGATGCCGGGGACGAAGTGGCAGATTTTTTTGTTGTAGGGACCCATATTTTTTTCTGTCTAGTGGTGATCACACAATCAGTTCTGATATTTATAGTTGCCAGTAAGTCTTGGTCATAATCTATGGTCGAGATGAATGAGTCATACTCAACATTGCTTGATGATTGACCCTTATCTTTTGAATTATTATCATGGTTAGGGAAGGGATTTTTGAACATGTGAAGTTTTTCATTAGGTGTTTTTGTTTCAGAAGTATTTTCAACTTCTATATCTCCATGTTCAATCAGGTCTTGGATGTAATGGCGGAGTTGCATGCATCGATATGTGGAGTGCCCTTTTATGTGATGGTAATCACAATATTCGTTGTCTTTATACCAATTTGGTTTGGGTTTTCCTTCTTCAAAGGGTCTGACAATGGGATATGTAACCATATTAGCATTTTCCAAATGACAAAAGATACTAGATAGAATTTCTCCGAGAGGAGTGAACTCTATTCATCGATCCCAAGAAGGAACTTCCTTTCTAGGGATAATGATTGGTTTTTTAGATTTTAATGTGTTGATGGGATGGTTTTGGACATTTCAGACATGGTGGGAATTAGTAATGCCATCGTTGACGATATTTCGATTCCGGTTAAAGAATTTAGATTTATCCTGGTTCTGAGGAGTGTCTCGATAAGGTTGGTCCCTAAAGGGTGCTTTAAGTAAGCCATTAGAAATGAGGGCTTTATCTATTTTTGTGCCCTTTTCGATGACTTATTCGAAACTATTCAGATGATGCATTTACATGTGGAATGATAATTCAACATTGAGATATAGGACAAAAATGCTAACTAGTTGTCTCTCAGGTACTGGGCAGGGAAATTGACTTACAATTCTGTGCCATTGTTGTAAAAAGGAGGAAAAATTTTCATTTGGCCTTTGCCTAGTGTTGTAGAGATCAAGCATGGTTATTTTTGAGTCTAGGTTATAGGAAAATTGTTTGACAAATTTTTCTGATAAGTCTATAAATGTCGTGACCGACCCTTTGGGCAGATGGAAAAACCAGTCTAAAGCTTGCCCTCCTAAAATTTGGGGAAATAATCATAAAAGGTATGTGTCTCGATAGGCAACTTCCTGACATTGCATGTGAAATTCCTTGACATGCTCACGGGGGTCGTCTTTGATTTTGTATTTATCAAACTTAGGGATTTCAAAGGATGATGGAAATGGTAATTGTGATATCTCTGTATCAAATGGATAAGGACACAATTCTTCAAAGTTGAATTGTTTTGATTGTTTTTGTAGCCCCTGAATGGTGTCTTTCATAAGTTTCCATTCTTGTGCGAATGGAGAAGTAGGGGATGGTTTATTAAACATGCTGTGTGTATTGGAATCTAAATTGAGGTCTTTTATTCTTTCAGCTCTAGTCGTTGTTTCCTCAAGTTTCTTTGTTAGGTCTTGGATTTTAGTGAACAAATCTTCAACCGAAGTACCATTTGGATTGTTTGGTATTTCATTGTGATAACTTGATTCACTGTTGTCGATGAGTTTGTTTAAATTTTCCATCCCAAATTCAGGGGGTAGTTTTTCCCCCATGGCTAGGATGCGTAACAGATATTCATTTTTGTTTTGTTCTATCACCCTATTGACTTATTCTTGTTCTTCATTGGTGACTTCTAGTTGTGTGACTTCTTCATCGTCGTTTTCATGATTGTGATTGCGAGTGAATACCATGATGAGATGTGTCTGATTAAGTTGAAAAGTGGGTAGGAATTTTGAACAGGTGTGAGGAAATGAGAACTTAATTACTTTGGATTTAGCTCGAATAAGCTCATGATGACTGATAAGGAGAGTAACTCAAACAAGTTATCTCAATATGATGATAATGTAATTTGAGTCGAGTTATTAGAGGATTTGTTGCATGTTATGTAGATTTGGCTTAAACAAGCTCTGTACTATTGACATGGGGAGAGTAACCTGAACAAGTTAATTGTGATATGGTTGTGATATAACTCAAAATGAGTTATGAAAGGATTTGTGTTGGATGTGATTTGGATAAACACGATGGTGGATAGAATAATGAGTGAACTCAAATAAGTCACCCAATATTAGTTTGTTATAGCTAGAAATAAGATATAAGGATGTTTTTACAATTGACGATATGGGAAGTGAATGTTAATCACTCAATATCAGTTGGATATATCCGAAGACAAGCTATGATAGATGTATTGTTGGATGAAGTAAGCTAATGAAATTGGTGTGATTTTTTGGTCTGTGTTATTGGATTGTTTGGATGTTTTCACTTGGTATTGAATTGGTCGAGAACTAATTTTTTTGTGGAACACAATTAGGGTTTGAAATTTTACAATGAACACATTGATATTAGCCAAGTTTTATGATAAAATAATGCTAAACTATTTTGTTTTCAAATAGCAAGCAATCATGTGGATTCAATTGTTTTGACTTATGAGGTAAATTCTTCATGAATAATCATTGTTTCATGCAATCATACAAGTATGCTGTGAAATGGTGTATGCAGGCTCTTATTACTCTAAGAAGATGCGTCCTCTGATATACCCTAGTCTTGATATACCTAATTCTATATGGGGAAAAAATTGGTATGGGGAGCCCTTAGAGCACTGGAGGAGACTCACCAATTCTTACTTTCCTGTTTCAAAGTGAATCACCACGTCCAGAACATGTTTTGTGAAAAGGTGGAAGGTGATGGATGGATGAATGTGTACGATGTCCTTATAACTCCCTGAAGATTTACAGGGACGATGCCCAGGCTTCTTTGTTACAGCTATTTAGGCATGACTTGTATGCGCTGCATGACATCATTACCTGTAAGTGAAGAGAAGGGGTGAGGTAAATACCGAATGTTGTGATGAGACTAGGTCTCAAAGTGCAATGCAGATGCAAATGCTATTGGTGCGTGGTATTCAAGTCCACGTCACCAGTGTAGCTTTGGTGGTGATGAAATCCACCTCGTATACGTGCAAAAACAAAATGATAAAGTGATTAAACGCAGGGTTCTTTCCAACTTGAAATAAATCACTTAGAAGAAAATAATTACGTACCTGAGCGTACTTTTTACTTTTGGTTTCAACAATTTTCTTTGAATGGTGGTATTTTTGCAGGATTTTGTTGTTTTGTTGTTTTTGTTTTTGACAATATTCTAGCAACATGGTTTTATAGAAAACAAATTAGTAGTTATCCTACAAACGAAATGTTAGAAAAGTGATCGTGGCTGTTTTTGATTTTCCAGATCACTCGAAGGCGCGGGAAAAGAGCATACATAGCCAATGACCAAAAAAATATTATAATATGACAAAGGAAAATAATGATTGAAATGATAGTTTGAAAACAAAGGTAGAGAATCCTGTAATGTTAGAATAAGAAACTAAAAAATTGTGACCATTTCTGATTTTCCAGATCGCTCGAAGGCGCAAGAAAAGAGCATACGCGGATGCAATTGGAATATATTTTTTTAATTTTTTTTAAAATGTTAATAATTATTGCAATTAATCATGATTACAAAATAATGATACTGATTATTTTCACAAAAAAGAAAAATGATGAAAGAAGAGTGTGAAAATGTTACCTAGAAGTGTTGTCGTGGAAAATTGAAATGTAAGGCAAAAAATAAAAATTAAAAAAAAATTGTTTTTGCGAAGCCTGGGTGGCCTCACGTTTTTGATTTCCAAGATCAATTTTGAAGTGCAAGGAAAGAGCATATGTGTGAGGTTTGTTACTTTAAATAAAATAAAATTAAAATTAAAAAAAAAACTATAATTTTGTTGTTTTTTGTTAAAAAGATAGGTGTTAGAAGAAATGAAACCAAAATTTTTCTATAAGTTTAAATCAAAAAATTATTTTTCCATTACATTATCTTTTTGATACCTTTCCGTTAAAAAAATTAAGTCATTCCAAGTTTGGGAGCAAAAGTTATGGCTTTCGGAAGATGGGCTATGGTAGCACTCTGAATGAAAATTTTGACCGTGAGAAAAACATCTCGGAAGCTAGTTTTTATTTTTTATTTTCTGACTTCTGTACTTCACTTGAGAAGCTAAAATTTTGACAGCAAGGTTAAAAAATAACAATAAACAGAAATAAAGAGTTAGATCACAAAATTCTTAACTAAAATGAAAGATAATAATAATAATAATAAACTTCCTACAAAGCAGTTATTTTAGCAAAAGTAAATAAATAAATGTATTTTCTGGATTGGTTGTCCCATGACAATAAGATGATAAACTAATGACTATTTCATGTATTGTTAGGAAAAATTTTATTATCCTAATATTTAATTATGCATAGTTTAATTAATTTTATTAATTAAATATTAAATTGTTATTTTGTTATATGGTTAAACAACCATATTTGTCTTTTATTTCATGCTGTTATATTGTTGTAAACAATATATTTGTATCTTTTCATTTCCTGCTTCCCGGATGTTATTGGAAGCTTGTTTATTCTGGCATTTGGTTGCACCTGTGCAACTTATTCTTCCGGATGTATTTGGCTGTGCAATATCTATAAATATTGCAGCCCATTCTCTGTAATTTTTTCAGTTGATTGAGATTAATAAAATTACACAGGCTTCCGTCCCTGTTTCTCAATCTACATTTGGTACCAGAGCGAGAATCTGGGCCTGTGAAGGTGTGGAAGAGAGAGCAGCAGAGAGAGAGGAGATTGGAGACGTGTTTGCAGCATTTGAGAGCCGGTGCAGCCTCGTGCAAACTCCCAGTCCCATCCCTGCCTCCCCCACATCCTCTTGTTCCTTCCAGGTGCTTAGAAGGCAAATTTTTTTTTTTGCACTGGTGCACTCAGCACCAGGCAAAATTTGCTACAGGTATTGGAAATAATACGAATTTTTTTTTTCCAATAAGGGTTTTGTCTTTACTGTATTTGGAAGTCGCTTTGCTTGTTTTGGAGGTCTGTGTGTATATGCACCTGCAGTGAACAAACAAGCAAAAACAAAAGTGAATCAAGCCGCCTGCATAAAGGAGAAAACAGCTGAGCAAAGAATAATAAAAAAAGAAGAAGGAGGTGCCCACGCTGGACCTGCACACCCAACACTGGAAGAAGAGTAATAAGCGCCTTCTCCACTGTCCATGCGGCCTGTCCTCCTAAGCCTGCACAAAGAAAAGAAAAAACACCTTTTTTGAGCAAAAATGACCTCATTTGGTCAGCGGCCTATCCTAAGCCTACACAAAGGAGAAAAAAAACATTTTTTTAAAGCAAATGCGCCAATATCCACTCCGATGCGCGACTTGCACAAGACATTTGGAAATCCAAACAGTGATCAAGAATCAAAGAAAGGAAGGAAAAAAAAATGTGGCCAAGGGAAAAAATGCCGCCAAGGAAGGAAAAACAGCGGCCAAACACAAAAAATGTGGCCTGTACAAGCAAATCAGTGCATGGAAAGCTAGAAAACGCGGCCTGAGCAAGGAAAAGCGACTGGAAAAGAAGGAGGCGGCTTCACAAAAACAAACAATAACAAATAACAAGCTCCATATCTGGAATTTGGAGCAAAGGAACCCTAAAAAACACCTCTTCACCAGCATGTGCCACGTGGAGCCTCTACAGGTCATCCATTTTCCAAGAGGTAAGTTAATTTACTTGTCAATAAATACAAATTCCTTCCTTTCATAGCCCAAGTGCCCTAAGTGGGCAAGTTGGTTAGTGCATGTGCCTTGGGAGTGAGAGGTTTGGGGGTCAAATCCCACCAAAAACACTCAAAAACTCACCTTTTGCATCAGGTGGAAATTTTGGCGGAACTGCTACATTTAGCAGACTTTTTTGAATTTAGTTACAACTAACTAAATTTAGCGGAGAAATCCCTAATTTAGGGTAAATTTTTTTTTTCTCCCATCTGGTCTGTTTTTTCATTCCAGACATTTTTTGCAAAAGGAGACCCATCTAAAAATTGCATTTTCAGCTATTTTTTTTGCAATTTTTAGCATTTTGGGTCGTATTGGGCTCAGGAGGCCACCAGGACCCCGAAACTGAAATTTTTTGCCTGTCATTCAAATTGTACAAGTTTTTTGAATGTAAATTGTATACTGCTGCATATTGTACTAATTTACAGGTTGCCATAGTCAACTGCAAAAATTTGTAACTGCTCAGAAACTAGGTAGAATTGTAATAAAAAACAATAAAATTGGTTCTGTAACACTCACAAGATCCTAGATCTCATTCGCAGCGTTCAGTATATACAGTGCCTCTGGGAAGCGCTTACGGGTAAAGCCATCGTGACTACTACTACACTTAATGCCTAATATAGCTGCAACAACGTCGTCTGGGCATCGTCCCTATAAATTGACGGGGAGTAATAAGGTCACAGTGCACACACTATGAACCATCCCATCCGTCTGTGAACGATTGCAAGACATAAATCCGGACTGAGAAATTATCTGAGTATATAGCGAAGTTACGCATGCACGTATGAGGATATTTCTTTGAGCCGGTGTCAATAATCACACAGACCCCATCAGTATTGTCTTGGTACCACGTATTGAATTCTTTCACGTACGTTAACGCCTCTTTCACGTACCACCGGGTATATAGAAAGGGTGAGCTTCTTCCACGTACCGACGGGTATATCGGAAGGGCGCGTATATAGAAAGGTTCGGTATATCGGACTGATGGTATATAGATTGGGAGACCTAATACCTGGAGTGATAAGAGCCAAACCCTGTCAGTGATCTCTGCAAAATGGGCACCAATGCCCCCAAATTTTTTCTTCCGGATTCACAATTGCTCAGAGGAAGCAACTATGCTGCATGGAAGACAAAAATCAAGACACAACTTGAGTTTGAAGAAATCTGGCCTGTTGTGACTGGTACTCTAACCAGATCACCAACTGATGCAACACAACAATCGACAATTTGATAGAGCAGATCAGAAAGCAAAACTCATCATCTTGTTTGGAGTATCCGACGATGTGCAAGCCCACATTCGAGATGCCACATCAGCAAAAGAAGCATGGGATAAGCTGAGCACAATATATGAGGCCAAGAACAAGAATGTCATACTCAATTTGCAGAGTCAGTTACATACATTGAAATTCAAGCAGAATGAGAAAATTGAAGCCTTCCTAAGAAGAGTTGCAAAGTTGAGGGCTTCACTTCTAGCCCTAGGAGAAGAGGTTAAAGATGAATCTCTCGTTCCCATTGTTTTGAGAGCTCTCCCTTCTTCTTACCACATTTTTGTCACAACTCTAAACTTGTCAGATACAACAATTAGTTTTGACAAGCTAGTAAACCTACTGCAACAAGAGGAAGCAATGCACAACAAGGATGATGAAGAGGAGCAGGCACTATCTTCACATCAAAAATGGAAAGGAAAAGGTAAAGGAAAACCTAAATCCTATCAGAAGTCCCCACATCAGAATCAGTATCATGGGGACAATCAACAGAAGAAGTGATGTCCAATTTGCAAAAGAGGACATGACTTGCAAGAATGTTGGTTTAACACTTATAAGAAAGGTTCATCAAGCAATTCTGGACCACAACAACAACAAACTTACAAGGGACATTCAAACAACTATCACGGGCAGAAAAAGGGGAACTGGAAAAGAAGACCCCACCAGCAAGGTAATATTGCTGAGCAACAAGAACAGTCAGACAATGAAGACTTCTTGTTCACTGCTCGATCAAGTGAACCATCCACGTCATCTAGTGATGTCTGGTATGTTGATTCGGGAGCCACTCGACACATGACCGGCCACAGAGACTGGTTTATTTCAATGAGGGACACGCCATCGAAAAATCATGTTTCGTTGGGAGATGATTCTTCATATACAGTTCAGGGGATTGGAAACATTTCTCTACCCCTTGGTTCACGCAAATGCAGACTATCAGATGTTCTATATGTCCCTGGGTTGACAAAGAATCTTCTTTCGGTCAGTCAACTCCTAGATCACAACCTGAAAAATTGACTTTGATAGTCAATCCGGCAAGAAAATGTGTTTGATTCGAGATAAATCTAGAGGCTCGAAAATAATTGCAAAAGCCTCAAATGTGGGACGAATGTTTCAACTTGATTTCATTCACAAAAATGATCAAGCACTTGTGGCTAAAAAATCCACCTCAGCCCAGTTGTGGCATCAGAGATTTGGTCATGTAAGTTTCAAATATCTCGAAACACTTCGCCGGTGTAATATGGTACATGGACTACCATCTCTTCAGAAGGATACAGACAAGTGTCCTCACTGCTTAGCAGGAAAACAACACAGAGTTTCATTCCAAAAGAGTACACATTTTCGAGCTCATGGTAAACTTGACCTGGTTCATACCGATCTTTGTGGTCCATGCAGCCAAGTCATTCAGGGTTCCAGTACTTCATGCTTTGTGTTGACGACTATTCACGGAAAATGTGGATTTTTTTTCTTCGCAAGAAAAGTGAAGCCTTTGAAACATTCAAAAAGTTCAAAGTGGCAGTTGAGAAAGAAACTGGTCGTCACATCAGAACTCTCCACTCAGATCGAGGGGGGGAATTCACAAGTGATGAGTTCAGAGACTACCTACAAACTCACGGGATTCGTCGACAAATGCCTCCTCCACACACACCACAGCAAAATGGTGTTGTTGAGAGAAGAAATCGTACTATCATGGAAATGGTGCGATGCATGATCGATGATTCCGAACTTGCAAAGACATTTTGGGCAGAAGCAGCAAAAGACAACAGTGTATTTGTTGAACAGAGTGCCCACAACTGCTCTTGATGGAATTACACCACAAGAAGCATGGTCAAAAAGGAAACCATCCATTGCACACCTCAGAGTATTTGGGTGCAAAGCCAGCATGCACATACCCAAACAGAACAGAAATAAATTAGATATGAAGTCACAAAAACTCATCTTCATTGGATACAGTGAAGAGACTCTTGGGTATAGATTGATGGATCCTAAGACCAGAAAAGTCTACACAAGCAGAGATGTTGAGTTTTTCGAGAAGAAGGAAGCAGAGACTCCTCCTCCGACTCAACAAGATGTAGATTTTTCACCTGTTGTAAAAATTGAAGCTGATGTTCCCTCAGAAGATGAAAGTGATGATGGGGATGATGGTGTTGATCAGATAGAACCACAACCCATGGGAACAGTTCAACGTATGCCTAAATGGTGTACAATTACATTATGAGATGCAAGATTGGATGCTCCACCGGATACATCCACCCCTGGACCACGGACTCGCAGTAAAGCAAGAGAAGAAGTTAACTTTGCTTTAATGAGTAGATTTATTGAATCAGACGAGCCCTCTACAGTTCAGGAAGCCCTACAGTCAAAAGCTTGGAAAGATGCCATGGATTCTGAATATCAATCAGTGATGAAGAATAACACTTGGCATCTTGTTGATCTTCCACCAGGGAAGAAACCCATTGGATGCAGATGGATATTCAAAACTAAGTACAAAGCAATGGGACTAGTGGACAAGTGCAAAGCAAGACTTGTAGCAAAGGGGTACGCACAGAAAGAAGGCATTGACTATGAGGAGACATTTTCTCCCACAGCTAAGATCAAAACGATCAGGATGATCTTTGCTCTAGCTGCACAGTTTGGATGGAAAGTTCACCAAATGGACGTAAAAAGTGCCTTCCTGAATGGAGATTTACAAGAAGAAGTCTACATGACTCAACCTGAGGGATATGTTGTACCTGGTCAAGAAGAAAAGGTATGCAGACTCAGGAAATCTCTGTATGGCCTCAAACAGGCACCCCGGGCATGGTACATCAAGATTGATGAGCATCTCATACAACATGGATTCGTCAGAAATCCATATGATCCCAATCTCTACCTCAAAAAGCAAGGGGGGAGATGGTGATTGTTGTTGTTTATGTCAATGATCTAGTCATCACTGGCAGTTCAGTGAAGATGATCGATGCAACGAAGAAAGATCTTAATCAATCGTTCGACATGACAGATCTCGGGCTTATGCACTATTGTCTTGGACTAGAAGTATGGCAGAAAGAGAATCATATGTTTGTTTCTCAAATGAAATATACCAAGACAACGCTCGAGAAGTTTAGGATGATGGATTGCACACCAATTGCTACACCTATGGAGAACAGATTACAGTTATCTCGTTCAGATCCATCTCCTGAGGTAAGTGCCACTCTCTATCGGCAGCTGATTGGGAGTCTCATTTACCTGACCTACACTAGACCAGATATCAGCTTTGCAGTGAGCTATCTATCCAGGTTCATGCAGGAACCCAAAATTTGTCATTGGAAAGCAGCAAAGTGCATTTTGAGATATCTCAAAGGATCAGTGGATCTTGGTCTAGAATACAAGAAGAATGAAAAATTCTTCTTGACTGGATATTCGGATTCAGATCATGCAGGTAACATTGATGATAGAAAATCCACTTCTGGATTTGTATTCTTTATGGGATCTGGACCAATATCATGGGGAAGTAAGAAACAACACTTTGTTTCTCGCTCTTCCACAGAAGCCGAGTATCGTTCTGCAGGAGAAGCTGTCTATGAAGCGATTTGGCTACATCGGCATACTGGAAGGACTTGGAATACCACAGGACAAACCAACCACCATGTATGTTGATAATGAAGGTGTTCTCAAACTTGTTCGCAATCCAGTTTTTCATGAGAGAACAAAGCACATTGAAGTTCAGGTTCATTTCATACGTGAACATGTGTTGAAGCACAACATCCAGCTTCAGTTTTGTCCAACAGCTGAACAACGAGCAGATATTTTCACAAAGTCACTTGCACGTGACAAGTTCACAGTTGTTCAGAGCATTTCCTCTCCTCATCTCTTGGAGACAATGCACAATTAAGGGGGGGAATGTTAGGATAAAATATTATTATCCTAATATTTAATTATGCATAGTTTTATTAATTTTATTAATTAAATAATTATTAAATTATTTTTTTATGTTGTTATATGGTTAATACAACCATATTTGTCTTTTATTTCATGTTGTTATATTGTTTTAAACAATATATTTGTATTTATTCATTTGTGCTTCCCGGATGTTATTGGAAGCTTGTTTATTCTGGCATTTGGTTGCACCTGTGCAACTTATGTCTCCCGGATGTATTTGGCTATGCAATATCTATAAATATTGCAGCCCATTCATATGTAATTTTTTAGTTGATTGATGATTAATAAAATTACATCAGGCTTCCGTCCCTGTTTCTCAATGCTATCATGTATTTCTATAGATGATCAAGTGAATAGCTAATGCTCAATACTCGGAACTATCACCATATTTTCCCTAGGAGATCAAAGATAATGAGCGTCATAGTTTCATCCTTGTTATCCAACATTCCACTAATGGACATGCCACTAGACACCACAAAAACTGAAATACACTATCTCCAAATCATAGAAGGTTCTAAAGACTAGGTTATAAGGAACTTGTCTTCAATTATACAAAACTCTTCTCTAGAACAATACATCTAGATGAAATTATTCATATCACCCCTCATGAATTGGCTGAATAATGGTTTCATGATCACTAATGTAACCTGATGAATTTTTGCCAAAATATAAGCTAACACATGAAAAATACACTACTCAGAAGCACTTCTTGGTGAACCAATCCATGATTATACATACCTCCTTTCAAGGTCCATATATCCAGCCTCTATGAAAATCAGGAAACTCTGGATTGACGCCAAATGATTCTGTGATAAAAAGGTACACTTCTTGAAGATTGATCAACAAATTCTCTTCAACGTACGTATTTGCAATACTTTGCCTGATATGTAGAAGGATTATGAGTCTCATTTGGGCATCAGGACGAGGCAGAAGGATCAATTTGAGGTACACAAGGCTACAAGAACTTAGACTAGAAAGCTTATTCTCTTGTCCTTAGAGGAAAGCTTGTATTCATAAATTATCATGAGTAATGTAAGTAATTGGTTTTGTTAAATCCGAACAACCTCAGTAGGTTACTCATACAATCCTTCTTGAGTCAAATGCTATTGTCCATGGTCATTTCAAAATTTCTTTGTGTGAAAGATTCAGATGATATCCACTCTTCAAATCAAGGATTTCCAATTATAATTTTTACCACACATCACCAGTGGAGGATTTTTGAGTGGGGACCACGTTGGGTGGTGATCTTATTTATGGCATTTAAATTTGAATTTTTAATACACACTCACAGACCCTTTTTTAGGTGCTAGAACAATGAGCATTGGTGCAGGATTAGGTTCTCTCCAATGAGTCTTGCGATATTTGAAACTTTGGATAATTAATCTCCACATGATTTTGATTAATTTCGATAGTGTAGGATACCTTGTTAAATGAATAAGGGGAACCCTAGAATTAATACGTGTAGTGACTAGATGTGAAATTTAGGGTGGTCTACAACTTCCAAACTCATAAGACATAACTTCTGTAAAATCAAGGTCCATGATTCAGATAATTCAGCTCATAATAGTTGAGTTTCTGATACTCAAATTAAACCACATGGCTATCCTACATCAGCACATGTCCTAGTCTTATGAAGAAACATCTATTAGCACAAAAATTTACTCTTGATGCGAGGATCTTTACATCTGCAAGAATAGGTGCCTGATAGTAAGGCATTCCTTCAGTGTTCTGAAGTGCCTTCTCACAATTTCCTATAATGACCAAAAAAACTTCACTCCCTTTCCACTAATGGAAGTGATGGGGTGCTTAATGTAAGATAAAGTCCATGAAAAAACCTCTTGTAATAACTTGCCAACCCCATGAAAGTAGTTGCACCTCAGTCACACATGGTTGAATGCTGCTGGCCAATCCATAATAACTCGTAATCTTGGAAGGATCGACTTTGATACATTCCCTATCAATAATGTGACCTAAGTACTGAACCTCCATGGCTGAAACTATGGTACACTTATCTAGAGTTCCCGTAAAGTTGATGCTCTTGAAGACACTGCAAACATGTAGCAAAGGTGACTCCTCTGTGCTCCTCAGTGCATACGTGAGTAAATCAAAATAGTTATCAATGAACATTGAGCATAAAAGTGATAAATAATTTTTCTAGAATACCCCATTCATCAAACTCATGAATATTGTTGGGGCATTTATGCTAAACCAAATGGCACTAATTGTGAACTTGTAGTGGCCACATCTCATACGGAAAGGTTGTTTTGTGAATATTTACACCAATCTGTAATCCTCAGCCTAATGGTAATACAGACTTAATATCTATCTTATAAAATACTATGGTAGAATTGCTTTCATATGATCAAATCTTAAATTGATCTATGTGATGGAAGGGGGTAACGATTCTTGATCATTACTTTGTTTAGCTATAAATAGTCAATACACAATGAAACATATCCTATCCTTCTTGCAACAATAAATCATAAATATATGCACCCCAATGAGATACACTAAGATAAATTAGGCATTTTTAATAAGTGCTCTCATAACTGTAACTTGAGCTCACATAGCTCAGGGGTACTTCATCATATATGGCAAGCTCATGAGATAGGCTCTGCTCCAGACATCCAAATCAATATTAAAATCTATCTCACGTGGGGGAGGTAACCCTAACGTAAATCTCCTTGGAAATCACATTCTGAAAACTCCCTCAAAATATGATGATCATCAAGTGATGGTACATCTAGACTCATCCATCCAATAGCCAACTTCGCTAACCATGATTAGCATATAACCATGGGCATAAATACCATGTCGCCAAGACACCAATTCAAGCTGCATAATAGATTATGGTGCGAATACCACCCAGATGATTGTATCCTAACTCCCACTATTAATGAATACACTCCCAAATCATTTGTATAAGATATTCCTACCTTGCATGTAACAAGAATGCATGACCATTCTAATACCTTTGTATGCTGATAATAAGTCCATTTTCCAAGAATAACTCCCATAGGAACCCAATAGAAGGATACAAAGATCCAACAGTCATGGTGAAGGCGTCCTAGGTCACACTATGCACGATCCCCTCTTTAACTAAGGATTCCACTGGCATGAGCTTGGATCCAAAATCTATCTCAACATCCCAAATAAAAGCATATATGCCTAACTACCAAGTAAAAAACATCGATCTAACATAAGATGGTATAAATAAACATTGCAATCAACATAGAGAACCAAAATCAAATAAAATAGAGTAATATGAAATACCACTAATGTTACTTGTCAGTCTCTAATCATTAGTACTCTGATGATCTGAATAGTGCCAGTTCATCATATTGCTGTATAAATCTTATGGCTCCGTAGCCATATCACCCACAATAGGGTATCAAATAGGTGCAACTACACCCTTATTATTAGGGTTCTGACCGCACTCTCTCCAATGATTTCGATAGTACCCCATACCCAAAATGAACTACTTATTCCCCTCAAATGAGACAGCATACTCCCTCCAGCCTCTAACACCTAACATCCAGTCCCCTGTTTCATAGATCCTAATGATCATGTCAATAGACCTACTAAGGTCATCTACCCTGGACAACATCCTTCCAGACTGCAGCTCTACACGGTGCCTGATGTCTTCATTGGGTCCCATATAGCTAGAGGTTCCAAGCCGTACTGCATCCCTGCTAGCTGAGCATCAATAGCCAATTATACAGCCGTAACTAAAATTCCCTGGTTAAGTATTGTTGTTCCTAGCTAAGGTGCTTCATGTGGTGGCCTAAATGATGACTTATGCTAGAATCACGTGTTTTCCACGATGATGATGAGCCTTCAACCCAAATGATGGCTATTATCCTTAAATCTTATTAATACCATGCTCCTGCACTCTATCTCTATCCTACTCATTTACTTCCCTTTTCTCCTCTATAATGTAGGCCTTCACAATGCGCTCATCTGCTAGGATTTAGCTTTTCTGGGCTCAATGCATGCACACTTCCCCTCTAAATCGTAGTTGTTCAGGCTCCTTGATGAACCTATGGATCCTTACTTTCTCATCGAATGCATATAGTCGACATACTGTAATTAGATCTTGCAAATGACTCTCATACTATGCCATTGTCATGGATTCCTGTCACAGATCATGGAACTCATCTATTTGTTACTGGATGATTCAATCTCATAGACATGTACCTACTCCTGAACCACTCCTTGAAGAGCTCCCCAAGTAACTGTGTTCATAATCCACATGGAGCTTCTTCTCCTTGGTCCTTTAGTCTACCAAAATCCAGCTTCTATCTCTCAAAAGGTGGATGACAACACGAGCCATCCTGTTGCTGTAACCCGGGGATAGCTTAATTCAACTGCTCAAGCTAACCAACCATGCCTCTGCCTAATCGAGACCCTCCTAAGTCTCTAGCAAAATGGGGCACCTGTAGACTTAATTCTCGACCTCTAATATGATCTTCCGCTGTCAACTATCGGCCCTTAGGTATCTCCACATTATCATCCCTTGGTCTAGGGATCCTAGACCTATCTCTCTTTCCTGTTGCTCTATCTCCATGCCCCCTCTGAAGTGAATCTCATCTAGCTGACTCCACTTGGGAATTATCTTCCCTAAACTCCTCACTATGTCATGAAGGGATACAAACTTCTACTGATAGGTCTCTGTCATACTGGTTAGCTCGTCCCCTTACTGGTCCACCTCGTATAGCTGTGTTGACATCCTGTAATGTCTGTAGAATCTACGGCAATATAGCAGAAATTTCCTACTCTATAGGTGGTATATCTAGTTCTATACAAAATATCCCCTTGTCTGGTTCGCGCCTCCTGTAAAAACCAAAATGTGAGTTAGTTCATCATCATATAGGTTTTGTTCCAGTTTTCTAAGTTTTCTACGTTTTAATATATCATGTAATGTTATGTGTTCTAGTTATAAGTTGTGCTAGGTTTACTTGTTGTGTTTCGTGTTGGACTAGGGTCCAAGTGTTAAACCCATGGCCCTGATACCAAGTGTAACACCCACAAATTTCGATGCTCAAAACCATATTAAAACCTATTAATTTATTAGGGAAAATTACGACAATTTTTTTTTTTGTTTTAAAGGGGTTATAACCAGTACTTGTTGTCAATTAAGTTCCTGTGAATGTTTTCCACATCTTCGTAATGTAAGCCAATTTTAAATTAATAATTATATATTATTAATTTATTTCCCCAAAATACTTTACTGTTTGAAACATTCCATTAAGTTCATATTCACTATTATAGTATTTTCCAAATAATTAATAACCATGATCCATTTAATTTATTTAACTACTAATCATCTAAACCCTTTTAAATTATTTACAAATTCCATGCACATTTACTTAATTAGTTCCTACCACAAAAGTTCGCCACTTGACCTAACCACTAAGTGGCCCCATTCAACCAATTATCCATACCCTTTTTTATTTAATCATATTCCCACAAAAATGCCATCCTTTTAAGTGATGTAGGGTTTATTTTCAACCATTGTATCTAATCATTTTGAACCCTTGGATCCTAGGTTTTCTAAGATGCCCTAAAATCCTATAAGTTGACTTCTTACTCAAAAATTTCCCTAATCCCATTTCATTTTGTTTTGTAGGTTTGGAGAAAAAGCAGGAAGACAAGTCATGCAGGCCATTAGAACCATTGGGAGGGTTTACAAACTCTTTTTTTTGTTGTATTTGAGTTAAAATGAGGGGTCTACCCATTTTCCTTTGTGGGTATTATTTTCCCTATTGTATTTATGTTATCTGGTATTTTTCTCTTGCAGGTTCGTGTATATACATTGTGTATATACCTATTTTGGGTGAAAGTATAAAGCATATATATATATACATATATGTTTATATATGTATGTATATATGTATAAACATTTATATATTTTTATTCCCTTAAAAAATATGATTTTAAATTATATATATATTTTTTAAAATCATATTTTTTAAGGGAATAAAAATATATAAATGTTTATGCATATATACATACATATATAAACATATATGTATATATATATGTTTTATACATTCACCCAATATATATATATACTGTTGGGTGAAATTATAGCCGCGCTCTGCGCATATAAGAAATGCTACTTGTGTAAAACTTTATTCAGTGTGAGCTTTAATATTGTTGCGGCCCATATAGGCAAACTTTTATTTGTTTAGGGTTTGTGGGTTAGGGGAGGGGGCACAGCCCCTACCCAAACCCATATTAATATGAGTTGGGGGAGGGGCAGTGCCCCCTCCCCCAACCCATGAATCTGTATTAATAATAAGGCCGATTGGTCTAAGAAATTTAAACCAAATTTTTTTTATAAAAACTTTTCTATATTTAGTTGATTTATCAATTCGTAAATCCTTTCTAAATGTAACCACAACTTGCTAAGATTTTATTAATTGGATAATTTTACAAGGAAGAGTAAAAATGAAATTCCAACTATAGAAATATTCCTTCTCTTTCAAATCAAATTTACCAATAATGCAAAAAGGAAACAACAATAAAACATTTTTAATACAAGTATAGATTTGAGATAGTTTCATTTCAATAACTTTAATATTGAACACACTAGTTCTCACAATAAAGAATGAGAAAGTGACTCTTTTCTTTTCTTGCAATAACACCTTTCTTTTCAAACAATACATATTGTAACTTGGAATAACATAAAAAAAATTCAGAGTTTCATTTCTAATAAATATACAACTTAAGATTCCTCATTTTTACTACAACATTACCAATTTGAATAAATGAAATATACAAGGCCTTCTTTTGTTAATACAAGCTTTGCAAACTTCCACTCTAAGTGGAAACAATGGGGTCAAATTTACAACATAGGGATTCTTTCAAAAGTTCAAATAGGCAAGTCTTCATCTTAATGTCTTCTCCCAACTTCATAGTTTCAACATGTAGCATTCCCATTTTAAGACTTTCTAAACAAGGGATTTTTTTTTGAAACATAATGTTCTCTGTTCTAAATAAAACATCATTTAGAACACACATTCCATGCCAATCAATCTCATAATAGATAACCATATGCAGCTGTAATGACTCGGTATACTACCGATCTCTCATTCCATGACTCGGTTACCAACCAATCTCTCATGTTAACTTAAAGTATATAATACTTTATGCATACTACATATACCTATGGTTCTCTTACCCTATTCTAGGTACTGAGTGATCTATTTAAAGAACCTATCTAAATATTTATCATCAATATTCATCTGACATCACGTTGCTTTAAACTAGGTGACATAGGAAAATAAAACCAGTAGCTTGTCGATAATTTGGCAAAATATTTTCAATCATATTGTTCATGTTACTATTCCTAGATGTACATACTCGTCATTTCAGAATACTTCCTTCACCTCACTCTTCAATTATCTAGAATGGTCTTTATTGACTACCGTCAGTCCACTTGCCCAAATTTTGACCCTAGCCCAGGCTAGCAACATAATTTATCGCAGGAAGATGCTCACGATGACTTAGGGTATATGGGAAAACTCGGTTGACCTATGCATCAATCATATGTGTCCGAGCTACCCTAAGTCATTGAAAGCTACTACCTATCCTAAACATGCTACTAACTTGGCCTGGAAAGAAACTAAGTTCAAGTATAGATGTGTGTAAATCTAGATGAAAAAATATAGAAGGGTGTTGCCACATGTCAACTACAACACTGTATCATTGAGAAGTCCCATGACTTCTTGAGGTTACAGTCCTATAGTTGGCATGTGTACCAACATCTGTTAGAACTGATTCATCAAGATGTGCATACCCCCTTAGTGGTTATTAAATCATAATTAAATTGGATTAAGATTCAGATTACAGGAACCATGCCTAACCGTAATTCCAAAATTTATTAAGTTCTTTACCCATACATATACTGATTAGATATGGAGAACTTCATTATTTCAGGTTTGCATTGTCTGTTTATTAACATGGCATAACAAGCAGTTATCCCAGAAAATAGGACAGTAAACATAAAGGTTTAATTCTTAATGTAGCCTAGCTATCCAAATCAAGTGAGACATCCACCTAGATTCACTCTAGTGTTTACTTTATAAACTTAGTTATAAAGATTAAGAATCCTCAACCACTATTCATTTTATCTTTCATTCTTTGGGAGAGGAAGAGTCTTCCTCTACATGGTTAAATGGTATTTTTAACATAAACTTTTTTATCGTTCATTACTTATATAGTTTAATTGTATGTCCCACGCATATTTCATTATTAAACTATAGTTATGTAGATTAGAGAATGACATCTTTTGCAATTTAACAAGTTCATTATAATAAGGGATATTATACTATCTCCTTAACCCAACTCAATATCTGATAACAACAATAATATACAAACAAATATACTGAATTCCGACCAAGATATCACTATTATATTTCTAGCATACAAGTACAAAAGAAATTCACATTCACAAATTGGAGTCCCACATCAAAACCTTTCAATACATGATTTTAAATATACATTTACAAGACTTATGCATTTCAGACATTTTGCATGTCAATCATAGTTAAGATCTTAAAATAACATCACTTTTCTTTTCCAACACAACTCAAGAATTATTCTAAACTCTTTACATAAGATCCCAAATTAAATAAGCCAATGCATCGTAAAATTTATTTCCTTCTTTTATCACTTACGATGTCCATCTGCAAAAATTTCTAGCACAGGTCAGTTCAATGAACTGAGCATGATAAGCACTAAGAATTAAAGTAAAGTGCATTCCACTAATTGTTTCATTAAACAATTCTTCTTTAATGAAATAATTAATATATCATACAAATAATCATAAGTAATAACATCTAAGAAAGAAGCACAATTAAAGAGTCTGAATTCAATATTAAGAAAAGAGCATAATATAATCTGCAACATCATAATTTATATCACAAGGTTTAATTGATCCTATCAATTACTTTAAAACAATCAAGAAGTCTTTTCATCCAATTGTTTCATAGTTCTATAAGAATAGAAATACACATTTATCTTTACTAAGCAGCAAAAGAAGTTAATTACAACATAGCTCATATTAGAATGCTTCATCTTTCCATATAAACAAAAGAAGAAGAATCAATACATACTTATTCCCCATACACTAATCATTTGAAAGAAAGATATCAGGTTTGGAACAACATCGAATCTACCTTAGATCAAAGGATAACTATATAAGGAATCAAAAATAAGGAGACAATCATCTAAACATGAATCCCAAATCAATCCAAGAAGGGTAGAGAGTCAAAACGACCCACCCGAAATGAAATTCCCAACTATATATGTTAGTAGATATAATTCAAAGATCTAGAAACCAGATGTTCCACAAATTTTCCAAGCTCAGACTCAAGAGAATAAGATCTCTTAAAATCCATCCAATAAGTTTCAATCTTAGAAGAGAACAATTAAAGAGAAGTTCCAAAACTCAACAATCAACATAAGAATGGATCTCAATTAAAAAAGGACCCAATCCCATAATTCATTTCATTTATACTATGAAATGAATTCCCTTATCTATTTCAACTTAGAAATTCTTTACCTAGTTCCCAAAAGAGAACACAAAACCGAACACACGGTAAAGAAAGAACACTTACAAACTTTCCATTACAATCTTACAAACTGGTTTACCCTATTTCCATTCACCAAGTTCAAGTTCAATTTCAAATCTCAGAAAAAAAATTCACAGTACAGTCCCTAAACAGTATATTGTCCCAAAGAGAACATGTTCCTTTCTCTATAAAACTTGGAGATTCGTTCAATGAATCCATCAAGGAGTATAAATCCTCAAATAGTAAAAGATACACAAGTTTAGAAGTAATCACGAACTCAAGAGGAAAATTCCCATTACAAGGCTTCAAAAATTCAATACAAAGAAGTACGTAGTTCGTGATCCTAAAATAAGAACAATAATACAAACTATCTGAACAGAGATAAAATATATCCTTTCATACAAAATTCAGTATACTAGGTTTTAAATTCAACTTCTATTAAAACCCAAGAAACCAATAAGAAGGTCATAAGAGAGTAAGAAACCCCATAATATGTTAAGTACAGAGATGTTCCAATCTTACTTCCAACTCGACTAAACATAATCACCACAAGACTTTCAAATTCCAGTTTAAGAGATTATGACAGGGAAGGTAATTGTTTCAACATCTAAAACAAGAAGGAAAGTAAATAATACATTTCCATAACCTCTAAACTTTTAACGACTGATCCAAACGAACTAAAGATCAACCAAACCCATAAGAGGACATAATTCCAGTCCATTTATTACTAAGGAAAAAATAGTCAAGCTTTCCACAAGACACGGGTTTGCTCAGGGAAGAGAAGAATAGGATACACTTTGAGTTCACATGCCCTATCAAGTTCAAGAACACAGTACAGTCTAATAGATAGATGTAATACAACAATTCCCTCAACAAGAAGTAAAACGAGGAGATCTCAAAAAGAGGTTACCCAGGTCTACTTCTGACCAAAACAAAACTCTCAAGACCCCTTCGAAGTAGACAGTCCATAAATGAGATTAAAGCTTTTCAAATCCAAAATACCAACAAAACTCCAGCTCACAATACAAGTATAGAATCGAAACACGTCTATTACAACACAAGTTCAAAACACCACAATAATGGAATACCTGTACAGTGTCAAATACAAGCTTTGAACATAAGTTCAGAACTTCACAAGACTCTAACACCAGGCTCAGACAAACACAAATTCAAATATGAGCCTATAACAAAACATGAAACCCTAAATACAAGCTCAGAACAAAACACCAATTCTCTAATAGAGTTCAATAATTTTCAAATCCTTGAATAAGAATAAAACTTCTAGCTTCAGAGTATATGTACATAACAAAATTCACATCGTATAGTGTGACTATGAAGTTCAACCATTCACAAGAACTGAAAAGTCTACACGTCGCTCACAGAGCTTAACCAAAAGTTCTAGAACTACACAAAGTTCTATTAAAAACCTATAACAAATCAAAAAGCTTCAACACAAGCTTAGAATAAACCATGAAGCTCCACTGCAAGATCAATGAAACACAAGACTAAAATAGAGATTCAGAACCATACAAACAACAAATTACGAAACATGATTAAGAAGCTCCACTAAATTCAATGAAACATAAGACTCTAAATAATAGTTCAGAAAGAAACATAAGGCAACTAATGCAAGTTCAGTCAACACTTAGTCCTCGAATACAAGTTACAGAGCTTCCAAATACAAGTTCGCATGAATATCACCATTAAACTAGCACAGAGAAAGTTTCCCAAAAACTACCATTACCAACAATGGATTTACATTCCAAAAACCACAGAGATTTCATGAAAACATGCAAGTAACCTAACCAGAAAAATCATGCAAATATTTATCTCAAGAGAGTAGAATTGTTTTAATGAATCATTTAGAAGAAAGCAAGAAATCTTAATGGGTAGAGCCTATCATGCCTGATAGTGCCTCTGCCAATTCGAAGGAGACTTCCAGCCGAGCTTCCAACCCTTTTTCTTCTCCACGACAGATCAAAAACCAAACAATTTTTCTTCCAATGCCTCTTATACATTCCCTTGATCAAAAATAGACCAGAGAAACCAAAAATAGCCAAGAAGAAGAAGAAGTCAAAATATGCTGGTTCAAAGAACCAGATAGCTCCATGCAAAGTAAAATTCGTGAGGCATGAAAAACCAAACAACCTCTCACAAACCTACCTCCCATGTTTCCAAGATGGTTTACACACAAAAAATGAGATTCATTAATGCCATAACTCCCAATTCTCCCACTTATCTCTCCTTGCCACCGCCTCCCAAAACTGGTGAGTACCAATTCCAAATCAACATGCAATTCCATACTTAGCGAAGCCTCCACATAAGCCCCACTAAATTTTAACTAGCCCTTGCCAAACTAGTAGTACCTCCGTGTATTTAAATCCAATCAAATCAAATAAAAGCCATTGGAACCATCACCTTAGTGACATGTGACCTTAGGCCCCTTTCAAATAGTTTAGGCTAGATTTCCCAAAACTTAGGTTAGTCTAACAATTAATCACCTTAGGTCTTAAAACATTGCCTTAGGTAGTACCACCTTAGGTTAGATTAAATTCACCTCCATATAGTATTAGGCATTAGGTTAACATAGCCAAGTATCACTATAGTACTCTCCCCTTCCCATATTCATTTAGCACAAGATCTTAGGTTAGGACACCATTCCAACACAATAGAATAAGAAGCTTAGGTTAGATTATAACCCAATTAAATAGACGTAGCTAGGAAGTAGGTGTTCTTACCTAGCTTAGGATACCATTAGGATTATCCTTTAGTTTTTTTTAGGATCCTGATCCCCTTCATAGTCTTAAGTAGACTATATTTTGTTTATGCCAATAATGTCCTGCGGAGATCAATCCCAAAGACCCAAGCAAAAACATACAACTGAATGAAGACACGTTCACTCAAGTCCAAAGAACTTGTAACATAAAAAGTTCAGTCCACTATGTCTCTCAACTAATTGAATGTCAATTTACCATTCAGTCTTTTAAGAAGATTTAAAACATTCCTTGGATCACTGAAATTGATCCAAGGATGAGTCAGTAAAAGAGATAAGTTTGTAACTCTCAAAATTAGATTGCAGGGTATCAATAAGAAGTGAAAATGGATTCTTGCAAGCCATAACATTTCAGTTCTAATGAATCCAAGAGTAGAAATGATTTATCCATAACAAGCATGATTTTCAACAATCAAGGAAACACACCTCATTCAAGAAAATCACATGCCAATGCTTGTAATGCAAAAGAGAAATATAACAGTTTATTCAAGGTGTTACATACTTCCCTCCTAAAAAGAATCATTGTCCTGATGATTATCTCATTTTAATCATTGCATTCAGGATAATCAATTTATTCACTTTCTTAACATAAGTTTACAACAATATCAAATTTAAAGTTCTAGAAATCAGCATTCACATAGTTGTTTATTCAAAACTAAATAGTTATCTGCCCATAACTGGCAGAATTATTGACATATAAAGATAAAATCACAAAACATTTTATCAGTCATCATATTCAATTCTGATCAAATAAATATGGAAAATCAGTTTTCATATCTTCCAGGTTTTCCCAGGTTACAATTTCTTCATTAAACTAGTCCCACTGGACCTTACATTGACTTATCTCATGATTTCTTAAATGCAACTGGTGAGTTTCCAGCACTCGTATGGGTTTAACCATGATTATTCCTGGGTCTTGGACCTGCAAGGAATTCCAATTTAACACATGTGATAAATTTGAAACATATTTCTTAAGCAAAGAAATATGGAAAACATCATGCATTCATGACAAAGCAGGAGGTAATGCTAAACGGTAAGCTACAGGGTTGATTACTTCAACTATCTCAAAGGGTCCCACATAAGGAGGTGATAACTTGGCAAGCCTTGCCAAAAGTTATAGAGCTCTTTTTCAGTTTAACCCGAAGAAAGACTTTCTCACCAAGTTCAAATTTCTTGTCAACCCTCTTTAAATCAGCATAACTCTTTTGCCTATCTGTGCTTCTTTCAAGTGCTCACGAATCATTTTAACTTGTTGTTCCATTTCAGTAATAATTTCAGGTCCAATTACCTCTCTATCCTCAATGTTGTCCCAACTAACAGGGGTTCTACATTTTCTTCCGTATAATGCTTCAAAAGGTGCCATCTTAAGAGAGGCATGATATGTGTTATTATATGCAAACTCAACTAGTGGAAGGTACTCTTCCCACTTATACTGCTGATCCATACAATACATTCAGTAACATATCCTCTAAAACTTGATTAACTCTTTCAGTCTGTCCATCTATTTCTAGATGATACGCAGAACTGAAATTCAACTTAGTTCCTAGAGCTGCATTAAGTGTTTGCCAAAACCTTGATGTCATTCTAGGATCTCTATCCGATATGATTAATTCAGGTACTCCATGTAATCTGAAAATTTCATGTATAAATATTTTAGCCAATACAGGAGAATCATCCTTCAGATTACCAACAATAAAATGTGCTACCTTCGTTAGTTTATCAACAACTACTAAAATAACATCATGTTTATTTCTTGACATAGGCAACCCTTGTACAAAGTCCATGCTTATCACTTGCCACTTGTACTGTGGTATGCTATGAGGATACAATAAACCGACTGGGTGCATATGTTCCGCTTTAACACGTTGACATTCAAGGCAATGTGTCACAAAATCAATAACATCCTTTTTCATTCCTTTCCATAAATATTGTTGTTTTATATCAGCAAGCATCTTTGTAATACCAGGGTGTCTAGAAAAAGGTGAATTGTGAAATTCTGCTAACAATTTCTTTCTTAAATCATTTAGCGAAGGTATGTATACTCTGTTTTCAAATCTTAAGATTCCTTCATTATCAAAGTGAAAACCTTTATACCTCAAATCATTTGGATCTGCAACAAGTGTTGACTTTACTTGCTGAAAGTAAGAATCAGATTCCATAACACTTTTTACTTCATCCTTAAACTGAGTTCTCAATGTTATAAGAGTAGAAATGTGCTTCCTATGACTTAGAGCGTCAGCCACTCTATTTTCCTTACCCTTGATATAATTGATGTCAAAATCATATTGAGACAAAAACTCTAACCATCTTCATTGTCTTGCATTTAGATTTGGCTGAGTGAAAATATACTTCAGCCCAAGATGATCAGTTTTCAATTCAAAAGGTTTACCAAGTAGGTAATGCCTCCAAACTTGTAGTGCATGAACAATGGCAGCAAGCTCTAAATCATGTGGATCATAATTCAACTCATGTAACTTTAGTTTTCTACTTTTGTAAGCTATGACATGATCATTTTGTAACAAAATACCTCCTAGACCTTCACCAGATGCATCAGTTACCACCATAAAGTCTCCATTAGGATCTGGTACTGCTAGAATAGGTGCTGAAGTTAACTTGTTCCTTTCAAATTTTTGAATGTAGTTTCACATTTCTCACTCCAAACAAACTTCTTATCCTTCTTCTGTAAAGAAGTTATTGGTGCAGCCACCTTAGAAAAATCTTTTACAAATTTTCTATAGTAACCAACAAGCCCCATGAAGCTTCTAACTTCATGTACATTCTTTGGTGCAGGCCACTCAGTTATAGCTACAATTTTAGAAGGATCTACAACAATTCCATTCTTACTTATTACATGTCCCAAATAGTGCACTTCTGTGTCATAGAAAGAACATTTAGATAGCTTACCATATAACCGTCTCTTTCTCAAAATTTCCAAAACTATCTTCAAATGCTCATGGTGTTCCTCAATAATTTTAGAATATATGAGAATGTCATCCAAGAATACGAGCACAAATTTTTCCAAGTATTCTTGAAAGATATTATTCATTAAATTCATAAATGTTTCAGGTGCATTTGTTAATCCAAAAGGTAAAATCCATGTGAACTCATAATGTCCATACCTTGTTCTGAAATTTGTTTTATGAATGTCCTCATCCTTAATCAACAATTGATGATATCCAGATCAAAGATCTATCTTAGAATATACCGATGCTCCATGCATCTGATCAAATAGATCATCAATCCTAGGGAGTGGGTATCTATTCTTGATTGTTTCTTTGTTTAACATCCTGTAATCAATGCACAATCTAAGTGTTCCATCCTTCTTTTTCACAAAAATTACTGGTGCTCCCCAAGGTGAAACACTTGGTCTAATCAAACCTTTAGAAAAAAGTTCTTGCAACTGAGCCTTAAGCTCTACTAATTCTATAGTAGTCATTTGATACGGTGCCTTAGAAATAGGCTCGGTTCTAGGCTTGATCTCAATTGTGAAATCAAACTCCCTTTTGGGTGGAAGACTTGGAAATTCTTCTGGAAATACGTCACTGAAGTTTCGTAATAACGGATATCATTCCATGACATCACTGTTCTCTTCAGTTGTTTCTATAATTTTTACTACATATAAGGTACAACCTTTATTTTTGGCCTTTTTAAGTTGCATAGCTGACAATTTTCTAACAGAAATCTCATGTTTCACACCCTAAATCTCTATTGTTTTCTACAGGTCATCTAAACAACTAATGTGTTTTTCAAAATAGTCATACTTTAGCCTTATGTTATGCTAACCAATTAACACCTATGATTACATCATAAGACCCCAAAGGTGTAACATAAAGATCAACTTTAGTGGAAAAGTTAGGTAAATCAAGGACTGCTCCAAAAAGACACATACTAATTGTATGAACAACATTGTTTCCATAATGTACAGTCCATGTTTTATCCATGTTTCCAGCTTTTATTTTTATTTTTGATGCTAATTTACTAGAAATAAAACATTCAGTAGCTTCGGTGTAAAAAATAATAGTTATAGGTAAACCAAATAACTTACCCAGAACTTCTATAGGTGTGGCCTATTTCTCAGCCTTCTTGTCAGCTACTATAGCGTGTATCTTGTGCTACTGATTACGATCATCCTTTTTCAAAGGGCATTGATTTATGTAATGATCTTTGCCACAATTATAACAGTCCTCCTACAGGTCCCTTTCTAGGCTCAAATTTATTTCTAGCCTTAGAGTTATCATTTTGACCTCCATAGGACTTCTGTCCGTTATTATTGTTCTTGACAAAGTTGTTTCGTGCATTACTAGAAAACTTGTTAGTTGCTACTTTCTTATTAGTATCGATGAAAAATTACTTTTCATTCTAAATTTTTTCCATGGTCCTTTCTTAGGTGCAAGAGATGATGAAGAGGAGTTGAGGATTTTCTTCCTTACTTCCTCCTTATGAGCAAAAATTGCCTTCAATTTTTGTTCCTGCCTTATGGCCTTTTCAACAACCCCTTCCATCATGGTTGGGCTGTGAACATCCACCTCTCCTCCTATAACGGGATTCAATCCCATGATGAATTTTTGTATCCTGAACTTCTCATCAGTTTGGTACTGAGGTACATACTTAAGGAGTTTAGCTAAACCACTCCCAATACTTAGTTACACTTAGCTTTCCTTGACCTAAGTTCTGGAATTCAGTCATTTTCTGATCATAGTAAAGTTGCAGGCAGCCAACGTTGCCTAAAGTAACCTTTAAATTGATCCCATGTGATATTAGTTTAATCAATGTTTAACTCAGCCTTACGGCTGTCCCACCATGAAGATGCCTCATGGGAAAGCTGATATGCTCCCCATATCTCCTTTGTTTCTTTTGAGAAATTCCTTATTACAAAGTATTTCTCCATTTTGTTGAGCTAATTCTCAGCTCCATCTCCTAATGTGGTGCCATCAAACTTGGGTGGACTTATCCTTTTTTATATCATTAGTGAGTTCAGCTGCCAGCCTAGCCTTTTTGTTCTCAGGTTGATCAGGTATGTTCACATTGTTATTATCAACACCTAAATTGGTGTTTTCCTCAGGAGGTGGATGATTAGTATTACCAACATATTATTCCTCCTCATTTCCCATTACTTGGTGTTTAAGTACAGCCAAACAATCTCTTGTGTCCAACAGGGCAATAAGGATCTCATCAAGTTTTTGGGCAGTTGCTGCTCCTTCATCAGGTGGAGGATTATTTACAACATTTCCTCTTGTTCTAACCATTTTCTGTTAACAAGAAAATTTAATTTTCATCATATTATGAGACACAATAGGTCCAAGAGTTGCAACCTTCAGCTTTGATACCAAGATGTAACATTCCAATTTTATGACTTTAGAAACAAGGGAATTTTTTTTAAAACATAATTTTCTCTGTTCTAAATAAAACATCATTTAGAACACACATTCCATGCCAATTGATGTCATAACAGATAACCATTTTTAGTTGTAATGACTCGGTATACTACCGATCTCTAACATTCCATGACTCGGTTACCAGGTGATCTCTCATGTTTACTTAAAGTATAGAATAATTTATGTATACTACATATACTTGGTTCTCCTACCCTATTCCGGGTACTGAGTGATCTATTTAAAGAACCTATATGAATATTTGTTACCAATATTCATCTGACATCACATTGCTTTAAACTAGGTGATAGTAGGACAACACAACCAGCAACTTGCGATACTTTAGCCAAAGATTTTCAATCATATTGTTCATGTTACTATTCCTAGATGGCATACTCGTCATTCAAGAATACGTCCTTCACCTCACTCTTCTATTATCTAGAATGGTCTTTACTGACTACCGTCAGTCCACTTGCCCAAGGTTTGACCCTAGCCCAGGTTAGACAACATAATTTATTATATACAAGACACTCACGATGACTTAGGGTATATGGGCATACTCGGTTGACCTAAGTCAATTCAAATGTGCCAAGGTACCTTGATTCCATAGAATACATACTACCTATCCTCGAACTTGCTACTAACGTGACCTAAAGAGAAACTAAGTTCATTTCCATATGCATGTAGATCTAGATGAAAAAATATGGAAGGGTGTTGCCACATGTCAACTGCAACATTGTATCCTTGAGGAGTCCCAGAGACTTCTCGAGGGTACAGTCCCTACAGTTTTTTTGTGCTAACATCCATTAGAATTGATTCACCAAGATGTACCTACACCCCCTTAGTGGTCATTAATTATAATTATAATTAGATTAGAAATTCATATTATAGTAACCATGTCAAACCCTAATTCCAACATTCCTTAATTTCCTTATCCAACACTTAGCCTGATTAGGTATGGAGAAATTCATTAATCCATGTTTTTGTATTATTATTCATTAACGTGGCATAACAAGTAGTTATCCCAAATCCATAGGACAATAAACATCAAACGTTTAAATCTTAATGAAAACCTAGCTGTCCAAATCAAGTGTGTCATCCACCTAGATTTAGCTAGTTTTTTAATTTATAAATGAAGTTATAATGATTAAAATATCATAACCACTAATCCTCTTACCTTTCATTCCATGAGAGAGGAAGAGTCTTCGTCTTCCTGGTTAGATGTTAGGTTTTTTAACATAACCTTTTTATCATTCGTTACACATACAGTTTCACTGTATGACCCATGCATATTTCATGATTAAACTATACTTGTGTAGTTAGAGAATGACATCCTTTACAATTTAACAAATTCATTAATATAGGTGATATTATATTATGTCCTTGAATTCCATATTCATTATCTTGATAACAACAATAGTATACAAACAGATATTAGGAACACCGTAAATATATCACTGTTATTTCCATCATAAAAGTACAAAAGATATTCACATCAAAAATTGGATTCCAACACAAAACCTTTCAATTCATGAATGATAAATATACACTTAACAAGACTATGCAATTTCAGACATTTTGCATGTCATTCAAAATAAAGATCTTAAAAGAATATAAGTTTTTCTTTTCCAATTACAACTCAAGAATGATTTGAAAAATCTTTACATAAGATCCATAGAATTAAATAATCCCAATACATCATGAAAAAAATCTTGTCTTATTTTATCAATCATGATGTCTATTTTGCAAAAAATTGCTAGCCACGGGTCAGTTTAATGAACTAAACATGATCAGCACCTAAGAATTAAAGTAAAGTTCATTCCATTAATTTTTCCATTAAAACAACTCTATTTTAATCAAACAATTAATATACCATATAAATAATCATAAGTAATATCATCCAGAAAAGAAGTACCATAAAAGAGTTTGAATTCACTTTTAAGGAAAGAACTTAATATAATCTGCAACATCAAAAATATATCCCAAGATTTAATTGATCCTATTAATTACTTTAAAATCTAGCCAACAAGTCTTTGCATCAAATTTTTTCATAATTCCATAAGAATAGAAATACACATTTATCTTTTCTAAGCAACAAAAGAAGTTAGTTACAGTATAGCTCATATTAGTATGCTTCATCTTCCATATAAACAAAAGAAGAGAATCAACACATACTTATTCCCCATACAAAAATCATCTAAAGGATAGAATCAAGTTTAGAACACTTGACATTGCCTCAGTCCAAAGATAACAATATAAGGAGTCCATAAATAAAGAGACAACATCTAAACAAGAATCCCAATTCAATCCAAGTAGATTAGGAAACTAAACAGTCTAACTGAAAGTCTTACTAACTTCTATATGTTAGTAGATATAATTCAAAGGTCTGAAACTAGACTATCCACAAATCCAAGCTATACTCCAGCAAAATAAATCTCTTGACCAATCCATAAGAATTTTCCATCTCAGAAGAGAATCAATTTAAGAGAAGCTCAGTCAATGAACTTATAATATCAACAGAAAAATGATCTCAAATAGAAAAGGACCTAATCTATAATTCATTACATTTATACTATGAAATGAATTCCCTTTTCTACTTCCAACTTAGAAATTCTTTATCTAGTTCCCAAAAGCGAACACAAAACTGAACGTATAGTTAAAGAAAAAACACTTCTAATTTTCCATTACAATTCTATCAAACGGGTTTACCCATTTCCGTTTACCAAGTTCAAGTTCAATTTAAATCTCAGAACAAAATTCATAGTACAGACTCTAATCAGTATACTGTCCCCAAGAGAACATAATCCTTTCTCTATAAAACTTTGAGATTCCTTCAATGAATCCATAAAGGAGTAGAAATCCTCAAACAATAAAAGATATACAAGTGTCAAAGTAATCGCAAACTCAAGAGTTGAAATCCCATTACACGACTCAACAGTTTAATACAAAGAAGTACATAGTACATGTCCCAGACAAGAACAATAATACAAAATTATCTGAATAGAGATAATATATATCATTTCATACAAGATTCAGAATACTAGGTTTTAAATTAAACTTCCATTAAAACCCAAGAAACCAATTAAGAAGATCAGAAGAGAGTAAGAAACCCCCAATGATGTTTAAGTCCAGAGATGTTCCAATCTTACTTCCCACTCGACTGAAACAGAATCACCACAAGACTTTTAAATTCCAGTTTAAAATATTATGACAGGGAAGGTAATTGTTTCAACATCTAAAACAAGAAGGAAATTAAATAATACATTTCCATAACCTCTAAAATTTTAAAGAATGATCTAAATGAACTAAAGATCAACCAAACCCACAATAGGACATAGTTCCAGTCCATTTGTTACTATGAACAAAACAGTGAAGCTTTCCACAAGACACGGGTTCACTCAAGGTAGAGAAGAATATGATACACTTCAAATTCACACGCCCTGTTAAGTTCAAGAACACAGTACAGTCTAAAAGATAGATGTCATACAACCATTCCCTCTCAAGAAGCAAAATAGATGAGATCTCAAAAAGAGGTTACCCGGTCTACTTCCGACCAAAACAAAACTCTCAAGACACCTACGAGCAGACAGTCATAAATGAGATTAAAGATTTTCAAAACCAAAATACCAACAAAAATCTAGCTCACCATACAAGTAAAGAATCAAACACGTCGATTCCAAGACAAGTTCAAAACATGCAATAATGGAATACATGTACACTATCGAATACGAGATTTGAACATAAGTTCAGAACTTCACAAGGCTCTAACACCGGCTCAAACAAACACAAGTTCAATTATGAGCCTATAACCAAACACGAAGCCCTAAATACAAGCTCAGAACAAAACACCAATTCTCTAATACAATTGCAAGTTCTTTCAATTCCTTAAATAAGAATAAAACTTATAGCTCAGAGTATATGTATAGAACAAAACTCAACAACTCGACTACAAGTTCAACATTCGCAAGAACTAAATACGAGTATAGTGTTGAATACGAAGATTCAACCAAAATTTTAGAACTACACCAAGTTCCATCTCAGTTCAGAACAAACAAAAATTTCCATTAAAAGCTTATAACAAATCATGAAGCTTAAAAAAATCTTGGAACAACCATGAAGCTCCACTACAAGCTCAATGAAACACAATACTAAAACAGAGATTCAGAACCATACAAGTAACAAATGCCGGTTCAGTCAACAACCAAGAAGCTCCACTACAATTCAACAAAACACATGCTCTAAGTAATATTTCAGAGTGAAACATAAGGCAATGAATGCCATTTTAGTCAGCATTAGTCTCAAATACAATTTATAGAGCTTCCAAAAACAAGTTCGCATGAATATCACCATTAAACTAGCACATAGAAAGTTTCCTAAAAACTACCATTACCAGCAATGGATTTACTTTCCAAAAACCACATAGATTTCATGAAAACATGCAAGTAATTAACTAGACAAATCATGCAAATATTTATCTCAAGAGAGAAAAATTGTTTTAATGAATCATTTAGAAGAAAGCAAGAAATCTTAATGGGTAGAGCCTAACATTCTTGATAGTGCCTCTACCAAATCGAAGGAGACTTCCAGCCGAGCTCCCAACCATTTTTCTTCGCCACGACAGATCAACAACCAAATAATTTTTTTTCCAATGCCTCTTATACATTCCCTTGATAAAAAATAGACCAGAGAAACCAAAAATAGCCAAGAAGAAGAAGTCGAACTGTTGGTTCAAAGATCCAGATAGCTCCATGCAGAGAAAAATTCGCAAGGCATACAAAACTAAACAACCTCTCACAAACCTGCCTCATATGTTTCCAAGATGGTTTGCACACAAAAATTGAGATTCATTAATTCCATAACTCCTAATTCTCCCGCTTATATCTCCTTGCCACTTCCTCCCAAAACTGGCAAGTACCAATTCCAAGTCAACATGCAATTCCATATTTAGCGAAGCCTCCACATAAGCCCCACTAAAGTTTAACTAGCCCTTTCCAAACTAGCAGTACCTCCATGTATTTAAATCCAATCAAATCAAATAAAATCCATTGGAATCGTCTCCGTAGTGACATGCGACCCTAGGCCCCTTTCAAATAGTTTAGGCTAGATTTCCAAAACTTAGGTTAGTCCAAAAATTAATCACCTTAGGTCTTAAAACATTACCTTAGGTAGTTTTCACCTTACGTTAGATTAAATTCACCTCCATAAAGTATTAGGCATTAGGTTAACATAGCCAAGAATCACTATAGTACTCTCCCCTTACCATATTCATTTAGCACAAGATCTTAGGTTAGGTTATAACCCATTTAAGTAGACATAGCTAGGAAGTAGGTGTTCTTACCTAACTTAGGATACCGTTAGGATTATCCTTAAGTTTTTAGGATCCTGATCCCCTTCATAGTATTAAGCAGACTATATTTTGTTTATGCCAATTATGTCCTGCAGAGATCAATCCCAAAGACCCAAGCACAAACATACAACTGAATGAAGACATGATCACTCAAGTCCAAAGAACTTGTAACATACAAGGTTCAATCCGCTATGTCTGCCAACCAAGGAATGTCAATTTACCATTTATTCTGTTAAGAAGATTTAAAACATTCCTTGGATCATTGAAATTGATCCAAGGATGAGTTAGTCAAAAGAGATAAGTCTGCAACTCACAAAATTGGATTGCAGCTTATCATTAAGAAGTGAAAATGGATTCTTGCAAGCCATATCATTATGTTCTAATGAATCCAAGAGAAGAAATGATTTATCCATAACAAGCATGATTTTAAACAATAAAGGAAACACACCTCATTCAAGAAAATCGCATGCCAATGCTTGTAATGCAAAGAGAAATATAATAGTTTGTTTAAGGTGTTACACAACTTGAAACTCCTTCAACTCTTAAAATTTGAACTAAATACAAAGAAAGAGGAATAGACGACACTCTCTACCCAGCCTATAACCTAATAAGAGGAGAATCCATCCTCCTTATTGGCCCCTGAGCCCCAACCAAAAAACAACGGGGTGTGTAATGTAACTTTGACAACTTTCACAAAAAGGCTTCCACAATATACAACACATTCAAAGAAATACTCTCAAATAATATTTACAAATTTTCTAACAAAACATAATCTTGACAAAAAGCAAAAAATGAGAAAGGAATATGGGAACCACCTCCTTTTTCCTCCTAAGTGAAGTAGGTGTTCCACCCAAAATTCTCCATGCACATAATACAAAACATTCGAATACATCCTTATCTCTCCCCTTGGAAATTGTCCATGTTTTTATTTTCAATCCCCATAGGTGAAACTCCTAATTACTCTCCCTCTAAAATGCATGCCTCACATCTCCCTTTTCCCTCCCCAACAGTCCCATACTTCCATCTCCCACACCCTTCTTAAGGCAAGCTACCCAACCACAATAAATCACATTCACAAAACTCATACAATATTCAGACAAGCACAAATTTTACATCTAAATGCATTAAAAAAAGAATTACAACAAGTGGAGATCCTACCTCTCCATAAAGGTTCCAAAATTCTTCACTCCAATAAGCTTTCAACACCTTTTAAACCAAGCAGAATCAAAAATGTAACTCCAAAATGATCCCAATTCGTAAAGTGCAAGAGAAGAAAATAAGGCAACTAACCCAAAAACCTTCAAATTCATTCAATAAATAGAAAATGGAGGTGAGGATGATGCGATGGCTCCATGTAGGATGCCAATTCATTATCCCTCCATTCCAACTCACAAGTCAACACACCCAACCTAATGCAATAAATGAGCATGTAAGACTTATGACATGCACACATGATACTCCAACATGCACTCCATGCTTATCAATGACAAATTAAATATGGTAAGTAGAAAAGTGTAATTATTTACCCTTTTACATTCAACAAATGCATTAAAATTGACAAAATAAGCCACATACTTCGTAATTATGGTTGATAGAAGAGTTTGATATGTGAGGGACAAGGTTAACTTGTCCCATAAGTCTCAAAAAGTGGCCTACAAGGAAAAATTCGAATTTGGTAAGGGAAGAAGATTACACACCACCTAAATGCAATTAATTCATTCCACATCAAACACAAATCAAGTAATATCTAATCCATTTATTACCCACATGTCACCTCTTCCTTTTAGTTTGAAATTAAAGTTAAATTAGTTAATTAAGATACATTAACAAGTGCCAATAAAGTGACTAAATTTTCCTGATAATTAAATACATGCACGAAAAAATATGACACACAAAAATTAAAAGAAAGGTAAAAATTACACCCCATGGCCACACATGTGAGGTCATCCCCATGGGAAACCTCCTAACTAAGCATGCAATAACACAACATATACATTAGACACAAGTTGTCAAATTTGGCCATGTTACAAAACACCCAACTTTATTTGGTGGATGGTCCCCTATCCATTTTCAATGTATAGTGATATAATTTCCCTGTAAACATAAAAAATACCTCTCTAGCCTTATGACCGCAACAACAACATTGTAATGCCCCATTCAACGTTTCCCAAGTTCTTGGCATAACGACCCTGTTACTAAGCATGGGAGGGTTGTGTGTGTGCTCCCATTGACCTTTGTTGACTTCATCCTTGTCGCACTAAAGATTATACACCCTCCCTCTCCTTCTTGCCTTCTCGGGTCGTTGTCGACAGCCCAAACTGTGGACCTTGTAGCGTCATGTACGATTATCCTATTAGAGGAAAATCTTGTTCTTGCTTTTTTGATCTTGTCAGTTGATCACTATTAATATGATTAACGTTTTTTATTTTTATTTTAAAAAGTCATAAAAATCATAAAAGTAATGATAAAAATAACATTGTAAATTGTCGATTGTCGATTATTTGTTTTTAGTGTCAATTTATTTCATCAATATTGTTATTAGTTACCTACAAGCTATTTTACTTTATTATTGATTGCTTTGATGCTCGAGCTCTCGATTAAGTGATTTTTGTTTTGGTCCTATTATTTAGGTCCTAAAGGATTATTCGAATCCCTTTTCGGTGTCAGGGAATTTTAAAACATTATAAAAATAAATAATAAATGAATGGGTATAAATTATATTTTTATGTGTATATTAATAATAATAAAAAATTATTTTGAATTAATTAAGCCTTTTCAGGCCACGTTTCTCATCCACCGGCTTGTAAATTTGTTTTGGTCAATTTTCTCTCCTTCTTGGCGTGGAGATATGGGATTCCTTGTTGGTGCGTGGAGTTTGGTGGCCACCTGTTTGTTTCTTTATTTTACATTCATGCCATGCTTGGCGTGGGCTGGTAGGGGAGCTAACCTCCGTCTTAATGAAACCTACCCTACTCCCATTTATTTCCTTATCTCCTTTCTTATGCATGCCTTGGCTCTTAGCTAGATGTAAGGAAATGCCAAAAAGAAACTGGAAGTTGTTTGCTCTACATTTATTTTCTTCTAGTGGTTAAATACAAACTCCTTCCCTGGTGGCGTGAGTGCTATGGGTGAAGGACTGCTATGGGAGGATGTTGCGCATTGGATTGGTGCCTTGTTTTTTGCAGTCTAAAGCACATTTTTTTTCTAATGCTTTTACCACTATCTTCTAGATCACCGTCTCTTATCTTATGCATGGATTCTTGCTGAGTGCACAGAGCAGATTGGACACCTTTTTCCTCCTGGCTGCATACTTATTTGGTTTTGCTGTATTCTTTCTGCTCTGGTTCATTTCCTCGGTGTGTGAGTATGCTATTTTCTCTTGGCTGCTTGAGCAAAGAGTAGTTTTCAGATTTTTTTTGGGGGGGGGGGGGGGGGGAAGGGAGGCCATTGTGATCATTCATGTCAATACAATTTGCTTAATAGTTCCTCCCTGGGTGTATTGTTTTATTTATCTGGGTCATTTTTTTGCTGGTCTTGTTGTGAATACCTTGCAGTCGTGTCATTTCCAGACCACATCTCTTTGAGGCACTTTGTTAGGTAGTTCACCTTCCTCCGGTATTACTCTCCCATGTTTTGTATGCAATCTAAGGCGTTGCAGATGAAAGGTGGGCTGAGCAGGTTGGAAACAGTTTTGGCTAGTCACATATGGTGGAATCATGGTCCTAGATCAAGCTGTTTTATGCACAGACTTCTATCTTAGCATCCTAGAGACCACGTTTCCTTCAAGGTAGTGTAGATCTATGTTTGCGGACTCCATACCCTGACTATAACTTCTTGTCTCAATTTTGCTGTGAGAGGAGTGTGGACCACCCAACAAGCTGGAGGATAGTGGAATGCTGACGACTCGCATGCTACAGATGAAGATTCAACTAGAGGGTTGTTGTTGCTGGAATTTGAGGTGTTGGGTTCCTCATCGAAGCTGGAGAAACATGCAAGATATTTCTACACTTTTCTACTATTGCTATATTTAATTTTATCATGAAATCGAACCACCATTTCCTTGAATTGGTTGTCTTTTGGACTCCTTGTCAGGAGGTCTCTCCTTTCTGCTTGCTTTCTTCTTGTTTTAGCTATTACCAGTTCCTGTATGTTAGTGGAAAGCATGCATTTGTTCTCTCCTTTGGGTGTTATGTTTTTCTTGCTCGAGTGATTGACCTTTATTTTTATTATATATATATATATATATATATATATATATATATATATATATATATATATATATATATATTCTTCTCTACGATAGAGTTTCAAGTTTATTATGTTGTTCCAGCTAGTAATTAGCAGTCGTTAAAGTAAGATTGTGATTACCATGAAGCTCTTTCCTATCACCCAAGTTTGTCTTTCTTTCTATTTTGACATATGTTGTTAACTCTCTCTCAAGCCCCTTTGATAACCTTTTTGGCATCGAGAAAGAAAGGTTGTAGGATTAGTGTGATCAATGCTTGGGATAGTTGGGTTAGAGATTCGGTATTAAAACTTTTAGAATGAATAAGTTTATATGCAACACGTTTCAAACCTCGCGTGTTTAGACTCTTGTGTAGCTTCAGTCTTGTTCCTAGGTTTTTAAATCCATCCTCAGGAAGTACTTTGACTGTCCCCTTCAACTTGAACCATAACTAGTTTTCAGATCATCTCAGTTCGAGGTTATAGTTATACATTCCAATACTCCACTAATACTAGAATTGTTTTAGTCTTTTTCCCTCTCGGAAAGATTGTTGATGGTGTTTTCTATTTTCCTAACTTGTGTTCTTTCTCTTTTATAATGTTAATGCTATTAATTAAGATTGGTCGGCTTCTATGAATGTAATTACCTTAATGTTTGGGATGGAGTTGTCTTGGATGTTATTAACCTTGGGGAAAACTAATCTTGCAATCGATAGTCTAACGGTTTTATAGCGGAAGGTGTTGCTTTGATAATGACACTTAGCGGTTTATGTTGTACTTATGTTTGAACGGTTGATTATGTTACCAAGGGTTTCCTTAAAATATTGTTGTTTTGGAAAAGAGGTAATTTATTTTAAATTAACCGAACTTTAGAATTATTGTGGAGGTTTGTAAATCCTTAGTGATATAAAAATTTAGATTACTTTTTGTGTAATCTTGTTGGACGGAACTCCCTTCTTCTCTCGTATGTGGTTACTAGCCTATAAGGGCATTGGGTCTTCTTGAATGATTTGGGAATCTCTTGGAGTTAATGGTCAAGACTAGTATACTTTTCCTTCGCTTCGAAACTTATGTTGTGTGGTGTCCGTATATTTAATTTCAGTCATATACTCTATGTGATTTTAGGATTGAAATTCTAATATACTTGGCTTTTTATGTTAATATTTGAAACCCTGTGATTCCTCTTTTTTGGGCTGATCAACTCTTGTCTGTTTAGAAATCTAATATCATAGCCTATGCTGTTGGTATCTTTTGATAATTTTATATGGTTGGTTTATATATCAAATTTCAATTTGGTAATTATTTAATTATTTGATGGGAATCCCGTTTCTGTTAGATTCTTTATTTCTTCTTATAGGGCCAAGGGCCATTCTCGTACTATTGTTATAGTTTTGTTGGTTTTGTTCATAAATGAAGTACGTCGTCTTTCTTATTTGATTGGCATGGTAGAGGATTTATTATAACCTGTGGTGTTGTTCCACACTTGAGTGTGTGTATCGACTATTTCATGGTAATTTTTTCCTTTCTTGGTATTGCTAGATAATAGTTATTGTGGCTTTGTGTAGCCTTATCTTGCTCAGTTCCCATGAATTGACTCTTGTCGAATTTTTTTTGCTGATGGCTTATGCAAGCAGATAAGGGATAGACTATAGATTTTTGCCTCAACCTCAGTTGAGAAGTTCTTTTGCATGAATCCTTTTTATGTTGTTCAACTATTGATAAGGTCCAGTGGAAAATTTAGAAGAGGGTTAGTGTCTTAGTATAATTTATTGTGGTCTTTGTCATCTTAACTTTGGAAACCTTGGATTGTTTGACTATCATTGAAAATATAAGAAAATTGGTTCACCGCTTGTTTAGTGACCTTAATGGATTATCGGTATTCTAAGAATTGATGTAACCTTGTTTTGTTTTCATAAATGAGTATTGTTAAACTTTGATCTTGAGAATAAATGTTAAGTTAAATCTTTATAAGACTTAGTAACAATGTGGTTTAAATAAAATAAACTGGGTTGGTTATTCCTTATAGAAGTTTAACTAAAATTTATATTCAAATAAATTAATGTAGAGGTGACCAACTTGAGAGCAAGTAATTCCATAAGTGATCAAAGATGAAACTATCCTTTGTAAAGTAAAATTATATAACTTGTTATCCCTAGCTATACTAGCGAACATTATCCTTTTTATGGTGAATTCTTAAAACGATCCTAAGCTGAAATAAATTGTTAGTTAGAAGATAATAAGATTTAATAAGTAGGAGGAAACAATTTAGAAACCACACAATCTATCTCTCAGCCATTTGAAAGGTAAATTGTTTTCTTTTGTAAAAATCATCCAGTGAAGCCTAAGTAAAATCTTTAATAATTTTGGATAAATTCTCAAGCTTCAATAAAATCCTGGTTAATAACTAATGAGGTCTTAAAGATGAATTTAACTCGACCTTCTTCCTCTAATTTTTTTTCTCAAGGTGCTTGGTAATTTTTCTCTTAAGTATGTTGAAAGCGAATCCATATTGTAATAAGGGTACGAGTGAGCTTTAGTAGCATAAGTGGGGATAGAGGGGTGGAATTAAATTACATCCTTTATTAAATAATTGAATTAAACAAATAAATGTCATAATAGAGAAGACTTAAAGCTAATTACTCAGTGTAAAAGGAATAAGTTTAGCTTAATAAGATGAATTATACGAATCATATCCTGAGTCTCCTTGAAAACGTAAGTTAAGAATTGCAAGATGTTTTATTAAAATAAATAACCCTCAAGAATATCTCACTATGATTTGCCCTAATTATAAGTGTGTTCTGTGGTTGGACTTATATGTTGTCATGTCAAAAATAAAAGTGAATTGTCCTTTGTGGGTGTGAATGTTTCCGTTTTACCTTTGTGGTCATCCATGTATCGAGTTGTTCATAGAGTTAGTTGTAACCTTGGTGGCGACATGTTGTGTCGTGTTATGTCTCAAGCAAGTCAAAAAAAGAAGTTCTCCTGTATTTTACTGTGTTGTTAGCGTGTGTGAATTTTTGGGTTGTTACAAACATTAAGAAATAATATATACATAGAAATCAATAGTTCTCCCAAAATTAATTAATTATATCATCTGTTAACCATATCAAAGTACTTTGATTCTATCATTTTACTATCATCCATGAATCACAATACTATTTAGAACATTCATACATAAGCAATGCATCCAGAATATAACATGTCAGTATAAATTCAAAATAATGCAAATCAACATATATCGAACTGTCTACCAGTGTCATCAAGTGTATCATAATCAAAAATGTGAATCACAACATATCAATAGTTCAAATGTCTGTATAGTCTATTGCCTACTGAACAAGATATAATAATTAAAATGTCAATGTATGTAACCAACAGTAATAAAATCATACTGAAATAGTGTCGAAGAGGAGTGGGCACTACAGTCTAAAAAAACTATTGGAAAAATAGTAATACAATAATAATGTCAATAAAACAAAATGAAATAGAAAGTATTATATTGAAGCATAGATCCCTACAAAAGGAATTAGTTGTAGATTATCATTTGAAGGAAATGATTTTTTTAAGAAGAAATTTTTCATAAAAGAAAATATAGGGGAGCCCACTTCTCTCAAACATTCTTAGGAAGACTTAAGAGGCACCATGATACCCTATTTGAGAAGAGAAATCACCATTTTGTTATCCCTATTATGTAAATGACAAAGTCCATTGAGACACTTCAAATATGAATTCCAGCCCCTTTAAAAATGAGGATAACCTTAATCGAGAGATACATGGCTCATCATGTAGGACGCACTAGTACAATGATTTAGCTCTTATAAATATTGAAATTGAAGGCTACTTCATCTTTATAATTTTGTATTTGTTACCCAATAAAATATATAACTATATATTTATCTAAAATAATTGTAAACTCATTACTGAAGACAAATTTTCTATCTTTCTGAAGCTAAAAAAAAAAGGTAGTTATAAGAATATTTCACAAATATAGAATGATAGATCAAAAAACATTTTACAAATACGTTAAAAAAATTTCAACTAAAATTATCCTTAAATATTTAACTATTACCTAGTTGATGGGTTATGAGCAGTAAGGTTGAAATAATGTGTGAATCCAATGCCAAAAATACTACCCTGAGGATAAGTTCAAAAGAGGTGATTGAAAAATTCAGGTCTAGCATAAATAGGGTACTTAAGATTAACAACTATATTTTATATTCTTTCCACAAGAAACATAATCTAGTGGACAAAAAAGGAAAATGATTTTTTTTGCTCCAAATCGAAATGCCATACCCAATTAAAGAAAAAACCAAGTTTGAGGGGGAGAAATTTAAACACAATTTATTATTAAGCTTCTCTTTGATAGAGGAAAAAATGAAGTGTAGTGTTTGACGGGTGACATCACAATTCCATCACTAATCCATCTTTTACATAATTAGAGGTTATAGAGTAAGCTTGTAAATCATACCATAAAAATTATAGATGTTTAGCTGTAATTATAGAGGTTATAGAGGTTAGGGAAAAACTTTTTTTTCTCCCATTAAGCATTTTTTTTCATTCCGAGCAACATTCATAAAAAAGGGCAATTAGATAAAAGGCAAGATGTGAATTTCTCTTAACTGGGTCGTATCACAAATTCAGTATTATGATTCAATCTAATTGACTCCAATTACATTTAATTTTAAATCAAAATTTAAAATAAACTCTCTGAACGAAGAATATTAATTTGAACCAATCAATTAAAACTATTAATATCATATATAATTTTTTGAAAAATATTCTCATAAAATACATTTAGAACAATTAAATTCCTGAACAATTAATATACTAATGCCACTATAATTTATTTAAAACAATTCTTTCGAATTACAAAAAAAAAGTGTTCCTAACATTTAGGAATGAGTAATCAAAGAAATATGAGATTAATTGTCTAAGCTTGTTTCACTTTCTATACTAAATAATTTTTTAGTCAAATGTTTCGTGCGAAATTTCTTCTCTAAGTTTTAGAGGCAAGGATCATAAAACAAAATCAATTCACACATTCGAGGCAACCAAAAATTTGAAAAATATTTATAGAAATAACTATAAACATATTTTTATAATGAATTAGTAATTGAATTGTAAAATTCTACCACAAATAACAAAAATAAACTTTTAAATAATAATAATAATGGTTTTTACAGTCCACGATGCCGGGCGGCCTGTTTTTGGGTCTACAAGCAGCTTATAGCATATGGGACTACCCTTGTACTCACGTGCGGGAGGCAACTAACTTTGCTACAAAACAAGGCGTACATACCCTACCCCCCCTGCAGGATTTGAACTTGTGACCTCTATTTCAAGAGCACATGTAAAGTAATGTGTAAATTTCCACTCCATAAACCAGCAACAATAAAAATAATGTAAATAGAGTGGAATATATATTTCTCTGTTATGAATGTTATTTAGGCATATGTCTATAAACTAAGCATGTATCTATGCATAAATGGCCCACGCACTTTTTTTAAAGTTGTTTTAGATTTTTTACCTAGTGTGTTTTTTTAATAATATTAAAAAACACATTAAACATTTTTCTTTTTTTTGATTTTTTATATAATGTGGTTTTCAATAATGTTAAAAAATATATTCTATATTTTTCTGTTTTTTTATAAAGTGTAGTTTCTAACAATATTCAACAAACACATTTCACGTTTTTCTGATTTTTTACACAGGGTGTATTTTCCAACAATGTTAAAAAAACACATTCCATTTAACTGTAATTTCTAGAATTCAAATCTACAATCAACCATTCACCAATGCAAGATCCTATTAACTCAATAGGTGTCAAAATCAGATACTTGTGATACAACAGCGGATAGATAGGAGCAGCCTACTTAGACATGGAGACATGCATATAAAAAGGTGAGTTTTTTGAGAAGTTTAGCCCTAGGCGAGCTGAACACCTTAGATTCCAAAAAAAAACAGAAAGTTTATTTATTCTATCATATCTCCATAACTCGATAATTTTCATGCACAGTCTTCTACTCACATATTTTTATTTAGAAAGATACCAGTAGTGACCTTATATTCTACGACTATATTCCATATCTATATCTGAAGAGTAGAGCAGTAGTTATTTTTCTCCTCGAACCTTTGGAGAAAAACTGGCATGACGAGACGCAGCAGGCGCAGCTCCCTTATACGAGGGAGGCTTCGACACAACTTCGGCTTTCACGTTGGTCATGCCTGCCTCTCGATACACCCACAGTCTTCTATTGTCGTGAGACTGCATAACACCACTCGCATCCTTGGACACTCTTATGGGAGGAAAATCAGAGGGGGTGAGCTCGCCGCTCTTCAGTTGATTGCTAGCATCGCTGAGAGAGGTTCCTTTTCCATGCTTATCGCTGAAATGACTCGCAATCGAAGACTGGGTAAACCTCACTTGATTCGGATCGACATCCACCAGAGAGTGAGGAGAACTCATCTTCGCTTCACTTTCACCCCCAAAATACCTTGAGATCTTGTCTACTTCAAAACCTGCTTTTATAGATCCGAATCCCTGGTAAAACTGCTAAATGAATGCGTTCGCCGATAGATTAAGTCGTGGTGTCAGCATGATACAGTTGTGATCCTATGTCAAGGGGAAACGGGAAGATCACCTCCGGTAAATTTTGTGCCACGCGGAGAAAAAATTGCAGCTAGGTATATGCGATGCGACATTGCACGCCAGATGGCCGTTTGTAAGATCTGGAAGCCAAGATGGGAAAATTTCCCAATGGTTTACTAAGTTTATTATCTACAATATTTCTCATGATATAAAACAATACATAGACTTCGTAACATTAAGGCTTGTATATAAATATATAAATAGTTAGAAAATAAAGAAATGGTGTAAGGTTCTTTTATAGGAGCTTATGAGGAAGAAGAAACCGGTTTGAATAGTGTTAAGCACATGTATGTGGGTAAGAAAGTCTTGCCGAACTTTGATAAGAAGGAAAGTGTGAGTTAAAAGGATCATTGGACACAAAACGAGTAGGAAACAATTTTGATGTTGAAAGGACGAGCTCCTAAACAAACAAAAGGAATGTGTAGCAGGCGAAGGATTAAGAATTGGAATTGGAAGTCACATCTTACTAAATATTAGGTGAGGAAAATGAATTGAGAGTGAAGTACCAATGGCATGTTGTTGTAAAACATTATTGGAAGAAAAGAGAGGGGAACACGGCATTCAATTTGAAGAGAGAATAGTTAGGGTTGAAGCAATTGAAGAATGATACTAGTGGAGGGATGCAACAATTGTTGCATGCAAAGGTGTGTTACATTTTTGTGGGTATAGTAGTGACGTCGTCGTTGTTTAGTAATGAAAAATCAATTTTTTACATAATAGTCACACCTTCAATCCATGTTCTTAGAAATTGACATTGCAAGCTCGAAAATTTAACAATGAGAAAACTGTGGAAAATAAATAACTAAACAAATGTTAAGAACTTGTACGAAAAATGAAACTCGAAAAGAACAAAACCTAAACTTGTTTTGAATAAATCTTTACAACTTGTTAATGCAAGAGAAACAAATATGCAATGTAGTGAAAGCAAGGAAGAAAAGATTGTGAAATAACATCTCAGAAGGTGAAGAATTTTGGGATAAAATATAAAATTCATGTAGGGAATTTTTCTTTTTTTCGAGATGTAAGAAACAACAATGAGGTGACAAAAATTCATATGGAAACCAAAGATGTAAACCATTAAACACATGCATATCAAAGAAACATAAGCAAGATGTTATTCATTCCTATTTAAAATAATGTGACATGTATAGAAGAGATTATGTTTTAGGACACCTTGTTGAAAGTGTCCAACAAATCCATGCTTGAGTCAAGGATAAAGTCCATCCATTAAATTATTAAAAAAAATACAAATAAAAGGGATGAAAATTTCATCAAACACCATTACAATTCCCACCAATTGTAGATGGTGGGGGAGGGAACCATGCTAAGGTTGACAAAAAAACATTAGAACCTAAAGGAAAAAGTGCAAAGATAAAAGAGTTGTTTTCCCTACGATCTAAATAGGGAGCAAAATGTGATTACAATGGAAACACAATTATAGTATTTTCAAGGAATGGGGCGATTTGTAAAGATACAAGCTAGTCTGAAGAAAGGAATACACTTGTTTTCTCCGAGTGTAGAATGACAAATTTTAACCAATCCCCTACATTGAGGGATTCTTTTATGAGAAAAAAAAGTAAACAGGAGTTTGTGGCCAATAACATAGCTTGTTATTTCATGAGTTTCTTATTTTTCTATGGGAAAATTTTAAATACATTACCGTAATTCCCATGATTGAATCAAATATTTCATAGAAGAAAGTAACTGGATTCATTTTAATAATGGCATCCTACAATTCATTTTTGATGTGTTTTGGAATCATTGTAGAGTTGCCATGTGTTGGATCCATCCCTTATTTCCTTGTGGTTGGGGCTCAGAGGCCAATGAGGATAATTGCTTCTTCTTCTCATTGGAGTTTTGGTTGGGTGGAGAGTGTTGCCTCTCCCCCATTTTTGTTGTTGTGATCAAGTGAAGAAAATATGGAGCCTTGTTGGAGATTTGATACTTGGAGCACTTGTGGAAGGACTAAGCAATCTTTCATTGTAGCTACCTTTCTTATAAATTCCCACTTAAGGTGGAAGATCTATATTATTGGAATTGGAAATAAAGTTGTATTGAATACTTTGTTATTAAGTTGTAATGCATTGTTGGAAAGAGAAACAATTTTAGTTTAAAAAGCTTTGATGTTATGGAAATGTGATTTGAAAAAGAAAACAACTTATTCTCATTTTAGTTGATTTGTAGTCTTCATTAGGTGTGTTATTCTTGTTTTAAAAATTATTTGAAAATATTATTATAAGCTACTTGTGGGAATGGTTGTAACTTATAGGTTGTAAAAGAAATAAATATTATTCTTGTTGTATTACTTGAAGGGCATATAATAACAATACAAACTGTACGTGTCCATTCCTTTGCATTGATTCAAGAAAGTTTAAAATTCATAGGTGTTATGGAAAAGTTTCAAAAGTTTCTTGTTTTTTTATTTTGTCAACAAATGGATTGCTTTCCTTTTTATCAAATAGAGTGAAGAAATTGCATGATCACTATTAGACCTTAGTCTCATTTAAATGTATAAGTTATTATCAAATTATTATAAAATTATAAGGGAGTTAAGAATGACATTTGCATCTCATAATGTTACCTTCAAAATTGCAAAAAAATCTAAGTATAAGAAAAAAAATAAAAAAAATTAGTTAATACTATTAGGAATGTGAATAGTATTATTTATTAACAATAGTGTTATTATGAAAATACTATTAATTTTTTATATTGAAATTATTTTAATTTAGCGATAAAGGTAGAAATTATGGTTTCCTTCATCAATGGTCTTAACATTTTTTATGAATGACCACCAACACAAAACTTTGTTGATCCATTTATCCTACTTGACCGCACATTTCCCCAACGCGTGTCTGACAAAAGCACTGAAAATCATGTCTAGAAATGATTTTTGACATAAATAATGTTTGAGGCATTGTAAAAAGAGAAAAAAATGGGCTCGTGGGTCCTCCTTTAATGCTTTATCTCATTCAAGATTATAAATAGGGAATTCTTTAGGTTGAAGATTATAATGTTGTCAATTGGTTGGAATATATATATATATGTGTGTGTGTGTGTGTGTGTTAAAAGTAGTTGAAATATCTGAAAACTTATTAACAAAATAAATTGTGCAATGTTAAGATCGAGGCCTGTAGTGGTTAATAGGGAAAGGGTTGGGGGGAGGGTCGCCGACCCTCCCCCCAACCCAAACACTTTTCACTGCAATATTTGAGATTTCAAGTTTTTTTATTAATATTAAATTTTAATAAAATACACACACACACACACACACATACACATATATATGTATGTATGTATGTATGTATATATTCTTCTACCCAAGTAAATACAATTACCATTTTTTTAACCTTTCCTCTAAAATGGGGCAAACGCACTATGTCCATTTGGACAAATATTAAAATAATGAGATGAATAAAATAAATAAATACATTGAAACCCTAGATGAGGCTGTAAATAAAACAAGAAAATAAATGAAGCATGTGATTCCTCCCAAGAGCTTGAGATTTCCTCTCATGGATTCCTCCTCTCTCCTCCACCAATCTGTAAAAAAAAAATGAAACAATAGGACAAACAAAAGAGAAAGAAAATTTTCATAAGCAAACTTAGGGTTAGTTGAATCCCTAGATGTTATGGCCCTAAATGAATCCATCAAATGGATGAGATTCATCCCTACAAAAAGTAGGTGGTGAGTGGGTGAGAGAAATTCAAATTTAATTTGTATGGGTAGACATTATTTTGCAGACACTTAAGTAAGTTAAAAAGGGTTGTGTGTTATTACTTTTCTAACCCCAAATGCATTAATAGAGACCTTTTAAATTAATGTAAACTTTGACCCCCTTGTGGATATAATAGAACCTTATTATTTAATTAAATAGGCCACACTTACCCTTGGGATTACTTTGTGTAATTTTAACTATGGTGGAAATTAAGTTGTATTAAAACAAGGTATAGAGAAACCTAAATCATGTTTTAGATTAACTAATTTTATTAAAACGTATTGAGAGTTTTATTATTTTTTAAAGGGGGATCATCTAGATGAAAATAAATAATGTTAATTTAATGAAATTGTAAAACGAGAAAGTGTGATTGTTAACTTTAACCTAGTGTTGCAAATAGTTTTTAACAAAATATATTATTCCATAATTTTTCTGGTTAACCTAGGTTTGTTATTGGGTTTCGTGTGGAAAAATTTAGTGGGCATTGCACTTGGTATCAAAGCTGTGGGTTCAAACCTTGGACTCTTGGGTACATTTAAAAACATGAGACTTGAACATTAAACCTAGCGCAACTCTAACAAAAACCTAGAAAACAACATTGTATGATATTTGTATAATGTAGCAAACTTGAAAACTAAAACAAAACCTAGAATGAGGAACTAACTCTCGCTTTGGTCTTTGTAGGAGGCACGGACCAGACGAGGGGTTCTTATACATAGACCTAGACTTGTCACCTCCAGATAATATTGTAGCGACCATTTTACCTCAGATATTATAGACGCTTCAGGACGTCAATGCCACAATACACGAAGGATCCTTAGGAGGACAACTCGCTAGACAAGATAGAGAGCCAATAGTTGAGGCTCATGCTTCTCCTCGACACATCAATAAGTATAGGGCAAATAAATCTCACATGGAGTCAGCTAGAGTAGATTCACCTTAGAAGGGACATGGAGACATGATTTCATAACATAGAGATAGATCTCAGAGCCGTAGACTGAGGGGAGGAGCATACAGAGAGACCTAGGGGTCTACATTCATCAGCTGAAGATCATATCAGGGAGATCCTGAAATTATACCCGTCTCATTATTCGGGATATAGAGGTGGTTTTTAGGTAGATGGTTGGTCAGTGAGCTTGAGCGGGTGCTTCAAGCTTTCTCCATGTACTAGCAACACGAAATCTCATATTACGATCCATCTTCTAAGGGATGGAGTATGTTTATAGTGGAGGACTGAGGAACATAAGCTCCACATAGACTAAGAGACAGATATATGGGAGCTCTTTGAGGAACAGTTCAGGAACAGGTACTTAACCGGGACATTTATTCAGGAGAGGATAGATGAGTTACATGACCTAGGTCAGGAATCCATGACTGTAGCCGAGTACGAGAGTCGATTTATGGATTTACTTCAGTATGTCAACTATATATAAGATGAGTAGGTTAGGATTCACATGTTCATCAGGGGCATGAATTTGGATTTGGGATATGCGGTGTGCATTCATTCCCTAAAGAACTTAGCAGAGGCCATTGAGAAGGCCTACATTACAAAGGAGACTCGGGGGAAGACTCAGTAGGCTAGGGTCAGAGTGCGGAGACACATCTAGCAGATGTAGGATAACAGGTCAAGGTGGTCATCTCTTCCTCCTTGTGGTGGACATGGTTCTGCAAAGTCTTCATTCAAAGCACCGCAACAGCCACCTTAGCAAAAAAATAGCAGACTCACCCACCATTCAGAACTTCATAGAGATTTGACGCTCAGATGGGACAGAGTATGGGGCCTGCCCCTAAGGGTCCCATTAGGACAACCGTTTGCATTGAGAGCTCATTCAATAGTAGATCGTCAACAATGACCTCAGTATTCCCGGGTCCATGGCACACACCTTGAGAGTATCGGCTGGAGCCACATCTCATTGGAGAGAACCAGGCAGTTTTTATGGATATGGCATTGTTGGACATCATTGGAGAGAGTACGCATAAAAACCTAGTAACAAGGGTAAGGTGTAGATTTTAGAGCCTATAGTTGCAACATGGGACATAGCCATCAGATCTATGCAACGGTTGAGAACTGCTAGGATGAGCATCAGAGCACTGTGATAGAGACTACATGTAGCATTGGTGGTATACCTACCTCTATACTATTTAATTTTTGTTTATCTGATTCATTTATTGCACCATCTTTAGTAGAGCGTTGTAGGCTGGTGACAGTTAGGCATGGCCTTAGTTGGGACATCGAGATGTCTTATGGAGCCAAAATATATGTAGACTCCTTATTTAAGGAGTGTGTAGTGGATTTGGGACCCTTATCCACTACCTTGGATCTTCGTATCCTTCTATTGGGTTCATATGGAGTCATCTTGGGCATGGATTGGTTATCTGCACACAGAGCCAGAGTGGGACTATTACCATAACACTATATCATGTACAGATGATCTGGGAGTTGAGTCATTGATAGCTGGAGTTAGGAGACTCATTTCTATCCGAACTATTTCTACTATACAACTTAAGCGGTGTGCACGACATGGGTGTCAGTTGTACGTTATTATTGAACTAGTGATAGGTCAGAGGACGGGGCTAGTGGACCTTCACTTGACGATAACCCCATCTTGCAAGAGTTTTATAATGTGTTTCCTAGTGAGCTACCGTGGATGCCTCCCCCACATGAGATAGACTTCCACATTTATTTGGTCATAAATCAAAATAAATTCACAAAAATTATAAATACAAAAAAGGGAAAACGTTAAAACATTACAAAAAAATTCAAAGGTAAAAATATCAAATATTGCAAACATATGGATGTTCTTTCTTCTATTTCTTTCCATTCTTCTGCGATTCACTCACCATATTCATTCCTTTCATGATCTTTTAATTAGTTTATTGGCACACATTTTGTGAAATTTATCTCAGTGGTATCTGTTTGACCTTGGTCTTTCACCACATTGGTAAATTAAAGAACGACTGTCCTTTTAGAGATCCTATCATTATCTACATATAATAATCTTGGTACAAGGTCCTTTTTCACGTAATTTTTTGACTCCATTCAATTTCCTCATCACAATCACTTCCACATCCTTCCATCAAGTGATCTTTAAATCCTTATCAAATCAAATAGAGAGAGCTGAAATAGTTTTCAAAAAGAAAAAAAATGAATCACAACATCAACAATCAAAACATAAGAAATATATAACTCTCTCTTTGGGTACTTTCAATATCTATACCGGGGCTATGGACGCCTAGCTGACAGTAGAGAAATTTTGTTACTAGAATAAAATACATCTCTGTCGGGGCTATGGACACTTGGCTGGAAGCAGAGAAAATGCATGTCTCTCCTTCCACCCTCTATTCACAAATCACATTTCAAAATAAATCATTCTTACACATTCTCTAGTTTTGTCTTCACTCATTTCTGATAAAATATTCAATTCAAGAGGTAATTAATTTCCTGGTGCACACACTAGATCTCTATGAGAAAACATGATTAGTATGTTACCAAATTTTGTTTAAACCTTGTTCAAACTTTTTCTTTAGTCCGTATCTTGCCTCATGATTTATTCCTTTGGTTAATAATTTTTTTTTTCGTGAGTCTTCTAGCTACATTCTCCATATGGTTTCATAACATTCTCTTTTCTTCTGCTTCATTCATAACATCGATGTTTATAAGATTGCATTTTTACCATGTTTGAGGGAAACATTGTCCCTTCTTTCAGTAAACAATCTTATCCTTTCAATCATTTTTTCTTGGCTAGCTTACACTAGGGGCACGCTTTCTACTTATTATCACTTCATTTGTTTTAATTCGTCATCACGTTGAACCTATATGTCTTGGCCTTGATTCAGATTATCTTCATCTTATATATATGCAAAGATTTTTCCCTTGTACATGCTCACCTCTCGCTGGGGACTTCTTTTCATCTTCATTCTCCTATACATAGCTTCAGAAAATTTTTAGAAAACCCTAAAAATTCACAATAAAATGTCAAAAAAGCATTAAAAACTAAAAAATTGGTAAAAAAAAATCCAAAAAAAATTCAAAAAATTGGTAAATAGTATGTATACAGCTGAAGCATTTATCAGACACATCGTCCCCAAACATCAAAATTTTTCCTTAAAAACATCTTTCTTTTGTCCTCATTTTTTCTCCCAAAAAACTTGCAGATCATATGGATCTACCTCTATTGATAAATCTAGTTTTCCTACTATGTTTATACTCTCTTGCACAAAGAGTTGTGGGGTACGATTTCATAGTACATGATTTCTTTTTCATAGGACCCCTATGTCCTTTGTTTATTCACATTGCATCTATCCTTGCTTAGGGTGTCATTTTTAATCCTTGTCGTTAACTTGAACATTTAGGAATTGAAGCTCAATAACAAAAATAAAATTATTACTATCTTGAATATTGTTTGTTTGAGTATGCATGTTTTTACTTGTTTCCCCTATTAGGTTAGCTTGTTTACTTTATCATATTGCATTACGTTATGTATGTTGTATTGAGTTAGTGTTGTATCAATGAAAAATGTTAGTATTATAGCTTTTCATGTTATTTTAAACTTTTGTTGTGTGTTTGTATATAATAAAGATCCGGGGACATAGATCATGAGAAAAGTGATCAAATAAAGTTGTTTTTGAGCTAAGCTGGATGAAATTTATTTCCATTCTCTTCATCTCCATTCTTATTCATAACATTTACTTCATTATCATAATTTTTCTTCAAATCACACCTAGGTAAATAGGGTTTATTTTTATTCCCCCCTCCCCGCCCTTGTTTCCTCTATCTGTTGAAACACATATGATTTTATTTCCCAATCATTCAAATTGCTCACCTCGCTTATTAGGTTTGTGCCATTTTCTTCTTGTTTCCTTTCTCTTTTTGATCGTTGATCGACCTCTTTCATCACCCCACTGAAACTCAAGGGGGAATCCTTCATTCGAGTAATTTTTCTTCTATCCCTGCAAATTTTAGTTTTCTATGATTTTCTGCTATCTTTGAGGTGGTTTCGCTTACGCCACCCCCCAAATAGGGGAAAATGTAGACACCCAAAATCTGCTTATGTAGTTTTACTACTAATATTGCACTAATTACCGTCTTTCCTATCATTTTCGTTATAATTAGTGATTTTACGCTAATTATCTAACATTTCCCTCCATTTTGGTCAATTAACTACACCTTGTTAATTAATTAGTCTTTAATTCACTCTGGATGCCAATTAACAACAGTTTTTTTAATTAACTAGTCTTTAATTCACTTTGGATGCCAATTAACGACACTTTCTTAGTTATAATCCTCTTCTGATAAAATAATTAGCTATTATTAGTTAATTAAACTTTTTTACCCTTGTATTTAATCAATAAACCCTCTTATTGGTTAAAAACCCCCTTCCAACCATTCAAAATCACCCCATTTCCCTCTAAATCACTTCTAATAGTTTTCTAAGCTTATTCTAACCTATTAATTAATCCTAGTTGATTAATTAAATCATCTCCAACTCCCATGAGTTGTTAATCACTTTTTTAATTCTTCTAATAAATCTTATTTCTTCTAAATCTACTTTATTCTTTATCCCACATGAAACTATTTTGCAAGCTTCTGCCAAAGAGGAAAGCTATATAAAGGACCCTCCTACACCTTTACAAGAAACCACACTTTTGCTAGTATTTTATATAAGACATATGTTAAGAGGAATAGCTACTTCATCTTGTGCATCCATTCTACCATTGTTCAGTAGAAAGGAAGATCTAAGTATGGCCTTGTAGCCATTTCTTGGTGAGATCCTTCCCTCTCTTAGGAGATCAAACACACAAAATTTGATTCCTTGTGATCTAAAGAGGCTCATGATTAGAAGTAATCATAAATTTAAATAGTAGGAATGATGAGCACTAGATGATTTAATTCATGTTTATGCAATAATTAGCTAATTCCTTTAAGCTATTATATTTATGTTCTTATTTGATTAAGTTTGTTTTGAAGCTACTATGTGTTAGTTTCTTTAAATTAGCATAACAAATTTAGCACGAACATAGTAGTGAGTGTGTTGGGGGAATTAAATGGCATATTCATGTTACTGACTCTATCTAGTGATAAAATAAATGTACATTGAATATTCATAAGTTTATATTTAACATAATAAAATTTTAAATATGTTAATAATTAAACAACCTAATAACATCACAAATAATAGGTTAATATTTAACAATTAAAAACACTAAATGTTAAGAATTAAACAACCTTTGAATATCATATAAAAATAACAATGGTTTGAAATCAAATGAATGGAGAAGGTACTTGAATAACTTAGATAAAAACCTAGTTCTGATGAACTCGTGCAAGATAGATATATCAATAGCCCTTAATAAAGAATAGTGGAAGATATTATGATTTTTTTGCATCACATAAGCAATAGATAGATAATAATTTCATCTGAAAGTTTCCATGGGTCAAGAACTCAATATAATTTAGATTAGACTTAATATTGTAACTATTGAGGTAGGCTAGAACTAAAACACTAGGGGGCATAGTGACATGAATCAATAGGAGGTGTAATGAGATGAGGAATGATTTATCATTCCCTAAATTTGTATTTCATCAAGTCATTAAGACAACCATTATTAAGTGTTATAATATATTGTTGGGTATTGTGAACACAATAAACATCATTTTATTTCAATTCAATTCCTAAATATAGCGACAAATTCTATATTCAAAGAATCAAAAGCACATAAGTGTTAAGTTTATTGTTATTTCAATGTTCAATTTTGAAAGATATTTGACATTATTCCTCGAGAGCTTCTAATTTTTGGGTTCAGTATCTACACTTTATAACATAGTTTTTATTGTTCCTGAGATGACACTTTATGAAATGGTGTGTGGTCAAGTCCAAAATTCTATTAGTTTAGCTAATAATAAGTATAACAATACTAGGGTTAAAGACAATTGTCCACATTTACTTACTTTGTTTGGTATTTAGAGGATATCATTATGCATCAATTTAAAGTACTTAAACATTGAAAAATTCATCATACTTACCACTTTATGACAAGGTGTTTGGTCAAGTCAAAACTTATACTAGTTTTACTAATAATAAGAATAACAATATTAGTGTTAAAGAGAATTGTCCACTTTTACTTATTTTGTTTTGTTTGGTATATCATTGTGCATAAATTGAAAGTGGTTATACATTGAAAAATGCATCATACATACTACATCTAGGTGCAGTCAAGATTTAATATCTCATATAAATCATAATATTAAAAGACCTAATTGCATAACTAAAAGTATAATTATGAAAATACAAAATAATTAAAATGTGATAAATTAGCATTAGATTGATCTATCAAATTTGGGGAATCATAAAAATGGGTGCGTGTTCTGCTAATGGAATCCCTAATTCCTCGAGTGGCAGTGTTAATGGATCCCATGGCCGGGTTTTTGGTTGAAGGGTGGCTAACGGAGGCTCCTCTGGTGGTGTTTTGCTGCCTCCTCTCGTTGGTAGGCTAGTTCTTCTCCCTGGGTATGGCCTGTCTGCCTTTCCTTTGGCTAGCTATGAAAATGGTTTGAATCTTATTCAACAGGTGTATGGTGGAGGTAGATTTGAGGGTTTGACCTCTGGTTCTCCCCCTGACTCCTAAAGGTGAATGGTTGAGTCTTCCTTCTATGATGTCTAATCCTTCCTACGGTTTGGGGTCAGAGGGAGGCTTTGTTGGCAATGTGTACGACTCTTTATTTGCTTCTGTTCTGGGCAAGAAGAATGTGGGTGGTGACAGTTTGGTGCATTTCGGGCAGGGGCTTCCTTCGAATCCCTCCTTTTTCGGGGTTGTACCCTCTCAGAACATTGAGCAAGAAGTGCAGGGTCCCCCTATTCCTAGTAGCTTTAGGCAAGGGTTAGGTCAGGGTCATGTCGGATTTGTGTTGAGTGGGTCTGCTTCTGATTCGGTGTCCTTACTTACCGTGGCTAAGGAAGGTGCTCGTCCCTCTCCTAAAAATTTGGTCTGAGTTAAAATGATGCCTCTTGTGTCTTTTGGGATCGGTCGAGTTTTCCAGAACAAGGGTCTTATACGCAGGTTTGTTGGTTGCTTCCTAGGTCTTCCTGCCTTGCACAACTAGATTACTGAGCATTGGAGGCCACTTCTAGATGGTAAGGTCAATATTTACCCCTCTTCTCCTGGAATTTTTATAGTTATTTTCGATAGTTCCTCGGATAAGGAGGGCGTTTTAGGAAAACTTTGGGCTTACCAGGAGCATCTTCTTCTTGTAAAGCCTTGGTTCCCTTCCTTCAATCCTTTTGACTGAAAATTTTAATATTAGGATTTTTTGGATTAGGCTCCCCTATTTTCCCTTGCACTTCTGGAGTGATAATTGCTTTAGGGCTATGGGGGATGCATTGGGAATTTTTGTTGCAGTGGATCTAAAGATTTAATCCTTTGATCAGACAACTTTTGCTAGGATTCTAGTGGACATGGATATGTCTGTTGACTTCCCTGCCACTATGGATCTTAAGGTCAAGGATTTAGTATGGACTCAAAATATAGATTATGAAGGATTCTTATCTAGATACAAATCTTGTTTTGCTCTTGGACATCTAGCCACTAACTGCCCCATCACCAAGAAACCGATCAAGGGTAGCGTCTCGTGGTGGAAAGATTTTAATTCAGATAATTTGGTGGTATATGCTCTTGAAGACAGTGATAAAGAAGAAGTTTCAAGTAGTACCAGGGATAATCATGAAGTAAAGAAGGGTGAATTTGTTCCCACCCCCTTCTGGATTATTTATTGTTTCACATCAAGTTTTAGGGAAGGAAGAAGAATCATCGGTGCAGCCTCTTGGTTTCATGTAGACTCAAAGCTCTAAACATAATGAGGTTCTCGAGGCTCTAAACACAATGAGGTTCTTGAGGTACGCCTACCTGTCCACCCGGATGAGAATGTGGATCCCAATGGGGGGATGGATGGAAGGTTGTGAATAACAAGAAGGATGGAAAAGCTGGTTTTTCTCCTCTAAGGATGAGCCTTAGATCCCATCGTGGAACTGCCCATGGTAGTTAGGTTGCTCCTGCGATTTTGATGGTCAAGGCACTTTGAATGTCTTCGCGGGGCCCTTTCTCCCTTTCGGCCTTCCTTTTGGCTGGTTTCGTTTTTCTTGTCATTTTGTTTCTCCTTGGGCTTTAGTAGTCCGGTTTGTTGATGTTCCACCTTTGTGCTTTGTTGGTTATTCAGGGTTTCCGAATCCCTTCAAAATCTGTTTCTTGCCTTATCTAATAAAAAGTTTGAGGAATTATCGTGTTTGGTGGGAAAAAAATAAGTTGAAAAATGAGTTGAATTATTCTGATTTGTTAATTTTTTAATGATTTATGAAGTTTGCTAATAAACAGTTTAGTAAACAAATTAGATGTATATAGTACATCAAACAATTTTTACAACCAAAACTTCAGCAAACTATAAAAACCTAAATATACTTAAAATACGAGAATAGATGAGACAACTGAAAATCACAAACTGCAGTGATACATCATAGACAGTTTGAACCCTAAAACACACATACACATACTCATACTCATATAACAAGACCGACTAAACTCCTCCTTCGAAGCGGACCTTGGGAAAGAAATCAGCATGAGCAGATGCAGGTGGCGGTGGCGGAGCCCTGTACGCAGGTGGGTTTGATAAAAGCTGTGCATTTACATTCGTAACGCCAGTCTTCCGAAAAACCCACAGTCTCCTATTGTCATAAGACCTCAGAACGCCATTTTGATCGTTGTAGATTCTCATGGGAGGAAAATCAGAGGGCCTGAGCGTGCCGTTCCGAAGTTGAGAGCAAGCATCTCTGAGAGAGAGACCTGCATGCTCGTCACTAAAATGGCTCGCTATTGAACCCTGACTGAACCTAACATTCGCCGGATTAATACTCACCCAAGAAAAACTCATCCTTCCTCTTCCCTTCAAAGAAAACACCAAACTCTCACTTTTTAGATACAACAGCTCTGTGCCTTCAAATTTATAGAGCTAGCCTTCCACATGACCGCCGGACCGCCGGGAAATCTGCCGAATAAAAAGGCATTCATGATTCACGAATCACCTACAGCGCGACTGTGCTGATTTGCATGCCAGGCAAAAATCAAGGAGTTTTCTAAAAATCAATTTGGACTAAATTTCATGCATTGACTATCTTATTTCCTATGCTTAACCCTATTTTTGCCACATAAATGTAAGCGTTGTAACTTTAAATTTCATTTATTTTTGAGTCACCTACCTAAATGAGATACCTAAAGGTTAGCTTTCTCAAGAATACTTGGTTTTTTTACAATTTTCAAAAATCACTCACTTTGCCTGTAGGTGTTTTATAATAGCAGGTAAGATTGTAATGGAGTGTTGTATTGTTCAATTTTATTTTCGACATTAAATTTGACATTCATATGATCATTATGTGAGAGTTTATTTATAAATATTACTTCTATTGGACTCTCACTAAAATAGTTTTGTTTTTTTTTCTTTAAAAAGTCAATAAAAAAATAGTAATATGTTGACCATACAAGAATGTTTGGGTCTTTTTTTTTTTAATAGATATTTTTGAGACCAACACACTCACATGGTTAAATGATTCCATTTGCCACAAATCAAGTAGAAATTGATAGAGAATTTAATGAAGTTATTTATTAGAGACGTTTGTAAAAACATCAAACCTAAGAACTTTGAAATTGATTTCTTTTGATGTATTTCATGTAGATAAATTTATAATAATATATTTATTTTTAATTGTTACTTTTTATTTGTATATTTATACTCCAATTGCATAGTTAGATACACACTTCTTGATTGATATCTCTTGGTGTATTTTATATAGATTTATTCAAGATATCTATACTAGTTATATTTTTAATGTTTGTTAATTATGCTATACATTAAACTATTATTTGCTAATTTAGATTATATATTAATGTTTATAAAAGGTCAAAAATGGTTTATGGGACTATAAAAGATATAATGTAAAGAAATAAAGAAGTCTTGTGGCACATCTAAGATAACAAGAAGAGAGGAAACTTATGTAGTGAGTTGAACCTTGTTTCTATGGAAAAACACTTCTAACACTCAAAGTGGTGAAGAAATGTGCAACATTATAAGGACTTATCGGTCATTGAGGCTTCGACGCCTTGTTGATCTAACAGGTAAACATGGACATGGCCATGAGGCCTCTTCTTACTGATGATGTTAGATGGTTTGAAGTAGGTCGTAATTGATTTGGTGCACACCCCCATTTTGAGAAGTCATTGACCAAAGTTCAACATCTCTCTGAGGAATAGGGTTAAACATCTCTAATCTTCATAAGCCATGAATGTTTGAAAGATCCAAGAGAGTCTCTGAAGAGGCAAAAGAATAGTCCCTTTATCTCATAATAAGAAGAGCATATAAAATTAAAATCGCCCTCAATATTAGGGTCCAAAGAGTGAATCTAATGAATATGGCGCTCGTGAGGGAAATGGTGGTTTATCTCAATACAAAGATGATGGGATAAAAAACTTAGTTAAGAAAGGGGGATTCTCGGGCTACAAGGTAATTGTAATTTTGTGTTCGCTAGAGGTTCGATGCACCCTTGCTTGAAATGAGGATATAAGTGTGAGAAATGTGGAAGTTTTAAGGTGAACAACTCCTTAGGTTGAGTCAATACATTGGATTTGAGATATTCTATCTAAACATAAATACGAGTGCCATTGTTTATATTTCTTAGAGAAATGAGGAGCATACATGGGAAAGCTATGTGGGGTGAACCTTTAAGTAACAAGATCATTTTGGAAAAACAATGAGGAGGATCTCACATACCAACATGAATCAATCTCACACTTTTCATAATCTATAGATGATCTAAAATCAAGGTATGAATACCTAAGGAGGCCACTTTGAGAGTTACTCAAATATCTTGCTCTTTGAATCATAGTCACCACATGAAAATTTATTAAAGTAACGAGTGTCGCTTTCCTAAGTTATGCAAGGATATTGGCAGGAGGGACTAATATCTTTGCATGAATATGTATGAATAACACTGTTGTCATTGCTCTCTATTAGTTTTTAGTCCTTTTGTCAAAGGCATGGTCCCTAGACATCACATCCATACTAGATGATATGTACCACTAGTGGGTGTAAGAGAAACTAACGCTTTTCAAAAGTGGTGAGAGCTACAAACCTCTTATTCATTCTAGAATCTATCGATGGAATCAAGCTTAAGCATGGTGCAGAGAAAACAACCCCATGTATACATATGAAGAGATTATCTAAACCATATCCCATATTCTTATATAAAAATCACCTCAATTGTTTTATATGTTGAAAGCTCGAAATTAACTTTAATCCCATAAATATCACAAAGAGAGGCTAAAATATAAATGTTTTCATACCTTTCCAATGATTTAATATTTTATCTAGTCCCTATATTTTTACTATTTATAAATAGATATCTTGCATCATACACATATATATTCATAAAAGTAGTCTTCTATATCTTCATACGGAGTCTTCTCTCTCTTTCATTATACACACATATTTATGCAGGAGGCATGGCTATAGTGCACTCGGTCTCCAACGACGACGGTGTGTAGCTTCCTGCTGCTTGTCATCAGATCCTCTTACTTCACCTACCTGTCAAGGAGTGTCGGCGTGTTGCTTCTTTGGTGATCTGCGTGTCCGTTTTTGGCTGCAAGCTATCCCTATTGATTATTGCAAACCCTTCAATATGGTCTTCGCTTGCATGTGTGGTTTCTTCTATTCTTGTCTGTTATCACTTTGCTTCTGCTACCCTTGTTTTAGAAATTCAGTGCACAGGTTTATTTTGCTATTTTTCCATGTTCGTTGATGTCTATTTTCTTTGTTTTCTATTGTAGGTAATTAATTTTCTTATACAATGATCTAAACTGCTGCTTGCTGTCTTAATGTTTGCTTCCATTTTGTCCTTCTTTCCCCATAATGTTTTACATATAACAGTTCCCCAATGAACATTCAAATGCATTACTTTCAAATTGATATAAAAAAATAGTAGACAAACAGCTTGGCAAGAGAAATCAGGGTGCACGCAAGCTAAACTATAGACTTTACCTCTATAACAAGCAAGGTTGTACCTGGAAAAGCCGAAGCAATAAGCTGAAATAGTACCTCCAGGGAAAAAAAACGCAAGCCTACAGGTGTAGGATGGCAAGGCTGGACATGCCATGGGAAAAAATGAGATGGTTGTGGCAGTGCTATTAGGAGAAAAGGCACGTGAATTGTTTGATAAAATGCCTCAAAGAAATGTGGGCTCATGGAATGCCACGATTGCAGGATATGCACAATGTGAATTTGTTGAAAATGCACGCGAAGTGTTTGATAGAATGCCTCGAAGAGATATGATCTCAAGGAGTGTCATGATTGCAGGATATGCACAAAATGGACTTGTTGAAAAATCCCATGAATTGTCCTCGTATGCAGCTTTACCCACCTGTGCGGTTGCATTTGCTACCGGCACATTTTGTCAAAATAACCTTATCAACATGTATGTTAAAAGCATAATGCAAAGGGGATTTTTTTCAGATGTTATAGTTGTAAATGGCATACTGGACATGTATGCAAAATGTGGAAGAATACACAAGGCACATGAACTGTTTGACAAAATTTCTCAAAAGAAGTGATTTTCTTGATGACGCTTTAAGGCTTTTCAAAGAAATGCCTCAACTAGATGTCCTCTCGTGGAGTGTCATGGTTGCAAGATATGCAAAACCGAACTCCACAACCTTTTCCATCATCCCCCTAGCATGTGCCAACACAAGAGCTTTATACCAGGGTGTGGGCGGGCACACAAACTGTTTGGATAAATACCTCAAAGAAATGTTGTCTAATGAAATTCAATGATAGCAGAATATCAACAAAATGGTGGTCTTAATGAGGCTTTCAGAATTTTCAAAGAAATGCCTCAACCTAATGTCCTCTCATGGAATACCATGTTTGAGGGCTCTGTTGGAAGTGAAGCTTACTACAGATAAGATCCACACAAAAACATATTCAATATAGACACCGGATTCTGTTATTATAGGATCTGTCTGAATTACAGTTCATGAAATACACACACATATGCATGCATACAGACAAATGCATTATAGATGATAAATGATTCTTAAGTTATACTATGAGTGTGATTACACTTTGAACAAGAACTATGTCGTTCTTGTGGAAAAAATTCTTCTCTTATGTGTTTGTAGAATATTATATTTACGTTTTATAGCTTGTTCCAACCTTTATATGCTCCTTTTTAGTTGTTTGTCTTAGGTCATGGTGTTTAGGCGGGACAGTTCTAGGAAATACAACCATGCAAAATGTTAAAATATATGTACCAATTAATTTCCAATACCTATATTTCACGGAAATGTGGTAGTGGCTATAGACGGAATGTGAATTGTTTGACAAAATTCTGTGATGGAACTTATGTGTTATGGCTTTTGAAATTGTGGACTTCTTTGGCTTGTTGAAGGCCCGTATTAATGCTCTTCGATGGCACCCCTGTAAAATTTGGCTTTTCCTTTGTCTGTCGTTTGTTGTCCATGATGATCCTGCTATAGGTGCCCTACTCCTGGTGGATTATGGACAAGAACTTGGAGCAAATAGAGGATCCCAAAAGAGTTAAGTCTGCACTAACAAGTTGAAAGGTTAGACTTCCCTATGATTGGATTATTTGCAAAAGGAGGAAAGAAAAACAAAAGATGATAATTTAGGATAAGATGGCCATCAAACTCGAAGAAAATATTTATACCTTACAATTATCAAGTGTTTATTTAGAAAATGGCAGTATCTTGGTGAAAAGGGGCTCAAAGTGAATGAATACAAAGAATAAATCTACAATTTGATCGTAGTCTGCAAGTCCATTGTTGATGCGGAACATAAATAATCTGCTCCTTAGAGAATGTGCAAAATTGAAAGCTATGTTTATAACTCATCCACATACATAAAATTTCATGGCTACAGAGAGGTCAACGTAACTAGCTGGTTAGTGTGCAAGTAAATTCTATACTCATAACAAGTACAAACCTGGCAGGAAGTGTTGTAAGTTGATCATTGATGGAATCAACACAAATAATTTTCAGCCCAAAAAGGGGGTGCAAAAATTGAACATGATGCATACACCCATCCACATCCATGATACCATAAAAATCTTCATGGCTACAGAAAAGATCAACAGCAAATGTACCTAAATAGTAGGAGTATTTGTCTATATTGCAAATTATCAAGATGAAGTGGTAGGTGATGTCAGGTCGATGGTCACTTTCACTTTCCATATCTATTGAAGACCATGTTAGTCTGACAGATGTGCAATTCATAATAGAGGGTCAAATAATTTCACATTCTCAAAAGACGGAGGACTATGCAAGCTACTGACAACAAAGGAAGAGGAAGGAGAGAACAGCAAAATGTTGTTGCTTTCAGCAAAGGAATTTCTTCAGGATGTATGCGAGTCTAAATTATGTTTTACCTTCATTCCCATGCAAAAGAAGTCAGCAGAGAAGGAAGTTCTAATAGAAGTGAAGCATTCGGATAAATAACTTTAAAATGTTTAATCATAGGACTGCCATAGTTGAGAAAGATTACTCTTAATATTGATCTTATTCCAGGAGCCAGATTGCCAAACAAAGCTCTGCACTGGATGAGTGAGTTCAAGAATAAAGAATTATATAAGCTGAGATTTCGTGGAAAAGACTTGATAAGACAGCTATGTATTGGTGCAGTACCAGCTCTACCCCCAAAGAAGTATGAAGAATGATGTGACAGATTCTGAAGTAATAAACAAGATCACCATTTTATTAGTGTATGGAGATGCTGAAACATCAAAATCAAGCAAGATCAATGAGTTCCTTTGTTCCTTGGTTTGGTTATCCAAACTGAGAAGTGACCTTAATTTAAAAGCGCTTTCGTTTATTGAAGAGTTGTAAACTATGAAAAAAAACAGCCCATGTTAATATTGTTTATCATAAAAGCAAATCAACTGTCCTTACCTCCATTAAACCACAGAGCCAATGGACTTGATGTAGGATTGTTTTCTACCTCTACAAAGTAGTAAAACAAGGCTCTGCCATGGTGTTCACTTGTGGTGATATAAACACTATATTGTTTGAAACTAGCATCTTGTGTTTGGCCTGGTAACTTGGGAATCAAATCAGATTCAGGGGCACCCAAGCCAATTTCACATATAACCATGGATATTATAAGTACCATGCCCAGGTTGAGTAATAGACCAAATTCCATGCTGTAGACTCAAACAAATTACTGATGTCAAAATTGGTAACAAGTGTCCACCAGCTTCCACTCTACTCCCAATGTGTTTCAAACCCATTCAAAAAACACACCCTACACCAGAAGATAACTCCCAAACAAATCCACGTCGGCGTATGGATGTTCCAACTGCTTTTTAAAGACAGCAGGATCTGTTTCAATGATTTTTCTGCCTCATTACGGCTTGACCCAGATTTGAGTTTCTTCAGCATTTCCTTCTAAACCGAGCTCGTGGGTGTTGCATTATGCTTGTAGCGGTTCTGTTTTATCATTAATTTTCATGGTCATTATATATTTAACATTATTCAACACATACTAATATATGTGACTTGAGGCCTGCCGCAGGGATACGAGATGTCTGATCTTCACATCACAGATTTCCACATGCTCAAGGCCTGCCACGCCATATTGCACCTGCAGCAGGGTAAGGAGATTCAGAAGCACATAATAGGATGTAAGTTTCAGTTTGATGTGTATTATTTTGGATGGATGTGGATCTACTGAGGATGCATGCCAAGTGTTTGAAAAAATGTCTCGGAGAAAAAAAATACATTCATTGATGTTTGGAAAATGTAGAAATTGAAGACATGAGGATGACAATGATGGCCAACAACCCAGCTGGTAGAAGTGCAGAAATCTTGAATGCTGCTACAAATGCCATTACTTCAATCAACCCTCGACGTCCTTCTCCACACCAGGTACAAATTTCATGATAAAAATGCCTCTAAATCTCTGTTTGAAGTAGTTTGGTTAAGTTTATGAGGTAGACTGAATTTTTTTAGCCTCTGTTTTCTTTCGCAAGTTAATAGGGTTGCACTCTGTTTAGGTTTGGGGCAGTCTCAGACATGGGGAAATGAATTTTGTTTAGTTTTTGACTGATAATAATAACTTTTTTAATGTACGGAGGGGAAATGAATTAGGATATATTGAAAAAGAGCCAGACATGTTGAACAGTCTTTCTTGATTGAAATAAACTGGGAAATCTATGCAAATTTTGTTGTTCAATGTTGTACACCAACACCCACTTGTTAATTTTTTTTGGTTTTTTCCCAAGGTTGTTGATTGTCTGGGCTAGCAGACTGCACACCCGCCATGTTTTTCAATGTTCATCACAGTACAATATTTCTCTTTTAACTAAGAAGCCAACTAACTCATTACATGGCCATTTGATCTTTGGATTCATTGAAAGCCAACTCCTCTGCCATATCCATCATGTCCCCATTAACTCAGAGACCATTTAACATGGGGTTCAACCTGGGTCATCACTAGGAGAAACGCCCCTATGTCACTGCTAGAGCACAATCTGACTGATACCCTTCTGTCAATAATTAGCATGCTGTGCTACTGTGTCCCTGGAATTGCTCCTCCCTCTCCTCCACATTTTTTGTTCATCTCTAGGGTACAAGTATGGAGAGAAAATTTGTATCAAATTGGACGAGATTTGACTCGTTATACAATGGGAGATGATTGCTGCATCCTCACCAATCTTACAACGTCTTATTGTGGTGTTTCAAGTACAATTCTCTCTCCTCTTGTAAACCTCACCTCCCTCTCCCATCTCAACCTTGGTTACAATGACTTCAGTCACCAGCCATTTCCCAAATGGATTTCAAATCACACATTTTTGGTTTCTCTCTCTCTCTCTTTGACTGCAATATCCCTAGGTTCCATCCCTTCTCCTCTGTTTAGCCCGCCACACTTGAGGAACCTTTTTTTCTCCAACCACCCCAATCTCAAAATAGACCTCTCTTCCACTGTACAACCCTCTTGCAAACTCTAGGGCCTTTCTCTTAGCAGGACAAATGTGGGAGGAGATTTTATTGGACATATGTAGTCACTGACTGTTTTAGATCTCTTTGATAGCAATATTGATGATGTTCTTCCTCCTGTTGGAAATCTTTTGCAACTTGAAGGCTTGGCTCCTTCACACAACTCATAGGAATCAACACAGAATGTAGATGAAGAAGAGTAAAAGATTTCTTGGATATAAATGGCTTCTTTATTCACCAAGGGGGGGTGAATCCAAGTTTAGTGGTTCGCATATTGGAATATACTTTTAACTAAGTGTCTTGTTGAGCTTGACCAATCCAATAACATAATTGTGCGCAGTCACCTTTGTGATTTGGGAAGAGAAATTGTGATTCAACACTAACATTCTCTTTTTGCTTCCTGGGCAGATTACCAGCATTCAGAATAAAATGAAGGTGAGGCTTGAGCATGATATTTTATTTTAAGCTTGGTTAGTTTCCATTAGTTATTGATATTTATAAGGCTTGGGAACTTGGTTTCAGCCAGTTAAGTTGCTTGACTAGGTTTCAAGTTTTTGCTTTTTCTATTTTGAGTTCAAGATCTTTATCAATGTGAAACAAATATACAATTGTGTTTTCGTTTTGGGTTCTTTTAAAACTAAAACTTTTGCCTTCTTTTTGTTTAATTGTTCAGTGAAAATTGGTTGCAGCCTCATTGACAAACCTGCAGCATATAGATTTGTGAAATTGCACAGAGTCAAAGATGTTACGAGTTACTCAATATCTTGATTTATATTGTTTCAAGCTCAAGTTCATGTTAGACATTTTCAAAAACATCACAAGAGAATCTGATGTTTTTGGGATGCAAGGAATTGCAGAAGTTACCTGATCAAATCAGAAATCTGATGTCACTGAAACAACTCTATCTAAATGAAGCCAGTATAAGGGATGTACCTACTAACATTGGTCAACTGAAAAAATTGTAACTTCTGAAATTAAAATCCGGTTCTGAGTAGTGTGCCAAACTCAGAAAACATGAGCAAGTTGGAATTCAATGGCATAATCAGTCGGTCATTGAAAAATTGCCATGCTTGAATCATTTTTCAAATGTCGATCCCTACAATTTGAAATCTTTATCAGTTTAAATCCCTACTTTTAAATCCTTTATACTCTCTGTATTCAGTGTTGTTAGGAGTTAAGTCTCTACCAAATCATTTTGCTGACTAATCTTCAAAGATTGGACATTTTTGAATGTCGAATCAGACAATGGGCTTTTGTGTTGAGGTGATCAAGGTGATACATGACTGTCCAAGATATCACTTGTGTGAAAATTAGCACTACACAATGTTATATTTCATTTCGGCTACATGCTTAGTAATGAGAAAATATCAAATCCTCTGCCTCCCCCACTTATCACATATTACATGCATTCTCTCTATTATTTTTGATGTTTTTTTAGTGATGATTGCTTCATTTGTTCTCTACTCTGTTGTGGATGTTTAATGAGTGGACTGAATTTTGCATTGATTGAAGGTGATTTTGTGGCATCTCCTCCATTTAGTATGTTTGTTTCACTGCACCATTCAATCCACAAATTTTAGGACATATCCATTTTTAAAATGCAGATTTATTTGCTGTCATGTTTTCTTACAGCACTATTCACTCCACAAATTTGAATTACGATGCTCTGATGAGTGTCCATTACTGTTTTAAGTCCTACGCCTCACCAGATCAATATCCAACTTGAAATCAATTTACATGGCACTTGATCAGCCTAAATAAGTTGTTTTGTTTCCCTCCAACTAAAAAAAACAACGATTAGAAACCAGATTACTCACTCCAACTAAAAAAGACCACTTCCATTTCTACCCACACCAACCCAATAAATCTTCCCACCATTTGCTTGACTCTACTTCATTCTACCCTTCATTTTTTATCCACAACATATATGCCCCACCAGGTTTCAACAATAGAAGGACATCACAAACACATATCCATTTAAAAAGCAAACCCTACACCAGAAGATCACTCCCACACAAATCCACATCGGCGTAACCTTGCTCCCCCTGGGGCGACCACTAGTTATAAATATATCAGCGACCTTTTATTTTACGACTATATTCTATATCTATACCTGAAGATAGTGCAATAGTTATTTTTCTCTTTGGACCTTGGGAGAGAGTGACATGATGAGACGCAGCAGGAGGAGACCTTGGGCTTTCATGTTGCTCACACCTTCCTCTCGAAACACCCACAGTCTTCTATTGTTGTGAGACTGCATCACTCCATTTATATCCTTAGACACTTTTATCGAATGAAATTTGGACGGCTTAAGTTCACTGTTCTTCAGTTTGTTGCCAGCATCATTGAGAGAGGTGGGAGATGTCCCTTTTCCATTCTTGTCGCTCAAATGACTCGCAATCAAAGCTTGGGTAAACTTGATTTTATTCCGGTCGAAATCCACAAGATGAATTAATCTTCACTTCACTTTCACCCGCAAAATACCTTGAGATTTGTCTACTTCAAAACCTTCTTGTATGGATCCGAATCGCTGGTAAAACTGCCAAATGAATGCATTCGCTGAAAGATTATGTTATGGTGCACCTGACTGCAATATTACATCAAGGGACGAGCGGCTAATATTTTCTAGCAGAATACATTCATGATCCTATGTCAAGGGCACTGCCCCCTCATGCATAAAACTTATGCCGCCTGAAACGAAGAAGGAAAACAGGAAGATCACCTTAGTACATTACGTGCCACAGGAAAGAAAAATTGCATCTAGGCATATGCGACGCGGCATTTCCCACCGGATAGTTGTTTGCAATCACGAATCCCCTCAAAGCAAGACGTAAAATTTTCCCATCTCTGAAGGGCATTTATCTAGCATATTAGTTGTCATTCTTTTCCCCTCATTAACAATCGTATTAAGAGGTGAAATGGATATGTCAATAAGAAGGGGTGTACTATATTGGAAGAAGAGACCAAAAAATCAATAGAGAAAAATGAACAAAAATAACAAACAGTAAGGACTTTATCATCTATAATAATTATGAATATAGTTGATATCTAGAGCTATGATTAAAATCATGAAGGTGTAATTAGTCTATTCTATTGCTAAGATTATAATAATTCTACCAATAATTTAAGGTCTAAATTTAGATAAGGTTAACAATTATAATAGGGATTATATAGAAAGGGACTTGATATTGATAAATGAAACAATAAATGTAAGTGTTTTGTAATTCGTGTAATAAGGAACATTAAAATTTAAAAAAAAAGACAATTTTTTTTACAATAATGTATTAATAAAAAGAAGAAATTAATATTTTTATATGCAAGAGCTTTATCTATATATATGAACATGAAACCATAGCAAAAGATTTGATACATATATTTACCTTGTATTATTGATCATATATGACTCATATTTAGGCAAACTTATATTTTTACCGAACATAGAATTATATAGGTTCTCTTCAACCATGCTCTCTCCAACTCCCATCCCTTTCCACATAGCTCACTTCACACATGCCAAAACCATAACTATGCATGCGGATTTTTAAAAACATTTATAGAAAGTAGTTCTAGTTCAATAGGTTATATTTTTTTATGTTTTGATATTTTTTGAAATTTTGTATTTTATTCAATATAATTATTAATTATAACTACAAATGACATTTTAAAAAAAAAATATTTAGATCATACAAAAAAATTAAAAAATTATCAAGGCACAAGGAAAAGTATTTTCCTTTCATTTTGACTTATTTTGGATAAGGGTAAAGGATGGTTTTTTGGTTGGTACCCCCACCTAATTACAAGAGATACCTGAAATTCACATAAAGCCATAAGCAAAATGTGAGACAAGAGAGAAACAATTGCTTAGTATCACAAGGAAACCCAAACAAAACTACTAGCAAGAAGCAGTGGATTTCTTAGATTATTTTTTTTCCAGTTGTTTTTCCAGTTACGAACTACTTTCCATTCATTGGAGCAATCCTTAATGGGAAGGACTTCTATAAATTCAATCCGCCGAAAATATTTGTCCTTTAAAGGAAAAGTAGGAGTTCAATATTAGTGGGTAGTTCCTTTAATGTATCTATTTCAAACAACCATCCGAGCATATGTTGTGTGGGTATAACTGACGGTATCATAATCTACATCTAAGAACATTCTCCAAGATTTTCCAATCAAAGCCGATTCATTGGTATTTTGTGCCGAGGATGGCGCCACAAGATCCCTTAATGGAGTTTTAGGGACATACTTATTAAAATCAGAATTAATATACGTTGTTACCTATATAGGTAACATTGTAATACGTTGTTACCTATTCCGTCAAATTTCTGTTTGCAGTTTTATAAAAAGAACCAGCACCGTAGTCATTCATACGTTAGTGCACAGCAGGATGGTGGGACATGGATCTCCCTTAGAATTAGCATTAATCACGGTATGGCATGGAAACACAACTTTCCACAAAGTATATCTCCGAGTCGATCACTTCTTCTCCAAACTCCACGCAGGCTTTGTTGGACGCAGAGGTCATAATTCTGGTTGTAATTCCCATGTCAGCTTCCTCCTAAAAGGATCTTTTCATTTTCTTTCGAGCTGTTGCCCTTTTACATCCCAAAGAGCTCTGAATAAGATCTATTTGTTTGCTGAGGGTGGCTCTCCAACCCATTAAACTCTAGATCTCTGCGAGTAGGGGATCGTGGATCTCATACGTGGACAGGGGCAAGCGGGTCCATGGCCGTGACACCACCAGCACCATTGTTAATTCGCCCTGCAATGAATCTTCCCTGGCACGGACCAGAGTGAAGTGGGTCGCCGGTAAATCTAGCCAAGCACACCCTATCGCCACCAATCCCCACTCCAGCTGCCAATATTCCATGGTTGTCGCACAGATGAAAGAGAGGAATGAACAAGGATAGAGGAAACGTTTCCCTGACTGCCGCCACAGTCATCCACCGCCACAATATTCTCACCAGGGCGAGGACCATACCCCTTAACACTGTCACCAAGAGAGTCTCTGTTTTTCCCTGCAACAACAAGATCTCCACCCTTCCATTTCGACCTAATGTAATGTCCCACTCGATTTCGACTTCCGCCTTTGCTTCCTTACCCTCCTGCTTAATGCCGATTGTTTATTGAGCCCCTTTTTGATCATTATGTGTTGCGACCCTTGTACGAAGTTATTTAGCATCCTTTTTTTTTCCTTCTCATGTTCTGTCATGCGATCTCTGTCTGTTGTTGGTTGCCGAGGATCTTTGGTAGCTTACTTTTCTAACACTCTTCTAGTGATCTAATCGTGCCTTCGATCTATGGAATGCTTAATGTCGTTTGTTAAAATGAGTTCTAATGGAATATTAAAATATTTTCAAGTTATTCTAGGCGTAATTATTAAAACATACCTAGCTTTTGAACCAATTTGTTTAAATAATAATAAAAAGAGAATTCATCTTCCACCTAAACTAACTTTCTTCAAACCTTGGCTATGTTGTTTGCGTGGAAAGAGGAGAGGTTTTGGTGGTAGCACCAAATTTTGGAAGGGACTACTATATTTTTGTAATGAATTTTAATCACTTCAACCACCAGCTTTTCCTTGTCAACAGGCTGGCCCACGTATGCTCTAATGTTTTATTGAAATTAAGGGTGAAATGGTTTCATCCATCCACCAACCTGCCAACCTTTATGGTCATTTATTCCTCCTGTTTGGCATGGAGTTGAGGGATTTCTTGTTTTCCTTGTTTCTGGCAAGTGGGTGCGTGGAGGAAATTCATGGCCTCCTGTCATTCTTCACTATTGTTTTGGTGCATGCCTTGGCTTACGTTTTGGGGGTAGAAAACACTAATTTCCTTGTTGGTCGCATTCAAAATAGTTTTGTCCATTTTTTGACCTACTCGTGAGGCTGGCGCCTTCCTTGTAATGGTGGTTCCTTTCAAACTTGCCCTGGTTTTTGTTCCTAGTGACCTGCTCATGCCATTTTGGGCGCTAGCTTCATGCATCCTTCATATGTGGACGGAGCAGGTTGGACACCTGTTGGTTGAATATGGTGAACACAAGGTCATTTTAGCAAATCCTTTTTGTGCTTACCCTGTAATTGTGGCAATACATTGAGACCAGCATCTCTTTGAGGCATTTTGTCAAATAGTTTACATGCCTCGTGGATGCTTCCACACTTGCATACGTAGATTTTGAAGCACATGTTTCTACACCTAACAAAAAAAATACGATTTCCATTGTGCTTCGATGGTTGTCCATGTTCTGCTCTAACGTCCCTTTTGGACACAGGCTGGGAGGATGTTGGCAAGGTTGTGGAGTCTGGATTTACTCATGTCAATAGCGTTTAATTGAAGTTTCCTGGGCTTTTTAAATAAACCCATTTTGTGTATATACTCCTATCATTCCAGTATTTGAGACCACATTTATCTCAGGCATTTGCAGCTCGCTGTTTTGAAAGTCCTGCCTTGGCCGTGTATCCCTACCTATGCCAAACATAGAGGTGATCGATGTTTGGGTGCCTAACAAGCTTGAAGACAATGGAATTAGGCATGGGTTGTTGTTGCAGGCCCTGTTCAACGTGTTCTCATCTTTGGAAGTGTATTACAGGCATGATAAACTACACATCTCCATAATATGCTAAGATCTAACAAGTCTCTTGAAATGAAACTTTTTCTTTCCTTAAATTTGTGTTAAAATTGATATTTTTTGGTTTCTGTTCCGTCATGAATTACTGGTTGATTGCTTCTTGTTTTTGTCTCCGGTTTTGGTCATTTGGGATTCTGTGGATCTAGGTATTGAGTGAATAAATACTTTTAAGATTTATTGTTGCATCTAGAGGTTGGGATCTAGTAAAATTTATAGATTGGTGGGGCTTACTATATTCTAATAATTTTTTTATAAAAAAAAAACTGTTATTTCCTTTAGGAATGCATTAAACCCACTTTTGGTTACTATTAATTTGATTATCCATAAAACTATTAATGGGAATCAGTTCTATTCGAGGAAATGTAACTGTGATAGATCAAGCCGAAACATATGGTAAGGGATATAAATTTTGTGTGCTGCTATATTGGTTGGTTGTAACCATATTTCCCCTGAGTTCTATTTTGTTTCCTTTTATTGAAAATATTTTGTTAACTCTGGGACTTACCCAGATGTCTGAGATAATGCTAGTAGTGTGGTATTACTATATTGGGAATGTGCTGTGGTTGTTATTACGGTATTTTACCCTAAACCCATCTAAAATTTATCAAGCTTCGCTTGAAGTCGTGATTTGCTTATGGCTACGAGTGTCATTTTTTTACTCGGTAGTAATGCGGCCTTACCTTTTTATGTTATTATCATGGTTGAAATACACCAAATAATAGAAATTGATTGTTATATCAATTTTTATCTAACTAGATGTTTTTAATTGTAAATATTGTCGTTTACAATTGGTTGGTCCATATATTGATAAATATCCTGATGGCTTATGATGGTATTTGTTGTTAAGGAAATGACATCTAGTAGCATGTGTAGATGCATAGTTTAGAGTTGTTTTTGAATGTGGTAACAAGAGCTACTTTAAAATAACTTGTGATGGAAATTGGTAATTCTTTCTTTTAAACTGAACCTTTAGAATTTTTAGGAGGGTTATGAATCCAGAGTGTTGTGAAACTTGGATGGATGTTTTATAATGCTTACTTGCATAGTAATCTTGATTAGTTTGAGGTTTTCCACTTTTCTGTGCTTGGTTTTACCAACTAGCTAGGCTGGTAGGCAATGTCTAATACAGATACTATAGCCATCCCATCCTCTTACCCTTAATAATTGTGAAGCCACCTTTAGTTATGAAAGTAGTTATTAGTGGTTTAACTATTAGTTTTCAATCATATAACTTATATGATTTCGGGATGGGAATCTCCTTTTCACTCAAATGTTGTTTCTGGTTTTTAGGCCAATGGCCCTCTTGGAATGATTGTATAAATAGTGTTGTTTTGGAGACAATGTTTGTAACTAGTGTATACTTGACTTCTTTTAGAAATTTTAGAGTGATGGCCGCGTATTATATTTCAATCATATAATCTCTATGATTACATGATTGAAATTCTAATACACTCAACCTTTCACGTGTAACTAATAAACCCATGTTCCTCCTCGAATGATTTCTCAACTTTTGCCTTTTTAGAGATCAATAATCATAACCAATGCTTTTGGTATCTCCTTGAAAACTTTTAGATTGTTAGTTGTGTATTATATTTCAATCATATAATCTATTGGATAACATGATTTAAATCCCAATACACTCGCCTCTTTATTTCTAACTCATTAGGCTATGGTCCTACTTGTTTGGGTGTTTAACTTTTGATTCTTTTGAGATGTTGTTATTATCTGCAACTTATGACTTCCTTCTTAGAAAGCATGGTAGAAAATTTTGTGTTGTTCTTAAAAGTTAATTAAGTGGTTCGAGTGTGGATTCATTTATTGAAATATAAGGCTTCCTTTCATGAGGTAGATAAATAATAGCATTTTGTCGTTATGTGTAGTCTTATCATGCCCAGTTCTCGCGAATTGACTCAAGTTAATACTTGTGCAGATGGATTTTGCGAGTAGAAAAAAAAAAGGAGGATTGGTAGAAGTGCATCAGTTTCATTTATGAAGTTCTTTGTATGAATGCTTAATGTCTTGTAGATCTTGGCATGGTACTTGTAGAGAAGTTTGAAAGGCCTCTTGCCTTGGGTTTTCTGTATTTTTGAAGTAAGGTTGTTTTAACCAGCTGTAAAAAAACTTGTAAACACTATTGTGAGGAATATAAACTTATTCACAACATTTTTATGAGTAGTTTATTTTATGTATTATAGTAATCTTGAAAAAAATAAAATAAAAAAAGAGCAAATTGTTGTTGGACCAAGATTGATCTCCTTTTGTTCCTATTGTAAGTGCTTTCGATTCAATTTTCACCGTTGTTGGGTACGACGTATTGAATAGAAAATGTTGTAACCTTGTTAAGTTTTATTAATAAAGGCAATGGTGAATTCTCAAGTTATAGCCTTGTGTATTTAACCCATTCGTGGTTATGGCATTAAGGTAATTTTAGGCATAGTAAAAGGTTAGAGTAATTCTTTAAAGTTTCAAAATGAGTATAATGTTGAAATGCTATAGGGAGTCAAAAATCTTAAATCAAAAGCTAAGGAAACTCTGACCTATGTAAAAAGAAAGAAAAATATTTATCCTTGCTACTCTAAACCGTAATAATAAACTTTAATTCTTATTGTGGGGTGTAAAAAGGTAATGAAGGTGTAATCAATGTTTGGCTTTTGGGAAATGGCTAGGCTTTGGTAAGTAGGGAAGATTGATTAATAAATCATTAAATTCTAACTCATGTGTTTGAAACCTGATATGTATTCTTTTGTTAAACTCAACCAAGAGAAGCCTAAATGAAGCTTTTACCCAATCTAGATAAATTCCTTATTCTCTATAGAATACTAGTTATTACTAGTGGATTCTTGAAGATGAATTCAATATAACCTTCTTCCCTTAACTTTTTTCATGGTTAATTGTAATTCTTTCTTTGGTGTTTTTTTTTTTAACGTTGATCCTTGATTAAGGATATTTTAGCTCCGAACCTGAATGGTAATCCATCTTAATTGGAGTTTACGCTCGTCTTCTGGTGTACGGGAGCTTCGAAATAAGTTTCATTAGTGTGAGTTTGGATGATTTCCTTGTGGTTTTGAATACCTCCATTTTTTAACAAATGAATTAAAACAAATTTTTGTCATATTAGAGACGACCTTAAGTTAATTATCTATTAGTATAAAAGGAAGAAATTCTGCTCTGTAAGAAGAGTTGTGTGAATCATAGTATAAAATATCCTAGAACATAAGTTAATTTTTGAAGGACGCTTTACTAAACTAAGAAACCTTAAAAGACTTTCACCGTGGGATACCCCTAACTGTAAGTGTGCTCTATGGTTGGACTAGTATGTGATGTCTTGTCAAAATGGAAAGTGAACAGTTTTGTGATGGGTGTTGTAGGTTTCCTTGTACCTAGGTGGTAAATGTTGTGTTAAACCTATCAAGAGTTGGTTGTGTCCCATTGTGATCACTTGTGGTGTCATATAAACTTCAAGCAAGTCAAAAAAAAATTATTCGTTAATTGTTGTGTTGTTCTAGTGTGTCTTAAGTGGGTGTTATACCTAGAATACCAGGTTAGCATTTTAAAAATGACTTTAGAATGTGCATAAAAAATAATAATTTTTTTTAATGCGCATAAAATAAAATAATAATAAATATATGTAATTAAAAAAATTATACGAGGCATTAGAGCTCCTAATTTAAACACACATGCCTTGACAATTCACGAAATATCAAAGCTTTTCTCATTCTTCACTTCACATAACTTTATCAATAGTTAAAATTTCATAAAAAGTACATAATAATTTTTTTTAATTATTAAAATAGAAATTAAATTTACTATTTATTAAAAAAAATCATTATAAAATACAATTTTTTTTTTTTATCTCATTTAATTAGTTTATAGCATAACCTAATTTGAATTGGACATATGACTTTTTGCTATTGCAAGTTGAAATATCCTTATTTTTTTTTGTTTTCTTTGCCAAAATTAATGTAAAATTGTTACCTACATTCATGATTTTACCCACTTCCTGTAAAATACAATGATTATTGGTAAATATTTCAAGTTAATATTATTTTTCATATTTGGAAAGATATAAACTTTACAATTTTTAACAACATTATTAAGGATAGATACTTCCTTCTGACTAATAAAGATATTGTTTTCACCAATGTGTTGCTTCAAATCCATTTTCCAAATGGAGAAATTCCACTTGGAAGTGAAGCATATGGAATCTTCACTCTTGCACATGAGGGAATTATTTTTGTACCATCAATCAGGTACGTTGGGATTATCTAGGTCATTGTTCTCCTTCTCAATGTCTTAGCCGAGGGTTTTATAGGTGCTTTTCTAATATCTACAGAAGGTTTCCCGCACTACCATCACTCTATACCCGTATCTTATCCCTCTTCACCCACTCATAGTGCTGGTATTTTATACCACCCTAGAGGAGGTGGTGGGAATGGTTGAGATCTTCCCTCTCAAGGGAAGTTCCCACATATGATATTATGCATTTCTCCTCCCTGCTAGAAAGAGGAAGATGAGAAAAACAATTTAGTGTAGGATATTTATTATGTTTGTATTTTTTTATTTACTTGGAGATTCCCTACACTCATGGGAAATGCTTGCTTAGTTAAACCAGCTAGGTTGCGTTAGCTTACCAGTTGTGTTCAGTTAGCTTGCTAGTTGTGTGGAGTCAACTCTACTTCTAGTATCAGTTAGTGAGAATTATTCCCCGCTTATCTAGGATGAGGTTGCACATGCATCACCTATATGTACTTAGCTTGCATCAATCTATCTTATGGTGAATATGGAGCATATGAAGACTTGAGTTGATTTGGATTCATTCTATCCTTGTGAGTTCTTGATCATTTTACATCTTATTTTTAATTATTTCAACTTCAGCAATTGCTTGTGCATCCATCTTTCATCAGAGATCCAAAAAATCTTATAAAAATAGAGTGATAAATGATATCCCATCCTAGACATGGATCACCCTATTGAAATTATAAGTTTAGGGGGGGCGGGGGGGTGGGGCAAATGGAATAGTCCTTCTTTTCCTTTGCCAGCCACCATGTTAGTTTTTTCTTCTAAGTTTTTGTTGATTCCTCTATTATGGTGTTTTGGTTTTTTAGATCCCGCTTTTGATTTAAAACCACACTTTTATTTTTTGATATGATTATTCATCTCTAATATTACATCTACTTTGAGGTGAGATGGACACTTTCTCAAAGCTTATTTAGCTTTATATGTTTGGAATTATTGGGTGTTATTTTTTCCATCCAATTTTTTGTATGATAAGTGTTTTACTATACCCCTTTTATATAAATAAAAAATATTATTTTCAATAAAAAATTGATACTTCCACTCTCTAGCATTAGTACCATCCTTTCAAACGTTGATAATATGAATGAGGAATAGAAAAGACTGGTTAGAAATGGAATATGACTCCCTTTCAATTATATGTATCATATTCAACTTCAATAGAAATGTAAAAATAAATATATGCTAAATGGGTGGAAGAGGTATGATTAGAATCATAAAAGGTGTAACTAGTCTATTCTAATGATATGATTTTAACATTTCTAGCAATAGTTTATGAGGAAGATCATTTTAGGAAGGTATAAATTAGATATGTCTACAAATTATAATAGGTTTTGTATAGAAGGGGAATAAATATCGATAAATTAAAGTGATCCGTAATTGGTGTCATAAGAGACATAATAAGATTCAATAAAAAACAATATTTTTTACAATACTCGATTAATCATAATAAAAGACAATAAATTTTGTATGTGTACACACACACGGGATCTTAGAAAAATGATTGATACATATATTTAGCTTTACAGAATGACTAACACATTATATTAAAGAATTTATATATATAACTTTACAAAAAGACTAACTTATCACATTATAGAATTTATGATAAAATAAAAACAATATGAGGATAATAAAATTATACAAATTGTATCTTCACCACTAAACCTCATTCTATTATGCACATAAGACATACATAAGAAGGGAATGCTAGGTTTATTATTATATTTTTAGGGATTAGTTAATTGTACAGAGAGTTTTTTTAAAGATGAAACTTTATTTAAGATATAAATTTCTCACTAATAGATAAGTTCAATTAAGTAACATAAAAATAATATTCTTCTATACTATTTGTTGGGTTTCAGATTTGTGCTTAGAATGAAACCACAGTCAGGGGACAAGCAAGTTCCTCCTCTTTAATGGGAGAGGTTCCCTTATTGAATTCAGGGGCAAAACCTATGTACAAATACACAATCTTTCATTCAATGGTGGTTTCCCGATATCTTGAAATGTGTTTTATGTATGAGAAGTTATCAATACATGAGGATAGAATAATTGAAGAGAGGAGGGAGGCAGAAGAAGAAAATACTTTCAGGGAAACAAAATGTAAGAGAAAACCTTATATGTATTGAGCAAATGAGATATAGAGTAGAACCATTCACGTTTATAACGGGCACAATCCGCGGAATCAAAGTTATTGAGATTGTATAAAATAGAACACAAAGTTTCTAAGCATGCAAGGATTAAATGATTCACAGATCAAAGTAAGAAGGAAAGAGAAAATAGAGAAAAAAGGGGAAAAATCCTTGTATTGATTTCTTCCGATTCAAAATTAGAGTTCCTTAAAATCAAAATTCCCAACCATGTACAATGGCTTTGAAAGCCCCTAAAATAGCTCGCAAGAGATGGTTACAAGATCCTCGAGAAAATAAGAAAAAGTTACAAATCATTCCAATCATTCATGCCCTTACGAATTCTTGATTCACAAAGAAATGTTAATGGCAGAAAAACTAGGTTTTCAAATATACAGTCGTTACATTATTTTTCCAATTAAAATATGGGCCATTCGATTTGCTGTTACAAATTTAAATTTGGGCCACCCATGTGGAAGAAATTGACTGGAGCGGGCCTAAAGATGCCTTTTTGCATTTTTTTCCTTTGAAGTTGTGCCAGACTGACATGTGGAGATCTCCGCCAGTTCTTTTATACTTAGCCGGTTGGGGCCTATTTCCTACTTGACTTATGTTGACCCCTAGACATGTGGATAGTTGGCACTCATTTGAGTTTTCTCTTTGGAAACGCTTCCTAAAATTGCACCGAGATGACGCGTGGCTTCTTCCACCACTTTTGGACTTTTCAATGGCCAACTCTGTCTCTCTATTGACTTTGACCATGTGGCGAGTTAGTGCTCATTTGGAGATCGGCCCTTTGATTTCACTTCCAAAATTGTGTCGTTGAGGCACGTAGATACTTCTGCCAACCCACCCATACTTAGTGAATTTTAACGATCGTCTCTTTCTCTTTTTTGGACCTAGAACACATGGAGGACTGGTGCAAGTTTGAGAACCACCCTCATCTTCGAATCTTGAAGTTATGTTGAGGAGGAACATGGCACCATCCGTTGAACCTTCCATACTTAGCCAATTTGGGCTTGTTCTGCCTTCATTTTGAACCTGGGACAAGTGGAATGCCTGTACTTATTTGAGGACTGTCCCTTGGGCCTTGCCCCTGGAGTTACACTATTTGGACACGTGGAAGCTTCCACTATCACTTGAAACATGGCCATGCTGCATCTAATTAGAGATGTCCACATACTACCCATGGATGCTAGGGAAAAAATTAACGGGGAAGATATGTCTGTCATTCCCGAATGCGGGAAGAAATAAAAAGAAGGGAAGAAACTTCACCATTACACCCGAATTTCAAATTGTTCTTCATGGAATGGGAAAATAGAAAATAATGCTAGGCTCAATGTGATCTAATACTCCAAGGTGCCAACTCAAATTTTTTGAAACTTGACTTCAAAAGAGGGGAATATTTAGGGCGACAACAACTGACTCTTTCTGGGGATGACTTGTCTTGGAACAAAGACACAAGGAAAGATCAAGAACTGTAGATAACTCTAGGAAAGAGGACCAGTGCCTTATCCATTGGGAAAATGATTCAATAGCAAAACCAATACAAGGAAACACACACAAGACGAGAAAAGAAACAAAACAAACCAAAAGGGAAGCCCCTAAACAAAACACACCACACAACAAAGAACAAGAAAGGGAAACAAGCCAAAAACCAAAAACCAAACGCAATATACAAAAGAACTTCCTAGCCACCTAGGACTTGAACAAATTTAGGTATTTCCCACTATAAGGAAGTGGGAGAGGAGATCCATCCATGTAATCCAGATAAAAAAAGTTCTCTCAGCAAAATGTCTGATTCTAAAAGGACCAAGCCAAAGAGAATTAAACTTACCATGGCTTCCTCGTGGCTCATGTCTTTTGTCCCAAAGTAGCACAATGTCTCTGTACGTACCCAAAAATGTAGGTACTGTACTACTGGAAAGAGATTACAGAAATACCAATGATGATTCAAATCTCTTCGCAAGGTGTTCGGAATCTAGAAAATCTCGCCAAGTGTACATTTGCATCCTAGAAAGCCTTGTCTAGATTTTGCATGTTTTGTTCTAACCTCTACCCCCTTTTTCCTTGCATTTTGTCTTTAAGTTACAGAACTGCCACCCTGCCTAGGCGGCGGTCCCATGACCACCACCCAGGATAGGGTGGCAACCTGTAACCACCTCCCTGTGCAGGGCGGTGGTCTTGTGCGTGTTTTCCAGAACATTCCGACGATTTCGTCAAATGTAAAAATTCAAATTTCACCCGCATTTCTCAACCACTAAAGCTTGCATTTATGTTTTGGCCACCTAGTAAATAGTGTTTTCCCTTTGTTTATAATAGAAGAGTTCAATTTAGACTTACCCTCTGGTAAATCCAAATGCTATAAATACCCAACTTGTCCACAAGCAAATGGCCCCTCTCCTTCCATGTTTGATTATTCAGTGTGTTCTGAAATTCTTCCATAAGTTTCAATAGGTTTAGGTTTTACATGAATTCTCAGCTTCTCCTTTCTGCTTTAGAGATCATTTGATCTTCTTTTCTTTCATCTTACTTCATTGTTGTCCCATATAGTCAGCTTAGCATAAGGTAGTTTCACTTTTAGATTAGAATCCATTTGATAATCTTAGAGTTGCAGGTTTTGTTTTGTCACAAGAAATAGATCCCAGAATTCTCGGTATTTTGCGTTGTATTCCCTGCAATAAATCCTGCTAGGAATTACATAGTCAAGCTCTGTTCACTTGCACTATCCCTCTCTTACTTGCATTGTATTTGGTTTATATCCAAAGCTGCCATTGTTCGAGTATCTTCTTCTACTGACGCTATCACATTCATAATTTTTTGGATTCACGAGAACACAAAGGAACGAGGAGATCACACTGAGGGGACAAGTCACGACACAATTGGATTTACCACTATTCTGTAAACTCCAGGTTTGAGCTATCAAAGTTGTAGTTACAATATATCAAATAGAGTAGCAAATCATTTTATTTCAAGTTAAAGTTCACTTTCAATATTGCCAGGGAAGCTGTGGGGAATGATAGTTTCTGAGAAACTATGATTCATTCCTCACTTCTGAGGTAGGATTGGAAATCTTTCGATTAAACTAGTTAGTTATTTAAATATTTAGGATAAATTCACAACTGCACAGGAAAATAGCTATACCAGGCTAACTTGCTTGTTTTAATTCTGTCATTAGATTAATTGTCCATTATCTGAATATATTAGAATAGCTGCTCTTTTAATTTCATTCAAATACGCATCATTGAAAATACAAAAATAAAAGAAATATAAGCATAGTGTAGATATATCTTTCATAGTTAATTTACTTGTTTCAGTTAAAGTTGAATCATCTTTTGCATGACAATTACGGGACCCAGAGAGCCCAGAGAATACGTATTTGAACTGGTAGTACCTCAGCCAAATCTCTTCACAATATTAACAGATATAGATCAAGGGCTTAGGATTCAGGTTTTTCAAACGACAATAAACCAAGTAATTAGTGAACAATTGAGAAAATTGAATATTGAAGATGACAAAGCATACACATTCTGGTCAAGTCAACCCAACTATAGATTGCCCTGATAGGATATCCGCATGACCATACAAGAACCCGAAAGAGAACAAATATTTGGCTGTGATCCGTTAGTTCCACAGCCAGACGCAGGAGACCTTCTCATTGACATAGACACAGGGTTACATATACAAGTTTCCAGAACACCCGTAAGGTATTATGAGAAGATCGTACAACTCCTGGTACTAAACATAGAAGCTGAAAAGGCTTATGACCATTGGATAGTCGGAAGAAGAGATTGATTCTTCACATGACCATAACAGGTCCACAACAACCACAAACTCATGGTTGTGATCCCCAGGTCCCACAACCCAATGGGCCTGCAAGTCAGTTAAGTATTGACACTAGTTTACGAACGCTGGTATTTAGATCCTCACCACTCCCACCAGATATCATAACGCAATTTTCCGTATTAAACATAGAAGCCAATCAATCCAACATTTTCTGGGCTAGACCAGAAAACCACCCATAGTTTCTACAAATCCACTACACCTCTCATTACCATTTTCCATGACCTTGTCTGGAAATATACATGAAGCACCTACAGGTCATTTTCCACATATCCAACAGCCAATAGATAGGATCTCGGTAGAGCTCGACATTGATTGGAGCCTCCGAGAAGCTATTATATCTGAACGATCCATTACACCAATTCAGGTTAGGAGAGCTTTCTTTGCCTTAGATTCGTAGATCCCATTATTGCGTGTTGAGGATATAAGATTTCCCAACTAGTTTGTCTGTATCCACATATATTCCATTTCCACCGGTTGTCTTGGCACGACCTCGAGAGGTCGGGTATGAAGAAGAGCTACTTGTAGATTCTCATGCTCGCATGTCACTTTTCTATCATACAAAATTGGTGAACCCGAACGTGAAACAAACAACTGTTCCCCTTTTATTTTCATTTCTTTCATCCACCTTCACTCTTTCCCATTATTCTGCGGGTATTTATATACCCCCCAAATATGTCGGGATACGACGCATATGGTAGACCTCTCTCAGGTCTCGAAGCACATTACAGTCAAAAAAATAGACAACCATCACCCTCACTTTCTACATGGGCTGACAACTATTCAAGTAACTACTTGTCATCACAAACTCCTCCTCAAAGAACTAGCTCTAGTTCTTCATTCTGAATTGAGGAGTTGGATCAACTCACACAAATGCAACAACTAGAGCCCTCAGGCTCTAACAATATGACGTTTACTGGAGAATCCATTTCATCTCCTCGGGTTTTGTTCAGACCAAAAATCAATAGACAGTCAGATCCACTCCCATTTTTGGATGAGGAGTATTTAGCATGCTACACTAGAAGTGAACAATGCTTCCAAAACATGTACCCATCCTATAGGAAGTTTGCAAACACAACCCGATACCCTGCTCCAAGAAAACACCCCCATTCCTCCACCTATGGGAAATACTCTCGGTGAAGCTTGGTAGGGTAATGATCAATTCATAGCAGGGTACCATACCCCTTTACAACCTCAAGGTGTACAACAAACACCATTAAGGAAAAACACTATGTCTTCACCAATCGAGGTCATCTCAGCCTTAGTTGAGAAGGTTAGAGGATTAGAACTTGCTCAAGCAAATCAAAATTCATATTTCAGGAAAGCAGGAATCCCCAACCCTCCACATCATCCCAGCCAAGTTGACCTCCTCACAGGAACAGGCACGTTAGGTATGCCTCCTCAACATTCATATAACTATCCACAACAAACACCAACTAGAACCACATTTTCAAACGCCGCTCCAGTTGAAAGTATGATACCTCCCGGCTTAGCACCAAACAACCCATACCAGAGCAATGCTCCTCCCTACTTGAACATTTATTCAAAATCACCACAAGGAGACATGTTCTCCCCTCCCGGGATGTTCACTCAACCACAGGGATTTCCTTATGTCCCTACAAATACATATGCTATGCCATATCAACAACCCATTCCACCTCCACCCCCTCAGCAGGCACCATCAATGGTCGAAACCTATGCAGTAGGGACTTACTCAGAATATTTAAAAGAGCCTCTAGATTTCACCATACGAAGTGTCATGCTTCCAAGACCTCTTCCTGATTTTCCCAAATACAAAGGGGAGGGAGATCCAAATGCACATATCAAGGCCTATGCCATGGCCATTCGAGAATTGCTCCCTTGGGATGCGGTTGTTGCTAAGATATTTCCCTAAAACCTTAGAGGGTATTGCCCTTGATTGGTATTACAGAATACCTGAAGCCTCGATACACTCATTCAAACAACTTGTGTCAGAGTTTATCAAAGCTTTTGACATGAACAAATTGTTAAGAACAGGAATCAGGGAATTCCTTACATATTAAACAAGAGCACAATGAATCTGCTGCTCATTTTATTCAAAGATGGCGTACAGTCCTCTACTCATCAGCAAGTGCTCCAAACATGGATCAAATGGAACTATGCAATTTATTCCTTCATTCTCTCAATAGAGAGATAAAGGAAGAAGTCCAGAAGTTCCCACTAAGGACTTACGATGAAGTACTCGAAAGTGCTCTCCGAATAGATCAAGCGGCAATAGATAGTGGTCGTAAGACATATGGAACAAACGGGAAATTAATCACTCCCAATCAAAACACTACGACCTATCCTAATGCCACAAATACCAATCAAGGACCCAAGATCCTTAACAAAAACTGTGGGGTTACAACAGATGGAGTAACAGACCAGGTTAAAAGGGAAAACGTCATAAACATTTCACCACCCGTTAACAATCAACGAAATAACAACTTTACTCCAACAATCAACGGTGGATTTTAATCGTCCATCACGACAACAACAACAACAACAACAACAATGGAAAATCCAGACACAAGGTCCAAATCGAAACCCAACTGGATATCAGAGTCAAAACCAAAGGCAACAACCTCAAAATTTTAACTCTAACAACCAGCAACCTAATCAGAGTTTTGGACCACAACAGGTTTCAAATCAACAACCTCGAAACTATAATCCCAACTTGTATTGTGGTTTCCACAAGATTCAAGGCCATGATACTAGGACTTTCCGTGACTACAATAAATTCATGCAACATTTTCCAGAAGACCAAAGACAACTCTTTATAGATATGTTTTTGGCAAATTCTGTAGTACCCGCGCCAAACACATACACAGGGGCAGTTTCCCCTCAAAATGCACCCCTCAAGATTTTTAATGATCCACTCCCAAATCACTCTAACAATAACAGGTTAGATCCAAATGGACGAACAAGGGTGTTATGACAGGAAATAACGATCATGAAGCCTCAACTTCATTAAATCCACCAGTCGCACCCCAATTAGGAACTCGACCACAAACCAAGATAGTTGGCCTTAGTAGAGTTAGATACTGAGCTACCCGTAGAAACTATAACAAGAACATGAGATTATTCTTCTCAACCAGTTCCAAACTATCCATTAGAACCAGACAACATTCAACAAACATTGGTAAAACCCATAGGTGCTTACGATTTAATTAATGACTTAACAAAGACCTTCTCTCACATTTCCTTCTTGGATTTGTTGAAGAACTCTCCCACCCATAGGGCTGCTCTCTTAGAAGCATTAGGCCTTGGTCATTTAATTAACATCACTCCTCCTCTTAAAATGCAAGTAAACCATGTAGACTTTGATGTCTACCCTCCAGGGCAGCCAGATAGGGATACTGAGTTTATATTTGATATAAGCAAAATGCCAACAGACGCTGAAATTATGCGTAGAGGTGACCCAACCTTGCATTTATAGGTATGGGTTTACAATAATTATGTTAAGCGCAATGATTGACGATGGGGCAGCAGTTAACATAGTCCCCTTCACTTTTCTTCAAAAGCTAGGATATGGAGAAACAAATTGTTCCACAACACGAAATACGCTAAGAGGTTATGATAGCCTCAAGGCCACTTCAATTGGAACCATAGTTTTACCAGTCACCTTAGGACCCAAGACAGTCCTCACCAAATTTTATATTATAGATCAGGAAACCAACTATAATATGATCCTCGGTCAACCATGGATACACCACATGAAGGCAATCCCTTCCACGTTATTCCAGGAAATAAGATTTTTGCACCTAGGGAAAATATTTGTGGCACAAGGTGACCCAAAACCATTCGATATACACCTAGCAGATTTGAAGAAAAGACCAGGTGTTCACTCTGAGTTTGAACTCCCAATGAATCAACTTAACAAACCAATCAATTCAAAACCAGAAGAAAAGTTGATACCTACAACAAAATTAGAAATTACAAATCTAGTCGAGGGCATTCCAGCACTCAAAAATGAGACTAACGTCATAGAAATGGTATCATTAGGGACTACCGCAAAAATTTAGAATTACTAGAGAAAGATCTACCCATTCTCCTACCATTTGATTCTATGGGTATGGGATACACCCTAGGAATTGGTTCCCTTCCATCAGACGAAGTTTGTATGGTAGAAGTAACCGAGGTAGAAGAAACAGACGCGAGGAATGTCCCAACATCCATTTTTCCAAGAAAATATTGGACCCTCCACTTCGATGGAGCTAGATGTCATTTTGGAGCTGGGGCAGGTGTGATCTTTACTTCTCCTGAGGGAAAGATCCTACCTTTTTCCTTTAAGTTAAACTTTGAGTGTACAAACAATGGGGCTGAGTACGAAGCCCTCCTCCTTGGCCTCATCATAGCCAAAAGGATGGGCGTTGATAACATTAGAGTGCTAGGAGACTCACAACTAGTTGCAAACCAAGTCTCTGAAGTATATGAGACTAGAGCTGAGCATTTACAACTCTATAAAACGGCAGTATTAGATCTAACCAAAGGATTCAACTTCATATCAATCGAAGCAATCCCACGAGAGTAGAACCTTCTCACCTAATTCAATAGCAACCTCAACTTCCTGTTTCACTCCAAATAGTGAGTTGGAAAATACAAGTTTCATGGTATCACTTCATACTGAACCATTGGTGCGTAAAATACCAACAAACCCACTCCTGACACATATAGAGGCTGAGAATGAGTTTTCTATCCCAGATCACTTTGACAGTGATAGAGTCACTCTTGAATATCTAAATGCCTATGCGGAGCTACATCTCACTCATCACATAGTGGATCTTTCCTTAATCCCACATTCCTCTTCCTATTTTGGAAATCCCATGATAGAATCTCCTCCGCAAAAGGATCTCGATATCTACGAGGTAGAGAATGGAGAAAGTTTGGAACTACCTCCGGCCCCACCTGAATTTGAAGAAGGCAACACTTCCTTAATCGAAGAAACAATTGACATAAACATTGGAACGAGGAAGAACCAAATATTTTGAAGTTGGGATCCTCGTTAACTCCAGAGGAGATAGAAATACACACTCAAATCCTCAAGGAACATCAAAAGGCTTTCACATTTAATTACAAAGAAATGACAGGAATTGCACCACATATCATGGTACATAATCTTGTCACCAAACCAGATGCAAAGCCAATTAAACAAAAGTCGAGACCAATGAAACCAAAAGTGGCTCTCATGGTGAAAGAAGAAGTAATGAAACTTCTCCAAGTGGGATTCATCAAACCAGTTGACTATTCACAATGGGTATCTAATATTGTCCCTGTTCTAAAAAGAATGGGAAGATACGCATTTGCATAGACTTTCAGGACATTAACAAAGCTTGTCCCAAAGATGACTTCCCGTTGCCATCCATCGACATTATTGTTGATGCAACAACTGGATTTGAACTGTTGTCCCTCATGGATGGGTTCTCAGGGTATAATCAGATTAAAATATCTGAGGAAGATCAAGCCAAGACCACGTTTATAACTCCTTGGGGAACTTATTGTTACGTTGTCATGCCATTCGGTCTTAAGAAACACCGGTGCTACATACCAACGGGCAATGACATACATATTCCATGACCTTATTCATAAAATTGTGGAATCCTACATGTGATGACTTGTTGGCCAAGGCCAAGAAGCGATGTGATCACCCAGAGGTACTCCGTATCATTCTCTCATGATTGATCGAATATGGCGTCACATTGAACCCAGAGAAATGCGTATTTGGTGTGACAGGAGGCAAGCTTCTGGGTTACATTATATCCTCATGAGGGATTGATGTTGATCCAGCCAAAATCCAGGTTGTTCTTGAAATGATTCCACCATCAGACGAGTCTGGTATTAGATCATTTCTTGGGAAACTCAGTGCAATTCGAAGGTTCATTCCGACTTAAGTTTTGTTGTTCATCCAATCAACAATTTATTAAAGAAAGATTATAGCATTGATTGGACAGAAGAATGTAATGAGGCCTTCGAAGTAGTTAAACACTTCTTATTGTCTCCCCCACGCTAATGCCTCCTAGACCAGATCATCCTTTGATCCTGTATTCGCGGGCTACTGATGTCTCGCTAGCCTGCATGTTGGCTCAAGAAGACAATGATAAACGAGAACGTGCAGTCTATTTCATTAGTCGGACATTGCTTGATTATGAAACACGTTATACACAGGCAGAAAGAGAATGCCTTGCCATAGTCTTTGCAATGAAACATTTAAGACATTACATGTTAAATCAAGAAACAAGGGTCATTGTAAAGACAGATCATTTACGAACATTCCTCACGCAAGGGTCTTTATCTAAAAAGGCTGGACGTTTCATAACCTTAATGGGTGAGTTTGAATTAACATTTGTAAATCAGAAATCCATTAAAGGACAAATCATTGCAGACTGGTTAGCAGACAATCCATTAGATGGAGGTGATCTGGTAGATCTAGACTTTCCTAATGAATGCATATACTTTGTCGAAACCAAACCCCCCATCTCTACATGCCCTTGGTACACTGACATCGTCAATTTTATCATGGACCATACGTACCCAGAAGGTGCCACATCACAACAAAGAAGGTAGTTACGCATTATCGCTGCTAAATATGTTATTTTAGAACAGGTGCTCTATCGTAAAGCCTTTGATGGAATGCTTTTAAGATGTGTTGACATGGAAGAATCCAAAAATATTCTTTACGAATCCCACAGTGGGATATGTGGAGGCCACTTTGGTGGCCACGCCACTACTCACAAAATACATCGGATGGGCTATTTTTGGCCCACTCTGGAACATGACGCAGTAGAATTTGTGCGCAAGTGCCATAAATGCCAAGAATTCTCCCACGAGATTCACATGCCAGCACAGGCTCTGCAACCAATCACAACCCCATGGCCCTTTTCCATGTGGGGCCTAGATTTGATAGGGAAATTCTCTCCCTCATCAATAGATGGCCATAACTTTATAATCACGGCCACATAATATTTTACCAAATGGGTAGAGGCCATGCCTCTCACCACCGTACCAGGTTCTGTAATCGCTAAGTTCATTTTGAATCAAATCATTTGTAGGTACGGTGTCCCACAAGTCATTATCTCAGATAATGGCACATCCTTTAAAAATGATGAGGTCCATGAGTTATGTAGTAAATTCAAGATAAACCATCATACGGCCTCTCTTTACTACCCTCAAGCCAACAGACAAGCTGAAGCAACAAACAAAACATTAAAAGCTATTCTCCTCAAAACAGTTAAGGAGAACAAATGGGATTGGCATTTAAAATTATACCCGGCCTTGTGGGCCCATCAACCTCAATAAGAACACCAACAGGGGCAACCCCTTTCTCATTAGTATTCGGGGCAGAAGCAGTTCTCCCGCTTGAGGTCAAAATACCTAGTCTCCGCATCTCATTACAAGGGATCTTGGGAGAAGAAGCCTATAGAGAGGCACACCTCTCTCAACTAGAAAGCCTTGATGAGGCCAGGCTAAATGCCTGAACAATGGCATAGAGCCTATGCTGACCGGATGTGCCGGAAATATAACAAAAAAGTCTACGAATGAGAAATATATGAGGGAGATCTAGTTCTAAGACTAGACAGCCGGATTGATAAGAAAACTGGCGAAGGAAGGAAATTCCGGCCCAAGTGGTTGGGCCCATACCGAGTCATGAAAGACTACGGAAATGGTGTGTATCTCTTGTGCACACTAGAAGGTGAGGAGTTCAATGAAACTATCAATTCCTTGCATCTTAAATGGTTTTACGCATAGGTCATCAACATCACCATTTGTATATTATATCTACCTACATTGCATTTAGTCACTTAGTTGTTTCATTTTGTTCACTCGTTTCGTAACTATTGTGGTCAAGGAATTTATTCTTAAGCAATTCATTACAAGCTTCTGAAAATATTGGCAAAAGCATTCAAAATCATATCTCTTCAGTTTTCATAATATCATCAAATGGTTCCAAAATCATTTCATCAATTCAACAGACAAAGTCTTGACAAAAACCATACCAAGACCTACATACTTGGTCATACTCTTTCTTTTCTACTTGGTTAAGTTGTTCTTACCTACGGTCTGTTCTAGAAGCTTCTTGGTGTCACATCTATCCTTCTTACATCTCTTTGAAACAAGGATACTCCAAAGTCACGAATCAGAAATGTCAAGTTAAAACAAAAATACTAAACCAAATAGAATATTTTATTTTTACACACTTCTTTGCCCCACCAACCTTCGGTGATGAGCCCACATCTCTTACTAGTGATACGAGGTTGAGAAAGGAAAGAAGTGCCCTTACTCGCCTATGTCCTGCCTTCGGTGATGAGCCCATGCTTCCTACCAGTAGCATGAGACAGGGTGTAGGGGGTCCATTCACGCAAATTAGTGAATATTAATATTTTAAAGCAAAAGTATACTAAGAGAAGTTAAATATCCAAATTCCAAAGAGATTAAATCCTTAAAACCAGATTTTTTCAACCAAGTTGCCATCCATGGATCTAAGTCTAGATAAACTGGAAAATAAGTTGCATTCTAAACTATGTAGTAGTTTCGAGTAAGAGTAAGTACGCAAGTCTGAATTTGATTTCTGTCAAAACCTTGTCTTTCTCTCATCATTTCCATTCAGTCAAACTCATACAATTTGCGCCCTTCCCAACTCTTGGTGATGAGCCCTCGCATCTTACTAGTTGCATGGAGTTAGGAATGGGGCAAGTTCATCTCTTTATCACTATATATTCATCACGTTTTTCCAAAACAAGAAGAAGCAACGAACATTGCCCAAAGAAGCCAAAAGTTTCAGTACTACAATATGTTTTCATCATCACGTATCAGCATTACAAAAACAAATAAAAGAGAAACATTATGTTCAACATTTTTTATCACTTGTCATCCATTGCATACATTCTAAAAAGCATATAAAAACAAAAATTCTAAAGACATCTAGTGTACACATGGGAAACGAATCACAAAATTCTAGATACAAGAAGATCTAGATCCAAAAAGATATATATATATATATATATATATATATAAATCATGTTTTATATACAATGCCATCATGCACTAGGCATGGTCAAAACACTCAATGAGCCCAAAAAAGTACAAAAACACTCGTATAAACATCTGAAAAAAATCACTACAAAAAGACACCATGATCTCTCAATCCCTGTGGGATCCCTCAGATGGTGCACGACCGCATCTAGGACTCCTGCTACGATGACACTCTGAATGAACTGAGGGCTCACGATCATGGCCAGTAGCTATGGTCTCACTGTGAGAATGAGCTCCTCCTCATCAAGCACTCAGTAGTCCTATATCCAGCCAGCTCAGTATGAGAGAGGTCACTAACTTTTCTGCCTTCCAGATAGGGGAAAAAACATCAGTATGTTGGCCAGCTGTTGAGGGCTCTCCAACGTCCACAGTAAGCTCAGCGAGTAGTCTCCAAGGGGAGCAACAGGGTGTCCACACACACTCGGTGAATCAAGTCTCGCCATCCCTCAGTAGTCGCTGCAAATAAAAAAGAGAAATAAACAAGTTAGAAAATCATCAAAAATAAAGTAAAAAACAAACAAAACAACAAAAGGAGAAATATCAACTAAACATTTCTAGCTAAAACAAAATCAAGAAAAGAGTAGTAACTCACTCGGATCTCTAGGCATCTAGGTAGGGTCCCTAGGATCTGCGCCTACTACAGATGTTACTGCAGACTGTGGAACCTCCCCCAAATCTGGAAAGAAGTGACGTCCTGCCATGGACTCATCATCTCCCCCAATGTCCTGAGAAGGAAACTCCTCTGAGATCAGGGTCACCTTCTCTGCACTCTCCTCTCACCCTCTCGGCCCTCAAGATATCCTGAGTGTCATGCCACTCAGAGTCGCTCTCATCCTCCTCAGTCATCCCACCTGTCTCGCCTCCCTCCGTCTCCTCCTCTGTCTCCTCTCCTGTGAACTCCTCAGAGTCTGAGTCCACATCAATGGGCTCATCTCCCCCTCCACTATGAGCAGGACCAGCTCCGATCTGAAGTAAAGGTGCTCGAGGAGCACCAGCTACCCCTCGGGCATGAACCACCCGCCTAGCTGCAATGGGAACTCCAGGAGTAACCATGGTCCAACCTCGGCCTCTAGGACCTCCCCTGGCCTCATGAACAAACCTTGTATACTGGCCCCACTGGAGGAAACATATCAATATAGGGGAGGCCAAACTACTGTGGTACTCTGTCAAAGGGGTGGATCTCCAACTTCCCCGTCCTGTCTATCAGCTGACCTATAGTATAGCAGGTGATCAGCGTATGTGTCTCCTCTCCCCATAACCCTGTCCATGGCCTGATAAGGAGTGGCCTCCATGTCTGCAATAGTCAGAGAAGCCACTGGCTAGTGTGGCATCCTAAGTATAGTCATCCCTATCCACCTCATGCCCTGACAGCCCCGGGATCCTCTGCCTGTACACCTCTCCCATAGGGAATGATGTGCTCATACACCCAACTCATAACTAGAGTAGGGTGACTCAATGACTGCCCCTGTAATCTGACCACCCTATATAAATCATGATAGGTGGTCCCAAGAATGTCTACTCCCCAAGTGTAAACACGGCCATGGGCCTCAATCTGTGTAATAATGGGAGCCCAGCAGTATAAGAGAGTATCCCCTCCCTTGTCCCCAATCAACCGCGAGGCCAAGATACCCATAATAGCCTGGCGGAGCACAGGGATAGGAGAATCAACAATGGAACGGACCTTCACCCCCTTCTTCGAGCCCATGGAGACAACATCATCTCCCATGTAGGTGGCCCACTGAACCATCTGAGATCTGGATACCATTGTCTTAAGAGACAGCCACCTCCCAAGAATCGGGACCCCCAGTATGTGATATACGTCCTCTAGGGTGATAGTCCACTCACCCCTAACACCTGGAATTGGAAAGTGTTCTGATCTACATCCCAGTATGAAAATAAGTCACACAATATGTGACTAGTAGGTGCAACATGAGGAACCTGTGCAATCCTCCAAATATCGGCCCTCTTATAGAGTATCTCGCTCTGCCTGGGTCAGTGCCTCTAACACTGCTGGGAGCCAATCACACTCCCTCTCTCTACTCCACCTGATATACTCCTCCTTCTTCTGCATCCACTCCAAAATAGAGAAAAAGAGTAAGTTAGTAACATAATCCAACTGAAAAATCATCAAGAACATATGAAAATGTCAAAAATGCCAAAACAATTAAAAATTACATCTTTTTTTGCATTCTGTTCGAAACCACCGCCCTGTGCAGAGCGGCGTTACCCTAACCGCCACCTTCTGAGGTGGTGGTCCTGTAACCACCACCTTATGAAGGCAAAGGTCCTCATAACTACCACCATCATAGGGCGGCTGGTCCCATGACCGTTTGCCCTGTGTAGGGCGGCGGTCTATGTCCTAAGTCGGCTAGACGGCTCTAAAGCCCTAAAAACACTTTAAAAAAAGCAAAAATGCACCATTTTAACTGAAATAAAGACCTACCCTATGGGCACCCCCCTAGAGACTCATTTAAAACTAACATTTTCAAAAATGATCCCCCCAGACAAAGATTTCAACATTTTTACATTTTAGGTTTAAAAATGATAAATTGAGAAGAACTAACCTGAGACTTCGTGGGTCGATGTCCTGCTCTCGAGGCATGATCACAATCTCACAATGAACATTTTGATTGTACTCTCGTCAAAAATGGTTACCATGGGTCCCAGAGCTCAAAAACCACCAAATCGACACACGTAAATGAATAGTAAAATGAGCTCGTTATTATATATATATATAGTATTCTAATTTTGTTTTGAGTGTTCTTACGCAGAGTTGGAGCACCAACGGAGGTAAGTTCTCATCCCCGCGCAAATGGTAAGTCCTCATTTCATGTTAATTTAGTATTTATTTTTTGATTTATTTTATCTATCTACACTTGAGTCCTCTTTTCATTTTGCAGATAGCGGGAATTTGGATGGTGACATTTCGGCACACAGGCATGTCAGGTATAACTTCTAACTCCCCATTTTGGGACCGCCATACTCAGACCCACCGTTTTACGCCTCTTCATGGCTAAAATGCTTCTCCAAGGGGGCAATATGTACGTACCCAAAAATGTAGGTACTGTACTGCTGGAAAGAGGTTACAGAAACCCCAATGATGATTCAGATCTCTTCGCAAGGTGTTCAGAATCTAGAAAAGCTCACCAAATGTACATTTGCATCCTAGAAAGCCTTGTCTAGCTTTTGCATGTTTTGTTCTAACCTCTGCCCCTTTTTCCTTGCATTTTGTCTTTAAGTTACAGAACCGCCGCCCTGCCTGGGCGGTGGTCTCATGACCACTGCCCAGGATAGGGTGGTGGTCCTGTAACCACCTCCCCTGTGCAGGGCGGTGGTCTTGTGCGCATTTTCCAGAACATTCTGACAATTTCGTCAAACGTAAAAATTCAAATTTCACCCACATTTCTCAACCACTAAAGCTTGCATTTATGTTTTGGCCACCTGGTAAATAGTGATTTCTCTTTGTTTATAATAGAAGAGTTCAATTCAGACTTACCCTCTGGTAAATCCAAATGCTATAAATACCCAGCTTGTTCACAAGAAAATGGCCCCTCTCCTTCCATGTTTGATTATTCTAGTGTGTTTTGAAGTTCTTCCATAAGTTTCAATAGGTTTAGATTTTACATGAATTCTCAGCTTCTCCTTTCTATGCTTTAGAGATCATTTGATCTTCTTGCTTTCATCTTACTTCATTGTTGTCCCATATAGTCAGCTTAGCATAAGGTAGTTTTACTTTTAGATTAGAATCCATTTGATAATCTTAGAGTTGTAGGTTTTGTTTTGTCACAAGAAATAGATCCCAGAATTCTCAGTATTTTGCGTTGTATTCCCACAATAAATCCTGCTAGGAATTGCATAGTCAAGCTCTGTTCACTTGCACTATCCCTCTCTTACTTGCATTGTATTCGGTTTATATCCAAAGCTGCCATTGTTCGAGTATCTTCTTCTTGCTGACGCTATCACATTCATACTTTTTTGGATTCACGAGAACACGAAGGAACGAGGAGATCACACTGAGGGGACAAGTCATGACACAACTGGATTTACCACTATTCTGTAAACTCTAGGTTTGAGCTATCAAAGTTGTAGTTACAATATATCAAATAGAGTAGCAAATCATTTTATTTCAGTTAAAGTTCACTTTCAATATTGCCAGGGAAGTTGTGGGGAATGATAGTTTCTGAGAAACTATGATTCATTCCTCACTTCTGAGGTAAGATTGGAAGTCTTTCGATTAAACTAGTTAGTTATTTAAATATTTAGGATAAATTCACAAGTGCACAAGGCAAATAGCTATACCAGGCTAACTTGCTTGTTTTAATTCCATTATTAGATTAATTTTCCATTATCTGAATATATTAGAATAGCTGCTCTTTTAATTTCATTCAAATACGCATCATTGAAAATACAAAAATAAGAGAAATATAAGCATAGTGTAGATATATCTTTCATAGTTATTTTACTTGTTTCAGTTAAAATTTGATTATCTTTTGCATGACAATTACGGGACCCAGAGAGCCCAGGGATTACGTATTTGAACCAGTAGTACCTCAGCCGAATCTCTTCACAATATTAACGGATATAGATCAAGGGCTTAGGATTCAGGTTTTTCAAATGATAACAAACCAACAAGTAATTAGTGAACAATTGAGACAATTGAATATTGAAGATGACAAAGCATACACATTCTGGTCAAGTCAACCCAACTATAGACTTCCCTGATAGGATATCTGCATGACCATACAAGAACCCGAAAGAGAACAAATATTTGGCTATGATCCGTTAGTTCCACAGCCAGACGTAGGAGACCTTCTCATTGACATAGACACAGGGTTGCGTATACAAGTTGCTCAGAACACCTGTAAGGTATTCTGAGAAAATCGCACAACTCCTGGTACTAAACATAGAAGCTGAAAAGGCTTATGACCATTGGATAGTCGGAAGAAGAGATTGATTCTTCACATGACCATAACAGGTCCACAATAACCATGAACTCATGGTTGTGATCCCCAGGTCCCACAACCCAACGGGCTTGCAAGTCAGTTAAGTATTGACACTGGTTTACGAACGCTGGTATTTAGATCCTCACCACTCCCGCCAGATATCATAACACAATTTTCTATATTAAACATAGAAGGCCAATCAATCCAACATTTTCTGGGCTAGACCAGAAAATCCACCCATAGTTTCTACAAATCCACTGCACCTCTCACTACCATTTTCCATGACCTTGTCAGGAAATATAAACAAAGCACCTACAGGCCACTTTCCACGTATCCAACAGCCAATAGATAGGATCTCGGCAGAGCTCGACATTGATTGGAGCCTCCGAGCAGCCATTATATCTGAACGATCCATTACACCAATTCAGGTTAGGAGAGCTTTCTTTGCCTTAGATTCACAAATCCCATTATTGTGTGTTGAAGGATATAAGATTGCCCAACTAGTTTTTCTGTATCCACATATATTCCATTTCCACCAGCTGTCTCGGCACGACCTTGAGAGGTCGGGTACGAAGAAGAGCTACTTGTAGATTCTCATGCTCGCATGTCACTTTTCTATCGTACTGTCTCCCACTTAGAAAACTATGGGTTTGACTTTCTTGTAAAACAAATCCTTCACTTTCAACTAATGAGTTGCTATCCTATCAACCACTTGCAATCTGTCCTCATCAATCTTTTGAAGGTACAAAATTCTCTTGTCTAAAGAGCTACTGAAACTTGAATCTTCAATGGTTTTCATCAGATGCAAGGCTAGCAATTCCATCATGAATGGAAGTTGATATTCCACACCATAAACCTTTTGGAAAGGAGACATTCCAATTTCTCTCTTGGGTGTAATTCTATCAGCCCAAAGTGCATCATATAACTTCTTATGCCAATTCCTCTGAGAATCATTTACAAGCTTTCTAACTATGTTCACCAAGTTCTTGTTTGTTGATTCTTCCTGTTCATTCCCTTAGGGGTAGTAATATGAAGAATGAACAAGGGAGATCCCTCACCCATAACAGAATTCCATCATCTCAGCAGAAGAAAAATTTGAAGCATTGTCAGTCGCAATTTTTTTGGGGGTCCCAAATTTGATCAATATGTTCTCCTTAATGAACTTACAAACAACATGGGAAGTAGTGCTCTTGACTAGGATGGCTTCCACCCATTTGGTGAATTAATTTTTGGTAGTCAACACATGGTTATGTCCAGCACTGGAAGGTGGGTTAAGAGTTCCAATGAAATCCAATCCCCACTGTTGAAAGGGCTCATCAATCACTACTGGCTTTAGTGGAAAAGTAGCCAACTTAGGTCTTCCAACAAACATTTGGCATGCTTCACATTTTCCAACCCATTTTGATGCATCTCTGAATAGAGTGGGCCAATAATAACCAGCACAAAGTTTTTTATGAGCTCTTACAATAGAGAAGAAATGACCTCCACAAGGCTGGTCATGAAAAGTAGAGAATAACTTCTTTTTTTCTCCTTGTCTACACACTTCAAAAACATTCCATCTATTCCTCGTTTTAACAAATCATTCTCCCATAGAACATATTGTCCAGACCTCAATTTGATGGCTCTCTTCTCTTTGGCACTCAAGTGAGATGAACACTCTTCATAGGTCAGAAAGTGAGTACTGTATACCATACATTTGTCGAACTGAGGAACAAAACAATAGGGACATCAACTCCATCTTTGGAAAATTCCTTGGCATCTCCCTCAACAATGAGTTCATACAAGCCCTTACCTCGAACTAGCTTTATTAGCCTGATGTCAAGATCATACTCTTGCACATTTCCTACCTAATTACCTCTCTTGGTTCCAAATTATTGCTGAGTAAGAATGGATTTGATTGTTGTATTAGGCACCAACACCAAAGAATGAGAATTAAGGATGTAAAACATAAACTGCTTGACAGCTTTGACAACTGCAAAAGCATGTTTCTCCAACATGGTGTACTTTAGCTCATGAGTTTTCAAGACATAAATCATGAATGCAATTGGAAGCTCATGATCTTGAGCATTCTTCTGGGCTAACACAGTAGCTAGGGTATTTTCAGTGGCATAACAATAAATAGTGAAATCTTTGCTAAAGTCAGGGCACGCCAAGATTGGATTCTTTACAATAGCCTGTTTAATCTCCTCAAATGATTTCTTCCCTTCAGAGGACCAACCAAAAGTTTTCTTCTCTTGCATCATGTGAGCAATTCTCATAGTAAGTTCTCCAAAATCGGGGATGAATCTCCTTAGGAAATTGATCTTACCAAAGAGAGAATTGACACCTTTCTTACTTGATGAAAGAGGAATTTACTGGATGGCCTGAACTCTCTCCGAGTCAATCTTGATCCCTTCCTTTGAAACAATGTGTCCCAATAGCTTTACTTCTGTGACACAAAAAACATACTTCTTAGGGTTTAAAGAAATTCCATGCTCTCTACACTTCTGCAATACTATTTCAAGGTGTTGGAAATGATATGTTCTTGCTTTAGAAAACACTATCAATTCATCCAAATAAACAAAAATGCATTTCCCTTTCAAACTACCAAAAGCCAAGTCCATGGCCTTATGGAAAGTAGCACTAGCATTGATGAGACCAAATGGCATCCTCTTGTATGCAAATGTGCCCCAAGGAGTAGTAAAGGAAGTCTTATGTTGATCTGCAGTATTCACCTCTACTTAATTGTACCCCGAGAATCCATCTAACATAGATAGCATCTCCGAGCCTGTGACGGCTTGCAATACTTGGTCCATCATGGGGAGAGGGTAGCTGTCCTTCAAAGAACCCTGATTTAGATTTCTGAAGTCCACATAGATCCGGATCTCACCATTCTTCTTCTTGATAGGCCCTATATTAGTAATCCACGTTGAATGGTGGATGGGGAAGATGATCTTAGCCTTCAAAAGCTTTTGTATTTCTTGGAAAATTGTATCAGCTATCTTTGGATTATATTTCCTTTGTTTATGTTTGAAGGGTTTGATCCCATGTTTAAGAGGAATGAAATGTTGCATTTCTTTAGGCTGAAAAGCCTTAAGATCATCATAAGAGTAAGCCAGAACATCAACATACCTCTTCAACAGATTCACAACCTTCTTTTTCTCTTCCTGAGTGTAGCATTTTCCAATGTTGACCATTTTGAGATCATCAAGACTACCAATATTCACTTTCTCAGTCTCAGCAGATTATCGACATCCTTGGGAAACTTTAGAATTTATATATCTATCGTGTTTATCAAAAATATCCTCCAAACTCACTAGCCCTTTAGGAATTTTTTTTCCTTTCAGTTTGATGCATCCATCTTGATCCATCTCTTCTTTGACACCCTCTTCATTTGATGACACACACTCTCTAGGTAGATTGTCACTTCCTTCAAAGTACAACTGATCAAAGTTGTCTCTGAGCTCCAAGAAAGAAAGTAAATTCTGGTCATCATTCAAAACTTGCCAATTATTTGCATTGTCAGGCACACTGGGTCTATGTATCAACTCAATGGTGAATTTATCTTGAGGGAAATCAGGGTGAGGAATCAAAAAGGACCTCGAAATAGCTAGAGAGTCAGCCCTAGTGTTACTTTCCCTTGGCACAACTTCAATGGAAAAAGCATCAAGGAATTTAATGGAATCCCATACCAGATTCGTATAGTGCTTCAACCTTCTGTTCTTTACTTGATATAGGTCTTTAACTTGTTTTACAATTAGATCTGCATCTCCATAAGAAAGAAGGTTCTTCACTCCCATTTCCTTTGCCATGCTCAACCCAAGAATAAGGTCCTCATACTCAGAAGTATTGTTGATATTTTCAAACTAAAATTTGAAGGAGAAAGGATAAACCTTACCCCCAAGATAAATGAGCACTACACCAGCTCCAGAACCAGTTGAAGAGAAGATTCCATCAAACTCCAAAGTCCAAACACCATTAGGATCAAGCAACACTCCCTTTATCAGACTTGTCTCCTCTTGTGACATGATCATATAGTTCCCATGCCCAATGTCTTCATACAATATTTGTGCTTTAGGATCATCTATCTTTTACACAATATATTCTTCTTGTTTATCAGGTAGTAGCTTCTTCTTCTTCCCACTGATAGGGATCAAGGCATGTGACTAATCCATTTGGATCTCACCTCCAACATCTTTGTAAAAGTTCCTACTTAGCAGCATGCCATTAGAAGGAGGGATATCAACAACTAAGATGGTAGCCAAGACCTTCTTCTTTGGTAAAGCAGTAAAAGCGACTTGTGCAGCCTTGATTCTCCCAACCAAAGGCACTTCTCTAATTTCCATGGAATAGCAAGAGCCATAAGTGCATGTTAGGGTTAGAACCGAAGCATGAGCCACTTTTATAGGCACTACATTATCAGATGCACCAGAATCAATGACACAATTGCTAAGCTTATGGCCAGATATGAGGATATTCACATAGAATGGTTTGATATTCTCATTGGGTGAAGTGACTGTAGCCACAAGGATGGGTTGAGGTGGAGAAGAAGGAGTGGAGAAAAGGCCTTTAGAAGAATGGGATGGGGTTTTAGAATTATGTTGGTCCGAAAATCTATCGCCTGGACAGATCTATGGATAAACGGGCCAACGGTGTGCAGGGCTTAGCCCCTCTTTGAGTCAGCAAAGCGAAACTGGTTTATTGCTATTCTACCAGCAGGAATCTATGCAAGTCTCACAGATTCTGCCTTCGGGGGTTTGGGATCTCATCCCAGTAGAGTGTTTCAGGCTGCGAAAAGAAAGGAATGAAAGAGGGAAAAAAGAAAGAACAGATCCGAAGGAAGAAAAGAAATGAATTCCAAAGCAGAAAGGTCAGAAGATTTATGTTTTTGGGTTGGTAGTAAACAGAGCCAATCCTACTTGCATAAATAAACAAAGCAATACTGATGAGCAAATGACAGAAAAATAGGTATGAATCCAACAGATTAAACACACACAGATCTAATGTAAGAAATATCTAATGCATAACACAGCTATTGAGCACAAAGTCTTAATATTTGTATTACTGTTTTCTTCTGTTACAAGAAATCTCAAAGTCTTTCTCTCCTCACTTCTATTTTCATATAAAAAATGTTCACCCCGAATACAACAAGTATTCTAGTATTTATAGAAAAGAGGAGGAAAGAAGGCAAAATGGAGCCAACCACCTATTTACAAAGATATTTACAAAATATCTAAAAGTCATGTTGACTTTTGACAACTTGATGGATGACATCATCCCATGATGCAACATGGATGATGTCATCATTTGTTACCAACACACTTCAGATATTTCAACAAGAAAGTCAGAGAATAGAGAGAGGAAGAAGAAGAAGAAGAAGAAGAAGAAGAAGAAGGAGCAGCTACTCGTCGTCATCATCCTGTGGCCGAAAGGGGGTTGCCTGCTTCTGATGCTGCTCAGGAGATGAAATATGGAACTGAGCGCGGTATTCCAAAAACTTGCTAATCATTGGCCCAAATTGATCCTGAGAAGGATCCTTGTGCAGTTCGCTGATTGCCTCACAAGTTTCCTGCTCATCTATGAGCTTCTCTGGGATTTTGGAATAATCCTTCTCCGCCTCAATGAGGAACCCGACGAAGTCCCTACAGGCCAGTAGGTTGTTGATAGATTCAGTGTCGAATGTGACCTCTGGCCCCGTTCCTTGAGAAGTGATTTCCTTGAAGATCCGGATAGTTTCACCAGCTGACCTAAAGGTGAAGGAAGGAGTCAGCAACCATGAAGACATGTTGAGAACAATTCGCTCCATTTGATGCATCGCATCTAGGGCCTCTTCCTTCACCTTGTCGATTAATTTTCTCCAGAATAAATTCAAGCTGATCTATCTGATAGTCTAGAGTGGACATGGTTTTGTTGAGGGCCCTTGGATGGCCGAAGACACCGAACTTGACCAGATCTTCGACTGAACAGTCGAACATTTGTTGAAAGGTCTCGTGTTGGAGTCTAGCATGATCCAATTGTTCTGATATGGGCCCTGCTAATACTTGGAGCTCTTTGTTCATCTTTGCGATGTTCAGATACAAATTGACGAACTCAGTGATTACTCTTTCACTGTCCTTGAGGATCTGGCTCCTCCAAGAAGAAACGGCCATACCCTGCTCGCCAATCTTTGAATATTCATTGATTTTCTCCTGGCTAAGAAGCTCAGGAGTCTCGGTGGTAGTCGTGGGAGGTGCACTACCCATCTTCTGTAAGGCTTGGAGTAGATATTTGTTCTACTCCTTTAGTAGCCTTTTTTCTTCTTTTGTTTCTTGAAGCTTCTGACAAAGGGCGTCGACTGCGGAAAGAGCTTCCCCCTAGAGACTTTCAAAAGACGTCCCCATTGTGACTTGGGTCACAGTAAAATCTGCCGGAGATAGATCCTTTTTATCTTTGAGGGGATCGGGGTATGCAATTTCCATGATCCTCTCACCTGCAACACTTTTAGAGAAGCGTGCAACAGGCTTCAGCTTCTTTGTCCCTTTGGCTTGAATTACTGAAAAGTCCATCGGAGCGATGGGAACTTTCCTCTTTAGCTGGCTCAGCTGCTGAGAGATCCAAGCTGGTCCTATGGAAGAAGGACCAGAAACGGAGGAGGGGGCAACAGCTGCAGTAAAAGAGGGGGAAAACGTGGAGACACGTGGCGGCGGCATTGAAAGAATAGCTGAAGAAGTGCCCACGAGAGGAAGGGAAACTGCAGCTGCAGAAGACATAGGAAGGGAAGGGATCTCGGAGATGAGGGAAGAAATGGAAGAAGACAAATCAGCGAGGGGAAGATAAGATAGACGAAGAGGCGGGGGAAAGAGTAGAAGAAGGGACAGAGGACACGACCAAAGGGGTGGTCATTTGAGTCACTCGAGGAGGGGAAGGAAGAGAAGAAGAAGGGATAGAAAGGACCTCTATTGTTGTAGCAGTGCCGACATCCTGAGTGGATGGGCGTATGGGACTATCCTCTGCTGCTTCTTTCTCTGGCGAATCCAGAGTTATTACTTGTTCCGGCTCTGTGGAAGGAGGACTTTCAAGAGTTTCCTCTTGGGTGGTACTAGATTCACCTTCTGCACCTTTGCCTTTTAGCTGTTTCTTGGACCTTGGAGGTGCATTGCCCAATGGGGAGGTTGTGAAATCTACCCCGAGGTAGATCAGCCCGTTCATGCGGCACCAGTGCTCTGTTCTGCGCATAGTCTCCTTGACCCTCTCCTCAATTGTTTGAGGAGCCTTGCTTCTGTCAATGGCCGGGAAGGGCCAATCATCCCCTTCCGTGTTATTATACACCTTTTCTACTTCATCTTCCGTAGTTTGGAAGCCTTTGGGGACAATGGCCACTCCGTATTGAATAATTTCCACCAATGCTAAGTGAGAATGATCCTTTCTTCTGAGTTCCACCTCGTGGATGACATCAATGTAAATATCCTCACTTTGAGGGACGTGGATAGGATCAAGCTTAGCCCTTGGCAGGCAGCTCCTTGGGTCAAAGGTAGGCCTGGCTAGGAAGTCATGTTTCAAATTTAGCAACTCCAGCTCTGCGAACATTTCCTTCGCCTTGTGATGGGAGGAGCATGTGTACCGGCCCACTGTGAGGGGGAAAGGAGTTCTGCCCTTCTTTCTTTTGAGGCATTTCTCATGGTATGTGACCAGCTGCCTTGATAGCTCCAGTAGAATCAGCCTAGGTCCAGCATACCTCGGTAGCCTGGTTGGTTCACCCAAGAAGTTGACCGCCCTCAGATAGGTGAATGTAGGAAATTGGGTGAACAGAGCCCCCCAATTCTCCATGATTGACACAATGTTTTTGGTCGAGTGACCATGAGTCAGATTTGGCCTCAATAGGTAGATGATGTGATAAAAGAATGCATCATTGATTTTGGCGAATTGGGCGATGCTATTCTCCAGCCTCAGTTCTGGATAATGCTCATATATTTTGACCTGAGGCCAAATTCCATTTCGTGCTAGGCCCAGATAATCCCTCCTTGACGCTGCAGCATAGACCACGTAGGAGTTCATATGGAATACTCCCGTTGTGCTGAACTGTTGTAGCTGCTCGGAAATGGTGCTATTTATGATTTCCCCCCAGCAAAAGCGCTGATCGGGAAAATTTTTATTCATTGTCTCCAAGTACCTCAGCATCCATTTATGGAAGTAGTGGGCGTCAGAAACCCTGAAGACTCTGCTCAGGAAAGTGATAGTATCACTAAGTTCTTCTGAGAAATCACTGCGGTGGATGGTCTGGGGCCACCGGGTTACCACCTTGTTCTTTAATTATACCTCGTTCATCATTTGCATACACTGGTCTTCATTGTCTTCCCAGGCCTTGATGCACTCTTCTTGGCTGACGGCCACAAAGTGCCGGTGGTGAGGGATGCCAAGTATCATCTCAAAATGATGGGTAGTGAGGTTTATGACTACCTCGCCCTTGCTATTTTCGACACATCATGTGTCCTTGTTATAAGACTGAGTAATCACCATCATGAATTCGTTGTTAACTGTGCTGACGGGGATTCCTCCGGCGAAGTGCAGGGCACTACCTATTAATTTATTCATCCACGGACTCCTTGTAACCTTCTGAGTTCTAACCCAGAATTCTTCCATGTCAATGTGACCCAATTCTGAGTCTCTGACATCCATACTGCATTCAGCATGTGATTCGGGCATCCTGACCCTTTGATATTTGTATTTCATCTCTTCTTCAGTAAGCTTCGCCTTTCCTTTTGATTTGGTGGGCCTCCTACTGGATGTAGACATATGTTCTTCTAAGTTTATCTGCTGATCTGCATGAAGAAGAAGTGAGACCCAATCCGAAAAGGTCGAATTAGCTATTTGATCTTTCATTGGAAAGCTAGCAGAAGAAAGAGTTAGAGATTTTAAGGCTCAGGGCGAGGGCGCAGGGCGCATGAAGACTACAACTTGCAAGGCTAAAATAGATAAGGCGCACAGGAAATGCATATTACATTGAGATTTGGTGCCCCCTTTGGCGCATGGATGTATCGTGTAGCAAGGACTTTTCATGCGCCAAAGGGATATGGCACGGCGCACGAAGGGTTAACATAACATGATGTTGTTGTAGTCAGGGATGCGCCTGCGCCTCTATAGTTTCATACTTGCGAAAATATAACTCGTGTAACATGGGAGCTGGGTGCGCCGATTGGCGCATGAAAAAGGGATACAACATGGATGAACAATGTGCCAAAGGGGCGCGGGATTGGCACTTGTAGCACGCGACAGAGGAGCACCTTGAGGGCGCATGAGTTCATGATGCAGCAGGCAGAAAGGGGGCGCCATTGGCGCGGGTTCAACACTTGTAACAAGGCGGGTACATGCGCCGAGGGGCACAACTGTTTTTAGTGTAACAAGATGCGCCAGTGCGCCAATGTGAAAAACAGAGCCTCTCATTGCTCAACCCTTTTTCCTTCTTTCCTCCATTTCAAAGATTGCTTGGAGATATAAGGTTTCAGAAAAGAGATTTTCAGACCAAGTTCTTTCAAAACAACACCCTCTACCAGAAGATCTGGAAAGAGGGAGGGAAAGGAGGAGGAAAAGAAGAAAAAGACAAGGCAGCACAGGGGGGGCTAGCTCAACATATTTCTATTTAATCAAAACACCAACCAGCAAGCTAAAACTAGACCATGAAAGCACTAAAAACCGAAAGCACACAACGCATGAGGGAACAAGAAGATCCTCTTACCTGGATATATAGCAAAAAGTTTCAATGGGTCCACAGGGCGATGAAAACGACGGAGCAGAGGATGAAAAGTTCAGGACGATCACGTGCTCGATAAAAAGAATGAAAATGACATTGGGCGCGCACTGATATATATAGAAAAAATTGTCATCAATGCGCCAACCACTTTTGAAATGGCGCATGAAAGTCTCTGTCGAGAGGGGGAAGTGTGCGCCCTTTGGCGCACGAAAGTATTTGATAGCAGAAGATTGAGCGTGCCTTTGGCGCACCAAAAGCATTGTCGACATAAAGTTATGTGCGCCCTTTAGCGCACCAAAACATGGTGTTGCAATAATATTATGTGCGCCCTTTGGCGCACCAAAAGGTGGCGCAACAAGAGTTGTGTCAACACAGGCGCATGCGCCTTGGCGGACGCAAAAGAGTCTCAACACCCTTTGGCACAATAAAAGATGTGTTAACATAAAAAACCATGCGCCAAAGGCTTTTAATGGGGCGTATCAAAAGTTAGTGTTGCAAAGCAAATTTCATGCGCCCAGCCAAAAAGGCTCAAAAAGGATTTAGTTCGAAAACCAGATTTCCTGGGAAGGGATTTTACAATGCTTCAAACGCGATGGATCCCTAACGAGGGATCGAAACAAAATTTTCGGTATGGTTATCGGTAAAATTGCCCTTGTCAATTTTACGGGATAACAGCTGGCTCTTTCTGGGGACTATCCCTGAGCGAACTCGGGGGTAGAGAATCCCAGATTTCATGTGCCTATCTATTGGGTAACAGAGTCAAAAATAAGGGGGACCAAAGGGAGAACAAAGGAAACACACAATAAACTGAAAGCAAACACATGACAAAAGAAAACACACAACTTAAAGCAAACTGTACAAAGAAGAGAGCAAGCTCTACTTCCTGAAGATCTTCAGATGCTGCCCGCTATAGGGAAGCGGGAGCTCAGCTCCATCCAGTTATGAGAGATAGAAACTATTCTCTCCATTGAGTTGCTTGATTTTGAAGGGCCCTCTCCACAGGGAATCAAATTTTCCGTGCATGCCCTTTGGCTCTCTTCGCTTGTCCCACAAGAGGACGAGATCTCCTACTTGAAAATCTCTCTGCTTGGCCTTCTTATCGAAAAGCCTCTTAACTTGATTCTGATGTTCAGTGATCCTGTCGACCACTCTTACTCTCTTTTCTTCAAGTTCTGCCAGATACATAATTCTCTTTTCTAGAGAATTCTGGAAAGTTTCATCTTCAATCGCTCGTGCCAAGCGCAGAGCAGGAAGTTCCACAGAAATAGGAAGCTCGGCATCAGTGCCATATAACACTTGAAAAGGTGACATGCCGAGAGATCTCTTAGGAGTAATGCGGTCTGCCCACAAAGCATCGTACAAAGACTTGTGCCACATCCACTGATTTTCATCTACTAATTTCTGTATGATGGTCACCAAGTTCTTATTACTGGATTCCGCCTGACCATTTCCCTGAGGATAATAATCCGAGGCATGTGCTAAAGTTATTCCATATTCGTAACAAAAACTAATAACTTCTCGGGAGGAGAAGTTAGAAGCATTATCAACAACGATTTTGTTTGGAACACCGAACCTGACAATGATATTTTCCTTGATAAAATTGCAAACCACTTCAGAAGTGGCATGCTTGACAGGTATGGCTTCCACCCACTTGGTGAAGTAATCCGTTGCTGTAAGGACATAGCTATGTCCAGCACTCGATTGAGGATTGAGTGCGCCAATAAAATCAATTCCCCATTGCCTGAATGGTTCATTGATAATGACCGGCCTTAGGGGAAGGGCAGCTAACTTGGGCTTGCCGACGAATTGCTGACAGGGTTCACACTTTGCCACCCAGGTAGCCGCATCTTGAAAGAGCGTCGGCCAATAGTACCTGGCTCGAATGATCTTGTGTGCTGTCACAGAAGAAGAAAAATGGCCTCCATAGGCTGAATTGTGAAAACTTTCCAGCAGTTTTACTTGCTGGGGCTTGTCAACACATCGCAAAAAGATGCCATCTATCCCACGTTTATATAAGCTGTCATCCCAGATGACATATTTGGCCGCTCTGAGCTTTATAGTGCGCTTCTCCTTTGCAGTTAGGTGCATTGGGCATTCGCCGTAGGTAAGGAAGAAAGTGATGTCAGAGTACCACTCATCACTAGTTGCAACAAATAGAACCAAAGGCAGAGAATCAGGCTCTTTCTGCCGGTCCTGTGTTTCATCGGTGTAGTCCCCCCTTTCATCAGGATTTTCTGAATCCTTGTTCTTAGCCATTAGCTGACACAGGCCCTTGCCCCTTACCAGCTTGGTTGGTTTAATATCCAGGTCATATTCCTGGACCTTTGCGATCCAATTCCCTCTCAAACTTCCTAACTCCTGCTGAGTTAGAATTGATTTCACTGCTGTGTCCGGAACCAGCACCACCGTATGTGAGTTTAGAATATAATACCTGAAATTCTTCACTGCTTTGACAACGGCAAAGACATGCTTTTCCAGCTGAGTCATTTTCAGTTCGTGAGGCTTGAGAGGAGAACTCATGAATGCGATTGGAGATTCAACATCCTCCGAGTTCTTTTACATTAAGATTGCGGACACAGTATGTTCGGATGCGTAACTATACATGATGAAGTCTTTGGAGAAATCTGGACATACCAAGACTGGTGCAATGAGCAACGGAAGATTTTATTTCTTCAAATGACCCTTTCCCCTCTTCACTCCATCTGAAAGTTGGTGACCCCTTCATCATGTTCAATATGTGACGGGTCTTCTCAGCAAAATCAGGAACAAAACGCCTGAGAAAATTCACCTTTCCAAAGAAAGAATGAACACCAGTCTTGCTTGTAGGCAAAGTAAGGCTTTGGATAGCCTTAACTCTTTCGGCATCAATCTTTGTTCCTTCTTTGCTAACCACATGGCCTAGCAACTTCCCTTCCATGACTCCAAAAACGGACTTTTTCGGGTTAAGGGAAATCCCATGTTCTTGGCACCTGGCCAATACTTGTTCCAAATGATCACAATGATCATTTCGTTTTTTAGAGAACACGGTTAAGTCATCTAGGTAAACCACGATGAATTTTCCCATCATGCCTTTGAATGCAAAGTCCATGGCCCGCTGAAAAGTGGCACCAGCATTAGTTAGGCCGAAAGGCATCCTGCTATAGGCAAATGTACCCCAGGGAGTAGTGAATGCTGTTTTAAACTGATCTTCAGGTGAAACTTCGATCTGATTGTAACCTGAAAAACCGTCGAGCATGGACAGCATTTCTGATCCAGTTACTACTTGCAGAACTTGATCCATTATTGGAAGAGGGTAGTTGTCTTTCAGCGAAGCTTGATTCAAGTTTCAGAAGTCTACGCATATGCGTATCTCGCCATTTTTCTTGCGCACTGGCACAATATTTGCTACCCAAGTACTGTGATGGATAGGGAAAATGATTCTTGCATCCAACATCTTCTAAATTTCGGCCTGGATGGTGCCCAAAATCTTGGGATTATAGTGCCTCTGCTTCTGGCGGAAGGCTTTGACATCGTCTTTCAACGGAATATCATGCTGAACGTCCTTTGGCTTGAAGGACTTTAAATTGGCATAGGACCATGCCAATACATCCATATATTTTTTTAGCAACTTGAAAAATTTCCGCTTTTCTTCTGGCATGCAACATTTCCCGATGTTCACAAATTGCGGATGTGCCTCCGAACCTAAATTGACTGGTTCGGTCTCTGGGGATGAGTCAGGATCATCCCGCCTCTTCTTTTTCACAAAACGGTCATGCCTGTCAAATAGACGCTCCAGAGAAACCAGGCTCTTTGGAATTTTATTTCCCTTGAGCTGACATATGCCATCGTTCTCCTTTGTTTCGTGGTTTTGACCGTTGATTGATTCACAGCATGTAGAGGTGGATCCTTCGAAATACAACTCTTCAAAATTTTCTGATTTTTCCAGAAAGGCAATGAGTTGATTATCAGTGTTGAATACTTGCCAATGTTGAGAGTTGTCTGGTACGCTCGGGAAGAAAACCACCTCAATGGTGTATTTGTTTGTTTTCAAACCTGGGTGTGGGAGCATGAGAGATGCTGAAACGGCCAACGAATCAGCCATGTCATTTTGGGCTCTAGGAATCGCCTCTATTGAAAAAGCATCAAATTCTTCGATGCTGTCCCATACTGCATTACGGTAGTGCCTGAGCCTTTCATTTTTCACTTGGTAAATCCTTTTGACCTGATTTACAACTAGCTCGGCATCACCTTGTACTTTTAGATTTTTTATTCCTCTTTCTCTTGCGACTTGCATACCAAGTAAGAGAGACTCATACTCAGCAGTATTGTTAGTGTTGAAAAACTGCAATTTGAAAGAGAGAGGAATGACTTCCTCTTCAGGAGATATCAGCACGGCCCTAGCGCCACATCCACCAGTTGCGCAGTTGCCATCGAATTGCAATATCCAGATCTTATTAAGATCTCCTTCTTGAACGAGGACAGCCCCTTTATCAGGCTCGGTAGATAAGAAGTAATTCCCCATCCCTGATGATTCAAAAAGGATTTGAGCTTTGGGGTCTTCAGAGCTAGTGACCAAGTACTTCTTTTGGGATTTCGGCTCCAAATTTTGCATTACGCCTTTGACTGGAATTCTAGCTTTGGACCAGTCCATATGAATTTCTCCACCAACTTCGCTGTAAAAACTCCTTCCCAGCAAAATTCCATAGGCTGCCGGAATGTCAGCAACGAGGACTGTTATTTTTACTCTTTTATCCGGGAAAGCTGCAAATGCAAATTGTGTGTCCTTGATTTGGCCAACCAACAGGAACTTGCTTAGTTTCCAAGGAATAACACCTGCCGAAAGGTTTGGTAAGAGTGAGGCCCAAAGCATGGGCGACTTTTGCCGGCATGACGTTGTCAGAAGCCCCGGAATCAATTATGCAATTGCTCAGCTTGTGACCATTGATCAGGAGAGAGAGATAGAAAGGTTCTATCTTGCCTGACGCCGACGTTGAAGCAACATTTATATGGGATTCAGGGGGAGGGGAAAGGATTCCTTTTGGGGAAGCTTGATTAGATGTAACAGCTTGGCTCTGAATGTATTTGGTTAATCTTACAAGCTGTTTGGGATTTGACTGAAGCTACTCAGCTTCAGACATTTGGATCTTGGTCTTTTTTGCATGATCTATGATATCAAATGCGGCCAAGGGTTGCGCTGGGGAGGGAATGAGTCCCTCACTTTGTGATGGTGGAACAGGGCTACTGATCTTGATAGGAATATGAGGGGGCTGATTTGGAGGAGAGATGGGGGGGAAAAGATTTCTTTGTAAAAGATTTGCCAGGGAGTTGAGTAGGAAGAGGATTACTTCTTTTAGCAATGATCGGAGGCGCGTTTGACATGGCCTTCTCTTGCTGGACATGAGCAGCAACTTCTGCTTCTTTTCCTTGCGAGCGAGTAAAAACAGCATATGATTGTCCACTTGCATAGCCTTGAGTACCCTCCTCTTCATCATATTCTTCCTCATCAAATTCCATGTATCCAATAGTAGAGTCGCCAGTCGGCTCACCGACATCTTGATCATCTTCGCCTTGAGACGAAGGTTATTCATAGTACTACTCTTCTTCTTCAATTTCGGCCAGAGCGTTGACCGGAGGAGCCTCAAGCGCCAACCGTGGAGCAGCTGCAGGCAAGCGTGGCCTTTGTGAAGCATTGTTAGGAACAAAATTCCTCCGTGGGATATCCTGGTATGAGGAACTGGGAGAGGCCTGGGTGAACTACTTCTTTAGTGCAAGCAAGTCATTCGCCATCTTTTGAAAGGCTGGATCAGACGAAGTAGTGGGCGAAGGGCCCAAAGACTTAGGCTTTGCTGATTCCTTTTTTAATTCGCCAGATATTATCAGATTATCCTTTATGTGAATGGCAGTGGCTTGAGCGAGAATCAAGGTGGCAACCCGCTCTTAAAGGAGCAAGAAACTAACTTTTGAGCTCATGGCGTTTACGAAGAAACACTTTTGATTTTCCGGCGTTGGAAGCATGGCAACCGGGACACGGTTGATTAGTGCATTGAACCGGGCGATAAAATCGCGCATGGTCTCATTCGCCTCCTTCTTTAGGTGAGTGATTCGTGATAATAATGCAAATGCATCCTCTGAAGGCTTATACCTGTCTTCGAAAGGATCCCGCAAGGTTGCCCAACTGGTGATAGATCCGGCTGGCAAATGCTGAAACCTTTTCAGCTGCAGGCCCTTGAAGGGTTTCCAGAAAAAGGTGAACCGACACATCTTCATGAGTCACGTCCAATATACTACACGACATGATGAATGAAGATATGTGGGAATCCGTGCTTTGATTTCCACTCCCGTCAAATTTAGGAAAATTCTTTCGATTTCCATGAGGGAGCGCATGAACTGGATGTGGTAAAGCCAAAGGACCCATCGCGTTACCCCATGGAACCGCCATTTGAAAATCCGGAAAGAGGACACGAGCTGGAAGTGTAGTTCTACTGAGTAGCAAGGCACTACAAAGGGACGTAGATGCTCCTTGTAACAAACTTTTTTCTTCGTGGAGGTGAGACGCTCCTGGATGACCGGCTAGCTGAGCTTAGCGCTGAAAAATGTGCCGGTGTTACGCTGAAATTGTGCCTCTGAAGCAGATCGAAAGTAGGATCAGCTTCTCCACGGGCTCTCCTGCTGTGCGTAAAAGGTTCACTCGCCAGTGTACCTTCCCGATTTGCGATATTATGGCGCAGATTCAAACCTTATTTTTGGTTGTACTTGCTGATTTTCTGGTTTTTCTAACAAAAACCAGCAGCAAATACTTTTCTGAATATTCAAAATTATCCTCTTCAGAAAACCGATTGTGGTTAAATGACAGATGACAATGAGGATAAAAATGGCAGGGAAGATAGTAAGCTGATTTTTGGATCTGATTTTGACTTTTTCCAGAGAGTTTCAAACTTTTTGCAAACAGTCAAAAACTCATATCTATGGCAGAATACTGATTTTTTTTTAAAAACTCAGCGAACTAAAGATCTTTAACAGGACCAGATCTATGACTCTCAGAAGAAAATTTTTCGATTTGAGCGCTTTTGCAATTTTTTTGGATTTTTACAAAAAGTCCAGGTTTGCAAACAAGCAGCAATCTGCTGATTTTTTCTGATTTTTTATCTTACTACCAGCATAGATCTGACAGATCTATTTGTTCCCCAATAGAGTTGCCAAAAACTGTTGGTCCAAAAATCTGTCGCTTGGACAGATCTATGGATAGACGAGCAAACAGTGTGCAGGGCTTAGCCCCTCTTTGAGTCAGCAAAGCGAAACTGGTTTATTGCTATTCTACCAGCAGGAATCTATGCAAGTCTCACAGATTCTGCCTTCGGGGGTTTGGGATCTCATCCCAGTAGAGTGTTTCAGGCTGCGAAAAGAAAGGAATGAAAGAGGGAAAAAAGAAAGAACAGATCCGAAGGAAGAAAAGAAATGAATTCCAAAGCAGAAAGGTCAGAAGATTTATGTTTTTGGGTTGGTAGTAAACAGAGCCAATCCTACTTGCATAAATAAACAAAGCAATACTGATGAGCAAATGACAGAAAAATAGGTATGAATCCAACAAATTAAACACACACAGATCTAATGTAAGAAAGATCTAATGCATAACACAGCTATTGAGCACAAAGTCTTAATATTTTTATTACTGTTTTCTTCTATTACAAGAAAGCTCAAAGTCTTTCTCTCCTCACTTCTATTTTCATCTAAAAAATGTTCACCCCGAATACAACAAGTATTCTAGTATTTATAGAAAAGAGGAGGAAAGAAGGCAAAAAGGAGCCAACCACCTATTTACAAAGATATTTACAAAATATCTAAAAGTCATGTTGACTTTTGACAACTTGATGGATGACATCATCCCATGATGCAACATGGATGATGTCATCATTTGTACCAACACACTTCAGATATTTCAACAAGAAAGTCAGAGAATAGAGAGAGGAAGAAGAAGAAGAAGGAGCAGCTACTCGTCGTCATCATCCTGCGGCTGAAAGGGGGTTGCCTGCTTCTGATGTTGCTCAGGAGATGAAATATGGAACTGAGTGTGGTATTCCAAAAACTTGCTAATCATTGGCCCAAATTGATCCTGAGAAGGATCCTTGTGCAGTTTGCTGATCGCCTCACAAGTTTCCCGCTCATCTATGAGCTTCTCTGGGAGTTTGGAATAATCCTTCTCCTCCTCAATGAGGAACCCGATGAAGTCCCTACAGGCCAGTAGGTTGTTGATAGATTCAGTGTCGAATGTGACCTTTGGGCCCGTTCCTTGAGAAGCGATCTCCTTGAAGATCCAGATAGTTTCACCAGCTGACCTAAAGGTGAAGGAAGGAGTGAGCAACCCTGAAGACATGTTGAGAACAATTCACTCCATTTGATGCATCACATGCAGGGCCTCTTCCTTCACCTTGTCGATTTTCTCCAGAATAAATTCAAGCTGATCTATCTGATAGTCCAGAGTGGACATGGTTTTGTTGAGGGCCCTTGAATGGCCGAAGACACCGAACTTGACCAGATCTTCAACTGAACAGTCGAACATTTGTTGAAAGGTCTCATGTTGGAGTCTAGCATGATCCAACTCTTCTGATATGGGCCCTGCTAATACTTGGAGCTCTTTGTTCGTCTTTCCGATGTTCAGATACAAATTGATGAATTCAGTGATTACTCTTTCACCGTCCTTGAGGATCTGGCTCCTCCAAGCAGAAATGGCCATACCCTGCTCACCAATCTTTGAATATTCATTGATTTTCTCCTGGTTGAGAAGCTCAGGAGTCTCGGCGGCAGTCGTGGGAGGTGCACTACCCATCTTCTGTAAGGCTTGGAGTAGATATTTGTTCTGCTCCTTCAGTAGCCTTTTTTCTTCTTTTGTTTCTTGAAGCTTCTGACAAAGGGCGTCGACTGCGGAAAGAGCTCCCCTCTAGAGACTTTCAGAAGACGTCCCCATTGTGACTTGGGTCACAGTAAAATCTGCCGGAGATAGATCCTTTTTATCTTTGAGGGGATCGGGGTATGCAATTTCCATGATCCTCTCACCTGTAGCACTTTTAGAGAAGCGTGCAACAGGCTTCAACTTCTTTGTCCCTTTGGCTGGAATTACTGAAAAGTCCATCGGAGCGATGGGAACTTTCCTCTTTAGCTGGCTCAGCTGCTGAGAGATCCATGCTGGTCCTATAGAAGAAGGACCAGAGACAAAGGAGGGGGCAGCCGCAGTAGAAGAGGGGAAAAACGTAGAGACACGCGGCGGCAGCATTGAGAGAATAGCCGAAGAAGTGTCCACGGGAGGAAGGGAAACTGCAGCTGCAGAAGACATAGGAAGGGAAGGGAGCTCGGAGATGAGGGAACAAATGGAAGAAGACAAATCAGCGAGGGAGGAGAAGATAGACGAAGAGGCGGGGGAAATAGTAGAAGAAGGGGAAGAGGACACGACCAAAGGGATGGTCGCTTGAGTCACTCGAGGAGGGAAAGGAAGAGAAGAAGAAGGGATAGAAAGGACCTCTGTTGTTGTAGCAGTGCCGACATCCTGAGTGGATGGGCGTATGGGACTATCCTCTGCTGCTTCTTTCTCTAGCGAATCAAGAGTTATCACTTGTTCCGGCTCTGTGGAAGGAGGACTTTCAGGAGTCTCCTCTTGGGTGGTACTAGACTCACCCTCTACACCTTTGCCTTTTAGCTGCTTCTTGGACCTTGGAGGTGCATTGCCCAATGGGGAGGTTGTGAAATCTACTCCGAGGTAGATCAGCCCGTTCATGCGGCACCAGTGCTCTGTTCTGCGCATAGTCTCCTTGACCCTCTCCTCAATTGTTTGAGGAGCCTTGCTTCTGTCAATGGCCGGGAAGGGCCAATCATCCCCTTCCGTGTCATTATACACCTTGTCTACTTCATCTTCCGTAGTTTGGAAGCCTTTGGGGACAATGGCCACTCCGTATTGAATAATTTCCGCCAATGCTAAGCGAGAATGATCCTTTCTTCTGAGTTCCACCTCGTGGATGACGTCAATGTAAATATCCTCAATTTGAGGGACGTGGATAGGATCAAGCTTAGCCCTTGGCAGGTAGCCCCTTGGGTCAAAGGTAGGCCTGACTGGGAAGTCATGTTTCAAATTTAGCAACTCCAGCTCTGCGAACATTTCCTTCGCCTTGTGATGGGAGGAGCATGTGTACCGGCCCACTGTGAGGGGGAAAGGAGTTCCACCCTTCTTCCTTTTGAGGCATTTCTCATGGTATGTGACCAGCTGCCTTGATAGCTCTAGTAGAATCAGCCTAGGTCCAGCATACCTCGGTAGCCTGGTTGGTTCGCCCAAGAAGTTGACCGCCCTCAGATAGGTAAACGTAGGAAACTGAGTGAACAGGGCCCCCCACTTCTCCACGATTGACACAATGTTTTTGGTCGAGCGACCATGAGTCAGATTTGGCCTCAATAGGTAGATGATGTGATAGAAGAATACATCATTGATTTTGGCGAATTGGGCGATGCTATTCTCCAGCCTCAATTCCGGATAATGCTCATATATTTTGACCTGAGGCCAAATTCCATTTCGTGCTAGGCCCGGATAATCCCTCTCTGACGCTGCAACGTAGACCACGTAGTAGTTCATATGGAATACTCCCGTTGTGCTGAACTGTTGTAGCTGCTCAGAAATGGTGCTGCTTATGATTTCCCCCCAGCAAAAGCGCTGATCGGACAAATTTTTTTTCATTGTCTCCAAGTACCTCAGCATCCATTTATGGAAGTAGTGGGCGTCCGAAAGCCCGAAGACCCTGCTCAGGAAAGTAATAGTATCACTGAGCTCTTCTGAGAAATCACTGCGGTGGATAATCTGGGGCCACCAGGTTACAACTTTCTTGTTCTTCAAGTAGACTTCGTTCATCAGTTGCATGTATTGGTCTTCATTATCTTCCCAGGCCTTGATGCACTCTTCTTGGCTGACGGCCACAAAGTGCCGGTGGTGAGGGATGCCAAGTATCATCTCAAAATGATGGGAAGTGAGGTTTATAACTACCTCGCCCTTGTTGTTTTCGACACATCTCGTGTCCTTGTTATAAGACTGGGCAACCACCATCATGAATTCGTTGTTGACTGTGCTGACGGGGATTCCTCCGGCGAAGTGCAGGGCACTGCCTATCAATTTGTCCATCCACGGACTCCTTGTAACCTTCTGAGTTCTAACCCAGAATTCTTCCATGTCAATGTGACCCAATTCTGAGTCTCTGACATCCATACTGCATTCAGCTTGTGATTCGGGCATCCTAACCCTCTGATATTTGTATTTCATCTCTTCTTCTGTCAGCTTAGCCTTTCCTCTTGGTTTGGTGGGTTTCTTGCTTGACGTAGACATGTGTTCTTTCGAACTCAGTTGCTGATCTGCATGAAGAAGAAGTGAGACCCAATCCAAAAAGGTTGAATTAGTCATTTGATCTTCCATTGGAATGCTAGCAGAAGAAAGAGTTAGAGATTTTAAGGCTCAGGGCGCAGGGCGCATGAAAAATGTAATTTGCAGGCCAAATAGATAAGGCGCACAGAAAAGGAGTGTTGCAGAGGCTAAACTGGCGCCAAAGGCGCATGGCACATGGATGTTGCAGATTGCATTTTATATAGGGCGCACAGGAAACGCGTGTTACATTGAGATTTTGTGCGCCCTTTGGCGCATGGGTGTATCGTGTAGCAAGGACTTTTCGTGCGCCAAAGGGATATGGCGCGGCGCACGAAGGGTTAACACAACATAATGTTGTTGTAGTCGGGGATGCGCCTGTGCCTCTATAGTTTCATACTTGCGTAAATATAACTCGTGTAACATGGGAGCTGGGTGCGCCGATTGCCGCATGAAAAAGGGATGCAACATGGATGAACAACGCGCCAAAGGGGCGCGGGATTGGCACTTGTAGCACACGACAGAGGAGCGCCTTGAGGGCGCATGAGTTCATGATGCAGCAGGCAGAAAGGGCGCGCCATTGGTACGGGTTTTTCTCATTTAACAAGGCGGGTAGATGCGCCGAGGAGCGCAACTGTTTTTAGCGCAACAAGACGCGCCAGTGAGCCAATGTGAAAAACAGAGCCTCTCTTTGCTCAACACTTTTTCCTTCTTTCCTCCATTTCAAAGATTGCTTGGAGATATAAGGTTTTAGAAAAGATATTTTCAGACCAAGTTCTTTCAAAACAACACCCTCTACCAGCAGATCTGGAAAGAGGGAGGGAAAGGAGGAGGAAAAGAAGAAAAAGACAAGGCAGCACAGGGGGGGCTAGCTCAACATATTTCTATTTAATCAAAACAACAACCAGCAAGCTAAAACTAGACCATGAAAGCACTAAAAACCGAAAGCACACAACGCATGAGGGAACAAGAAGATACTCTTACCTGGATATATAGCAAAAAGTTTCAATGGGTCCACAGGGTGATGAAAACGACGGAGCAGAGGCTGACAAGTTCAGAATGATCACGTGCTCGACAAAAAGAATGAAAATGACATTGGGCGCGCACTGATATATATAGAAAAACTTGTCATCAATGCGCCAACCACTTTTGAAATGGCGCATGAAAGTTTCTGTCGACAGGGGGAAGCGTGCGCCCTTTGGCGCACGAAAGTATTTGACAGCAGAAGATTGAGCGCGCCTTTGGCGCACCAAAATCATTGTCGACATAAAGTTATGTGCGCCCTTTGGCGCACCAAAGCATGGTGTTGCAATGATATTATGTGCGCCTTTTGGTGCAACAAGAGTTGTGTCAACACAGGCGCATGCGCCTTGGCGCACGCAAAAGAGTCTCAACTTCCTTTGGCGCACTAAAAGATGTGTTAACATAAAAAACCATGCGCCAAAGGCTTTTAAGGGGGCGCACCAAAAGTTAGTGTTACAAGGCAAATCCATGCGCCCAGCCAAAAAAAAGGCTCAGAAAGACTAAGTTCGAAAACTAGATTTCCCGGGAAGGGATTTTAAAACGTTTCGAACGCGGGGGATCCCTAACGAGGGATCGGAACAAAATTTTCGGTATGGTTATCGGTAAAATTGCCCTTGTCAATTTTACGGGATAACAAATTAGAATTTACAAATTTAACCATTTTGGCCAAGGTTTTAGGATGGGTTTGATAGAACCCTGCCTCAGAAATCTGAATCTTGGTCATTTTAAGATGTTCTATAATGTTAAAAGATCTAGACATGGATGGGGAATCACTACTAGGATTAGGAGGAGATTTTGATCTATCAGCTTTATCATTTGTTGGACAAGAATTCTTAGAAGCAGAAGTAGAGGGAGAAGGACTACCAGAGCTTACCTTTTGGGTGGAAGTAGTAGGCATAGGAGCTCCTCTTCTTGCAATCACCGGGATGGTGATGGGGTACTCCTTGGATCTTTTTGTAGGTTACACCACTTTTTCCTTTTTGTTAGTCTGCTCCCGGGTCATAACAACATATGACTCACTGTTCATATTAGCCACTACCTCATCATAGTTATCTTCATCATCCACATCTTCAGTGGTGAGGAAATGAACTCGAGAACCACCAGGATCCTCTAGTTCTTCATCAGCTTCCTCTTCTTGTTCATCATAGAGCCAATTTTCTTCCTCGTCATCAAGGTCAAGAACATCATAAGTAGCATTGACAAGCACCTTGAGGGGTGGACCTTCAATGGTCAACCTGGTTTGAGAAGAGGGCAGGTGGTTCCTAGGATGAAATTTCTTCCTTGGAACATCTTGATATGGAGCATACTAAGCCAATTGTTTCTTGATGGCAATGAGGTCATTAGCTAGCTTTGGCACCAATTGATCAACATTACCTCCAGGAAGAGAGGAAGAAGAAGATGATTTGGATTTGAAAAACTCCCTTTTCAGCTTGTTAGACATGATCAAGTCATCTTCCACACTGACATCCAATCTATGATCAGCATCCAAAAATGTAAGATTTTCTCTCCTTAGGGCATAGCTTACTTCCGACAATTGAGCATTCAAGAAGAAACACTTCTGAATCTGATCAACATGCCTAGTATTTAGTGGAATCTTTTTAATCAACTTGTTGAACTTGGCCACAAATTATCTCATTGGCTCATGTGGCTCCTTCTTGATTTTATAAATTTGAGCTAGCAAAGCATGCACATCTTTAACAGGTTTGAACTGCTGCTCAAATTCAGTCCTCATAATAGTCCAATCGGTGATGGTCCCAGTAGGAAGATGGTAAAACCAATCTACAACATTGTCTTGCAAGGTCTCCACAAACAGCCTAATAGAGACATCCTCATGTTCAACTCCAAGGACCTCAGATGCAACAATGAAGGATGCAATATGTTCATCAGGGTGCACTTTTCCATCACCTCTAAATTTGGGAAAATTCTTTGTGTTACCCCTAGGTAACTCATGTAATGGTTGAGGAAGAGCCAGAGGATCAACTCTTTATCCCCAAGGCCAAGGTACTACCATCCTTGGAAATATTTCTTGAAGTGGAACTCATGCATCAACAATAATTAGGGCACGAAGATTAGGGCTACGTTGTGCTTGAGCAATGCTACTACTAGAAGCTCTGTCTTCACCATAAAGTTTTCTTGTGGAAGGAGCTCTTCTATTTATTCTTGTTAGAGGAAGTTGAAAACCTTGTTGATCTAGGAGTTGAAATTGGGAATCTTCAATTCCAAGATCCCTTCTACCATGAGTGTATCTTAGAGTCGCTAGATTAAAGAAATGATCAAATTAGTTGTTCTTTTTAGAAAGGATTTTTTTTGAACAAATCCCCAGCGGAGTCACCAAAAACTGTTGGGTTTCAGATTTTCACTTGGAATGAAACCACAATCATGGGACAAGCAAGTCCCTCCTCTTTAATGGGAGAGGTTCCCTTATTGAAAGCAGGGGAAAAACCTATGTACAAATACACAATCTTTCATTCAATGGCAGTTTCCCGATATCTTGAAATGTGTTTTATGCATGAGAAGTTATCAATACATGAGGATAGAAGACTTGAAGAGAGGAGGGAGGCAAAAGAAGACAATACTTTCAGGGAAAAGAGATGGCAGAGAAAACCCTTATATGTAATGAGCAAATGAGATATAGAGTAGAACCATTCATGTTTATAACAAGAAAAATCTGCAGAATAAAATTTCTTGAGATTGTATAAACTAGAACAAAAAGTTTCTAAGCATGCAAGGATTAAATGATTCATAGATTAGAGCAAGAAGGAAAGATAAAACAGAGGAAAAAGGGGAAAACCCTTGTATTGATATCTTCCAATTCGAAATTACAGTTCAAGAATATCAAAATTCCCAACCCCGTACAATGACTTTGAAAGCACCTAAAATAGCTTGCAAGAGATGGTTACAACTTCCTGAAGCAAATAAGAAATAGTTACAATTCATTCCAATCATTCGTGAACTTTTGATTTCTTGATTCACAAAGAAACATTAATGGCAGAAAAACCAGGTTTTCAAATATACGGTCATTATATTATTTCACCAGTTAAAATATGGGCCATTCATTTTGCTATTACAACTTTAAATTTGGGCCGCCCACGTGGACGAAATTGACTGGAGCGGGCCTACAGATGCCTTTTACATTTTTTTTCCTTTGAAGTTGTGCCAAGCTAACATGTGGAGAGCTCCGCCAGTTCTTTTATACTTAGCCGGTTCGGGGCTATTTCCTGCTTGACTTATGTTGACCCCTAGACACATGGATAGCTAATGCTCATTTGATTTTCCACTTTGGAAACGCCTCTTGAAATTATGCTGAGCTGATGCATGGCTCCTTTTGTCGGTCTTGGAATTTTTAACGGCCAACTTTGTCTCTCTATTGAATTTGACCATGTGGTGAGCTGGCACTCATTTGGAGATTGACCCTTTGATTTCACTTCCGAAATTGCATCGTTGAGGCACGTGGAGAATTCCATCGACCTGCCCATACTTAGTCAATTTTAACGATTGGCTCTTTCTCTTTTTTGGACCTGGGACACGTGGAGGACTGGTGCAAGTTTGAGAACTGCCCCCGGCTTTGACTCTTGAAGCTACACCGATGAGGCATGTGGCGGCATCCGTTGAACCTTCCATACTTAGACGATTTGGGCTTGTTCTTCCTTCATTTTAAACCTGGGACACGTGGAAAGGCTGTGCTTATTTGGGGACTATCCCTTGGGCCCTGCCCCTAGAGTTGTGTCATTTAGACACATGGAGGCTTCCATTGTCACTTGAAACATGGCCATGCCACATCCAATCAGAGATGTCCACTTAATACTCGTGGATGCTAGGGCAAAAATTAATGGGGAAGATACGTCTGTCATTCCCGATTGTGGGAAGAAATAAAAAGAAGGGAAGAAACTTCACCATTACACCTAAATTTCAAATTTTTCTCCATTGAATGGGAAAACTAAAAAAAATGCTAGGCTCGATGTGATCCAATACTCCAAGGTACCAACTCAATTTTTTCAAAACTTGACTTTAAAAGAGGCAAATTTTGAGGGCGACAACACTATTAACGCATGGATAATTATGAAAATTTTTGTGCCTATCTATAAATACACTCAATTTGATAAAACACATCTTAAAACCATACATAAGTGTATGCATTAATAAAGACACTAACATGCACTTAAGATGTACTTGGTAGAAGGAAGAATGGCTTAGTCATATAAATATCCATCCTTGATGACACCTTCAATTACCCCTAAAATTTGAATGTTGCTTCTCAAGAAAAGGGTTTTGTGAAGATATCCACAACTTTTTTTTTTTTGGAAAAGTTTGAGGTCAATGACTTTATCTTGTATAAGTTGTTTAATGCAATGAATGTGTATCTCAATAATCTTGGTGCATTAGTAATCAAATGGGTTATGAGAAATGTGGATGTCACTCTAATTTTCACACCAAAGTGTTGTGGGTTGAGCTTGTAGAAATACAAATTAAAAAATCATATGTTTAATTCAAATTTTCATACATCTAACAAAACCATCTACACAATACTAAACATTTATAGTAGATAAATAAATAGTGTATTAATTATCGTAAGATAATATCATGGAACATGTCATAAGAGTATACATGTATCCTTTATTTGACTTGTGATAATTGGGGTCACCTTCCTACTATATATTTGTGCACCCTCCAAATTTTTCATTGCCACTTGAATATGAAAAATGAATTTTAGCCACCTAACAAATAATAAATCTAATTATCTTTAGTATATAAAATATTCCTATATATTCATTTGGTTGATCTTATATAGATCTCATGGGGTCCTCATAGTAACATGACACTCATCAAGTAGAAATATATAGGTAAAGACTAGTATGAGTTAAATAGAGAAAGATTCCAAAAAATTGAATGTACAATTTGTGTCATGAAATAAAGGAGAAAAACATAAGTAAAAATATTGACCCCAAATTGAAAAGAAATCGGATCCAACTTACAGTAGTCTATCTTTAAGTGGTGGTTAAGTATATGGAAATCGGGGGCTAAAATGTGGCTTAAAACGTGATTTTGAGGGACACACAGGGGGTTTGAAAAAGTGCATTCATGCGTTAATTTCTTGGGGTTGGTAATCACCAAACAAAAATCACATACCCATTATTCCTAAATCTAAGGAAAGTGTACACTTTATAGTGCATGTGTTCCTAAATCTAAGGAATGTGTATGTGTTCCAATTAGTGTTTTTTTTCAAGATGTTAATAATATATAATTTATTAAACATAATTCATTAGGGCCTGTCTACGCCTTATGGAACTAGTATCACAGCTCTATGAGATAGGATTTAGAAGATAGTTTTCTAAAATCTAATCTCTTTAGTACATAGTTATTTTTTAGGATTTCAACATTGAACCTAAATCTGTTTATAAGGCTGTAAATTTTATAATTGATGTATTTTTAAAGAAAATTAAAAGTCCATTTGTATGTTTTAAGGACTTTCATATTGGTTTTCATCATTAATATGAGTTTTAGATGTGTCAAAATTATATTTTAAAAACCTCACAACATGCAAAGTTAACAAAAAATGCTCAAATATGTGGAATCATGGTGAATTTTTGCATGACCATATAATTGAAGTGTTTATTTCATATTGGAGTCATGGTAGTATCGTATTATGGATGCGTACCTTCATTATAATCCTGGAACATGCATATTCAACAAACCCACTCGATTAATCCTCAAAATAAACAATGTAAGGTAGAAACCTTAGTTGTCATCCACACACACAAATAATTCTTTGAGCCTCGTTGTATAGATAAGAAATAATAAGGGTAGGAAAATAAGACAATCTATCTAAGTACCCCATGACATCTTCATTTTTTCAATAGAAGAAAAAGAGTGCTTCCATCAATATGTAACTTTCAATAGAATATGTGGTACAAGTTGGTGGAAATGTGCAAAATATTGCACACATCCATTTCCTTTCCATGGTCGATTAAACTCAAACCCATTATCATGATTTGTCCTAGCAAAATTAATTACACTCCGAGCTTACTTGGGGAGGAGAAGAAAAGATGAGTGAAGTGTCACATACTTCACAAATAATCAAATATACATCAACATTAAAATAAATACATTTCAAAGATCCTTTTGTGTTGTTATGAAGACACCATTGAAATAAATTTTTAGATATGGCCAATACAACATTAAAATAATTCTGTGCATTGCGAATAATTTTTTTTATTAAATTTGTAGGAGGGAGATTGAAAAACATATAGTTGTTGGGTTTTATTTCTTGTAATATACATTTAATACTCGAGTATTTAACAATGGTGAGATGAGTTGTTTTGTGCAATGTCATCATTAATTGTAGTCATGAATCCTTATGTTTAGATTTTTTTATTTGTGATCATAATTGTTCTGAAACAATGACAATAGTGAGATTTTATATTATCGACATCAAGTGTAAGAGAGTCAGTAAGATTTAATGAGATTTTGGTTAGAAGTAATATAATGCCATGCAAAGTCTTTATAACTTACACTAGACTTTTTCATGTTGTTTAAAATAAAGGATGGAAAATTCATCTATGTGCTAGAGATGGAATGACATTCGACAAAAAATAATCATCTTGAAGATATATAAATATGTAAATAAAGATTTCATGATGTGAACATGGTAAGAATTTGGATTTAAACAATGATGTTGAGGACTCCTAAGTGACTGTATGCAAGGAATTGGAATTCCAATCGTACACTGGATTGATGGAATTGCGATGTATTCATTGGGAAGGAGTTATGGTTAAATATGGGGGGTCAATTTACAATCAACATCACTATTGATTGATCCTATAGTGCCCAATCCTCTTCGACAATTATTATATTTTGATTTCAATTATTGTTGGCTATAGACATGGATATTATTGTATCATTTTGATTTAGCATAGATGTTAGATGATAGAGATATTTTGACTATTGATGGCATTGTGATTCATAGTAATGAATTTGTGTGGATTCTTAGATACATAGAGATATATTATAATATTTATGATGATGATGTGTTGTTAGCATATGTATTTACTGACATTTGGAATTCTCATGATGTTGATTATGGTTTAGCATTTTAACTGATCTCGTGATCCTTGTTGATATTGATGAAATGGTAGAATTGAGATGTTGTTGAAATTTTTAGACAAATGATATCATTTTTTAGTCTGAGATGATGATTTAGTTATATGAGGATGTTTATTGATTTGCATGTGCGTATATTTTATCTTCGATGTATTCCTGTGGCCACGAGGCCAAAAGAGGTACTGTGTGATTTTGCAGGTAATTATATCACAACAATAAAAAGGGTATTGGAGACCAACCATAGCGGAATACTGGATGGATACAACAATGGTAACCATGGAACCTTGTGTAATGTGGGTATGTTTGTGTTAATTGTTGTTAGAGGGGTCCCCATGGGGAGATGACCTCCAGATTGTGACCAAGGGATTTTTGTGTAATTATTTCCCTTTTTCGTTTAATTTAATTGTGGAGTATGTGATTTTATTCGTGTTGTAATTGATTTTTATCATTGTTGATTAATGTTCGTTAATTAAGTGGATTTATAATGTTTATTAAGTTAATTGGGGATGTGACAAAATAGGGCCATTTATTAGAGTAGTTGGTCCTTTGAAATCTTGTGATTTAAGTTGAGTGGATTTGACTTTGAGTTTTGTACGCCCTTCCTTACCTTGGGAAATTCGGATTTGGGTCCTTAAGGACCATTTTTTGGAGTCTTCTAGGACAAGCTCAAGCTTGTTCCACACCTCTTAAGTTTCATATACCAACCCTACCTATGGATTTAGGTGTTAATAATATGGACCCCATTAAGTGTTTTTTAAGGTAAAAAGTGACATTTATTGCACTTTTCTTACATGGGTTTTAAATTATGTCCTTAGGGGGTGTGGGTTCTGAATTGTGTGTGTAAGAGGCTTGTAATTTCTCTCAACCACCACATTTTTTGTGCACTTAGGGTTGAGGTGTTGAATTATGATGTAGAGTTGAAGATAAGTGATGCGGAATCCTACATTGAGCCACCTCACCCTCATCTTCCCTTTTTATATATATGCAACTTTATTTGTTTGTTTGGGGGTTACTTCATTTCATTTTGTGCTCTTGTATTTTTGGAGTTGGAGGTAATTTTGGGAGTGTTTAGTTGAAGTTTTAGATCTTGTTGGAGTTGGATTGAGCTTGAAGGAGCATGGAGTGTGACTCTTTGATCAAGTTCTTACCATGGAAAGGTAGGAAGCTACACCCTTGTTTTAATTTTTTTTATTTTTATATGTGTATATTTGTATGCAAGTTGAATGGTTTGTATGCTTGTTTGGATCATGGGTATAATGCCTAAGTATGGTGTAGGAGAAGGCTATGGGGATTTTATATGTAAGGGAAGCATAATATTTTGTTTCATATTTTTTGGAGGGAGTTGGGTTGGGTGCCCCACCTTTTCATAAGAAAAATGTTTTCATCTTCTTACTTACAGTTCTTTTGAGGGAGACATAAGAGATTGTAGGGAAGCATAAGAGAATGTGGGAGGCATAAGAGGATCTTGAGGGAGGCATAAGAGTTGTGTAGGGGTTTGAGATTTATTTTTTTGGAGGATTTTAATGTGGGCACCTAATCTAATTGGGAGGCATAAGTGATCTCCCCATAGATCCTTTCTTCATTGGCTTTGCATTTCAAGCCTCAAGTATTTGAAAGTTGCATTCTTGTGATTGTTTCTTGTGTTGAATGAGTGTTAAATGGTTGTGAAATTATGTATGTCATGTTTAAGCATTGTGTTGTTTCCATGAGTTGGATCCATCCATTGCATTATGGTTGGGGATAGGAGGCCAATGAGGAGGATAAATAAACTCAAATGAAATTGATACCTGATAGATTGGATAAGATCCGAAGATGTAGATGGAAAGAATGCTTGATGGAGACAAGATGGGTGCACATGAACAATCCTACAAAGTAGATCCAAGAAACCTGTGATGCACAAATCCTTGGCAGAAAAAGATGACGTTAGACGATATATGGGTGAACTACCTGGAAAGTGGGTCCGGGAAGCAATGAGCTTCCTCGGCGGATGTCAGTTCACATTTTCAATCAAGAGTAAAGACATACATGATAAAATATGTAAGAAAATATTTAGGTTTTCTGATTAAAAACAACAGACAGAATGTAAAAACCACAGCAGAAACTGAAAGAAAGTAGGAAACTGTAAAAATAAAACTGAAATTGTGTTACCTGAATTCTGTACCCCTTCTACAGACTGGTCTTCGATCAGACTGATCAGCGTCTTATTTGGGTCGTGTCGATCAGATAGTGATCAGTGTCAATTGTTTGGGTCGGCGTCGATCAGACAGTGATCGGCGTCGATTGGACACACAGGCAGACAGAAGGCCAGAGAGTAAAAGAAGAAAGCAAACTAAGCTAAAATGGATTAAACGTAAGACCAGATTACTGAAGATTGATCAGAAAGTAGAGATTGAAGATAGAAAAGGGGATCTGAGGTAGAAATTGATGGATTCTAACCCAGAAACTGAAGAAAGGCCCGATCAGTGCCGATTTGGATAAACCGAGCGTTGATTGAAGACTAATCGGATTCGACCAGACTGGATCGGTGTTGATCGAAAGGAAATTACAGAAACTAACAAAGGGGAATACCTGAAAAATGCTTGATTGATGATTGATGATGACCAAGGGAGCTGTGGAGACCCGCAAGAGCTGTAGACACGTGGACAGAGTAACAGTACACCTCTCAGGGATTAAACTACACAAAACTCACTCTCTTTCTCTGATAATCTCTTTAATCACTCAGACAAAAGTAATCTCTAGGCAACCAGCTCTTCTGAATCTAACCAGAGAGGATCTCAGGTCGTAAATTTATAGTCGGCGCCGACCGAGATAAAATCGGTGCCGCTTCCAAAAAATCGGCGTCGATCGAAAATCATTGGCACCGATCAGGGAACAGACTCCCAAAGTGGCAAAAAGGAAATGAATTGGAAGGATAAGAATATTATCCCTCCGACTCAAATACGGGAAAAATCCCACTGCACGGTTTTAGGAGAGGAGAAATAGGTGGGATGGATGGATAATAATAGCACGGGAGGTTGGGAAGTGATATGGGGTAATAAGTAGTTGGAATAAATGTAGAAGATAGAATTACATGGTTAATGTTTAATTAACCATGGGTGAAATATAATGGAGTGGAGATAAACTTAGGATAGGTGTTTTAAATTAGATACTTAATTAATACCCTAAGGGAGAAGTGGTGATATAAAGGTGCCCCGGGTTACCCGAGAGGATAAACGAACCCAGGGGACACTAAATTGGGTAACCAATTTTAGGTGTCTACATTTGCCCCTTTTTGTCGAGTAACTTGTGATAAGCAATGCTGCGAGACAAAAACAAGGAGTTGGAAGAAATGAAGAATAGAGATGATGTGATCCCCCTCAAACTAGGGATGGGGTGGCCCCAAAAAGGCCAACCGATCCCGAGTTTGAAAAAGGTAGATGAAAAAGAATAGAAGAGAGGATGCCCCAGCTAGATGTCTGGAGTAGATTTGATCATTGATGACGCACGTAAAAAACAAAAAAGGCAGCGACCTAAGGAACTCACATTGGTAGGGCAAACTAGATGGTCTTCATATGAGATGACGTAAGTGGCTACAGACTGGTGAGTTAAAGGTGACTGCAACATAGCAACAACTAAAGAGTGACACATTGGTAGGGACAACTAGACGGCCTTCGAACGAGATGATGTTAGTGCCTACAGACCCACTATCTTTAGGTTGCAAAAAAAATGTGAGTTACCCATGTACAGGGAAGAACTCAGAATGGGTGATAACACCAAAAATATGCACCAAAAGGTGAAAATAAGGTCATAACAATGATCAAATAAACAAGCCAAGCATCAATGCTTAGACAAGAAGGATGAAGTGATGGCCTTGAGAGGAGAGCCACCGTGAAAATCGACATATGGCCACTACAGTGGACTTTGTAATAGAACTACTGCCAGACTAGGCAGAACAGGTGTGCTATGGGTGGCACATGCAAAAGATATAATGATGAGATGCCCCAGGTGGGGAATGACAAGCAAAGTTATATGAGTGAGACGCACATGAGGCTATGCAAGGTGACCAGGTACAAGTACCAAAAATAAAGGCTTAATGATGGCGGCAATGTGTTACGGGTGACACATGCGTAAGACAGGATAACAGATGAGGACGAAGCGCATCCTGGTGGGACCAGAGGATGAAATATATCAAAATATACCCGATCGGCACCAATGGGATCCAATCGACGTCGACTACCCCTAATCGACATCGACCATAAAAATCGACACTGACCAAAATAATCGGCGCCGACCGCTCCAAAAACCTATAAGTATAGAAAAGGTGAATGGTAACGATTCATTTGCACTGCGACGATTGATTTAGAAAAAGTCAAAAATTGAATTTGAGCAACATGGAAGCTTCCAGAAGTGGTCAGAAGAGGAAGAGGACACGGCCAGGGGTAAGTGGTCCTTCCTTAGCTTCGTAGATTTAGTGTTTTTTCATGTTTTTTGTAGTAGGAGGCAAGAGGGATTTTTTAGTGCTCTGCCTCGTAGTTCGGCGTCTAATTGAAAAAATCAGGCGCCGATTAGAATGTGATCGGCATCAATTGTAATACAATCGATGTCGACCGGAAGTAAACGGTGTGATTGAAATGAGTCGGCACCGATTGAAAAAAAGAGTTATTTGGAAGCTTTTGAGAAAGATTTTGATGAAAGTTTAATGATGTTGATTTTGATAAATATGAAACTAATGACAATGTTTGATATGATGCAGGCACGAGAGGTCCTACACATGCGGGATGCTATTCCCGAGCTACTAGAGACTATACTACCAGATGTGACAGATGCTGAGTGGCACCATCTGGAGTTAGCCGGACTAGGGGGTTTCCGTTATTATAGGTGGGTACCCCGAGACGTGGAGCTCATGCAAGCATTGGTGCAGCGGTGGGATAGCCAGACCTGCACATTTTGGTTTCAGATGGGTGAGATGACCATCACCCATGAGGACATCTATAGGATCCTCAGGTTACCGATTACAGGGGACCTGATAGAGATCACCCCATGGAGTAGCAGAGGAGGGCCCTGGTATGATTATATGGGGACAGGGCAGATGATGTAGAGATAGTGTCCAGGGCTGTGAGGATAGCCTCACAGTACCGGCAGGATGACCCTAGGAGTAGATTGATAGCCCTGATCCAGATGGCTATCTCATACTATGCATTACCAGATTCTGGAGGTGGACGGTTCCCACTACTCCTGCTTGACTGTGTCTGTGATATCCTAGAGTTCATGCAGGTGTTTGCATTTGCTGATGCATTACTGGCACAGATATATTACGAGCTGTGGATGTATACCACAGGTAGGCGGACTGGGATAGATGTCAGTTTTGTGCTCCATTGCTGGGCATATGAGCATATATCAGTGATCAGGCCATCTGGGCTTCCATGGATGCCAGGAGCAGAGGGAGCCCTTGAGTATGGATTTTGACGATGGCGGGAAGACATGGCCCCAGGAGATACAGGGAGATCCACAGAGTGGTATTCAGAGAGATTCAGGACTCTGACACCAGCACAAGTGATATGGAGACCATACAGGGTCTATCCAATATGGGCCGGACAGGACACCCACCTGGTGGAGTTGAGACGTAGCAGGGTGGTCAGGGGCCGTAGGCCAGAGATCTTAGAGTGAGTCCCATTTATACGGGTGATGAGGTAGTTTGGTTTGATACAGATCATCCCGACTATATATATGCCATACAGACGGGATAGCAGGGAGACAGACCTACCTATACTGATCCCAGCAGATCCACTCAGGGAGGCCCCACCTCCCACAGATGATGATGATGATGCAGGAGTGGATGAGGGCTATGAGGCATGGTACCATGAGGAGCTGCCACGACATCTCCCAGCATCTACAGAGGTAGGTGAGGAGGATCTAGCAGCAGCACTAGAGAGACTTGAGGGAGAGCATGCTGCCTTGATACAGACACACCAGACTGCCCTCGAGGAGATTAGGACTCTGACAGAGGAGAGGGACACCTTGATACAAGAGAGAGACACCACTCATCAGGAGCGGGATACAGCGATCCAATAGAGAGATCGATATCACAGGCACAGGGAGGCCCTCAGGGCCAAATATGGTGATACAGGCACCACCTCAGAGTCAGGGGCATAGGGTGCGGTAGCAGGAGGACCACCACCAGCAGCAGTGCCATTGCGAGCACCTGACATGGTGAGTCTGAGTACCTATCAGGCTCTCCTTGCCGAGGTGAGATATTATGAGGATGCCCTGACACAGCACGCCCCAGATGTGCCTTGGTATGGAGCGAGGAGGAGGACAGTGACAGCTACTACTGGTGGTGCTTCGGAGGGTGCGAGCACCAGGGAGATCGAGGAGGTGGCAGGGCCATGGCAGCGGGCATCTCCAGCTCTGTAGGAGATGGTCAGGAGAGACATCCCAGACCGGAGGAGGGAGGAGGAGATAGTGTTTTCCACCTATCTGATTTTACTATATAGATGTGATACTTTGTAGAGATATACTGATGTAGCCTCGAGTTGAAGGCATTTTTCTTTGGATACGATGTATACGGCTTGATTGGAAGCCATACATTCTTTTGTACAGATAGATATATGTATATATATTCATCATTTTGTGTTATGTGATTGGATTCATGCATTTAATTTCGATAGATAGGGATGGATGTTATGGATAGATGTTATGTAATTTTGATGGATATAGATGAATGTTATAGATGATAGATGAATAGATGTGATTTGATTGATTTGTCATGGATAAATGGTTGATTAAATAAACATGTTTAAGATGTCAATTCAATTAAATGATATAGATAGATGGATTCACATGTGTTTTTAATACATGCTTTGATGTTTTTTAGATGAAGTAGATAAGATGAGCATAGATAGATGATAGATTTGATTGAGTAAATTAACATGTTAAATGTCAATTTAACTGGATGAACAACAAATAAACATGGGAAATGTCTTTTTGAAAGAAAGTGATGTAATGATATTATCCCTTAGAAATAAAAAGCACTACACCTAGATAGGAAAAAGAATGATAAGTTAGGCCCCTAACCGACCATAAATAGAGACCTTGATGGTAAATCGAAAGACGATGCACACAAGGCCATAGACGCGGATAAAATAAACCTGACACTAGTTAGTCACAAACCAGATCTAGGAGGTAGATAAGGATGAGAGATAAGTATGCATCTCGTCAGAACACATGAAGGATTAAATACATGCCCATATGGGGAAAACAGGATCTCCATATGATCGAAAAGGTCTCATATCACAGCTTCATGATTTTTTTCTTTTGATAGAAAAGCAAACTGATCGATGTGGGAAGTTTGCTAGATATAGAAAGACTGATCGATACGGGAAGTCTTTCAGAGATGCTAAAAAGTGAACAAACTGGCCAATAAAGGAAGTTTGTTACTATAAAGGCTGAAAATGCCATAAAACAAACAGTTGTCCTTCAAGGGAGCGTCTGTATTTTGATTTTGATGGTAGCCATCCTTCGAGGAATGGTCTATATTTTTTATTTTATTTGATAAGGCATGGATAGCTGTCCTTCGAGGGATCAGTCTATCTTTTGGGACTAGGATAGCATCTCTCTTCTTCTTTTTTTTTGAGCTTTGGAAGAAGCTGAGTTTAGACCAGATAGATCAGATAGAGGGGAAGAAAACGTATATAAGCACGTACTCATGCCCCCAAGTGGATTTGATCAAGATGAATACCTAGGGCAGATGAAGTAGTGATTAAGGTATTCCTACCATGAGAAGGAACAAATCCATAAGGAAAATGCCATGAGTAGAGCCGCGGGTACTCATATTTAAGGTATAAAAGAAATAACGCGGAGAACCACATAGTTCCGAATCACTACGAAATGCATGACTGGTTGTAGATGGATGAAAGATCTGTTTTGCGACTAAGATCATGTAAGATAGATTTTAACAGTAGAAGGGCCTTAGATGCAAAGCATTAAGAGGCTCCATTTCAGGTATACCATCCATGGAAGATAGGCAATAAGCCCTGGACCCATACTTATGAGTGATAACGTACGGTCCCATCCAGTTAGGAGCAAACTTACCACGTTGACTTCCGTTCCAGAGTAGTGACATTTTGGTTTTCTTTAAGAACAAGATCACCAACTTGGAAGTCACGCTGCTGTAAATGCTTGTTATAAGCATGCTTGACATGCTCAAGATAGACTTGATGATGTTCAAGAGCGTTAAGGTGACATTCATCTAACAACTCAAGCTGTGCTAGACGGTTTTGACGATAGTCTTCATCAGAGACAAACTCTCTGAGAGAGACGCGAAGAGAGGGAATCTGGACTTCCAAAGGAAGGACAGCCTCAGACCCATAGATGAGAGAGAAAGGAGTAGCGCTAGTAGGGGTACGAATGCTAGTCCGATAAGCCTAGAGAGAAAAAGGGATGTGTAAGTGCCAATCCCTACCAGCTCGACTAGTTACCTTTGCGAGGATATTACGCAAAGTTTTATTAGAAGCCTCAGCTTGGCCATTAGATTGTGGATAGTATGGAGAAGAAAAGCTGAGTTTAATATTGAAGGTGTCACAAAGTTTCTACAAATATTTGTTTTTGAAAGACTTTCCATTGTCTGTAACGAGTTTATGAGGAACACCAAAGTGAACAAATGATGTGTTGATAGACAAAATCAACAATAGGTTTAGCTTTGGTTGATGAAAGAGGAATAGCCTCCACCCATTTAGTGAAGTATTCTGTGGCAGTAATGATAGAGTGATGTCACTGCGAAGAGCATGGATTGATGAGGCCAATGAGATCAAGACCCCATTGTGAAAAAGGCCACAAATCTGCTGCAGGTTGCAAGGCCTGGCTAGGGATATGTGTGAGATTAGCGTGTTGTTGACACTTGACACATTTCTTGACATAGTCGCAACAGTCTTGATTAAGAGAAGGCCAATAATAGCCTAAACGTAGGATGCACTTAGCCACGGCCAAACCACCAAAGTGTCCACCACAGATACCATCGTGGACCTCCTGAATGGCTTTAGATGATTCAGGGGTTTTGAGGCACCGAAGAAAAATACCATCAAAGCCACATTTGTAAAGGATTCCACCCAGAATAGTATAGTGGTTTGCATGTTGGATAAAATATCTTCTGCCATTGGAAGTCAGATCTGGAGGAAGCACTGAATATGATAGATAATCAAAAATGTGTTGATACCACTCATCTTGAGTGTCGGTCATGACGGCGTTGATTGAAGTCAACTGCCTGAGATGAGATGGTTGGTCTAAACGCTGAACAACCACATAAAGTCGCGAGTCTTCAGTGAATGGAGGAATAAGCGAGGCTAAAGAAGCCATCGTATCTACAAATCAGTTTGCAGTGTGAGGAATAGCCTGGATAGTAAATTTATCAAAAGATTGAAGCTGAAAGAGAATGATATCATGATATTTTTGAAGGATATCATTTTTGCACTGATAGACTCCAGTGACTTGATTAACGATGAGCTCAGAGTCACCAAAGATGTCGATATGGTGAGCACCGAGATTAATGGCATTTTGAAGACCTAAAACGAGGGCTTCATATTCAGCCATATTATTGGTACATTCAAAGTTAAGCTTGTGTGCGACAGGGATAGGTGCACCCCAAGGAGGAATCATGACGAAACCTGCGCCTCCCCCTTGCTGACACTTGGACCCATCAAAGAAGAGTTTTACTTTAAATGGAGACAGACCAAAATTGATTTGTTGGATGTACTCATCTGGGAATTGAGTGAGGGGGACTTGAGTGTTCCGGAAGAGGAGTATCAGCTAATTGATCTGCAATGACCTGACCCTTGATAGATTTCTGTGAGATGAACTCGAGGTCAAACTCTATCATGAGCATGAGCCAATGAGTGATACGATCATTGTGATAAGGTTTCACATGCATTGTCTTGAGTGGATTGACACTTGTAACAATGTAGGTTTTATGATTAAGGAGGTAATGACGAAGTTTAGAAGTTGCAAAGAAGAGAGCACAACACAGTTTTTTAGCTTCAGAATAGCGTTTCATACTCATGAAGAGTGTGACTGATATAATAGATAGCCTGTTCTTTACCATTAGCATCTCGATGCGAGATCATGGCTCCCAGAGCATGGTCAGTCATAGAAATATAAAGATAGAATGGCTCCCCCTCGCGTGGAGGTGTAAGCACAGGTGGAGAAAGAAGATAAGCTTTGAGATCATCAAAGGCTTTTTGGCAATGCTCATCCCATTCAAAATGAACATTTTTATGGAGGAGATGATGAAAAGGTTGACAACGGTCTGAAAGCTGTGAGATAAAATGATGCACTGATTGAAGGCATCCTTGAAGACCACGGAGCTTGCTTTAAGTTGGAAGGGGGAGGCATCTCGAGGATAGCCTTTATTTTTGTGGGATCGACTTCAATGCCCCTAATAGAAATGATAAAGCCTAAGAGTTTACCAGTGAGAATGCCAAACACGCATTTAGATGGATTTAGGTGAAGACAAAAATGAATGAGTCTCTCAAAGAGAGGCGCAAGAATGAGAAGATGATCCTGATGGTGTTTGGACTTACCGAGGAGGTCATCGACGTAATCTTCTATAGTTTTGTGTAAGAGGTCATGGAAGATGTAGGTCATTGCACATTGATAAGTTGTTCCTGCATTTCTTAAGACCGAAGGGCATGACGCGATAACAAAAATTCCCCCAAGGAGTTATGAAGGAAGTCTTATGCTGGTCCTCTGGTGCGATGAGAATTTGATTATACCCAGAGAAACCATCCATCAGAGAAAGCATCTCGTGACCTGCAGTTAAATCCACGAGTTGGTCGATATTAGGTAGAGGGAAATCATCTTTCGGGCAAGCGAGATTAAGATCCTAAAAGTCAGTGTAAATTCAAATTTTCCTAGTAGCTTTGGTTACTGGTACTACATTTGAAACCCATTGTGGATAGTCAATGGGTTGGATGAAGTTGGCGGAAAGCAAGCGCTGCAACTCTTCTTTGACAAGGAGAGCTACACGAGGATGCATCTTATGTAGTTTTTGTTTAACTGGTTTGATGTTTGGAAGAGTAATGATATTGTGGACCATGATGTTAGGATCGAGGCCTGACATATCTTCATATGACCAAGAAAACACTTGGCGATGGTGGGAAAGAAAGGCGGTGAAGTCTCCTAACTCCTGTGGGTTAAGAGATTGGCCGACCTTAATGATGCGAGGGTCTTCAGAAGTCCCTATATTAAGGTCGACAGTGGCTTCATTGAGAAGCGTAGATGTGTCAGAAGGAATGGTTTTAGGAAGATAAGAATCCTCTACCCCCAGATAGGTAAGGATAAAATCATCATCCGCACAGTGGATAGTATTGATAGTGGGAGAGTCGTCTCCAACTATTTCAGGGAAGACTAATGGTATGGAAGTGGATTTTCCATTAGTCTTATAGGTCAGTGGACCTAAGGAAATGGTATTGACTAAAAAAAAGTTAGGTGGGATGGAAATGGTGTCATCCACATCAAGTGATGCTTCTGACCTAATGGGAGAAGATGGTTCCTCAATGGAAAGAGGCTCATCGAGAATGGTGACGGTGGCTTTTGAGAGAGGTTTGAACCCTAAACCAAATTTTTGATGTGGTTTAAGAGTTGGAATGGATGTGCAAGGTCATGCACACCCTGTTCATACTTTCCCAGGCCAAAGCCCTTCCATGCGCATCGATATAGATAAGTTTTTGTGAATGCAGGATTCTGTAGATAATCAAACCCTACCGAATAGGGTTTGGCCCTAGGAGGAGAATCCAGATGATAGTGAGGTGTATCAAGACCACCATAGATGAAGTTAGTCTATTGATTGGGTAGACCAATGGTGATAATGTGGCCAAGATCTGGTTGATATTCAGGTTGTTTATCTGGCCTACCATACTCATTAGGTTTGAGATGGGCGTCAAAAGAGAGAAGAGGAAGCTCTCCTAGTGAAAAAATGCTGCAACATTTCTTCCAGATTTTGTAGATCTGGTAGTTTTGTTGTAGGTATGGAAGAGGATGAAGCCTCATTAGGAGAATCAAGCATTCTCTTTTGGAGGGGCATAGACCCTGTGGTCATGTCACATTGTGCGGATGGAAAAGGGTCTCCTGGATGAGTATAGATTTTTCCCTCATACTGATATTTTATGCATCGATGGAGGGTTGATGGAACGCAATGCATTGTATGGATCCAAGAGCATCTGAGGATCATATTGTAGTGGAATTTTCCTTCAACAATGTAAAAAATCTCGTGAAGCAGTTTCTTGCCTACCCGAATGGGCAGGACCACAGTTCCTAAAGTAACCGCCAGCTGATCGTTAAATGATCGAAGGGTGAAAGGTGGTGGTGACACTATGTTCTTTGGTAACTTAAGTTGCTCAAATGTGTGGGAGGAAATGATGTTGAGTGCAGCACCACTGTCGATCATAGTGTGTTTTAACGTAGTGTTATTGATTTGAACTGTGATAAAGAGAGGAGCCTCTAAATCCTCAGAAGAAAGGGGAGGAATTTCAGAATCCTCGAAGGAGATGGTGGTTGACGGTCTATTCAATCCAAAAACCATCTCAAAAGGTTGGGGCTCATCTGAATTCACTGCAATACGAGTGCAGATTATCAATCAGAGCCTAGTGATGTTGGGGAGATGACTGAATGAGGTCAAAAAGAGACATTTTGACCAGGAGCATGGGTGAAGTTGTTTCATAACACTCTCCTCAATTGACATGGGAATCTAAGCCCAAGGTGAAGCATGAATAGAGACCTGAGGTCTTGGGGCTGATGAGGAAGGAGGAACTCCTTCGGGGGCAGTAGAAATGATGACTCGTGGTCGAGAGGCTATAGAAGATGATGGATTATCATACCGTTGTGTTCTAGTGGTGATACAAATTGTGTCGATTTGAGAAGGTGGAAGATCATCCAGAGTGGATATCAATAGAATTAGAGGCCTGAGTAGACCATTTCAGGCTCAGATGTAGTTGGGATGACAGGAGACACTTGTTCCTCCTCCTCTTCCAACAGAAGATCACTTTCTTCTAAGAGGCTGTTAATGACAGATTGAAGGGCTTTACATCCCTCGGTGTCATGACCTAGAGTGTGATGGTAAGCACAAATCAAATCAGAGTTGAACCATGAAGGTTTTACTCCTTTGGGATTATAGGGTTTGATTGGAGGAAGAGATATAGATGAAGATTGGATAAGTTGGTGAAGGATTTCAGTATAGAATCTGGTAGATGAAGATGTGGACAGAGGTGAAGAAGGCACCTCTTTAATCTTAGCAGACTGCCGAGGTAAAAGAACCTGCATATCTGGTTTGACAGTATTTTTAGGGACTGTTTTGCTTTTCTGGACATTGGGAGAAGCAGCCTTAGGTGCTTGAGATGGAAGCAAGTGAGGTAAGATTGATTTTAGTGGAGGAGGAGCTCCTAAGATAGATTTTGAAGATGACAAAGACGTGACAAGTGTTTTAGTCTTCGGAGATGAAGAAGGCTGCTTGGCTGAAATAGACGGTGATTTAGATAAGACTGATTTAGATGGGGGAGGAGCTCCCAAAATAGATTTGATAGGAGGCACAAAAGGTGCCTTGGTTTTTGGTGACGAAGATGATGGTTCTGATAAAAGAGGTGACACCTTTCTAGTAGGTAAATCCACTTTATGAGGCACCGGTGAAGATGGTGTTGTAGAAGAAGACACCTTTTCAGTGGATAAATCCAATCTTTTATGAGGCGCATAGAGGGATTTTTGAGGGAAAGCACCAAGAGTTTTGATGGTCTGAAATATTGGTTTTCCCTTTTCAGGGATGGTGACAACTTTGAACCGCATAAGGTGATTGTAACCATTTTGGAGGAAGTAAAGGAGATGATACCGATGATGTAACCCTAGGCTTAAACTCCAATTGTTTATGTCTGAGTCCAGGAGTCAGAAGTATAGGTGTCAATGCTATCTCTTTAGATGTTTCCTTAATAGGCAAGGAAGCACTGATGGTGGAAGAGGTAGGTAATGAAGAAGCTGTCTCTTGTGAGGAGGGTACTTCAGATGCAGTAATTGTGGGTGTAATTATTGTAGGAAAAGAGACAGGAAGAGTCAAGATCGAGGATGCTTCTGAAGGCATAGAAGTTGGTACAACTATGGGTACATTAACCAAAGGCATGGTCGTGGAAAAAATGGGAGTGACAGAAGTAGAAGTATCCATAGTGGAAATTTGAAGGGATGTAAATGACTCAAGCACCAAAAGAATATCTGATGATGAGACAGATGAAGATGACACTATCTTAGGTATAGGTGGAAGATCAGATGGCGAGGCAGAGGGAGACGACTCTATTTCTAATAAAGGAAGACTCAAAGATGGACCATCTGAGGATGGTGGAATCTCAGAATTTGAAGGAGCAGAAGGAAGTTCTGATTCAGTCGACATGTTTGTAGATGATTCAAAATTAGAAGAAGAACCATTAGTAGAAATGAAGCTTGATAGTATGCGTGTTTGGTTTTTGAGACCCTGAAGCGTCATTGTTCAGGGGAATGATTTGGAAAAGGCTGTTTAAAAACATCAAGCACTTGATTTGGGGGAGCATTTGGGTTATCCAGAATGAGCTCACCTTTATCAATGAATTTTTGGACAAGATTTTTGAAGGTCTGACATCATTCAATGTCATGGCCTTTGCTTCTATGATAATGACAAAAGTCATTTTCATGATACCAAAATGGTCGTTCTTGGCTCTCATCAAAATTCCTAATAGGGGGAAGTTCGATCATGTGAACTTCCAACATTTTTTCTAAGATAGAAGCATATGATTCCCCCAACGAAGTAAAAGACCGAGATGATGGAGGTCCTTTTCGAGAAGATGAAGAGTCTCTCTGAGGTGTTTGATTAGAAGTGTTATCAGATCGTGATGTTTTTAATATGATAGCATTTGTGGACCCTTGATTCTTGTCTTTGTTAGAAGTGGAAGGGTTTGATTTTGTAAACTGAGAAAAATCTGGTTTAGACTTAGAACGAAGTTTTAACTTTCCTTGTTCAATGGCACGAGACTCAAGTTTGTGTGCCATCGTAAAGGCTTCTTCAAATGTATGAAAGGTTTGAATCCTTAAAGTGGAAGAAATATGATTGGCGCAAGATCGAGTAAACAAATCGATTTGTTGAGATTGAGGGAGGGAGAAAGACAATTGATTTATTATTCCTCTCCAATGAGTGACAAAGTCTACAATAGACTCATCATTGAATTGATGAATGTTATAAAGATCTGTAATCGAGATCTTATGTGTGATGTTTATTGAGAAGTTTTCAACAAACATCTGAGCTAATTGAGAGAAAGAAAACAGAGAGTGTTGGGGTATGTTATTGTACTAGTCTAAAGCGGGCCCTACTAAAGACATAGGAAAGGTACAGAGCATAAGCTCCTGATCCTAGACTATAAGGTAGAAAGCATGCTTGAATGCTCATAGGTGTTGTTGAGGATCCTCCCGACTATGAAATTTTGAGAACTTAGGAAGTTCCCATTGGGGAGGATAAGGCTTAAAAGCCACTGATGGATGAATCGGTTCATTACATACTTCTTCAAAAGAGTATGAAGGGTGAGCCCCTTTGGTGGAGGCTTCTAGGTCTATGATTTTATTGAAAATAAGTTGGACGATGTCAGATTGAGGAGGGGGCATGTTGGTATGTCCCGTATAAGAAGTGAATGGTATGTTCTACTGAGGCATTAATGGGGGATTCATCTACTGATTAACAGGATGATAAGAGGAATAACCAGGTGCATTCTGGGTGACACCTAGGCGAGGTATTTGTTGTGAAGGATCCTGAGTATAAGTAGGCTGTGAGATGACAAGTGGTTGAGAGAAAGGTGGTTGAATGAAAGATGGAGCCTGTGATTGGTGGGTTCCTACACTTGCTGACTGAATCAGAATGGATTGAGGAATGTGGGTGTTGATTTGATTTGATATGGTGGGGAACAAACTCTGAATGAGGCTTTTGACTACCAGATTGGTTATTAGGGGTGCTCGATGCCAAAGGATGGGTAAAGGTCACTGTCACTGGAGCATTAGAAGAAAGACCAGCTGGAGGATGAGAAGGAGGAACTGACTGACTCGTAGGAGGGGGTTGGTTCATAGAGAGATACTGACCCTGAGACGCAATAGACGACATAGAAGAATTAACAACAATTTGTGGGAGCATGGACACACTCATCATAGCTGAAGAAGAGGGCCTCTCGAAAGTAGGATGTGGGGTAGCCGAGGTAGCCATGGCACTAGGGATAGGCAGGGTCATTTGAGAACCAGTCGACATGGTCGGTGGAAGAGAAAAATGAGGCATAGATGTGCCACCTTCTTTCATGGTTTGAGGTGAGAAAAAACATGCTAACTGCTCTATAAAATCCTGGGATGGCTCATGAGAATAATCGTAAACTTGCTGGATCAGTGGTCCCTGATCAGATATGCGAGTAGATTTATGCACTAAGTAGTCCATAAGGGCTACCGGGTTGTGGTCAAGGAGTGCCTGAAATTCAGGATCTCCATGAGGAACATACTCTATATCAGAAGTAGATGACACCTCTGAAGGACTGGGGAAGCTGGTCATGATGGGATCACTTTAGGATGATAGAAAGGATTATATGACCAAGATGGGGAACCAACTAATAGTGGTCCCGAAAGAAGACCAGAGGGGTGCCGAAACATCCACATTAGTGGTGGTCTCAGATGAAGAAGAGGCCAGTTGAGCCATTTTTCTAGATTGTGACCGGGTGATGACCATCATAAACAAGAAAAAACATAGAAAGAGATTAACCTAACTAATGCACAGACAATTCAAGCAGCGTAGGTGATTATCTCTTTTAAATTTTCATGCTTTTTAAGAAAGAAAATGTTTGGGAAGGATTTTTAGAATGGGGACTACTCAATTGGCCAAACTAAGGATGGTTTGGGGAATGTTTTGGTGAGGAGTCCCGAAGGCACTTCAGTAAAAGACTGGTACGTGGCTTGATATAGGGGCCTACCCCTGCACTTCACACACCACTACAATAAGGGAGTCAGGTGCTTTGCCAATATATACCAGAACTTCTGTGAATTTATAGCGTGGCCCGAGTACCGCGTAGGCTCTTCCTCTTGGATGTCACTTCCAAGTAGGCGAGGCCAGGGAAGAAGTTTTTGTTTAAATGCTTTATACCTAGTGATTTTGGCTTTGTGTGCAAGGGTGAAAAATAAAAATCAAATAGTGTCACTACCGATTTTGATCAATTTTCCAACCTATTTAGAAAACTAGATGAAGAACATACAGTAGAAATGAAAAAGAAAATGTTCTTTTTAAGCACTAAAAATGAAGTGTTTGATTTCAATGAAGACAAGTCAAACAAGTTCTTTCCCAATGCGATTAATTCATTTTTAAGCACCAAAACTGAAGTGTTTGAGTGTGATAAAAACAAACAAACAAGTTCTTTTTAAGTTCTTAAAAAGAAGAAAACACCGCAAAAGAGAAATACCTGTAGATTTAGCTCTCCAAGGTGTGTGGACTTCAAAAAGCACGTTGTTGAGCTCTTCCCCTCGAAACAATCCCGTGAACAAGAAAATCACTCCACAGAACAGGGTTAAGTAGAACATGCAAAAAAAATTTAAACAAATCCAACAAGATACTAGTGGAAAGGAAATTTCTATTTAAGAAACTAGAAACTTTCAAGGGAATGACAATTTTTCACAAAGAAATGAATCAAAAATGCAACTTTGAAATCAAATGAAGAATTTACTAATCTTAGAAATAGAAATTGGAATTGAGATTTGCAAAAAAGAAGGAACCTAACTTTGCAAATCTAGAAATGAAAGAAGCAAAACTGAAATGATGAAAGGGAATGCTTAAGAGAACTGATGAAAATCAGTGAAGAAAAAGAACAAAAGCTCAAAACTGGAAAAGAAATGAACTTACCAATAAGGGACTTTGGTGAGGGTCCCACTGGGCGTGCCAGAATGTAGATCAAGAATTTCCGCGCTTGTTACCTGTCCAAGTTAATGCACCAAACTAAACACAAAAACCCTGAAAAACTCAAATGAAATCGATACCTGATAGATTGGATAAGATCCAAAGACGTAGATGGAAAGAATGCCGATGGAGACAAGACAGGGCACACACGAGCAATCCTGCAAAGTAGATCCAAGAAACCTGTGATGCACAAATCCTTGGCAGAAAAAGATGACGTTAGATGATATATGGGTGAACTACCCGGAAAGTGGGTCCAGGAAGCAATGAGCTTCCTCGGCAGATGTCAGTTCACATTTTCAATCAAGAGTAAAGACATACATGATAAAATATGTAAGCAAATATTTAGGTTTTTCTGATTAAAAACAACAGACATAATGTAAAAACTGCAGTAGAAACTGAAAGAAAGTAGGAAACTGTAAAAACAAAGTTGAACTTGTGTTACCTGAATTCTATACCTGTTCAGCGTCGATCAGAAAGTGATCGACATCAGGGTCGATCGATCAGATGGTGATCGGCATTGATTGTTTGGGTCAGCATTGATTAGACAGTGATTGACGTCGATTAGGACACATAGGTAGATAAAAGGCCAGAGAGTAAAAGAAGAAAGAAAGCTAAGCTAAAACGGATTAAACATAAGACCAGATTACTGAAGATTGATCAGAAAGAAAAGATTGAAGACAGAAAAAGGGGATCTGAGGTAGAAATTCATGGATTCTAACCCAAACAAACTTGAAGAAAGGATATTCAGTGTTCATTTGGATAAACCAACGTTGATTGAAGACTAATCAGATTCAACATATGGATTGGTCTGAAAGGAAATTATAGAAACTAATAAAGAGGAATACCTAAAAAACACTTGATTGATGATTGATGATGACCAATGGAGATAATGTGGAGACCCACAAGAGCTGTAGACACATGAACAAAGTAATAGTACACCTCTCAGGGATTAAACTGCACAAAAATCACTCTCTTTCTCTGATAATCTCTTTAATCACTCAGAAAAAAAGTAATCTCTAGGAAAATAGCTCTTCTGAATCTAACCAGAGAGGATCTCAGGTCATAAATTTATAATCCCAAAGTGTTGACCGAGATAAAATTAGCGCCGTTCCAAAAAATCGGGGTTGACTGAAAATCAGTCGGCGCTCGATCAGGGAACAACTTCTCAAAGAGGTAAATAAAATGAGTTGTGGGGATGATAAACGTATCCCTCCCACTCAAATATGGGAAGAATCCCACTGCATGGTTCCAGGAGAGGAGAAATAGGTGGGATAGATGGATAATAATAGCACGGGAGGTTGGGAAGTGATATGGGGTGAATAAGTAGAAGTGGAATAAATGTAGAAGATAGAATTACATGGTTAATGTTTAATTAACCATGGGTGAAATATAATGGGGTGGAGAAAACTTAGGATAGGCCTTTAAATTAGATATTTAATTAATACCCTAAGGGAGAAGTGGTGATATAAAGGTGCCCGGGTTACCCGAGAGGATAAACGAACCCATGGGACACTAAATTGGGTAACCAATTTTAGGTGTCTACAACGAGTGTTACCTCTCCCCCATTTTGTTGTTGTGATTAAAGTGAAGATATGGTGGGAATATTGTTGAATAATTTGGGACTTGGAGAATTAGTTGAATTCAAGCAATCCTTCATTATAAATAAATTCTTATAATTTCCCACTTAGGTGGAATACTAGTAGAATTATATTTTAAAAGAAAGGTTGAATTGTAAGTTTCATTTACCAAAGTTGTATTATTATATTTGAAGAAAGTTTATTAAAGAATGTGTATTTTCTTTTATCTTCAAATTTTTGTATGTAAGGGAATGAATTAGAATGGATATCATGTTTAAAATTTTACTTGTAATGAAAAAGAAAAGAGAGTTGTAAATATTAGTATTTGATCACAAAATGAATTGGGAAGTTGTCATAGTTTTATTTTGGTTTTAAACAATTAAACACTCTCTTGTTTTGATACATTTAAAGTTAAAGTTATCTCTGAATATCTATATTCCTTTAAATATTAATTTTTAGAGCTCTCTGGTCTACACAGTGACCGACACTGGTCATTCTTAACCAGCGTCAGTGTACTTAGTATTGACATCGGTCACTGTTTCATGTTTATAGTTTTGAAATGTTAAATTCAAGCTCAGTTTTCAACTTAAATGATAGTTTGACTTGCTCAGTAACCTTGAATTAAATTAGCAATTGTGGTAAATGTCTTTTAGGGTTAATGTGAATCATTAATGAGAAGGATATGTTAAAATTTATAAAAATAGACCCAATTGATAGTAACTGACGTCGGTGTCTGTACCATCGTCAGTATTCCTGTGACCGACCTTGTTCACTTAATGTTACCCCCATTTTTCATTAATGTAAATTCGATAGTCATTTATTATGCCTTATTTATATCAGATGTAATTGAGACTGTAATGCTTTCCTAAAATTGAATAAAACTTGCTCTTGGAATAAATCTTTTACCTCCCTTACATTTTAAAAAATTATTCAAAAATATTATCTATAACATAGAAACTGACGCCAGTAGTTGAACCGACATCGGTAGCATAGTGGGTACCACAGTCAATCAAGATACCACCGTCAGTCACCTGTGCGGAAACTTTTTTTAATAAAATAATGTGTTCCAGCCAAGCCATTGGCTCTTATGGATGTAGACTTCACCCAAAGGTATATCCATCCTGTGTGGGCCATGTATGTTTGTTTGGACCCATCCTCCAACCTACATAAAGGGATTTAAACACATTAAACTCTTGATCTACAAAATGGGGTTTTTTTCCATCAATGAAAAAATAAATAAAAAGAGAACTAAGCAACAATAGATCTCAAACTAGATCTAGGATAGATGGTTGTATTGGAATTAAATAACTAAGAATGCTTGATTTAATATAAGATTCAACTATCCTAAAGGAGGATCCATTAGATGGAATCCATTTCTTCTTGCACATTGGATCCAAGTAGACCCCTTCATGGTTTTCCCTTGATCCATGGAATCCACTCGTCCAACTTGCAAATAAAGAAAAGAAAAGAGAACAAATGAGGAGGCTAGGGAAAAGAAAAAGGTTTAGTAAAATTTCATAAGGATAGTTAGGGTTAGTATGGAGTCCTAAGATCTAGTGGCCACATTTTATTTAATCTTAGGGTTAGGAATCAATCCTAAAATTGTTAGGTAAGAATGAATATTTTGGGTTATTAAATAATTTAAGAGTATGTGTAAATGGATGAATGGGGCCACTTAACACCCTTGTATATTACATTAAATGTGTAACTCTCCTAGTGTATTTTAGTAAATGTCTCAATGTTAATTAAGGATAATAATTTAAAGGGACTAAGGTAACTATGGGTAAGGGTTTATTAAATGTGGAGTAAATGTTATATTTGGGAAAGTGAATGCTATTTAATCAAGCAAAAAAATTAATGAACACTTTTCTATGGAATTATAATTGAAATTAAATTTGGAATTGAATTAAGAATATTTAAATATTAATCTAGACCTGATTTATCCAATGAAAAGAAGTTTTTGTTGGTAGGAATTTAATTAAACATATTCGGGTTTGACACCCTTATAGTCTTTTAAACAAAAGAAGATATTTTCGTAACTTTGTAGATAAGTATTTTAGGGTTTCATGTGGTTTTAGAATGTCAAATTTGTGTGCATTATAGAGCCCTTATCTTAATTTTCTCAATCAAGGATGATTTATTGGGCCACTTTGATCCTCATTAAACTAATTGTGACAATATGTTGTTATTTACGATTTAAATTTCTCTAATTTCATCATTAATTGAACCAATTATTAGGTTTCATCAATTAAATATGTAATTTAGGTATTTTTTAACATCATTAATATGATTATGAATATATAAAATTTAATTTGGATCTTAATTTTCCCTAATTACATCAATAAGTCTACCAATTAATCAGTTGATTCAATCAAACAACAAATTTGGACCGATTTGAGCCCTAAAAACTTAAAATTTATGATTTTACAAAATTTTTTAACCTCCATTGGCCCCAATGACATCAAAAATTGCACATTTGGTTAATTAGATCAATGGTTGTAAAATTGCACGTGGTAACATTTCTAGGTCCTAAAAGCATACTAGCATTCATATGATTTATAAGTGAGGAAACTAGTAATTGACAACTATCTTTGGCCTTTTTCCTTTGTTTCCTGTCTTATTTCTAGGATTTTACACCCTACATCCCACTCGGTATTTTACTTACTTATATTTTATGACTTCAGATACCATCGCCCAGCCTCCCTGTCCTCTCTAGATGCCCCTGACCCCTTTTTATATTACTCGTTTCTTTTGGGTCTCTTCTATCTTATGGGTGTATTATTTTTTTATGGGTCGACCTTCAAGTTGTCAATTACAAAATTCAACCAAGATAATCATATAAATACAAAGATATGTGAAAAAAATAAAGGACCAAGTTATAAAAATTTATTATCATCACCTAAGCTTACATCTAAAGGCATCTAATAGCATTAAAGGCATACATGTACCATCCATTCAAGGGAAAAGGGACTGCATTTTCTGTATACAATTAATAGGAAGGGGAATTTATTTATTCCATCCACACATTTATCTATATTACAACATCTCGCTATCACCTGTTATCAAGTGTGCTTGTAAAAGGGCTTCATAGGGAACATTTCTTTCACCCACTCAAAAGAAATACATGGAGTATAAGATGTAGTGAAATTTTTGGACGTAATTTCACTCAGATAGGTGTCTTCTAGGGTCAGTATGACTCCCTATATTGCATCTTTATTTTTCTGGATTTGATGTGGTATTGTGGGTTGTTTAGTTAAATCTTTGTTTTGCAGGTGACAAGTATATCTATTGATCAAGGTGCGACATACAAGTGACAAAAAGTGAATATCAACGACACTTGTGCGACACTAGAAAAATTAAATTCTAGCCACTTTTCAGTCATAGGCACTCAAAAGAAGAATCTGGAACCTACCTTCCCCTAACCCAGTCCACACGCCCTAGTAAGACCTTATCTGACAATTGCAAAATTTAATATGATCATTGATGATGATTTTCCATTTTTGTTCATCAGTTTTCCTAGTCTGCAGTAGTCCTAGACAACACAAAAACCATCTAAGTCCTTTCCTCTCTCTCTCTCTCTCTCTCTCTCTTACATATAGGGTTTCATATTTTTTTAGCTTATTGCTAGTGTCAAATCTTTATTTTAGCATTTTTTATCACACATGACTTTGCAATTAGGGTTTAGTCTAATATTATTATTATTAAATAATTTAGTGAACCCACATTCAAACGCTCTTAGATCCTCATTTTCTTCTTCTATCCAATATTCTTTCATGGCTCCTCAAGTTTTTTTGCATGAATTGCTTCAAATTATAACGCCCATAATTTTCCGCACAAAACCAAAAGATTAGTTAGGAAAAAAAATTACAAAATTTCTTTATTTTGTTTAAACTAGGTTATAACAGGAATACCTTCAAATAGATTTAATTTAATTCACAGTCAATAATTCCTTTGTTTTAATTAACAATTTATATTATTTTCATCCAACATTACAGGCTTAAATCCCCTTCTAAGGTTTTCATCAATTTTCATTAATCAACCCTTACAAGCCATTGGCTAAACCACCTTTACTGCATTATTTATTTAATATTCTAAGGCTAAGTCTTAACTTACCCTCCCATTAAATTAATCAAAAATAAATTTAATCCCTAATATATAAAAAATGTTGTCTAATTATCATTGAGTAAATTTGATTTAATTAAATACAAGATTCCAAGGCCTTTTAATTTTAAAAGTCGCCAACTAAACATTAAGCCCACAAATTAACTTCACTCCTCACACCCCCTTAAGAGGCCCCATTCACAAGCTACACATATTTTTAATTAAAAAGTAATCCCACTTAAAATTTAGCTAAATTTTGTAGGGTTGAATCACAACCCTAAGATGGATTCAATGAGGGCCCTTGGATCTTAGGGATTTCACACTAACCCTCATCATCTCTATGGAGTGTTCTTATTCTTTTTCTTTTGCTTATTTTCTCATTTTCAATTTGTAGGTTTTTGGTAGAGGAGAAAGAGGAGGACCCAAGAGAGAAATAAGAGAAAACATGGAAAATTTTCATGTTATTACTTGTAAAGATTATACTATTGTATTATTTCCCGTTTGTTTAATGTAGAGATCCTACAATGGATCTATTTTTTTATTTAATGAAACATTTTCTTGTTTTGATTTCAATCATTAGGGAAAACCCCCATTTCCTTCAATCTAATAATTTTTACACATTTGGGTGCCATAAAAATATTGTAGAGTTTAAACACTTTATTTCAATTAATTTCTAGTTGCTGGAAATTACCTTTTTATGGTTTTATGCTTATATTTTATTTAATTTTGAATATGTTTTTTTTTCACAAATGAAATTTATTTTTCCGTCGAAAATGAAAAAATTGAATCCCTACGCAAGCTAATGGTCTTGCAACCACCCTCCTGCCTGGGGGTGGTTCTTGGACCATCGCTTTGTGCTGCATGGTGGTTTTGAAACCACCGCTCTACACAGGGCGATGGTTCTGTTCTCTGAAAAAAAAAACCTTCTAAACATGTATTTTTTCAACAATTCTTCCACTTAATTTTATTTTTAAATAAATAATAGATTGAACTAAGGTGTATTTCATTCATTGGTTACTAGATTGATTAAATTTATAGTTTCATACTCAAATTACATAACATCAACTCATTCTCTATTCTTTCCTACAACCTAATAATAAATGTAACCATAATTTCACTATTTTCACTATCTTTTATTTTTAATAGAAACAAGCAACCATTTAATTTCATTCAAACTAACTTACTTTCATTCACAATAACTAAACTGTAACCTATTTTTAAGAAACAAGTATATTTTCAACGTGAACATCAATTTTTTTAAAATTAAATAAATCACACTTTAGAGGCAATAAAATAAAATTAGGTTGGAAGATATTTATTTCCATTTCAATCCCATTTCAAATTTTCTACTTCATTTAACAATGCAATATTTAGTGGTTTCCTTTTACTAGAACTAATACATTTAAAATGCAAATTTTTCATTCAAAACATTCTTAGTAGAGTTTACAAGTTGAAGGGATTTTCAAGTAACAAATGAAATTTTCATTTACCCCCTTTTCCATATACATACATTTGAAAAATTCATACAAATAAACCATTTTACAACACATTTCAAGAGATGTAAATTCTTAAAAATGCAAGTTACTATCCCTCCATTCAAATCGAGTCAACATGGTGAAATTTTTACAAAGAGGGATCTTGCTCCTTTTCTCCAGATACTACTAAGATCATTATTCACTTTAGCTCCACCATATTCACCAAAAATAAAGCTCACAACAAAATGGGGGAGTAGGCAACATTCTCCACCCAACCAATAATCCAATGAGGGAGAGAAGCCTTCTTCCTCATTGGCCCCCGAGTCCCAACAAAGAAGGAACGAGGGGTATAAAAAAACCATTGACAACTCTAGATGGATTCCACAATGACATTCAACAAGGAATTTAACACAATAAACACAACATCAAGATCACTTAAATATGTAAGTTCCCAAGTACAAAGGCTTAATACACAAGCCAAGAAGGAGAAAGGAACATGAGGGTTATTCTTATGCCTCCCAATGGTTTGGATGTTTACGTTTGAGCCTCCAAGAACTCCATCACAATACCCACAACAACTCTTATGCCTCCCTCTAAGAAAACACAACTCTTATGCCTCCCTAACAGAAAACACATATCTTATGCCTCCCTCACAGAACACACAAATCTTATACCTCCCTCACTCTTATGTCTCCCTCAAATAAATAAACAAGATAAGCACAAATCTTAATTATCAACAAGGTGGAACATCACAACCCAACTCCCTCCTAAAATACCAAATAACAGTCTTATGCCTCCCTCCAAGTTATCCCCATTTCCATTTTCTCCTACAACCTAAAATCCATTCTATTTCCCACAACCATAAGCATACAACAATCATCATTCACACACATGATCACCAAAAAATAGAAAAGGAAAACACGAGTGAAGATTTACCTTTCCATTAGAAAAGTTTCCAATCCACAAGAAAGATTCCAACCTTTCTAAGTCCAAGAAATCACAAGTTATCTCCAACTCCAAAAAGCACTCTGAAAGAAATTTCTCCTCGAAAAGAAGAGTACAAAAATAAAAACAAGTAACCCCCAATTCCTTAAGCAAATTAGAATAAATACAAAGAGAGGAGAGAGAGGTGATATGGCTCCATGTAGGATACCACATTTTTTTTTCTCCATTCCACATCACGAGGCCAAATTTTTTTTCCAAAGCACAATATTTTGGTGGTTGAGTGAATGAAAACACTCTTACACACTCCAACTCAAACCCACACCCCTAAATGACATAATTAAAGACGCTTGTAAGAAAAGTGTAATTAATTGCTCTTTTTCTCCATTAAAAACACACAAAAAGGCCAAAAATAAGCCCCTCATATCATAGGCATAGTGGGTGGGTAATTTTAAGAGGTGTGGGACAAGCTTAACTTTTCCCACAAGCCTCCATTATTTGCTTGAAAGTAAAATCCGAAATTTACATGCAAGGTTGAGTGCACCACACTCAAAAGTAATTAAATCCTTTCAAATCCAACAAAAACCAAAACTACCAATTCACATTAATTTTTCCCTTTTGTCACATCCTAAAATACACTAATTAACTTAAATGGAGTACTTAACAACAATAATAAAAGTGACTCACAATACTAAAAAAAATACAAATACTCACAAATAAAAAAAACATAAAAAGGAAAACCACAATTTTCCTGTAACGCCGACAAATTTGATGTTCTAAAACCACATTAATTCTTAATAATTATCTAGAAAGTTTCGACAATTTTGTTTTGTATTAAGTTACAAGGGTGTCAAACCCTAATATACGTTTGATTGGTTCCTACCAACAATGTTACATTTCATAGGATAGATCTAGTCTAGATTATTAATTAAATATTTTTACTCCAGTTTAAATGTCAGTCTAATTATCATCACTAGATAAGTGTCCATTAATTTCTCTTACTATGTTAAATAGTTTCCCTCTGGGGAATTAACCTTCAACCCACATTTATTCAACCCTTATCCTTAGTTACCTTAGTTCTCTTAAAATTATTTTCTTTAATGTCCATTGAATCATAAATTGAAACCTACTAGAGGGGTTATATTTTTAACTTAATACACTAGATCCCTAAGTGGCCCCATTGACCCATTTACACATACATTTGATTTATTTTAAAAAAATGCAATCATAATAAGAATATTCTCACCTAACACATATAGGGTTGATACTTAACCCTAGGATAAAATGAATAGGGACCTCAAGATTAGATCCACCCAAAAGAATCCCTAATCATTCTTAAGGGATTCTTCTTAAGCATTTCTTTCTCAAAGCTTATTCATTTGTTTCTGTTTGGTTTGCAGGTTGAAGAAGTGGATGCAATGGGTCAAGGGAAAACCATGAAGGATTCTTCTTGGATCCAATGTGCAAGAAGAAGGGGATTACACCCAAGTGGCTCCTCCTTTAGAATAGTTGAATCTTAGATTTAATCATGCATTCCTAGTCATTTAATTTCAATGCAAGCATATATCCTAGATCTGGTTTGAGATCTACTGTTGACTTATTTTTTTTGTTTCCATTGATGGAAAAAAAACCCCCATTTTGCAGATAAATAATATTATGTATTTAAATCCCTTTATGCAGGTTGGAGTATGGGTCCAAAAAAACATACATGGGTCTCATAGGTTGGATCTACATTTAGGTGAAGTCTGGATCCATAAGAGCCACTAGTTTGAATGGAAAGATATTTAAAAAAAAACATTCATACACGGGTTACTGACGGTGGTATTTTGACCAACCGTGGTAACTATTGTGTTATCGACGTCGATTCAACTATCAATGCCTGTTTCTATGTTAAAGATAAGTTTTTTAGATACTAATTTAAATGCAAGGGTGGGGTAAGAGATTAATTCTATGAGAAAATTCATATTCAATTTTAATAAAGTATAATAGTCTCAGAAGTATCTAATATAAATAAGGCACAAAAAAAGACTATCAAGTTTGTAAAAAATGAAAATGGTGCAGTATCCAGTGACCGATGTCAGTCACAGAAATACCGACGATGGTTTATTCACCAACACTGGTTAATACCAGATGAGTCTATTTTATAAAATTTAACATATCTTCAACATTTTTTAATTCACACTTATATAAATGACTTTTCTAACAATTATTCATTAAATTTAAGGTTAATGAGCAATTCATGATATCATTTAAGTTGATAACTAAGCTTGGAGTTAATATTTTAAAGTATACAATGTGAAATAGTGACTGATGTTGGTATTGAATACACCAACGCCAGTTAAGACTAACCAGTGCTGGTCACTATGTAGGCCAGATAACTCTAATATTGAATGTATAAAATAACATAGATATCAAAATTTAACTTTAACTTCAAATATATCAAAACCAAGGAGTGTTTAACTATTTCAACCCAGAATAAGGCTATAACAACCTCCCAATTCACATTACCATCAAAACATTAAGATTTACAACTTTCTTTTCTTTCAACACAAGGTAAAATTTAAACATGATATCCATTTAATTCATTCATTTACATAAAAATAATTGGAAGAGGAAGGAAAGACACAATCTTTAATGAACTTCCTTCCAATATAATATTACAATTTGGTAAATAAAACTTGCAAAGCAACTTTTCTTTTAAATACAAGTCTACTAGTCTTCCACCTTAAGTGGGAATTACAAGAAAATTTCCACAATGAAGGGTTGTTTTATTTTTTTACTTCAAAAAATTCTCCAAGTCCCAAATCTCCAACAAGAGCTCCACAATGCCTTCAATTTAACCACAACAAAAAATGGGGGAGATGAAACACTCTCTACCCAACCAATAATCCAATAAGGAGAAGAAGTTATCCTCCTCATTGGCCCCTGAGCCCCAACCAAAATGTAATAAAGGATGGATTCAACTCATGGCAACAACACAATGCTTCAATATCACAATACAAAATTTCACAGCCATATAACACACATTAAAAACAAGAAAACTATCACAAGAATGTAACTTTCAAAATACACAGGGCTTCAAAGTAAACTAATGGATCAAGGATCTATGGGGAGATCACTTATGCCTCCCAATGGGATTAGGTGCCCACCTTAAAACCCTCCAAAAATACATCTCAAATCTCTACAAAAATCTTATTCCTCCCTCAAGATCCTCTTATTCCTCCCAAATCCTCTTATGCCTCCCTACAATCTCTTATGTCTCCCTCAAAAGAACCAAGTAAGACATTTGAGTATTCTCTTATCCAAGGTGGGGCACCCAACCAAACTCCCTCCCAAAAAATGAAATAAACGTGCATGCCTCCCTACATATAAAATTTCCATAGCCTTCTCCTACACCATACTTAGGTATTTTACTTATGAAACCAACAAACATGCAAACCTTTTACTTGCATACAAATAAACACATATAAAAGAAAACAAGTAAGACAATGGTGTAGTTCCTACTTTTCCATGGTATAACTTTGATCAAAGAGTCACACTCCAAGATCCTTCAAGCTCAATTAACCTACCACAAGCTTAAGACTTCAACAAGCACTCCAAAAATACAAGAGCACAAATGAAAAGAAGTAACCCCAAAACAAACAAATAAACTTACATATATAGAAAAAGGAAAGAGGAGGGTGAGGTTGTTCCATGTAGGATGCCAACAACACTCAAATCTGAAATTCCAAGGTAAGGTAGAGTGTAAAAAACTCAAAGTCACATACACTCAATTTAAATCATAAAATTCAAGGGACCAACTACTCTAATAAATGATTAATCCACAATGAACTTAATAAACATGATTAATCGACTCAATTAAGGCACATTAATAAAAAGTGATAAAAAGTAATTACATCACAAATTAAATCACATACTCCACAATTAAATTAAATTAAAGGAAAATAATTACACACAAATCCCATGGTCATAATTGGAGGTCATCCCCCCCATGGGTACCCCCCCCAACAAAAAATAAAATAAAACATCACACATTACATAAGTTTCCATGGTGACCACTGTTGTATCCATCTAGTATTCCGTTGTGGTTGGTCTCTAACCCCCCTTTTGATTTTTGTGATATAATTACCTATAAAATAACACAATACATTCTTCATCCTCGTGGCCGCATCAAAATATCAAGGATAAAATATACGAATACAAATCAATAATCGTCTACATATAATTAAATCATCAGCTAGACTAACAAAGTTATTATTTGTTTAAAATTCCAAAAACATCTCAATTCTATCTTTTTATCAATATCAACAAGATCAAAAGATTACTTCAAATACTAAATCCTACTCAACATGACGAGAATTTTGAATGTCAGTAATATAAATGCCAAAACACACATCATTATCATCAATATAAACATGTCTCTCGATGCCTCTAATAATACACACAAATCATACTATGAATCGCAATCCACCAATTTTTAGAATATATCTATCATCTAACATCATGCTAAACCAAAATGATACATTAATATCCATGTTTACAGTCAACTGTAATCAAAATCAAAATATAATAAGTGTCGAAGAGAAGTGTGTTGACAATTTTTGCACCCGTGCAAAAATGGGCAACTCGAAACTTCATCACAATGGATGGCATTATTGAAGTGAACCTAAGCTAGGGGAGTTTCTTTCAGTTCATATTATTTCTGTTAAATTAATTAATGATTACATGAAATCTGTAGCTATGTGTGTTGTTACAAAATGTAACAGATCACATAGTCTGCAATTTCATGACTATCTTCAGCAAAAAAACACAAAGTCCCGAAGGACATATGTGTTATCCCGATGAAGACATTGAATTGCAGAACAAATGAATTGTTAAGATTTGGAATAATAATCATAACTTCATATTGCAGCAATCATAGTTTAGTACTAGATGTTACAGATATTCTGTAAGGTTCCTTCCTTCATGATTAAGGCATTCAGTTATATTATTGAGTTGTTTAATTCATCATACAATCCATATAGAAAGATGAAATGCAGAAAGAAATACACAAATCAATTTCAGAATTCAATGTTTTATTCATAAGGAATTTCAAATGTTCCCACACAAGCCATGGGATGTAACTGAAAATTAAAATACATCTACTAAAATAAGAGGTACATATGCATGAAAGAGAAAATAAAGGAGTATGAATGAACCCATCATTGACTTGGGGGTTTCTTTTTTGGCTGATGCACCTCTAGCTCTAGCTTTGCTCCATCTCTATCTTCACTGCTCAAAGTACTATACCTCAAAATAGAAAAGAGAAAACTGTCAGTTATGAGCTCAGGGTTAATCCATATTCCTATACTATCCAAATTCGTGCAGATGGATCTCTTAACAACAGGAGATATAAATTACATGAAGATCAAAAGCACAATTGATAAAAGTACTTTTCTATAACAACATACATGATTACCCACTTAGAAGTAAGAGGACAGAGAATGAAAGAAAGACTATGGAACATAAGAGAGGCCAAAAAGCCTTAATATTTCTAACTAGTTTCTTAAATGTGTAGGTATAGGTTGTAGTCGAGAAGAAATAAAATCATGTCTTACAGTCCACACTGTTAGATAAAGATTGTAGAATTCAATAAACTCTATCCTATGATACATCAGATTGGAATAAGTCACAAGTACATATTGGTATGGAGGAAGAATCTCAAAGGTGAAGCACAAGAATCAAAATTTAAAGGTTGAAGTTAACTGGAAAGATAAGATTACAATTGAAAAAAAATGAGAAGAAAATTTGAGAAATTTTTGACAGGGCTTCACCTTGTAAAATGGACATTTTACATCTTTCCATCATGCTATTTTAAACTAATGCATGCTTTAAAAGCTATATGTAAGTAAAATAGTAATGCAGAAAACGGATAATGCATGACATGATCAAAGATAACAGTTATCATATTTCAGCCCCAATAACAAGCCATGAAGCATCTAAATGAACTGTTACAGTGCCAGATTAAGTTACAAGTGTGCACTTTCAGATTGCATCAGAACAGATATAGAAATTCTACAATAGGCATGGAGTACAACTATGACAAGCAAATTAGAGTTGGTTTTTTGAATATAAAGTCATAATATCCATGCAATCAAAGAAAGATTCAAGATACAAGGTTTGCATGGTTGCAGAACAAGTAAAGCACCCAAGTAACAATTACAAAAGGGCATATCATAAACCTTGTGATTTAAAGTCAAGCCATTCCAATTAAGTGCTGATATTTAATTGATCATTTCATACTTTAAGTCTCCATAAATTCAAGCTCAAAGCATCATTCAAATACAACTAAACAGATAGAATACAAAATGCAAAAATGATAAGAGTGCATTTTCAGTCTACAAGGTTTCTATGTGAAAATAATCAGGTATAAATGAATCAAAAAATGACATAGTCATAGGTTCAAGAGATGATAAAATAACATAGTTTTTATTAAAGGAAATTAATATAGTTGATGATTGAGAAAGCATACAATTGTAACACTATGAACTCAAAGAGCAGTGATTTTAAGTGATACAAAAGATATTACCTCAAGGTAAGGTTACAAGTATGGATTATGAATTCACATTCAACTATAGAAAATATTCATGAGAGAGAATTATTTTCATTTAAACAGAAAGCCAAAATATCAAATTATGTGCTCACGACCAAGCATTTTTCAAATCCAGAGAAGAACAATATTCAAATCTCATCAAATTCAAAGATGGTGTTTTCAGAATAAGCTACAACAACTCGAGGCTAGAAAAATATGTAAGGAAGAAAATATAACTTGAAAATTCAATGCACATGTGCATGGTGAGACCAAACGGATAAAATCTATGTAGAGCTTTGAACGGGGTCTTGAGTCACTAAGAAATCGAGCTTCAGAATCGAATAGAAGGAACACAAGCCAAAATCAACCAAATGTGGAGATTCAAAGATCAAAATTTACAATGCTAAAAACAGTCTCAACTTGCACTAAAGCATGATACAAAAAATACCCACACCTCTACCATGCTATGAACATCATCAATTACTCCACGTTTGAATATTCAAGAAAAAAAGGAGTTTTCATTTTTTAAGGTACAAAGTATATTTTGGCCCTGAATATGCACATGAGGAAGAAAATACATCAAAATAAACAGACAAATACAGAAACCCCAATAATGGCATCAGGGAAAATGGGATTTTCTCCTTAACAATGGCTCAAACTAGATAAATTATAAATGAGTACAACCAATTCATACAATATGAAAATATTCTCACAACAGAACAAGAGCTCGAGAAACTCAAGAAATTCATCACGAATTTCAAAGATAAAAACAATGAAGGTCCAGGGTCCCATAGATTGAAGAAAAGAACGAAGAATGCTCCAAGATCATTCTTAGAAGGAACCCAAAGGAGCTCAAAATAGGAAAAGTGAGCTACCAAAGTGAAAATCAGGAAAGCTTAAGAACTCACAAAAATGGCTGAGAAAATTTGCAATGAAAGGATCTCCAATGAAAAACAGTCAAGCCTAGATATGGAAATTACATATTTCAATACAAACCCATTTTGTAAATTTGATCTCAGAGAAAATGCAACTCATAAATGGTGTTATACGTATGAGTAATGGTAAGGATTTTTCGGTATAAAAATAACTGATACGAATACCCATTATTCAGGTAATACATTCAAATTCAGAGATCTTGAAGAAATGGAAAAGAATCTCACATTCCCTAAACGATGAGTGTTTTACCAGCCACAACAGAGTGATAACCCAACAGATAGTTAGAGCTTCAAAATTATTCACAGATCAAGTTCATAGCCCATATCTAAGGAAACATAGATTGCAAGATCAAAATATCAAGTCATGGCCAAGCCATTTGAAGTCTTTCAGCAAGTAAAAAGAAGATGGAATGAAAAGCATAATCAAGAATATCCAGGGTTTCCAGAAAAGGCTCAAGGATTGACCAAGAACAAACTTTGAATTAGAGACACATGTATACCCAGGTCCAATAATCATAAACCCTCAGAAATCATCAAACAATGAGCCAAAAACCAAACTCCATGTTCAGAAAATAGAGACTCAAAGGATTCAGATAACAGACCCCACAAAGGAACAATATGAAAACATAGCTCAAGAAAGGAGAAATACACAGATGAAAATGGGTATCCAAACTCAGAAAGTTCCACAATAAAGGAAGAATTACAAGAAAATCCATACATTTTGAGTAGTGCCCAAGCCTCAAAAGGAACTCTAGGATTCAAAGATCTAGTTATGGTTGCTATATAGATCAGAGGATACTGAAGGAAATGAAGACATTCCTTCCAGATCATAGAGCTATAGAAGCTCGAAAACCCATTACAGTTTTAGCATGGTGTAGGAAAATGAAGCAGATCTTGTGAGGAGCAAAATCTAGACTCATTTTCTTCAATATCAATTACAATCCTTAGACGCCACACTCAAAATGATGAGCTATAAACAGGTCAAGACCCAACAAAAACCTAAAGCTTTAAATTCCATTCATGGTAGCATGGCAGAAATCAACCATAGTTTCCTTAACTCAATTCGAGCTCCAATAGAAATGTGAAAAGATAGGGTTTTTGACCCTTTTACCTCTATTAATTCATTTAGTGAGTTAATTAACTCGATATGAGTTAAAGTACAGACATGGCGAATACGGGGAAAAACCCTAATTAGGGTTTGAATAATCTATCACTGATAAAGGTAAGGGTCCAAGAAACATGGAGGAGGGGATAAAATTCCCATTTAAATGATTATGTTCAACCAAAACCATACAAATATCATATGAAATGATCAACCTAAAAGGGGCAGTTGACCATATAGAGGTTTATGTTTGTTAAAAAATGTTTTAGTTTCTGACCCATGGGGCTATATACATGCCAATAATCCAAAAGGGGGCCGAATAATCAAATAGTGATTATTATTCAAACCATGGTCTAAAATACCCATTGTATTAAGTCAAAGGTGCCAAATGTGATCAAAACCAAGGGTGATAACCAATCAAAGCAATGCTCAATGATTTTTAAATCATATTGTATGCCACGGTAAAAGAAGACAATGCATGGAAAGAGGTCAACATCAGTATGTAGAAAGGATCATGAAAGAGACACTTCTAGAGCTTATCTTAATTTTCACAAATGACCTTATTATCTGAAAAAAGGAGGAATTATTATGCACATGCCTATAGGTGGTCCCCACATTGAAGATGATTTATTTTACTAAGTGTTGACGAGATCAAAGGAATTATTTTTACACACAGATATTATTTTACATGTGCATCCAAGGGGACATAACTAAAGATTATCAAAATTATCATTGCAAGTGGGTAAGAACTATAGATGTCACATCAACAACAAGAAGACAAATTTGCATACATAAGGAAGGAGACTTGCTCATCAAGCAATATATATTATTAGCAAATTATTCACCCATGTTTTTTCTTAAAAATAGAACACTCAAGTTCAATTTGACTGAGATGTAACTAGTGGCTATTAATGTCTCTTGTATTAGCTTGGTTTTTCTTTATTCCTTTATTTATTAATAAATAAAGGATAAAAATAGGATGGATGGGTGAGTATAATTTTAACCTATTTTTAGGAAGGGTGGGTGAATTAATTTTGCTATATATTGTGTGCCTTGGCAAAGCACAGAGGAGGACTTTTAGATATAGGAGTGCTAAAGTAGATTTTACAAGTTTTGCCCTTTGAATGAGAAGTGTTTTTTGCCTTTCCAATTATCTACAGTCTTGTGTATGCTCAACTAATCTTGTGAATGTTGAATTCCCTGATAAATCATCTTACGCTGTTGTAAATTTTAGTAATTTATGCATGATATTAATGTGTATATTTAACTTAGTAGTATTGTTGTGATATTTTCCCTCAATACATCAAAGTGTTTAACTTTAATTTTCTGCAGAAAGTTGTTGTTCTTGTGTATCAAAAAAACCCCATTCCCATATCAATTGTGCATGTACTAATTCAAATACCTCATACAATTTTTAGTGTATCACCTTAGTTTTAAATCCTTTTCAAGTCATCTTTTAACCTCAAACCCCAAAAAATAAGTTTATGATATATCAGTAAGGAACCGGCCTTGATACCGGAGACTCACCTCAAATAGGTATACCCATAGACCTGAGGTGTTTCCATTGTATCTATGAAAGAGAGAGATAAAATTTGTAAGCTTAGAACACCTGCAGCCATCTCTCTACAGGGTGCACTTTTGAGAGATAACAAAGTGGGAACTACATCCCCCTCCCCTTAGACTCGACTTCCTCCTATAAATCACTGAAATAGGTGTGGATACTGGACTCATAGAAATGTAGCATCCTCCCATGTAGCAGCAGTCTCATCATACATATCCCACTAGACTAGCACCTGATCAATCTCTCGGCCTCAAAGGCCCAGCGTCCTGCACTCTAAAATATGCACGGGCTCCACTATAATCTACCCCTACTCTTGTACCTATTGTGTGGTCCAATCCAAGACATGAGATGGATATAGGATATATTTCCTAAGAACAGATACATGAAACACATCATGTATGTGATACAAGCTCGGTGGTAAGGTTAGACGATAATTTAAGGGACTGATCCGATCCAGAATCTCAAATGGACACATGAATCTAGGAGACAACTTAGATCCTTTTCCATAACGGATAGGAATCTTATGAGGTCTGATATAAAGAAACACCTTCGTGCCAACATCATAACTACAATCAAATCTCCTTTGATCAACACACTTATTCTACCTATCATGTGCCTCCTGTAACCTCTATTGGACCAAAACAACATGTTATTCAATATCCTTTAAAAAATACACTCCAAGAGATACTCTATCGTCCAATCTATCCTAACTCAACGGTGTGTTGCACTCCCTACCATGCAATTTCTAAAAAGGTGTCATGCCAATTGAACTCTAAACAATGTTGTTGCAAGAAAACTCCACCAAGTACAAGTACTCCTCCCACCTCGACTGATGATCCATGATGTACACCTGAAGCATGTCCTCTAAAATATCATTCACCCGCTCTGTCTATCCATTTATATCTAGATGATAGGCTATGATGATGTTGATGCTCGTCCCAAGGGCCTGCTGCATGTTAGTCCAGAATTGTGATCTTCCACAGAATCCCATGTAGTCTAACAATCTCATCCAGGTACACTCTCGCTAATGCACTATCTATAAAGGTGGAAAAGGGGAACTAGTCTACACTTGCGTGAACTAAGGGGTAGAGAAATGTTTCCAATCCCCTGAATTTTATATGAAGAATCAACACCCAAAGAAACATATTTTTTCGAAGGCGTGGCCCTCATTGAGGAAAAATAGTCTATGTGATTGGTCATGTGTCAAGTGGCTCCCGAATCAACATACTAGACATCACTAGATGACATGGAAGGCTCACTTGATCAAGAAGTGTACAAGAAGTACTAGTATTAGTTGTTGATCTAGTCAGAGTACCAGCCACAACATGCCAGATCTCTTCAAACTCAAGTTGTGTCTTGATTTTAGTCTTCCATGTAGCATAGTTGTTTCCTCTGAGTAGTTGTGAATCTGGAAGAAAAAAATTGAGGGCATTGGTGCTCATTTTACAGAAATCACTAATAGGGTTAGGCTCTTATCACTCCAGGTATAAGGTCTCCCAATCTATATACCATCAGTCTGATATACCGAACATTTCTATATACGCGCCATTTCCATATACCCAGTAGTACGTGGATGAAGCTTGTCCTTTCTATATACCTGGCGGTACGTGAAAAAGGCATTAACGTATGTGAAAGAATTCAATACGTGGTACCAAGACATTACTGAAAGAGGTCTATGTGATTATTGACACCGGCTGAAAGAAATATCCTCATACGTGCGCGTAACTTCTCTATATACTCAGATAATTTCTTAGTCTGGATTTATGTCGTGTAATCATTCACAGACAGATGGGATGGGTCATAGTGTCTGCACTGTGACCTTATTACTCCCCGTCGATTTAAAGGGTCGATGCCTAGACGAAGTTATTGCAGATATATTAGGTGTAAGTACAGTAGTATTTATGATGGCTTTACCCGTAAGCGCTTCCCAGAGGCACTGTATATACCAAACACTGTGAATGAGATCTAGGATGCCATGAGTGTTTTAGAACCAATTTTTACTATCTTTGAGTACAATATTATGGCAGTTTCTGAGTAGTTACAATATTTTTGGTTGACTATGGAAACCTAAAAATTAGTACAATATACCGAAGTATGCAATTACATTCAAAATATTGGAAAAAATTGAATGACAGACAATTTTTTTTTGTGGGACCCTGTTGGCCTCCGGAGTCCAATACGGCTTGCTGAGAAAAAAACCGTGAAAACCTAGCTCAAAATGAATTTTTTTAGGTAGCCCTCCTTTGGAAAAAAAGTCCTCAGAATGCAAAAATATGCAAAATAGAGGAAAAGAAAATTTTCCCTAAAATAGGGTTTTTCTCGCTAAATTTAGTTAGTTATAACTAAATTTGAATTTTTCGCTAAAGTTAGCGGTTTCACTAAATTTCCCACCAAATTTGGCAGTGAGTGATGGAGGGGGATTTTACCCCTTGACCTCTCTTGATGGGAATTGTCTTACAAAAATTATGCAAGCCACTTGGGCGACTAAGCTAAACAAGTAAGTATAAAGAGAAAACTGTAATTAAACACTTCCAAATTGTAAACCATACCTTTTTTAAAAACCACGGTTTGGGAAAGGTGGTTTTAAGAAAAAATTCCAGCAAAGAGAAAAAATGAAAAACAATTTTGGTGAGAATTAGGGTGGTTTTGAGTGTGTATGGCGCCTTAGATCAATTTTATTCCTTCCTTTGAGCTTGTAATCTTTTCCTTAGTGTATTCAATCCTACTCAACCTTAATTGCAATGAATAAAGGTGGTTTTGATGAATTTGATGGCGGTTTTAAGGAATTTGATGATGGTATTACATGGGATGGGTCTCGGAAGTTGCAGACGAAACTCTGGATCTCCTTTTCTTGCACAAGCTTCTCCAATGCTCCTCAAACTCTAATGCAATCCTCCAATTTCCTTCAACCTACTCTGACACCAAATCTAATTTCACAAACATGGACGAAAGCATGTATAATATTATTAATGTGAAATCAATGATGAGGGTCATCAATCCTCACCATTAATAATGTCAATCCAGGTTGGTGTCCAAAGGCTGTATGCATTAAGAGAAGATCTTGGAAAACAAATCCTTTAAACACAATCCAAACTTGCATAAAATATATTACACATGCAAAAATTTAAAAGCACACTTGTAGAAATGTAAACACACTTGGATAAAGGAAATAAAACTTACAGGAATATAAAATAACACTTGCATAAAGGAAATCACAGTTCCATAAATTGAAATTGTTGAATTAAAAGTAAACATAATTGAACAAAACACCTAAGGTTTACAACAGACTGAATTTTCACAATACAAAGATAAAAACAATACAAAAAAAAGAATTAAAGAAAAATGAATAAGTTCAACTTTAGGCTACAACCGGTTCATAGTACAATATTTTTCCATGCCTCATTCAGATTCTACAATATGCAATCATCCAAGTAAGTAGGATAATTAGTGTTATTTTCCAGATCGGGAAAGGAAAGAAAAATAAATAAGTACAAGGTTCTCATTAGGATTTAAGGTAGTTGAGCATCATATAAAATCGAACTAGAGCATAGAAAGTTATAAGATCTCACCACATCAGAAAACTAGAGTAGTGTTCCCCAAAAATGGCAGTAAGAAGGTAAAAATACATATTTATCACAAGGAAATACAAGGCTCCATGGCCCAATAATGGCACCACACTGAAATAGAGAATAAATGTATAAGACAAGGGTTCAAAATCATTTTATGACTTCATTTCTTCAATAGAGGTTCTCAAAACCATGAAGTGGTAATGAAATGATCTAAGGGTTGAACCCTAATTTGGAAATCTCATCCTTTTTTACCATAGGAACTTACCTCTACTCAAACACTGGGTTAATTTTGAGATTAACTTGCACTGTGGGATTTTTTTTCCATGATTAAAGTTTTAGCAAATGTGTGATGGGTATCCTTACACGCAAGCAAAGTCAAAACCCATCAATTGTCAATTATGCATGTTTTTTGAAAGGGTCAACAAGCCAATCAAGTACTTTCAAAGTATATCATTACTTAGGAGAAAAAGAGTACAAAGTAGACATCGGCCATAAGGAATGCCATTTTTAAGTCTTAGTTAGCTAATAAATCAAAGGTAAATCCATGATTAATATAACCTCTGTCACTTCCATGTGAGGATTAAATTAGGATTTTTCAAATAAAACAAGTCGTGTTAGTCTTTTACATTTCCTTCCTTTTCCTTAATTCATGAAAAGGATCCCCATACATTTCAAAAGGAAGATTGGAGAGTTAACTTTAGTTTGTCAACTTATCAAAAACCCATTTGAAGATTGTATTTGATTAAAAGAGTTTTAAAATAGTTGCACAAATTGTGTTTAAGGTTTTAACCGAAGGTGTTGAGATATAAGTTGCAACTCCTTTTCTACTTATTCATGCTTTTGTAAAGTATTGAGAGAGGATTTTTAATGTAATGAAGTCGTGGAGATTTTTCCAACAAGTGAAATTTTATGAAAATAAGTATATTGTGCCTTTCAAGAAACATTTGCATGTAGTGTTGAACATTAAAGGGAATCATTCTTATGTCTTATTTTCCCTAAATTCATTGAGTTCTGCAATTCTTAAGCTATCTTTGCTACTACAAAATTCAGGTGTTGTGATTTATTTTAGTGTTAATGCTTTTGTGAACAGTTATTGTGAGAAATCCCTTAGCACCTTCAATTTTTTCCTTAAAATTTACATCCAACCCTGTGGATTGTGCGAATATCATTATTTCTTTTCATTAGCTTGTGCATATGTTCCTTTATCAAAAACCCCTTGAAACATTTCGTGTATCACCTCATTTTACAATTTTTAGTTTGTTTTCTAGCCCTTAAACCCCACTAGCTTAGTTTAGGAAGACACCAAAAAGGAACCAACTATTTAAATCTAGAGATTCACATCACATTCAGGATATCCACAGCCCACAAGGTGTCTCATTTGTATAGCCACATAAGTGAGGAGACAGAGATAAACAAAATTTATCATTTCAAACAGGTGCACTTCTACTAGATAATAGTTTCTGGCACGCCTGGTGGGAAAAGGACTATATTGATGATATTGTAGAAGTTGAAGAACTAAAGAAGAACAAATCTAGTGACTCTTACAATATATTTTTAGAACCAATGATGTAACAGTTCATACCTAAGTTATTTTCAAAAGATAGATCTTATTATTTTGTTGTCCCAAACAATCATTTTTCATATTATAGACCTATTTTTTCCCCATTTTTACATATTTTCTGAGGTCATGTAATCATCGAAATCAATTCCCCATTTGAATTCTTCCATCCAAGAGTTGTATCAGTTAGTTCCACCTCCAATTTTACCCATTGTCAGCCTGACTAGATCATTATTATAAACCTCTACTTTTAATGAGTATGCTCAAGACCCGAACCTTATTAATCAAGATGGTCATCATTGTGCTAACACATTATGATGTTCAAACCTAATAAGGTTTTGTTCACTCATATAGATTCTAAATGGGAGGAAGATCTTGAAATAACAATTACAAATCATTAGAGGACATGACATATCTATCTCTTATGGAACGAGTTGAACATTGCAATCATTAGAGTATGATAGGCATAAGCCAGGAACTCACTTCAATGAGATGTTCCTAGTTACCTTCCCTATTAGAATGAGAAAATGCCCATGTTGTTTCCTTATCTTCCATCACACCTATAATTACCATATCCCATAAAGAACTTACTGTTATCATGATGGATTCCTTTTTTCACATGTAGATATTGAACCCCGTCCTTTCATGATCTGAATTGCAAAATCCTGAGCTCAAGAATCCCAGTTGTCCTCCTTCTTTATAAGTCTAGATTCAAGATCCACTGATCCTTTGAAAATATCCAAGATGTAGCCTTGCACTTTCAATGACAATAGTATGGGAATTCTTGATGAATAAATAGGGATGGTACTTCAAAATAATCATTTCAGTCATGTCCCGTAGTTGGAAAATTAGCATGCAATCAACTACCGAGGGAGACTTTAGAGCCTCAGGATATGGATCTGATGAGGAGTGAAGTCCTCCATAGGTAAAATTTATCTCCATCATCCTTAAGTTCTCAAGGTACAATTCTTGGTTATTTCATGATGTTGATATAAATGTTGCTATTCTAAAGAATGAAATTTACTTTGCCAATCCAAGATAATAGTCTTCCATCCTAGATACTGATCATGTCGAATAGATTCAATTAAGAGGTTTCTTCAGCTCCAATATGAATCATCCTCAACTAAATTTAGATCATGATATGACTTAGATCTATGATTTAGATAATGAAGACACAGAAAAACTTGTTTTCTTTTTGATCAATATTGGGATCGATGACTAAGAAGGATCCATGTTGTTTTTTCATCAATGAAAATGTATCCATGCTAGATGAAAATAAATATTGAAGGAGAAACAAACAATTCCAAAGTCTGATACAGGATTGCTTTTGACCAGATAATTTACAGATCCCTTATTGTCCATGTAGATTCTTCTGATGTAAATATTCACTTAGGAAGGCATTTTTCACAAAGAATATGATAGAATTTCCAACCAAACTCACAACTAGAGAAAAAATTATCCTGATCATCTTGATCTTAGCTTTTGGAGCTACAATGTCAAACTAGAGTGAATAACAATTAACTTCATTGATGCAAACCCCTTTTCTACTAGTCTTACCTTATACTTGAGGAGCAAAACAAGTTTGCTTTGTACTTTGTTTTGAATATCCATCTGCATCCAATGGGTTTCTTCCCTTTCAGTGGAAGATCAACAATCATTCAATCATTTAAGAACATTTTCATTGGACAAGGATTGATATTCATATACAAATGGCAATTCCAAGATTTACTAGCTGTATAAGGCTTCCATTAGACTGTAGAGGGCTCATCAGACTCGATAATTCTACTCATCAAAGAAAAATTTTCTTATCTTGCTTTATACAATTAAGGTCCAGGGGTGGATGTATCTGGTGGAGCATCCATTCATTGCATCACTAATGTGCTAGATACACCACTTGGGCATACACTGAATTCTTCATGTTCCCATGGAATGGTTCTTTGGAGATCAACACCATCATCCCCAATCATTTTTCATCATATGTGGGAACATATTTCAGTTTTTACAACTGATTGAAAAATATACATCATGTCAATTGTTTGAGGAGGAATTATTGCTTCCCATCCCATTCTAAAAAAACTCAACATATTTCAACTGGTTATGTATACTTTTCTGGAATTTGGATCCATTAATCTATACCCAAGTGATCTTCACTGTACACTAATGAAGATGATTTTTCAATGACAATTCATTTCCAACAAGATTTGTTTTTCTACTTGGGTATGTGCATACTTGCTATTCACACCTAAATACTCTAAGGTGTGAATTCATTTTGGTTTGACTCCATTTGACCAATGCTTCAAGAACTGGTCTTTTCATCTAGTCTAGAGCAATTATGGGCACTTTGTTCAAAAAATAAACTATTATCTTTCGCATATTGTACCTAGAATGTCTTTGCAATCTCAAAATCATCAATCATGTTTCATCACACCATTTCCATGATAGTAAAATTTCTTGGACTCTCAAAGAAAGGACCATTTTGGATTTCACTATGGTGTGTGTGGAGGAATGTGTTTTTTCGATGAATCCCATGAGTTTGTAGGTAGTAGTTGAACTCATTACTGGTGAATTCCCCCCCTCGATCTAAGTAGAGAGTTCTGATGTGATGACCAGTTTCGTTCTCTAGCAACTACTTTTAACTTCTTGAAGGTTTCAAATAGATTCACTTTTCTTATGAAGACAAAAAATCCACATTTTTCTTGAATATTCATCAACACAAAGCACGAAGTACTAAAATCCATAGTGACTTGGTTGCATCAAACCGTAAAGGTAAGTATGAACCAGATCAAGCTTACCATGAGCTTGATAAATACTCTTCTGGAATGAAGCTTTGTGTTATTTTCCTATTAGGCATTAAGGACACTTATCTGTATCCTTCTGGAGAGATGGAAACCCATTTACCATATTGCGCCTAAGTGTTTTGAGATACTTGAAACTATGACATGACCAAGTCTACTGATGCCACAACTACACAAAGGTAGAATTCTTAGCCACAAGTTTCTGATCATATCTGTGGAAAAAATCAAGCTGGAACATACGTCCCACATTAGAGGCTTTTGCAACTAGTTTTTGAGCCTCATGATTTGTCTCCAATTAAACATATTTTCTTACCAGAACATTGACTATCAAAGTCAATTTTTAGGTTGTGATCTAGGAGTTGACTAACTGATAGAATTTTTTTGTCAACCCAAGGACATATAATACATTTGATGGTCTACAATTATGTGAACCAAGAGGTAGAGAAATGTTTCCAATCCCATGTACTGTATATGAAGAATCATCACCCAAAAAAACATGGTTTTTTGAAGTCGTCTCCCTCATCATGGTAAACCAGTCTCTGTGGCCGCTCATGTGTCGAGTGGATCCTAAATCAACATACCAGACTTCACTAGATGACATGGAAGGTTCACTTAATCGAGAAGTGTACAAGAATTTTTCATCATCCGAATGTTCTTCTTTCTCAACTATATTTCCTTGCTGATGGGGTTTTCTTTTCCAATTCCCCTTTTTCTGTCCCTTGATTGTAGTTTGAATGTCCCTTGTGAGATTGTTGATTTTGAGGTCCAGAGTTGCTTGATGAACCTCTTTTGTATGTATTGATACTAACAATATTTTATACTCATGTCTTCTTTTGTAGATATGGACATTTATTCTTATTTGTTATGTCTATTTCATGTTGATGTTGATGCTATGTTTGGGAATTTTGAGAATAATTAGATTTTCCTTTTCCTTTTCCTTTTCCTTTCCATTTTGATGTGAAGAAAGTTCCTTCTCCTCTTCATCATCCTTGTTTTATGCATGGCTTCCTCTTGTTGCAGTAGATTTACCAACTTGTCAAAACTAACTGTCTTATCTGACAAGTTTAGTGTTGTTACAAAAATGTAGGTAAGAAGAAGGGAGTGCTCTCAAAATAATGGGAATGATAGTTGTCATCTGTGACCACTTCTCCCAGGGCTAGAAGTGAATGCTCTCAAATCTGAAACTCTTCTTAAAAAATCTTTAATTTTCTCATTCTGCTTGAACTTCAGTGTGTGTAACTAACTCTGCAAATTCAGTATGACATTCTTGTTTTTGGCCTCATACACTGTCCTCAACTTATCCCACACTTCTTTGGATGTTTTGGCATCTCGAATGTGGGGTTGCACATCATCAGAACACTACAAACAAGATGATGAGTTTGGCCTTCTGATCTAATCTATTAAACTTTCATTGTTGTGTTGTATCAGTTGTTGATCTGGTCAGAGTACCATCCACAACAGGCCATATCTCTTCAAACTCAAGTTGTGTCTTGATTTTAGTCTTCCATAGTTGCATAGTTATTTCCTCTGAGTATTTGTGAATCTGGAAGAAAAAATTTGGGGGCATTGGTGCCCATTTTAGCAGAAATCAACTGATAGGGTTAGGCTCTTATCACTCTAGGTATAAGGTCTCCAAATCTATATACCATCAATCTGATATACCAAACCTTTCTATATACACGCCCTTCCAATATACCCAATGGTACATGGAAGAAGCTCACCCTTTTTATATACCCAATGGTACGTGAAATAGGCGTTAATGTACGTGAAATAATTCAATATGTGGTACCAAGACAGTACTGAAAGGGTTCTATATGATTATTGACACCCGGCTCAAAGAAATATCCTCATACGTGCGTGTAACTTCGCTATATACTCAGATAATTTCTCAGCCTTGATTTATGTCGTGCAATCATTCACAGATAGATAGGATGGCTCATAGTGTGTGCATTGTGACCTTATTACTCCTCTTCGATTTAAAGGGTCGATGCCTAGATGAAATTGTTGCAGCTATATTAGGCATTAAGTGCAGTAGTAGTCACAGAAGCTTTACCCGTAAGCACTTCCTAGAGGCACTGTATTTACCGAACCCTGCGAACGAGATCTAAGATCTTGTAAGTGTTTTAGAACCAATTTTTATTTTTTTTGAGTACAATATTCTAGTAGTTTCTATGTAGTTACAATATTTGCGGTTGATTATGGCAACCTTCAAATTAGTACAATATAATGAAATTTTCAATTACATTCAAAAAATTGGAAATAAATGTAATAGCAGACAATTTGTTGTTTTGTTTTGTGGGACCCCTGGTGGCCTCTGGAGCCCAATATGGCTTGCTGAGAAAACAAAATGTAAAAAACTAGCTCAAAATGAAGTTTTTAGGTGGCTCTCGTTTGGCAAAAAGTGCTCAGAATGGAAAACTATGTAGAGTAGAGGAATTTTTTTCCACCGTAAAATAGGCTTTTTTCTCGTAAATTTAGTTAGTTATAACTAAATTTGAATTTTCTGCACTAAAGTTAGCGGTTCCACTAAATTTCTCACCAAATTTGGTAGTGAGTGAGGCGAAGGATTTGATCCCTTGACCTCTCTTGATGGAAATTGTCTTACAAAAGTTATGTTAGCTACTTTTATGGCTAAGCTAAATAAGTAAGCATAAAGAATAAATTGTAATTAAACACTTCCAAACTGTAAAACCACACCTCTTTAAAAAACCACGGTTTGGGAAAGGTGGTTTTGAGAAAAAATTCCAGCAAAGAGAAAAAATGACAGACAATTTTGGTGAGAATTAAAGCTGGGTTTTGTAACACCTACATTTTACATACACAAATACAACAGTAAAATATGAGGATAATTTTTTTTTACTTACATTTCTCACTACACAACACCACAAGGGCTCCAAGAAAAGAAACTCAACAATGCACAAGACACTTACATAATTCATCAACTCACATAGACACATGACAACACCATATACATGTCGATGCCACACTTTCTCCAATGAACAAATGCTAGCAATAACCAACCACAAGAAAAGGGACTCAAGGATTAGCAAACCCACAACACATCATTTCCATGATTACATCTTAGTTATGATTAACATTCTAGGAACATTTTTATGCAAGGATGATTTTATCCATTTTCCACATATAGATTCTTAAATTCATTTCACATTCAACTTATTGTTCAACCATTTAAGTTTTCTCTTTATCCCTTATGACAATCTCCATAACTTACATAATTAAATTCCATATTTCCAATTTCCTACAAAGTTCCTAATTCTCTCGTTCTTATGCTAAAGGTTTGTTTTCTCAAAATATGTTTAGTTGACATTTAATTTTACCCTCATTATGTAAGGGGACAACCAAAAGTTGTCGAGGGAAAATAATACACATCAAAGGAGGTGAAGGTTCAAGTTTCTCTTTCCTATAAACTTCCTTCCATTCGAAGCACATTTGTTTCTCGTACTATGGTTGTTTTAGTATCCAAATTTAGTTTGATTCAGTTAAGCATTTACAAGACATAATTTTATTTTATTTATTTTTAGTGTACTCTATATTGGCTCAAATGCCTAGTCCCACCAAGAATCAATTTGTATCCATTCTTAACAAAATTCAATTCTTAAATCAACCATAAGGACTTCAAGTGAAACTTTTTGTTCCTAAACCATTATCACATATACTATTATTTCTCATTTCATTTACAATGTTTCTTAGGTCTCTTTTTTTGTCACTTTATAACATAAAGAGTTACGAAAGTACTTATTTACCATTTGAATAAGTATATGATTGGAAGCATTATAACTACACATGAATCCCAAGTTAACCTCCTAATACAACTAAGGTTTGGTTTAATTCCAATGGCACCTAATGATCTATGCCTCAACTATATATGAGTTTAAGGCAAGAGGACATATTTATGCTAAACCACCTTCATGAAAAGACCAAGGTGATATGTTGATAGAAACCAAGGTAACACATTTAACTGAGAGGAACTAAGGAGTTCATTAACAAGATTTTAAGACCTAGAAAAAGTATTTCACTATCTCCATTTGAGTCGTCTGGGGTTCCCACAAGGAAATTCATTCGATGACAAGAAAATTTTCTAGATCTAACTTCATAAGACATGGTAGTCCATTAGGATACTAAGGGAGTAATAGCTCTACTTACCCATAAATGGTAAGGTTACACTAGATAGTCGTTGCTTCAAACAAGGACTCTTAAGGTGACTTCCAAGATGGTCTTCACCACTCAACACGGTGTCAGACCTGAAGAGAAGACATTCTCCTTACCCCACACATGGTTACCAAAACTAGAAGGAAACCACATACTCTGGATAAAGTTAGACCATGTCATTCCTAAAATATGGGTTCACAAAATGTCGCTAAACATAATGACTATGACGGTAAACTCAAACTAGGGGTTTTATTTACCTAAACTAGGAGGTTCATCGAGAAAAAGGTTTAAGTTCATTCTATGGTTTCAATATCTTCTATGGTAAGAAGGATCACACATGAAGACATGTTATGCACAAATCTTATACTAGGGTTGAGTGTTTCGATTAAATCTCTTTATTACATTTACAAGGTAAGAATACAACACACTAATTAATTAATCCCTTATTGAACACTGAAAATGCACTACAAGATATTAACTTCAAATTCATTTACCATATATATATATATATCAAACCTTTTTACCATACGTAACTATGAATCAAATTGAACCTATGATTAAATGCACATTTCCTAGATGTCCCTAAAACTAGCATCCCATACATATTAGCAATTTTCAAATATAACATTTCTGTAACATGAGACTACATTATACATATATTCATTTTACAATGACCTATATAAATTTACAATAATAAATAATGAATTACACATCGCCTTTTTGCCATCTTTCTTGCATCCTGCAAAACCATGTGAGCATGAAATCAGTGATAAATCGCTGGCATGGAATCCACCCTAATCTAACATAATTAATGTCTTTATTTTCCCATTTACATATAATAATAATTATAATATTTCATTCGAAAGAAAAGGTTTAGAAACATGTATTCATTTCATTTCATTCACTTCATTTCGTAACCAAGGAGAGAGAACGAGAAAGGAAAGAGAGAGAAACACCATTTTGTCAAAAGTTCCATTTCACACAACAAGTTACACTATAGAGTTTCAAACAGTTATTTACATGTGTCAAAAAGTTTCCACAGTGGTTTGGCAACCCGACAGGGGTCCTACAACTTTTTTTTTTTACGTTTTCCTCCTAGTTGCAAAAACATTCAATTTAGACTCAGAAGGCTAAGAAACCACTTTCAAACGTTGTCTTTCGGGAAAAACATACCACGGGTAAGTTTCTATGTGTCCTATACACCAATAATTTGTAGGAAAAGACAGATTTCAAAACTAATGAACGGTTTACGATTGGCGGCTAGTTTTCTGGGGCCATCGGTTATAATTGGCCTAGTTGGAAATGATCAAAAGTTAGCTCGAGGCTCACAAAACCACCTCCAAAACTAATGTTTAGATGGATGAACATGCAAATGATAATTTTCCTTACAAGTTCCCCTATATATGGAGAATTTTTCAGAGTCGACGGAACTAAGAACTTGCAGACGGGTTTCAAAACGGTGACAGGTTTTCAGAGCCACCAGTCATAATTGGTCCAGTTTTTACCTAGTCAAACTGCGACTAGAGGCCTACAAAATGCCCTTTCCAAACTATCTAGAAGAGTGTTTTTCCCCAAACTGAAGGTTTCAATAATTTATCTAGTAAATATACTAGAGGTTTGCGAAGGTGGAAATACATTTCGTTGCTCCAGGTTTCAATGGTGGTCTAAAATGAAAGCAAACTTTTTCAGTTTTGGAAGTTTCCTAAAAGCTACAAAATAGAGCAAAAGGGCTCCTAGAGGAGCTGTCAAAATAGAGCACAAACAATCAAACGAGGTTGAGTTATTGATTGAAGTGACTCTCTCACATAACAAAGAACACATACGATGCTTGACATAATCCTTTACGGGGCTTAGAGTCTTGTTTTTCAAGTCTCTCAAAATTACATTTTCTAACTTTTCAAGGTAGACATAAATGGTTGTTTACAGTTAACTCATCTTACTCTTGCCAATACCAAAAATATACGAACTCCAAATTTTGATACCCTAGGTATAAAAATGGATAAGGTTGAGGCAGAAAGATCAATTGATGGTCAAGCATTTTAATCAATTACGTAGATCACGAGGTGGGGATTTTATCGTTATAACACTATTGTTTTAAACAAGTTTGGTTAAAATATCCAATATTTTAAGCATCCAATGGTTACTAAATTTATAATATAATGCAAATGAAGAACCAAATTAGAAGGAAATTATACAAGATGAAGGTAAGGAGACCATGCCTGGTAATACCAGTTTCATCTAGTGCAAGTGGTCCTCTGAGGTGGCTTTAACCGCACTCCGTAAGACTCCCACATACTTTCAACATTCTGCCAGACAATCATGCGTACATCCACAATTCCACCATTGCATTTTCTAAAAGGATTTTATGCTCATTTCACAAAATGATTAGAGAGATTCTTGACAAAGATATTTACCTATTAGACCAAGTTTGGTTGTGGTATCCTCCTTAACAAGTACCATTCCATAGCATTTTCTAAGTTCCCACATTGCAATAGCCTGAAACTTTATGAATCCTGTTTTTTTGGCATGTACTCCCAAATGTACATATCAAGTGATGGTTGTATTCCATGAGGCGACACTTTGTTATAGGAACTTCTTGGGAAAACTTACAGCCTCATTTAAACACCATTTGTACATATCCTGCAAATAAGACATTCCATGGCTATATTTATTTGAATTTTATAAATCCTTTTCAACCTAGCCACTTTATGCCTTGTCCAAGCATCGAATCCCATTTCAACATAGAGCTTAGAATGGACATCCCTGTCAGAGTGCTCCACATTGTAATCTTATCCAAAATATAACATGATGCATTAGATCTCCAACAGATGCTTCTGCTTCTATAGAGATTGGAGAATAAAGAACATATGCTTATTACAAATTCTACACAAAATACCTCATGCACCCCTCATTAGTACAATGCACAGGCCATAATACATGCAAATAATTTTTTTAGAGTTCAAGGGATTCTCTAGACTCAAACTTCGTCTCATATTGGAGGTATTGTTAAAGTCAAAGATTCTCTAGAGCTCATTTCCTAAACCTTCTCGCTGACCTTTCACCCAAAAAAAAATAAAAAAACCATTTCGTGCATATCCTGCAGTCAAATTTGTTCAAAAAACCATATTACTTTTAAGACATTTATTAAACAGTTCACCTGCCTTGTGTAAGGTTCAACATTTTGCATACACGTCTACCAGAGAATTTACAACTACCAACATCTTAGAAAAAATTCCTCTATATTTTATGCTTTGATGGGTGTCCATGAACCTAAAATAGAGTGCAATATTTGAATAGATCGAATAGGAAGGTTTGACAGCTTGGGTGGTAGGCAACAGAAGAAGAAGAGAAGGTCTTATTGCAGGATTGGTATAATTTCTGAATTGTAGCAAACACTTAGAGACTCGATCTTCCCAGCCCAATTCACGTTGTTGTGTAGATCATGGCCTTCCAAATAAGCATAATAGGAAGGCTTAGGGTGGATTGAAAAATTTTATGGAGGGTTTCTGAGTGGAAGAATGATAAAAAAACATGGTCAAATGGCAATATGTCCACTTCTCCTAACATGTCATGGAGCCAAATAGGTTATAAAATAGAAAATGATGCGGTTTAGAGGGCGTGTGTTCGATGCATATGGTCAAACATTTATTCAGTTGAAAATTGGTGGATGGCATGCATTTGTGATGGATTGTAAATTACATACAAAGTGGGGGAGGATTCGAATACGAGATCTGATCCCCAGTAAATGTGGGCCAGGCACCTTTATTTTTTGTTCCTATCATTTCTACCAGTTGGTTTTGATTTTAGTGTGTTTATTGCCTTTGGATCTCAAATAAAGTTTCTTGTATTGTTATGCAAGGAATCTGACAGGTCTGAAAAGCTCTTGAACCTGCCCACCCTCCTGCCACACTCCACCACCCTCCATTAAAATCCTCTTCCATTTCAACCACTCCCAAAATTTCCTTCCCCAGTCTTCGCTTCCCCCCCTTTTATTTATTTTTATTTTTTTTTTATATTTTATTTTTAAAAAATGTTGAGCATTACATTTCCCTCCCCTTATAAGAGCATCATCCTCGATGCGTTACAAACTAAATCTTGAAGGGTAGGTAGGAAATAAATTCAATAATGACACATGTCATTAACAAAACAACTTGTCAATACAATACAACCACAAGGAAGCAAACTAAATTTGGCAATATCATAAATTTTAATGTTCTATTAAGATTGGCATTTCTCTTTTACTTTATTACTTTTAATTAGTCTTTTCCTTTAAATATTTATTAATCTCAAGCTCTTAGTAGTTCATTGTTTAATATTTTAGTTGTCTTATGTTTGTGGGTGCCCAACAGAACTGACATCACAATACCACATCAAGAACCAAACACAACACTAATGGTCCACAAGACATATCTCTACATACTTTACAACTATATCACATCACAAGAACTCAACTAAACCATGGAAAGAACATACATAGATCCTCACAACATAGTACTTGTCACATACATGCTCCCCACACAAAAGTACTTGTAACATAAGAAGACTACTACAACATGGAATTCCCAACAGGTACACATACAAAGGTTTCACACAACTCCAGACCATTTTTATAGCTACATAGTGTCAAGATGGAAGCAACATCACAAGACATAATCCTCAACATCAAAAAAACATAACTAGACTCACAAGAGTACACATAAATCATAATACCAACACCATACACCTCCAAAAACATCACAAAACAACTCCATATACCTCCCAAAGCAAAAAATAACATCCTCCCATCACACCCACACAAATAACTCTTATGCCTCCCTCAAGTCTCTTATGCCTCCCTCAAGTATCTTATGCCTCCCTCAAGTCTCTTATGCCTCCCTCAAGTCAATAAAATAAAGATAAATTTTCCTTTTCACTCCCCAAAAGAGGGTCAGTCACCCTATGGCCCTAGGCACATAGAGTCAAGACACCTCTAACCCAAGTGACATAATAACTCATGGTTCAATAACCCACTAGTTATCTGTAACTCCTTGGGGCGTACCCCCATACAATGAAGTGGGTCCATAGGTCCCACCACTCCATGGTGAATCCCATGACCCTATTCCAATACATTACGACATTAGAACCAACATAAAAATCCATTCAAATGCCAAGTGGCAAGATCCCAAGCCTTGGGCTAGGCTATAAAATTTTAAACTTGAAAAAGAAAATTTAAATCTAAGAAAAACAAATGGCCAAATAACCATAGTTAGTGCAAAAATCTGACATGTTAGTGCATCAACCAAATAAATTCCCAAAATATAAGAACATGTCAATCAAGAAAACTGTTGGTTCTAGCAAGAAAAGGGAAAGTTTTCAATTTATGAATAAAATATGTGTATAGGAATAACACATTACAATAACTATGTGGACTTATACATGGCCACCAGGGGGTACTCAACGAGTTGCTGGAACTCGGAAACATCGAGCCTCAGCTCGTAAAATAACATATCAAATAATACAACTGTCATCATCTCTATCTGAATCATCCCGCCACCACTTCGACAAGGCTCAACATAGTCAAAATCACATAGGTTGAATCCATATGATAACCATATTAGGAGAGAGGAAGGAGTACAAGTCACCATCTACTTAGCCTAAGGTGTCCGTGAAACACAATATGCATGACACCCGTTGAGCAAGTGCCACACATACCAAACGAAAAAAAGTGGGTTTTCAACCTATGTGAGGCTCCACTTCCTATCTCGTACTCGGCTCAAGTGACTGGTCAATGGTACACATTTCCTCACTCCAAACATACACCTTTTTACCAATTTCCTTAGGGTCAGTTAGTGTAGGGTCCACAACATAACACATAACTACATCACTAACACAATGGTGATTCACACAAATTTACCATAGTGTCTTACGCATGGTATATATACAGGGTAAAACAAAATCATTACTTTTCACGGGTTATGATACATCACATTACCACATTCTGCACCCAAAGTGCAATCATTGTACAATAGGGATCATACACTCATCATATGCCCCTAAATCACGACATGAACCATCACATATTACATGAATTATACGTATGAGGAACACAATGTCTAACTTTACAACATATAGTCAATTGCAAAACAACAAGGTGATGCACATGATTCATAACAACATGATGACAACATCACGATACAATCCAATTCACTTTACACAAATTTTATCATACAACATATCAATACACCTACATATCACATAATGCCATAATGCTCCAACACTCTGTAATCCAACGATAACATTCTTTTTCACACACAATAAGGTGGTACATACACATGGAATTCCTCATTGAATCCATGAAAATGAGGGAGAATAATCTCCTCTCCAACACATCAACACAACAAAAATTACACACTAAGTGACATGCACAACATGTGCATTCATAATATCACAATTACAACATTGTTCACATCATACTTATATCACATTACTCTTCCAATATCCACCACCATCATGCAACACCATCACAACTCCAATCTGTCCCCAGAGGTTCAAGAGCATGAACCTCCACTCTGATACCAAGTGTAACGCCCATATTTTACACACACAAATACAATAGTAAAAATACCAGGATAATTTTTTTTTTAACTTACATTTCTCACTACACAACACCACAAGGGCTCCAAGAAAAGAAACTAAACAACACACAAGACACTTACATAAGTCATCGACTCACATAGTTGCACATGACAACACCATATACATGTTGATGCCACACTTTCCCAATTGAACAAATGCTAGCAATAACCAAACCACAAGAAAAGGGACTCAAGGATTAGCAAACCCACAACACATCATTTCCATGATTACATCTTAGTTATGATTAACATTCCAAGAACATTTTTATACAAGGATGATTTTATCCATTTTTCCACATATAGATTCTTAATTCATTTCACATTCAACTTATTGTTCGACCATTTAATTTTTCTCTTTATCCTTTATGAAAATCTCCCTAACTTACATAATTAAATTCCATATTTCCAATTGCCTACAAAGTTCCTAATTCTCTCATTCTTATGCTAAAGGTTTGTTTTCTCAAAATATGTTTAGTTGACATTTAATTTTACCCTCATTATGCAAGGGGACCAACCAAAAGTTGTCGAGGGAAAAAATAATACACATCAAAGGAGGTGAAGGTTCAAGTTTCTCTTTCCTATAAACATTCCTTCCATTCAAAGCACATTTGTTTTCGTACTATGGTTGTTTTAGTATCAATGTTAGTTTGATTCAGTTAAGCATTTACAAGACATAATTTTATTTTATATTATTTTTAGTGGACTCTAAACTGGCTCAAAGGCCTAGTCCCACCAAGGATCAATTTGTATCCATTATTAACAAAAAATTCAATGCCTAGAACATCCTAAGGACTTCAAGTCAATTTTTTGTTCCTAAACCATTATCACACATACTATTATTTCTCATTTCATTTACAATGTTTGCTAGGTCTCTTTTTTTTCACTTTATAACATAAAGAGTTATGAAAGTACTTATTTACCATTTTGGATAAGTATATGATTGGAAGCATTATAACTACACACGAATCCCAAGTTAACCTCCTAAACAATTGAGGTTTGGTTTAATTCCAACTGAGACCTAATGATCAATGCCTCAACTATATATGAGTTTAAGGCAAGAGGACATATTTATGCTAAACCACCTTCAAGAAAAGACCAAGGTGATATGTTGATAGAAACCAAGGTAACACATATAACTGAAGGAACTAAGAGTTCATTAACAAGAATTTAAGACCTAGAACAAATATTTCACTATCTCCTTTTGAGTTTTCTGGGGCTCCCACAAAAAATTCATTCGATGAAAAGAAATTTTTCTAGATCTAACTTCATAAGACATGGTGTCCATTAGGATACTAAGGGAGTAATAGCTCGACTTAGTCATAAATGGTAAAGTTACACCGCATAGTCCATTTGCTTCAAACAAGGACTCTTAAGGTGACTTCCAAGATGGTCTTCACCACTCAACACGGTGTTAGACCTAAATATAAGACATTCTCCTTACCCCCACACATAGTTTCCAAGCCTAGAAGGAAACCACATACTCTGGATAAAGTTAGACCATGTCGTTCCTAAAATAAGGTTCATGAAATGTTGCTAAACATACCGACTATGACACAAAACTCAAACTAGGGGTCTTATTTACCTAAACTACTAGGTGCCATCGAGAAAAATGTTTAAGTTCATTCTACAGTTTCAATCTCTTTATGGTAAGAAAGATCACACATGAAGACATGTTATGCACAAATCTTATACAAGGGTTGAGTGTTTCGATTAAATCTCTTTATTACATTTACAAGGTAAGAAAAAAACACACTAATTAATTAATCCCTTATTGAACACTAAAAATGCACTACAACATATTAACTCTAAATTCATTTACCATATATATATCAAACCTTTTTACCATATGTAACTATGAATCAAATTGAACCTATGATTAAATGCACATTTCCTAGATGTCCCTAAAACTAGCATCCCATACATATTAGTAATTTTCCAATATAAACATTTCTATGTAGCATGAGACTACATTATACATATATTCATTTACAATGACCTATAAAATTTACAATAATAAATAATGAATTACACATCTCCTTTTCACCATCATTCTTGCATCCTGCAAAACCATATGAGCATGAAATCAAATAAATCGTTGGCATGGAATCCACCCTAATCTAACATAATTAATGTCTTTAAATTTTCCATTTACATATAATAATAATTATAATTTTCATTCGAAAGAAAAGGTTTAGAAATATGTATTCATTTCATTTCATTTCACTTCATTTCATAACCAAGGAGAGAGAAATGAAAGAGAGAGAAAACACCATTTTGAAAGTTCCATTTCACACAAGGAACAGATAGAGTTTCAAACACCATTTACATGTGTCAAAAGTTTCCATTTGGTAACAACAAGGGGTCCTACAAAGTTTCAAACAGTTATTTACATGTTCAAAAAGTTTCCATTGGTTTCGGGCTAAACCCACTTTCAAACAAACAAGCATACCATGGGTAATTTTCTACGTGTCCTCCTATACACCAAATAATTCACAGGAACTATGGATTTCAAAACTGGATGAATGGTTTACGATTGGTGGCTAGTGTTCCGGGGCCATCGGTTATAATTTCCCTAGTAGGAAATGATCAAAAGTTTAGCTCGATGGCTCACAAAAACCACCTCCAAAACTAACGTTAGATGGAAGAAAGTGCAAATATAAATTTCTTACAAGTTCCCCTATATATGGAGAATTTTTCAGAGTCGACAGAACTGAGAACTGGTAAGATGGGTTTCAAATGGTGATAGGTTTTCGGAGCCATGGTCATAATTGGTCCAGTTTGACCTAGTCAAACTGCGACTGGAGGCCTACAAAATGGCCTTTCCAAACTATCTAGAAGAGTGTTTTTTCCCCAAACTGGAGGTTTCAAGAAATTATCTAGTAAATATACTAGAGGTTTGCAAAGGCGGAAAGACATTTCGTTGCTCAGGGTTCAAACGGTGGTCTAAAATGAAAGCCAACTTTTTAGTTTTGGAAGCTTCCTAAAAGTACAAAACAGAGCACAAGGCTCCTAGAGGAGCTACGAAGAGAGCACAAACAATCAAATGAGGTTGAGTTATTGATTTATGTGACTCTCTACATAACAAAGAACACATATGACACTTGACATAACCTTTACGGGGCTCAGAGTCTTTTTTTTCAAGTCTCTCAAAATTGCATTTTCTAACTTTGCAAGGTAGACAGAAATGGTTGTTTTAGTTAACTCATCTTTCTCTCACCAATACCAATAGACACGAACTCCAAATTTTAATACCCTAGGTCTAACAATGGATAATGTTGAGGTAACAACACAATTGATGGTCAAGCATAAATCAATTATGTAGATCATGAGGTGGGGTTTTATCATTTAACACTAAAAGTTTGGTTAAAATATCCAATATTTTAAGCATCTAATGGTTAATATTTATAATATAATGCAAATGAAGAACCAAATTAGATGGAAATTATACAAGACGAAGGTAAGGAGATCATGCCTGCTAATACTAGTGTCTGTAATGTAAGTGGTCCTCAAGGAGACTTTACCCGCACTTCGTAAGACTCCCACATACTTTCAACATTCCAGCAGAAAATCAGCATGCATCCACAATTCCACCATTGCATTTTCTAAAAGGATTTTATACTCATTTCAAAAAAACTGATTAGAAGATTCTCCACAAAGATGACCTATTAGACCAAGTTTGGTTGTGGTATCCTCCCTTAACAAATACCATTCCATAGCATTTTCTAAGTTCCCACGATTGCAATAGCCTGAAAGTTTCTAAATCCCCCTATTTTTGGTACTCAAATCGTACATATCAAGCGATGGTTGCATTCCATGAGGCCACACTTTGTTGAGGAACTTCTTGGGAAAACTTACAGCCTCATTAAGAACACCATTTGTACATATCCTGCAAATAAGACATTCCATGGCTATATTTATTTGAATTTTCTAAAGCCTTTTCAACAAGCCACTTTATGCCCGCCTAGCATCGAATCCCATTTCACCATAGAGCTTAGAATGGACGAACAAAGTGCTCCACGTTGTAATCTTATCCATCAATATAACATGATGCATTAGATCTCCAACAGATGCTTCTGCTTCTGTAGAGATTTGGAGAACAAAGAACATATGGAGTATTACTAATTCTCCACAAAATACCTCACTGCACCCCTCATTAGTACAATGCACAGGCCGTAGCATGCATATATTTTTGTGGAGCTCAAGGGCTTCTCTAGACTCAAATCTCATAGTGGTAGGTATTGTTAAAGTCAAAGACTCTCTGGAGCTCCTTTCGTAAACCTTCTCGCTGACCTTTCACCCAAAAAAATAAAAAATGTTGTTTTTAAGACCATTTCGTGGCCTTCCAAATAAGCAGAATGGGAAGGCTTGGGGCGGATTGAAAACTTTTATGGAGGGTTTCCAAATAAGCTGAGTGGAAGATTTTATGAGGGTTTCTAAGCGGCGCCGTCGTATGGCAATATGACCGCTTCTCCTAACACGTCGTGGAGAAAATAGGTTCTGAAACAGAAAACGATGTGGTTTAGGAGGGCGCGTGTTCGATCCATAGGTCAGACATTTAGGTATTCGGTTGAAAATTTGGTGGATTTCATGCATTTGTGAAGACTTTAAATTACGTACAAAGTGGGGGAGGATCCGATCAGTAAGTGTGGGCCAGGCGCCTTTATTGTTGTTCCTGTCATTTCTAGCAGTTGGTTTGGATTTTAGTGTGTTTGTTGCCTTTGGATCTCAAATAAAGTTTCTTGTATTAATGTGCAAGGAATCTGATAGGGCTGAAAAGCTCTAAACCTTCCCACCCTCCTTCCACAGTCCACCACCCTCCATTAAACTCCTCTTCCATTTCAACCACTCCCAAAATTTCCTTCCCCAGTGCTTCCCCCCGTTTTATGTATTTTTATTTCTTTTTATAAATTATTTTAAAAAAAAATGTTGAGTGCTACAAGTTCGATTGTATATGGTGCCTTAGATCAATTTTTCTTCCTTCCTTTGAGCTTCTAATCTCTTCCTTGGTGTATTCAATCCTCCTTAACCTTTATTGTTATGAATAAAGAAGGTTTTGATGAATTTGATGGCGGTTTTGAGGAATTTGATGATGGTATTGCATGGGATGGGGTTGGGAAGTTACAGAGGTGACTTTGTCTCTCCTTTTCTTACACAAGCTTCTCCAATGGTCCTCGAACTCTTCTGCAATCCTCCAATATCCTTCAACCTTGTCTGACACCAAATGTAATTTCATAAACAGGGACAGAAGCCTGTATAATATTATTAATGTGAAATCAATCCCTTACAATAGTGCAGGCTACAATATTTATACATATTAGATATCCTGGATACAAACAAATATGGAGTTGCAACTATGCAACAACAAACTAAAATACAGTAGCTGCCAAAATACACCCGGGAAGCACAAATGAATAATGACATAATTTTTATAACAACATAAACATTATACCTATGAATATAATAAGATAAATATGGTTAATAAAACCATATAACATTATATAACTAATTAATATAATGTGATAATGTTATAAAACTATATAACAATAATTAATTAATAACAATAGTTAAATAATTAATTATACAATGCATAATTAATTATCCTAACATACCTTGATCATATGTCTTTGATTCTCACCTAATTTTAATCTAGGTGTTACTTACTATCTTTTAAATTTTCTCTTTAGAATCACAAACACAGTTCAGTCTAGATAATCACTATTTCTATGCTCAAATGTGTTTTATATTGCAGACACTAGAACATCTAACACATACCCTAATAAATTCAGTCACATTGTTGATATGTTGGCTTGAAAATCAACCACTAATATACATGGAATTGAGATATTTTTCTTTATATCACAATGAAATGTAATCAACTTCAGGTTATTCTATCTTCCATAAACTATGACATTGTTACCATTGTTGATTTGGCCATTTGAAATTAAAAATTATCTTAGTCACTGTATTTATAGTCCTTCACGTTGAAACTAAGTGTACACATGATCAAATTTAAACTTTAAGACTTTATGATTTTTCAATAAGCTTGCATATGCTTCATTATTCTATGTACAATATTTGGATGGTCTCATAATTTTCACTCATGTAAAGTGAATCTTTAGCAAAGTCACCTGATTGAGCTACATCATTTATCATAGACCTTGACAAATTGCTTCCACATATAGCTTGATCATGTACTCTTACATCTCTTGCTAGGAATATACAGAATGCATTCTTCTTCATTATTTTATACAAAATATAATCCACCTTCTAAACTTGTTCTATTTACAATCATCATTAGTTCCTTGTATTTGTTAACTATGATTTTTTTGTTTAATGCAATCATCAATCTTCTCATGACAACGACATTAATAATTCCTGCTTGTAGACTTCTGATTCAACATTGTAGATTTTTTACTTGTTTTAATGAAATAACATTCTTTTAGTTTTATTAGCATGGTAGGACCCAATATCTAGCACACTTAAGGACTCAAGGATTTTAGACATCAAAGACCAAAGACAAGACATCATTTGACAGATATGACATTAACATTATGTTTGCATTTTGAGACTTCTAGAACCGATTGAGCATAAGAAATACATAAATTATAAAATTATGTACATAATGAACTTGCATATAGATAAAAAGATCTTTTCATCTATTCAAATCCTTCAATACAACTAATTGGTTGGAGACCTCAAGACTTGACTTGACTATGAAACTTGAAAATCATTTGTTAAGGTTAGACCTTAATTTTATTTAGCAAACATTGACATACCTATATTGTTTCTCCCTAGGAACTTACATTTGACTTAGAACATAGAAACTCTTAATATTGTGTTGATGACTTGCCACACATTCACATTAAAGCTTTGACCTATCCTTATTCATATGTCTACAAGACATTCAGCTTGTTCATTTACTCAAAACATTCTCTTGAGACACTTCTTGCTTGAAGACAACCATGATAACATTTAGAAGACAAATGCAATCTCTGTAGCCTACTGACAATATTCTCTCTCTATGACTTCTCAAGAAAACACTCAAGATCCTCAGCTTGTGCTATACTTTCAACATGGAACAAGACAAACATTTTGAAACTAACATACCTTGAAAAATTGATGGAGACAGTAATCAGCCTCAACTGGTGCTTCTTTTAGTTAGTGTATACCATCTATAAGCTTAGCAAAGGCATACCATCTTATCATGTCAACTCAGAACAAGAGAAATTCATAAAAATAACATGATGACTCAAGTTCCTATTTCCTTGTTCTTGTTCTCTTGTTAGTCTTCTTTGATGTATTATTTAGCGTGACTTCCATATCACATGATTTATCACTTTCTGATTGAGTACCTGATAAGAACACATGCTACAACTCAAACACTTGTTCCAACACTTCTTAAGGAAGAAATTATTTATTCTTTGCACTAGGATTATCTTCCTTCTTCTTTCCTTTTTCATTTCCTATTGATGTCTTGTTTGTACTTTCTTATCCTGTGAATTTATTATATTTTTGTGTCTCTTAACCATCTGCCCTTGCTATTTTCTTATCATTCTTTGTTGTCTCAACTTCTAACATTGTTTCCTTGACCTTATATGTCCATTTTTAATTTCGTCTTCCCAATATCTCTCTCAACCATGGCTGACTTGATCTCACTCATAGATTTTTTATTTCTTCTAAATATTTTTATCATGCCTCTTGAATGTATCCTGCTTTTATCTGTATCTACGAAATTCATAGCAGTGTCTGGAAAAATGCCCTTTCCCATGACATTTGAAGTGAACAACCTGGTTCTTGTCTTTTGCGTCTTCTTCTTCCCAAAACTGACTTGCTTGATATTCTAGACAATACTTGGCTATGTGACATTTTTCTTTGTGGTTGAAGCATATTTTGTTCTTCTCATATTCAATCCTACAATCCCTCCATGGATGTTATTCATCTACTGTTCTTCTAAAATTTCTATCTTTATGTCCAAACACATTGCATGAAAAGAAAATTCCATGAAACTCACATGATAATTTTCTTGCATATGGTTGCCTAATGGTCTTCTTGTGTACTTTTTTTCCTTCTCGATATCTAAACATACTTGACAAGATACATGGCTTGATATAACCTTTAATTCCCTTTTCCTTTCTTGTTCTATTTCCTCTCTAAGGGTCTTTAGATCTGGGTTTAATCTCTTGCATTCTTCACTCTTGACTTGAATAGCTACCTGAAATATCTCATGCTCTACTTCACTAGAATGCATTTGTTTTCCTTGAAAGACATCAACTAGGTTAGTAACTTGTTCCAACTTAATCTACACCTTCCTTATTTCCTCTTCAAATTTAAGGAAAGTATTTTATTTTTCTCTCAAGGCCTTTGACACTTTCTCAGTAAATGAATCCATCTCAATAAGGTCATGACCATGATTAACTTTATTGAGCTTTATTTATGTATTTAACTCATTAATAATATCTTGAGAAATTTAATACTTCCTTTTCAACACTGATTCTGCTAATGTACTAATGGTTGTGTCTTTAGGATCACCTCTAAGATATTAATTTTTATTTAGGAGGACTAGGCTATGATACCAAATCTTGGAAACTTAGACACTGAGAGGGGGTGAATTGTTGTCTAACTAAAATTTTACAAACATTTCAATTTTCTTAATCTTTTTCTGAAGAACATATGACACTATATACAAGAAGATAACAAGAGAATGTACACAAAGACACACAATTTAATGTGGGAAACCTAATTGGGAAAAACCCCAATTAAATCAAGAACTATGCTTGGGACACAAAAATTCTACAATAGTTACATTGCTTTCATGGTTGAGCTTCAACTCAACCTGGAGCTGCAACTCCAAAAGTTTGACCAAGATGCCACTCATTCTTTGTTAGGCCTCAACATATATACAAGCTTCAAATCCCATGTTTGGTTCAGCTACAACTTCCCTTTAGTGATATTCAATTCATAGGGAAGCTATAACCCCCCTACTGCTAGGCTCCCACTTATACTTGTTCAATAAATTTGGTCACACTTATTGTTTTGTCTTATACAACTGATAATGACCTCTAAATCATATCACTTTTCTTCAATTTCCTTTCTCTTACTCATTATTAATTTGTTCTTTCATCCTCATTATTCAATCAACATTAACCTTTGTCAAGCAAGGCCACTTTAAATTCATTGTTATGTCAAGTTTCCCTCTTTACTGATTACCCAATCAATGCAGTGTATTGTTTCACAAAGCTCGACACACACACATCATGCTATCAATTATTCAGACATATAATCAAGCTTTTGTTCTACATATATTCAATCTAAAGAAAGAATTTATTCATGATGGTAAATTTGATTCTTCTCAAGTGTTGGGTTCAAGCATCTTCAATATATGAGTACTAGCATATCATATTGATTCAGTTGAGATAAACTACTTACTATCATGTTTGTCTTTATCAACGTCTCTTTATGCTTGTCTTTATTAGCTCTCTTGATTCTCTAATCCATTCTTTCATCTCTTAAGCCTTCTTAGTGGTATCTTTGCATTCATACCATATCAACACAACTGCAAATATTAATCTCCAAGACTGTCAAACATTCTATCTTTGTTTGTTTTCTCTATCTCAATCATGATTTTTTTTCACATATACATGTACTTATACTTAGTGATTTAATGTATTCTTCATACTTCAAGTTACCACACACATTCTCGTTCTTGTGTCTTATGGATACTATAACAAAACTCAGTAATTATACTTTTTAACTTCTCTAACATTGGCATCTGCCCTTAATACACACTTATATTAGAGTAGGAAACACGCCTTTTCATGACTCTTCAACTTTCACCACTTTATTTTCATGTCTTTGACTTATGCATCATGGCTCTTCACATTCTAGTTCGAGATAGGTGAGGAAAATCTACTTTTGTAACTTTTCATAAATTTTAACCTTCTTCATGAGCTTATTCTATTCAAATGAGACTATCTCATGACTCTCTAACTTCTCCTTAGAATGAACTCAAACTTGGAAACTTAAAAACCATCTCACTGTTTTGAGTATAAACATGAGCATAAAAGGATTGAGATAATTTGGAGCATAACCACACTATTCTTTCAACCTGTTTTTGGCATTTTGTGAGTAAGCCTTAATCTTTTCACAATCTTCTTAAGATATATGGCTTACATTTGGAAATTCCAGCTGATTTTCTCATTGAGAAAGTTCTTTCTCCGAGCTTATATCTCTCCACTCACATTCAAGACTCACTAAACATACTTATATCTTTCCTTTATCTTGAATCTAATTTGTAAAAAGTTCTAGACACTCTATGATGAAGATAAACAATGCCAATTTCATCTAACTGCACTGTAGAGAAGGATGAGACCATGTCAGAAGATGACTGTCGCGATTTTTCATACATTTAAGTTAATTTGTGATCATACCAAGCATACATGTGCTTTATATTAACTCTAAGAAGATTCACATGATGACTCGAGTCCTTAACACCTAAGAAATGGTGATCAAAGAGCTTTTTTTTTTCTGTGCAAGGTTGAAAAATGGACTTCAACATAAGTTTAAAGAAGGTCTCTCTCAAGCCTTGATGAAATATTATAAAACTTGACAAATATGGGCAACAACCACAAGGCATAGATATCTTGATATTTAAAGTATTTTTTATTGGTTCAAATTGGAGTTTCGAGCATTCTTCTCTAAACTCTAAAGGGAGGATTATGTCCATTATACCATCCCCAGGGGCCTTAAAATTTTATTTCTTGAGAATTTCTCAATGGAATTCAAAAATTCCAACTCCTTTGGAAATGTGGGAGTGTTTGACATCTTCTACATGCATTCATTTTCCCTGAAACACTTCAAATTATTTCTAGAATTCAAAAAGATAGTGCACAATTTAGTGACAATTGTGATAGTGTCATCTAGATAAAAGTAGGATTCTTTTAGGTTTGAAATGATGCATTGTAGGTCTTGAATTCACCACCTCCATTGAATTCAAATTTTCACCTTTGAGTGAATAATTTATCCTTGTACAATCACACTTAGTCTTAACTAGGAACTACATTTGGCTTTACAAGATTTTATAAAATCTCTAGCCTGCTCCAATAGCTTTAGATCAAGAAACATGAGAGGAAGACCACTACAATCTCTTTCACACCCTGAGAATAGACACAATGAGGTAGAAATCACATTTTCACTCTAAGTCTCACACTTCATTAATGAACCATGACAAGCTCAAAGTTTCTCATCCAGGTGATTTGAATTTGTAAAAACAACTTTTGTTAGCACTAACTCAAGAAAGTGCTTGGGAGAGAGAAAAACATAACTAGAAAAATGATCATAACTTCTATGATATTTATCCATTTTTCCTCAAAATTTTTGCAATAATTCAGGCTTGGAGTTCTCTACAAAAATTCCTTCTATGATTTATCTGAATAATGCTCCATATTTTTTCTTGGATGTTAAGAAGACAGACATCTCATTTTGCATTTCTCAATGACCCTGTTTTAGAAAAAAATGCATAAATTCTACATAACTTCTACATACCTCTTAAAAAATTGATGAAATTTAACATGAATCACTAAAAGACACCCTTTACACTGTCCATAAGTTTGTTAGCCAATATTTTGACTATACAGCTTAGACCTATCTCATTTGCATCAATCTACATTGTTAGTCCTTAAAGGTAATTTTGGTGAACTATTAAGTTTTACCTCCAAGAGCTAAAATAAATCTTGTTGTTTCTCTTACATGACCTAGACACAATCTCTAGGCTCCTCCCATGTTTACATGGTCTTTTCATGACTTTTATCAAGCTTTCACGCCTTATTAGGCTCTAGCACTAGGCCTAAATGAGCCAGTTTAAACTGTGACTTCCACCAGATGGCCTGAAACTCACTCCAAGAGATATTTCCCATGTTAGTACCACAATTGAACTATAAAACCTTTGAGCCAAGAATAATACCCTGCAATTTGCCTTCAGTAGACACCTGCCTCACAAACCAAGCTTGTAGCATCTTGAAACAATCTTGAAAATAACCTGAATTCTCAAAACACCACTGATGAGAAACTCTTAATAAACCTCCATACCTCTTACAAATCCTCACTTTACCCCTCACTCCCTTTGCCATCAATGTCACTTGACATCAATGACAACACCAATGACCCAAGTTTGATAGTTTAAAATTTTAAAACACCATTGCTATCTACATTAGCAATACAAACATAAATATTATACTTTAATATATACACTATAATTTCAAGTCAAATCACTAGTTTTATACATCAGAGGATGGAATTGAGAGACAATTTGATTCAATTCATGACGAATTTTCTTGAAAAGGACTTGAAAAATACATATACCATATTTAACAAGAGCAACAATGTTGCCAAGTACTGTCATAGCGAAACTGACAATGCATAAGATAGATATATTATATGAACTTATAATATAGAAGATAAATATTATTTGTATGGTGTTAGTTTGGAGCATGTGTATATGTTGTAGTAGTCTCGTACATCATTGGTCTGGAACGTGTTTTGTGATGGTTCTTTCACATATATAATAAATGAGGATTTTTTTTGACACGCTGCTTTCTCTTTTCAATTTTCTCCTCAATTTGAGATTTTTGTGCAAAGGCTACCAATTTCTCTACTTTCGCCTTTCTCTCTCTTTCATGTTCATTACTGATAATAATTGGACTTCTTGGTTTTGTTTTTTTGTCCTGCAAAGAAACCGTTAAAATGCCATAATGGGAACTCCATTTGAGGCCTGTTGAATTCCTTTGAGCCCAATTGTACCTAAAAAATTGTTATGTAGAATTAATCATCTCTATCCTTCGTAGACATCAAATTCTATGCTTGTCACATTATCAAGAAACATGGTGGCATATCCCTCCAAGTAGGTGGGGATATAAGTATTTAGGGGGAAAATCACCTTCATAATGCCTTCTAGGGATTCAAGTCTAAGACTCAAAGGAATTACATCCACTACCGCTAAATTAAGCTTCTTTGTTTAACATGATTGCCTGCAATGCCGCTCCATAAGTAATCGCTTCATCTGGATTCATGCTTTTGCATAGCTCCTTTTCGTCAAAGAAGTTTTTCAGTAATTCTTGCAACTTAGGTATCTGCGAAGAATGCCCAATTAACACAATGTCACTCAATTCTAATATAAACACATATATGTTAATAAATGTAAAATTAAATCATTATATATATATATATACTATTTTCGCAAAAAAGATTTTAAAGTTAAAGAGTGCATTTCTTGGTAACAGATGAAATAATTAAAAATTAACTGTAATTTAAATAAAAGGTAATTTGTACAATAAGCTTTTCGAAGAGACTCTCGGCATGAACGCCATTTGTAAAGTAACTACCTTGACTCTCAATCTCATAAATGACTTTCTTTATTAATGATTTATTCAATGTATAGACAACAAAACAGAAGAGCCATATATAGGCTGCGGTAGAGAGAGAGAGAGGAAGAGAGGAACAATTAAATAACTGTTCACAAACAAATGAAACTAACAATGTATTAAGCAACATTAACTAATGCGCTAACATTCCCCCCCTTAATACATTGCTCTTACAAATGTACCCCCGAAACAAATCAAACTTCACCTTACCAAGAGATTTGGTGAGAATATCAGCAACCTGAAGAATCAGTAGGGCAGTACTGGAGCTGAATTTGGTGGTTCAAGACTTGTTCACGAATGAAGTGACATTCAACCTCAATATGCTTTGTACATTCATGGAAAATATGATTCTTCACAAGCTTCAACACACCCTGATTGTCGCAATGAATGATGGGAGGTTTCTCTTCAGGAATCCCTATATCTGCAAGAATGTGACGTAACCAAATCACTTCACACACAGCTCCTCGTGCAGGCACAGTATTCAGCCTCAGTGGATGAGAGAGCAACAATAGTTTGCTTCTTGCTAATCCACGAGATAGGTCCAGATCTGAGATGAAAAACATACCCTGATGTAGATTTCCTGTCATCAACGGATCCTGCATAGTCCGAGTCTGTATATCCCTGTAAGAAGAACTGAGTGTTCTTCTGATACTCCAGACCAAAGTCAACTGTACCTCAGACATATCTCAACACATGCTTTGCTGCTATCCAATGACATTTCTTTGGCTCCTGCATAAATCTGGCGAGATAGCTCACTGCAAAGCAAAGATCTGGCCTGGTATAAGTCAAGTAAATGAGACTCCCCACAAGCTACCTATAGTGAGTGCCATCTACCTGTGGTGAATCCTAGAATCTAGATAATTGCAAACCTTTTTCCATAGGTGTGGACATTGGTTTACAATCTGACATTCCATACTTCTCCAGGAGTGTCTTGGCATATTTCATCTGGGAGACGAAGATATGATTCTTCTTCTGCCATATCTCTAAGCCAAGATAGTAGTGAAGTAGCCCCAAATCGGTCATGTCAAAGGATTTCTTCAGATCATTCTTTACATCATCCACAAGATTGTCAGAACTTCCTGTGATCACAAGATCATCTACGTACAAAACTAGAATAACAATCTTTGTTCCTACCTTCTTGATATACAAATTTGTATCTGAGGGGCTACGAGTGAATCCATGCTGCAATAGGTGATCATCAATTTTTATATACCATGCCCTAGGTGCTTGTTTGAGTCCATAAAGTGACTTTATCAGATGACATACCTTGTGTGGTTGATGCTCATCTACAAACCCTTCAGGTTGGGCCATGTATACTTCTTCTTTGAGATCACCATTCAGAAAAGCACTCTTGACATCCATCTACTGAAGTTTCCATCCATTTTGTGCTGCCAGTGCATAGACAACTCTGATGGTTTTGATCTTCATAGTGGGTGCAAAGGTCTCATCATAGTCAATTCCTTCTTGCTGAGCATAACCCTTTGCAACAAGTCATGCTTTGTGTTTGTCGATTGAACCATCTGCCTTATATTTTGTTTTGAAAATCCATTTGCAGCCAATGGATTTCTTACCTGGAGGCAGATCGACAAGTTCCCACATCTGATTCTGAAGTAGGGAATCATATTCAACATTCATAGCCTGTTTCCACTGTGGTTGGTCTAATGCCTCACGAACAGTGTCAGGTTCGGTGCTATCAACAACTGAACTCATGAGTGCAAAATTTACCTCATGTCTGGCTTGACTTCATGTTCTGACTCCCGTAGAAGTTCCTGGAAGTGAGTTCAGGTGTGCATCCCCAATAGTATTCTGGACCCATTTCAGACGTTGGTGTTGTTGCTGCTGATGTGAAGATGTGTTTTCCAGTGTGCCTAGATCAACGAATAAGTCTCCACTCAGCTCTTCTTCTCTCTGAGAAGAATCATCTTACCCATCATCTAGATGTGTGAGCAATCTATGTGATGAGGTCGGTACTGGATCTCCATTGTGTGGTAGGGAGTCAAAGGATGACTCATCACACACCACATCTCGACTCTCGTAGATTTTCTTCATCTCAGGATCCATGAGACGATATGCCTTTGAGGTAGTACTATACCCCAAGAAAAGACATGGCAGTGTCTTTGGATCGATCTTCTTCCTTTTCTTATCTGGAACATGCATATATGTAGTACAACCAAAAACTCTCAAATGATAGATAGAAGGTTTACGACCAGTCCATACCTCTTCCGGTGTCCTGTTCTATAAGATCTTCATGGGTGCCCAGTTGAGTAGATACACTATTGTCTGGACTACTTCTGCCCAAAACTGATCCTCCAACTTGGTGGTGGAGAGCATACAATGAGCCATCTCCATGACAGTCCTGTTGTGTCACTCGAAAATCCCATTCTATTGGGGCATGTAGGGTGCAGTCAGATGTTGTTGAATGCCATGCTGCTTCAGGTATGCTAAGAAATTCTTCAATACAAATTCCCCCCCTCGATCTGAGCGGAGGAGAAGGAGAGGCTTCCCAGACTTCCTGGTGGCTTGCTGGTAAAAGGTTTGGAAATTGGCAAATGCCTCACTCTTCTTCCGGAGAAAATATACCCACATTTTCCGTGAGTAATCATCAATGATGAGCTGGAAGTATTCAAAACCTTGGAAGCTAGCTGGCAGGGGTCCGCATAGATCAGTGTGTACAACCTGAAGATGCTCCGTAGAATGATAAGAGCTCTGTTTGAATGGACCTCTGTGTTGTTTTCCCACAAGACATCCCGAGCAAATAGGTAAGGAATGGGAGAGTGGAGGAAGCCCTCTTACCATTTCCTTGGCACTGAGCTGATGCAGAGCCCCGGCAGAAAGATGACCATATCAAAAGTGCCATAGTGTAGTGGACTCCGCCGTTGAAGCAGAGAGAGCAATGTTAGATGAAGTGACTGCATCCAGTGCAAATAGATGGCCCTTCATAAATGCTCAAGCAATAACTAGTCTCCCTGGGAAATGATGCAGGACTTGACCCCTTTCTAAACAAAGAATTCGACCCGCATTCGATGATTAAGAAGCTGACTCATAGACAAGAGATTTGAGGTCAAACCTGGAACATATAGCACCTTCATGAGTGTACATCTTTGTGTCCCAAGAGGAATGATGACATCACCAATCCCCGCCGCAATATACTCCTGATTATCTGTGATGGTGATCTGATCTCCAGTGGGCCGGTCACTCAGGGTATGGAACAACTTCTTATTGTCAGTCATGTGTTTGCTGGCACCCGAATCAATCAACCAGACACTTTCTGATGCTGCGAAGTCTACGAGACTAGGACAATGTCCAGATGAGTTGTGTCTGGAACCTCTTCATTGGAGGAGGCATCCTGCTGAGCAGCAATATGACCCTTCTGCCTTTGATTACGAGCATGCCATTGGGATTTCTTGGAATATCCTTGGCTAGAAGTGCTCTCTTCGCCAGAGTTGCCATGCTTGCGACCGTTGTAATAATAGTTCATAGTCGTGTGCGTATTCGTGGAGAAAATGTGGCACCATCAATCCACCTTGTTGTTCTGCTACTTCTGGGGTGGCCACTGTGGTGGCCTCTGAGAAGGTTGCTGCTGTGGATGTTGCTTCTGATTCTGGGGGGCTGACTGCCCTTTCTAAGGCTTGTTGCTATGCTTTTGCCTCATGATGAGAGCCTTGTCTTTGAAGGCTTCTTGAACATTCTGAATGGCTTCTTCCTGCTGGAGATAATTCACCAGTTTGACAAAACTCACCTCCTGTTGAGTGATGGTCAACGTGGTGATCAGTGTCTAAAACCAGGAAGGAAGAGCTCACAAGGTGAGCGGGACTAGCAACTTGTCATCCACCGGTTCACCGAGAGTAGAAAGTTCTACGTGTAACTCGGCCACACGCCGCAAGAAGGCTTCGACTGATTCACCATCATGCATACTCATTATGTGAAGCTTTGTCTGAAGATGCAGCATCGTCATCAGATTCTTGGCTTCATAGATGGTACACAACACGGCCCATGCCGTAGAGGAAGTGGTTGCTTCCTGAATGTGAGGTTGAACCTCATCAGAAAGGCTCAGAGTGATAAGCATTAATGCTTTTGCATCGGCCTTTTCATACTTAGCCAACAAATCAACATCTGTGGGAGGGGCATCCGTGCCAGAAACGATCCCCCAAAGATCTTCAAACTGAAGAATCGTCCACATCTTGGTTTTCCATGTGGTGAAATTTGGCCCTTTTAGCAACTGGGCATTCGACAACAAAATGCGAGGTGCAGACATTTCCAAAAACTCAAAATTATATTTTATTTATTTATTGATTGTTCAAAAATGGTTACAAATGCTTACTGAAGGAACCTATCATGAAGATGGGCTCTATAAGCTCATGCAGTGAGACACAGGATGCTCCTGTGGGCATTCTACTTCACGTTCATCATCTGCATCATAGCCACGCTCCAATTCTTCATGGATTCAGTGCGTGCTTGACAACACACGTCGAACCAGAAATAGTCAAACAATCCTTGACGCACCAATTCATCAAATAATATGTTTTCGGTATTCAGCAATTCATTGAGCAAGGAAAAATAGATGCCGGTGGTGTCCTCTTGGGCTCTCAGAGGTGACCCAGCAGAAGGGTTGCTCGTAACACTCTCGACATCAGAAATGTGCAACATGTACGTGTGCTGAGGTTATCTAGATTGGCCTCTCTGAAACCAAGATCTTCACACTGGGCAGGTTTACACAGGTAGATGGCTCGGTGGCCTCCTGATGAGATTCCACGTAGGTCATGTTGGCTCCTTTGACACGGCTCCACGCAGGTCACCACTTGTCTTCTAACAGGTGTGCAGGCTTGGAGGTCCTTCCACGACAACTTCTTCTCACAGTCACTACACAGGTGGGGATGCTTTAACACATAAAGGAGGTGACGCAGGCTCATTTTCTTCAATGGGCACTTGATTTCCTTCACAGGTTTGGTTTTCTTGTTGGCACCTCTGCCTTGCCACGCTGCTCAAGCTCCAAAACTACACTTTGCTGGTTTGGAACACATAGGGTTTGACAGCTCCTTCCCACATTGGCGGCTCCACAATTTTGACGTCTTAAAGACTCCACGTAGGTCTCCCCAGGGCTGTCCACTGCACTAATACAAATGTAGGTACAAAACAAAAATAGATACACCACAGCAGACAAAAACACGCTTTCTTCTTGTTGGTGGCAGGTTTGGACTGAAGAGTGCTTCCTTGGTGCTTCCTTGCTCACGGAGATCCTTGGCTGGCTTCCTGCTGAGAAGCGCAGGCTTATGGGGTGGCAGTTGTTCAGCTTCCTTCCAAATCTGGCTCACCTCCTCCACGCATAGGAAAGATCTTAGAATAGCTCTGATACCAATGATGGCAGAGACAAGAATGATTTATTCAATGCATAGACAACAAAACAGAAGAGCCATATATAGGCTACTGGTAGAGAGAGAGGAAGAGAGGAACAGTTAAATAACTATTCACAAACAAATGAAACTAACAATGTATTAAGCAACATTAACTAATGCGCTATGGTTTTCTCTAAATTACTGAAGGCTCTAACAACATCTTAATTTTTTTGCCAATCAAATTGAAGATAAATGAATTTTTACAATTATTTTGTTAAAAAATATACAACTTAAAAAAAATAGTAAAAAGTACATATTTTGTTAATGAAAACAATAACAATATTTAATTGATTAAAATTGACAAATAATTATGCCTAAGGCGTTACCCCTATGGGAAAAGGCTTTGCAGACATTCATGGGACTGTGTCAAATTTGACGGCCTAAATGACAGTTTAGCTATTTTTAACAAATTTATTATTTTTAGTGGTTTTTTTTGTAGATTTGATACTTTTAACAAAATGTTTTTTTGCAAATTGGTTATTTTTAACTATCCCTCTAAAACAAATAAGATATATTGTTTGGTCAACCTTATTTCATAAACAACATCCAACATCGAAATCTGGTGGTTTTGAGAGTCTTCTGTGTTTCCAGCGTCGGCATAGAAGGACGCCAAAGATTTCTGGTTTATGATTACATGGCTAATGAAAACCGCAGTGAACATATTTTTCTGGGGGGATTTAGAACAAGGCTCCTTTGACGTGGGAGTAGCGAAAGAACATCACTGACGACATTGCCAAAGGACTGTGTTATCTACATTTCGGCGTGCAGCCCGTGATCTATCACGAAGACATCAAAGCCACCAACATTCTGTGGGACGATCAAAAGAACACTTGCGTTGCAGATTTTAGACTAGCAAGGATCAACACGGAAGGGAAATCCCACCTCACGACACGCATAGTCGGTACACACAACTATTTGGCCCCAAAATATGCTTTATATAGCCAACTCACAGATCATAGCGATGCCTACAGCTTTGGCATCGTGCTGTTGGAGATAATGAGCGGCAGAAAAGCTGTGGATACTTCCATGGAGCTTCCTTAGATTATCTCATCACAGATTGGGTATAGAGGCTTGTAAGATAGGGCAAAACCCTGGAAGTCGTAGACACGAGAATCCATGAGATTGGGTTTCAAAGCAAAATGGAAAGATTCATTTTGGTGGGTATTCTGTGTGCGCACGTAATGGTGGCATTTAGACCGAGTATTGCAGAGGCATTGCAAATGTTGGAAGGAGAGGCTAAAATTCCCCAAATTCTAGACAGGGTTGTGCCTCTCTCCAGTCAGGGATCTGTCACCTATGATTACAGTTCATTCATGTCGAATTCTCAAAATTATCAACCCACTAATTTAACCGTGACAATCGAGTTGAGGTAAAAAGACTGCAATTAAGGGTTACTTTCCTTGTGATCTTTTAAATCTTATCCTTCGTTCTACATGATTTTAATCACAGTCATCTACTTAGTTTTCTCTCCAGATTTATAGATCTGTTTATTCCTTTCCTCCCACGCTGGAATATTTTTATGTTTCTAAATTGGGGATGATTCAAAATATAAAGTAAATTAATGTTTTCTAATTAAAGTAATGCCCTTCCCAATAAACGTGTAATTACAATAATACATTAAATACTATATTTTTAGTCTTCAAAACTGATTTAAAAATAAGGCCATCACGAATCTCAATCTCCCATGATCGTTATCACCATTTATCCGTGATATGAGTTGTAATTGCACAAAAATAATGTATATTAATTTCCACGTCAGCATGGTAATGTTAATTTGAATTACTATGCACACATCACCTTAAGTAATTATTAAAAAGTGATGTTTATTACATCAAAGGCATTTCTATATAAAATGCATCCTCCTGGATTTGACAGATTAGGTGAAATCAGTGGCGCAGATTGTTAGGTTGTGCATGCATTGAAATTTAAATGGTGGGAAGTACTCCATGTCAAGGCAATGGCGGCATGACTTCTATAAGGTCTAATCCAACGGTCACACTATTTAGTGTACTCCCAGCCTGTGCTTATGATTTGATGGTGTAAACAAAACAACAACAACACACAATAGTTTCCTATCAGAGACACTTGAACTCACTTCAGATACAGATACAGACCCAGATCAATCAATTTATACATAGTAAGATGACGAGATATTAGGTATACAGATTTATCTGCGTGTGCAAGTCTTATTTAGCCCTTAATAGTGTCGATTTTGGGTCAGCTATTAACGAGAGCTCTGTTTAGCGCAGTTCCCCCTAATGTTTTGTTTATTTATTTTGTTTAGTTGTGTAATTAATTTTTGGTTGCAACTATCTAATTAATACTAAATTTACAACGTTAACTTGGGTTTCAACATGGTTAACGCCTCTCGATCTCAAATAAAATGCTTCTATTGTTATGCAAAGAAAATGACAGGTCTGCAACGTCGCTTAGGATGTGTTGCTCTCCATGTTCTGCTTTGGGTTTTGAAGAGCAGTTACCCTAGTTCATGGGTTTGTTTGACATGGGTCTTTTTTCCTCACTCAACTTTTATTTTGTTGTTAAATACATGGAGAAATAAACAAAAAAAACAATACTTTTCAATCTATATGATTCATATCATATCTTCTCTACCACAATCTTATCAATCTAAGGAATATCTATATCGAATGTCCTTAAAAACAAATTTAAAATGTGTCCTAACTGTGCAAACCCTTAATTTCAACTATGTAGATTAACATCCAAACATCAATGCTATAATAATACTTTAATTTTATCAGGCCGAAGGGCTTTACTTATAGGTGTTATGTGTCACTGTTCATCTCCTTTTGTGCCAAGTACAGGGCTCTAGGCAATGGCTGGCATTCGATCGTTGTCATATGTCCCTGGAATAAATTCTCACCATCCACGTGAGCACTCAAGCAATAGATCGTTCACAATTAGGTCGAGGCTTACCCCCTTTGACAACGGGAAAGGGTGTGGATGGCTTAGACTAACATCCAAGCATCAATGACATAATAATAATTTAATTTGATCTAAGCGAATGACTTTGCCTACGTAATAATAATTTAATTGTATCCGACTAAACAACTTTTCCTGTAGGTGCTTTGTGTTGCTATTCATCTCCTCTGTGTTAAGTACAGGGTTATGGGCGCATGCCGACCATTTGATTCTGATCACATGTCTCGCGTTCTCCCCAATAGAAATGTTGGTTTACTGATTCAGAGCTAGGGTTTTCTGTCTGAATTATCCAGTTACTGGTTGTCTTCCTTTTGGGCAGTCTTGTGGAGGTCGATTTACCAAAGGATTAGACAAATTCCAGGGAATCGTATAGGCTGAGTAGGTTTAAATTCATAGTTACTAATGGCCCATGTTCCATATCCCCTTTCTCCCTAGCACATTTGGAAAAATTTGCACATGTTCCATACGTTCCTCCTCCTAAGAAAGTTAGCTTCCTCGAAATAATTCCACCCAATAATATCATCTCTCGTTTGCTTCTCCTCCCTCTAACCCCCTCTTCTACACCCCTCTTCTTACTTTTATGTTTTCCTCCCTCAAATCAAACCTCGTCTTATGTTGCCCCTTCGGCGTTCACATCGCACAATTCACGTATGACTGCTAGTATTAAGCATATGTGAAACCTATAGTGTATGGCTTCGGCAATACTAATAATTAGGATGTAAGATTATTTCATTCACATTTTAATACTTCTAAATATTAATATTGGCACCTCTTTTAAGCAACCGACATCTTAGTTAGTGGTGCATGTTCAATAACTCGTACCTCTCCTCTAGCATATTCTTAGCACAAATGCGTACTAAAGTGGCACATAATTAAAGAAATGATACGGAGCGAATAAAAGTCATACCACCGTAACACTCCATCCACTTAATGTGATCCCACGTGAAAGGCAACCATACAAACTATTGCCCTCTCCACTGATCGGCCCTCCGTGTTCCCCCCACTGTCATATACAATTTTGTTCATACAGTTTTTTATATTTTTGTACCCATAATATTTATTTTTATGAAATACTTAGTACCATATACTTTTAAAAAGAATATTAGGCACAGGCATTGGCATTTATTAAAGCAAGACAAGGCCTGTAATTACATTAATCTTGTCTGTTCAACTTCTTTCTCAACTAAACATGGCTTAAATCAATATATATCACGTACCTAATAGTAACAAATTAGGGCAAATAGTATGAAATCTGGTCCACGTCGTGAATAATTTTAACGGAAGCAGCCGACATGGGTGTGTGTGTGAGAATGATGGCGTTCTCTGTCGATGATGTTGTGGACCTGCTGGAAATCAGAGACTTGGCAGGGAATAGTGATGGTGCCCCTCTGTTCAAATCCATATTCTTCCTCGGCCTCCTTGAGAAGCTTTTCGAAGAGAGGGTGGTTGATGTACACCACGGGTATGACGAAGCGCTGGCGCTGTTGCTCCTCTCCCTCTCCCACATACACGGCCAGGCATCCCTTGGGCACATCCTTCAGTTTCAATTGCTCTCCTCTCTTGAAACTCAAATGAGGGAGATGCAGATGCAGATGCAATGAATGGTGCATCCTGCTCAGGTGAGGCAGATGAAAATGGTGATGCTGGCTGTGGCTACGACTGCGGCCTCCTTTACTATTAGAATCCAGAGCAGTGCCTTGTTCCATATGATAACAAATTAACAATGGGATATAATCCAGAGAACGTTAGAGGAAGATGCAGCCCTTGCAAGAGGAGGATGAGGAGATAGAGAAGGGCCAGGGATCTGCCATGGAAATAGCGAGCTTGAACTCACTGAGGCACAAGTCGCACAGAGACCTAGGGATGTTGGACATGTTCAAGATTCCTTTTCTACAATTTACATATATGTAAACAAAACAAAGAGACACAAACCCGGAATGACGAGTTCCAGATCACACGCAACCCTGATCGTCTCCAGCCGATGAAATCCTGCGAGAGAAATAATGGATAATACAACGCAAAAGAAAACAAGCGAATTAATATGGGAGAATGGTTGCAACAGAGGAGAGCCCAATTTATAGGGCTGGTTGTTCCAGATTTCAAGGCAGAGAGAGAAAGAGAAAGAGAAAGAACGGTAGACTCGCTCGCACGCGTATGTCCAAAGTCTCCCTTTACGCGCCGCGAAAATTCTAGGTTAAGAAGCCTCGCGAATAATATTGACGCTTTAAAAACCTATAATACAAATACTATGTTTAATTAAACTTATAATAAACCCATAAACGATCTTTGTACGCATTAAAAAACGTTTTATGTTATTATAATATAATGCTTTACTTTTACTTTTTCCCACCTTCCGGGCAAACCATCTTTTTGAAGTCTTGGCATGCCCACACAAACATCATTACATGCAATCCTCGTTGTATGGCATTTCAAAGATTGAATTCTTGTGTTCACATTGTGTTTAGTCGGAGATAAAGCTTTCAAGGTGGATCCCATTAAAGTTTTTAACATGACACAAAATTCCATTTAATTAAAATATAGCTTAATTTAAATGGATACAAATTCAAAAATCAAGTTTAATCATGTAGAAATTAGAATGTAGGATGATTACAATGTTTTGAATATATATATAGAGAGAGAGAGAGAGGGGGGGGGGGGGGGGGTTGGGGACTCGTATATATGTATTCATAAATTTAAAAATAGGGAGTAGAAAACATGTCTAGATAATAAGATTGGCATGTGGATTGTTGAAATAATGAGGTAAATGTTAATAATTCAACTTAAATTAGAATGACATGGTCTTAATTGGATTTGAATCTAGTATGTATAATCAAAATCTATAAATAAATGCTACAACATTTAGATCTAAAAAAAAAAATGTAAATGCAATAAATAAATATTTCTCAATTAAGCACATGCCAAAATGAAGTTCTATGCAAGAAGACCTAGATTTATTTAGTTCTCAGGATGTCTCGCAGATGTTCTAGATTTGGAGTTACGGAAAAAATAGTGTAACTAGGATGAACATGCTTTATCTTAGACTCTGGACTAAGAAACCTTCATGAAAACTAGTACTATGCTCAAATATAGGTGTCACATGCTACTTTTTTTCTGAGAGCTAATGTCTAGCTTTATGTGTAGCTCTAAACTTTTACGGGTTGTTTCTTCATTTCTTGTAATTGCTTCCTACAATTTCGTATCCTTTGAAGCCCTCACGTATGAACTTGTATGATTGAAATCCTAGCTTCACACACTAGCACTAGCATGTACAATAGATAATAAGAGAAAGAGATGTATGGTGGATTTTTACTACCCTTGCTAGCCAACAACCCCATTGTTGATTGTGGCCAAGCATTACATTACATTGCATAAATGAAGGGCCTAAAGTACAAGTATTTATCCTAGTGTTTCTGCAAGTGTGAATGCAATCTATAAATACATCCCTTATGTTTTCCCTTACATCTCAATAGAAATAGTGGATGTAATTATAAATAGAATGTAGAATTTGAGAGTGATGATTCATAGAGTTCTTATAGATAGATATCACTTGAATAGAAAACCCTTAAATTTCCCTTGATATATATATATATATATATATATATGCTTGATGATACTTGGTTTGAATTTGCAATGTTCAGACTTGGTATTATTTTCTCTTAACTTGGTTGGAGTGTTTTAGACTTGTGCAAGGTTGTCCCTATTATTTCCTCTTAATTTTAGAGAAGATAAATATATCTTTTCCATAATACTTGATATGCATTTGCTAGATGAGATCTTGAGAATGTGAGTCAAGTAAATTAGAGTGGTAGAATTACTTTTATACCCTTCCATGAGATATAGTTTTGCATTTAGGAAGACTTGGAAAGGAGAATCAGGATGAACATGTGATAAACTTAAGAAATTAGACAATTGAAGTTAAGAGAACACTAAGATCAAACTCTGCACACTAGCTTATACCTAACATTATTGTTTTACTATATGGTAGTGTTCATAGAGTAAAGAATGTAATAGAAGTTTCAGAAGAGGTGTGACAGGAGGTAAGAGATATTTATGAGTACTTAGATTAACCATGAAGATGTATGAGAAATAGAGCAAGAGAATAAGAAGTATTTGCAAGCCTTTATGAAAGGGAAAGATAATACGTTTATGTATTTTTTGTGCGCGAAAGTTGTAATTAAAGGATATAAGTTGAACTAGTAATTATCAAGCACCTAATTACAAGATTTAGGTGTCTACATTTACACTGCTTTAATATGGTAAATGAAAATTTCTATCTTAAAGAATATGTGTATTTGAGAGTGTTAACACACTTTTTTATTTATTGATTGCTTGAATATTTTGGATATTACAACATGCCTCTAGGATTGAAACCTAAAATAAAAGAGTGTAGTTAATGTCCATGTAATGAACATACAATCTTTAACCCTAAATACAATTAAAATTTCCATCTGTAATAGTAGAGAGAAGAAAGTAGTGAGTACACTCTATAGATGGAGTCAAATTTTCTATTTAGATGGAGAATACCATGCCCCTTATGAATGGTGTAGGGATATGGAGATCCTAACAATAACCATAGAGAATTGGCGGGGTATTTAAGTTCCCAGTTTAAAAATACAAAATAAATAGTAAAGTAAACTAGGCGGTTGGTGTGTTCAATATCCAAAACTTGAAGAGGAGTGGAACTATATGAGACCACACATTATAATTCTATAAAATGTTAGGTGTCACAACTCGAATGAATTTTCTCATAATAAACCTCACGGATACAAAAAAAAAATGAGATTTGTAAATTATTGAATGCCTTGAACTTCTTGATAAATATTTAAATAAACATAATACTATGTAATTTACTTATACCCCTTTAATTTATAATAAATGGAATGAATTTCTAACTCGTGTATGGCATAATAAACATGCCCCTACATTTGTAATAAATTTAGTGATTCCATAATTTATTTGTGTCATAGAGATCAAGCCCCATGTAATTGTAAAAAATATAATGAAACTCTTATATGCAAGTTTCATTATTATCATGCCCTCTGTATTTGTAATAAATGCAATGAATCTATAACATGTAAGTTTCATAGTAAGCATGTCCTATGCATTCATAATAAATGCTGTGAATATGTAAGATGTAAATATATCCCTATATATTTCATTTTCATTTTTTATATGACCTCGATGAATGACCCCTCTTTTTATGTGAGTGATATGTCTTGTAGATAACTCGACTCAAAATAATAGAAGTGTTGTAGTTATCATCATTAAGAATGTATTTTTAGATGGAGGAAATGTAGAATTAACTTAAATAGAGAGTACATGATATAGATCATGGAAGGTAGAAGATATAAAGCATAACCATCATATAGCGACACTCAATCACACACAAATTCATGCACAATGTCACTCAAATAACACATAAAAAAGTCCACATGGCTACACCCAATGAACACTAAAAGTGTCGTATACATATACTAGGCCAAGGGCCATTCAAAAAAAGGCTATTTAGGTTGTAAAAACTGGATTTCAAAGTCTCACACATAGAATGGGATAAAGGCCACACACACAAAATAAGAAATTAACAATCTACTGTGTAAATAAGCAATAGATAACTTGGTCAAAAAGCACATGTAACAAGATATACTAGTCATGGACGTCCATTGTAATGCCTATCCATGAAAAATATAAAGCGTCAGCATTTTCTGTCTTCTTGGCCTCAAAGTTAAAAATTTAAATATAACTAAACATTTTCTTTGAATAATTCATCTTTATTTGATTGGATGGGTACATTAAAATTAGTTTTTATCTATAAGGAAAGCACTAACCAACGCATTTTGGATGAACCTTTTCTGACTTTTGGTATAATTTTGGAAATTGTGGCTAAAGACGAACCTGGTAAACAAGTCTCAAGTGTAATAAAGATCCTTGACTTCAGTCATCTCCCAACCACCCTACCTGCCACCTGTATGGCTTTCTTGTTCTCTGTCCTTGCGCGAGGAGTCGGTGGAGTGTTGGGTGCATCTTCTTGTTATTAAATTTTTGGATTTGCAAATCTTCTGTTGACTCCACCTTCTGTCACATGGTCTACCTGTTGGTTCTGCCCAAAACCACAGATGCTTGTTGCGCTCCATCAAATGCTGAAACAGATGAATTACTACGTGTTCTGGGTGTGGTTTCTCAAAATCGTATTGTGCAGGAAGTTTCAGTGGAGCGTAGAACTGAAATTCTCCTCGGAAAGTGCCGTGAGGAAGATTTTGGCAATATGCAGCAGCTACAGGGTAGAGAGGTAACTTATCTCAGAAAATAAGCGGCCTCCAGAGAGAGTATGTGTGACAGCTACTGCAGGGTGAGCCCAGGGAGCCGTGGTGTAGATCCTGGCGTTCTGCTTGCACGTGACCAGTCGTGAACAGTTGTTGCAAAATCTTGCAGCTGTAGCAGAAGCCGTTTTGAGCGCTTCCAACGAGAAGGTTGTCCACTATGTTGTTATCTATTCAGTTCGACTGCATCCTCAAATTCGGGATTCTCCTTCAAGATATTTTGTATCAAATCGATTAAGTGACAGTAAGAGTGTTACCAGGAGATCCATGGCTATGCATTACGTAATGGTTTTGAGTCAAATGCTACCGTGCAGAATGCGCCTTCCTTAATGCAATCTGGCAAGTTTTGAAAATGGTGAAAACACAGAGATCAATACAGTGGGTGTTTCGAAAGATTTTTAAAGCCTGCAATAAGAAATTAAGTGTAAATGGAGTCAGGTGCAGGTAATCCTGTTGCTGCGCTTTGCATTTGTATGGGTAGAAGCAGAGTATGTTCAATACAAAGACCCATCACAGCCTGTAATCACTCGGGCCGAAGACTTGCTGAGACGAATGACACTAGAAGAGAAGTTTGGACAGATGACGCAGACTGAAAGAACGGTCGCCTCTACAGATGTCATGAAACAATACTACAGTGGGGGCATGCTTAGCGGTAGAGGAAGTGTTCCTGCACCCAAGGCAAGCCCTATAGATTGGGTCAGCATGGTAAACGAGTTTCAGAAGGGTGCCATGTCCACCAGGCTTCAGATCCCAATGATATATGGCATTGATGGTGTGCATGGTCTCAACAATGTCTATGGGGCTACTATTTTTCCCTCACAATGTTGGCTTAGGTGCAACCAGGGATCCTGATCTGGTGAAAAGAATCGGTGCAGCTACCGCTCTGGAAATCAGAGCAACGGGCATTCCCTATGCATTTGCTCCTTGTATTGCTGTCTGCTGAGATCCCAGATGGGGCCGGTGCTACGAGAGCTCCAGTGTAGGAGCCAACCATTGTGAATGCCATGACAGAAATCAACTTTATTTTGTAGGGGGAACCTCCTATTAATGCTACCAAGGGGATTCTTTATGTAGCTGGACAGAGAAATGTTGCAGCTCGTGCCAAGCACTTTGTGGGTGACAACAATTGGGGCGAGGACTTTAGACAGGGATTTCCCTACAAACATTATTTTTGGGTAATGGAAAGTCTTCAGGGGAGTGTCTTTGTATTGTAGAAAGGCGTTGGGGTCTGATTTTGTGCCCTTGATCTATGCTGGAGACATCTTTGTTGAAATTATCACACTTTCAAGCTACAACTGAAATGTTTGCACCGAGAGTTTGATGTTGTCCTCAGATCTGATGAAGGAAAAGGTTTATTTATCATTTTGGTAGATGCCTTCAGAGCCAGGAGCGTGATGTAATCTCTTTGTCTTGCGTCCAAGCAATGGAAGAGGTAGGAGGGGTGATGATCGAATCAGGAGGAACAGGCATGAGCTGCTCTTCCCCCTTTTGCAGCTATTTTCTCTATATTGAATGCATGATTATTGCTTGTTCTCCTGGTAATTGTGTGCTGTGTTTGTTTGAGATAAGCTCTGCGTGAGAATTTTTCATTTGAAATGTTGTGTGGCTTTTGCATGCCTTCCTCGCCAAGAGTGTATCTACTTGCTTTTGCTAGTTGTGTGAGGGGTCTTATTAGATACGTCTGTGTTATGCCTGTAGGAGTAGTTTTCTTTCCTTCTGCGACATGTTTTTGGATCTTCCTCAGCATGGCAATGAGGGGTTGTTTGTTTAAGTTCTGTCCTTTTAGAAAAAATAAAAAAAAATGTGATTTGCTTTTTACCTCCTTTATGTATCCCTATGGTTATGGAGGAGAGCAGGTGATAAATGAATAAAACTATTTACCTCTGGAGAAGAAGTGTATTTATTGTCTTTTGATGTTATCACGGTCTAATCTTAATTCGTAGTGGAAATGATACTAGAGATACCCTTGCTCATCCTTTTCTTTTTTAACAATCTAATTTGGTACAATTTCATCCCAATTTCATCCCTGGGAGGTCGACTACAAGTTGGAACATTGTAAATCTCTATTTCCTTTTAGAAGCTTTAACGAACTGTGTATTATGTTTATCGGATGTGACTGGATATGACTTGATAGTGAGTTTTCAACGCCGTCTTAGGCAAACATGCTTTGGGCCAAATCTAACTTGCTCACCTAGCTTATGATGACCTTAAAAATTTTAGTACCCTGACCAAGGGATATCCTCGTCAGTCCTACATTTGTATTATCTCCCTAATCTAGTCTTACGGAAGGTCCACCGACTTCTTGGTGGTGGAAAATTTGAGGGTTGTTATAAGGAAAACCTTACTCGAACCTTTTGTAGAAAATACTTAAAGTATTCAAGGGGCTCTCATTTTGTACATGGGATATCCTATGCGCCCGACGTGACTATGTAAGTTTTCTTAATTCTTTTTGTTATTTTAAGAAAAGCCCTTCCTTTTCGGACGCCCCCATGGTAGTGAGTGCATGAACAGTGTTTTACCCCTTCTGAGCAACAAAAAATGAAGTATATGTCGGATGTGGTGAACATGGAACTAGGTCTGAGGCTTGAGATGCTTTTGGGGACCTGTGAGGGGTAAATTACATTTACCCCCCCGAAGCAACAATGCTTTTGAGACCTTTCTTCATTATATCAGTAAGTAAGTTAATAGTGTATAACATTGATATATTTTATCATGTTGGGAATGAAGGGTCTTTCGTTGAGGGATGTGCGGAGTTGGCACTTGAGGGTTAAGAGTGCTTTCAAAGTTGCAACTTATCATACGTGGATGTTGTTTAACCTTGAATATATAATTAAATTTTGGGTATAACAATCAAAGACGATAGCTACATACTTTAAGGTGTACGCATGTGCAATGCTTTCCTTTTTGCATGATCTTTGAATTGGGTCCTTGAGTGGCCATAGCCCCCCATAGGCTGTATGGATTTTAGGGGACTTGTGTGGCACTCTTGCTCTGAGTAGGGAGGTTCAGAATAATAAATCTTGTTACCCTTTTTTTTTGACATTATCAGGAGAATTTACTATTTCCATATCGGATGGTTGTTGTACGATTCCTTAATTCTTTTTTGTGAATGTGAAGCTGCTATCGCTATCTTACTTAAGGAAAATAAAAAGGTGTATTATGTGGGAAATTTGTTATAAATTAGAATGTATGGTGTAAGGGTAACCTTGGATGGAAAATGCTCAATTTTGGCTTTCATATGTTCTGCAGTGTGCCTTTCGTTAACTAGATATCTATTTTGTTACATTCATACAAATTGCTTTTGCTTATGCCTTGGAATGGAAATCATGCACTAGTCATTCAATTAATTTTGATGAAATATCTAGGAAAAGGGAATGCATACTCATGCCAATTCTTTTGAACTGACAAAAGCTAACATGTTTTTGTAAGTTGTCTTTCCGAGCTCAAGTATGAAAGAAGTGGCTGTTGTAGTTGTATAGATGATATCCACTTTGGTGCTTGTACGTTGTCTTTTATGGTTAAACTATTGGTAACATCTAGTGGAAAAATTTTAGAAGAAGGGTCAGTGCCTTAGTAAATGTATTGTAGAGTATTGTTGTTGTAACTGTCAAACTTTGCTCTTGAGTTAAAATGTTGAGTTGTAAATTCTCCTAAGGCTTAGTAGCAATGAGTTGTAAGCACTATAAAGTGAGCTGGATAATCCTGATAAAAGTTAAACTAAAAATTTATATATATGAATATATTATGTAGATGTGATCTACTTGATAACCTTTGAGACCTGGAACAATCAAGAGGAAACTATCTTTTGTAACGAAATATGATAACTTATTATTATTTTTTAATTTATTTGAGCCAAGCTAATAAACATTATCCTTTTATGGTGAAATCTTAAATGACCTGATGTTGAAAGCAATGGTTAGATTTTAGGAGATGATAGGGTTTAATAAGTAGGAGGGAAATCGATTAATTAAACCTTAAATCTCTCTCTCTATCATTTGGAATGTTTTCCTTTGTCAAACTTAATTAAGTAAAGTCTAGATGGAACATTTAACCAATCTTGATAAACCCTTAACCTCAATAAAAAGATGGATAGTAAACCATGTGACCCTGAAGCTAAATTCTGTTGTCCTGTTCTGTTAACCCATGCCTTAATTCATGGTGATATTTCTTAAACAAGGTCAATATTTAATCCTTAAACAAGAAGGCTATTGTTATGAACCCTAAGCGGTACTTATCACTCAATCGGAGCTTATGCCTTCACCTGTGCAATAGAGTTGTGGAACATGTGTTAGTGGCTTGGATAAGATTAATCAACCTTGTAAGAAATGGAAAATCTTCTAAAATCAAATGAATAAGAAAGATTTGGGCATCAAATTGATGATCCCAGTTTAGAAAGCTTGGCCTTAAGCTATTTAGTCAACCATTGAAAAGAAAGAAGTTCTCCCTTGTGAAAAGAATTGTGTGAATCATTACATGAAATTTTATGAGAACGTAAGTTAAAAATTAAGAGACACTTTAGTAAACAAGAAAATTTAACAAGAACTTTCTCATGGGATGCCCTAGCTGTGAGTGTCTCATGTAGATTGGACTTCCACGTTGTCTTGTCAAAAGAAGAGTACATTGTCCTTGATAGGTGTGAACGTTTCCGTGCTGACCTTGTGGTCTTCCCCATAACAAGTAGTTCCTAGTGATTGGTTGTAACCTTGTGACGACATGTTGTGTCGTGTTGTGTCAAAGCAAGTCAAAAAAAAAAGTTATCATGTATTGCACCGTGTTGTTTGTGTGTGTGATTTGTGGGTTGTTACATTTGGTATCAGAGTGTAGGTTCATGCTCTCGAACCTATGGGCCGGATTGGTGTTATATGATGATGTTACATGGTGGTGGTGGTGTTACATGATGATACTGCATGATGATGATGATGTTGCATGATGGTGGTAGATATTGGAAGAGTAATGTGCTTTAAACGTGATGTGATTATTGTCGTAATTGTGATATTGTGAACGCACATTATGGGTATGTCACCTTGTGCGTGTTTGTGATCATGTTGATATGTTGGGGATGGGAGTATTCTCTCTCCTTCTTGTGGATTCTAGGAAGAATTCACGTGTGAATTATTGTTTGTGATGTGTGAAAATAATTCTAATGTGGATGACGTAGTGTTGGAGCATTGTGGCATATTGTGATATGTGGGTGTATCAATGTGTTGTATGACTAGTTGATGTTAAAAGAAACGAGTTGTATCATGATGTTTTTACCATGTTCTAAAGAAATGTGTGTACCACCTTGCTATGTTGCAATGGATGTTATGTTGTGATGTACTATGTTCATCGTATGTATGACTGTGCAAATAGGTAATGCTTCATGTTGTGATTTTGGGTCATACGGTGAGTGTATGAACCCTATCGTATGGTGATTGCGCTTTGGGTGAAGAATGTGGTAAAGTGATGTATTACGCCCTGTGGATGTATGATTGTGATCTACCCTGTATGCATACCATACGTGAGATGTTATGGTAGTTACGTGTGTGCCACCATTATGTTTGTGATGTTGTTGTATGTTATGTTGTGAACCTTACGCTAACCGATCCTGAGGGAAATCAGTAGAAGTGTATGTTGAGAGTGAGGAATGGTGTACCATGGGTCAATAACTCGAGCTAAAACTTGGTTTAGTAGATAACATGTGATTCTTTCCTCTCTCCCTATGTGGTTGTATGTATGCAACCTTAGTGTATCTATGACTATGTTTAGCCTTGTCGAAGGGTGCCGGGATGATTTAAATGGAGGTGATGACAGTTGTATTATTGATATGTATTTTACGAGCTGAGGCTCGATGTTCCGAGTACTAGCAACTCGTTGAGTACCCCTTTGGTGGCTAGATAAGGCCACACAGTTATCGTAATGTGAGATCATTATAAGTTGATTTTATTCGTAATTGATTTTTTTTTCTTTATTTTGTAAGGACCAACAGCTTTTCTTGATTGCCATGCTTACAATTTTGGGCATTTTCTTGGTTTGTGGCACTAACATGGGGATTTTGATACTAACTATGGATATTTGGCCATTTATTTTAGCTTGATTTGGGGTCTTCTTTTAAAATTGGAATTCTTACCGCCTTGCCCAAGGCTTGTACTTTGCCACTTGGCACTTTGACTGGATTGTTGTGTTGGTTCTAATGTCGTGGTCTGTGGAATAGGGTCATGGGATGCACCATGGATTGGTTGGACCTATGGACCCGCTTCGTTGTATGGGGGTACGCCCCAAGGGGTACATATAACTAGCGGGTTGTTGAACCACGCGTTATTATGTCACTTGGGTTAGGAGTGTTCGAACTCTATTTGTCTTGGACCATAGGGACAACCGGCCTCCTTGAGGGAGGCATAAGAGTTTGAGGGAGGCATAAGAGACTTGAGGGAGGCATAAGAGTTTGAGGGAGGCATAAGAGACTCGAGGGAGGCATAAGAGTTTGAGGGAGACATATGATATTTGTGTGTATGGTTGATATTCTGGGATATATGTTGAGTTATTGTGATGTTTGGTAGTAGTCTTTTGATGTATGTGTTACTCATGTCATATGGATGGGTGTTGTGATGTTGTGGTTATGTCATTGATTCCCTTGTGGACACTTTGTACATGTAGTTTTTATGAGTCTTGGAAAATCCTCATATGTGAAATTGAGAAAATGTCTGGTGGATTGTAGTACTCTTTTGTTTGAGTATTTTGTATGTCAGTCATTGATGTGTGACGAGTACTATGTTATGTGGACTGTGCCTATTCTATTCCGTATTTGAGTAACCTTTGGTGGTGTAATACAATCTTGAAGTATATACTTGTGTACTTGTGAATCTGTAGTGTCTTGTGAACCTGATAGGGTGTTGTGTTAGCAGCTCATATTGGGCATCCACAATAAGGAATAAATCAAAACTCTTCAATGATGATATTTTTGAAAGAAACTAAAACTAGAAATAATGATAATGGAAAGAGACTAATGAAAATAATAAATAAGAAAGAACTGCCAATCTTCACAGAATATTGAAAGTTAAAAACTTCTGCCAAATGTTCCCTAGGCTACCCCATGGTCATGCTTTTGCATCTGAAATATTAAACTTAGAGCGTACCTTCACCCTTATCTGATCCTTATTGCTTACCATTCTTTTCCGTTGTGTTATGTTGCATCGAGGACGATGCTTTCTTAAGGGGAGGAGAATGTAATGCCTATCCATGCAAAATATAAAGCATCGGCATTTTCTGTCTTCTTGGCCTCAAAGTTAAAAATTTAAATATAACTAAACATTTTGATTGAATGATTCATCTTTATTTGATTGGATGGGTACATGAAAATTAGTTTTTATCTATAAGGAAAGCACTGACCAACGCATTTTGGATGAACCTTTTCTGACTTTTGGTATAATTTTGGAAATTGTGGCTAAAGACGAACCTGGTAAACAAGTCTCAAGTGTAATAAAGATCCTTGACTTCAGTCATCTCCCAACCACCCTACCTGCCACCTGTATGACTTTCTTGTTCTCTGTCCTTGCATGAGGAGTCGGTGGAGTGTTGGGTGCATCTTCCTGTTATTAAATTTTTGGATTTGCAAATCTTCTGTTGAATCCACCTTCTGTCACGTGGTCTGCCTGTTGGTTCTGCCCAAAACCACGGATGCTTGCTGCGCTCCATCAAATGCTGAAACAAATGAATTGCTACGTGTTCTGGGTGTGGTTTCTCAAAATCGTATTGTGCAGGTAGTTTCAGTGGAGCGTAGAACTGAAATTCTCCTCGGAAAGTTCCGTGAGGAAGCTTTTGGCGATATGCAGAAGCTACAGGGTAGAGAGGTAACTTATCTCAGAAAATCAGCGGCCTCTAGAGAGAGTATGTGCGACAGCTGCTGCAGGGCGAGCCCAGGGAGCCGTGGTGTAGATCCTGGTGTTCTGCTTACACGCGACCAGTCGTGAACAGTTGTTGCAAAATCTTACAGCTGTAGAAGAAGCCATTTTGAGCACTTCCAACGAGCAGGTTGTCCACTATGTTGTTATCTATTCAGTTCGACTGCATCCTCAAATTCGGGATTCTCCTTCAAGATATTTTGTATCAAATCGATTAAGTGACAATAAGAGTGTTACCAGGAGATCCATGGCTATGCATTACGTAATGGATTTGATTCAAATGCTATCGTGTAGAATGCGCCTTCCTTAATGCAATCTGGAAAGTTTTGAAAATGGTGAAAACACAGAGATCAGTACAGTCGGTGTTTCGAAAGATTTTTAAAGCCTGCAATAAGAAATGAAGTGTAAATGGAGTCAGGTGCAGGTAATCTTGTTGTTGCGCTTTGCATTTGTATGGGTAGAAGCAGAGTATGTTCAATACAAAGACCCATCACAGCCTGTAATCGATCAGGCGGAAGACTTGCTGAGACGAATGACACTAGAAGAGAAGTTTGGATAGATGACCCAGACTGAAAGAACGGTCGCCTCTACGGATGTCATGAAACAATACTACATTGGGGGCATGCTTAGCGGTGGAGGAAGTGTTCCTGCACCCAAGGCAAGCCCTGCAGATTGGGTCAGCATGGTAAACAAGTTTCAAAAGGGTGCCATGTCAACCAGGCTTCAGATCCCAGTGATATATGGCATTGATGGTGTGCATGGTCTTAACAATGTCTATAGGGCTACTATTTTTCCCTCACAATGTTGGCTTAGGTGCAACCAGGGATCCTGATCTGGTGAAAAGAATCGGTGCAGCTACCGCTCTGGAAATCAGAGCAACGGGCATTCCCTATGCATTTGCTCCTTGTATTACTGTCTGCTGAGATCCCAGATGGGGCCGGTGCTATGAGAGCTCCAGTGAGGAGCCAACCATTGTGAATTCCATGACAGAAATCATCTTTGGTCTGCAGGGGGCACCTCCTGTTAATGCTACCAAGGGGATTCTTTATGTAGCTGGACAGAGAAATGTTGCAGCTCGTGCCAAGCACTTTGTGGGTGACAACAATTGGGGCGAGGACTTTAGACAGGGATTTCCCTACAAACATTACTTTTGGGTAATGGAAAGTCTTCAGGGGAGTGTCTTTGTACAGTAGAAAGGTGTTGGGGTCTGATTTTGTGCCCTTGATCTATGTTGGAGACATCTCTGTTGAAATTATCACACTTTCAAGCTACAGCTGAAATGTTTGCACCGAGAGTTTGATGTTGTCCTCAAATCTGATGAAGGAAAAGGTTTATTTATCATTTTGGTAGATGCCTTCAGAGCTAGGAGTGTGATGTAATCTCTTTGTCTTGTGTCCAAGCAATGGAAGAGGCAGGAGGGGTGATGATTGAATCAGGAGGAACAGGCATGAGCTACTCTTCCCCCCTTTTGTAGCTATTTTCTCTATATTGAATGCATGATTATTGCTTGTTCTCCTGGTAATTGTGTGCTGTGTTTGTTTGAGATAAGCTCTGCGTGAGAATTTTTCATTTGAAATGCTGTGTGGCTTTTGCACGCCTTCCTCGCCAAGAGTGTATCTGCTTGCTTTTGCTAGTTGTGTGAGGGGTCTTATTAGATACGTCTGTGTTATGCCTGTAGGAGCAGTTTTCTTTCCTTCTGTGACCTATTTTTGGATCTTCCTTAGCATGGCAATGAGGGGTTGTTTGTTTAAGTTCTGTCCTTTAAGAAAACCAAAAAAAAATGTGATTTGCTTTTTACCTCCTTTATGTATCCCTATGGTTATGGAGGAGAGCAGGTGATAAATGAATAAAACTATTTACCTCTGGAGAAGAAGTGTATTTATTGTCCTTTGATGTTATCATGGTCTAATCTTAATTCGTAGTGGAAATGATACTAGAGATACCCTTGCTCATCCTTTTCTTTTTTAACAATCTAATTTGGTACAATTTCATCCCAATTTCATCCCTGGGAGGTCGACTACAAGTTGGAACATTGTAAACCTCTATTTCCTTTTAGAAGCTTTAATGAACTGTGTATTATGCTTATCGAATGTGATTGGCTATGACTTGATAGTGGGTTTTCGACGCCGTCTTAGGCAAACATGCTTTGGGCCAAATCTAACTTGCTCACCTAGCTTATGATGACCTTAAAAATTTTATTACCCTGACCAAGGGATATCCTCGTCAGTCCTACATTTGTATTATCTCCCTAATCTGGTCTTACGGAAGGTCCACTGACTTCTTTTTGGTGGAAAATTTGAGGGTTGTTATAAGGAAAACCTTACTCGAACCTTTGTAGAAAATACTTAAAGTATTCAAGGGGCTCTCGTTTTGTACATGGGATATCCTATGTGCCCGACGTGACTGTGTAAGTTTGCTTAATTCTTTTTATTATTTTAAGAAAAGCCCTTCCTTGTCAAACGCCCCCATGGTAGTGAGTGCATGAACAGTGTTTTACCCCTTCCGAGCAACAAACAATGAAGTATATGTCGGATGTGGTGAACATGGAACTAGGTCTGAGGCTTGAGATGCTTTTGGGGACCTGTGAGGGGTAAATTACATTTACCCCCCCGAAGCAACAATGCTTTTGAGACCTTTCTTCGTTATATCAGTAAGTAAGTTAATAGTGTATAACATTGATATATTTTATCATGTTGGGAATGAAGGGTCTTTCGTTGAGGGATGTGCAGAGTTGGCACTTGAGGGTTAAGAGTGCTTTCAAAGTTGCAACTTATCATACGTGGACGTTGTTTAACCTTGAATATATAATTAAATTTTGGGTATAACAATCAAAGACGACATCTACATACTTTAAGGTGTACGCATGTGCAATGCTTTCCTTTTTGCATGATCTTTGAATTGGGTCCTTGAGTGGCCATAGCCCCCCATAGGCTATATGGATTTTAGGGGACTTGTGTGGCACTCTTGCTCTGAGTAGGGAGGTTCGGAATAATAAATCTTGTTAAGCTTTTTTTTTGACATTATCAGGAGAATTTACTATTTCCATATCGGATGGTTGTTGTACGATTCCTTAATTATGTTTTGTGAATGTGAAGCTACTATCGCTATCTTACTTAAGGAAAATAAAAAGGTGTATTATGTGGGAAATTTTTTATAAGTTAGAATGTATGGTGTAAGGGTAACCTTGGATGGAAAATGCTCAATTTTGGCTTTCATATGTTCTGCAGTGTGCCTTTCGTTAACTAGATATCTATTTTGTTACATTCATACAAATTGCTTTTGCTTATGCCTTGGAATGGAAATCATGCACTAGTCATTCAATTAATTTTGATGAAATATCTAGGAAAAGGGAATGCATGCTCATGCCAGTTCTTTTGAACTAACAAAAGCTAACATGTTTTTGTAGGTTGTCTTTCCGAGCTCAAGTATGAAAGAAGTGGCTGTTGTAGTTTTATAGATGATATCCACTTTGGTTCTTGTACGTTGTCTTTTATGGTTAAACTATTGGTAACATCTAGTGGAAAAATTTTAGAAGAAGGGTCAGTGCCTTAGTAAATGTATTGTAGAGTATTGTTATTGTAACTGTCAAACTTTGCTCTTGAGTTAAAATGTTGAGTTGTAAATTCTCCTAAGGCTTAGTAGCAATGAGTTGTAAGCACTATAAAGTGAGCTTGATAATCCTGATAAAAGTTAAACTAAAAATTTATATATATGAATATATTAATGTAGATGTGATCTACTTGATAACCTTTGAGACCTGGAACAATCAAGAGGAATCTATCTTTTGTAACAAAATATGATTACTTGTTATTTTTTATTTATTTATTTGAGCTAAACTAATAAACATTATCCTTTTATGGTGAAACCTTAAATGATCTCATGGTGAAAGCAATGGTTAGATTTTAGAAGATGATAGGATTTAATAAGTAGGAGGGAAATTGATTAATTAAACCTTAAATCTCTCTCTCTATCATTTGGAATGTTTTCCTTTGTCAAACTTAATTAAGTAAAGTCTAGATGGAACATTTAACCAATCTTGATAAACCCTTAACCTCAATAAAAAGATGGATAGTAAACCATGTGACCCTGAAGCTAAATTCTATTGTCCTGTTCTGTTAACCCATGCCTTAATTCATGGTGATATTTCTTAAACAAGGTCAATATTTAATCCTTAAACAAGAAGGCTATTGTTATGAACCCTAAGCGGTACTTATCACTCAATCGGAGCTTATGCCTTCACCTGTGCAATAGAGTTGTGGAACATGTGTTAGTGGCTTGGATAAGATTAATCAACCTTGTAAGAAATGGAAAATCTTCTAAAATCAAATGAATAAGAAAGATTTGGGCATCAAATTGATGATCCCAATTTAGAAAGCTTGGCCTTAAGCTATTTAGTCAACCGTTGAAAAGAAAGAAGTTCTCCCTTGTGAAAAGAATTGTGTGAATCATTACATGAAATTTTATGAGAACGTAAGTTAAGAATTAAGAGACACTTTAGTAAACAAGAAAATTTAACAAGAAATTTCTCATGGGATGCCCTAGCTGTGAGTGTGTCATGTAGATTGGACTTCCACGTTGTCTTGTAAAAAGAAGAGTACATTGTCCTTGATAGGTGAGAACGTTTCCGTGCTGACCTTGTGGTCTTCCCCGTAACAAGTTGTAATGCCGCAAAAAGGCGACGCCACGCTCACGACGGTGCCAACGACGACGCCACACGATAACCAAACAACCCGAAAATGTGACCATTTTTTTTTTTGCAAGGTAGAGTTTCTTGTTTGAATTATTTTATCTACAAGTTTGTGGCCTGCTTGATCTCAGGAACTGATAAGCTTCAAACTTTTACTTTGTATTTCGGTCACCGAACTAGAACTACAAGATCGTCGCAATTCCATTCGGTTTAGGAATATCCCTCGCACAAAATAGCGGAACCCCTACGACGTTCACAGAAATATTGGTGCCGTCTTTTGACAATATATCGCTCTCATAAACGAGTTTAGAAAGAGTTACTCCCGTGCGACACCAAGTATGGCTATTACAGTTGTAGAAAAACAGTGGTATGCACAAAGATTTACTGTCCCTTTCTCTCACTATTTTTGACTTTTTTAGCTCAATAAGTTTATGTTTCTTGATATATCCTTTTCTATGGATGTTTCCTCGTATGTTCTTTCGTGTGATGCAGAAAATTTTGGATTCTTTATTTTTCCTTGATATCTTCTAGCTCAGTCAGACTTTCCATTGACGTTGAAGCCTATTCCGCCACCTACCCAGCTCTTATTAATGGACTCCTCCTTGTCTTCACACCATCAGAGCCTTGTCTATCTTAGATATCTCTTATAAAGGAATTAGATACTTTTTAATTTAAGTGATATATAAACTTTTTCATTGCATTTTATAGTTTTATATGTTTAGGCATACACACTAACCTATTTATGTCTAGTGTAATTATTATATGAAATTTTTAATACCTATAGATACCACTATTACCTAGAGTAGTGTTTGATACTCAACTACCTAGCTAGATCCCTAATTTCAATAACTAGCAAGGTATGTTATTTCAAACCATTATTAAATGCCATGGTTGGGCGATGAGTGGTTCATCGACCCCCTTGACATCCATTAATACCTTCATTCTTTTCAACTTGCGTGTATGTTCCCTCTACCAGCCGCCTACAACATGAGACACGTTATTTTGCACCTGGATAGGCTGCACAGTTGCCTAAACGTGGAGAGAAAATGGAGGAGGTAGGAGGAGCTACGGGTCAGTGGAGCAGGTAAGCAGATGCCTTTTAAAACGCCTAGGCTGCACAGTTTTGATGAACTGCGGTTGAGGAGGAAGTGCAAGGTGAGTGTAGCTGGTAACAGGCGGGCGTGGGAGGAGGCGTGGGGTTGATTACTATCCCAGGCGTGTGAGCAGGCAGGTCATTCAACTATGTTATTATATGTTCAGCTGTGGACTTCTTATACCAACAGCTATTGCTTGTCTATTGCAACACTGCCTAAATAGGTGACCACGAAACTCACTTTTGCAAGCACTGCAACAATCTAAACATTCACTGTGATAGTCAGCACTTTGTGTATCACGTTGTCTATCAGGCATATCTGCTGAAACGTATCATCATTTTTAAATTTTTTTTTATATATATACAGTTATTCTCTTAGACAACGATGTAAGGGTGATTGACTGGTCTTGATTTTGAGACTAACTTCACATTTGTTTGGGCAGTTGCGAGGCCTGCCATGCAGCTTGATATTTGTGAAGCTAAGACCACTCGCAGTGTCCTAATCTGTAAAAAAAAACGTTTGAAAAAGATTTGTAAGCATTACAACATTTTAAATATTCGCTGTGACAGTCAGCGCTTTGTGCATCAAGTCATCTATCAGGCATATCTGCTAAAACGTATCATCATTTTTTTTTTGCATATTAGCAGTTATTCTCCTTCACGTATTATTTTTTTTTGTTAAAACCTCCTGAGAGTTACTTTTCCCAGTCGATGGGATTATTTGGATTGAATTGCTCAGTTAAATACGCATATTAGAACAGGTAAGTGGAGTTTCTTTACCACAGGAAGAAAGTTTATAACAACAATCGATTAAGGGACAGAGCAGACACTAAAGTCAGTAGTCTGTCCATGCCAGATTGTTATCTGTCCAGTATCAAATACATCCTAGGAGCGCAACGAGTTCACCTTCAAGCTGATCCTATCAATATCACTTAAGACACAGTGGGATAATTACACGTAGAGGTGGATCTGTTCCATGACAGAGTATACAGGGCGTAATTTATTTTATTATGAACTTGTGTATTCTTTATACAACCTCTTCATATAAAATCCATCCATGCAGTTTAAAGAATCGTTAAAAGTATCCATTTATTTGAAAATAATGTAAGATTCAGATAAACATTGTTTCATGAATTTTCATAAGTCCATATGTATGAAGAAAAGAAAAATATTGCAATAAATATAAATTTACTTTTTTTTTTAACAAAAACTTCCATACATGCATGTACATCACACAAATTTAATTTTATAACATAAGTTATGAATAAAAAGGGATAAGGTATGTTGGTAAGTGATTTCGAAAGAAAATACACTTGAACACACATCCAACAAAATTTAAACTTTATCTTATATGTAATTATCTTATACCAACATATCCAAAGAGAATTCAACAACATTTCCAATAAATCTTTAGAGTAAGAAATACTATCATCTCAATGCAACTTTCCTTCAATATCTTGTTACAACACTTTCCTACTTCATGTGGAAATAAATTTGCAATAATGGAAGCTAAAGAAAACAAACAATATTACATTTTTTGTTTTCCTCCACTCAAGGTGGGTAACTACATGATGTTTTTACATTGTCAACAACAAGGTTCTTGTGTTCCAAGATGTTCTTCATCCATGCTCCAAGTTCCAAGTAGCTCAAATCACAACCAAGATAGGGGGAGAGGCAACACTCTCCTCCCAACCAAAACTCAATGGAGAAGAGAAGCAATCTCCTCCATTGACCCCCGAGCCCCAAACACAACACAATGAAGGGTGGTCTCCAACTCAAGGCAACAATCACTTGCTTCCACAATACAATTTTCTTTACAACATTCAAGGTAAAAGAGGAAACAAAAAGGAAACACAAATAACACAATACTTTGCACAACAAGGCTTTCATCCAAGCCAACAAGAGAAGGAACTATGGGAAAGTTTTCCTTATGCCTCCCCATTGAGATGAGATGCCCATCCAAAACCCTCCACAATAAAACTCAAGCCCCTATGACTCTTATGCCTCCCTCAAGTACCCCTTTTTCCTCCCATACTCTTATGCCTCCCTCCTCTTATGGCTCCCTCAAGAACAAGGTAAGAATGTAAACATTCTCACCCAAGATGGGCATCCCTCTCAAACTCCCTCCACAATATCCTAATCTACTCTTATGCCTCCCTCATGAGTATTCCCATAGACCTCTCCTATACTACACAATAAGCATTCAATCCATTTTTCACAATACACCAAAGTAAACATGCATTATTCACAAATTTAGCATAGAAGCAACAATAATATGAAAGCAAAACAAAGGAGAAGGTTTCCTACCTCTCCATTGGAGAAGCCTAAACCAAGAAATTTGTCCAAGCTCCCTCCCAAAACAATCCAAGCATGCAAGTCCAAGCACTCTCTTTTTCTCTTTCTCCCAATTCTTTTTCTCTCCCAAAAATAACAAAAGAGAACTCTTCAACAAAACAAAAACAAAACTCCAACCCCCTCAACAAGAGAGGAAATTTCCATAAATAGACAAAAGGAAGAGTGAGGGTGATGTGGCTCCTTGTAGGATGCCACATCACACATCCTCAAGACCACCTCCCTTTAGTCAACTCAAATCCCAAAACACCATAAATGGGTGGTTGGGTTGAATGACATCTCTCATCCACATCCATCCCTTCCCATGTGTCCTTAAGGCACAATTAAATGCAAAAAGAAGACAAGTGCACTCCAAAGTCACATTTCCCTTCCCAAAACAATAAATAATCCCCTTTTTGGATTCCCAACCCATAGATATGGTTGGTAAGGGGTTTTGGGAAGTGTGGGACAAGTTCAACTTGTCCCACAAGTCCCCTAAAATTGCCCAAAATCTCAAATTCGAGATTCAAAGGATTTGGAGTGGTCAACACTCAAAACCAAACATTCAATACATGAGGAAACACAAGGCTCAAGGAGCCAACCATCAAAATTAATTACACCCACTTGACTTCCCTCCAAAACTTAAAAATTAAAACAAGATATTACATTAATCTAAACACACTTAGCAAAGTAAATTTTAAAAAGATATCACAAATAAAATCACCTACTAAAGTAAGTTAAAACAAGTAATTAAAATTCTTACCCCCTTGGTCACATTAGAAAATTTCCCCCTCATGGAAATTTTCTCAACACATAAAAGAATAAAGGTAACACAATACAATTTACTAGTTGCCTTGACGACCAAATGTTGTAACCACCCGACATTCTGTTGTGTTTGGTTCCCAATCCCCCTCATGGTTGTGATCATGTTGTGTTTCCTGCAAAATGCAAAATACCTCCTTCGGCCTTGCGGCCATGTCAAAATATCCAAAATAACCATATGCATGAAATTTATTAACATCTATACGTAATTCAATCAATCATTATTTCTAGGTCTAAATCACAACTTAATTATGCATTTCATCATTATCCAAAATTATAGTAATGTAAATTCAACAACTACATTCTACTCATCATGGCGAAGAAATCCAATGTTAGAACACATGCAATATATCCATATAAAAATAATATCGGTATCCAATAGTCTGTCCATGAGTCAGTGTAGATCATACTGAAAACAAAATCCAATCATAATCCAAATGCATCTAGTCACAAAACATCATGCTAATCAACATAAGTATAAGTCATGTCCATATCCAAAGTCTGCATAACTCAAAATGGTAATCAACTAAGTGTCGTAGGGAAGTGGGCATTACATCCCCCTCCCCTTAGACTAGACTTCCTCCTGGAAGTCACTGAAATAAGTGTGGAAACTGAGCTCGCAATGATGTAGCATCCTCCCAAGTAGCAGCAGTCTCATCGTACCTGTCCCATTGGACCCGAACCTAATCAATCTCTCTGCTGCGAAGGCCCAGGGTCCTGTGATCTAAAATGCATACGGGCTCCACCATCACCTGCCCCTGATCCTGCACCTGTAATGCAGTCCAATCTAGCACATGAGAAGGATCAGAAACATATCTCCTAAGCACAGAAACGTGAAATACATCATGGACGCGCGATAAGCTAGGTGGTAGTGCTAGACGATAGGCTAAGGGGCCGAGGCGCTCCAAGATCTCAAAGGGACCCACAAATCTAGGAGCAAGCTTAGAACCTTTTCCATAACGGATAGGGCTCTTATGCGGTCTGACATGAAGAAACACCTTCGTGCCTACCTCAAAACTGCGATCTGTCCTATGCTGGTCTGCATACTTCTTCTGTCTATCCTGTGCCTCCTGCAATCTCTGTCTGATCAAGGTAACCTGCTGCTCCATGTCCTGTAATAATGCTGGCCCAAGAGAAACCCTGTCCTCAATCCTGTCCCAACTGAGAGGTGTCCTACACTCTCTACCATATAATGCCTGAAAAGGAGCCATGCCTATAGAACTCTGAAAACTATTATTATAGGCAAACTCCACCAAATACAGATACTCCTCCCATCTCGACTGATGATCCATCACGTACATCCTGAGCATGTCCTCCAAAATCTGATTCACCCTCTCTGTCTGTCCATCGGTCTCTGGGTGATAAGCTGTGCTGAAATTAATCCTCGTTCCGAGGGCATACTGCATGGTGGTCCAGAAATGGGAAGTGTACAAAGGGTCGCGGTCGCAAATGATCTTCTGCGGAATCCCATGTAATCTGACAATCTCATCAAGGTATACTCGTGCCACAGAACTTGCTGTATAGGTGGTCTTCACTGGAGAAAAATGAGCTACCTTCATCAATTTATCCACTGTGACCATGATGGCGTCGTGGTGGTATCTTAACGTCGGCAACCCAACAATGAAATCCATCAAAATGGTGTCCCACTTCCACTCCGGTATGGCGTGAGGATAGAGAAGGCCAGCTGGATGCTGATGCTCGGCCTTCACCCTCTGACACTCTAAACAGCGGGATACAAAAGAAGCTATGTCTCTCCGAAGTCCTCTCCAAAAGTACAACTGTCTCAAGGTGGCGTGCATCTTCTTCACCCTGGGATGGGCTGAGTAAGGTGCTCGATGAGCCTCTGTCAAAATATCATATCTCAAGCCTCCATCTCTGGGAACATAAATCCGGCCTCTGTGTCTGAGAAGACCATCTGCCTCTAGTGAAAATCCATCAAATATCCCCTCAAGGGGTCTCTGAGACTCAATCTCTGCTCTGGCTGCAAGGTAGAAGCTATCCTGAGGAAGCTGCTGCAAGATCCTACTCCATAAATCTATGCCCACTGCGGTGGCCATAGCCACATGTCTCCGTCTACTCAAGGCATCTTCCACCACATTCTCCTTTACCTTCACATGTTCTATCTCCATGTCATACTCACAGAGTAACTCCATCCAACGTCGCTGACGAGCATTAAGATTGGGTTGCGTGAAGAGGTGGCGAAGGCTCAAGTGATCAGTCCTGAGTGTAAATCTCCAGCCAAGAAGAAAATGTCTCCACCGCACTAAGGCATGTACTACTGCTGCAAGCTCAAGGTCATGGGTCAGATAATTGAGCTCATAATCTTTGAGTTTGCGAGACTCAAAGGCAACTACTCTACCCTCCTGCATTAGCACTCCTCCAAGTCCTGCCAAGGAAGCATCTGTGCATACGAAAAACTCTCCATGAGGATCTGGCACTGCAAGGATAGGTGCTCTCATAAGGCATTCCTTCAGTGTACTGAAGGCCTGCTCACATCTATCTGACCATAAAAACTTCTTCCCTTTCCGCTGAAGAGAAGTGATAGGGTGCGCAATCCGAGAAAAGTCCTGAACAAACCTCCTGTAGTATCCTGCTAGACCCATGAAACTATGCACCTCGGTCACACTAGTGGGTGTTGGCCAATCCATGATGGCTCGAATCTTGGAAGGATCGACTACGATACCTTCCCCTGAAATAACGTGGCCCAAATACTGCACCTCAGGCTGAAAGAACGCACACTTCTCCAAGTTCCCGTAAAGGCGCTGTTCGCGAAGACACTGAAGAACATGGCGAAGGTGCTCCTCGTGCTCCTCACGTGTGCGTGAGTAAATCAGAATGTCATCAAGGAAGATGAGCATGAAGCGATCAAGGAAGGTCCTGAATACCCCATTCATCAAACTCATAAACACTGCGGGGGCATTCGTCAAACCGAAAGGTACCACTGTGAACTCGTAGTGGCCATATCTCGTGCGGAAAGTTGTCTTGTGAATATCCATCTCCGCAATCCTGAGCTGATGGTACCCTGACTTAAGATCTATCTTGGAGAAAATTGTAGCCCCCTTCATCTGATCAAATAAATCATCAATGCGTGGAAGGGGGTAACGATTCTTGATCGTTACTTTATTCAGCTGACGGTAGTCAATGCACAACCGAAGAGATCCATCCTTCTTCTTTACGAAGATAACTGGTGCACCCCAAGGGGATACGCTAGGATGGATTAGGCCTTTCTCCAGAAGGCCCTCCAGCTGCAACTTGAGCTCACATAACTCAGGTGTAGTCATCCGATAGGGTGCTCGTGAGATAGGCTCTGCGCCTGGAACTAGATCTATATGGAAGTCGATCTCACGTGGGGGAGGTAATCCTGGTAGCTCCCCTGGGAACACATCAGAAAACTCTGACAAGATAGGATGATCATCGAGGGAAGGTCCTCTCGACTCATCCTCTGATCTGTCACTGACTGTAATAGCATACAACTGGCAACCCCGTCGCACACACCGCTTAAGCTGCATAGCGGAGATGGTGCGAATGGAAACGGGTCTCTTAACCCCTGATATCACTGACTCTACTCCAAGATCATCTATGCAAGCAATAGTCTTATGGTAACAATCCACTCTAGCTCTGTGGGCGGACAACCAATCCATGCCTAAAATGATGCCATAAGATCCTAATGGAAGGATCCGAAGATCAGAAGTAGTGGTGAAGGGTCCCAAATCCACTACACACTCCTTGACTAAGGAGTCTACAGAAATCTTGGCTCCAGAAGCCATCTCAATGTCCCAACTACGGCCCTGCCTAACTGCCACCAACCTACAACGCTCTACTAAAGATGGTGCAATAAAAGAATCAGAAGAACCAGAATCAAATAATATAGAGGTGGAAATACCACCAACACTACCTGTCGTCTCAATCACAGTACTCTGATGCTCAGCCTGGCGGTTCTCGACCGCTCCGTAGATTCGATGACTCCGTGCCATATCTCCAACAGTAGGCTCTGAGCTCTGTGTCTTACCCTTGGTAGGGTTATGTGGGCAATCTCTCCAAATATGTCCAACAACACCGCAACCATAACAGCTGCCTGGTCCTCTCCAGTGGGAAGCAGCTCCAGCTGGTACTCTAGATGACTGAGATACAGATCCTGACGATCCGGCTATGGACTGCTGGGGTCTCTGCTGATGAGATCCTATTGACTGAGCTCTCGGTGCACCCTGTGTCCTGATGGGACCCCTAGGAGGAGGCCCCATACTACGTCCTCTCTGTGCATCAAATCTCTGAGGAGGTCGGTAAGGTGGGCGGGTCTGCTGCTGCTGTGGTGGCCTAAATGAAGCTTGCCCTGAACTCTGTCCACCCCGTGGAGGAGGAACTGACTCCTTCGACCTACTATCCTGCATCTGCTGGATACGGCTCCGAACTCTGTCTCTAGCCTGCTGTGTCTTTCCCCGTGTCTCCTCTGCAATATAGGCCTTCTCCACGGCCTCTCCTAACGTCTGTGGGTAGTGAATGCTCACTGCATCGGCTAAATCCAAGTTCAGGCCCCAGATGAACCTATGAATCCGTACCTGCTCATCCTGCATATAGTCTACGTACTGAAGTAGGTCCAAAAATCGACTCTCATACTCAGCTACTGTCATCGATGCCTGAAGGAGGTCATGAAACTTGTCTATGCGCTGCTATATAAATCTCTTGGGTAAATACCTGCTCCTGAAATGTTCCTCAAACAACTCCCAGGTAACCGTCTCTGAGTCAACATGGAGCTTCTGCTCCTTGGTCCTCCACCAGACTCCTGCTCCATTCTTCAGAAGATGGATCGCAACACGAGCTTTCGTGTTGCTACTACAAGGACAGAGCTTGAAGCATCCGCTCAAGCTCACCAACCAGGCCTCTGCCTAAAAACTGCCTGTATCACCCGAATAGTGAGATGGTCATAGCTTCAGGATCTCGCTGATATGATCTGCAGCTGAAGTATGATGAATCCTAGGTCTATCTGAATGCTCCTCCCTCTGTTTAGGGCTCCGAGACCTGTCCCTATGTCCTGAAATCCTATCCCCATGTCCTCTCTGTGGTGACTCTGCCCTAGCCAACTCTACACGGAAATTCTCTGCTCTGTGCTCCTCGCTGTGTCGAGGGGATGCCTGGCATCTACTGATGGCTCCAAACTATGCCTAGCAAGTCGTCCTCCCAAGGGCTCTCCGCGTATAGCGGCATTGACTTCCTGGAGTGTCTGCAAGATCTAAGGTAGGAGAGCTGCTACGGCCTGCTCTGGCGGTGGTATGTCTAGGTCTATATGAAGAGACCCCTCGCCCAATCCGCACCTCCTGCACAGATCAAGACGAGAGTTAGTTCGTTGTTCTAGGTCTTGTGTCAGTTTTCTAAATTTGTTGTTTTCTATAATTATCAACATTGTGGTTTTATTTTTTTAAAAAAGAATCAGCTATGTACTAAGTTAAATGTTTCTACTTTGCGTTTTCTGCGTGTGCCCAAGGGTCCCAGCTTCGAACCCCTGGCTCTGATACCAAAAATGTAACGCCGCAAAAAGGCGACGCCACGCTCATGATGGTGCCAACGACGACGCCGCACGACAACCAAACAACCCGAAAATGCGACAATTTTTGTTTTGTTTTGCAAGGTAGAGTTTCTTGTTTGAATTATTTTATCTACAAGTTTGTGGCCTGCTTGATCTCGGGAACTGATAAGCTTCAAACTTTTACTTTGTATTTCGGTCACCGAACTAGAACTACAAGATCGTCGCAATTCCATTCGGTTTAGGAATATCCCTCGTGCAAAATAGTGGAACCCCTACGACGTTCACAGAAATATTGGTGCCGTCTTTTGACAATATATCGCTCTCATAAACGAGTTTAGAAAGAGTTAGCACGACACCAAGTATGGCTATTACAGTTGTAGAAAAACAGTGGTATGCACAAAGATTTACTGTCCCTTTCTCTCACTATTTTTTTTTTAGCTCAATAAGTTTATGTTTCTTGATATATCCTTTTCTATGGATGTTTCCTCGTATGTTCTTTCGTATGATGCAGAAAATTTCGGATTCTTTATTTTTCCTTGATATCTTCTAGCTCAGTCAAACTTTCCATTGACGTTAAAGCCTATTCCGCCGCCTACCCAGCTCTTATTAATGGACTCCTCCTTGTCTTCACACCATCAGACCCTTGTCTATCTTAGATATCTCTTAGAAAGGAATTAAATACTTTTTAATTTAAGTGATATATAAACTTTTTCATTGCATTTTATAGTTTTATATGTTTAGGCATACACACTAACCTATTTATGTCTAGTGTAATTATTATATGAAATTTTTAATACCTATCATACCACTATTACCTAGAGTAGTGTTTGATACTCAACTACCTAGCTAGATCCCTAATTTCAATAACTAGCAAGGTATGTTATTTCAAACCATTATTAAATGCCATGGTTGGGCGGTGAGTGGTTCATCGACCCCCTTGACATCCATTAATACCTTCATTCTTTTCAACTTGCGTGTATGTTCCCTCTACCAGCCACCTACAACATGAGACACGTTATTTTACACCTGGATAGGCTGCAGAGTTGCCTAGGCCGCGTGGAAAGAAAATGGAGGAGGTAGGAGGAGCTACGGGTCAGTGGAGCAGGTAAGAGATGCCTTTTAAAACGCCTAGGCCACACAGTTTTGATGAGGGTGGTTGAGGAGGAAGTGCAGGCGAGTGTAGCTAGTAATAGGCAGCGTGGGAGGAGGTGTGGGGTTGATTACTGTCCCAGGCGCGTGAGCAGGTAGGTCGTTCAACTATGTTATTATATGTTCAGCTGTGGACTTCTTATACCAACAGCTATTGCTTGTCTATTGCGACACTCCTAAATAGGCGACCACGAAACTCGCTTTTGCAAGCACTGCAACAATCTAAACATTCGCTGTGACAGTCAGCACTTTGTGTATCATGTTGTCTATCAGGCATATCTACTGAAACGTATCATCATTTTTTAAATTTTTTATATATATATACAGTTATTCTCTTAGACAACGATGTAAGGGTGATTGACTGGTCTTGATTTTGAGACTAACTTCACATTTGTTTGGGCAGTTGCGAGGCCTGCCATGCAGCTTGATATTTGTGAAGCTAAGACCACTCGCAATGTCCTAATCTGTAAAAAAAACGTTTGAAAAAGATTTGTAAGCATTACAACATTTTAAATATTCGCTGTGACAGTCAGCGCTTTGTGCATCAAGTCGTCTATCAGGCATATCTGCTGAAACGTATCATCATTTTTTTTTTTGCATATTAGCAGTTATTCTCCTTCACGTATTATTATTTTTTGTTAAAACCTCCTGCTGTTACTTTTCCCAGTCGATGGGATTATTTGGATTGAATTGCTTAGTTAAATACGCATATTAGAACAGGTAAGTGGAGTTTCTTTACCACAGGAAGAAAGTTTATAACAACAATCGATTAAGGGATAGAGCAGACACTAAAGTCAGTACTCTGTCCAGCTAGTTTGTTATCTTTCCAGTATCAAATACATCCTAGGAGCGCAACGAGTTCACCTTCAAGCTGATCCTATCAATATCACTGAAGACACAGTGGGAGAGTTACACGTAGAGGTGTATCTGTTGCATGACAGAGTATACAGGGCGTAATTTATTTTATTATAAACTTGTATATTCTTTATACAACCTCCGTCATATAAAATCCATCCATGCTGTTTAAAGGGTTAAAAGCATCCATTTATTTGAAAATAATGTAAGATTCAGATAAACATTGTTTCATGAATTTTCATAAGTCCATATGTATGAAGAAAAGAAAAATATTGCAATAAATATAAATTTGCTTTTTTTTTTAAAAAAAAACTTCCATACATGCATGTACATCACACAAATTTAATTTTATAACATAAGTTATGAATAAAAAAATAAGGTATGTTGGTAAGTGATTTCGAAAGAAAATACAATTGAACACACATCCAACAATTTAAACTTTATCATATATGTTTATGATATACCAACATATCACAGAGAATCCAACAACTTTTCCAATAAATCTTTGAGTAAGAAAACTAACATCTCAATACAACTTTCCTTCAATATTTTGTTACAACACTTTCTATTTCATGTGGAAATAAATTTGCAATAATGGAAGCTAAAGAAAGCAAACAATATTACTTTTTTTTTTTCCTCCACTCAAGGTGGGTAACTACATGATATTTTTACATTGTCGACAACAAGGTCCTTGTGTTCCAAGATGTTCTTCATCCATGCTCCAAGTTCCAAGTAGCTCAAATCACAACCAAGATAGGGGGAGAGGCAACACTCTCCTCCCAACCAAAACTCAATGGAGAAGAGAAGCAATCTCCTCCATTGACCCCCGAGCCCCAAACACAACACAATGAAGGGTGGTCTCCAACTCAAGGCAACATCACTTGCTTCCACAATACAATTTTCTTTACAACATTCAAGGTAAAAGAGGGAACAAAAAGGAAACACAAATAACACAATACTTTGCACAACAAGGCTTTCATCCAAGCCAACAAGAGAAGGAACTATGAGAAAGTTTTCCTTATGCCTCACCATTGAGATGAGATGCCCATCCAAAACCCTCCACAATAAAACTCAAGCCCCTATGACTCTTATGCCTCCCTCAAGTACCCCTTTTTCCTCCCATACTCTTATGCCTCCCTCCTCTTATGGCTCCCTCAAGAACAAGGTAAGAATGTAAACATTCTCACCCAAGATGGGCATCCCTCTCAAACTCCCTCCACAATATCCTAATCTACTCTTATTCCTCCCTCATGAATATTCCCATAGACCTCTCCTATGCTACACAATAAGCATTCAATCCATTTTTCACAAAACACCAAAGTAAACATGTATTATTCACAAATTTAGCATAGAAGCAACAATAATAGGAAAGCAAAACAAAGGAGAAGGTTTCCTACCTCTCCATTGGAGAAGCCAAAACCAAGAAATTTGTCCAAGCTCCCTCCAAAACAATCCAAGCATGCAAGTCCAAGCACTCTCTTTTTCTCTTTCTCCCAATTCTTTTTCTCTCCCAAAAATAACAAAAGAGCACTCCTCAACAAAACTAAAACAAAACTCCAATCCCCTCAACAAGAGAGGAAATTTCCCTAAATAGACAAAAGGAAGAGTGAGGGTGATGTGGCTCCTTGTAGGATGCCACATCACACATCCTCAAGACCACCTCCCTTTAGTCAACTCAAATCCCAAAACACCATAAATGGGTGGTTGGGTTGAATGACATCTCTCATCCACATCCATCCCTTCCCATGTGCCTTAAGGCACAATTAAATGCAAAAAGAAGACAAGTGCACACCAAAGTCACATTTCCCTTCCCAAAACAATAAATAATCCCCTTTTTGGATTCCCAACCCATAGATATGGTTGATAAGGGGTTTTGGGAAGTGTGGGACAAGTTCAACTTGTCCCACAAGTCCCCTAAAATTGCCCAAAATCTCAAATTCGAGATTCAAAGGATTTGGAGTGGTCAACACTCAAACCAAACATTCAATACATGAGGAAACACAAGACTCAAGGAGCCAACCATCAAAATTAATTACACCCACTTGACTTCCCTCCAAAACTTAAAAATTAAAACAAGATATTACATTATTCTAAACACACTTAGCAAAGTAAATTTTAAAAAGATATCACAAATAAAATCACCTACTAAAGCAAGTTAAAACAAGTAATTAAAATTCTTACCCCCTTGGTCACATTAGAAAATTTCCCCCTCATGGAAATTTTCTCAACACATAAAAGAACAAAGGTAACACAATACAATTTACAAGTTGCCTTGACGACCAATTGTTGTAACCACCCGACATTCTGTTGTGTTTGGTTCCCAATCCCCCTCATGGTTGTGATCATGTTGTGTTTCCTGCAAAATGCAAAATACCTCCTTCGGCCTTGCGGCCATGTCAAAATATCCAAAATAACCATATGCATGAAATTTATTAACATCTATACGTAATTCAATCAATCATTATTTCTAGGTCTAAATCACAACTTAATTATGCATTTCATCATTATCCAAAATTACAGTAATGTAAGTTCAACAACTACATTCTACTCATCATGGCGAAAAAATCCAATGTTAGAACACATGCAATATATCCATATAAAAATAATATCGGTATCCAATAGTCTGTCCATGAGTCAGTGTAGATCATACTAAAAAAAAAACAAAGTCCAATCATAATCCAAATGCATCTAGTGACAAAACATCATGCTAATCAACATAAGTATAAGTCATGTCCATATCTAAAGTCTGCATAACTCAAAATGGTAATCAACTAAGTGTCGTAGGGAAGTGGGCATTACACAAGTAGTTCCTAGTGATTGGTTGTAACCTTGTGACGACATGTTGTGTCATGTTGTGTCAAAGCAAGTCAAAAAAAAAAAGTTATCATGTATTGCACCGTGTTGTTTGTGTGTGTGATTTGTGGGTCATTACATCCATCCACATTTGTTATTCCCAAATGTCAGATCATAAATAACATATGTTAACATATAATATATCAACATAACCAGGATAAGTGAAGTCAAAACTATGAAATATAACAATTACACTTGATAGAGTACAAGATGCCCCAGCTAGTTAGCAAGAAAATTAAACAACGGGTGATTCTAGTATTTATGATCATGTAAAGTCTTGTGTATTCATCATCATGCTCACATGCCTCATGAAATTAATGAATGTGTATAATATATAATTTTCTATCTATGAAAACATGTGAAAAATAACACATGTAAAGTAAAAAGTAGTAAATCAAATCATGCTTAGGTCCTAATATTGTGTCATTGGAATATTTGAATGTTTTTGGAATTTTTGAAATATTTCAAGAATTTTTAAAAGTATGTGATTGAACATCAATTAGATAATTTTTAGTAGGATTATAAACTATTCATTTCATAACAACCATATGGAAAAGATTATGATTGCATGAAAATAATAATTGTATAGTCTATTGAAGTTGATAGAGATTCATTTTTATTCTTCATTAAAGTGTGGTGGGCCCTGTTATGTCATTTTGGATTTCTAATGTGTCATAATGAACTGATAGTTAGGTATACCATCATTCTTAATTTTAATTAATGTACATATCTTTAGGGGAAGGTAATATGTGATTGGTCTCATCAATAGTTACTTTCATACTTTGTAATCATTATTGGAAGGTTAATGAGGCGTATACTTTGACTTGGTGTATTTTGTATATTGTTGTATTTTTGTGCAATATCTAATGTATATCCATAATATGGATATAATACAAAACAATAGGATATGGAAATATGCTTTAGCCAAGGAATAAAATATTAAAAAACCCTCTAGCCTAGAAAGGTAAATTTAAGAGACCAGAATTCTGACAATCACCTCATATTATATAAAAATATGTAAGATCATTGCAAAAATATTTTATTGCCAATTTATTTTGTGTGGATTTGGTTCTGAATAGTAATAAAATACTATTATTATGTGTTATTTATCTCTCTATCTTATGAGTTTCGAATTCCATGTTTTCTCATTTTACAACATAATGCACTCTCCTTAAAATACAATTTTTGTTGAATTTAATTATGACTAAAAACTACTGAAGGCACGTAATTGAAATAATTTTATAATAATACTTAGAATACAACATTAACATGTCTTGATGAGTGATTCCATGGACCACTAATAATAATGAAACCATTTTTCAAGACCCACAAATTTTAATATTGGTATCAAGATAAAGGCATGTGGAAATATTTCTAGAGGATAAGATGAGCCATTTTATGGATGATAAAGTAGTAATGATGGGAATCTGTACGATAAGTATATAATTAGAACACATGTAGGGTGATATTCAAAATATATTTTTGATTAGAGCTCTAAAATAAATATGCTACATGGTTATATAGACTGGAATATTACTATTTTAGATTTAGTGTTAAAGTAGAGTATGTTTCAAATGATGAAAAGTTAGAAAATTGTGTAGTTTGGATACCAAATGGAGATGTAGACTAATGATTGCAAACCAAAATTAACATATACATAACTAAAATATATGTGTAATTTTTGTGTATTTCAATTATTCTAAAGCATGTTTTTTTTGTGGATTGTGAGACAAAAAAAAATCAACTAGCTTCATTGATAAAAAACAATATGAGTAGTGGAAACTAACATGGTGTTAATTATTTCAGAAATATAGTAGTAAGATAGGTGATAAATATATGTAATCCTAGAGGAGGCAAGATGAAAGGAGAAGGGTGGAAAATTATAAGACTATTTAAATGTCTAAAAAGGATTAGAAGGAATAAAATAAAATATTGGATAAGACACAAAAAGATGAAATAAAATGGAATAGATGAGGTGGTATTAGTACAATAGTGTGGAATTCTAATAAAAATTTGAATATGAGTAATATAGATAGAGTTATTGTATAACGAGGAAAGGAGACTCTTAATAGGATAGAGGAGGAAAAGGATGAGGAAAAAATATATGATTGGGAAGACACACAATGATATGCAGTGGTAGTTTTTGCTTCCTATTCATCCTCTGTGGTGCCCCAAGGGCCTATCAAAATGATGACATGATGGAGACAAGGGAATCTTCTCAACCTATAAGATTTAGAAGATTAAGGAAATATTGTTTACCCTCATGAAGAATTGTTGAAGATAATATTGCTTCTTTATCTATTGGTGAATCTAGTTTGGAGCAGGCGAATGTTGATATTATGGTTGGAAAGAATAATTTATGGAATTGATTTCAAAAATGTTTTTTTCATGATAGAGAAGAATCAAAGGTTGATGACATTTTGATTAGAGGTTAGAAGGGTGGGATTGAAAGGATTAGATAAGAATTATGAGGCTTTACATGAAGAAGTAGTTGGGGTTGGTGCAGGGCCGAATTAAGGTTTCTGAGCGCCCTAGGTAGTACTCGGAGAGTACGCCCCCAACCCTCGGGGATAGAGTAGCTTTTCTAGTCTATCTATTATTACTGCAGTCTATACAGTTTCCAGCATTTACTGTTTTTACATAACATTTCAGCTCACAAAAACATCTAATACATATTCCATGGAAAATTTATTCTCTCTTCAAAGATTGGATTTGTAAGATTAATACCTATTCCCTGCTTCACTGGAGGAGAATCTGATAGACTCATGGGTTGTTCCTGCAACTACATTGTAGAGCCTGCTCAGAAACTGTCTCCTGCTAACAATAAACAAACACAAAATGTCAAAGATTTAATATTTTCGTAGTCCATGTATCTTAAAAAGGTTTATGGATTAACTGTGTAGAATTTTTCTATCAATATTTCAAATTATAAAAAGAAAATTATGGATCCCAAATGTCAATAGAAAACTTATGTACAATTTGTCCAAAGTTTTTATTAACAATAACAAAATATAAAAAAATGCATTATTACCACCTTTGGGAGCAAGTAGCCATCAACGAACACAAATAGAGCAGTGGAGAAGAATTATTTCTCCCTATGATGTTCGTTACAAGAATTATTTCTGCTGAAGAATTGAATTATCTTTAATATTTTTCCTAATTCAAAGCTTTATTTTTCAAGAGCTGTCAATAAAAATAGGGAAAAGTAACAATCTCCAGTTTTTATGATAATGGGTGTGCAGGTGGTGGAAGAATTTTCTAATCCCTTTGGTGGTCTACTCTGCTTGGGTTTCACCATTCGAAGCAGGATTTCTACATGAAACCATTCCTGCTGCTCTTTGCGGGCATTTATTTGTAGTGTAATAAATAATATAGTCAAAAACCAATCTTCGTTGTCACAGTGACTGAATTGAAACATGGAAAGAAAAGGACAAATAAGTCTATGGACGGATTCATTGTAATCAATTGTGGGGTAGGCCACAGGCCCTCTGGTACACAATGCTTATCCTCCCCACACATCTCCACGCATACCAACTCATTTCGGTCAAAGAAGCCTACTGCCTATTTATATGAATCAACATGGTCCATTGGGTAAGTGCACCGCCACCGGTTCAAACTTATATTAGTAGAGCCGAGTCAGCCGACTGCTGGAAATTTGAATTTTTTTTAAGAAATTAAGCCACCCGGCCTGCCCCTCCCTATTGGGCGCCCTAGGCAACTGCCTAAGTTGCCTAGGGCATGAAACGCCCCTGGGTTGGTGTGCTTGGGGTATAAGATGTTGTTTCCAAGAATTTTAAGCATACTAATAAAGAGATTGCAGATAAAATCTCTATATTTTACTTACTAGTTGCTTCTTTAAGGCCCTTATGGATAATGTGATGAATACACTAAATTTTTGTATCCTAGAAAATGTTGTTAGTACTAATATTTCCTTCAATATATCGATTCAACACCCTTAAAATATAAACATGGCTATATACATATTATCATGGAAAACCCTTCCTTTCCTATTTTTATGGAGATTTCTACCCAGAACACAAGGTCCTTATTGAATGATCCTACTCTTTTTTAAATCTAAAATACATGTGGTGGAACAAAAAAAAAAAAGAAAAAATATTTTTTGGTGATTTAAAGGATATTTTTGGAAGCTTTTAGTTGGACATGCAGACCTTAGGGAAAATGGAAATGAATGATGTTTCTAACTTATTAGGTCAATGTGATCTAGAGGAGGAGATAATTATGAATTTACATGATAATATCAATTTTTCTTGTGAATTTGGGGTTCAATTGTGATCCTACCATGCCCATGTCGTATTTATTATTTGATTCTCTAGAAAAATTGTATAGAATTCCAATTAGATAGATTTTATTTGTAACGACTACTAAAAACACTCGCACGAGACCCAAGAACAACCTAGGTTTAGTTAGAGAAATTATGGAATATTTTTTTTGAAAAGTGTGCATGCATACATACTTCAAAACTATAGTTGTCACATTAATATTTCAAAGTCAGTTATATTTGATTAATAAAATTTTCTCGTTATAACAAATTATTAAACCCACATTAAAACTAATGAGTATAATTAGCCCAAGCATAGTTAAACTATCTCTGAGTGTTAATTTAATAAACAATTAAATTTCTAGTATAGTTAAATATTCCACAATTAAATTTAGAGGGTTAAAGGGCCAAAATAATTCAATACCTAAGGTAGTTAATTCCACAAGGTTTAAACAATTAACAAGGTTCATTTTACATGGGGTTAGAATAAACATTCACTTACCCCATAAAGTGACCCCTTAAAAAGTCAACTCATATTTTGAAAAATAAAATATTTAAATTAAAAGGTTAATTTTCACTCACCCATTCTCCACCGAATTTTTGTAGGGATGAATCTCATCCCTTGGATGGATTCAATTAGGACCCTTGACGGGGAAAAAGGAAATCTAACCCTAAAGAAAGCTTATGAAGGCTTCTTTCTCTTTCATTTGGTTCATTATTTTATTTTATGTTTTGCAGGGAGGAGGAAGGGAAGCCATTGGAGGCACTCTTAAGCTTTTGGAAGTGGCCTACAAGCTCCGTTGTTTTTCTTGTTTGTTGATACCCTCATTAGGGTTTGAAAATGTATTTGTTTGTTTCATTTAACTCATATTTCTTTGCTTTGCCCAAATGGGCTTGTGGGTGTTTGCCCAATTTATTTAAATAGCTACAATAGATCAACACTTTTATTTTGAGAATGTATGTATACATATCTATGTATATATACTTCTATATACTTTTATATATATGTATTTATTTTAAGTGTTCGTTTATTATTTATCCCATTTAAAAAAAATAAAGATAGGTTAAAAACCCGAAAATAAAATACAGTCATATATATATATATATATATATATATATATATATATATATATATATATATATATATATATGACCAAACGTTAAGCAAGGAGGCCGCGGGTTGAGTTTTACTCAAACCACAAATACCAACAAAAAAAAAAAAATGCACAAATTTTAATTAAAAATTTTTATTGGGATGGGGGGTTTATAACTGTAAAAGACAATAGTTTTGGGTTGGGGGGAATCCCTTACCTTATTCTTAACCATGCGGTAGCCTTTATGGCTTTAAAACCTTAATTTGCCTTTAAAGTTTTAAAAGCTTTGATTTTCTTTTTAAATACTTAATATTTATTTAATATATATATATATATATAGGTATACATATATTATTATTATTATGTTTAATAATAATGATATTATAATAATAGTAATGTATATCTTATTATTAATATTATTATTTTTATAATAATATTTAGATAATAGTAATACTATCAATAATAAAATAATTATGTTATTGATGACATTAACTAGCCCACAACTTACATTTTTTTTTATTTATTTTTTTAATAGTATTTTAATAAGGGTCTAAAAAGGTAAGCAATTTTTTACTTGCTATAATGTTGCTTTATATTGGGTTTAAATATATTTTTGCAATGACTCAAATATAAGTTTATATACTCTAGTAAGGTTAAGGCCTAATTAGTAATGAGCAATTTCTTTTACTCAACTAGATTTAGGAATTTTAATCTATTTTATTAAACATATAAATGACAATTAAAATTTAAATTATTTCCATCTAAGCATACATACTTTTACTTTCTTTCAACGATGAAAGGAAATGGACAAAATAGCCTATCTTTCTTTTACATGCCTTTCAAGTATTAAAATAAAATTTACTATTTCTTGACTTTTCACAACACACCAAATTGCAAACATTCTCACAACCAAAATTTACAAGATTTTCAATAAGTTTTAAAATAAGAACTACAAACTTTTTAATAAGATCTATACACATGTATAAGATAATGAGTTGAGTAAGATATGAGAAAGTTGTTTCTTTCCTTTACAAAATACAATGCAATCTTGATCACTTAATTGTTAGCAAATTACAGGTTTAGAGCATGGATTAACTATGATTTCTTCTTTTATTAAATCTCTTTCATTCCCCATAGCTATGCACTCCATTATATAGGAGCTGCATAGTAACAACTCTCATAACAATGTCTTTGTCTTTACCTGCAACCTTCTCAACAATCTTTGGTTGCATATGAAACCAATCTACTCGAATGGTTTCAACCATCAATTATAACATTGATAGTAAAACAATATCGCATTGTTTTATTATCTAACTTACTAACTTACTAATTTACTAATTACCACATAGTAAATACTATTTACTATATGTAATATTACATTCAAATTATAATAATATTATCCATGATAATATTATATTCATCATATATAATGTTCACACTATACAATATCTCTATTACACCCCCTTAGTGTGAATATGGGGTAAGAGCTCCTGGAAACATTGAACTTGTCGGAGTAGCTATTGCTACTGGATCTTGCTATCAGAATCTTGCTGCTAACGATCATCCTTTTCGTATGAACATCTTCATCAATTGATCACCTTCCAACGAAGTACCTTTCACTGAAGTATGACAGTCAGAGGACCATACGTAGATGCTTTTCCCCTGTAAGATGAGTCAATAAGTTTACTTATTCCACACCAAATTGACACTCAGGAACTGTTGTTAGTCTATGTGAACACATTAAAATCAAAAAATGAAAATATTTTCACCCCCTTGTTTATAAACACACCACACAACTGAAATAGAACATCACCACATCTGTCTGCGACCCCATTGTTGGTGAATGACGAGAGGACATTGATTGTCCTCCTTCCTTCATTCCCTCCTTCCTCCAATAAGAGAAGAGTCTACCATAGGAATTTCTCGTCACTATGACATGAAAGTTCTTTAATTCCAACAAGTTGATTTAAAAAGGAACGGAACTTACTGATATGATTTGTTATTTTGGAATTCTCTTCCATCTTCAATCTGTACAGACATTGTTTCAGTGATTTCTTTGTTGTTTCTACTTTAGATTCAAAAATATTGTTGAGGGAATCCCAAATATCCTTTGTAGATTTGGATAAATCCACATGGTGTAAATAGGATTTTGAAAATCATAATCCGAAGGTCCCCATGGCTCTCTGATCCTTCACGTTCCACTTTTCCAATTCATTTCCTCCAGTGGTCGGAGTTGAATTTGGTTTCACCACATCCCATAGATCCTTCTCTATGAGATGCAACTGCATCTATAGCTACCAGGTGTGAAAATCTTAGCCTTCAAATTTATCTATCTAGTTTAGATTAGTCGTTTCTATATTCTTCAAGTACTATTAACCAAAATACTAAAATATTCTTGTAATAAATATTTCTTTTCAATAATAGTACAAAAAATACACTATTAATGATACAAGTATTTATCTGTACTATTTTTTTCACAAAACTATTCATGCAAATTAAAACATTATTTCAGAATTCTTCTACACCGAATATGATACATACGAAAACTACAAAGTTGTGCATCTTTTCAATACCTTCCCAACAGAAAAAAGATCACCTCAATCCGACATTGTATGCAAAAGTTATGTCCATTTTACTGAAAACTACTTGAAAGTTTTTTCCTGACGGATTTCTTAAATTGATATAAATAATGTTAAGATAAATTTGCAATATAAACATTAATCTTACATTACCATATACACCATGAATTTGGAGATCCTTCTTCAAAAATTAATGCCCATATTTTGCTTATTTAAAACCTTCTCCTGGAAACCTTCACCTGCTCTGTTACCAAATGTTACCAAATTCCAGGTTTGGAGCATGGATTAGCTATGATTTCTTCTTCTATTAACTCTCCTTCATTGCCCATAACTATGCACTCCATTATATATGAGCTGCATAGTAAAAAATTTCATAACAGTGTCTTTGTCTTTACCTACAACCTTCTCAACAATATTTGGTTGCATATGAAACCAATCTACCCAAATGGTTTCAACCATCAATTATAACATTGATAATAAAATAATATGTCATTGTTTTATTATCTAACTTAATAAATTACTAATTTACTAATTACTATATAGTAAATACTATTTACTATATGCAATATTACATTCACATTATAATAATATTATCCATGATAATATTATATTCATCATATCTAATGTTCACACTATACAATATCTCTAGCTTTAATAATCAATACAACTTTTCTCACAAGGGTTAATACAATGTCTTCCACTTAAAGTGGGGAGTAATACAATAATGAAGGCTAAAATGAAATGCAATTTGTCTTCAATATAGCTCCAAAGTCAAGTCTTCAAGCAAGCTCCATCTTCAACACCAACAAGAGAGATCCACCATACTTCATTGGGTCACAACAAAAAAAGGGGGGAGAGGAAAAACTCTCCACCCAACCAAGAATTTGAATGAGGAGAAGCCATCATCCTCATTGGCCTCTGAGCACCAACCACATTACAATGAAAAATGGATTCAACACATGAAAACAACAAGATCCCACATCACAAACCAAGTATTTCACAACCATTCCAAATGCACATTCAACTCAAACTACAAACACAAGAAGGAGAAACAAAAAAAATATACAAGGCTCCTAAATGAAGAGCCAAAGGAGAAATAACCTATGAGGAGGCCACTTATGCCTCCCAATGGGAAATGGGTGCCCACCTTAAAACCTCCAATACAAATCTCAAATCTCCTACATACTCTTGTGCCTCCCTCAAGTACCTCTTATGCCTCCCTCGTTATCTTATGCCTCCCTCATACAAAAACAAGTAAGAAATGCAAACATTCCTTGTCAAAGGTGGGGCACACAACCCAAACTCTCTCCAAAATATGAATTAACTTTTATGCCTCCCGACATGAATTCTCCCCATAGTCCCCTCCTACACCACACTTAGGCAATCTACCCAAGCACCCAACAAGCATTCCAAACACTCAACAAAAACAAGCACACAAACACAAAATAAAGGAATAACATACGAAAAAGTAAAACACGTACCTTTCCATAGTAGAGATTGTTCTAAGAGTCATAATCCAAGCTCCCTAAAACCCAAAAAACCACCAAAAAGCTCCCACCAAGACCAAAAGCTCTCCAAAATCCTCTAACTCCAAGAAATGCAAAAGCACAAAAGAATGAAGTAACCCCCAAATAAGAAAAATAATTTGAATAAATAGAAAAGGGAGAGAGGAGGGTGAGGTGGCTCCATGTAGGATGCCACATCACCCATCCTCAACTCCACCTCACAAGTCAAACTTCAAACTCTGAAGCAAAATTAATAAGTGGGTGAAGAAATTACATTTTACTTATACACATAATCTAAGCCCACACCCCTTAAGGACTAAAAGTAATTACATGTAAGAAGGTGCAATAAAAAATTACAATTTGTCTTCCCAACACACATAATGGGGTATAATTTTGACCCCCCAACCCATAGGTAGGGTTGGCATAGCAATTTAAGAGGTGTGGGACAAGTTTAACTTGTCCCACAAGCCTTCAAAATTGGCCCTTAAGGCCAAATTCTAATTTTCATGAGGGGGTAGAGTGTACAACACTCAAGGTCACAAGCACTCAATCTTACAACACAAATCCCAAGAGCCATCTAGTCTAATAAATAAAAACTTTTGGTCACATCCACAATTAGTTAATAACAAGATTAATTAATTTAATTAGGACACTAAAACCCATTAAGATAAAGGGGAAAAATACATCATTTTATAAATAATTAAAACAAGGAAATTACATCACAAAAAATCACATACTACATTAAGTAAAGGAAAATACAAAAAATACAACACATAACCCCTTGGTCACAATTTACCCCTAACAATAATTCAAACACATAGACATAAACACATGTTGCCATGGTGACCCTTGTTGAATTCACCTAGAATTCCAAGGTGGTTGGTTTCCAATCCCCTTGATGTTTTTTGTGACATGTTTACCTACAAAAAACATAACACCTCCTTTGGCCTTGTGGCCACATCAAAACATATAAATTAAATATACAAAATAACTCCACAATCATCTATATATGAATCAAAACATCTTGTAGGCAAGTAACGATATCATTCACAATTTCTAACAACATCTCGATTTTACATTTCATCAATATCCATATGATCATAAGATTAGTTCAATTGTCTAGATCTACTCAATATGATGAAATATCGCATGTCTAAAATATATAATTATAACCATGTCAACAACATATCAACATCAATATAAAATGTCTCTAATAATCCACACGCATCATGTATGAATCGAAATAAAAAACAGTCCAGTATCTCTAAAATTTAACATCATGCTAAATCAAAAGCTACAATATATCCATAAGTATCGTCGACAATATCGTAATCAATAAGGGAACCATGGTGAGCTAGTTGTAGATCAGGAGGACACCATGGAGGAGGTTGAGCATATGTAACAGGACAACAAGAAGACATATTTCCTGTCAAAATTGGAGGATTGCTTTGATAGAGAAGAGCCTAAGGAAATTACACCATTTACTCCTCTATCACCCACATTCCAAGCATATGAGCCTACTGCTATGATCAAGAGAGTTAAAGGACAACAACCTTCTCTTCATTACAGCTCTCTGGAACCAAGGTTGGAAGGTATGAATCTTCCATGTTCTTCACAGGAGAAGGAAGAGAAAAGGAAAGAGGATGTCATCATCCCTCTCTCATCATCCATCCAAGAAGGTCCATAAAAAGACTCCATTTTTGGAGTTTAATTTCAAAGAAAAGGGCACATCCAAAGGACCAGACCATTCCCAATTAGATACTTGGCTTCATTAGAGCTAAGGGAGAAGCCATAACTAGTCATGCCTACTTTTAAGCATGAGGAAGAACCTCAAAGTGTCAAGGGTCACCATCAACGCCTCTAAGAGTCCAATGTAAATCAGCTTGAGGAGGTATTTTCCATTAACGTTGATACCTTGATGATCTGGGTGGAGGACCAGCTTATTATTAGTTTTTAACTCATACAGGAAGCCATATTCAGTGTTAAATCATTTGCATGACTGGCCCTCTTGAGAAAGGGAAGCTATTTCTCCCTACATGTGGCAGGCTTTGTTTAAGCTTTTATTTTCTTTCTGATTAGTTTAGGAGTAGGAGTAGAATTCCTTCTAGCATAAGAAGTGCTTTTGCACACTCTGTATGTCTCATTTGAGGCATGTATGATTTGATCTTTATACATAGTGCGTGTTGTTGTATTTGTTGCTCCAAGGCTGTACCATTGTGCAGTTCAATATGCCCTGGGTAAATATTGTAACAGTCCATTCTCAAGAGAGACCAAGGCTAGGCTCTTCACTATTTATGGCGAAAGACTCATAGTTACTTGTAACAATTGTAAATTTCAAAATAAACCAAATGCAGAGCAACTCAGGAACGTTTTCAAGATAGTCCATTCTAATACAGATGAAAACCATGGATCAAAACAATTTTCTACTCTCATAAGCCTTGATTAAGATGTCTTATTAAAATTGAGAGTGCAGGTGTGTGGGAAGGCTCATGGTCAAGAAAAAGTGAAAAGTTGGAAATCAGAGAGTCCATTTTGAAAGAAGGGTTAGTACCAGGCCATTAATTGTGACTCCATGCCTAGTGGATGCTTCAAGGCTACTGGTCCCTTCATCTAGTAGGCAGATATCCCCGTGAGTTGGTAATTGTTATCCATATTTTTCCCCCAAGTAAAATTGATCAACCATGACCACACATAGAAGAAACCAGAGAAATCACGTTCAAATCCTACAATTAGGTAACAAAGAGACTCTACAATGGAGTGGAGGGGCCTGTGAAAGATAAAATGACCATGTGCATGGCTTTGTAACGGCCCCGTTGAATGTTCCCAAGCTTCAAATCCAACAGACAAGTTACAGGTAGATTCTGAAAATGGTATAGCAGGGTCGGGGAGAAGAAACGATGTCAAAGAACCAGAGGCTCAAAGGAAAAATAATGGAGAAGGTTCAAAGTATTTGGGCTCTGCAAATGATTCAGAACAAGCCCCCAAAAATGGCTAAGTATGGAGGAGATAGCAGAAGCTGTCAAGTATCCAAACGGTGCACCTCCAAAGGATTAAACCAAAAGGCAGACTCAAACTTGCGTTAGGACTCCATGTGTCCAGAGCCCCAAAAGTTGCAACAGCTGTTAAAAAGTCTTCAAATCAGTGGAGGGTGCCAAGTGTCTTAACGACGCTCATTAAAAATTAGGACCCTAAGCAGAGACTCAAATGAGCGTGGGCTCGCGAAATAGTATAAGTTAAAAAATGGGACAGAGATGAGCCAAAAATTTGACAAAGTATGAGAGTGCAGGAGGAAGGTGCCACATGTCTCAACGATGATCCTTCAAAGGTAAAATCCTGAGCGGGTTTCTAAATGAGCGCGGGATTGCCACATGTCCTAGATCTAAAAATGGGACAAAGTCATGAGTTGAATAGTCAAAGCAGAGACAGGCCGACGGTGAGAACCAAGTGTCAACACGTCGCTCTTTCAAAAGTAAAATTTGGGGCAGGTTTCTAAACGAGCATTAACCCGCCACGTATCCCAAAGTCCAAAGGGCTGCAATTGGCCATTGAAAAGTCCAAAAGAAAGCAGATGCCTCCACGTGTCTCAACCATGCAAATTTAAAGGTAAAACCTAGGGGTTGTTTTTAAGCAAGTGCCAAGTCGCCACGTGTCCAGAGTCAGACTTATGGTCCCCGCCAAACATGAAGGACTTGGGAAAAATAAAAAAGGAGTACTGTAAAGCCCGCAAAAGCTGTTGCGTGTCCAAAATTTGTTATTTTAGAAGTGAAAGGTAGGGGTCTAATCTCTAAGGTGTGCGGGGCTGCCATGTGGACCCGGTACATCAGAATCTTTAAAATATTATGCGCCCACAACCCAAATATTCAAATAGCTATATCTTTTAACCGGAAACTCAGATTTAGGAGGGAGAAGACTTTTTGGAAATTTCTTGATGCTCTCTATACCATGGAGACATTAAATATCATTATTAACAAGATTTGGTTGGTGAAAAATGGGAAAACATCTTCCAGACCATTAATACATAATATGACTTCTTCAACTACTAGATCTAATTCATTTCAATCCACTGTTCTTCCTTCTTCGAGATGCTGAACAAGTAATTGATGCAGACATGATAGATTTGGGGTGGATTTGCAGGAGGCATTGATTGATGGTGGTTGAGATTTAAAATCACGATTCAGTGTGTATCTCAAGGTGGTTAAAGCAGGATTCGATTTTTCCCTCCTCTCTCTCTTATTCTTTCTATATATTGTATCACTTCTCATTTTCAGGAGGGGAGACATTTTGGGTGTAGGGAAACTCTGTCAAAGTCATTTCCCATCTCCATTTGAGCTTCATGTCTTCTCCTACACCTGGAGAGCACATTTGTGTCTCTGAGCACTGCATGTAATAGTTTGTGCACCTTATAGAGAAATAAAATATTTTTTCTTGGCGTCCTTCCACCCTTGGCATTGTTCTATTGTTTCTCTGTGCCTCTCTATATCGTGTTTGCTCCATGTGCATGTATTTCACATTTACAGGTGTAGGACATTCTATTTCAAGGAGCTTCTATGACGGATCTAGATCTGGGTCTGTGTCACTTCTGTCTGACATCCCTCAATCCTCTTTTCCCTGTTTCATTCTCCCTCAACAGAGTATCTCACACTTCCTTTTCTGGTGTATCACTGTTTAGTGTAGGATATTTCACCCTCTCTCTTTCTCTTTGTCCCCTTGGAATGGTTAGATTAGGATAGAATAGGTTCTTCCTGCACTGGGGTAGCTCGTGGCAGGTAGATTAAAAAGTAAGAATTGGCTTTCTCTAGAGGTCCATCTCAAGTTCTACAAGTCCCACAAGTTGAGAGATGGTCCCATGTTATGTAATTACACTGAATGCCCCACTCCACACACAAGCCATTAGGGGGTTATGTGATTCTGCACTAAAAGTTTCTGCATGCCAGGTGGGATAGGTCTGAATTACCTTACCACTTCATTTCATCAAGTATATGTGTTCTTGGTGAGATTAAGAGTTTTAAGGCACATACAAAGCACTTATTGCAACTCCTTCTGGTTGATAACCCATTATTTGAGTTGCAGACCTTTTCCTTCCATTTCCACTCATTTTCATCCATTTTCTTCTTCCATCTCTTTCATTTTCTCCCATTCCATGAAGTTATGCAATCATGACTTCATTCCCTTCATGGAACTCACACTTATAGCAACAATAAATTTTACCTTCAATGTACTTCTCAACTCCTCCAAATAAGCATTATGATCAAATCCAGAACCATTATGCTTTCCCATATGAGAAGGGTCAAAGCTAGTTTGGCCATGGACCTTATCAAGAATAAGGGGACATGTACGATGGTGATAGCTATGTGGAGAATGCTGGTTTGCTTTAGAAGATTCAAAGAATGGAGGTTGGCATGGTTCATTCAAGGGCCATAACATAAATGAAGTCATTCAAGATCAGTTGCAGGGAACCTTGTCCATGGGGAGGCCCTTTTCCAAGACATTACAGCCCTCAGTAGAATCTTGACTTCATGGTTGAAGTGTTGCCTCAGCTTACACAGTGGATTAAGGACATTGAGGATTATGAGCAAAGTATGAGACAACCTTGTCAATGGGTAAGTCAATTTCCATCTCCCTATCCTTTATTTTCTCTTTCTCAAACTTTATCATTTCAACATGATCAAGATTCAAGCCCCTCAGTTCCTGCCCCAAGTGTTGATTTCTCATCTCCATCTCCTAATTTTCCACCCCATTTCAATTATTCTCCCCTTTTCTTTCCCAAGCAATCATTCCGTCCAAAGAAACAAGAAGTTCCACCTCCCTCCCCACCACAAACAATTGAAAATTTGGTTGAACCCTAACATGTCACTCCTCTTTCTTTCCCAAGTCCATGTTGGGAAGAGACTCAAGAATCCAGTCAAGTAAAACAGCAAGAAGGCGAGCCCAAAAGAGAAGAAATGATAGACAATCTAAAGATTTGGGCTGCCAAATTTGGGTTTACAAAGATCCTCTTGATGGTCAAGCAAATAGAGGAGGTCAGGGATGAAGAGACATTGGTGGCTAAGGCTGAGCTTGTAGCAGAAGAAGAAAAAGAAGAAGAAGGAGATCAACAGTCTATTTTCTCTGAATGTAGTGTCCCGAATGGCACTTTATTTGAAGAGGATTCTGATCTGATCCAATCTACACAACTAGTTGAGGAGGAAGAATAGTCATCTCCAAGTCCCATTGAAGAGGAGAAAATGGGAGAGATCAAATTAGAATTGAAGCCAATCAATGAAGAAAGCATCATTGAAGGTTTTTTGCTTTCATTCCAAGAGCCTGATTTGATTAATGAACCCATGGTGGAGGAGGACCATCTAGTTTTAGAGGCTCCAAGTGTTGAGGAGGACTTAGAATAACCTTTAGTTCTTCCTCCCACTTCATCCCCTTCAAACTCTAATGTTGAATAAGAGTTTGAACTTTCAAACTTCATGTTTGAAGAAGATGGGAACCATGGGGAGCTAGTTGTAAATCAGGAGGACACCATGGAGGAGGTTGAGCATATGAAATAGGACAACAAGGAGACAGATTACCTGTTAGAATTGGAACATTGATTTGATAGAGAAGAGTCGGAGGAAATTACATCATTTACTCCTCTATCACCCACAGTCCAAGCATATGAGCCTGCTACTAAAAAAGAAGAGCATTTAAGGACAATAGCCTTCTCTTCATTACAACTCTCTGGAACCAAGGTTGGCAGGTATGAATATTCCATGTTCTTCACATGAGAAGGAAGAGAAAAGACAAGAGGATGTCATCATCCCTCTCTCATTATCCATCCAAGAAGGTCCACAAAAAGACTCCATTTTTGGAGTTGAATTTTAGAGCAAAGGGCACATCCAAAGGATCAGACCATGCCTAATCAGATACTTGTCTTCATTAGAGCCAAGGGAGAAGCCACAACCAGTCATGATTTCTTTTAAGCATGAGAAAGAGCCTCAAAGTGCCAAGGGTCACCATCAATGCCTCCATGAGTCCAATGCAAATCAGCTTGAGGAGGTATTTTCCATTAATGTTGATATCTTGATGATCTGGGTGGAGGACCGGCTTATTGTTAGTTTTTCACTCATACAGGAAGCCATATTCAGTGTCAAATCATTTTCATGGCCGCCCCTCTTGATAAAGGGAAGCTATTTCTCCCTACCTGTGGTAGGCTTTATTTAAGCTTTTCTTTTCTCTCCGATTAGTTTACGAGGTAGAAGTAGATTTTCTTCCTTTAAAATAAGTGGTTTTACACACTCTGCATGTCTCATTTGAGGCATGTATGATTTTATCTATAGACATAGTGTGTGTTCTTGTGTTTTTTGCTCCAAGGTTGTACCATTGTATAGTTCAATATGCCCCAGGTAAATATTGTAACAGTGCATTCTCAGGATAGACTAGGGCCAGGCCCTTCAATATTCATGGCAAAAGACTCATAGTTGCATGTAACAATTGAAAATTTCAATATAAAACAAATGTAGAGAAACTAAGGAATGTTTTCAAGATATTCCATCCCAGGACAGATGAAGGCCACGGGTCAAAACAATTTTCTACTCTTAGAAGCCTTGTTTAGGATTTCTTATGAAAATTTAGAGTGCAAGCGCGCGGGTAGGCTTAAGGTCAAGCAAAATAGAAAAGCGGGCAATCGAAGAGTCCATTTTGAAATAATGGTTAGTTCAAGGCCATTAATTGTGACTCCATGCCCAATGGATGCTTCAAGGCTACTGGCCCCTTCATCTAGCAGGAAGATGTCCCCGTGAGTCGCCAATTGTTATCCATTTTTTCCCCGTGGTAAAATTGGTCAACCATGACCCTGCATAGAAGAAACCAAAGAATCAAGTTCAAATCCTACAATCAGGATAAAAAGAGACTCTACAATGGAGTGGAGGGGCCTGTGAAAGATCAAACGACCCCGTGCATGGCTCTGTAATGGCCCCACTGAATGATCCCAAGCTTCAAATCCAATAGACAAGTTATGAGTAGACTCTAAATGGAATAACAGGGTCGGGGAGAAGAAATGGTGTTAAAGAACTAGAGGCTCAAAGGAAAAAGAACGGAGAAGGTTTGAAGTCTTCAGGCTTTACAAATAATTTAGAATGAGCCCCAAAATTGGCTAAGTATGGAGGAGACAACGGAAGCTTCCAAGTGTCCAAATGACACACCTCGAAAGGATAAAACCAAAATGCTGACTCAAACTTGTGCCAGGCCTCCAAGTGTCCAGATCCCCAAAATTTGTACCAGCCGTTGAAAAGTATTCGAATCAACTGAGGGTGCCAAGTACCTTAACGACGTACATTCAAAAGTGGGACCCTGGGAGGAGACTCAAAATAGCGTGGGCTCGCCACGTAGTCCAAGTTAAAAAATGAGATGGAGGGGACCCAAAAAAATGACATAGTATAAGAGTGCAGGCAGAAGGCACCACATGTCTCAACGACGCTCCTTCAAATGTAAAATCTTGAGTGGGTTTCCAAACGAGCGCAAGCTCTCCACATGTCCCAGGTCTAAAATGGGGACAGAGTCGCGAGTTGAATAGTCAAAGTAGAGATAGGCCGGCGGAGAGAGCCAAGTGTCAACATGACACTCTTTCAAAAGTAAAATTTGGGGTGAGTTTCCAAACGAGCGTCATCACGCCATGTATCCCAGAGTCCGAAGAGTTGCAATTGGTCATTGAAAAGTCTAAAATCAAGCAGAGGCCTCCACGTGTCTTGACCATTCAAATTCAAAGGTAAAACCTAGGGGCTATTTTCAAGTGAGCGCCAAGCCACCACATGTCCAGAGTTAGACTTATGGCCTCGCCAAACATGAAGGACTTGGGAAAAATAACAAAGTAATATTATGGAGCCCACGGAACCCACCATGTGTCAGTCAGGAACTATTTTAGATGCGAAAGGCATGGGCCAAATCTTTGAGGTTTGTGGGGCTACCACGTGGACCCAGTATGTTAGACTCTTTAAAATATTATGCGCCCACGAGTCAAATATTAAAATAGGCATATATTTTGACTAAAAACTCAGATTTAGGTGGGAGAAGACTTTTTGGAAATGTCTCGACGCCCTCTACGCCATGGAGACAAAATATTATTCTTAATAGGAATTGGTGGGTGGAAAATGGGAAAAATTCTTCTAGGCCATTAATACAGAATCTGATTTATTCAACTACCAGATCTGATTCATTTAGATCCGTCGTTCTTCCTCCTTCGAGGTGCTGAACAAGTAATTGATGCAGATTTGGGGCGGATTCGTAGGAGGAATTGATTGATGGTGGTTGAGATTTTAAAGAAGGATTCAGTGCGTATCTCAAGGTGATTGAATCAGGATCCAATATTTCCCTCCTCTCTCTCTTATTCTTTCTATATATTGTAACACTTCTCATTTTGAGGAGGGTAGACTTTATGGGTGTAGGGAAACTCTGTCAAATTTGTTTCCCATCTCCATTTGAGCTGTAATCCTTCTCCTACACCTGTAGAGCACATTTATGTCTCTGACCACTGCATTTAATAGTCTTTTCACCTTATAGAGCAATAAAATATTTTTTCTTGGCATCCTTCAACCCTTGGCATTGTTCTATTGTTTCTCTATGCCTCTCTATCTTGTGTTTGCTCCATGTGCATGTATTTAATGTTTAAGAGTGCAGGACATCGTGTTTCATGGATTTTCTATGGAGGATCTTGATATGGGTTTGTATAACTTCTGTCTAACCTCCCTCATTCCCCTTTTCCCTATTTCATTCTCCCTCAATAGAGTATCTCACACTTCCTTTTCTGGTGTATCACCATTTAGTGTAGGATCTTTCACCCTCTCTCTCTCTCTCTCTTTTTCCCCTTGGAATGGTTAGATTAGGATAGAATAGGTTCTACCTGTACTAGAGTAGCTCATTGTAGGTAGATTAGGAAGTAAGAACCATATTTCTTCGGAGGTCCATCTCAAGTTCTGTAAGTCCCACAGGTTGAGAGATAGTCCCATTTTGTGCAATCACACCAAATGCCCCACTACACACATAGGCCATTCGGGGGTGCTATGATTCTACACTAACAGTTTTAACAGGCCCGTTCGGACAAGTCTGAAGTACCTTACCACTTCATTTCATCAAGTAGATGTGTTCTTAGTGAGATTTAACCTTTTGAGGCACATACAAATCACATCTTACGACTCCATTTGGTTGATAACCCATTATCTAACTTATAGACCTTTTCCATCCATTTTCACTCATTTTTATGCATTTTCTTCTTCCATCTCTTTCATTTTCTCCCATTCCATGAAGTTGTGCAATCATGACTTCATTCCCTGTCATGGAACTCACACTTACATCAACAATGCAATTCACCTCCAATGCATTTCCCAACTCCTCCAATTCAACAGTATGATCAAATCCAAAACCATTATGCTTACCCATATGAGGCAAGGTCAAAACCAATTTGGCTATGGAGCTTATCAAGAACAAGGGGATGCATACAATGGTGAAAAATACATGGAGAATGTTGGTTTGCTCGGAGAAGATTCAAAAAATGGAGGATGGCATGGTTCAGTCAAGGGCCATAGTACATAAATGAAGGCATTCAAGATTGGTTTTTAGGGCACCTTGTCCATGGGAAGGCCCTTTTCCAAGACATTACAACCCTCAGAAGAATCTTGACTTCATGGTTGAAGTGTCTTCCTCAGCTTACACAGTGGATTGAGGGACATTGAGGCTTATGAGATCAAAGTGCGATACAACCTTGGTCAATGGGTAAGTCAATCACTAGCTCCCTGTCCTTCATTTCCTCTTTCTCAAACTTTATCATTTCAGCATGACCAAGAGTCAAGCCCCTTAGTAGCTATCCCAACTGTTGATTTCTTTTCTTCATCTCCTGATCTTCCACCCCATTTCAATTCTTCTCCGCATTTTCTTTCCCAAGTAGTCATTCCCTCCAAAGAAATAAGAAGTTCCACCTCTCTCCACACAAAAAAAATTTACAAAGTTGCTTGAACCCCAACCTATCACTCATCTTGCTTTCCCAAGTCCATGTTGGGAAGAGACTCAATAATCCAGTCAAGTAAAATAGAAATAAGGGGAGCCCAACATAGAAGAAATGACAGGATAATTTGAAGAGTTGGGCTACCAAATTTGGGTTTACAAAGATCCTCTTGATGGTCAAGCCAATAGAGGATGTCAGGATTGAGGAGCCAGTGGTGACTGATGCTAAGTTTGCAGTAGAACAAGAACAACCAAGAAGAAGATCATCAGTCTGTTTACTCTGAATGAAGTGTCCCTAATGGCACTTTGTTTGAAGAGGATACTCATTTGAATCCAATCTGCACAACCAGTTGAGGAGGAACAACAATGAAATCTAAGTCCCATTGAAGAGGAGTAAATAGGAGAGATAAAATCATAATTGAAGCCACTCAATGAAGAAAGAATCATTGAAGGTTTTTTGCATTCATTCCAAGAGCCTGATTTGATTGATGAACCCATGGCGGAGGAGGACCATATAGTTTCAAAGGCTCTAAGTGTGGAGCAGGCCACAGAAGAACCTTCAAGTCTTCCTCCCACTTCATCCCATTCAAACTCTATTGTTGAAGAAGAGTTTGAGCTTTCAAACTTCATGTTTAAAGAAGAAAGGAACCACAGTGAGCTAGTTATAGATCAGGAGGACACCATGGAGGAGGTTGAGCATATGCAACAAGATAACAAGGATACATATTACCTATTAGAAATGGAGGATTGCTTTGATAGATAAGATCCTGAGGAAATTACATCATTTACTCCTTTATCACCCACATTCCAAGCATATGAGCCTACTGCTATGAAGGAGAGTGTTCAAGGACAAGATCCTACTCTTCATTACAGATCTATGGAACCAAGTTTGGAAGATATGAATCTTCCATGTTCTTCACAAGAGAAGGAAGAGAAATGACAATAGGATGTCATCATCCATCCAAGAAATTCCATAAAAAGACTCCATTTTTTTAGTTAAATTTCAGAGAAAAGGGCACATCCAAAGGATCAGACCATGCCCAATCAGATACTTGGCTTCATTGGAGCCAAGGGATAAGCCACAACCAGTCTTGCTTGATTTTAAGCATGAGGAAGATCCTCAAAGTGAAAAGGGTCACCATCAGCGCCTCCAGGAGTCCAATGCAAATCATCTTCAGGAGGTATTTTCCATTAATGTTGATACCTTGATGATCTAGGTGTAGGACCGGCATATTGTCAATTTTACACTCATATAGGCATCCATATTCAGTGTCAAATCATTTACATGGCTACCCCTCTCGAGAAAGGGAAGCTATTTCTCCCTGCCTGTGGCAAGATTTGTTTAATATTTTATTTTCTCTATGATTAGTTTAGGAGTAGGATAATATTTTCTTCTAGCAAAAGAAGTTCTTTTACACACTTTGCATGTCTCATTTGAGGCATGTATGATTTGATCTTTATACATAGTGTGTGTTGTTTTTTTTTCTCTAAGGTTGTATCATTGTGTAGTTCAATATGTCCCGGGTAAATATTGTAATAGTCCATTCTTGAGATAGACCAGGGTTAGGCCCTTCACTATTCATAAAAAAATACTCATAGTTTCTTATAACAGTTACAAATTTCAAAATAAAAAAAATGTAGAGTAACTAAGGAACATTTTCAAGACAGTCCATTCTGGGACAGATGAAAGCCCCAGATAAAAACAATTTTCTAGTATCAGAAGCCTTGTTTAATATTTTTTATGAAAATGGAGAGTACAGGCATGTGGGTAGGCTCAGGCTCAACCAAAATTGAGAAGCGGACAATCAGAGAATCCATTTTGAAAGAAGGGTTAGTACCAATCCATTAATTGTGACTCCATGCCCAATGGATGCTTCAAGGCTACTACCCCTTCATCTAGCAGGAAGATGTCCTCATGAGTCACCAATTGTTATCCATATTTTTCACCCTGTGGTAAAATTGGTCAGCCACGACCTCGCATAGAAGAAACTAGAGAAATCACGTTCAAATCCTACAATCAGGCAACAAAGAGACTCTATAATGAAGTGGTGGGGCCTGTGAAAGATCAAACAACCACATGCATGGCTCTGTAACTAATTTATCGAACGAGCCCATGCTTCAAATCCAACACACAAGTTATGGGCGGAATCTAAAATTGAATACCAGGGTCAAGGAGAAGAAACGGTGTCAAAGAACTAGAGGCTTAAAGGAAAAAAAATGGAGAAGGTTCGAAGTCTTCAGGCTCTGCAAATGATTCAGAACAAGCCCCAAAATTGGCTAAGTATCCAAACGGTGAACCTCCAAAGGATAAAACCAAAAGGTAGACTCAAACTTGCGCCAGGCCTCCATGTGTACAGAGCCCCAAAAGTTGCATCGACCGTTGAAAAGTCTTCAACTTAGCCAAGGGTGCCAAGTGTCTTAAGGACATAAATTCAAAAGCGGGACCCTAGGTAGAGACTCAAATGAGTGCGGGCTCACTACATATTCCAAGTTAAAAAATGGGATGGAGGGGACCCAAAAACATGACTAAGTATAAGAGTGCAGGAAGAAGGTGCCACGTGTCTCAACGACGCTCCTTCAAAGGTAAAATCCTGAGCGGGTTTCCAAATGAGTGCGGGATCACCGCATGTCCTAGATCTAAAAATGGGATAGAGTTGCGAGTTAAATATTCAAAGCAGAGATAGGCCAATGGTGAGAGACAAGCGTTAACACATCGATCTTTTAAAACTAAACTTTTGGGCGGGTTTCCAAACGAGCATCAACCCACCACGTATCCTAAATCTCGAAGAGGTGTAGTCAACCATTGAAAATTCCAAAAGAAAGAAGAGGCATCCATGTGTCTCAACCGCACAACTTCAAAGGTAAAACCTAGGGGATGTTTCCAAGTGAGTGTCAAGCCGCCACGTGTCTAGAGTCAGACTTATGGCCCCACTAAACATGAAGGACTTGGGAAAAATAACAAAGGAATACCATGGAGACCATGGAAGTTGCCTTGTGTTAATTAGGCTCTATTTTAGAATCGAAATGTAGGGGCCGAATCTCTAAGGTGTTCGGGGCTGCCACATGGACGTTGTACAATAGAATCTTTAAAATATTATGCGCCCACGACCCAAATATTCAAATAGCCATATCTTTTGACTGGAAACTCATATTTAGGAGGGAGAAGAATTTTTGGAAATGTCTTGATGCCCTCTACACCATAGAGACATAAATGATCATTCTTAATAGGCTTTGGTTGATGAAAAATGGGAAAACATCTTCCAGGAAATTAATACAGAATCTGATTTCTTCAACTACCAGATCTAATTTGTTTCGATCCATTGTTCTTCTTCCTTTGAGGTGCCAAACAAGTAATTGATGCAGACATGACAAATTCGGGGTGGATTTTTAGGAGGCATTGACTAATGGTAGTTGAGATTTGAAAGCAAGATTTAGTGTGCATCTCATGGTGGTTGAAGCAGGATTCAATATTTCCCTCCTCTCTCTCTTATTCTTTCTATATATTGTAACACTTATCATTTTGAGGAGGGGAGACATTCCGGGTGTAGGGAAACTCTGTCAAAGTCATTTCCTAACTCCCTTTGAGCTACAGGCCTTTTCCTACACCTGGAGAGCATATTTTTGCCTGTGAGCACTGCATATAATAGTCTGTGCACCTTACAGAGCAATAAAATCTTGTTTCATGGCATCCTTCAACCCTTGGAATTTTTCTATTATTTCTTTGTGCCTCTCTATCTCGTGTTTTCTCCCTATGTATGTATTTCAAGTTTGCAGGTGTAGGACGTCGTGTTTCATGGATTTTCTATGGTGGATTTGGATCTGGGTCTGTGTCACTTCTGTCTGAACTCCCTTATTCCCCTTTTTCCTATTTCATTCTCCCTCAACAAATTATCTCGCACTTCCTTTTTTGGGGTATCATCATTTAGTGTAGGCTCTTTCACCCTCTCTCTCTCTCTCTATGTCCACTTGGAATGGTTAGATTAGGATAGAATAGGTTTTACCTGCACTGGAATGGCTCTTGGCAGGTAGATTAGGAAGCAAGAACTAGATTTCTCCGGAGCTCCATCTCAAGTTCTGCAAGTCCCACAACTTGAGATATGGTCCCATGTTGTGAAATCACACCAAATGGCCCACTCCACACACATGCCATTCGGGGGTGCTGTGATTCTTCACTAACAATTTCTTCTAGTTATTTGGTCTAATATTTTTGTATAATTGCTAGTGTTGATAAAAATATGTGTATGGAAGTTTTATTATGGTTCCTTACTTGTCTGGGTATGTGATTGTGCATTGAAAATTACTTGTCTAATCATTATGAAGTTTGATGCATCTGACCCTTACATAGAATAATTACTCTATCCTGTTGTATTTTTTTATGAGACTTGCCTTATCAACCTAATTTCCCTTCTTCTCTTTTTGGATAATAAAATAAATGGGAAAGGAAAAGTTGTGCAGCTAAATGTGAACGCATTATCAACATGCGGTAGTGGTGTCTGGTAGATTGGGGATTTTGACTGTCCATGTTATTTCTTCCTGGAAATGGGTACTTTAACTCTTATTCCTTTCCCTTTGATACTCATCAAACAATCATCATGTCTCACCTTTTGGCGTTGTTCATTTTCTGTGTAATTATAGTTAATTAAACCTTACCTCAAGTCCGGGATAGTTGACATGAGAGTATAGGAGTTAATTATTCAAAATAAACACTTGTTTGAGAGTAGATTCGAACCCATGTGGCTATTAATAATAATAGAGGGCGTATTGATAGTTTTGGTTTACTGGTTTACTTGAATGAGTATTTTGACTGTTGAGTTGTTACTGGATTTTGAAATACTTTAACCCTGTGCTTATTTTATTAACATGAAATATATTATTCTCTTTTTTTATCGTCAATATGTCTTGAACTCCACTTTGAAGGGGTCGATAAGGATTATGTGAACCTATGATGACACAGTTAGATGGGTTCCTGTGTTGTAGTTTAAATCCGTTTTTTTTCCTTTTGTGAAGGTTGTGCATCTGTGTGTGTGTAAACTTGGCTAAGGAAAGTTTCACCTTTTTTAATACTTTGGTTATTTATTATATTCTTGATTGAGAGATGGAGGTACCTAGGAGTGGCCAGATAAAAGAATAAGATACTATTCAAAAGAATTAGGATAGGGGGTTTTAATTGTTTAATATATGGAATTGTGTTTTTAGTTGTCTAAGGTACTTGTCTCAAATGAGGGTGTTGAAATAAACTAAGGAAGCTTAGGATTTTTGGTTATCTGATGGGGGAGATATTCCTAAGGGAAATTCATGTAACATCATCATACTAGTTCCTTATGCGGTTCACTTAAATTTTATTGATATATGTTTACGGTAATTAAACTGATTGGACTCTATTTTTAAATCTTGGTAAGATGGTGGCATTAGATTAATTTTAATTGTTTGATTTACTAAGTATGTGTTATCTAATTTATCGTACCTTTGATTGTTGTACATAACATGGCAAGATGATCTTATGTTTTGAAATTTTCTGTTAGAACTTAATCCGTATGTTCCTTGCAAGAAATTTAGGTGTAGGCATGTTGTGGAGTAAATTTTTCTTTGAAACGGGAAGTTAGCGGTTAGTATGTGATGTTAAAGTTCTAACTGTAACCCTATTAAATCTTATAAATTTTTAAAGGAATTTTGATTAATGTTGAGTATTGGTCTTCCATCACATAACTTATATGGTTACACTTTTGAAATCCCAATGCACTCTTCACTCTGTTTAGAACTCATTGGGTCTTTGATCCCTACTAGAATGATAGTAGTCTCTTTGTTATTCATAAACAATTTTCATAACAAATATGTATGGTTTCCTTTTTTTTGAAATAGTAAATATTTTAGCATGATTAAAGAAGTTGTTAGTGGGTTAGATCTTATTACTATTTTATTTAATAAAAGGCTCATTTGATGATATTGTTAATGGTAGCATATGATTCCTTTGTGTAGTTTTTATCATGCTTAGTTCTTGTGAACTGACTCAGGCTATAAATGTGTAGATGGCCTTTTAGGGTAGAAAAGGAAGTGTTACATCGGTGATTTCTTTGAAGCTCGTTTGTTCGTGTGTGATTTATTTTTTGTTGAGAGACTCTAAATTTTTGTTTTTTTGGAAATTTTGCAGTGCGCAAGTTTTGCTATGGTTAATTTTGTCATATGTATCTGAATACGAAATTTGAAATTAATATTGTAAATAATATAATCAGATCGTAACTTTGTTTGAGTACTTAACTATAGTATAGCAAATCTGAAAGATAGCTTAGCTTGGTTTTGACCAATGTTGTTACCTTCTTGCTTTCAATTCAATGTTCATTATAATCCTTCCCCACCGTTGGGTTTGTATGTCATTTTGGATAAGATGTGTAACCATGCATTGTTTCAAAAGGGTAATGATAAACATATCTTTGTGTTAAAACTTTGTGTAATAGATTCCTCTAGGTCATGGCAAAAGTGTAAAGCTAGGCATAATAAAGTGGGTTAGGAATGCTTATAAAAGTTTTTTTCAAAAAATAAGGATAATGTAGTTGTGATCTACTTGTTAAAATTTGATCCATTAAGTGATCAATGAAGAAAATTTCTTTTATAAAGAAAAATTATATACCTTACTAACCCTATTTAAGCTAATGAACATTTTTCTCTTTCTTGGTGAGTTCTTAAAACAAACTTAGGATGAAAACAATGTTTAGATTTTGGAAGGAAATGAGGTTATATTAAGTAGGAGGAGACTGATTAGAAACCCTTCAATCTATCTCACCCCCTTGAGAATATAATTTGTACACCTATGCCAATCTCATCGGGAGAAGCCAAAATGAAATCTTAAATCATTATGGTTATAGTCTTAGCCATTAAAATCTAGACTAATAACTAATGAGGCATTAAAGATGAATCCAAATTGATCTCCTTCCTCTAGCTTCTTCCAAAGATCTTTGTAATCTCCTCTTACTTTGTTGTTTAAACGCTTGATCCTTACAAGGAGTTGGTAGTTCCGAAACTAAGTGGTACCTTCCCTCAAAAGGAGCTTGTGCTTGGCACCTATTTTGTGGAAGTGTGGAATAAGTTTAAGTGACTTGAATATGATTAATTAGCCTTGTGAGGATCGAAAAGTGTCTTTCTAAATCATCAAATAAGTAAGTTACCAACATATTATAGAAGGTACTCTTTTAGAAAACTTGGTCTTGAGATAATTAGAAAATAGTATAAATGAAAGAAGTTTATTTTGTAGTAGATAATTAACCTTCAAGGATTTTACTTTGTGGGATGCCCTTAGGTGTAAGTGTGTAGTGCAGATGGCCTATTACGTCGTGTCTTGTTGAAGAGAAAAGTGAATTGTTCATGTTGGGTGTTGTATGTTTCCTTTTTTCCTATGTTGTCAACATTGTGTCAAACTTATTGAGAGATGATTGTAGCCCTTCTGGTCACTTGTGTTGACATGTAAAATCCTAGTAAATTACAAAAAAGTTATCCAAGTTTTTTAGTGTTATATTTGTGTGTGTGAATTAGTGGGTGTTACACTTGGTATCAAAGCGGAGGTTCATGCTCTCGAACCTCTGGGAAAGATTGGAGTGGTGATGGTGGTGAGTGATGGTGGTGTAAATTGGAAGAGTAATGTGGTTTAAGCATGATGTGATCCATGTCGTAATTTTGATATTGTGAACGCACATGATGTGTATGTCACTTAGTGCGTAATTATTTGCATGTTAATGTGTTGGAGATGAGAGTATTCTCCCTCCTTCCAGGAATTATATGAGAATTCGAGTGTGAAGCACTATCTTGTTGTGTGTGTGGAAAAAATGTGTTTGTTGATTTCGGAGTGTTGAATCCTTTTAATATCTGTGATGTGTGGGTACGCTTATATGTTGTGTGACCAAGGTTGGCTGTAGTAAATTAGATTTCTTAATGATGTCATTATCATTTGTGTAGAAATGTGTGTATTTCCATGTATATGGTAGTTGACTGTATGTTGTAGTTGTGTTCATCATAAATATAATTCATATAACATGTAATGATTCATGTCATGATTTAGGGAAATATGGTGGGTATATGACCCCTATTGTACAGTGATTGCACTTTGGGTGCAGCATGGGGTGATGTGGTGTGTTGTAAACTATGAATGTTATGCATGTGATTTACCTTGTTTACGTACCGTGCAGAGGCACTATGTTAATATGTGTGAAGTACCATTGTGTAGTATTGTGCATACGTGTTATGTTGTGAACCTTACGCTAACCGACCCTGAGGGAAATCAGTAAAATAGTATCTTGGGAGTGAGGGAATGTGTACCATGGGCCAGTAACTTGATCTGACCTTAGGCTTAGTAGATGATGACCTGTGCTCCTCTTTCTCTCTCTCCTTGTGGTTATTGTATGGATGTAACCTAAGTGTAGCTATGACTATGTTTAGCCTTGTCAAAGTGGTGGCGAGATGGTTTTGATAGAGATGATGACAGTTGTACTATTGATATGTTATTTTGTGAGTTGAAGCTCGATGTTCCGAGTGCTAACAACTCGTTGAGTACCCCCTTGGTGGCCACGTAAGGCCACATAGTCATTGTAATGTGCCATTCTTCTATATGTATTTTATTTGTAAATTGAACTTTTTATGTTATTTTTGCAAGGACCGGTAGTTTTCTTGATTGCCATGTTTTACATTTTTGGCATTTCCTTGGTTTTCGGTACTAACATGCAGATTTTTGCACTAACTATGGATATTTGGCCATTTATTTTGCTTGGTTTTGGATTTTTTATTAAATTTTAAGATTTTACTGCCTTTCCCAAGGCTTGTACTTTGCCACTTGGCATTTGGATAGAATTGCTACATTGGTTCTATTGTCGAGATGTGTGGAATAGGGTCATGAGATGCACAATGGAATGGTTGGACCTTAGGACCCGCTTCGTTGTATGGGGGTATGCCCCAAGGAGTCATAGATAAATAGTGGGTTTTTGAACCATGAGTTATTATGTCACTTGGGTTAGGGGTGTCAGGACATTATGTGCCTAGGGCCATAGGGAAACTGACCTCCTTAAGGGAGGCATGAGAGACTTGAGGGAGGAATAAGAGATTAAGGGAGGCATAAGAGACTTGAGGGAGGCATAAGAGACTTGAGGGAGATATAAGAAATTGAGGGAGGCATAAGAGATTTGTGTGTATGATTGAGGTTTTAGGATATATGTTGAGTTATTGTGATGTCTTGGGAGTAGTCCTATGTTGTATATGTTACTCATGTTATTTGGATATTTTTTGTGATGTTGTGGATATGACTTTGATGCATTTTTTGACACTATGTGCCTATAGCCATTTTCTCGAGTTATGTGAAATATTCATCTATGGAATTGTGGGAATTTCTGGTTGTTGTAGTATACTTTTTCTCGAGTATTATATGTCGGTCATAGATGTGTGACAAGTGCTATGTTATGTGGACAGTGTTTTCTCTCTTCCATAATTTGGTTAAGCTCTTGTGGTGTGGGGAAATCATGAAAGTATGCAAAATTAATTTTTTCAATCATTAGTGTTGTGTATGACCCTGGTAGGGTGTTGTGACAGAAGTTCATGTTGGGCACCCACAAGAAGGAATAAACTAAAAATCTTCAACAATGAAATTTTAAAGAACTTAAATTTGGAATAAATGTAAACGGAAAGAAACAAATTAAATAATGAACAAGAGGGAACTTCCAATCTTCACAGAACTTTGAAAGATTAAATTCTTCCAAAATGTTTTAAGGCCTTCCTATGGTCGTGCTTTAACGATTAAATTTTAACCTTATGGCGCACCTTCGTCTTTACTTGTTTTTAGTTTCTTACTGCCTCTCCTTCCTTCAATATTATGTCGCATCGAGGATGATGATTTCTGTTAGTGAAAAATCACAGCACCCTCAAATTTCCTAGTATCTGAGTGGGGCATCCAGTGTGATTGCACAACATTGGACCATCTCTCAAGCTATGGGATTTGCAGACTTGAGATGAACCTCCAGAGAAGGTTGGTTCCTTCTTCCTAATCTACCTGCCACAAGCTACTCTAGTGCAGGAAATGCTAACCTATCCTAATCTAACCATTCTAAGGAGACAGGAAGAGAGTGAGAGGGTGAAAGAGAGCATACACTAAGTGGTGATACACCAGAAAAGGAAGTGGTTGATCACAGACCCAAACTGCTTGACGTGGAGAGAGGTGAGTAGAGGAGAGGGTGGACAAGATGAACCATGAACCAGAGATAAATTTCACATAGAGCACAACTTCAAAACACATTAAGCACATCTCCCAGAACCTACAATAAACATCAGAGTATGTACGGTATACCCTCTAATGATGAAAGGCAAGAAGAGACAATAAAATCAGTAAGGATGGACAGAAGCATCACGAAACAAATTTTATTGCTCCAAAAGTTACACGGTACATCATCAGTGGGAAAGAGGCAAGAATATTCTATTACAAAGCCATAAGAAGAGGTTTAGACTCCACATTATACCCTAGGGAAGAAAGAGAGGGGGGTAGAGGAGAAACAATGACCAACCGTTTGAATATTCCCCTCTTTTACAATATATAGAAGAATGAGAGAGAAAGAGAGAGGTAAAATCGAAATTTACTCCAACCATCCCTATGATGCATTGAATCATGCTTTGAAAGCTCAACCACTGTCCATCAATGCTCCTTGCAAATCCATGTATAATTTGTCAATTATGTTGCTCTCTGTTTGTTTGGTGTGTTGAAGAAGAAAGAATGACAGGATCAAATCAAATCTAATCTAGGTAGTTGAAGCAATAAGATTCCTTCATTAATGGACATGAAAGACAGTTTCCCTATTTCTTACCCACATAATCCTTCTAAAAACTAGGGTTTCACGCTTCCACAGTGTAGAGGAGGTTCAAGATCTTTCTAAAAAAAATTCTCTCCACCCAAATCCAAGCTTCCAATTGAAAAGATATGGCTGTTTAAAGATCAAGGTCATGGGCACACAATGTTTAGAAGAGTCTTGTCCGTTACCGGATCCATGTGGCAGCCTCGTGCATCTTGAAGATTTGGCTCCTTCCTTTCACTCCTTGAAGTCACATGTCAGACTAACACATGGTTGCCTCCACGAGCTCCTCCAGTTTCCTTTGTATTTTCCCTAAGTCCTTTACATTGGTGGAGACACTGTGCCTGACCTGAGACATGTGGAGGCTTCATGCTCATTTAGAAACTACCCCAAATATTTTATCTTTGAAGTTACATGGTTGAGACACGTGGATGATTTTGCAAGGATTTTGGACTTCTGAACTAGCTGCCCTTCACCTTTTCAAGTTCTAATGATGTGGTGGGATAACACTCATTTGGGAACCACCTTTCAGGCTCATGCCTTTAAAATTGCACATAGATGAAACACATGGCTCATTCTGTGGGTCTTTCCTATTTCTTGTGTTTTAACTAATTTCCTTTTTCTTGGCAGAGCCATAAGTATGAGCCTTGGATGTGTGGAGGCTTAGCACACATTTGGGAACCCATTCCGAATTTTACTTTTGAAGTTGCACCGAGTTGAGCACTTGACCTCTTCCACTGACTCTACTCCTGTTTAGACTTTTTAATGGCCAATTTTGCCTTTTCCAGGTTCATGGGACACATGGCAAGCCAGCACGCTGATTTAAGGTTTCTCCTCTAGGTCACGCCTTTTCTAATTTGCACCATTTAGACACATGGCACCTTCCGCTGGCCCTCCCATACGTAGCTGATTTGGGCATGATGCACTTTCAGACCCTGGGGTACATGGATACTTGGCACTCAATTTAAGGCTTTGCTCCCTTTAGACCCAGCCTTGGTGTTGCACCGATAAGACATGTGGAAGCTTCCACCAACATGCTCATACTTGAGTCATCTTAGATGGTTGGATAGGTCCCCCTTTTAGACCTTTGGACACATTTGAAGCCTCACGCTCATTTGGAGACTCACTCCAGATTTTACCTTTGAAGTTGCGCTGAGTCTGACACATGGCTCCTTCCACCGGTCTTCTTATACATAGTCTATTTGGGCCTGCTGCCTATCCAGACCCTTGTTGACTCTGACCACGTGGAAAGATGACAAAGCTCATTAGGGGAACTCTACCTTCTAGATTTGACCTTTTGAGAATTGTGTCCAATATCGACACGTGGCACTTTCCACTGGCTCTACCCCATTTTGAATTTTGAACTGTCGACTCTGTCCCTGTTCAGGCTTAGGACACATGGAAGCTTGGTGCGTGTTTGGGACTGGATTTTGGGCCACACCTTTTGAATTTTTGTCAATGAGACACATGGAGACTTCTGTTTATTCTCTTATTCTTAGTCCGATTTGGGCTTTCTTCACCTTCCTTCCTAGGAAAACATGGAAAGTTGGTACTCGTTTGAGTCTCTGCTTTGGGTTCTTCTCTTTGGAGTTGTGCCATTGAGACACGTGGAAGCTTTCACCGGTCCTGTGACTTTTCAATGAATGATGAGACCCCATGGGCCCACAATTGAAAATTGTGCTCCATGTTTCTTAAGGTTAAAAAGTTTCAAAGTCCCCCACAGACCCGCCGGCCCGCATTCATATTTTGGGCAAAATTTCCTCCGTCGGCTACATTCTCCACTTGGACAAAAACAAAACCTTCCCGGACCTCCGCATGACCTCAATTGATACTTATGCCCTATTGCGATTATAAGTTCAAAAAGGGACAAAATATCTCCCGCCACTCTACCAGTCTATAATTTTCCATGTGCAAGATTTTTTCCCTAGGCCCGTCGGCCCACTTTTTGATCAAAAAATCCTTCCAAGGCCTAGTCGGACTGTAACTTGCGAAATATGTGGAGTTAGAAAGACATTCTTGGTGATCTCTGGAAAGGGGAAGAAATCTGCCTATCTAGATGGAAGAGATTTTAAGGGTCCTCATGTTATTCCATTCATGTAAAAATTTAGAGTGAAGCAAATAAGGGGAAAAAATGGTGTCACTTCACCCCTTTCTTGAAATGTGAGCTCCCCAATTTCTTGTCAACAATTGCTGACTCTTGGGGATCACCTACCTGCTATTGTCTGCACTGATCAAATGGCCTATGAAGAAAATCCATTAGAAATGGAGCATGCTGAGTAAACAGAAATTTGTATCTGAAATCGGAAGCTATCATCCCTGAGCCACATGAAATGGACTGTAGGCTATTCCTAACCAGATTCTATGGTGATACATGCACTGTGCATGAGTAACAAAATACAATAACACGCTATATACAAGACCGAAAATCATACATGCTCTCAAGTGGGATATGTAAAGTGTTCACAAAAGCACTTCTTCTAATAAAATAAAAATCTACTGCTACTCCTATACTAGTCCTAACAAAGAAAGAGGACTTAAACAAATCTTCTCACAGGCAGGGAGAAATAGTTTCCCTTTCTCAAGAGGGGCAACCATGTAAATGATTTCACATTAAATATGGATTGTTTGTATGATTGAAAAAATGACAATAAGTCTGTTCCTCCACCCAAACCACCAAGGTATCAACTATCAATCAAAACCAAGGCCTCCTCAAGTTGGTCTTGGCATTTGGACTCCTGAAGAGGTATTGCATGGTGACCATTAGTGCTTTGATAGCTTAACCCCATGCCTTAAAGTGGGCATAATTGGTTCTGACCTCTCCCTTGGCTCTAATGAAGCCATAGTACCTGATTGGGCAAGGTATGGTCCTTTGAATTTTCCCATTGTTCTAAAACTCAAATACAAGAATGGAATCTTCTTGTTGACCTTCTTGGATTGACAATGTGAGAGAGATGATGAAATCCTCTTTCTCCTTCCCTTCCTTCTCTTGTAAAGAACATGGAAGATCATGGTCTTCCAACCTTGGTTTTAGAGAGATGTTATGAAGTGTAGGATATAGCACTTGGATGTTCTCCTTCATAGAAGTAGGCCCACATGCTTGGAAGGTGGATGATGGAGGAGAAAATTGCATGATCTCCTCAGGCTCCTCTCCATCAAAGAAATCCTCCAAGTCGGATAGGTAGTCTACCTCCTTGTTCATCCTGTTGCATGTGCTCTACCTATCTCCATGGTGTCCTCCTGATCTAAACTTGATCACCATGGTTCCCCTCATCCTCAAACATGTAGTTTGAAAGATCAAAATCTTCTTCAACATTAGGGTCTTGAAGGGGATGAAGTGGGAGGAAGAACTAAAGGTTCTTTTGTGGCCTGCTCCGTATGTTGAAGCCTCTGAAACTGTATGGTCCTCCTCCATCATGGGTTCATCAATCAAATCAGGCCCTTCAAATGAAAGAAAAAAATATTCAATGATGCTTTCTTCATTGAGTGGCCTCAACTCTGATTTGATCTCTCCCAATTGCTCCTCTTCAATGGGAATTGGAGCTGATTGTTCTTCCTCTCTCCTTTACTGGTTGTGTATCTTGGATTAGATCAACATCCTCTTCAGAAAAAGTGCCATAAATAGATTCAGAGCACAATGATTTTCTTCCTCTTGTTCTTGCTCTTCTTCTGTTGCAAACTCAGCCTCAACCACCACTGGCTCTTCAACCTTAACATCCTCTGTTGGCTTAACCATCAAGGGGATCTTTGTAAACCCAAATATGGTAGCCCAACTCTTCATATTGTATATCATTTCTTCTCTGTTGGGTTCCTCTTCTTGTTGTTCTTCTTGACTAGTTGTCTTGAGTCTCTTCCCAACATGGACTTGGGAAAGCAAGAGGAGTGGTAGGTTGGGGTTCAACCAGACTTTGCAATTGTCTTTTGGTGGAGAGGGGAGTGGAACTTCTTGTTTGTTTGGAGGGATGACTGCTTGGAAGGGAAAGGAAAGAAGAATTGAGATGAGATGGAATATTAGGAGATGGAGAAGGGAAATCAACATTTGGGTCAAAAAATGGGAAGCTTGACTCTTGGATCAGCTGCTGCGATGATGGACTACTTTGAGGAAGAGGAAAATGAAAAGCTAGGAGGTGGTGGACTTACCCATTGATAAGGTTGTCTCGTGTCATTCAACTCATAAGCCTCAATCTCCTCAATCCATTGTGCAAGTTGAGGCAACATTTCAACCATGAAGTCAACCTTCTCCTGAGGGCTGTAATTGTCTTGGCATAGGGCTGGCCCATGGAAAAGGTGCCCTGCATAGCCAATCCTCTGAATTCCTTCATTTATGATGTTGTAGCCCTTGACTGCACCATGACATGTAGCCTCCATTTCTTGAATCTCTCCAGCAGATCAGCATTCCTCCATTTAACTATTACCATTATATGCATCCCCTTGTTCTTGATAAGCTCCATGGCCAAACTAGCTTTGACACTACTCCATATGGGTAAGCATAATGGTTTTGGATATGATCATAATGCTGATCTGGAGGAGTTGGGAAATACATTGGAGGTAGACTACACTGTTGCTACATAGGTGTGAATTCCAAGATGGAAATGAAGTCATGATTGCACAACTTCATAGAATGACAGAATATGAAAGATGTGGAAAGAAAGATGAATGAAAATGGGTGGAAATGGATGGAAAAGGTCTACAACTTCAGAGATTGGGTTCGTTGACTAGATGGAGTTGCCAGATGTGCTTTGCATGTGCCTCAAAAGGCTGAATCTTAACAGGAACACACCAACCTGCTAAGATGAAGTGGTAAGGTGCATTCAAACCTGTGTCCCATTTGGCATGCCAAAACTATTAGTGCGATGGTGGATTAATTTGTTGTTGAATCACCCCCAAATGTCTAACCTCAGTGTCCCACCAGGCATCTTGTTAGATCAGAATGGGGAATTCGGTGTGATTGCACAACATTGGACCATCTCTCAAGATGTGGGACTTGAAAAACTTGAGATGGACCTCCAGAGAAGGCTAGTTCCTACTTCCTAATCTACCTTCCACAAGCTACTCCAGTGTAGGGTGAGAGCTAACCTATCCTAATCTAACCATTCCAAGGGGACATAGGGAGAGAGAGGGTGAAAGAGAGCCTACACTAAGCGGTGATACACCAGAAAAGGAAGTGGCTGATCACAGGCCCTAAACTGCTTGAAGTGGAGAGAGGTGAGCAGAGGAGAGGGTGGACAAGATGCACCACGGACCAAAGATATATTTCACACAAAACACCACTTCAAAACCCATTAATAACATCTCCCAGAACCTACAATAAACATCATTGTATGCATAATATACCCTGCAATGATGAGAGGCAAGAAGAGACAAAAAAGGGGTAATCAAGGATGGACAAAAGCATCACGAAACATATTTTATTGCTCCAAAAGTTACACAGTACATTTATTAGTGGGAAAGAGGAAAGAAAATTCCATTACAGATCCATGAGAAGAGGCTTAGAATCCACATTCTATTCCTAAAGGAAGAAAGAGAGAGGGGGAAGAGGAGAAACAATGATTTGCAACCGTTTGAATATGCCCCTCTCTTTACAATATATAGAAGAATGAGAGAGAAAGAGAGAAGAGAAAATTGAACTCTTCTCCAACCACCCTGTGATGCATTGAATCCTACTCTGAAATCTCAACCACCATCCCTTAAAGCCCTCTGTAAATCAGCCTACAATCTATCAAGTCTTTTGCACTCTATGTTTATTTGGCGTGTTGAAGAAGGAAGAACGACGGATGGAATATCAAATTTGATCTAGTTTTTGAAGCAATCAGATCCTATATTAATGGCATGAAAGAAGTTTTACTATTTTTTATCTACCTAACCTTGTCAAAATTAAATTTTTAGGCCTCCATGGCCATAGAGGAGGTCGATATATTTCCAAAAAGTCTTCTCCCACCCAAATCCAAGTTTCAAGTCAAAAGATATGGTTGTCTGAAGATCAGGGTTATGGGCGTGCAATATTTAAAAGAGTCTGTCCGTATACGGGTCCACGTGCCAAGCCTTTCACATCTTGAAGATTCGGCTCCTTCCTTTCACTCCTGAAATCACACCGGATACTGACACATGGTGGCTTTCGCAGGATCCTCGGTTTCCTTTGTATTTTTCCTAAGTCCTTCCCTGTTGGTAGAGATAATGTGCCTGACCTAAGACATGTGGAGGCTTCACACTCATTTGGAAACTACCCCCATATTTTACCTTTGAAGTTGCATGGTCAAGAGATGTGGAGCCTTCCATAGGCTTTTAGACTTTTCAATGGCCACCCTCACCTTTTCAGGCTCTGACCACATGGCAGGATGGTGACTCATTGGGAACTACCTTTCGGGCTATGCCTTTGAAATTGCGTGGATGAAGCACGTGGCTCCTTTCGTGTCTCTTCCCTATTTCTTATGTTTTGGTGAAGTCCCTTTTTCTTAGGTAGAGCCATAGGTCTGACCCTGGAAACATGTGGAGGCAGAGTGCACATTTAGGAACCCGTTCCAAATTTTATTTTTGAATTTGCGCCGAGTTGACACTTGGCCCCTTCCCAGGCTCTCCCCCTGTTTAGACTTTTCAATGGTTGATTCTACCTTTTCCAGGTCTTGGGACACATGGAAGACCTGCACTCATTTGAGTCTCTGTTCTGGGCCGCATCTTTTGAATTTGCACCATTGAGACATGTGGGTACCTTCCACTGACCCTCCCATACTTAGCCAATTTGGGTCTGCTCCATTTCATACCCTGAGGTATGTGGAAAGTTGGCTCTCATTTGAGTCTCTACTGTTTGGACCCAGCCTTAGTGTTGAGCCAATGAGACACGTGGATGCTTCCGATGACACCCTTATAATTAGTCATTTTAGAAGACCGGCTTTGTCCCCTTTGTTGAATCTGACCACGTGGCACGCCTGCGCTTGTTTGGGGAACCACCTTCAAAGTTTATCTTTGAGGTTGTGTTGAGTCAACATGTGGCACTTTTCACTGGCTCTACCCCATTTTTGACTTTTCAACTGCCAACTCTGTCCCTCCTGGGACACATGGAAGCCTGGTGCTTGTTTGGGGTACCCTATTTGGATTCTATCCTTGGATTTGCAACATTGAGACATGTGGAAGCCTCCGCTGATCTATGAATTTTAAATGGCCGATGAGACCCCTACGGGCTCAAGGGCCTGCACTTGAAGATTACGCTATTTTGTGAAAGGTGAAAATTTTTCAAATTCCACTGCAGAACTGTCGGCCCGCATTCACACTTGGGAAAATTTTCATCCGCAGACTTGCTTTTGGCAAAAATTCATCCTTGGGCCCGCTGGCCCATATTTTCCCATTTTTGGGCAAACAAACATCTCTAGGCCCACCGATCCTCTTTTTACACTTTTCATAAGAAATCCTTTTCAGGCTGTCATCACTGATCCAACACTATGATAATTCTCCACCGGGAACTCCTCGTGCTATGAATATTTACTAATGCACAACTTTTAGTTTGGTGGATGTAATCTGGAAACACAACAACAAACATAACACAAGAATACCATAGACTATGATACAAAGGAATGATGAAAAATATGAAATATAAGTGTAAATTATAATATCAACATGAAATTGTTACAATCTCACCCATGAGGTACTTCAAGTGTTACTAACTTCACTTACCTTCCAACAATAACTATGGGAGAAACTTCACAATTACACCTCTTAATGGCTTCTTTAACACACCTTCTAAATGATGGCTTCCTTTACACACTTACTCATACAATATTTCTCACTACTTCCTTCTATGCTAAATGAGGGGGGTGGCCTCTTTATTTATAGAACTTTCAGGCTTATCCACCTTATCTCTAAGATAGGATAAGAAATCTACTCTGACGAATCATATTCCATACCTTAACTCTTATCTTTACATGTAAGCTTATCTTTTAAGATAAGATAAACCTTATCATTTCACATGGGTTCCACCTTTTTAGACTTTTTACAAATAAAATACACAAAATATTTATGACATCACTCCTTGTCCTTATTACTAATATAATATTTCTAATTCCTAATCATGTAGACCCTACTTCTCTACTTACCCTAACTTTGACATTTTAACATTACCGAACCACTTACGACAAATATTTACTTTTTACCACAACATTCCTATTGTACTTTGACTAGTTACCATACTATACATTATTGGCGGCATTTCGTACTGGCAGTGCCGTTATCTTCTATCATACGCTACTACTAATTATACTTAACAACATCCTATTCCTAATACATACATTAATGAAATAGAAATTACGGAGGAAAATTTTAGTGTCGACATCTTCCCCCTTCCTAGCTTCTACTCCGTCCTCGGAGTAGACTATTCTGGTGCTTGGAAAATCTTTAACTTGTCGTGGTTGACCCATTTCGTAATGGGAGTGCCATCCAATTCCTCCAGTCGATATGTACCATTTTCATGCACAACTGCTATTTTGTAGGGCCCCATCCATTTGGGAAGAAATTTTCTCTGCCTTCTTTTTTTATATCTGGAATCATATACTAGAACCAAGTCATTCACATGAAATGGAGACCAACAGATATTTTGATCAAAGTATTCCTTCTGCTTCATTTTCTTCTTATAGCTTGTATCCTTCACTATTTCCCTCATTTCCTCTAGAAAATGAAGATGTACTCAACCTTTCCCTTACTGAATCACTTTCATCCATCCTTTCATTTTTCATAACTCTCACAGTGGGAATATCAAACTCAATAGGAAGAACTAGATCAATGCCATAAGCCAACTAAAATGGGGAGTATCTTGTTGCTGACTTTGATGTTGCCATATATGCCCACAATGCTGCATGAATCCTTTTATCCCACTTATGTACCTGCAAGGTTGCATCTTTTGCTAGAATTTGACACAACACAAAATTTGTTCATTCCACCTGTCCATTTGTGTCTTGGCTTGTATTTTGTTGCCTTCCTGTGTTTAATAGAAAACTTGTTGACTAGGGCTTCTACCACCTCATTAATGAAGTGGCTTCCTTGATCTGTTACAATTTCTAATGGACAACCAAATCTGGTGACAATGCGTTCATATATGAACCTTGCCACTTCATCCATGGAAGTTGTTTTCAATGGCCTAGCTTCAACCCACTTGGTTAAATAATCTGTGGAAACTAAAATATACTTATTTTGGCATGGGGTAGTTGGAAGTGGACCTACAATATCTATTCCCCACTTTTCAAAGTGACCAAGTGGAAGAATAGGGCATAATGGAGCTGATGAAGTCTTACGGTTACCATGTGTTTGAAAAATATCACATGTCTTACAATAATTATAACAATCTCTAAAAAGAGTGGGCCAGTGATAACCTACATCCAAGATCCTTCTTGCTGTAAGTTGTCCAGAGAAGTTTCCTCCACATGTACCATTGTGGAATTCTTCTATCAGCTCCTTCCCTTGATCACGTCCAACTGCCCTCTTGTACTGTTCATCAGGTCCTATTTGAAATAATACTCCATGCAGAATAGAATATGGATGACCTGACTTGAGTAATCTTCCTCTTAGTCTTTACATTGGCACCATCAGGAAACTTTAATTCATTCAGATAATTCCAAATATATATGTATTCACTAGGGATTGTGTCAAGGGATAACAATGTTGCATCTGAGAAATCATCATCATCACAAGATGAACCTAAACCATCATAGGCTCGAGAGAGTGCATCTGCATTGACATGCTTCTTTCCTCAGCCTATCTATAATATCAAATTCAAATTCTTGTAGCAAAATTATCCATCTTGTTATCCTCCCTGATGGGTTAGGCTTATTTACAATATATTTTAGAGCCTGATGATCTGTTACAACTATAAAATTCTACCCTAGCAAGTAATTTCTAAACTTTTTTATAGCAAAAATGATAGCTAGAGCCTCTTTTTCAGTTACAGTATAATTTACCTCAGCACTGCTCATTTGCTGCTCCCAAAGTAAACTGGATGATCATTCCCATTTTCATCATTTTGGCTCAGAGTACTTCCTAGTGCTTCATATGAGGCATTAGTATACACAATGAATGGCTTGCTCTAGTATGGATTCTTTAAAATAGGTGAAGACACCAAAGCTTCCTTCAGTTGTTCAAAAGCTTCATGTGCCTTATTTCCTGGTTCATAAGTAACATCCTTCTTCAAGAACTGGGTTAGTGGCTGTGCAATCTTTGAGAAATTATTGATGAACCTTCTATAGTAACCCACATGGTCTAAAAATGATCTCAACTTACTTCTATTCATAGGAAATGGTAACTCTTTGATTTTTGAAACTTTATCAGGATCAGTACCAATACCATCTCTGGATACAACATGCCCTAACAAAACACCTTTAGAACATATCAAAGACACACTTTGTAGGGTTTAGTGAGGCTTGTGCTTCATCTAACCTTTGAAATGTTGTCTCCATCTGGTGCAGGTGGTCCATCTTGCTCCCATAGATGCAAAAATCATCCATTGAAATACTCTGATGAAGTTTCCAATGTAGGGTTCAAACACCTATTCATCAAACGTTGGAACGTTGCCAGAGCATTACACAACCCAAAAGGCATAACTCTATAAGCAAACATTCCCCAAGGAGTGGTGAACGTGGTCTTCAGCTGATCTTTCTCCGCTATACGAACTTGGTTGTATCCGTTATATCCATCAGCAAAACTATAGCACTCCTGGCCAACTACTTTGTCCAAGATCTGATCTGAGAATGGAATAGGGTAATGATCCTTCTTTGTTGCCTTTTTGATCTTCCTATAATCAACACAAATGCACGTAGCTTCCCATTCTTTTTTATTGTGATCACAATGAGAGAAACCCATTCTGAATTCTCCACAGCAAATATGAATCCTACATCAAACAACTTATCTATTTCTTCTTTTACAGTCTTGGAAAAATTAGGATTCATTCTATATGGCATTTTCTTTATGGGCTTAGCACCATCTACCAGCTCAATAGAATGTTCTACCCAACTTACTTGACAGAGTTCCTTGTAATCAAAAGTGAATAGGTGTATGTACCTTCGAAAGAGTTGGAGGTAGGATTCCTTCTCACTCTCCATCACAGCATCACCAATCTTTATTTGTTGGAGACGATCAAAAATTTATTCTTCAGATAATATTATGGGTTCATGAGTCGGTGTGACTGGAAGGATATCCATGACTGAAAAATCAACCTCACTTTCTTCATCTTCTGTGTCCACTTCACTAGTACTAGAGTAATCAGAGGATGTCCAATCATCAGTTTCATCACTTGAATCCACAGGTTCTACCTTATGATGCCGAGGGATCACGTTTATCTTCACCCTCTCTTTTCCATGTCCAAGTGTCATGAAGCCTTCATTCCAGTGTTTTCTTGCATGAACTCTCCTTAGCATGGCCTTCCCAACAACATTGGGTACGCAACAGTACCATTTTTCATCACCTGAAATTCTACCACACATACAACACCCATAACAGATATTGCCACATTTGAAATAACACCTTCTGGTTTAGTTTTTCCTTTATTTAATGACATTAACATAAGTGTTGAGGGGTGATCAATTTTTAAACCCAACATATTCATTACAAACTCGGTCATTACATTAACTGCAACACCTCCATCTACTAAGACATCATGAATTGAAATACCATTACATAATACCTCATCTTATGGAGCATAGGGATCCGCCTCTACCTCCAAAACAGGGACCTCAACCTCCTTCCTTTGTCGAGCATTGAGTCCACTTCGCAGCTCCCACCTCTTCTCAGAAGACATAGCCAAAAGTTGACCATATGTAATATTTGCAGGCCTTTTGGACAGATCTTCTAAGATGGAGTATGGTCCTTGTCCCTGTGAAATTAGAAAATCTTGCACACCCAACTTTCTTCTCCTATGTTTCTTACTAGTTTCTCCTTTCATCTTCTTAGGATCATTTCCATCTTGGTTATCTTTTTCTTTCTTTCTTTTTGTTACAAACACATCTGCTTCATTATTTATGCTCCTATCTACTACATCAAAAGAATTCACAGGTGCTTTTCCTTTATCATTATCTCTTGTACCAGATGTAGAAGCTCTATCTGGACAATTATACTTATAATGACCCTTTTTATGACAACCATAACATACAACTTCAGAAATATTTCTTTTTGGACCTCTATCTCCTCCCTAAGAACTAAATTATTTTCCTTGAAGAAGATTAATAGTTAACTGACCCATCTTCTTGAGCAGATCTTCATACTCAGCAGATGTACTAGGAGAAATATTTGTGCTCACCGAGAGTGGTTGTGGATTCTGAACCAAAGGTGTTGGTGTAGGCTCTACCTTAGCAACAATTTCTTTGGGCTCTTCTTCCATGCTTTCTTCTTTCCTTCTTGTAATCTCCTTTGCTTGTTCAAGGGTCGTTGGGTGGTCATACTTCACTCATTGTCTGATCTCTGGCTTCATCCCAAGAATGAAGTTCTTACAGAGGAGATTATCCATGCCATTCATCAACCCATCCGCTAATCCTTCCTTCCGGATCTGGGCATCGAGCTTCCTCCTTAGCTCTAGAACATGAGCATGATAATCCCTTATCTTCTCCTTCTCTCCTTGGGATAGCTTTGTGATATCGATCATGAGATCTACATATTTCTATTGTTCACCAAATTCTTCAAGAAAACTTTCAGTTAATAAATCCCATGAGTTTTTCACATTATCACCTAGTGTTTCAAACCACCTAAGGGTTGAACCATCCAAAAAGGTAGGAAAAAATTCAGTCCATTGTTCCCTTCTTATAAGGCCATTACAAATGCAAGATCATTTAAAATTCTTGAATGAAAGAGGAAGCATCTTCATTAGATTGGGCTGAAAAAACAGGAATCTTCCCCATTTTCAAAAGTAACCACAGTGAAATACCAACCCACAAGTACAATCAACAAGACTTATGTGCACAAATAATTGGAATCACTATAATAGAAAGTGACTTTACACCTTTCTACAATAAAATAGAAATGACCACGGTAAACTATGGTAAAACTTGACTTACTATGCGTAAAAACTGACTTTACGTTGGTAAACACTATTCACAGTAAAAAAGTGAAGTTACTGTAATAAATACTATTCACGGTAAAAAGTTAAGTTACTGTAGTAAATATTATTCATATTCATGGTAAATAATATTTGTGCTAAAAAGTGACTTTACCATGGTAACTACTATGCATAGTAAAAACAAGGTTACCCTCCAAATGATTTATGACTAAGTGGGAATATCTCTCCAGAAAATCCACCAACAAGGAATGGTCCCGACAACGGAACCAAAATGTCATCACCAATCCGGCACTATGATAATTCTCCACTGGGAACTCCTCGTGCTATGATTATTTACTAATGCACAACTTTTAGTTTGGTGGATGTAATCTGGAAACACAACAACAAACATAACACAAGAATACCATAGACTATGATATGAAGGAATGATGACAAATCTAAAATATAAGTGTAAATTATAATATCAACATGAAATTGTTATAATCTCAACCGTGAGGTACTTCAAGTGTTACTAACTTCACTTGCCTTCCAACAATAACTATGGGAGAAACTTCACAATTACACCTCTTAATGGCTTCTTTAACACACCTTCTAAATGATGGCTTCCTTTACACACTTACTCATACAATATTTCTCACTACTTCCTTCTATGCTAAATGAGGGGAGTTGGCCTCTTTATTTATAGAACTTTCAGGTTTATCCACCTTATCTCTAAGATAGGATAAGAAAATCTACTCTAACGAATCATATTCCATACCTTAACTCTTATCTTTACATGTAAGCTTATCTTTTAAGATAAGATAAACCTTATCATCTCACATGGGTTCCACCTTTTTAGACTTTTCACAAATAAAATACAAAAAATATTTATGACATCACTTGTTATTCCTTATTACTAATATAATATTTCTAATTCCTAATCATGTAGACCCTACTTCTCTACTTACCCTAACTTTAACATTTTAACATGTACCAAACCACTTACGAAAAATATTTACTTTTTACCACAACATTCCTATGGTGTGGGGCTGGTGGGGAGTTACCATACTATACATCTATTGACGACATTGTACCGATAACGCCGTTATCTTCTATCAGGATGTTACTACTAATTATACTTAACAACATTCTATTCACCCTAATACCGATACATTAATGAAATAGAATCTCTACAGAGGAAAATCTTAGTGTCGACATCCTTCCCCCTTCTGTAATGCCTCCTCTTAATTATAATTTATTAATAAAAAGTGAGTGCGTAGATAAATGCAGATTGCCTTATAAATAAATAAACCGTTGGATTTCTTTGGTGGGGGCGTGATTGAATGGAGCCTTAGTGGAGAAGGGTGAAAAAACTCCAAAAATGTACCTGTTAGGGTTCTAAGTCGCTGCCAAACACTTGGAATGGGCGAGTTGGGGGGGCAGAAATGCAAAAACACCAGGTCAGATTTGTGGGCGGCGGCTGCAGTCGCAAAACCAGGGGTCACTAGTTTCTTTTGGACTGTCCCCATGAAATGCCTCAGACTAATGTCATCCTTATGGAACGCCATGTGTTTTTAGCGGCCTGTACCAGCATTCTCCCCAGCTAGCATAAAAAAAAATGAGTCTCTTTCATGCGTGGGTAAAGGCATAGAGGGATTTTTTCATGCATGTGTTAGGTCTGCAAGCACCAATGGCAGATTACGTATCCACAAAATGTGGAAGCATACAAGCACCCTGTGCCAGAATGGACGTATGTCAAAATGTGGAAGCATGCGAACCAGTTCGACTAAATGCATGGAAGAGAACATGCAGTCTCCATGGACTGCAATGATTGTGAGATCTGTCTACAAACTGGATTTGTTGAAAAGGCTTTAGAATCTTTCAACCAAATACTAAATAGCAGGAGTAAAGCTATATTTAACAACACTTTGCCAGTGAATCCTCCACGCCTGTGCCCAAAATGGGAATCCTTGGAACAGGACATGGGCAGCTTGGACATTATCAGGGTATAGACAAAACAATAATGGTAATAATATATTTTCTTGTAAGTGTTTTAGTTGTTATTCATGAAAATGTGCCTAGCTGTTTTCAGAAAGCATGTGAACTGTTTGATCAGAATTCCTCAAAGAAATTGATGATGGCTCATGTGAAGGTGCCATGATTGGCAGCATATGCAGCAAAATGTGAAGCATAAAAAAGTGCATGTGCAAAATTGGTGTTTGGAAAAATGCCTCAATTAGATGACTGGAAGAATGTTCCAACATCCTTAGTGTTCTAGTGCCAAATTGGAAACGTAGGAAGCAAGTTATGGACGTCCATGATAGTTTAGAAGACCATAGAATCTGCCTTGAAGCTTTGCAGGATTGTTTTCTTGCAAATGCAAACACCTGAGATGTCTTCATGAAACATATTTTCCATTGCTAATCATATCCCATGTGACTATGTTCGACAAAATGGACGCTTTGATATTTCAAGTTTTATGGAATGCAATGGCCTTTGCATGGTAGTTCGTAAATGAGCTTGTTGTTAAGACATGAATGCAATAGCCTAGACTTAGAGACAAATAGACATGAAGCATTTGAGTAAAGCAACACTCCAAGAAAAATTTAACACCCTATTAGCTTCACGTGGATAGCTGAAGCAATTCAAATGTAAGGATATGCGACGTAAATGGACTCTGTTTAAAAGGTTTGTAGAAATGTTTCACATAGAAAATGCAGTTAATCTTGGATCGGAATGACTTCTAGTGAAAACAGGAAGTTGGTTGACTGTGGTGGAGGTTAGATCCATGGCTAGTGAACTGGTTGACGAATGTGGTGAGAAAGATGCTGAACATGAAGCCTACGGCTTCGACCGACTTCTTTCTGTGGCAGGCAATGGTTCTTCTTCGACTTACCTCGTGAGTGTAATTCTCGTGTTTTAGTTCTCTTTTGCAAATGAATAGAATTTTAAATTATTAGGATTTCTAATACATGGTTCTTCTGTCCTTTACCTCATAATTCTCGTGTTTTAGTTCTCTTTTGCAAGAAAAAAGAATTTTAAATTATTAGTGAATTTTAATACAGTTAACATCCCTTCAACTCGTCGCAAAACAATAAATTGTCGTGTCGTAACTATCGACATCATTATAACTCACCTACTTTAAAACATGAACTATCACCCTCACTTCGAGATGATTTAGAAAACTCTTACCCTCCTTGATCTCTCCAATATCATTTTATTGACTAGACGAATTTGACGCCTCATTGATAAAGTTGACCTTCTCCTTGTTTTAAATAGTTATTTTTTGTAATTTTCGGAGACTCACTAAGTCACCCTTCGCAACTCTGGAAACAAGATGTGAAGTTTCGTTTGTGTACCTTGGTATACGAGGAGTCACCTTTACCTTTGGTTTGACCTGAGACAAACATATGACGTACTTTTGACGCTATTATAGGAGCCCTGATTACACTTGGTTTTCAGCAGTAGAAAGCTGCTAAATCTAGAAAGTTGGCTTTCATTTTGAATCGCAATTTGAAACCTGGATGGAGAAATGACGTCCATGTCTTTGTAAACTTCTATTGTTTATACTAGAAAATTGCATGGAATATTCAGTCTAGGGAAGAGAACATTCTTTGGGATAGTTTGACAAAGCCATTTTGTATGCATTCAGTTGCAGTTTGACGAGGTTCAAACTGGTCCAATTTCGTGACCGGTTGCTCCAGAAAACTTGTTGCCGTTTAAAACTTGGTTCTCTAGTTATCTCAGTCCCATCGACTCTAACAAATTCTCCTTCATATAGGGGAAAATAGTAAGAAGATGTCTTGTTGCGTACACATCCGTCGAACATTGTTTGGGATGCATAGTTTTCAAGGCCACTCAAGCTAACTTTTTTCTAGTTTACAACTGGGTGAACTACGACCAGTGGCCCCGGAGAACTAGCCGCCAAACGCAAAACGTGTCACTCTTTTTCAATTCCGTCAGTGGCTTTGAATTCTTGGTATATCCGGGAACACATAGAAATTTGATCATGGAGTGTGCATTCTCATCGAAAGGTAACCTTTAGGGAGCGGTTTCTTAGCCTTAGAGCACCGTTTTGAACGTCTTTTGTAGTTAATGAGAAAGTGTAAGAATAGAAAAGTTGCGGGACCTTCGTAAGGTTGCCAAATCATCCTGAAAACATTTAAACACACGTAAATAACTATTTAAAACACTATAGTGAAAATTTTTATGTGTATTATAACTTTTGAAAAAAGTGATATTTTCTCTCTCTTCCTTTCTCTTTCTCTCTCCTTGGGTTACAAAGTGAAGTGAAATGAAATGCAATGAATACATGTTTCTAGACCTTTTTTATTTCAATTTCAAATGGTAATTATTGTCAGAGGTAAATGGGAAACTGAAAAATGATAATTATGATTGTTTAGGGTGGATGTCCATGTCAGTGATTTATCATTGCTATCTTGCACATGTGGGTTTTGCAGGATGGAAGAATGACGACGAAAAAAGGCGATGTGTAATTTAATTATTACTATTGTAATTTTTATAGGTCATTGTAAAATGAATAACTGTATAATTTAGTCTCTTGTTACTGAAAAGATTATAATCTGAAGTTTGTTAATATGTATGATATGCTAGTTTTAGGAATATCTTAGGAAATGTGCATCTAATTCACCGAATTTAATTTTTTTCTTAGTTGTGTATGGCAAAAAGGGTTTGATTTATACAAAGTAAATTTGAAATTGAAGTTGAGATATTGTAGTAATTTTTTAGTATTCCATAAACGATTAAATTAATTACTGGGTTATCTTCTTACCTTGCAAACTTAATAAAGAGTTTTAATGGGAACACTCAACCTTAAATAAAATATTCGTGCATGACTCGCCTGCTTGTGTGATCCTTCTTACCATATAAGAAAATTAAGACCGTAGACCATGAACTTAAGCTTTTCCACTCGATGAGACCTCATAGGTTAGGTAAAAAAAAAAAAAAACCCTAGTCGGAGTTTATCGTCATAGTCATTAAGTTTAGCGACATTTTCATGAACCCATATTTTAGGAATGACATGGTCCAAATTTATTTAGAGTATGTGGTTCCCTTCTAGTTTTGGTAATTGTGAGAAGAATGTACTCTCATCAGGTCCGACACCAAGCTGAGTGGTGAAGACCGCCTTGGAAGTCACCTTATGAGCCCTTGTTAGAAGGAATGACTAAGCGGAGTAACCTTCCCATCTGTGGAGTAGGTATATATATTACTCCCTTGTATCCTATTGGATTTCCGGGCCTTATGAAATTAGATTTAGAAATTAACTTCATTAGTGAATGGAATCCCTATTGGATCCAAACGACCTAAATGAAGGTCGTGATATAGTTGTTCTATGTCTTGCATTCTCGTTAGTGAACCCTTTTGTCCCTCGTAGATAAATGTCTTATCTTGGGCTTGTGAAAATTTAGTGCCTTGATCTTTCACGAAAGGTTATAGGGTAAATACATTTTAACGTTAATTACACCTATGATAGAGATTGAAGCCCTGGGTGAAAACTGGAATTAAGCTTAACCATGTGCTTCTTTAATATGTCAAACAAGTACTTTCGTAACTCTTATGTTTAAAATGATGGTAATAATGAGATCCTAGTGTGACGCGAAAGTAAATCATATGAGAGTAAAACCAAAATTTGAGGTTGGGAATAATTTCACTGGGAGTCCTTGTGACTTAATTTAAGCAACTTCATGTGATACAAAGAATATGAATTGTCAAATGGTGTGATCAAACTTCGAGAAAGCAAAGGCTGCATATATATATATATATATATATATATATATATATATATATATATATATATATATATATATATCAAATTTGGAATTCAGCAAGTTATTGTACTATAATGATAATGATAGGGAAATAACTATTTCGTGATCGAAGGATGTTCTTGGAAAAAGAATATCTCGAATCTATGTCTTCCTTAATCCCAAGATTTCATCTTGACATCACATTATATTTTCTTGTGTAGCAAGAGTAAGTTTTATACATTAAATAAACGTTTGAGAAGAAAAATCTTAACATAAGAATAGGAGATTTAAAATCTGGTAGTAAGCATTTTGAAATATGGAAAATACTTATGTAAGTTATGAAGATTTGTCATAAGGGTAAAGAGCAAAGTAAATGGTTGAACAATAAGTGAACTGTGAAACGAATTTTCAGAACATGTAGGTGAAAAAAGGGAGTAAATCATGCTTACCTAATAATTACCTTGGAAATTTTTCCCTAACTAAAATACATTTAAAGTAATGATATGTCGTGGGCTCATCATTCCTAAAGTCACGTTTCTTGTGGTTGGGTCTTTACTAGTAACCTTCCATTGGGAAAAGTGTAGCATCGACATGCCGAAGTCGTCTGCATGTGTCTATGTGAGTCGATGACTTATGTGATTGTCGCATGTGAGTTTCTGTACTTGGAGCCCTTACTTTGTGACACTCTTTATTTATTGGAGACGATCAAAAATTTCTTCTTCAGATAATATTATGGGTTCATGAGTCGATGTGACTGGAAGGATATCCATGAGCAAAACATCAACCTCACTTTCTTCATCTTCTGTGTCCACTTCACTGGTACTAGAGTAATCAGAGGATGTCCAATCATCAGTTTCATCACTTGAATCCACATGCTCTACCTTATGATACCGAGGGATCACGTTTATCTTCACCCTCTCTCTGCCACGCCCAAGTGTCATGAATCCTTCATTCTAGTAGTTTCTTACCTGAAATTCTACCACACATACAACACCCATAACATATATTGCCACATTTGAAACACCTTCTGGTTTAGTTTTTCCCTTATTTAATGACTTTAACATAAGTGTTGAGGGGTGATCAATTTTTAAACCCAACATATTCATTAAAAATCGACATTACATTAACTGCATCACCTCCATCTACTAAAACATCATGAATTGAAATACCATTACATAATACCTCAGCTTCCAAAACAGGGACCTCAACCTCCTTCCTTTGTCGAGCATTGAGTCCACTTCGCAGCTCCTGCCTCTTTTTAGAGGATATAACCAAAATTTAATCATATGTAATATTTGCAGGCCTTTTAGACAGATCTTCTAAGATGGAATATGGTCCTTGCCCCTGTGAAATCAGAAAATCTTGCACACCCAACTTTCTTCTCCTATGTTTCTTACTAGTTTCTCCTTTCATCTTCTTAGGATCATTTCCATCTTGGTTATCCTTTTCTTTCTTTCTTTTTGTTACAAACACACCTGCTTCATTATTTATGCTTCTATTTACTACATCAAAAGAATTCACGGGTGCTTTTCCTTTATCATTATCTCTTGTACCAGATGTAGAAGCTTTATCTGGATAATTATACTTATAATGACCCTTTTTATGACAACCATAACATACAACTTCAGAAATATTTCTTTTTGGACCTTTATCTCCTCCCTAAGAACTAAATTATTTTCCTTAAAGAAGATTAATAGTTAGTTGACCCATCTTCTTAAGCAGATCTTCATAATCAGCATATGTACTAGGAGAAATATTTGTGCTCACCGAGAGTGGTTGTGGATTTTGGACCAAAGGTGTTGGTGTAGGTTTTACTTTAGAAACAATTTCTTTGGGTTCTTCTTCCATGCTTTCTTCTTACCTTCTTGTAATCTCCTTTGCTTGTTCAAGGGTCACTGGGTGATCATACTTCACTCATTGTCTGATCTCTAGCTTCATCCAAAGAATGAACTTCTTACAGAGGATATTATCCATGCCATTCATAAACCCATCCGCTAATCCTTCCTTCTGGATCTGGGCATCGAGCTTCCTCCTTAGCTCTAGAACACGAGCATGATAATCCCTTATCTTCTTCTTCTCTCCTTCGGATAAATTTGTGATATCGATCATGAGATCTACATATTTCTATTGCTCACCAAATTCTTCAAGAAAACTTTCAGTTAATAGATCCCATGAGTTTTTCACATTATCACCTAATGTTTCAAACCATTTAAGGGCTGAACCATCCAAAAAGGTAGGAAAAAATTCAGTCCATTCTTCCCTTCTTAGGAGGCCATTACAAATGCAAGATCATTTAAATTCTTGAATGAAAGAGGAAGCATCTTCATTAGATTGGGTTGAAAAAATAGGAATCTTCCCCATTTTCAAAAGTAACCACAGTGAAATACCAACCCACAAGTACAATCAACAAGACTTATGTGCATAAATAATTAGAATCACTATAATAGAAAGTAAATTTACACCTTTCTACAGTAAAATAGAAATGACCACGGTAAACTATGGTAAAACTTGACTTACTATGGTAAAAAATGACTTTACTGTGGTAAACACTATTCACGGTAAAAAAGTGAAGTTACTGCGGTAAATACTATTCACGGTAAAAAGTTAAGTTACTCCAGTAAATATTATTCATGGTAAAAAGTGAAGTTACTATGGTAAATAATATTTGTGCTAAAAAGTGACTTTACCATGGTAACTATTATGCACAGTAAAAACAAGGTTACCCTCCAAATGATTTCTGACTAAGTGGGAATATCTCTCCAGAAAATCCACAATGAGGAATGATCCTAGAAACGGAACCAAAATGTCATCACCAATCTAGAACTATGATAATTCTCCACCCAGAACTCCTTGTGCTATGATTATTTACTAATGCACAACTTTTAGTTTGGTGGATGTAATCTGGAAACACAACAACAAATATAACACAAGAATAACATAGAATGATACAAAGGAATGATGAAAAATCTGAAATATAAGTGTAAATTATAATATCAACATGAAATTGTTACAATCTCACCCATGAGGTACTTCAAGTGTTACTAACTTCACTTTCCTTCCAACAATAACTATGGGAGAACTTCACAATTACACCTCTTAATGGCTTCTTTAACACACCTTCTAAATGATGGCTTCCTTTACACACTTACTCATACAATATTTCTCACTACTTCCTTCTATGCTAAATGAGGCGAGTGGAAAGTTTATTTATAGAACTTTCAGGATTATCCATTTTATCTCTAAGATAGGATAAAAAATCTACTATGACGAATCATATTCCATACCTTAACTCTTATCTTTTAAGATAAGATAAACCTTATCATTTCACATGGGTTCCACCTTTTTAGAATTTTTACAAAAAAAATACACAAAATATTTATGACATCACTCGTTTTCCTTATTACTAATATAACATTTCTAATTCCTAATCATGTAGACCCTATGTAGTGCCAACCCAAAATCATGTCCCAAAAGAAATTTATTAAATGGTATGGTGTGGGGCTGGTGGGGAGGAAGGAGACAAATCTTTGAGTGGCGCCGATCATCTTGGGGATTTTTAAATTTAATAATGAATTTTGTTCACCCTACCACCGAACCTTAATCATTATTCTCTACCAGGCACACTTGTTTTATTCCTTATTGCTTTGAATCCCAAATTAATTATTTTTTATTAATGGCAAGTGAGTGCGTAGGTTTGCAGATTGCCTTATCCATTCAAGCATTGGATTCATTGGTGGTTGCGTGTTGAATGGAGCCTTATGGAGATGATAATGTCTTTGAATGCACCTGTTTCCTTCTAAGTCGCGCCAAACACTTGCATGGGCGTTTTTCCAAGCAGAAAAGACAGAGGAATTTCTGTCAGATGTTGCAGTCGCAATATTTGGGGTCACTAGTTTTTTTTGTTGACCCAATGAAAGAATGAGACAACTCCTTATGGAACTTGGGGACGGTAGATTACAAAAGGCATGGGTTTCCTCATGGAAGGCACAACGTTTCACCATGCATCAAACAGGTCTCCAGCCCAATCAGTTTACATCCACCATTGTAGTTCCAGCCTGTGCCAAAATGGAGTTGTCAAAAAGGCGTGGGAACTAGTTGATTTAATGCCTAAAAGAAATGCAGTCTCATAGAGTGCTATGATTTCAGGTTGTCTAAAAAATGAGTTGTTGAAAATGCCTTGGAAACTTTCAAGCAAATACTGCTGGCAGGTTTAAAGCCAAACTCCACAACACAGTCAGCATCCTTCACGCATGTGCCCAAAATGGGAATCCTTGGAACAGGACATGGGCACCTTTGACATTATCAGGGTAAGATAAAACAATAATAATAATAATATATTTTCTTGTGTGTGTGAATGGCCATTCGTGGCCGGGCCTAGCTATCTTAAGGGCTCTAAAATTTTTCATCAGCATGACAATAAACTGATGATGGCTATGTGAAGGTGTTTGCTTGGTGCTTGCAGCAACTTGTGGCGGTTGTGTGGATGTGCTTGCTTGGTGTTTGGAAAAATCCTGCGGTGACTGGAAGAATGTGTTTGCTTGGTTCTAGTGAAATAAAAACATGGAAGCCTTGGAGCAGGGTTTGAGCAATAGAATCTGGTTTGTTTGCAAGATTTTTTTCTTGCAATGACACAGCTGAGATGTATGAAAAATGTGGAAGTGTATTCAAGGCATGTGATCCATTCGACAAAATGACTTAGATATTTTAGTCTCATGGAATGCAATGGTTTCAGGGTATTCGTAGATGAGCTTGTTGTAAAGGCCTTAGAATACTTTGAAGGAAATAGGATTTGGCAGTGGTAAAGCAACACTTAACAATTTTTTTAACACCCTCTCAGCTGCGCTAAAATAAACGTTTTAAATTGGGATATGCGACAAAATGGACTTGTTTAAAAGGCGTGTGACCTGTTTCACATAGAAAATGCAGTCTCTTGGATCGAGATGACTACTTGAAAACAAAAAATGGTTCTGTTTGGATGAGACATGGGTGTATAATGAATGGCTTGGTTTTCACGTGACTACCGGACATCATGTGACAACAATGGTGGTCTCGACGGATCACGAGTGTAAACCACTTGGAGCCCCTTGTACCTCTTCTTGCTCATCGATTCCAGGCATGGTTCTTCTTCCCTTAACTCTTATAATTCTCGTGTTTTAGTTCTCTTTTGCAACTAAATAGAATTTTAAATTATTAGGAATTTTAATACAGTTAACGTCCCTTCAACTCGTTGCAAAACAATAAATTGTCGTGTCGTAACTCACGATGTCATTATAACTCACCTACTTTAAAACATGAACTATCACCCTCACTTCGAGATGATTTAGAAAACTCTTACCCTTCTTGATCGCTCCAATATCATTTTATCGACCAGACGAATTTGACTCCCCATTGATAAAGTTGACCTTCTCCTTGTTTTAAATAGTTAAATTTTGCAATTTTCAGAGACTCACTAAGTACCCTTCGCAACTCTGGAAACGAGATGTGAAGTTTCATTCGTGTACCTTGGTATACGAGGAGTCACCTTGATTTTTGGTTTGACCTGAAACGAACATATGACATCCTTTTGACGCTCTTATAGGAGCCCTGTTACACTGGTTTACAACAGTAGAAAGTTGTTAAAACTAGAAAGTTGGCTTTCGTTTTGGACCACCATTTGAAACCTGGAAAGAGAAATCACGTCCCGTCTTCGCAAACCTCTAGCGTTTATACTAGAAAAATGCATGGAACATTCAGTATAGGAAAGAGCATTCTTTCGGGATAGTTTGGTGAAGCCATTTTGTAGGCCTCCGGTTGCAGTTTGACGAGGTCAAACTGGACCAATTTTGTCTTGTCACTCCAGAAAACTTGTCACCGTTTGAACATGGTTTTCTAGTTCTCCATCCCATCGACTCTGACGAATTCTCCTTATATAGGGGAACTAGTAGGAAGATTCTCGTTGTGTGCGCATCCGTCGAACGTTGTTTGGGACATAGTTTTCTGGGCCACTCGAGCTAACTTTTGTCTCTTTACAACTTGGTGAACTACGACCAGTGGCCCCAGAAAACTAGCCGCCAAACGCAAACCGTGCGCTCTTTTTCAATTCCGTCAGTTGCTTTGAACTCTTGGTATATCTGGGAACACATAGAAAGTTGATCATGGAGGGCGTTCTCATTGGAAGGTAACTTTTGGGAGCGGTTTCTTAGCCTCCGAGCACATTTTGTACGTCTTTTGTAGTTAGTAAGAAAATATAAAAATAGAAAACTGCGGACCCTCGTAGGGTTTCCAAATCACCCTGAAAACTTTTAACACATGCAAATAACTGTTTAAAACCCTTTAGTGTATCTGTTGTGTGAAATAGAACTTTTGAAAAAGTGGTGTTTTCTCTCTCTTCCCTTCTCTTTCTCTCTCCTAGGTTTCAAAATGAAGAAAAATGAAATGCAATGAATACATGTTTCTAGACCTTTTTATTTCGATTTCAAATTGTAATTATTGTCAGATGTAAATGGGAAACTGAAAAATGATAATTATGATTGATTAGGGTGGATGCCATGCCAGCGATTTATCGTTGATATCTTGCTCACGTGGGTTTTGCAGGATGGAAGAATGACGACGAAAAAAGGTGATGTGTAATTTATTTATTACTATTGTAATTTTTATAGGTCATTGTAAAATGAATAACTGTCTAATGTAGTCTCTTGTTACCAAAAAGTTATAATTGAAATTTGTTAATATGCATGATATGCTAGTTTTAGGGATAACTTAGGAAATGTGCATCTAATCATCGGTTCAATTTGATTCTTAGTTGTGTATGGCAAAAAGGGTTTGATTTATATAAAGTAAATTTGAAATTGAAGTTAAGATATTGTAGTACCTTTCTCAGTATTCCATAAACGATTAAATTAATTACTGGGTTATCTTCTTACCTTGCAAACTTAATAAAGAGTTTTAATGGGAACACTCAACCCTAAATAAAATATTCGTGCATAACTCGCCTGCTTGTGTGATCCTTCTTACCATATAAGAAAATTAAGACTGTAGGATGAACTTAAGCTTTTCCCTCGATGAGACCTCCTAGGTTAGGTAAATAAAAAAAAAAACCCTAGTCGGAGTTTACCGTCATAGTCATTAGGTTTAGCGACATTGTCGTGAACCCATATTTTAGGAATGACATGGTCCAACTTTATTTAGAGTATGCGGTTCCCTTCTAGTTTTGGTAATTGCGAGAAGAATGTCCTCTCTTCAGGTCCGACACCAAGCTGAGTGGTGAAGACCGCCTTGGAAGTCACCTTATGAGTCCTTGTTAGAAGGAATGACTAAGCGGAGTAACCTTCCCATCTGTGGAGTAGGTAGAGATATTACTCCCTTGTATCCTATTGGATTTCCGGGCCTTACGAAATTAGATTTAGAAATTAACTTCATCAGTGAATGGAATCCCTATTGGATCCAAACGACCTAAATGAAGGTCGTGATATAGTTGTTCTATGTCTTGCATTCTCGTTAGTGAACCCTTTTGTCCCTCGTAGATAAATGTCTTATCTTGGGCTTGTGAAAATTTAGTGCCTTGATCTTTCACAAAAGGTTATAGGGTAAATACATTTTAACCTTAATCACACCTATGATAGAGATTGAAGCCCTGGGTGAAAACTGGAATTAAGCTTAACCATGTGCTTCTTTAATATGTCAAACAAGTACTTTCGTAACTCTTATGTTTAAAACGATGGTAATAATGAGATCCTAGTGTGACGCAAAAGTAAATCATATGAGAGTAAAACCAAAATTTGAGGTTGGGAATAATGTCACTGGGAGTCCTTGTGACTTAATTTAAGCAACTTCATGTGATACAAAGAATATGAATTGTCAAATGGTGTGATCAAACTTCGAGAAAGCAAAGGCTGCATATATATATATATATATATATATATATATATATATATATATATATCAAATTTGGAATTCAGCAAGTTATTGTACTATAATGATAATGATAGGGAAATAACTATTTCGTGATCGAAGGATGTTCTTGGAAAAAGAATATCTCGAATCTATGTCTTCCTTAATCCCAAGATTTCATCTTGACATCACATTAGATTTTCTTGTGTAGCAAGAGTAAGTTTTATACATTAAATAAACGTTTGAGAAGAAAAATCTTAACATAAGAATAGGAGATTTAAAATCTAGTAAGCATTTTGAAATATGGAAAATACTTATGTAAGTTATGAAGATTTGTCATAAGGGTAAAGAGCAAAGTAAATGGTTGAACAATAAGTGAACTGTGAAACGAATTTTCAGAACATGTAGGTGGAAAAAGGGAGTAAATCATGCTTACCTAATAATTACCTTGGAAATTTTTCCCGTAACTAAAATACATTTAAAGTAATGATATGTCGTGGGTTCATCATTCCTAAAGTCACGTTTCTTGTGGTTGGGTCTTTACTAGTAACCTTCCATTGGGAAAAGTGTAGCATCGACATGCCGATGTCGTCTGCATGTGTCTATGTGAGTCGATGACTTATGTGATTGTCGCATGTGTACCGAGTTTGTACTTGGAGCCCTTACTGTGTAATGTGTAGTGAGCAATGTAAGTAAAAAAAAAAATATCCTGGTATGTTACTGTTGTATTTGTGTGTGTGTGTAAAATGTGGGCATTACACATGTTATCAGAGTGGAGGTTCATGCTCTAGAACCTCTGGGATAGATTAGAGTTGTGATGATTCTGCATGATGGGGATGGTGTTTCATGATGGTGATAAATATTGGAAGAGTAATGTGTTTTAAGAATGATGTGATCTATGTTGTAATTTTGATAATGTGAATGCACATGTTGTGTATGTCACTTAGTGTGCATTTGTTATCATGTTGATGTCCTGGGGATGGAAGTCTTCTCCCTCCTTCATGTGGATTCTATGAAGAATTCACGTGTGAATTACTGCTTGTGATGGGAATATTGACTCTCCTTTTTGTGGATCCAATGAGGAATCCGTGTGTGATGTACCACCTTGTTTTGTGTGAATGGAATAATATTGTGTTATGTGGGTGTGTCGATATGTTGTATGACTAGATTGATGTAAAGTGAATCACATTTCATTGTGATGTCATCACCGTATTGTGATTTGTTGTGTGCTTCGTCGTGTTGTTTTGCAAATGTCTATATGCCGTAATGTTAGACATTGTGTTCCTCATGCATATAATTCATGTAATATGTGATGGTTCGTATCGTGATTTAGGGGCATATGGTGAGTATGATCCCTAGTGTACAGTGATTGCACTTTGGGTGCAAGATGTGATAATGTGATGTATCGTAACCCATGAAAGTAGTGATTGTGTTATACCCTATACATATATACCATGCGTAATACATTATGGTTGTTGTGTGTGAATTACCATTGTGTTAGTGATGTAGTTATGTGTATGTCGTGGACCCTACACTAGACAACCCTAAGGGGATGAACTGTCAAGAGTGTATGTGTGGAGAGAGGAGGCGTGGACCAGGTTTTGATAATTTTGAGCCGAGTACGAGTGAGGAAGTGGAGTCTTATATAGGCTGAAAATCCACTTCTATCTGTTTAGTATACTTCGAGCTTGCTTAGTATATTGTGGGTGCACACCACCTTAGGCTCAACTTATTCAACCTTGTGTCCCCTGCTCTTTCCTATTGGATTTTTCATTGAATAATCCTATGTGATTTTGACTATGTTGATCCTTGTGGGAGTATGGAGGGATGATTCAGGTAGAGATGATGACAATTACATTATTTGACATACTCATTTCTGGTTACATGTATATTTTCACAAGCTGAGGCTTGATGTCCGAGTGCCAGCAACTCGATGAGTACCCCTTTGGTGGCGGTATGAGGCCACATAGTGATTGTGATGTGCTATTTTTCTCATTACGTATTTTATTCGTAAATTAATCTTTCTCTTTTAGCTAGAACCAGTAGTTTTCTTGATTGACATGTTCTTATATTTTGGGCATTTATTTGATTGTTGCACTAACAGTTGGATTTTACACTAACCATGGCTAATTAGCCACTTGTTTTTCTTGGTTTTAAAACTTTCTTTCCATATTTGAAAGTTTTGTAGCCTAGCCCAAGGCTTTTGATTTTTCCACTTGGCATTTGAATGGATCGTTATGCTGGTTCTAATGTCGTAATGTGTTGGATTAGGGTCATGGGATTAACCATGGAGTGGTTGGACCTATGGACCTGCTTCATTGTATAGGGGTACGCCCCAAGGAGTTATAGATAACTAGTGGGTTGTTGAACCACGAGTTATTATGTCACTTGGGTTTGGGGGTGACGGGGCTCTATATGTCAAAGGCCATAGGGTGACCTGACCTCATTTAAAAGGAGAAAGGAGATGACACTCTATGGTTGAGTGACCCGATATTCTTGATGGGGCTCTATGGTTGAATGACCCGACTTGGTTCTGGCACTTTGTTTCTTCCTCTTGGGAGGTATATGCAGATTATCTGGTGATGCTTTCGGGAGTATATGGAGTTTTTTGATACTTCAGGAGATATATAGAGTTTTACCTGGTACTTTCAGAGATATCTGGGGTTTGTTTCGTGATGTCTTGTCATGTGTGGATTTGGTATAGTGAGTTATGTGTCCTCTTGTGAGTCTGGTTAGACTTTGTTATGATTGATGGCTTGACTCTCCTCTTGGTTGGTATGGACTATTGGATATTGTTTTGGCACTATGTCGGTGCAGTCATGGATTTTTGGGGCTTGTGATACCCGTTGTATATGTATCAACGTGTTGATTCTGTTTGTTATTCATATGTGTGTACTAGATCTATGTCTAGGGCGTAATTGTTGGAAATTAATTGTTATGTGGTATACTTGTTGTCATTCCATGGTTGGTGAAACCCTTGTGATGTGTTACAGTCGTGAAATTATGTAAGAAGATGTTACGTGGGTCATTTGTGATGTGTTGAGTTTTGTGTGACTCTTTGAGGTCAATTAATTTTGGGCACGCACGAACATAAGACAATTGAAAATTTCTAAACCATGAATATTATAATCTTAAGATAAGAAATACCGTAAAAGAAAATGTAAACAAGTAATATGGTAAACTGGAACTACCAATCTTCACAGAACATTAAAATTAAGGTATTTTAAAAAATTAGTTTTCTTCCTTGTGGTCATGTTGTACCAACCAGTTGTTAGATATACGACATGTTTCATTATTAGATTCTTGCCTACGTATCCTTCGAGCTTCGGTGTTGTGTCGCATCGGGGACGATGCTCTTTAAGGGAAGGGAAATGTAGTGCTAACCCAAAATCATGTCCCAAAAGAAATTTATCAAATGGTATGGTGTGGGGCTGGTGGGGAGGAAGGAGACAAATCTTTGAGTGGCGCCGATCATCCTGGGGATTTTTAAATTTAATAATGAATTTTGTTCACCCTACCACTGAGCCTTAATCATTATTCTCTACGAGGCACACTTGTTTGATTCCTTATTGCTTTGGATCCCAAATTAATTATTGTTTATTACTGGCAAGTGAGTGTGTAGGTTTGCGGATTTCCTTATCCATTCAAGCATTGGGTTCCTTGGAAAATAAATAAATAAAATAGAAAAATGTTAAATTAAATGGTGGTTGCGTGTTAAATGGAGCCTTATGGAGATGATAATGTCTTTGAATGTGCCTGTTTCCTTCTAAGCCACACCAAACACTTGCATGGGCATTTTTACAAGCAGAAAAGACAGGAATTTCTGTCAGATGTTGCAGTCGCAATATTTGGGGGCGCTGTTTTTTTGTGTTGACCCAATGAAAGAACGAGACAGCTCCTCATGGAACTTGGGGACGACAGATTGTAAAAGGCGTGGATTTCCTCATGGCAGGCACAACATTTCACCATGGATCAAATAGGCCTCTAGCCCAATCATTTTACATCCGCCATTGTAGTTCCAGCCTGTGCCAAAATGGGGTTGTCAAAAAGGTGTGGGAACTAGTTGATTTAATGCCTCAAAGAAATGCAATCTCATAGAGTGCTATGATTTCAGGCTGTGCAAAAAAATGAGTTGTTGAAAATTCCTTGGAAACTTTCAAGCAAATACTGCTGGAAGGTTTAAAGCCAAACTCCACAACACAGTCAACATTCTTCATGCATGTGCCCAAAATGGGAATCCTTGGAACAGGACATGGGTGCCTTTGATGTTATCAGGGTAAGATAAAATAATAATAATAACAATATATTTTCTTGTGTGTGTGAATGGACATTCGTGGCTGGGCCCAACTATCTTAAGGAAGCTCTAAAATTTTTCATCAGCATGACAATAAACTGGTGATGGCTGTGTGAAGGTGTTTGCTTGGTGCTTGCAGCAACCTGTGGTGGTTGTGTGGATGTGCTTCCTTGGTGTTTGGGAAAATCCTGCGGTGACTGGAAGGATGTGTTTGCTTGGTTCTAGTGAAACAAAAACATGGAAGCCTTGGAGCAGGGTTTGAGTAATAGAATCTAGTTTGTTTGCAATATTTTGTTCTTGCAATGACACAGCTGAGATGTATGAAAAATGTGGAAGTGTATTCAAGGTATGTGATCTGTTCGACAAAATGCCTCAGATATTTCAGTCGCATGGAATGTAATGGTTTCAGGGTATTCGTAGATGAGCTTGATGTAAAGGCCTTTGAATCTTTGAAGGAAATGGATTTGGCATTGGTAAAGCAACACTTAAAAAAAAATTTAACACCCTCTCAGCTGCGCCAAAATAAGCAATTTAAATTGGGATATGTGCAAAATGGACTTGTTAAAAAGGCGTGTGATTTGTTCGACATAGAAAATGTATTCTCTTGGATCAGGATGACTTCTTGAAAACAAGAAATGGTTCTATTTGGATGAGACATGGGTGCACAACGAATGGCTTAGTTTGCACATGACTACCGGGCATCTTGTGGCAACAATGGTGGTCTCCACGGACCGCGAGTGTAAAATTCTTGGAGCCCCTTGTACCTTTTCGCTCATCATTTCCAGGAATGGTTCTTCTCCCCTTACCTCTCATAATTCTCATGTTTTAGTTCTCTTTTACAACTAAAAAGAATTTTAAATTATTAGGAATTTGAATACAATTAACGTCCCTTCAACTCGTTGCAAAACAATAAATTATCGTGTCGTAACTTGCGACGTCATTATAACTCGCCTACTTTAAAACATGAACTATCACCCTCACTTCGAGATGATTTAGAAAACTCTTACCCTTCTTGATTGCTCCAATATCATTTTATCAACCAGATGAATTTGACTTCCCATTGATAAAGTTGACCTTCTCCTTGTTTTAAATAGTTATATTTTGTAATTTTTGGAGACTCACTAAGTACCTTCGCAACTCTGGAAATGAGATGTGAATTTTCGTTCGTGTACCTTGGTATACGAGGAGTCACCTTCACCTTTGGTTTGACCCGAGATGAACTTATGGCATCCTTTTGACGCTCTTATATGAGCCCTGATTACACTGGTTTTCAACAGTAGAAAGCTGCTAAATCTAGAAAGTTGGCTTTCGTTTTGAATTGCCATTTGAAATCTGGATAGAGAAATGACTTCCCGTCTTCGCAAAATTCTAGTGTTTATACTAGACAATTACATGGAACATTCAGTCTAGGGAAACACACTCTTTGGGATAGTTTGGCGAAGCCATTCTGTAGGCCTCCGGTCGCAGTTCGAAAAGGTTCAACTAGACCAATTGTGACTTGTCGCTCCAAAAAACTTGTCGCCGTTTGAACATGGTTTTCTAGTTCTCTGACCCGTCGACTCTGAAAAATTCTCCTTATATAGGGGAACTAGTAGGAAGAGTCTTGTTGTGTGCTCATCCGTCGAACATCATTTGGGACATATTTTTCTAGGCCACTCGAGCTAACTTTTGTCTCGTTACAACTGGGTGAACTACGACCAGTGGCCCCGGAAAACTAGCCACCAAATGCAAACCGTGCACTCTTTTTCAATTCCGTCAGTTGATTTGAACTCTTGGTATATCTGGGAACACGTAGAAAGTTGATCGTGGAGGGCATTCTCATTGGAAGGTAACTTTTGGTAGCGGTTTCTTAGCCTCTAAGCACCTTTGTACGTCTTTTGTAGTTAGTAAGAAAATATAAACATAGAAAACTGCGGACCCTCGTAGGGTTTCCAAATCACCCTGAAAACTTTTAACATAGGCAAATAACTGTTTAAAACCCTTTAGTGTATCTGTTGTGTGAAATAGAACTTTTGAGAAAGTGGTGTTTTCTCTCTCTTCCCTTCTCTTTCTCTCTCCTAAGTTTCAAAATGAATAAAAATGAAATGCAATGAGTACATGTTTCTAGACCTTTTTATTTTGATTTCAAATTGTAATTATTGTCAGATGTAAATGGGAAACTGAAAAAAGTTAATTATGATTGATTAGGGTGGATGCCATGCCAGTGATTTATTGCTAATATCTTACTGACGTGGGTTTTGCAGGATGGAAGAATGACGATGAAAAAAGTCGATGTGTAATTTATTTATTACTATTGTAATTTTTATAGGTCATTGTAAAATGAATAACTGTCTAATGTAGTCTCTTGTTATCGAAAAGTTATAATTGAAAAGGTGTGTGATTTGTTTGACATAGAAAATGCAGTCTCTTGGATTGGGATGACTTCTTGAAAACATGAAATGGTTCTATTTGGATGAGACATGGGTGCACAACGAATGGATTGGTTTGCGCATGACTACTGGGCATCTTGTGGCAACAATGGTGGTCTCGACAGATCGCGAGTGTAAACTGCTTGGAGCCCCTTGTACCTTTTCGTTCATCGTTTCCAGGAATGGTTTTTCTCCCCTTACCTCTCATAATTCTTGTGTTTTAGTTATCTTTTGCAACTAAAAATAATTTTAAATTATTAGGAATTGTAATATAGTTAACGTCCCTTCAACTCGTTGCAAAACAATAAATTGTCGTGTCGTAACTCATGACATCATTATAACTTGCCTAATTTAAAACATGGACTATCACCCTCACTTCGAGATGATTTAGAAAACTCTTACCCTTCTTGATTGCTCCAATATCGTTTTATCGACTAGACAAATTTGACTTCCCATTGATAAAGTTGACCTTCTCCTTGTTTTAAATAGTTAAAGTTTACAATTTTTTGAGACTCACTAAGTACCCTTCGCAATTCTGGAAACGAGATGCGAAGTTTCATTCGTGTACCTTGGTATACGAGGAGTAACCTTGACCTTTGGTTTGACCCGAGATGAACATATGACATCCTTTTGACGCTCTTACAGGAGCCCTGATTACACTGGTTTTCAGCAGTAGAAAGCTGCTAAATCTAGAAAGTTGGCTTTCATTTTGAATCATCATTTGAAACCTAGATGGAGAAATGACTTCTCGTCTTTGCAAACTTCTAGTGTTTATACTAGACAATTACATGGAACATTCAGTCTAGAGAAACTCACTCTTTGGGATAGTTTGGTGAAGCCATTTTGTAGGCCTCCGGTCGCAGTTTGACGAGGTTCAACTGGACCAATTGTGACTTGTCGCTCCAGAAAACTTGTTGCCATTTGAACATAGTTTTCTAGTTCTCTGTCCCATCGAATCTGACAAATTCTCCTTATATAGGGGAACTAGTAGGAAGAGTCTCATTGTGTTTGCATCTGTAGAACGTTGTTTTGGACACAGTTTTTTGGGCCACTCGAGCTAACTTTTTTCTCTTTACAATTGGGTGAACTACGACCAGTGGCCCCAGAAAATTAGCCACCAAACGCAAGCCGTGCGCTCTTTTTCAATTATATCAGTTGCTTTGAACTCTTGGTATATCTGGGAACGCGTAGAAAGTTGATCGTGGAGGGCATTCTCATTGGAAGGTAACTTTTGCGAGTGGTTTCTTAGCCTTCGAGCACGTTTTGTATGTCTTTTGTAGTTAGTAAGAAAATATAAAAATAGAAAACTTTGGACCCTCGTAGGGTTTCCAAATCTCCCTGAAAACTTTTAACACATGCAAATAACTATTTAAAACCCTTTAGTGTATATGTTGTGTGAAATAGAACTTTTGACAAAGTGGTTTTTTCTCTCTCTTCCCTTCTCTTTCTCTCTCCTAGGTTTCAAAATGAAGAAAAATGAAATGCAATAAATACATGTTTCTAGACCTTTTTATTTCGATTTCAAATGGTAATTATTGTCAGATGTAAATGGGAAATTGAAAAAAGATAATTATGATTGATTAGGGTGGATGCCATGCCAGCGATTTATCGCTGATATCTTGCTCATGTGGGTTTTGCAGGATGGAAGAATGACGACGAAAAAAGGTGATGTGTAATTTATTTATTACTATTGTAATTTTTATAGGTCATTGTAAAATGAATAACTGTCTAATTTAGTCTCTTGTTACCAAAAAGTTATAATTGAAATTTGTTAATATGCATGATATGCTAGTTTTAGGGATAACTTAGGAAATGTGCATCTAATCATCGGTTCAATTTTATTCTTAGTTGTGTATGACAAAAAGGGTTTGATTTATATAAAGTAAATTTGAAATTGAAGTTAAGATATTGTAGTACCTTTTTAGTATTCCATAAACGATTAAATTAATTACTGGGTTATCTTCTTACCTTGCAAACTTAATAAAGAGTTTTAATGGGAACACTCGACCCTAAATAAAATATTCATACATAACTCGCCTGCTTGTGTGATCCTTCTTACCATATAAGAAAATTAAGACTGTAGGATGAACTTAACCTTTGTCCTCGATGAGACCTCCTAGGTAAGGTAAAAAAAAAAAAACCCCTAGTCGGAGTTTACCGTCATAGTCATTAGTTTTAGCGACAGTGTCCTGAACCCATATTTTAGGAATGACATGGTAAAACTTTATTCAGAGTATGTGGTTCCCTTCTAGTTTTGGTAATCACAAGAAGAATGTCCTCTCATCAGGTCTGACACCAGGCTCAGTGGTGAAGACTGCCTTGGAAGCCACCTTATTAGCCCTTGTTAGAAGGAATGATTAAGTGGAGTAACCTTCCCATCTGTGGAGTAGGTAGAGATATTACTCCCTTGTATCCTATTGGATTTCCGGGCCTTACAAAATTAGATTTAGAAATTAACTTCATCAGTGTATGGAATCCCTATTGGGTCCAAACGACCTAAATGAAGGTCGTGATATAGTTGTTCTATGTCTTGCATTCTTGTTAGTGAACCCTTTTGTCCCTCGTAGATAAATGTCTTATCTTGGGCTTGTGAAAATTTAGTGCCTTGATCTTTCATGAAAGGTTATAGGGTAAATCCATTTTAACCTTAATCACACCTATGATAGAGATCTAAGCCCTGGGTGAAAACTGGAATCAAGCTTAACCATGTGCTTCTTTAATATGTCAAACAAGTACTTTTGTAACTCTTACGTTTAAAACGATGGTAATAATGAGATCCTAGTGTGACGCGAAAGTAAATCATATGAGAGTAAAACCAAAATTTGAGGTTGGGAATAATGTCACTAGGAGTCCTTGTGACTTAAGTTAAGCAACTTCATTTGATACAAAGAATATGAATTGTCAAATGGTGTGATCAAACTTCGAGAAAGCAAAGGCTGTATATATATATAAATCAAATTTGGAATTCATCAAGTTATTGTACTATAATAATAATGATAGGGAAATAACTATTTCGTGATTGAAGGATGTTCTTGGAAAAAGGCTATCTCGAATCTATGTCTTCCTTAATCCCAAGATTTCATCTTGACATCACGTTTGATTTTCTTGTGTAGCAAGAGTAAGTTTTATACATTAAATAAACGTTTGAGAAGCAAAATCTTAACATAAGAATGGGAGATTTAAAATATGGTAGGCATTTTGAAATATGGAAAATACTTATGTAAGTTATGAAGATTTGTCATAAGGGTAAAGAGCAAAGTAAATGGTTGAACAATAAGTGAACTGTGAAACGAATTTTCAGAACATGTAGGTGGAAAAATGTAGAAAATCATGCTTACCTAATAATGACCTTGGAAAGTTTTCCGTAGGTAAAATACATTTAAAGTAATGATATATCATGGGCTCGTTGTTCCTAAAGTCACGTTTCTTGTTGTTGGGTCTTTACAAGTAACCTTCCATTGGGAAAAGTGTAGCGTCGACATGCCGATGTCGTCTGCATGTGTCTATGTGAGTCGATGACTTATGTGATTGTCACATGTGTACCGAGTCTGTACTTGGAGCCATTACTATGTATTGTGTAGTGAGCAATGTAAGTAAAAAAAAAAAAAATTATCCTGGTATTTTACTATTGTATTTGTGTGTGTAAAATGTGGGCATTACACCCTACTTCTCTACTTACCCTAACTTTGACATTTTAACATTACCGAACCACTTACAACAAATATTTACTTTTTACCACAACATTCCTATTATACTTTGACTATTACCATAATATACATTATTGGCGGTGTCGTACTGGCGGCGCCGTTATCTTCTATCGGATGCTACTACTAATTATACTTAACAATATCCTATTCCTAATACATACATTAATGAAATAAAAATTATAGAGGAAAATTTTAGTTTCAACAGGGCTCGTGGGCCAGCAATTATACTTGTTCGTTTTGTGAAAAGTGCAAAAATGTCAAAATGTCTCCCGCTGCCCCACCATTCCACAATTTTCCATGGAAAAAAAACTTGCCTAGGCTTGCCGGCCTGCTTTTGGCAAAAAATCCTTCCAAGGCCCACCGGCCTGTAACTTGCAAAATATGAGGAGTTAAAAAGACTTCTTGATATCTATGGAAAGGGGAAGAGATTTCATATCTGATGGAAGTGCTTTCAGGTGCCTAAAGTGCTTAAAGTATGTAAAAATTCAGATTGAAGGACAAAGGGGAAAAATGGTGTCAGTTGACCCAAAATAAGTGTGATCTTATTTTGGTCAACACTTTCTTAAGGGGAGGAGAATGTAATGCCCCGTATGTATGTATATATATATATATATATATATATATATATATATATATATTAAAAAAAGGATAAATTTAAATTATTTGTTGATTATTTTCCCCCCGTATATCTAGCTTTGGCTTGCGTAGGAAGGAGTTGCTTTGGTTGGTGGTGCCAATCTTGGAAATGAATGCATAAGTTAATTTTGTTTAAAACCTTTTAACTACCCAATTCCAGCTTCACTGAACCGATCTTCACGCATGGCCTTTTGTATTGAAAAATTAATTTGGATGTATTATTGCTTCCACCATCTCTTCCTCTCTCTCTTTATGGTCATTAATGAAAACGTGTTTGGTGATGCTTTATTAGTTTTTTCACCCAGTCTGAAGGGTAGATGTTGCATAGTATTCGTTTTATTTCAAGACGAATTCTGGTTTTTTTGTTTGTGGTGGGTTGGAATCCCCTTTTTTCAGCTAGCTTCTTAAACCATTCTTTTGTTTTATTTGTGTCCATATTGGCATGAATGGTGTGATTCTTTTTCTTTCTTTTTCTGTTGGTTGTTTATGGGGAGTAGGGACATCTGTAGTGAATCCTTTGGTGCTTAACCTACATTCATGCTTTTCCTTGAAGAAAACATCTCTTGAAGCATGATCTCAGATAGTATCCATGCCTTGTGTTTCCTCCACACTTTTCATATGGGTTTCAAAATCTCCTACGCCTTCATCTTCTAAAATTTGTTCCTTTGAACTCAGGTGGACGTGCTTACCCTGTTGCAAAGCTATTATTTTTTCCTCGTGCTATGTTCAGGATGGAAAAATAAAAAGGGGGCGAATAGAGTAGATTTGAAACTTATTGGTTGCTTGGGGGTGAAGCAAGGTTGAAATTTTAAGATTCCATTTCATACATATCTTTCCCAATCGAGGCAGTCTCAGGAGACCCCATTTCTTTGAGGCATTTTGTTATCTAGTTACATGCCTCATGGATGCTTCCACACTCTGCATTCGTAGCTTTTGTGGCTCATGTTTCTATAGCTGCAAGAGACCCGATTTCTTTATGCTCTGATGGATATCGTGGTCCTGGATTCTTATCACACTTTCTAACATAGGATGGGGGATGGTTGCAAGGTTGTGGGGTCTATTTTTCCCCTTACCTCTCACGTTTTTTGGACCTCTTCACTAAACCATTTTTGTATTTATACTACAATATTATTTGTCTTTGAGATCACATTCTTTCTATGATGTAACTCATGGGTTTGGACCCCCCTGCCTGTGTCGTCGTGAACCATGGACTGCGTTTGGACGTCGTGGAAGTAAAATGTGGATGATTCACTAGTTTGTTGTGCTAAGGCCTGGTCAGATGCATGGAATGATTGGAAGCTTTTTTTTCCAGGCATGGTGAATACTACCCATTTGATTTATATGTCATCATTAACAACATCATGAAACAATTTGTTTTCATTTATTGAAATGGTAAATTTCTTGAGTTATATGGATGTTTTACAGTTGTTTCACTCTACATGTTACTCTTCTGGGTTTCCCCTGAATTACCTATATCTAAAACGAAATGTTCTTTTGATTGCGAAAATTGCATGTCGGGTGGGCTTTCCCGTGATTCTCTCTTATTATTGTTGTTTCCTATATACAAGGATTGTATGGTTGCACTTCTCACTACCTCTTTATTACATTTTGAAAAAGATTAATTTCTTCTTGTTATTTGGTCTAATATTTTTGTATAATTGCTAGTGTTGATAAAAATCTGTGTAGGGAAGTTTTATTACTGTTCCTTGCTTGTCTGGGTATGTGATTGTGCATTGAAAATTACTTGTCTAATCGTTATGAAGGTCAATGCATCCGAATCTTACATAGAATACTAACTCTATCCTTCTGTATTTTTTTTATGAGACTAGGCTTATTAACCTGATTTTCCTTATTCTCTTTTCGGATAATAAAATAAATGGGCAAGGAAATGTTGTGCGGTTAAATGTGAACACATTGTCATATGGCGGTAGTGATGTCTGTTAGATTGGAGATTTTGACTCTCCATGTTATTTTTTCTTAGAAATGGGTACTTTAACTCTTAGTCTTTTCCCTTTGATTCTCAACAAACTATCATCATGTCTCACCTTTTGGCGTTGATCATTTTCTATGCAATTATATTTAATTAAACCTTACCTCAAGTCCGAGATAGTTAACACGAGAGTATATGCGTTAATTCTTCAAAATAAACACTTGTTTGAGAATATATTCAAGCCCATGTGGTTGTTAATAATAATAGAGGGCGTATTGATAGTTCTGGTTTACTGGTTTACTTGAATGAGTATTTTGACTGTTGAGTTGTTAATGTATTTTTAAATACTTTAACCCTATGTTTATTTTATAAACATGGAAGATATTATTCTCTTTTTTTTTTACCGTCAACATGTCCTGAACTCCACTTTGAAGGGGTCGATAGGGATTATGTGAACATGTGATGGCACAGTTAGATGGGTTCATGTGTTGTAGTCTAAATCCATTTTTTCCTTTTGTGAAGGTTGTGCATCTGTGTGTGTAAACCTGGCTAAGGAAAGTTTCACCTTGTTTAAGACTTTGGTTATTTATTATATTCCTGATTGAGAGATGGAGGTACATAGGAGTGGCTAGATAAAAGAATATGCTACTATTCAAAAGAATTAGGATAGGGGGTTTTAATTGTTTAATATATGGAATTGTGTTTTTAGTTGTCTAAGGTACTTGTCTCAAATGATTGTGTTGAAATAAACTAAGGAATCTTAGGATTTTTTGTTATCTGATGGGGGAGATATTCCTAAGGGCAATTCGTGTAACATCGTCATACTGGTTCCTTGTGTGTTTCACTTAAATTTTATTGATATAGGTTTAGGGTAATTAAATTCATTGGATTGCATTTTTAAATCTTGGTAAGATAGTGGCATTAGATTCATTTCAATTTTTTGATTTACTAAGTATGTGTTATTTCATTTATCGTACCTTTGACTACTGTACATAACATGGCAAGATGATCTTAGGTTTTGAACTTTTTTGTTAGAACTTACTCTGTATGTTCCTTGCAAGAAACTTAGGTGTTGTGGGGTAAATTTTCCTTTGAAAGGGGAAGTTAGCGATTAGTATGTGATGTTAAATTTCTAACTGTAACCCTATTAAATCTTATGAATTTTTAAAGGAATGTTGATTGATTTTTTTTATTATTGGTAAATAGTTTTGAAGAGACTATACCATGTTACAATAAGGGCTCAACATCCAAATAGAGATATAGAGGAACAAAAAAGAGAGGATCAAAATATAGATAAAGCGTTATGCCCATCAGTACCCAGAAGATAGCTACTAGTAGAAAGTGAAACAGAACAGAAACTGCAACAAGACAACAAAACAACAGTAGAAAAATAGTGAAAAAGACTGAATGTTGATTGATGTTGAGTATTGGTCTTCCATCACATAATTTATACGGTTACATGTTTGAAATCCCAATGCACTCTTCAGTCTGTTTAGAATTCATTGGGTCTTTGATCCCTACTAGAATGATAGTAGTCTCTTTGTTATTCATAAACAATTTTCATAACAAATATGTATGGTTTCCTTTTTTTTGAAATAGTAAATATTTCAGCATGATTAAAGAAGTTGTTAGTGGGTTAGATCTTATTACTATTTTATTTAATAAAAGGTTCATTTGATGATATTGTTAATGGTAGAATATGATTCCTTTGTGTAGTTTTTATTATGCTTAGTTCTTGTGAACTGACTCAGGCTATAAATGTGTAGATGGCCTTTTAGGGTAGAAAAGGAAGTGTTACATCGGTGATTTCTTTGAAGCTCGTTTGTTCGTGTGTGATTTATTTTTTGTTGAGAGACTCTAATTTTTTTTTTTTGGAAATTTTGTAGGGCCCAATTTGTTATATGGGTAATGTTGTCGTATGTGTCTGAATACGAAACTTGTAAATAATATAAACAGATCATAACTTTGTTTGAGTAATTAATTACATTATAGAAATTCTGAAAGATAGCTTAGCTTGGTTTTGACCAATGTTGTTACCTTCTTGCTTTCAAATCAAAGTTCATTAAAATCCTTCACCACCGTTGGGTTTGTATGTCATGTTGGATAAGATGTGTAACCATGTATTGTTTCAAAAGGTTAATGATAAACATATCTTTGCGTTAAAACTTTGTGTAATAGCTCCCTCTAGGTCATGGAATAAGTGTAAACCTAGGCATAATAAAGTGGGTTAGTAATGCTTATAAATTTTATTTATTTTTAAAATAAGGATAATGTAGTTTTGATTAACTTGCTAACATTTGAGCCATTAAGTGATCAATGAAGAAACTTTCTTTTGTAAATAAAAATTATATAGCTTACCAACCCTATTTAAGCTAATGAACATTTTTCTCTTTCTTGGTGAGTTCTTAAAACGTCCTTAGGGTGAAAACAATGTTTAAATTTTGGAAGGAAATGAGGTTATATTAAGTAGGAGGAGACTGATTAGAAACCCTTCAATCAAGCTCACCCCCTTGAGAATATAATTTGTACACCTATGTCAATCTCATCGGGAGAAGCCTAAATGAAATCTTAAATCATTATGGTTATAGTCTTAGACATTAAAATCCAGACTAATAACTAATGAGGCCTTAAAGATGAATCCAACTCAAACTCCTTCCTCTAGCTTCTTCCAAAGAGATTTGTAATCTCCTCTTACTTTGTTCTTTAAATGTTTGATCCTTACAAGGAGGTGGTAGTTTTGAAATTAAGCGGTAACTTCCCTCAAACGAAGCTTGTGCTTGGCACCTGTGTTGTGAAAGTGTGGAATAAGTTTAAGTGACTTAATATGATTAATTAACCTTGTGATGAATGAAAAGTGTATTTCTAAATCATCGAATAAGTTATTGACATATTATTGAAGGCCCTCTTTTTGAAAACTTGGTCTTGAGATAATTAGACAATAGTATAAAAGAAAGAAGTTTCTTTTCTAGTATATAATTAACCTTCAAGGATTTTACTCTGTGGGATGTCCTTAACTATAAGTGTGTATTGTGGATGGCCTATTACGTCGTGCCTTGTCAAAGAGAAAAGTGAATTGTTCATGTTGGGTGTTGTCTGTTTCCTTGTTTCCTATGTGGTCAACATTGTGTCAAACTTATTGAGAGTTGGTCATAGCCCTTCTGGTCACTTGTGTTGACATGTAAACTCCTAGTAAGTAAAAAAAATGTTATTTGAGTTTTTCAATGTTGTATTTGTGTGTGTGAATTAGGACGAGCATTGAGATTGGGCTACATGAAGAGGTGACGAAGACTCAAGTGGTCGGTCCTGAATGTAAATCTCTTGCCAAGGAAGAAGTGTCTCCATGGAACCAAGGTGTGAACAAGTACCACAAGCTCAAGATCATGGGTCAGATAATTTAGCTCATAATCCTTGAGTTTGTGAGACTCAAAAGCCACAACTCTACCCTCCTACATCAACACACCTCTGAGTCCTGCCAGAGAAGCATCTGTGCATACGAAGAACTCACCCTGAGGATCTGGTACTGCAATAATAGGCACTTTCATGAGGAATTTATTCAATGTCTTGAAGGAATGCTCACATCTATCTGACCATAAAAACTTCTTCCCTTTCCGCTGAAGGGAAGTGATGAGGTGTGAAACCGGAGAGAAGTCCTGAACAAATATCCTGTAATATCCCACTAAACCCATGAAGTTGCGCACCTCTATCACACTAGTATGTGCTAGCCAATCCATAATAGCTTGAATCTTGGAAGGATCAACTGTGATACCTTCCCCAGAAATGATATGGCCCAAATATTGCACCTTTATCTGAAAGAACGCACACTTCTCCAAGTTCCCATAAAGATGCTACTCATGAAGACACTGAAGAACCTAGCAAAGGTGTTCCTCATGTTCCTCACGTGTACGTGATTAAATTAGAATGTCATCAAGGAAGATGAGCACAAAGTGATCCAAGAATGTCTTGAACACCCCATTCATTAAGCTCATGAATATTGCGGGGGAATTCTTCAAACTAAAAGGCACTACGGTGAACTCGTAGTGGCCATATCTAGTATGGAAGGTGGTCTTATTAATATCTACCTCTATGATCCTCTGCTGATGATAACTTGACTTAAGATCTATCTTAGAGAAAAGTGTGGCCCCCTTCATCTGATCAAATAAATTGTCAATGCATGGAAGGGGGGTAACGATTCTTGATCGTTACTTTGTTCAACTAGTGGTAATCAGTACACAACCGCAGAGATCCGTCCTTATTTACAAAAATCACCAGTGCACCCCAAGGGGATACACTAGGATGGGTCAGGCCTTTCTCTAGAAGGCCCTCAAGATGAAACTTGAGCTCATAGATCTGAGGAGTAGCATCTAATACATTGCTCATGAGATAGGCTCTGCAACCGGAGCCAAATCTATGTGAAAATATATATCATGTGGGGATGGTAACCCCAGTAACTCCCTTGGAAAGACATCTAAAAACTCTCTCAAAATGTAACAACATACATCTAATAACCTCGTCGCACACACCACTTAAGCTTCATAGCGGAGATGGTGTGAATGGAAACATGCCTCCTAACTCTTGTTATGACTAACTTAACTCCTAGATCTTTTGTTCAAGTAATAGTCTTATGGTAATAGTCCACTTTGGCTCTGTGTACAGATAACCAGTCCATGCCCAAGATGACTCCATAGGAACCCATAGGAAGGATGCAAAGATCCGAGTTAGTGTTGAAGGGTCCCCAAATCCACTACACACTCCTTTACTAAGGAGTCTACAGAAATTTTGGCTCTAAAAGCCATTTCAACATCCCAACTAAGACCCTACCTAACTACCACCAACCTACAACGGTCTACTAGGGATGGTGTAATAAAAGAATCTGATGAACCAGAATCAAACAAAATGGAGGTAGGAATACCACCAATGCTACCTATCGTCTCTATGATGGTATTCTAGTGCTCAGCATGGCGATTCTCAACTGCTAGATAGATCTGATAACTGTGCTCCATATCACCAATAGTAGGCTCTGAAATTTGTGTCTTACCCTTGTTACTAGGGTTTTGTGGGCACTCTCTCCAATGATGTCTGACAATACCACAATTATAACAACTGCTTGGTATGCTCCAATGAGATATAGCTCCAACTGGTACTCTAGATGTTTGTGCTGTGGATCCTTATGATCCAACTATGGACTGTTGAGGCCTCTGCTGGCAAGCTCCTGCTGACTGAGCTCTCGGTGTAATCTGTTTCCTAATGGGACCCTTAGGAGGAGGCCCCATGCTCCGTCCTCGCTATGCGTCGAACCTCTGAGTAGGATTGAGTGGTGGACGAGTTTTCTACTACTACTGAGGTGGTTATTGTGGTGGTCTGAAAGAAGATTGTACTAAACCCTATCCACCACGAGAAGGAGGATTTAACCCCCTCAATCTTCTATCCTACATCTGCTGGATGTGGCTCCAAACTCTTTCCCTGGCCTACTGCTTCTTTCGTCGTGTCTCCTCTGTAATATAGGCCTTCTCCACGGCCTTTGCTAAGGTTTTGTGAGCAGTGAATACATACTGCACCATGAAATCCAAATTTAGGTCCCTGATGAACCTGTGAATTCGTACCTTCTCACCTTGCATATAGTTGACATACTCGAGTAGGTCCAGAAATCAACTCTCATACTCAGCTACAGTCATATATGCCTAATGGAGGTTATGGAACTCGTCTATCCGCTGCTGAATAAACCTTTGGGATAAGTACCTGCTTCTGAACCGCTCCTCAAAGAGCTCCCAGGTAGCTATCTCTGAATCAACATGGAGCTTCTGCTCCTCAGTTCTCTACCAGAAACCTGCTCCATTCCTCAGAATATGGATCACAACATGAGCTTTGGTGTTGCTAGTACAACGGCAGAGCTTGAAGCACTTGCTCAAACTCACCAACAAGGCCTCTACCTAAAATCCACCTATATCTCTAGAATAGTGAGATGGTCGTAGCTTCAGGATCTCCCTGATATGGTCTGCAGCTGTCGACTGACAACCCCTAGGCCTCTTTGCATGCTCATCTCTAGGTCTAGGGCTCCAATACCTATCCCTGTGTCCTGAAATCCTGTTTCCTTATACCCTCTATGGTGACTCTGCTCTGGCAGACTCCGCGTGGGAGTTCTTTGCCTTACGCTCCTCGCTGTATTGAGGAGATGCATGAGCCTCAACAAATGGCTCCCTATCATGTTTGGATGATCGTCCTCCTAAGGACCCTCCGCGTATATCGACATTGATGTCCTGAAGCATCTGTAAAATATAGGCTAGGTCTATGTGAAAGGACACCTCGTCTGATCCTCACCTCCTACACAGACCAAGGATAGAGTTGGTTCATCATTCTAGGTTTTATTCCAGTTTTCTATGTTTACAAAAATATACAACTTTTCAGACAAGTTTTTTTCTAGGTTTAGTATTGTGCTAGGTTTAATATTGTACTAGGTTCAATGTTCATGTCTCGATTTTCCTGTGTCCAAGGGTCCAATATTTTAACCGACGAATCTTATACCAAGTGTAACATCCGCTAAAAATGCCCGCATGAGACCTAAGAACAACCTAGGTTTAGATAGAAAAAATATGGAATAATTTTTTTTGAAAGGCGTGCCCATATACAGGATTTGAAACTACAGTTGTCACATTAATATTTCAAATTCAGTTATATTTTATTAATAAAATTTTCCCGTTATAATAAATTATTAAATTCGCATTAAAACTAATTAATATAATTAGCCCAAGCATAGTTAAATTCTCTCTAAGTATTATTTTAGTAAAATTTAATACCTACAATGGTTAAATAATCCATATTTAAATTTAGAGGGTTAAAGGGGCCAAAATAAATAAATACCCAAGGTATTTAATTCCACAAGGTTAGAACACTTAACAAGGTCCATTTTACATGGGGTTAGAATAAACATTCCCTTACCCCATAAAGTGACCCCCCCTTAAAACTCAACTCATGTTTTTGAAAAATAAAACATTTAAATTAAAAAGGTAATTCCTAGTCACCCATTCTCAACCTCCTTTTTGTAGGGATGAATCTCATCCCTTGGATGGATTCAATTAGGATCCTTGATGGGGAAAAAAACAATCTAACCCTAAAGCAAGCTTATGAAGGTTTCTTTCTTTTTCATTTGGTTCATTATTTTCTCTTTTGTTTTGCAAGTTATTGGAGGAGGAAGGGAAGCCATTGGAGGCACTCTTAAGATTTTGGAAGTGGCCTACGGGCTCCATTGTTTTTCTTATTTGTTGATACCCTCATTAAGGGTTTAAAAATATATTTGTTTGTTTCATTTAGCTCATATTTATTTACTTTGCCCAAATAAGCTTGTGGGTGTTTGCCCAATTTGTTTAAATAGCTACAATAGGTCAACACTTTTATTTTGAGAAATTATACATACATGCATATATATATATGTATTTATTTTAAGTGCTCATTTATTATTTACCCCCCTTTTAAAAAAAACAAAGATGGTTTAAAACCCCAAAAGGAAAATGTTGTCCAAAAAAAATAAATAAATAAATAAATAAATAAATAAATAAATAAATATATATATATATATATATATATATATATAAAAGACCAAACGTTAAGCAAGGAGGCCACGGGTCGAGTTTTACTCAAACCGCAAATACCAACAAAAAAACTACGCAGATTTTAATTAACAAGTTTATTGGGATGGGGGGTTTATTAGTTTAAAAGACAAAATTTTTGGGTTGGGGGGAGGGTCCCCCCAACCCCTTACCTTATTCTTAATTATGTCGTAGCCTTTATGGCTTTATAGCTTTAAAAGCTTTGATTTTTTTTTGAATATATATATATATATATATATATATATATATAATTAACGTTTAATAATAATGATATTATAATAATAGTAATGTATATATTATTATTGTTATAATAATATTTAGATAATAGTAATACTATAATAATAAAATAATTATGTTATCGTTGGCATTAACTAGCCCATACCTTACACTTTAAAATTTCTCTCTCTAATAGTATTTTAATAAGGGTCTAAAAAGGTAAGCAATTTTTTACTTGCTTAAATGTTGGCTTATATTGGGTTTAAATATATTTTTGCAATGACTCAACTATAAGTTTATATACTCTAGTAAGGCTAAGGCCTAATTAGTAACGAACAATTTCTTTTACTCCACTAGATTTAGGAATTTTAATCTAATTTATTGAACATATAAATGACAATTAAAATTTAAATTATTTCCATCTAAGCATACATAGTTTTATTTTCTTTCAACAATGCAAGGAAATGGACAAAATAGCCTATCTTTTCTTTTACATTCCTTTCAAGTAATAATTTTTTTTTTTACTATTTCTTGACTTTTCACAACATACAAAATTGCAAACATTCTCACAACCAAATTTTACAAGATTTCCAATAAGTTTTAAAATACGAACTACTAACTTTCCAATAATATCTATACACTTGTATAAGATAATGAGTTGACTAAGATATGAGCAAGTTGTTTCTTTCCTTTACAAAATACAATGCAATCTTGATCACTTAATAATCAATACAACATTTCTCACAAGGGTTAATACAATGTCTTCCTCTTAAAGTGGGGAGTAATATGAGAATGAAGGCTAAAATGAAATGTAAGTTGTCTTCAACATAGCTCTAAAGTCAAGTCTTTAAGAAAGCTCCATCTTCTCAACACCAACAAGAGAGATCCACCATACTTCATTGGGTCACAACAAAAAAAGTGGGGAGAGGCAACACTCACCACCCAACCAAGAATTCCAATGAGGAGAAGCCATCCTCCTCATTGGCCCCCAAGCCCTAACCACATTACAATGAAAAATGGATTCAACACATGGCAACAACAAGCTTCCACATCACAAACCAGGTATTTCACAACCAATCCAAATGCACATTCAACTCAAACTACAAACACAAGAAGGAGAAACAACAAAATATACAAGGATCCTAAATGAAGAGCCAAAGTAGCAAGAATCTATGGGGAGGCCGCTTATGCCTCCAAATGGGAAATGGGTGCCCACCTTAAAACCCCCAATACAAATCTCAAATCCCCTACATACTCTTATGCCTCCTACATACTCTTATGCCTCTCTAATATAAAAACAAGTAAGAAATGCAAGTATTCCTTGTCCAAGGTGGGGCACCCAACCCAAACTCCCTCCAAAACATGAAATAAATCTTATGCCTCCCTACATGAATTATCCCCATAGTCCCCTCCTACACAACACTTAGGCAATCTACCCAAGCACCCAAAAAGCATTCCAAACACTCAACAAAAACAAGCACACAAACACAAAATAAAGGAAAAAAATAAGACAAAGTAAAGCTCCTACCTTTCCATAGTAGAGTTTGTTTGAAGAGTCAAACTCCAAGCTCGTTCAAACCCAAGAAATCACCAAAAAACTCCCACCAAGACCACAAGCTCTCCAAAATCCTCAAACTCCAAGAAATGCAAGAGAAAAAAATAATGAGGTAACCCCCAAACAAGAAAAAGAACTTGAATAAATAGAAAAGGGAGAGAGGCGGTGAGGTGGCTTCATGAAGGATGCCACATCACTCATCCTCAACTCTGCCTCATAAGTAAAACTTCAAACTTCAAAGCACAATTAATACATGGGTGAAGAAATGACATTTTACTTACACACAATCTAAGCCCACACCTCTTAAGAACTAAAAGTAATTACATGTAAGAAGGTACAATAAAAACTTACAATTTATCTTCCCAAAACACATAATGGGGTATAATTTTGACCCCCCAACCCATAGGTAGGGTTTGCATTGAAATTTAAGAGGTGTGGGACAAGTTTACTTGTCCCACAAGCCTTCAAAATTAGCTGGCCAAATTCAAATTTCCATGAGGGGGTAGAGTGTACACCACTCAAGGTCACAAGCACTCAATCTTACAGCACAAATCCCAAGAGCCATCTAGTCTAATAAATGAAAAAAATTGGTCACATTTACAATTAGTTAATAACAAGATTAATTAACTTAATTAGGACACTAAAACCCATTAAGATAAAGGGTAAGAATACATCATTTTCTAAATAATTAGAACAAGGAAATTACATCACTAAAAATCACATACTACATTAAGTAAAGGAAACTAAACAAAATACAACACATAACCCCTTGGTCACAATTTCCCCCTAACAATACTTCAAACACACACAAAAACACATTTTTCCATGGTGACTCTTGTTGAATTCACATAGAATTCTAATGTGGTTGGTTTACAATCCCCCCCAATGTTTGTTGTGACATGTTTACCTGCAAAACACATAACATCTCCTTTAGCTTCGTGACCACATCAAAACATCCAAATTAAATATACAAAATAAATCCACAATCATCTATAGATGAATCAAAACATCATCTAGGAAAGTAATGATATCATTCACAATTTCTAACATCTCGATTTTACATTTCATCAATATCCATATGATTATAAGATTAGTTCAATTGTCTAGGTCTACTCAATATGACGAAATATCACATGTCTAAAATATATAATTATAACCATATCAACATCAATATAAAATGTCTCTAATAATCCACACGCATCATGTATGAATCAAAATGAACAATAGTCTAGTATCTCTAACATCTAACATCATGCTAAATCAAAAGCTACAATATATCCATAAGTATAGTCGATAGTATCGTAATCAATAATAAAAAAAGGTGTTGAAGGAAAGTGGGCACTACAATATTTATCATTACTAGTGGATATTTAAAGGGATTAAATAATTTGTGAGGTGTTTTTTTCTTTCATGAAAGAGGAGAAAAACTTGTTATTTTACGATTAAGTTCATAATATGGTTTTACCTTTTGATGTTCACTGGATCTCTAACCCATTTTGGCGGACATACTACTGATAATATTTATGTCTTATTTTTATAATGAGAACATGGTATCTTAGCTATGAGACATTTATTCTTCTAAGGAGGAGTATCAACCCATTTGGATTAGATTTGAGTATACTAATCCAACCTTAATCCAACAAAAATATAGAAAAATATTTAATAATAGTCAAATTAAAAATAATATTAAATAAATCAAGCTATCTCTAAGTGCTCATGGTAAAAACATTGTCCAAGCATTGGGGTTTCATATGTACAGTAGTTTTTAACTATATGGGAAATTATTATATAGCCCCTAAAAAAAGTAATTTAATCCCACTTTAAATGTTATGAGGCAAGTGAGGGTTAATTTTTACATGAATTATATGAAAATAAATGGAATTCAATGCGAAATTTTAAAGTTTCAATTACCATTTTTTGGTCTCCATTCATGTACTCTTATGGGTGGTCATTGATGAATACATATGATGAAATAAAGAACTAGTTAAAGTAAAAGGAATCCCTACGGTATTATGTTAAGCTTATTGAACCTGAATCATTGAAATTGGGTATTTGTATGTTTTTTGAACACTTAAAAGCTAAATTGATTTAGAAGTAATGGTATTAGGTTTAGAAAGGTTGGTGCTATAAAAAGAATTGTTTATGCTCAAAAATATTCTATAGATGATCATTTTGTCTTCTAAAGATATTATGCTAAACGTTGGGTTTCTAATTTTATTTGTGTTAGTTTTTGGATAACTTTAGTTTCTTTTTATTAAGGCATTGATCTATTTACTATGGATCATGTTTTCATCTCCTATCTAGACATGACTATTTGTAAAGCTTTTATTATTATGTAAATTGGTAAAGGAGTCACTGTCCATTTTTTACTTATAAAAACAATTAAATTTGGTTAATTTCAACTAAAATATCTTCAACATGAATACATCACTACGTGATTATTTCTTAGTATCAATCCAATATATTTTGAAAAATTAAAGAAAGAAATGGAATGTGATGGTGACAACAAGGGGTGGGATGTGATTTTGTGACCATGCAATTTTTTTTTCACACTAAATTATAAATTAATTTGACTGTCACAAGGTAAATTAAAACCTATGTTGAGTATGATACTAGTATGGGATCTGTTATCCCAAATTCGCCCCCTGGAAAATTTAGTCAAAATGAGCCCCACACTTAAAGAAACTATGGAGGAAACGATTCAGACCCGCGAGCTCACTTTCCAAAATGACAAACAAGGTTGCAGGCAAGATTGACTCAAGGAGTGCAGGGGAAAAATGAGGATGAACGACACAAGAGAAACCAAAGACCCAAAAGAGTCAGATTCGACCCTGCATATGAAGAAATTAAAGAAAATGGCTCTGTCGATCGAACCCATGCTTATAATCCAAGGAATAGATAGCAGGTGGGCTCTAAATGAAAATAAAAGTCAAGGAGAAGACAATGTCAAAGAAGCCATGGGCCCAAAGGAGAAGGAATGGTGAAATTTTGAAGTCTTCGGGCTCTGAAACAGTTTAGAACGAGCCAAAAAATAACTAAGTATGGAGGAGACAACGGACACTGCTAAGTGTCTAGACGGTGCATCTCCAAAGTTGAATCCAAAAGGGGAGACTTGAATAAGCACCAAGCCCCCACGTGTCCTAGGCCTAATGAGGGGCAGATTCAATAGCTAAAAGTCAAAAATAAGGACAAGGAGGCCCTAAAAAAAGACTAAGTATAAAAGTGCTAGCAGAAGGTGTCAAGTGTCAAAACAACAGACATTTGAAAGTAGGATCCTGGGCAGAGACTCAAACTTGCGCCAGCCCTCCACGTAGCCAATGGTCAACAAAGGTTAAAAAGGAGACCTGGCCCAAAACAACTAAATATAGAATGCAAGCGGAAAGTGACACGTATCTTAACGACGCTCCCTCAAGGGTAAAATCTTGAGCGGGGTTTTTGAATGAGCATGGGGCTTCCACGTGTCCCAGAGTCCAAAAAGAGACAAATTCAGGGGGTTCAATAGTCAAAGCAAGGGGAGGCCAGCTGAAGGAGCCAAATGTCAACATGACACCATCTCAAAGGTGCAGTCCAAAAGTAAGTCTCAAATGAGTGCTAGCTCGCCACGCGTCCTAGAGCCCGAAAAGGTGAGGGTGATCATTGAAAATTTGAAAGCCCATGGAGGTAAAATCCAAAGGTAAAGTCCAAGGGCAGTTTCTACACATGCGCAAATCCTCCACATGTCTTGGGTTAGACACAGTACCCCACACGTGGAAAAGACTCAGGAAGAATAGAAAGGGAACCCGAAGAGCTTGTGGATGTTGCCACGTGTCTCATGGGCACAATTTCAAAAGAAAAGGTGGGGGAAAAAACTCAAATGAGCACAGGGATGCCACGTGGCCCAGTACAGACATACTCATTTAAATATTGCACGCCTGCGACCCAAAAAATTCAAATGGCCATATCTTTTGATTGAGAACTCAGATTTGGGTGGGAGAAGACTTTTTGGAAATGGCTTGACACCCTTTATGTCGTGGAAAAATAAAATATAATTTTTATAGGTAGGTGAAAATGGGAAAATTTCTTCCAGGGCATTAATACAGGATTTGATTTCTTCAACTACCAGATCTGATTTGATTTGATCCACCGTTCTTCCTTCTTCAACACATCGAGCAGACACAGGGAACCATAATCAACAAATTTGGGGTGAATTTAAAAGGGGCATTAATTGATGGCAGTTGTGCCTTCAAGGTAGGATTCAATACGTATCTGGTGGTGGTTGAAGCAGGATTAATATTTTCCCTCCTTTCTTTCTTATTCTCTCTATATATGGTAACACTTCTCATTGGAGAAGGAGAGACATTATAGGTGTAGGGAAACTTTGTCAAAGTCATTTCCTGACTCCATTTTTGAGTTGAAAACCTTCTCCTATGCCTAACAATCGTATTTGTGCCTCTTAGCAGAAATGTAATGGTCTTTGCACCCATATAGAGCAATAAAATGTGTTTTTGTGGTGTTTCTTCAATCCTTTGCATTGTTTTTGTTGTCTCCATGTGCCTCTCCTTTTCAAATCTATTTTACGTGCATGTATTTCACATCTTCAGGTGTAGGGCATCGTGTTTCATGGAGTTTTGATCATGGATTAGGATCTAGGTTTGTGTCACTTCTGACTAACCTTTCCATCTTCCTTTCTCCCCTATTTCATCCTCCCTCAACAAAGCATCTCACCCCTTTCCTTCTCTGGTGTATCACCACTTTAGTGTAGGCTTTATTTCAGTCTCTCTTTCTCTCTAGTCCCTTGGAATGGTTAGATTAGGATTAGTTAGACTCTGTTTGCACTAGAGTAGCTTGTGGCAGGTAGATTAGGAGGCAAGAACTAACTTTCTCTAGAGGGCCATCTCAGGTTTGCAAGTCCCACAACTTGAGAGATGGTCCCATGTTGTGCAATCACACCGAATGTCCCACTTCACACCCGGGCCATTTAGTGCTGTTGTGATTCGACAATAATAGTTTTTTCATGCCCAGTAGGACAGGTTTGAAGCACCTTACCACTTCATCTTAGCAGGTTGGTGTGTTCATGTTAGGATTAAGCCTTTTGAGGCACATATACAAAGCACATCTGGTGACTCCATCTGGTCAATAACCCATTCTCTACATTACAGACCTTTTCCATGCATTTCCACTCATTTTCATCCATTTTCTTCTTCTATCACTTTCATTTTCTCCCATTCCATGAAGTTGTGCAATCATGACTTCATTCCCTTCATGGAACTCACACTTACAGCAACAATGCAGTCCATCTCCAAAGCATTTCCCAACTCCTCCAGATCAAAATTATTATCAGATCCAAAATAATCATGCTTACCCGTAGGAGCAGGGTCAAAACCATTTTGGCCATGAAGCTTATCAAGAACAAGGGGGCGCATATAATGGTGGCAGCTACATAGAAAATTCTAGTTTTTTGGAGAAGATTCAAAAAATGGAGGCTGGCATGGTTTAGTCAAGGGGCATACCAAAAATGAAGGCATTCAAGATTGGTTGCATGGCACCTTGTCCATGGGAAGGCCCTTTTCCAAGACATTACAGCCCTTAGGAGAAGCTTGGATTCATGGTTGAAGTGCTACCTCAACTAACATGGTGGATCGAGGAAATTGAGGCTTATGAGAAAAGTATGAGACAACCTTGTCAATGGGTAAGTCCACCATCTCTTAGATATTCATTTTCTCTTCCTCAATCTTTATCATTTCAGCATGATCAAGAGTCAAGCCTCTCGGTTGCTTCCCCAAGTGTTGGTTTCTCTTCTCCATCTCCTGATCTTACACCCCATTTCAATTCTTCTCCCCTTTTCTTTCCCAAGAAGTCATTCCCTCCAAAAGAACAAGAAGTTCCACCTCCCTCCCCACCACAAAAAAATTCAAAGATGGTTGAACCCCAACCTGTCACTCCCATTGCTTTCCCAAGTCCATGTTGGGAAGATATTGAAGAATATAGTCAAGGAAAACATCAAGAAGAGGATCCCAATAGAGAATAAATAATAGACAATCTGAAGATTTGGGCTGCCAAATTTGGGTTTACAAAGATCCCCTTGATGGTCAAGCCAATAGAGGAAGTCAGGGTTGAAGAACCAGTGGTGGCTGAGGCTGAGTTTGTAGCAGAAGAAGAACAAAAATAGAAGGAACAAGATCAAAAACCTGTGTTCTTTGAATATAATGTCCTTAATGGAACTTTATCTGAAGAGGATGTTGATCTAATCCAAGTTGGACAACCTGTCATGGAGGAAGAACAATCAGCTCCAACTCCCATTGGAGAGGATCAGACGGGAGAGATCAAATCAGAGTTGAAACCACTCAATGAAGAAAGTATCATTGAAGATTTTTTTCTTTCATTCCAAGGACCTGATTTGATTCATGAACCCATGATGGAGGAGGACCATATAGTTCCAGAGGCTCCAAGCAAGGAGCAGGCAATAGAAGAACCTTCAGTTCTTCCTCCCACTTTATCCCTTTCAAGATTTGATGTTGAAGAAGAGTTTGAGCTTTCAAACTTTATGTTTGAGTAAGAGGGAAACCATGGTGATCTAGTTGCAGATCAGGAAGACACCATGGAGGAGGTTGAGCATATGTAAAAGGACAACAAGGAGATAGATTCCCTGTTAGACTTGGAGGATTGCTTTGATGGAGAAGAGCCTGAGGAGATTACATCATATACTCCTCTATCATTCACCTTTCAAGAACATGAGCCTACTGCCATGGGGGAGAGCATTCAAGGAAAGAATCATGTGTCTCATAATGGCCCTCTAGAACTAAAGTTGGAAGATATGAGTCTTCCATGTTCTTCACAAGAAAAGGATGGGAAAGAGGAAGAGGATGCCACCATTTCCCTCTCATCATCCATCCAAGAAGGTCCTAAAAAAGACTCCATTTTTTTAGTTGAAATTCAGAGCAAGGGGCACATCCAAAGGATCAGACCATGCCCAATCAAGTACATGGTTTCATTAGAGCCAGGAGAGAAACCAAAACTAGTCATACCTACCTCAGGGCATGAAGAATAGAATCAAAGTACCAAGGGTCACCATCAATACCTCTAGGAATCTAATACAAGTCAAATCAAGGAGGTATTTTCCATTAATGTGTAGATCAAGAATTTCGCGCTTGTTACCTATCCAAGTTAATGCACCAAACTAAACACAAAAACCCTGAAAAACTCCAATGAAATTGATACCTGATGAAGATGTAGCCGGATGAGGCAGCCGATGTAGATAAGACGGGCGCACACGAGCAATTCGCACAATAGATCCGTGTATCCTGCAAAACACCGATGCTTGACAGAAAAAGACCACGTTAAAAGATATTTAGGTGGACTGCCCGAGAAGCGGGTCCGGGAAGCGATAAGCTTCCTCGGCGGATGTCAGTCCACGTTTTCAATTAAGAAAAGAAGCATGCATGATAAAAGATGTAAATAAAAGCTAGATTTTCTGATTGCAGTAATAAGACAGAATCTAAACAGCAGACAGAAAGTACAGAAAACAGGGAACTAGGAAATAATGCTGAATTTGTGTTACCTGTATCCTTTTACCTGTCTGCAGGGAAATCGGCGTCGACTGGGTAGAATCGGCGTCGACTGATGTGGTCGGCGTCGATTGAGACGAATCGGCATCGACTGGGTTAGATCGGCGTCGACTAAAGACAGATCGATCAATCAGGGACTGTGCGATAAGATTCGGGAATTAGAAGATGAATGTGGTCTGCTGGATGTGCCGAAGTTGGCGAGACACTGGAACAGAGTCACCAGATGATAGATGGTGGTGTGCGATGCTGATGTGACAGGGACAGAGTAACGGTGCTCCTCTCAGGGATTGATTCGGACAGGATCTGCCCTAATTTGATACAATTGATGCTAAGAAGATCTCTCTTTCTCACAACCTGTATCTCTCTCGCTCTCTGTTCGTGCGTAAGTGCTTCCTTTTTTCGTCTGTTCACTTTTTCGCTCGTTCGTGGTCTCTTTTTCGGTCCCTAGAACTGAGTTCTGGACTTGCTTTTATAATCGGCGCCGCTCCTAGAAAATCGGCGCCGACCATATGGGTCGGCGCCGATCGCGGAATAGACTCCCGAGATGGCCAAAATGAGCGATTTCAAGAAAGATAAGATTTATCCCGAATACGGGAAATATCCCGCTTAGGGAAGAGGAAAAATAGATGTGATACATAGATAGAATAAATTTGGGGTGGATAAGTGATTAAGATGCATGGGAAGAAGCGTAATCAAATATTTAATATTTAATCACTCATGGGTAAGATGTGATGGGGTGAATTAAATTTGGAATAAGTGATTAAATCACAAATTGGATAATATCCCAAGGGGATAGTTGGTGACGTAAAACGTGCCCCAGGTTACCTAAGCAAGTAAATGAATGAGAGGGACACTAAATTGAGTAACCAATTTTAAGTGTCTACATTTTGCCCCTTTTTGTCAAGTAACTTGCGATAAGCAAGGTTATGAGACAAAAACAAAGGGATGGAAGAAGGGAAGAATTTGTGATGATGTGATCCCCCTCAAACTAGGGATGGGATGGATGATAGAACAGACGATCCCAAGTTTGAAAAAGGTAGATGAAAAATGCAGGATGCCCCAGTCGGATGCCTGGAGTAGATCTGATCATTGATGACGCATAAAAATAAATAAAAGGCAGCAACCTAAGGAACTCACATTGGTAGGGCAAACTAGCCGGTCTCCTCATGAGACGACGTTAGTGCCTACAGACCCATGAGTGTAAGGAGAACTGCAAAATAGTCAGCATCTAAAGAGAGACACATTGGTAGGGACAACTAGATGGTCTGCAAAGCAGACGACGTTAGTGCCTACAGACCCGTTTAACTCTAAGCTGCCAAAAAGTACGAGTGTCCCACGCAAAGGGAACAAAGCCGAAATAGACAATGATATCAAAAAGATGCGCCGAAAGACAAAATTCAGCACACAACAATGATCAGATAGATAAGTAAGCCAAGCATCAACACTATGGCAAACAGATATAGAAAATCGGCGGCGACCAAACTAATCGGCGACGACTAAAACAAACGGCGTCGACCCAAAAAATCGGCGCCGACCAATCCAGGCACATATAAATATGCGAACGGAAAACGTAAACGATTTATTTTCAACGTGACGATTGATTCAGAGAAAGCCAGATTTTTGATTTGAGCATCATGGAAGCCTCTGGGAGCGGTCAGAAGCGCAGGAGGACACGACCTGGGGTAAGTGGTCATTCTTGAACCCATTGTTCTTAATTTATTTTTTTTTGTTTGATTTTTTTTGCATGGGAGGCCAGGGTCCGGTTCATGTCCGTACAGGCAGTCGGCGCCGATTGGTGTAATCGGCGTCGATTGGTGTTGGATCGGCGTCGATTGGTATTAATCGGCGCTGACTAAAATGAACGACGCCGATTTTACCAAATCGACGCCGATTGATAGATGTTCATTTTTTTTTTTACTGTCTTGGAGGATGTGATTTGGGGAAATAAGAGACTAATTATGTTTTTGATGTCGTGGATGCAGGCACGAGAGGCTCTTCATATGAGGGACGCCATTCCTGAGTTATTGGAGACTATTCTCCCTGATGTGACAGATGCAGACTGGCAGCATTTAGAGCTAGCCGGGGCTCGGGGGTTTCTGGTATTATAGACGAGTGCCACGAGATGTGGAGCTCATGCGGGCATTAGTGCGACGGTGGGACAGCCACACGTGCACTTTTTGGTTCAGGACGGGTGAGATGACTATCACCCATGAGGATATATTCAGGATCCTGAGATTGTCGATCGCTGGGGACCCGATTGAGATCACACCCCGGGAGCAGTAGCAGAGGGCCCTAGGTCGGTTATACAGAGATAGGGCAGATGACTCGGAGATAGTGTCCGGGGCAGTGAGGATAGCCTCACAGTACAGGCAGGATAGCCCTCGGAGTAGACGGATAGTGCTTGATTCAGATGGCGATATCTTACTTTGCCCTGCCAGATTCAGGAGGTGGGAGATTCCCATTGTTACTGTTAGACTGTGTCTGCGACATCTTGCAGTACAGACAGGTTTTTGCCTTCGCCGATGCCCTGATAGCTCAGATATATCATGAGCTATGGATGTACACCACTGGTCGGAGGACAGGGATTGACGTCAGTTTTGTGCTCCATTGCTGGGCATATGAGCACATAGCGGTGATCAGGCCATCCGGGCTTCCTTGGATGCCAGCAGCAGTGGGAGGCATTGATTATGGATTTCGGAGATGGCGGGCCGACATGGCCGCAGGGGATACAGGTAGATCAGCCGAGTGGTACTCTGAGCGTTTCAGGACGCTGACACCAGATCAGGTTATCTGGAGGCCGTATCGGGCATTTCCGACATGGGCTGGTTAGGATGCCCACTTAGTAGCACTGAGACGGAGCCGGGTGGTCAGGGGCCATAGGCCGGATATGTGGGAGCGAGTCCCATTCATGCGGATACTGAGACAGTTCGGCCTAGTACAGACAGTGCCGACCACCTACACGCCATATAGGCGGGATAGCAGAGAGACGGATTTACCGATTTTGATCCCGCAGACCCAGGCAGACCCACTGAGAGAGGCCCCACCCTCCGCAGACAGTGATGATGACGCAGGGGTGGATGAGGGCTACGCAGCATGGTACGACACAGAGCTTCCACGACATCTCCCGCCATCTATAGATGCTGACGAGGAGGACATAGCTGCTATGCTGGACAGACTGGAGGTAGAGCATGCCACCCTTACACAGACACATCAGGTAGCTCTGGAGGAGATCAGGGCCTTGACAGAGGAGAGGGATGCCCTGATTGTGGAGAGAGACACCGCTCGCCAGGAGCGAGATATAGCGATCCAGCAGAGGGATCGCTACCTTCGGCATAGGGAGGCCCTCAGGGCCAAATATGGAGAGACCGGTGCCACATCAGAGTCTGGTACACAGGGCACGACCCTAGGAGGGGCACCACCAGTAGCGCCAGCAGCCCCAGCAGCACCAGCAGCATCGTTACGAGCACCGGGTACTGTGAGCCTGAGCACATACCAGTCTCTCCTCGCTGAGGTGAGATACTATGAGGATGCCCTAGCGCAGCATGCCCCAGACGTGCCTCGGTACGGGGCGAGGAGGAGAGCAGCGACGGCTACAGCGAGCGGAGCCTCAGGTGGAGGGAGTATTGGGAGAGATCGAGGTGGGCCGAGACCTCCAGCAGCAGGTGCATCGAGCTCGATAGGCGGCGGCCAGGAGAGACAGCCAGGTGCAGAGGAGGGTGGAGGGGATAGTGTCCTCCACGCTTCAGATTTTACTATATAGAGATTTGATAGATTTTGTATCTGTATAGTGATGTAGCCTCGATTGGAAGGCATTGTATAGATGGCTTGATTGAAAGCCACCCATTTTTGTACAGACACACATGTATATATAGATTGATCATGTTATTTGTCATATGATTGTACTCATGCTTTTAATTTTGATATACATGGATAGATGGATATAGATATAGACTGATAGAGTATAAAATAGATGTGATTGGATAGATATAGACTGATAGATGATAGAAATAGATGTGATTAGATAGATTGATATGTGGATATAATTTTGATAGATGGATGTGATGTAACTTGGATGTACATGTGTTTAAATGTTTTGATGGATAGATTTAGATGGATGTGTTTGATGTATGGATTAGATATAGATAGATGTAATGTACCTTGGATGTACACTTTGATGGATAGATTTAGATATAGATAGATGCAATGTACCTTGGATGTACATTTTAATGGATAGATAGATGGATGCGTTTGATATATGGATGTAATTTTAATGAGAAATGAATACAGATAGATGTTTTGATAGATAAGATGAATTTTGATAAAAGATGAATTTTGATTGAATTTAACATGTGAAATGTCAATTTAACTAGATGCAAGACAGAGAAATGGGGAATACTCCTTGCAAGAGCCAAAGATGTAAATGGAAACAACCGTGACTTAGAAGAGAAGATACTCCGATAAGAAGGAGAAAAAAAATGATAAGTCGGACTTCCAACCGACCATAGATAAGATCCAGATAGGAAATCGAAAGACCAAGCATACAAGGCCCTATATAAGATTAAAATAAACCTGACACTAACTAGTCGCAAACCAGATCTAGGATAGAAACGGGAAGAAAAGTAAGTATCTTGTCGGAATTTACAAGGGACAGAATACATGTCCATAGTAGGAAAATAGGATTCTCCATATGATTGACAAAAGGTCCTAAATCTCAGCTTCATGATTTTGGCAGAAAAGCAAACTGATCAATGCGGGAAGTTTGCTTGATATGGAAAGACTGATCGATGCGGGAAGTCTTTCAGTGATGCTAAAAAGTGTATAAACTGACTGGAAGGCTGATTAATTACAAGAAGCCTTGAATATTTCTTTGAGAAACAGCCGTCCTTCAAGGGAGCGGTCTGTATTTTGAATTTTAATGATAGCCATCCTTCGAGGGTATGGTCTATATTTTTAGAATTTTTGATAATAGCCATCCTTTAAGGGCATGGTCTATTTTCTTTTTGATTCACTTGATAATGTATGGATAGCTGTCCTTCAAGGGATCAGTCTATCTTTTGGATAACATCTTTTTTTTTTTTTTTTTGAAATCTTTTTGAAAGAAGCTGAGTTTAGACCTAGATAGATTAGACGGAGGGGAAGAGAACAAAGAAGAACATGCACTCATGCCCCGAGTAGATCCAATTAAGATAAGTACTTGGGACAGATGAAGTGGTGATCAAGGTATTCCTACCATGAGGAGGAACATATCCAAAAGAAACGTGCAATGAGTAGAGCCGCGATACTCATATTTAAGGTAAAAGAGGCAATAGGCGGAGAACCACACAATTTCGAATCACCACGAAAGTAGATGACTGGTTATTAGGACGGATGAAAGATCTGTGTTGCGACTAGATTTGTGTAAGATAGATTTTAACAGTAGAAGGGTCGTAAATGCAAAGCATTAAGAGGTTCCGCTTCAGGTATACCATCCATGGAAGATAAACGATAAGCCCCAGACCCATATTTATGAGTGATAATATACGGGCCCATCCAGTTGGGAGCAAACTTACCCCGCTGACTTCTTTCGAGTGTAGTGACATTTTGATTTTCCTTAAGAACAAGGTCACCAATTTTGAAGTCACGGTGCTGCAAGTGCTTGTTATAAGCACGCTTGACACGTTCAAGATAGACCTGATGATGCTCAAGAGCGTTGAGACGCCGCTCATCTAATAATTCAAGTTGTGCTAGACGATTTTGACGATAATCCTCATCGGAGACGAATTCTCTAAGAGAAACACGAAGAGATGGGATTTGGACTTCCAAAGGAAGGACAGCCTCAGACCCATAGACGAGAGAGAAAGGAGTAGCACCAGTAGGAGTACGAATGCTAGTCCGATAAGCCCAGAGAGCAAAAGGGATATGTAAATGCCAATCCCTGCCAGCTCGACTAGTTACCTTTACGAGGATATTACGTAAAGTTTTATTGGAAGCTTCGGCCTGACCATTAGCTTGAGGATAGTATGGAGAAGAAAAACTGAGTTTGATATTGAAAGCGTTGCAGAGATTCTGTAAATCAGCGTTCTTGAAATACTTACCATTGTCTGTGACTAGCTTGTGTGGAATGCCAAAGCGACAAATGATGTGTTGATAAACGAAATCGACTATGGGTTTAGGCTTTGTTGAAGAAAGAGGGATAGCTTCTACCCACTTAGTAAAGTACTCAGTGGCAGTAATGATAGAATGATGACGCTGTGAAGAACGGGGATTGATGAGACCAATAAGATCAAGACCCCACTGTGAAAAAGGCCACAAAATCCGCCGCAGGTTACAAAGCTTGACTAGGGATGTTGTGTGAGATTGGAATGTTGCTGACACCTGACGCATTTCTTAGTATATTCACAACAATCTTGATTAAGAGAAGGCCAATAATATCCCAAACGTAAAATGCGCTTGGCTACAGCTAAGCCACTAAAATTTCCACCACAGATACCATCATGGACCTCCTGAATAGCTTTAGATGATTCATGGGTTTTGAGGCATCGAAGCAAAATACCATCAAATCCGTGTTTGTAAAGAAGGCCACCTAGAATAGAATAGCGATTGGCGTGTTGGAAAAAAGACCTTCTACCATTGGAAGTTAGATCTAGAGGAAGTATCGAATGAGATAGATAATCAACTATCTATTGATACCACTCATCCTGAGTATGGGTTTGTGACAACATTGATTGAAGTTAGTTGCCCAAGATAAGATGGTTGATCTAATCGTTGCATAGCAACATAAAGACGCGAGTCTTCTGTAAAAGGCGGGATAAGTGAGGCTAATGAGGCCATGGTATCCGCGAATCGATTTGCAATGCAAGGAATGGTTTGGATGGTGAACTTATCAAATATTGGAGTTGATCAAGAACGATGTCACGATATTTTTGAAGGATATCATTCTTGCATTGATAGACACCCATGACTTGATTAACGATGAGTTCAGAATCACCGAAGATGTCAATATGATGAGCGCCGAGATTAATGGCATTTTGAAGACCTAAGACAAGAGCTTCGTACTCAGCCACATTATTGGTGCACTCAAAGTTTAATTTGTGTGCAACTGGGATAGGCGTACCCCAAGGAGGAATCATCACGAAACCCGCACCTCCCCCTTGCTGGCATTTGGATCCATCAAAGAAGAGCTTTACTTTAAATGGAGATAGACCAAAATCAATTTGTTGGATATATTCATCGAGGAATTGAGCAAGGGGGTCTTGAGTGTCCGGAAGAGGAGCATCAGCTAATTGATCTGCAATAACCTGACCCTTAATATCCTTTTGCGAGATAAACTCGAGGTCAAATTCTGTCATGAGCATAAGCCAACGAGTGATACGATCATTGTGATAAGGCTTTGCATGAATTGTCTTGAGAGGATTGACACTTGTGACAATGTAAGTTTTATGATTAAGGAGATAATGACGAAGCTTAGAAGTTGCGAAGAAGAGAGCACAACATAGTTTTTCAGCTTCAGAGTAACGTGTCTCATACTCATGGAGGGTACGACTGATGTAATAGACAGCTTGTTCTTTACCACAAGTGTCCCGATGTGAGATCATGGCTCCCAGAGCATGGTTAGTCACAGAGATATAAAGATAGAAAGGATCCCCCTCGCGTGGAGGTGTAAGCATGGGTGGAGAAAGAAGATAAGCTTTGAGATCATCAAAGGCCTTTTGGCAATGCTCATCCCATTCAAAATGAACATTCTTACGGAGGAGATGGTGAAAAGGTTGACAACGGTCCGACAATTGGGAGATAAAACGACGCACTGACTGAAGACGTCCTTGGAGACTGCGGAGTTGCTTCAAGTTAGATGGGGGAGGCATCTCAAGGATGGATTTTATTTTTGCAGGGTCGACTTCAATACCCCTGATGGAAATGATAAAACCTAAAAGTTTACCAGTGAGAACGCCAAACATGCACTTAGCTGGATTTAGACGAAGAAAGAAGCGGATAAGCCTCTCAAAGAGAGGTGCAAGGATGAAAAGATGATCCTGACGACGTTTGGACTTGCCGAGGAGATCGTCAACATAATCTTCCATAGTTTTGTGCAAGAGATCATGGAAGATGTAGGTCATTGCTCGTTGATAGGTTGCTCCTGCGTTCTTAAGACCAAAAGGCATGACACGATAGCAAAAGGTCCCCAATGAGTTATGAAGGAAGTCTTATGTTGGTCTTCTGGTGCGATGAGGATTTGATTATAACCCGAGAACCATCCATAAGAGAAGCATCTCATGACTCGCAGTTAAATCTACGAGTTGGGTCGATATTAGGTAGAGGAAAATCATCCTTTGGACAAGCAAGATTAAGATCCCGGAAGTCGGTACAAATTTGAATTTTTCCCAGTAGCCTTAGTTACTGGTACAAATTGGCAACCCATTGATGGAATGTAAATCGAGAGGGTTGGTGACCCACGCAGTTAGCCCGACGGACGCACACAACAGGAGGGAGCAAAAGCGCTTTCAGGTTTTGTAATTCTTCTTTAACACGGATTAGGGCTAGCTCACGAGGGTGCAAATGTTTACGTTAAGTTTGTGGTGCTTAGTGGAACCTGGGTGAATGGGAAAAGAGGTAATGGGACGATATTGTGGACTCACAATATTAGTGGATCTGTATTCCTGCATAGCCCCTATAGACCAAGCAATAAGGGCTGATCGTATTGTTTGGGAAAAGAAAAGTGGTTTTGGGGTTTTAAAATGGTAAAATGCCCCTTTAAAATTCCTGTGGATATAAGGGATTTGGTTTGCACTTAATTGTTATGGCTTTGGGGGGGGGTTGTGTAGTGCCCCAGGATTCAGAAAGTCCGCTAATAAGGTTGGACGGCCTCACTTGAGAAAAGGAGTAAGAAGTATAACTTCGTAGTTTGTCTCACCCAAGGAATAGTTTTGGGAGATTGAATCCTCTGCCCCCAGATAGGTGAGGACAGAATCATCACATCCGCACAGTGGATAGTGTTGATAGTAGGAGAGTCGTCTCCAACTATTTTCAGGGAAGATTAAGGGTAATAGAAGTGGACCGATTGTAATCTCATAGGCTAACGGCCCTAAGGAAATGGTATTGATCAAAAAAAAAAAAAAAAAGTTAGGTGGGATGGAAATGTCATCGTTCACATCAAGTGATGCTTCTGACTTAGTGGGGGAAGATGGTTCTTCAGTAGGAAGAGGCTCATCGAGAATAGTGACGGTGGCTTTTTGAAAGGGGTTTAAATCCTAAACCAAATTTCTAATGTGGCATGAGAGTAGGAATGGATTGAGGTCATGTATACCTTGTTCATATTTTCCCAGGCCCACAAACCTTTCCAACTGCGCAATACGATATAGAAAGTTTCGAGTGCCAAAACCGTTAAGGGATTCTTGTAGATAAATCAATACCGGCTGTTGAGTTAAATCTGGGGTTTTGGTCCTAAGGAGGACTTTATGTCCCACGCTTGGGTGGCATGATAGTCTGAGGCGTAGATCGAGAGACAGACCGTTGGGAATGAAATTTGAAAATTAGTCTTCCCGTTAGACATTAAGGCAAGGACCAATGGTGAAAGATTGGACGAAGGAGGAGACCTGGTTGAATATTGTCAGTTGTTGTTGTCGGGGTGGTTACAATATTCAGTAGCGTTGAAAGATTTGGGTTCTATCCCACAAAAGAAGAAGTTAGATGTGAGGGAACGTGTTCGTCCTAGTGAGAAACGCGCAATGTCTCTTCTAGATTTTTGTTATATATACCCCGAGTGGTAGTGTTGGTTGCATGGGATGGCGAAGAAAAGAAAGTTGATATTGGGCGGCGGCAGCAGTGGAGGGATGGAGACATGCATTTCTGTGTTAAGGGGCAGATCTGAGGTACAACGATCGCATGTCGCCGGGGAGTGGATATGTGAAATAGGAATCGGCGGATGAGTTTATAGTGTATTTTATTTCTCCGGCTCAGTATTGGGATGTGTGGGTGGAAGGCATGCGGGAGATGGAGGCCAGTGGAATCGGCGTAACCATAAATGCATTGCAAGTGGGGGGCGGGAAGCACAAGGAGTGTGGGTACGCTGGAGGGGATCGGGTTAGTGATATAGTAGGAAAATTTTACTTACGAACGACATTGTAGTTTAAGAGTTCATGAAGCGCGAAGTTTTCGTAGTGTTACCCGGTACGTGCGAAGTGGGGTAAAGACAACAAACAGTTTCCATTACACAGAACTGATAGCTGATCGCTGAAATGAATCGAAAAGGAGGTTGCCACAAGTTTCTTCGGCTCTGGAGTGACCACTTTTATCTTCTTGTTGGTAAATTAAGTGTGTATCAAACGTGTGCGGGAGATGACGTTGGAGTGAGCTCCCTTATCGATCATAACCCGTTTTAGGTATCGTGTAGTGGTATGTAGATTTGGACTGTGAGTAAAGAGGGGAAGCTCCAAATACCTAGGAAAGAAAAGAGAAAAAAAGGACCAACGGAAATTCGATAATCGTCAAAATTGGAAATTGGTGGGTGTGGGAGGGGAGTCTATTGGCGAGTGAATCCAACAATTCACTACGAGCGCGGCAAGAAAATCGATTAAAGAGCCAAGTCAGAGAAAAGGATTGCATGGTATGTTATTGTGGAGAGAGGATTGAGATGAGGTCACAAAGAAGAACATTTGACCGGAAGAGCCTGGGATTTGAGGTTTATTAACACTTCTCTCTCAACTAGTAAAACTGGGAAATGGAGGCCGGAGGTGCAGCCAAGTTTTAAACTCGACAAATAGAACGACCCCCCCGGGTCGTTGAGGGATGGATGGGAAGGAGAAGAATACACCTTCGAGGGGCGTGCAGAGGATGTGAGATAAAATGACAAATACGCAGGTGGTGGTCGAGGATGCTGAAGATGAATTGATGGAGGTTTATGAAGATGAAAAGTATTGGGTTATACATAGGTTGGGTTTGTCTTAGTGGCGGATATGGTATTGTGTAATTTGGGGAGAGGGGCGGTCTGGCAAGACTCAGTGGGGGATCCTTAGTTTGATGGTGGAAATGGGGAGGAGCCAGACGGACACGAATATTTCTGGAGTATGTTCGGGGGGATGTTGGTGAGGCCTCAGATGGGGAGTAAGATGATCAGGATAGGGGATGTTACAAACACAGTACCTGTCCACGCTCGCTCTTTCCACGTAAATTAGCACATAGAGGGGGGTCACTGTTTCTTCCAGAAGGGTCTTGACAACGGCATTGGAAGAGCTTACATCCCTCGGTTAATGACCGCGGTGGTACGGTGGTAAGCACACATCATGATTCGAGTTATAATAGGTAGGTTTTAACTCTCGCTTAGGGTTATACTTGGTTTAAATCGAGTGAAGGGTATTTTTATGGTTCCCCCCCCAAGGGTTACTGGATGCACAGAAAAAGATTTGTCTATACGTTGATTGAAGCGAGTTTCGGGGGAGTATGCAATCGGGCGCGTGTGTTAGACGAATAATGAGGAGATGTTGCTTGGAGACTTGGAAAGATTTTGCTGGATGTTGTGGGTTGTTCCACTATTACAATTTTTGATATATACCGAACGTGGCGCGAGGGGGGAAGGAGAGGGTGGGATTGTGTTAAAAAAGAAACTATGGCTAATGTTAGGTTTAACAGTACTCTTTTAAGGGAGCCATCTTATTTGTTGTGGAGCGATTGTTGGGAGGAGCAGTCCGGTTGTGGGGGGGTAGATTGGGGGAGTGGATAGTAGGTGGGGATGGAGTAAAAGTAAAGGGTGAGGGGGGGAGGGCACGGGAGGAGATTGACTTTGGATGGTAGGCGGAAGCCCTGAACTAAGAAGTGAGATGGTTTGGAAGAGTGAGGGGGAGGGGTGGGATAATGTGAAGTATGGAGGAGAAATTTTGCGGGTCTTTGGAGACAAAGGGAGTATGCTGGTCAGAATTTATGAATGATTGAGAGTAGGAGGGTCGGGGTTATGTGTTTGTGATTTTTTTGTGTTTTAGAGAAGAAGAAAGAGCTCGACAAAGTAGGCTGAAGGGAAAATCAGGAGGAAAAAGGAACATAGGGGATGCACCTTGGTTTTCTGGTCATGAAGATGAAGTGATGATGGCCTGTGGAGGGGATTTAGACGATGGGGTAGATCGCAGCAAAGTTTTGGGGGGGTTTGCTGGCGCGTCGGGCCCTCCGGTGACGTATATCTTTTAGCGGGCACGTTCTTTTTATGCCCTTGTATGTTTGCGTTGCGTCCTGGTGTTTTGTAGTTAAGAAGATTGATGGGGGGGTTTTGGTAAGTTGTGTTTGTACGAAGAAGACGCTTTTTCTAAGGAGGGGGGATAAATCCAATCGTTTATGAGGCGTAGAGAGAGATTTTGTGGAGAGCACCAGAGTCTTGATGGTCTAAAATATGGGCTTTCCTTTTTCAGGGATGGTGACAACTTCACGGCAACATCATAAGGTGTTGTAATCTTTTCGGGGAAGCAGGTGGGGAGGTACTGATGATGTACGTTAGATTTTGGTTGGTCTCGGTTTAGGTTCAGGAAACGAGTGTATAGTGTTGGTGCTACTTCTTTTGATTTTTCTTTAATAGGCAAAGTAACATTAGTGATGGAAGAAGGGGGTGATGAAGAAGCAGTTCCTTGCGAAGGGACTACTTCTGATGCAGTAATCATGGGTGAAACTACTGTAGGAAAAGAGATAGGAAGGGTCGCAAGATGCGGGAAGGTGGAGATGCTTCACGGTCGATGGGGGGAGAGTCAGGCACAAATTGGGAGGATACGTTCACCAAGGCATAGTTGCAGCGAGGGGGAGAAAATGGGAAGCAACAGAAGAAAAGCACCAAACAGCAAGTACGACGTGTGTCTGTAGTGCACAATCGAAAGGGATTGTAATTGCCCGAGAATTGAAAAAGAAATGTTGAATGTGTTGAGACAGATTGAAGGATGACCGTCTCGGGTATGGAGGATCACGGTCGACAAAGGAGAGGAGAGAGATGATTCCGGGCTTACTTTAGTAATGGCGGAATATTAAAGATGGGAATTGAAGAGGTGAAGGTGGCAATTCCACTGGAGTGATTGCACGACAAGTGGAAGGCGGTTTTCTGATTGATTGATGTGTTTTGCAGATGGCTGGGTTTCAGACGACGATTATTCAGTAGAGTAGAGATGAAAGTGAATAGGGGTGAGGACGCTGTTTGGTTTCTTTCTCAGGAGACTCTGAATGTTATGGTTCGGGGCATGAATTGGGAAAAGGTTGTTAAAACATCGGAGTGCTTGATTTGGGGGAGCATTTGGGTTATCCAGAATGAGCTCGCCTTTATCAATGAATTTTGTTGGACAAGATTTTTGAAAATCTAACAGCTTCGATGTCATGACCTTTGGTTCTATGATAAGGACAGAAATCATTTTCCCTATACCAGATGGGCGGTTCTCGGCTTTCATCAACCTCCCTAATGGGGGGGGGAAGTTCGATCATGCGAACTTCAACATTTTTTCTCAAGATAGAGGCATATGATTCCCCCAATGGAGTGAAGGATCGAGATGATGAAGTCCCCTTTCAAGAAGATGACGGGTCTCTTCGTGGTGTTTGATTAGAAGTATTGTCGGCTCGTGATGCTTGTTAATACGATAGCGTTGGTGGATCCTTGATTTTTGTCTTTTAGAAGGGGAAAGAATTTGTGTTTTTTGTATACCCGAGAAAAAGCTGGTTTTAGATTTTAAGAGCGCGATAGTTTATATGTTTAGCTGTCCCTTGCTCAAGTGGCGCGAGATTCAAGGTTTGCCGTCATGCATCGTGAAGGCTTCTTATAAGGTGTATGAAAATTTTGCGGATCTCTTAATAGTAGAAGAAATGTGATAAGCACAAGATAGAGTTAAGTAGAGGACGAACCTCGATTTTGTTTGGATTGAGGAAGGGAGCCGAATAGTGAGAAAAGACAAAATTGGTGATTATCCCTTCTCCATACAGGAGTGACAAAGTGCGTGGCAATGTGATATAATCATCGAATAGGTGCGAGAAGGTTATAAAGATCTGTGGATGAGTATTTAGAGGATTATTTATTGAAAGTTATTCAACAAACATTTGGGCGAAATTGAGAGGAAGATGAAAGTAAGACATTGTGCGGAATGTATAGTTTTACAGTCTAAAGGCAAAAAAGGGGTTCCTACTAGAGGACATAGGAAAGGTACGGAGCATAAGCTCCTGATCTGGGTGGGACTAGTGGAGGGTATGGAAAGACATGTGGTTGAGGATGGTTCGCCAAATGTTGTTGGATGGGTCTTCATCCGGAACTATGAAATTTGAAATGTTTAGGAATGTTCCATTGGAGGGAAGGAGGATAAAGAGTTGAATACGTGAGGGGTGAATGGGTTCATTACAATCACTTATCAAAGAGGAATATGAAGGTTCCGAGCCACCCTTTTGTGGAGGAGCTTCCAAGTGAGATGTCTTGAAGAGAATTGTTGTAACCAAGCAGATTGAGGAGGAGGTACATGTGTGTAAGGTGTCCTAGAGTAAGAAGTAAAGTGGTGTGATGTTGTTTGTAAAGGTAGATCAAATGGAGGAAGGGGGAGTGGGGGGGTTGTCAATGGAGGAGTTCATATGTTGATTGGAGGTAGGATGGAATAAGAGGGAATAAGAGACTCAGGTTGTTGCTGGGTGGACGACCAAACAGGGGTGTGGAGAGTTCTAGGGTATTTGCTGTGAGGTAGCTTGGTAGGCAGACTGATGAGATAATATAAAGTGATAGAGAAAATGAGAAAGGTTGGATAGACGGGGGAGCCTATGTGATTGGTGAACTCCTATGTTTGTTGTGATTGGATCGGGACAGATTGAGGAACCTAGGGGTGTTGGGTGGAGGTGGAAATGTTGGGGAAGGACAGGACCTAGAAAGGGGACTTCTACTGCCGGGGGTTAGTAGTAAGGAGTGCCGATGTTAAAGGGGTGGGGGAGGGGGGGATGGTGCGACTTGAAGGTTCACAGTTGCTTTGAGACTGGAATTTGTGATCGATAGAAAGACCATACTTAGAGGTACGAGAAGTTGGATTTAGTAGAGCCAACCTGACTATTTGGAGGAGGTTTTGGCTCAATGAAAGAAAAGGTATTGACCCTTGGGACACGATGGAGGCATAGTGAATAACAGCAAAATATATGATGGGTGTGGTGCATAGAGCGCATCATTATAGCCAAGGGCAGAGACCTTCTCAGAAGTTAGGTATAGTGGAATACCGCGGTAAATGCGGGGAGGATGTGTGAGGAATAGGTAAGACTATTTTGAGAAACTAGTCGATATGGTAGGTGGAAAAGAGAAAAGGGAGAGGCATAGGGGCATCGCTCTTCTCCGTGACTAGAGGCAGAACAAAGAAGCGACGCCATGACCGATGCAAATGATCTACAAAGCTTGGATGATCCACGAGGGCGTAATCGTTAATTAAAAACTTGTTGGATGGTGAGTCCCGTGATAGATAGTTTGAATAGTTTGGCGATATGCGGAGCAACTAGGGTTAGTCCATGGAGGGATATCAGATTGCCGGGTCGAGGAATGCTGGCATTCAAGAGATCCCCGTCGGGGGGTCAGGGAAAACATACTACGATGCAAGTGATATTTCAAGTAAGGGGTACGTACAAGGGGATGGGGATCGAAGCGTGGAGGGACGTGAATGGGATTGCTTGGCTTGATAGAAAGGATTATATGACCAGGATGGGGAACCAACTAACAGCGGTCCCGAGGAAGATGGGGGGGGGTGCCGAAACCTCCACACTAGTGGTGATCTCGGAGGAAGAAGGAACCAGTTGAGCCATTCTTCTAGATTGTGACCGAGTGATAACCGTCATAAACACGCAGAAAAGAAGATTGACACTAACTATATATGCACAGACAATTCAAGCAGCACAAGTGATTATCTCCTTTAATTTTGATGCTTTTAAGAAAGAAATTTAGGGAAGGCTTTTTAGAACAAGAGAAACTACTCAGATAGCCAAACTAAGGATGGTTTGGGTAATTTTTGGTGAGGAGTCCCGAAGGCACTTCAGTAAAAGACCGGTACGGTGCTTGATATAGGGGCCTACCCCCACACTTCACCACCGCTGTGAATAAGAGGAGTGGGTGCTTTGCACAATTATACCAAATTCTTCCTGTTTGAATTTAAGATTAGAGAGGCATGAGTAACTCGCGTAGGCTCTTCATGATTGGTAATTCCACTTCCAAGTACAGGTGGTGATGGGACAGGGAGAGGGAGTTTTGTTTATAAATGCTTTCTTCCTAGTGAATGTTGTTGCTTTGTGTGCAAGGTTGTCGTTGAAAAATAAATCAAATGAATATATAGTCTTTTGTCAGCTACAGTGATTTTGATCAATTTTCTAGCCTAATTAAAACTAGATGAAAAATGAAAACCATGCAGAAGAAAAATGACAAGAGGAAAAGTTCTATTTTTTAACACTGTAAAAATAAACGAAAGTTGTTTGTGGAGTTGCGAGGTGTAAGACATAAGTCAAACAGTGATTCTTTTCCCAGAATGCGATTTGAAGTCTTTTTAAGCACCAAAAAATTGAATTGTTTGGATGAAATTAATAGTGGATGAGCGCATGAAAAAGATAACATCTGTAAAAAGAGAAGATTAATAGGAAAGGTAAAGAAAAACACCGTTAAAAGAGGAAGCAATACCTGTAGATTTAAGTCTCCAAGTGTGTGGACTTCAAAAAAGCGCGCGGTTAGTGAAGGGGGCTCGTTCCCCGATCGAACAAAGTCCCACGAACAAGCAAAGTGCTCCGCATGGTAAGAGGTTAAGCAAACACCGCAAAGAAAACTTAGAAGATATTATCATGATAATCGGTGATGATTTGTTGAAACAGAAATCTCATTTTTAAGGAACTAGAAAAATTGTCGACAAAGAATAAACGATTCGCCTAAAAAAAAAGATAAGATTGAAATGATTTGAAAAGAAATGCTCTCAATAGGACTGATAGAAATAGTTGAAGAAAAAAGGAACAAAGTCAAAACTAGAAGGAAAATGAACATACCAATAAGGGACTTTGGTTGGGTCCAACCGGGGTGCCGGAAGAATGTGAGATGCATAGACTTCGCGCTGTTACATGTCCAAAGTTAATGCACCAAACTAAACACAAAAACCTGAAAAACTCAATAAAATTGATACCTGAGGATAAGATCCGAAGGAGGTAGAAATTAAGAGGACAGCCGTAGGTAGATAAGACCGGGGAGCACTTGGGCGCGCGGCGTGCCGCATACACGAGCATATTCGCTACAATAGATCCTGGGGCTGTGTTGTATCGATGCAAAAAAACACCGATGCTTGACAGAAAAGACCACGTTAAAAGATATTTAGGTGGACTGCCCGAGAAGTGGGTCCGGGGGAAGGGAAAAAAAAAAGAAGGGGGTACCGGTGGAAAAAGCATGATTAAGCATTCCTCGAGCGGATCGACTGATTGCAGTCACAACGTTTCATTAAAGTACAATAGAAGGTGCTATTTACATGATAAAAAGATTTTGTACGTAAAAAGCCTAGATCTTCTTGATTTTTTCAGTAAAAGAAGAATCTAAACAGCAGAGAGAAGCTTACAGTTAGAAAACAGTGGAGGAATAATAAATAATGCTGAATTTGTGTACTGTGTTCCTTGTACCTGTGTCTGCTAGGGAAATCTGGCGTTCGAATGGGTTAGGAATCGGTCTGTGATCTGATGTGTCGGCGCGATTGAGACAATCGGCGTCGAACTGGGTGATCGTCGTCGACTAAATGGACCAATCGATTCAATTAGGGACGTTCGCGATAAGATTCTTGGTGAAAGTGAATTAGAGATGATTGAATTTGTGTCTTGCTGGTGTTTTATTATGTGCCGAAGCGTTGGCGATCGAGACACTGGAATTAGAAAGTCACAAGATGAATAGATGGGGCTGTGCGATCTGATGTAGCTGTAGGGGACAGAGTACCGGTGCTCCTCTCAGGGATTGATTAGGACAGGATATGCCCTAATTTAGAATACAATTGATGCTAAGAAGACCATTAAATAGAAGATCTCTCTGTTCTTCAAGTAACATGTATCTCTCCTGCACTCTATGTTCGTGCATAATGCTTCACCTTTTAGTTCGTCTGTTCGCTTTTAAATTCGCTCGTTCGTGGTCTTTTTTCGGTCCCTAGACAATGAGTTCTGGAATCTCTTTTATATATCGGCGCCAACTCCAGAAAATCGGTGCCGACACATTAATGGGTCGGCGTCCGATCGTCGTGAATAGATTCCGAGAGATTGGACCATCCAAAATGGTGCGGATTCAAGTAAAGATAAGGATTCTTCCATTCTTCTATACGGGAAATATCCCGACTTATAGGGAAGAGGAAAAAATAGTGTGATACATGATTAGAAAAATTATGGAGGATTTAGATAGTGCTTAAGCGGGAGGGGAAGAAGCAGATAATCAAAATATTAATTATTTAGAGTCATCACTGGAGTAAGATTGTGATGGGTGAATAAATTTGGCATAAAGTGATTAAATCACAAATTGGAATATATCCCAAGGGGATTAGTTGGTGACGTAAAAAGTTATTGCCCCAGGTTACCTAAGCAAGTTAAATGGGGAGGGAAGGACACTAAAGTGAGTAAAACAATGTTAAGTGCTAAGAGAGGAATCGGTTTTTTAAATTAAAGTTAGTTTTTCAACTCATAAAAACCAAGCCATATTTAGTGTCAAGTCATGGCATGGCTAGCTCTCTTGGAAAGGGAAGCTAATTCTCCTGCATGTAGCAGGATTTGTATAGCCCCTTGTTCTCTCTGGTTAGTTTAGGAGTAGGGAAGTAGATTTGCTTTCAGCATTAAGAAGTGCTTTGACCACACTATGCATGTATCATGTAGGCAAGATATGTTGTGGATTTTTTATTACATTGGCGTTGTCTGTCGTTTTTTTATTACACCAAGGTAATATAACCAATTGTTCCAAGTTCAATTGCCCCAGGTAACTTATATGTAAAACTTCTATTCTCAGGACAACAACATCCAATGCAAGATCTTAGTATTCATGACAGACAAAAAGACCACTTAAAAGATATTTAGGTGGACTGCCCGAGAAGTGGGTCCGGGAAGTGATAAGCTTCCTCGGCGGATGTCAGTCCACGTTTTCAATTAAGAAAAGAAGCATACATGATAAAAGATGTAAGTAAAAAGCTAGATCTTCTGATTGCAGTAATAAGACAGAATCTAAACAGCAGAGAGAAAGCACAGAAAACAGGGAACTAATAAATAATGCTGAATTTGTGTTACCTGTGTCCTTTTACCTGTCTGCAGGGAAATCGGCGTCGACTGGGTAGAATCGGCGTCGACTGATGTGGTCGGCGTCGATTGAGACTAATCGGCGTCGACTGGGTGAGATCGGCGTCGACTAAAGACAGATCGATCAATTAGGGACTGTGCGATAAGATTCGGGAATTAGAAGATGAATGTGGTCTGCTGGATGTGCCGAAGTTGGCGAGACACTGGAATAGAGTCACCAGATGATAGATGGTGGTGTGCGATGCTGATGTGATAGGGACAGAGTAACGGTGCTCCTCTCAGGGATTGATTCGGACAGGATCTGCCCTAATTTGATACAATTGATGCTAAGAAGATCTCTCTTTCTCACAACATGTATCTCTCTCACTCTCTGTTCGTGCATAAATGCTTCCCTTTTTTCGTCTGTTCGCTTTTTTCGCTCGTTCGTGGTCTCTTTTTCGGTCCCTAGAACTGAGTTTCTGGACTCGCTTTTTATAATCGGCGCCACTCCTAGAAAATCGGCGCCGACCATATGGGTCGGCGCCGATCGCGGGAATGAGACTTCCGAGATGGCCAAAATGAGCGATTTCAAGAAAGATAAGATTTATCCCGAATACGGGAAATATCCCGCTTAGGGAAGAGGAAAAATAGATGTGATACATAGATAGAATAAATTTGGGGTAGATAAGTGATTAAGATGGATGGGAAGAAGCGTAATCAAATATTTAATATTTAATCACTCATGGGTAAGATGTGATGGGGTGAATTAAATTTGGAATAAGTGATTAAATCACAAATTGGATAATATCCCAAGGGGATAGTTGGTGACGTAAAACGTGCCCCAGGTTACCTAAGCAAGTAAATGGATGAGAGGGACACTAAATTGAGTAACCAATTTTAAGTGTCTACAGGAGGATCGGCTTAAAGTTAGTTTTTCACTCATAAAACCAGCCATATTTAGTGTCAAGTCATTTGCATGGCTGCCTCTCTTGAGAAAGGGAAGCTAATTCTCCCTGCATGTAGCTAGGATTTGTATAGCCCCTTTTCTCTCTGGTTAGTTTAGGAGTAGGAGTAGATTTGCTTTCAGCATAAGAAGTGCTTGACCACACTCTGCATGTCTCATTTGAGGCATGTATGATTTGATTTTTTTATACATAGCGTTGTTGTGTTTTTTTACTCCAAGGTTATACCCTTGTGCAGTTCAATATGCCCCAGGTAACTATTGTAACATTCTATTCTCAGGACATACCAATGCCAAGATCTTTAGTATTCATGACAGAAAGATCCTTAGCCGTCTGTAGCAATTTTTAGTTCCAAAAAGAAACAAATGCAGATTAACTAAAAACTCGTCTTCGACACAGTCCATTCAAGGACAAATGAAAGCCTCGGGTCAGAAAATTTTTCTACTCTCAGAAACCTTGTTCAAGATTTCTTATGGAAATTAAGAGTGTAAACGGTTGGGCTCATGGATCAGAGGTAGGGATGAGTATCAGACCATCATTCATGAATCCATTCTCAATGGATGCTTCAAGGATACTGGCCTCTTCATCTAGCAGACAGATGTCCCCGTGAGTCGCCAGATTGTTATCCCAAATTCGTCCCCAGGAAAATTTGGTCAAAATGAGCCCCACACTTAAAGAAACTATGGAGGAAACGATTCAAAACGCGCAAGCTCAATTTCTAAAATGAAAAATGGGGTTACAAGAAATCTTGAATCAAAGAGCTTAGGGGTAAAAAGACGCTAAATGACACAAGAGAAACCAGAGACCTAAAAGAGTCAGATTCAACCCTGCACATGAAGAAATTAAAGGAAAACAACTCTTTCGAGCAAACCTGTGCTTCTAATCCAGAAAAAATATTGCAAGTGGGCTCTAAATGAAAAGAAAATTTGAGGAGAAGACAATGTCAAAGAATCCATGGGCCCAAAGGAGAAGGAATGATGAAAGTTTGAAGTCTTCGGGCTTTGAAATAGTTCAGATTGAGCCCAAAAACAACTATGGAGGAGACAGCAGACGCTGTCAAGTGTCCAAACAAAACATCTCCAAAGTTGAATCCAAAAGGGGATACTTGAACAAGCGCTAGGCCCCCATGTGTCCTAGACCATAGGAGGGGCAAAGCCAATAGCTAAAAGTCAAAAAAGTGGACAAGGCAGGCCTAAAAAAAGACTAAATATAGAAGTGCTAGCAGAAGGTGCCAAGTGTCCAAAAAAACACACATTAAAAAGTAGGATCCTGGGTGGAGACTCAAACTTGCGCTAGTCTTCCATGTAGCCAATGGTCAACAGAGGTAAAAAAGGAGAGCAGGCCTAAAACAACTAAGTATAGAATGTAAGCGGAAAGTGACACGTGTCTTAACAATGCTCCCTCAAGGGTAAAATCCTGTGTGGGTTTTTTAAATGAGCGTGGGCCTTCCACATGTCCCAGAGTAAAAAATGAGACAAATTCAAGGAGTTGAATATTCAAATCAAGGGGAGGCCAGCGGAAGGAGCCAAGTGTTAGCACGGCGCCATCTCAAAGGTGTAGTCCAAAAGACAATCTCAATTGAGTGCTAGCTCGCCACGTGTTCCAGAGCCTGAAAAGGTTGAGGGCGACCTTGAAAATTCCAAATCCTGCAAAGGTATCCATGCTACCCCAACGGTAAAGTTTGGGGAAAGTTTCTACACATGCGTAAAGTTTCCATGTGTCTTGGGTTAGACACAGTACCCCGCCCGTGGAAAAGACTCAGGAAGAATACAAAGGGAACCTGAAGAGCCTATGGAGGCCACCACATGTCTCATGGGAACAATTTCAAAACAAAATGTGTGGGGAGAAACTCAAACGAGCGTAGGGATTCCACGTGGCCTGGTACAGATAGACTCATTTAAATATTGCGCGCATGTGACCCAAAAATTTCAAAATGCCATATCTTTTGACTGAGAACTCAGATTTTGGGCGGTATAAGACTTTTTGGAAACGTATCGACCACCCTCTATGCCAATGGAAACATAAAATATCATTTTTTTGTAGGCATTAGGAGGTGAAAATGGGAAAACATCTTCCAGGTCATTAATACAGGATTCGATTTCTTCAACTACCATATCTAATTCAATTCAATCCGTAGTTCTTCCTTCTTTAACACATCGAGTAGACACAAGGAACCATAATGGAAATATTTGGGGTGGATTTGAAAGGGGAATTTATTGACAGTAGTTGGGCCCTCAAGGAAGGATTCAATGCATATCCCGTGGTGGTTGAAGCAGGATTCATATTTTCCCTCCTCTCTCTCTTATTCTCTCTATATATGGTAACACGTTCTCATTGGAGAAGGAGAAACATTTTGGGTGTAGGGAAACTCTATCAAAGTTGTATTCCAACTCACTTTTTTGAGTTGACAACCTTCTCCTATGCCTGAAAATCATATTTGTGCCTCTAAGTAGATATTTAATGGTCTGTGCACCCATATAGAGCAATATAACGTGTTTTTGTGGTGATTCTTCAACCCTTTGCATTGTTTTTGTTGTGTCCCCCATGCCTCTCCTTTTCAAATATATTTTCTATGCATGTATTTCATAACTACAGGTTGCAGGGGCATTACGTTTCATGGATTAGAATTTGGGTTTGTGTCACTTCTGACTGACCTTCCCATCTTCCTTTTTCCCCTGTTTCATCCTCGACTCAACAGAGCCTCTCACCCCTTTCCTTCTTTGGTGTATCACCACTTTAGTGTAGGATTTCTTTCACTCTCTCTTTCTCTCTGGTCCCTTGGAAAGGTTTAGATTAAGATTAGTTAGACTCTATCTGCACTAGAGTAGCTTTGTGGCAGGTAGATTAGGAGGCAAGAACCGAATTTCTCCGGAGGGCCATCTCAGGTTTGCAAGTCCCACAACTTGAGAGATGGACCCATGTTTTGCAATCAAACCGAATGTCCCACTTCACACCTGGGCCATTCGGGGATGCTGTGATTCCACGCTAAACATGATCCTAATTAATTAATTTTAGAATTAGTGTTTGTTGTGTTTATTATTTACAATATATTAATTTGAATTGTTATAGAGTGTAGTTCACTAGATGTGTACTTATTTGATTTCAAATCATTAACCAATCATCAGCAAAAGGTGGGGAAAATTTTATTAGTATAAAATGATTGAATTTAGTCTTTAATTTAGGCCATTTATATTTTTGTAAGAGTTTGGTGCACATAAAGTAACTAGTGTGGATGATGGTTGTGCCTGTATCACATAAACTAATAATGGATTTCTTACATGCTGACCATATCTTTTTTGTGGATTATACATGAAATTTTGAGTCTATTTTTAGTTGTATTTAGTTTAATTTAGTTAACTTAGTAGTTTTATAAGTTATTATTACTCTTTAATAGTTCATACATAAATAGACAAGTTTAGCTCTAATGGATAATATATTTGTGTTTGTTAATCAATTCAATATGCAATATTAGGGTAGATTGTTCCATTGATTTTATTTATTACAATTTAAAATATAAAACAAAAAAGAGTTGGGTTCATTATCAAATTTATTTAGAGGGCATGTTTTCATCAATCTCACGTACACCAATACTAGTTTAATAGTTAATTATTTTGGGGAAGAATGGATGATCATTAGCATCATTTTAAATCTATTTTAGATCTAATTTGATATCCATACACACATAAAAAATATTAATCTGGTATAATATCCTCATTCAAGATAGGTTCATAAGGTTTTTAATCCATTATCAGGAGAATCGTGGCTTCCATGAAGTTTGTTTCTATGAATATTTGCATCTTTAACACATAAAAATTTCAGTATTGGAGAAATAATTTAAAGAATATTGTTGTTTGGGAGTTTGGGAGATTTTATGCACGGATACACTTAACCTACATATTGTAATTATTTTTGTCAAGATCAATAGATATTAAAAAAGAAAGAAGAAAAGGAATATGCAAAAACGTGTTTCTATCTTCATAGTATGATAGACCCAAGAATTTATCATATAATTTTTAGAATAAAAATGCCTATGATGCATGAAATACCTTGGATAATATATATCAAGACTCTGTTAAGGTAAGAGAAGAAAAAATATAGACTCTTAAAATGAAATTTAAAAATTTGATAATCTCAAACAATTAAGAAGTTAGACAATATTGCATAATGATAAATGATTTAATGCATATAATTAAGGTTTATGAAGAAAAGATAGAATATAATTTCATAGTAAGGAAAATTATGAGATCATTGGCACAAAAATGGCTACATATTGTCATCTATCTTTAGGATTGTAAGGACATGAACACTACAAGTATTGATGAATTATTATTCCCTTTGAAGGAAACAATGAGAATGTTATAGTTAAATTCTTAGAGGAAATCATTAAAATGTTTAGAGTCACTCACACTATTTTAGATAATGAAAAATATTTTTTAATGAAAAAATTATTGATTTATCCTTTAAAGATGGTATTTACTTGAAAAATTCATCCAATTACAATCTTAAGTTAATGGGCTTGTAGGATCCTTAAATAAATATTTGATCAAGATCATGCAAGAGTAATGTGGAGGAAAATTAGAGGCAAAGACATACAAAGGTGAAGAATTCCTTGTGGGAAAATGGGACCACACCTAAAAATTCCATTGACAACTCCATTTTAATGTTTTTATGTTGTAGAGAATCCAAACTCGCAAATTCACTACAGCTTCCAAACCCTTGAACTAGTTCATGGGCTAGAATTAGAGCATCATGGTGCCAAAACCATCAAGATTTCAGAGCTATTCAAATTGGAAGAGGTAAGAGATATAATAAAAGGCACACTCCAATATTATCAGTTGGCTATGAAGAAGTGGTTTGATAAGAAGTCTCAAGCCCAGGACATGAAAAAGGATAAGTACTCCTTAAGTGGGATGAAGATAGGGTTAAACCTAGGAGAAACAAGAAATTATGACACCATTTGGAAGTGGCCTATAACATAACCATAAGGTATTAAATATATTAATTCCTTTTAATTGGAAAAACTTGATGGTGAGATGTTGGTCCATCCCATTCAATGGGATATTTCTCAAATAGTAACTCCTCAACTTATAACACACAATTTTTACATAGTGTAAAGTTCCTTTTCTATTTTTCCTTGTTTTGTGTTTTCATTTGTTGTCTTTGTGTTTTATTATTCTAAATCTAAACTATGGGTGTCTTCTCAAATCTTAATCTATAAATAGTAAGCGTTCTACCTAGTTTTACTAGTTAGAACATGCCAAGAAGCCATGTTTTTACTAGTAAGTGTTGTTGCGGGGCCATACATTTTATATTAAGATATGTATGTTTTTTTTACACATACATTTTATGAGCCATTATATAAGGATCTATTGGAGGTTATTATTATAGTTTTTTAGGTTTAGGATCCCAATATAAAGTTTTAGAATCTAAAAACAAATGTTATGAGAAATTGTGTATTTAGTCCAAACTTTATTGCTCAATCAATGCTAAGGACCCTTCATTAGTCCTATTTTTTCCCCTTTCCTATTCAGCCCCTTTTCTTCTAGTATTACATTCCTTTTTTCTCCTACCTAACTACTCCATATCACACATAATCAATACCGTGGCCCATTCCACCACCAAAATTTTTACTAGGAAGGATAATTTATTAACAAAATTTGCTCGTAATCCACTCATAAATTTCACTTAAATATAATCAAAAGAGATATAATTGTTTATATCAATTCTAGTTACATACCAATCACTTATATTCCTACAGCCAATAGCCTATATCTCTCGTCAATTCAGTATCCAAATTGCATAGTTTCTAAAACTTGTCTTTAGTTCACATATACTAATTTTTCACTCATGGTATAAAATTGTAGTATTAAAGTCTAGATAACCATGTTGTTAATTACTCTAGGAGCTCGCACCAAAAATATCCCATGGATATATACATGTATGTGTCGTATATTGATCCTTTTGTGGTAATTCCAATGACAACCTATTCATCTTCTACAAAACGGTTCTACTCCTCTAGTCATCTCTCCACATATAATTATCTTGGTGTCTATATTAAAAATTTTACATTCCTAAAAATGGAACCATTGCTACGAGTAGTCCACAGAATCACTCGCAATACATGATAAAATTTTATTCTAAATGATTTTCCATTTCAATTCATTTTCAACACTTATAATGTTGATGGTGATGGCTCCAAGTGTGTGGTGAAAGATATTTTAGAACAACACAAATTATGCAATAACTACATTTCAATAAATTACAAAAGGAAATATATAAAATAAAGAGAGATGTAAGTCACATAAACTATAATTATATTACTTTAAGATCAAAGAAACTATCAACGATATTTGAATCATAAATCAAGAACAACAATAGACCTTTCATGCAATGATCTTACACATTTTTATATATTCTGAAGTAAATTTTTGTCTTTTATTCCCTTCAGATTCTCTTTCCTGGATAGAGGATATTTTCACGTTATCTTCCTAGGCTAGAAGATCTTTATACATATACTATTTTATCTTATATATACTTTACATATACTAATTTACATTTTACAATATACCAAATTATAAAATATGCATCAATTCATTTGTTAGGGCATCAATACTATTCCAAACAAAGTGTGTAGAAAAAACTGCATGTTCTTGAATCGGAATGTACATGTGCTTCTTTATATATATATATATATATATATATATATATATCTGTGTGTGAAATTTGTTGTTTGAGGCTTGGTTATAATATTACTTTGAGTTATAGATTACTCATCTATTATCCTTCTATATATCATGTGTGATTTTAAATTGTATTTTCTTCCTTGACATAATTTCCCTAACTCGAGATATGAGTAGCATTGTTTCTCTAACCCAGATGTTAGGGACATGCACCTTCATTAAAACCAAGAAATGGTGAGTGTTAATGGTTTAATTTTCCATATGAATTCACATTAACACATTCCAATATCGATGGTAGACCATGATTTAAATGGTTTTTAAAGTATCCTATCAAGGAGGTCCTTCTCCCCAAAAAAATACAAATAATTATAATCCTTGTAAAAATAAATCCTTCTCTTATGGTCATATTGTTTATATGTTAAAAAATTCATTGATTGGTATATGGTATGTTGCAAAAAATCTCACTATGTGGTTTTAATTAATGTTTTTTGTTTTCTTTCATCTTATCGGTGACCATGAAAACATAAAACAATAATGTTGAGAAACATTTCGGTGTAATTTCAAATAAATGATCATTTAAAAAGATAGGAAAAGTTTTTTAGGACTCATTTTTGTTAATATTTTTCATTACAAGAAATATAGACCTCCTAAACCACATACTACAAAAATGGTAAAAATAAATATTATACCTTCCAAATAATTGCATCATTTATTTTTCACAACTTTGCACTCCTTGCCCAAACTCAAGAGATTCAAGCCTTGTCTGTTTTACCACTAAAAATTCCATTAAATGTGATCATTACCACAAAGTAAGGAAAATGGGGCATTACCCATTGTAAATCCAAAATCATGTGAAAATAAGTGTAATGAACTTCTTGAGAAAGATAAATAATGTTGAGAAACATTTCGGTGTAATTTCAAATAAATATCATTTAAAAAGATAGGAAAAGTTTTTTTAGGACTCATTTTTGTTAATATTTTTCATTACAAGAAATATAGACCTCCTAAACCACATACTACAAAAATGGTAAAATAAAATACTACACCTTCCAAATAATTGCATCATTTATTTTTCACAACTTTCGCACTCCTTGCCCAAACTCAAGAGATTCAAGCCTTGTTTGTTGTACCACTAAAAATTCCATTAAATCTGATCATTACCACAAAGTAAGGAAAATGGGCATTACCATTGTAAATCCAAAATCATGTGAAAATAAGTGTAATGAACTTCTTGAGAAAGAGTAAATAATGTTGAGAAACATTTTGGTGTAATTTCAAATAAATATCATTTTAAAAAGATAGGAAAAGTTTTTTAGGAATCATTTTTGTTAATATTTTTCATTACAAGAAATATAGACCTCCTAAACACCACATACTACAAAAATGGTAAAATAAATACTACACCTTCCAAATAATATGCATCATTTATTTTTCACAACTTTGCACTCCTTGCCCAAACTCAAGAGATTCAAGCCTTGTCTGTTGTACCACTAAAAATTCCATTAAATGTGATCATTACCACAAAGTAAGGAAAATGGGCATTACCATTGTAAATCCAAAATCATGTGAAAATAAGTGTAATGAACTTCTTGAGAAAGATAAATAAGGTAGAGGATCTAGTAGTAATTGAAGGCAAAGACAATGCAGAAAATAGTTGAGTGAATTAACAATGAGAAGGAGGAGAATATATACAATGCAAGTTAAAATAATATAGTAACTAATCTTCCTACGTGGAGGAATAGACTGCCTAACTTGCCTCAATGTAATACATGTTCCATATTAAGATAACATTCCCTCCCTTGTTACATTGATTTTAAACATCATATTTCTAGATAGTGGACCACCCTTATTTCAAACACGATAAAAAAAAATTTAGTAGCCTGCTCACCTCTACGATGGCATGCCATATTTGTGGCTTCATAGTCTTGGTGACACCTTAGTTTTTCATTTTAGGATTACCATAAACTTGGAAGTGAAAGGAGTACATCTCACTGCTAACACCTTTGGTGGTTTCTCGGATAACCAAAAACCCCTATGGTTTTTCGTCTGCAAGTTGACCACAATCTTCGAGGTGACAGGAGATCTCAACTATACACTTAGGTGGTTTCTCATATTTCCGCAAACCCTTTTCCAAGAACCAAGCGCTAATTTAGTGCTTTTTCTCCTCGCAATTTTCTTCATCAGGAGGTACTAAATTGAAAAATAATGCTCAACATTTTAATTGAAAAAACATGCTACACACAATAAAACCACACCACGCACAACAAAAACACACTAAAAAAAAATGTCAGCAAATAAATGACGTCACCCCCATCGTATATGACTTATAAGAGGATGCCAATTTTCCTCCAACCTTTGTGTATCTTCCAACCTCTAGTTGATTCAAAATATTTCCACTCATCTTTTGATATTTTGAATGATCGTTGCTGGCAGAAATATTTGCAAGGTAGGTTGCATATGCTCCATGGATATTCTCATCTCCACGTGGTATGTATGGAAAATTTCTTCTTTGTATAGAAGTTTCCCCATGTCATACGTTGCTTTGGTTTCTCCTCTTCACACTATTATTCACGCGTCATTGGAAATCTTCCTTATGGAGAGGTCTATTTGTAATGAAGGATTGAAATCAGACCTTACTTATACACAACTTTTATAATGTGCCCATGGCTTGTTGTTCACAGAACTCAACGTGTTTTCTTTCCAATGTTATTGGATGCATCAGACGGCCATTTAAAATAACCATTCAACTTTTGAATCAAAAAAATCAACCGAATGGTGACACAAGGTAGTTTCAATGGATCACATACCTGTAGTGCCCATTGTAGAAAATTTTCACACGGAGAGTATTAAATGTGTGGACACAAAATATGGAAAAAAAAATGGTCCATAGAAAAAATACGATAAATACAGAAAAAAATAAGGTAATTTGTATATATAAAAAATATGGTAATTTTAATAATTAAACACACAACTATACAAAAAATTGAAAATTATTACACTTTCACTGTCTAACTACCTTTAATTAATATGGTACGAGCTATTAGAAAAATATAAAATTCCAAACATATGCCCTTGATTCTAGGTAATTCCGCAATTTTTGACTTTTACAGTTTGGTAACTAGATTTGATTAAATTTAGAATTATTCACAACTGAGTTTTTAGCTTTTTCTAAATGTTTAACAATCAAAGCCCGAAAGTTTCGTAGTTCCATACAGTGAATAGACCAGAACGCAAAAATATGGTAAATTTTTAAAAAATGACCGTATTTGGTAACTATGGTAGTGCCCGACACTTTTAACAAAATAAATAAAAAAAGGGATAGTTAATGGAGTTGACAGGAGTGGATGGGATGGGTGTTGGCAGTGGGTTAAATTATGTAGGAGTTGGTGGAGACGTGTTGAAAGAGGACAGATTGTCATATATTGCATTTGTAGGTGCTAACATGCAAGAAACATGAAGTGTGGTTGAAAATGCCCTTTCCTGCTATCTCACTTATGACTCTACAAGATTTATCTCTTTCACTCTTCCTCTGCGTGAAACCTCTTGTTTGAAAAAAATCCTCTAAATATGTGGGTTTTCTTCTTGGAACACATTGTTGTTGTTAGGCACAGACTGTTGCGCTTGGAGGAGTTAGACTGCTTCTTCATAAGGGTGGTCCAAGAAGAGAAAGGAAACTAATGCTTCCATAGTTTTATTCGCTATATGAAAAAGTAGAAGAAGTTGAGGATCAGGAGACAAGGGTTTCTCACGAGACAGTCACATTGTTTCACCTATACAACAGTGAAACCTCCGACATGAACAAGTTACATTTTCTTGAATACTCCTGACCTGTGTAAAAATAGGAACGTCGAAAAATGGTATCGACATCATAAAAAACAAAAAAATAATAATATAGAAATTTTATCAGATTTTTATAGTTGCAAAGTGCTCTGATAGATATGTATGCAAGTGTGGAATCATGCACTTGGCCTGTGAACTATTCGATTTAATGCCTAATTAAAATATGGCCTTGTGGAGTGCAATGACTACAAGATATACACAAAATGGGTTCATTGAAAAAGCCTTGGAACCTTTCAACCAAATGCACTGGTAATTTTATCCAAACGTTATTTCCACAATCTCACTATAGTAATAGAGAAATAATCCTCTCCTCCGTATCACTCAACAAAGGTCTTAGATCTAGATAATATCCTGATGCCCTCATCTCCCAAAATGGTGTCTCCAACTTTGTTTAAATATCCCATTTCTATTGTGTGATATTTCCCCCCCAAGATAAAAGCATTTTCTGGTTTTGAGGTATCCAATGCACCTAGTGTCACAAATGTATCTTCGGAATCTTAGGATTCAAAGATGTGTAGATACCTAAATAGTGTTGTATCTCGCCTTGCTAGCATATTCTCTACCTATGCATATGTGATTCTTTAAAAAACCCTTGGAAGAATATCAATAAAAGTGCCATTGGCTGCTAGTGGGGTACAAATAAAGTTTCTAAAGCTTTTTTGTCAGCGTCTTCCTAGTCAGAGAAAGACAGGTGAATTTGTTTGACAAAACACCTCAGGGAAATGTTCCTCTCGGACAACAATGATTGATGTGTGTGCACAAAATGGTTCATTGGAATGACTTCAGACATATTCAAAAAATAGGCTTGGTAGTGAGAGGCATGCACGTGGTTTATTATTTCTTGTTGGACCGTTGAATGGAGGAGAGCTAAGAGTAGGCTCATAGACTGTTGGCCAAAATGTTTGGTGCAGATGCAGAATCGAGCTCCACAGATTAAAATGATTCGTTTTTCTCTCAGGCATGGTCTCCTTACCTATATATTTTATAATTTTTATATAATTGGTTTTTCATTTTCAATATAAAATAAATATTAAATTATTAAATACTCATACAATTGGACATTTTAACAAGATGACTAGTGTAATCAATAAAACAACACCTCGTGATTTTGCTACCGTGACAATTTGACCATCAACCATGTCGTGACCACAACCTCATGCGTTGCTAAACCCATGGTGTCAAAACTTAGTACTCGTGTCCATTGGTTTTGGCAAGAGCTAGATGAGTTAACTAAAGCAACCATTTCTATCTACCTTGTGAAGTTAGAAAAATGCAATTTCTAGAGACTTGCAAAACAACACTTTGAGCCCCGTAAAGAAGATGTCAAACATTGTATGTTTTTCTTTCTTATATAGAGAGTCATGTCAAGCATTAGCTTGACCTCATTTTACCATTCGCGCTCTCATCGCCACTCCTCTAAGAGCCATGTTACTAATTTGTGCACTTTTAGGGCGCTTCTAAGACTGAAAAGTTAGCTTTAGTGTTGACCCAATCGGTTGAACCCTATGCAACGAGATGAATATCCACCTTCGTAAACCTCTAGTATTTTTACTAGACAATTGCTTGTAACCTTTAGTTTGGGAAAAAACACTCATCTAGATAGTTTGGCAAAGGCATTTTTTAGGCCTCGAGTTGTTGTTTGGCTTAGGTCAAACTTTCTCAACTATGACCAGTGGCTCCAGAAAACTCATCACCATTTGCAACCCATTTTCCAGTTTTCAGTTTCATCGACTTCAGTGAATTCTCCATATATAGGAGAGAATGTAGGAAATTTTATGTTGCATGTTCATCTATCAAAGGATAATTTTGGTTGAATTTTTTCTTAACCCTCGAGCTAAAATTGGTTATTACTGTAACTAGAACGATTACGACCAGTGGCTTCAGAAACCTAGCAGCCAATTGAAAACCATTCACCAATTTCAAATTCTATCAGTTCCTTTCAATTCCTAGTATGTAGATGGGACACATAGGAATTCTCTTGTCATGAAATTTTCTTATCAGAAGATAGTTTTTAAATGCACTTTCTTAGCCTCTGAGCCAAAATTGGGCATTTTTGCAATTAGCAAGAAAATGTAAAAGAAAGTCATAGGACCCTAGTCAAATTATCAAATCACCATGGAAACTTGTTAACACTTGTAAATAATAGTTTGAAATTATATCGTGTAATTGTGTGTGCAAAATGTGTGCTTTACATTTGGTATCAGAGTGTAGGTTCATGTTATCAAACCTCTGGGATGGATTGGAGTTGTGATGATTCTACTCGGTGGTGGTCAAGATTGGAAGAGTAATGTGATATATGTTTTTATGTGACTAATGTTGTAATTGTGATATTATGAAAGCATATGTTGTGCATGTCACTTAGTGCATATTTATTATCATGTTGATGTGCTTGTGATGAGAGTACTCGCCCTCCTTTTCGTGGATTCGATGAGGAATTATTGTGTGATGTACCGCATTATTGTGTGTAAAAATAATGTTATTGTGGATTGCGGAGTGTTTAATTTCCTTGTTATTCGATGGTATGTAGGTGTGTTGATGTGTTACATGACATAATTGATTTATAGTGAATTGAATTATATCGTGATGTTGCCACCGATGTTGTGATGAATTGTGTGTGTCAACATGTTATATAGTAATTGATTTTATGTTGTAATGTTACTCATTGTGTTCATCATACATAAAACTCATGTAATATGTGATGGTTCATGTTGTAATTTAGGGGCATATGGTGAACAGATGATCCCTATTGTACATTTATTGCACTTTGGGTGCCGTATGTGGTAATGTGATGTATCATAACCCGTGAAAGTAATGATTCGTGTTATACCATGTATATATACTGTGCATAAGATGTTATGGTTAATATGTGTGAATCACTGTTGTGTTAGTGATGTACTATGTGTTATGTTGTGAACCCCTAGACTAACCAACCCTAATGGAAATCAGTAAAAGTTGTATGTTTGGAGTGAATAAATGTGTACCATTTACCAGTCACTTGAGCCGAGTATGAGATATGAAGTGGAGTCTTACATAGGCTGAAAACCCACTCTTGTTCGTTTGGTTATGTATGCAACTTGCTTAGTGGGTGTCTTGCATATTGTGTTTTGTCGGTCACCTTAGGCTCAGTAGATGGCGAATTATACTCCTTTATCTCTCCCTATATGGTTATCGTATGGATTCAACCTAAGTTTAGTTATGACTATGTTAAGACTTGTAGTAGTAGTGGAGGGATGATTCAGACAGAGATGATGACAGTTGTATTATTTGGTATGTTATTTTACAAGTTACGACTTGATGTCTGAGTGCCAACAATTCATTGAGTACCCCTTTGGCGGCCATATAAGGCCACATAGTTATTGTGATGGGTTATTTCTCCATACATATTTTTTTTTTGTAAATTGAACATTTTCTTTTTTCTTTCTAGAACCAACATTTTTTTATTGATGTGTTCTTATATTTTTGGGCATTTTATTTGGTTGTTGCCCTAACATGCAGATTTTTCAACTAACTATGGCTATTTGGCCATTTGTTTTACTTAGTGTTAAATTGTCTTTTCCTATTTAAAAGTTTTATAGCCTAGCCCGAGGCTTGGGATTTTTGTCACTTGACATTTGAAATAGACGGTTATGTTGGTTCTAATGTCACAATGTGTGGAATGGGGTCATGGGATGCATCATGGAGTGGTGGAACCTATGGACCCATTTTATTGTATAGGGGTATGCCCCAAGGAGTTACAGATAACTATCAAGTTGTTGAACCATGAGTTATTATGTCACTTTGTTTAAAGGTGTTTGGACCTTATGTGCCCAGGGCCATAGGGTGATCAGCCTCTTTTGGGGAGCAAAAAGGAAAATATATCTTTATTTTATTGCTTGGGAGGTATATGGAGTTGTTTTGTGATGCTTTGGGAGGTATATGGAGTTACCTTGTGATGTTTTGGGAGGTACATGGAGTTGTTTTTATGATGCTTTTGGAGGTATATGGAGATTTTTTGTGATGTTTGGGAGGTATACGTAGTTCTTGGTGATGCTTTGGGAGGTATATGGAGTTTTTTTGTGATGTTTTGGGAGGTGTATGGTATTGGTGTTGTGATTTATGTGTAGTATTTTGAGTCTATTTATGGTTTTTGATGTTGATGATCCTCATTGAGGTTATGATTTGACTCCTTTTTGACACTATGTAACTATAGTTATTGTCGTAAGTTGTGTGAAACCTTTATATGTGTACCTGTTAGGAATTTTGTGTTGTTATAGTATGCTTATATTATGATTTCATTTGTGTCCGGAGCATGTGTGACAAGTACTATGTTGTGAGGGTTGTGTATGTTCTTTCCATGGTTTAGTTGAGTTCTTGTGATGTGATGTAGTCATGAAGGTACATATCATGATTTCTTGTAAACCATTAGTGTTGTGTTAGGCCCTGGTGTGGTATTGGGATGTTAGTTTACGTTGGGCACCCACGAAACATAAGACAATTGAAATTTTAAACAAAGAATATTAAGAGATCGAGATTAAGAAGTAATGTAAAGGAAAATGTTAACTAAGTAATAAAGTAAAATAGAACTACAAATCTTCACAGAATAGAAAGACATGGATTCCTCATGAGACAATCACATTGTTTCACCTGTGCAACAACAAGAACTCCAACCTGATTATGTTATATTTTCTTACATACTCCCAGCCTGTGCCAAAATAGGAACGTTGGAACACGGTATGGACATCCAACAAAACAAAAATAATAATAGAATAATTTTATCATATTTTTATAGTTGCAAGTTCTCCAGTATATATATATATATATATATATATATATATATATATATATATATACATATATATAAGTGTGGAAGCATGCACTTGGCTTGTGAACTATTCGATTGAATGCCTAACAGAGATATGGCCTCATGGAGTGCAATGGCTACAGGATATGCACAAAATGGTTTTGTTGAAAAACCCTTAAAACCTTTCAACCAAATGCACTTGTAATTTTTATCCAAACATTATTTCTAGAATGTCACTATAGTAATAGAGAAATAATTATCTCCTCTGTATCATTCAACAAAGGTCTTAGATATAGATAATACCCTCCTACCTTCACCTCCCAGGATGGTGTCTCCAAATTTGTTTAAATCTCATGTTTCTATGGTGTGATATGTCCCCCCAAAAATAAAAGCATTTTCTGGTTTTTAGGTAGTTGATGAACCTAGTGGCAAAAATGTATCTCCGGAATCTCAGGATCAAAGGCGTGTAAATAGACTAGTTCCACATGATGTAAAAATAGCCCTCCACTTTGTAAAAGCCTATCCCTCATGCCTTGTTGTAAATGACGTCCGTGACAACATATACACCCAACCCAACAAATAAATTTGACATGCTCCTCTAGTCGTTGAAACTCGTAGGAATCTAAACAAGTCATGTCTTCAACACTTGCACTTTCACATGTTGAGAAAAAGAGCTCTGAAATGAATTTCTACACGCAAAAGAGAAGACAGACTGGTTCAACATGATGTAAAAATAGCCCTCCACTCTAAAAGAGCCTATCCCTCACGCACTTTAGTAGAGGGATAGGCAAAAACTCAAACGTGTGACCTCCAGCTTGTATGCCACATGCCCCTCCACTGCACCGTAACTTTATTTTTGAGAAATTTTGAATTTTTTTACATAAGTTGACTCAGTGCGAACATACGTGAAAAAAAGGTAAAACACTCCACTCCTATGCCAAGATTCCTTCTTTGATACCAATGCAGACAAAGACAATGTAGAAAATAGTGAATGAATTAACAACAAGGAGGAGGAGAATATATACAACCCAAGTTACCACAATATGGTAGCTAATCTTACTACGTGGAGGAACCAACAAAAAAATAACTGACTAACCAACTTACCTCAATGTAATACATGTTCCATATTATGCTAACGGTAAGGAGGACTAGTGAGGTCTTCATATATATGGAGATTTTATTAGTTAAAATAGTTCTAATGTCGTGAATAATAATTTTAAGGACTTTGAGGGAGAGAACACTATCCTAAAGGGGAATATTGAAAAAAATGTGGATTACAATAGAACTGCTATTGAAAACTGTTTCAACAACTTAATTGTGTTGTAGGAGTTCTCATAACAAGAAAGGTCCATGATGATGAAAATGAAATGGTTAGCAGAGATTAGAGAAAAAAATGTTAATATTTCTTAAGAGGAAACACAAATCAATACCAACGTTCTTTAAATTCAAATTGATGTGTTGAGGGAGGACTGAGTGGTTTCTCTAAGCCTCATGTATCTTGTTGGACAATGATATTTTTGTTAAACTTTTTCATACTTCTGGTTGCTCATTCATCTTAGCTTGTACTATTTTGTTGGCTCTTTGAAGCTTTTTCTTGTTTGTTCCTCAATGTTTATACTTTTTTATATTGTAAGAGGGAGAGTTCTACTCTCAATACCCATGTACTTACCTTTTCATCAAAAAATAAAATTATAAATATAAAATCAACAAAGGACTACGTACCCCAATTGTGCAAAAATATTTCACGTAGAAGAGAACAAAAAATTTACAAAGGAAATAAAATTGATGTAACTGTCTCTACTTTCAAATATTTCCATCTTGAATTTGGTCTTTTGTTGTTCCATGGAATTTAATGGTTATCCTTTTGTTTTCCTTTTTTATGAATTCAAATTTATTGGTGTGGATAATGGAAACAAAAAAGTTAGATATTCATTTCCATTTCAAACATGAGTATTATTATTGTTTACATTTTCATGTTAATGGTTTTTTTCTAGTTAGAGTGTTGCCACTATACTAGTGTGGAAAATGGGAAAGCCAAAAAGATTTTGCATTTTTTATGTTTAGTGAGTTAAAAAAATTGATGGATAGCCTTGCAAAACTTGTTATACATGTATACACAAATTTTAATCAAATAAATCTCCTTGTACATATGTGTGTGGATTATTTATTGTATTTTCTATATATGGAATATGAGCTTTCCCAAAAACTAAGGAAAATGTGCTTCAATAATATTGAAAATAAAACATTAACTATTATTAAGAGAAAATATAGATTTATGCACAACTGTTCTACAATACATTTCCTATTTTTATTAAATATTTAGATGTGTATGTTATTTTTCTCCATTGACTCCATTTTATTGTAGAATAACTTTCACATACATTATTTTACTTATTTTATATAATTTTTTACGTGTCATGCATTGTTTTAAATGCAGATTTAATAGTTTCCATCCATAAATTCTCCCTTCATTTTCCCTCTTGTTTTTATGATGTCAAATATATAGTGCGGTCTACTTTGCTTTAGCTAGGGAGCTCTTCCTTCCAATTGTTTTTTTTACTCACATATGAATTGCTTCATAGAATATTTTTCATCACCTCCTCATGGATGCACTGCTTATGAAGTACGGAGTTTTGCATTTTCTTGAATCCTACGTAGAAATAAAGGCATGTGTCAAAATGCTAGACTTGTGCCCTGTATGCTCATCCTTAGCTCTCCAGACTTTTACCGCATTAACCATTTTGATAGGTTTTACTTGAAATTTTTATTTCTTCCTTCCAAATAAAACATGTGTGATTTGTAAACAATTTCAAGTGGTCTTCATTTTTAATATCAAATTCCTCCATTATATAGTCAAAGAAAAATTGTAAGTTTCTTTTTTCCCCTATTTTTCATACCTATTGTTCGGTTTTCCATCTGCTAACTAGAATCCTCTTCTTATTCCTTATTTGAAATCCTATTCTCATTTTGGATATGGAAATAGTTCTCTCTTCCCATGAAAAAATCAGGGAATCCTTCCAATTTATGCAGCAGGAGATAAGTACCTCGGATCTAGATCAACTCTTCTCAAGTTTTTAACAAACTTATAATTTCTCCAACCCTTTTCCTATGACAATCCCTAAGTTGGAGGATTAAAAAAATCACTTTTATATCAATTGACTTGCGATGGCACCACATTTTGGTCAATCAAGGACATATCTTTATTTAAAATAAAACACTAGGAATACACAATATGTGATGTTTACGATGAGTGGGGAAATACATGGTTTAGAGAGGTTACAGATTAACTTTATGACCAAATTGAAACAGGAGAACTTTACATAATTTTAAATGACATAATCGAAAAAGAAAACAAAAGCTTAACTATGTGAACAATCATTTTGATACTTTTTTTCTAGTTCACCTCTAATATCATTCCCTTAACTAAGGGCAACCGAAAATATTCCAATTCATAATTTATTTCATCAAAAAAGTGAAATAAATCTTAAATATTGTTTCAAGTCTTTGAGTTGACCTTTTGGGTGTTGTTATGTTCATCGTGTAAGATTTCACTACATGGTTTAGAGACTATTAAGAGGAAACTAAAACTCATGGATATGGCATGGTTTAGTGTTGTTATCACTTTATGGGGTTCTTATGTTGATACCTTGGAAAAAGAGATTACAAAGTTTGTTTTTTTTTTTAAAACTTATCTTTCTTGTAATGAAAATAGGTTGTGTAACTTCTAATATTTAATGGTTTAATTATTGACATTGTCTCTAGTATAAGATGGCGATCCTTAAACAACACACACAAAATTGGTAGGTCCCACTATAATTCCCACACATTCAATATTCAAAACCATTCTAAACTCTATCAATTTTATTCGGGAGAAATTTGCGAGAATTGTTTTTTGTTTTAAAAGTCGCAAGGATTAAAAATGTCGACTACGTTAATTAATTCTTGTTAACAAACTCTGCTCATTCACAAGGTGGTCGCAACTAAAATTAAATAATTAAATATTATCAGTTTATTCTCCAAATCCTTTTCGAAATATAAACCCCTCCTAAGGTTTGTTTGATTTTTATTTAAATGTTGGCAGCGTTATTCGCACTGGTTTACACATTCAAATTTTCCTTAAGCTCATGAGTTACTCATTTCCTAAGTCAACTTAAATTTACTTCCCTTATCCATTAATTAGTTATCTAACTATATATTTAAATTCTATATTATTTAATTCCTTTATACCATTACCCAAATTACCATGCCCAATATTATTGGATTAATTCCTAACCCAAGCTATGCATTTATTCATCAAATTATATGAAAAGTGACCACTTCGTATACTAACCCACCAAAAGCGCCCTTTTACTTAATACCCACACTATTAATCTAAATCACTCTATCCCATAAAAATCTGACAACTTAAAAAGTTGTAGGATTTATCCTCCACCATTACATTAAAACATTTTGAACCCTTAGATCTTGGGTTTGGCTAAGGAACCCTAGAAATCCTTATGGGTTTCCTTTTATTCCTTTTTTACCCGATCCTTATCATTTGTACTCTTTTGTTATGTAGGTTTGGGAGAAGGACAAGGTGTGGAAATCATGAAAGCTTTAGAGAGATATACACGCAAATGTGGATGATCTCTTTTTTTCCTTTTTTTCCATTTTATTTGTTATATGTACTAATATGGCGAGTCTACCATATTTGGGTATGGAAATTTTTCTCCCATTTTATTTATTTTTTATATGAAGTAGACACACACACACACACACACACACACACAACACACACACACACACACACACACACACACACACACACACACACACACACACACACACACACACCCACACTATATATATATACATACATACAATGTGCTATGTTTATATGGTTCGTTCGTTCAAAATAATACAGGTCGTAATAACAATGGCCACGGTTTGAAGGTGTATGGGTTGTCGTGCAAGGGTTCAATATTTTTTTAATTAAATGGGTGGGGGGAGCTGGACCCCCACCCCTTATATATTTCTTTTAAATAACAATGGCCATAAGTCCAATCCTTATTCAAACCATTTTTTTTAATACAAACTTTCCTTTTACATATACACACTGTTCAAAATAATATAGGTTGTAATAACAATGGCCGCGGTTTGAACGAGTATGGGCCGTCGTGCAAGGGTTTAAGTTTTTTTTAATTAAATGAGTGGGGGGCACTGACCCCCCCACCCCTTACATATTTCTTTTAAATAACAATGGCCAAACACCCAATCCTTATTCAAACCATTTCTTTTTTAATACAAACTTTCATTTCACATATACACACAGTCAAATGGATTTTTATATTACTATTAAATTGGTGTAATAACATTATATATATATATGTAAGGCATAAAAAAATTATATAAATTTACATCTTGATATAAATGAGAGCTAGTTGGACTAATTTCATTTCATTCAAAATATATACAAGTAAGGAAATGTACAAATAAATTTTTTGTTGAACACAATAATGTATTGTTTTTCCTTTTCATAACATTGTATAAAATTTGACTACAACACAACAACCTAAGTCACTCCAGTTTACATTATAATTTGAGGATAAACAAGTATACCATACTTAAATGGAACTTCTTGCTTCTCCTTTTCATTTCATGTTTGCCAACACTACTAAAAAGAAATCAACATATACTTTCCACACAAGAACTTCATTCTTTTAAAATGAATCCCTAATATAAATTTAGAGATAAATTTTAAATTTGAAAATAAACATTTACATTTCCCATAAGAATAGTTTCCATTGACAATAAAAGGCACTCTTGGTAAAATTTACAAGTTTGGAGGAGATATAATAACAACAAGATGCAACATCACATGCCTCTTTTCCACAATATACAATTCTTGAATAAGTAATGCAAATCATATTTACATAATACATTTACAAGAAGTTGAAACTTAAAATAAAAGTTACAAAATCCCTTCACTTAAGTGGAGACAACATGGCAAAAATTTTACAAGTAGGTTTCCTTCTTGTCGTCTAGAAGATAAAACTATGTCCAAGGCTTCAACTTGAGCTCTACCATTTTCTTCCACTTCAAACACAACAACAAAGAAGGGGGAGTAGGAAACACTCTCTGCCCAACCAATATTCCAATGAGGAGAAGAAGTTATCCACTTCATTGGCCTCTGAGCCCCAACCATAGATCAATAAGGAATGGATTCAACCAATGCCAACATTCACAAATGCTTCCACATTACAACACACATGAAAACAATATTTTACACACATACAAGCACAAAATAACAATATCAGTAAAATGTAAATTTTCCAAAACAAGGCTTGAAATCTCTAAGCCAAGGGAACAAGGAACTATGGGGAGTCACTTATGCCTCCCAATGGGTTAAGTTTCCACCTTGAAGCCTAAAAAAAACAAAACACGCCCATACAATACTCTTATGCCTCCCTCAAAGCTCTTATTCTTCCCTCAAATAAAACATACAAGATAAGTAATAATTTATTTTATCTAAAAAGGTGGGACACCCAACCCAAACTCCCTCCAAAATATGAAACAATAATATTATACCTCTCTCAAAATATCCCCATAAACCTTATCCTATGCCATACTTAAGGACATTCTACCCAAGGTCCCAAAACAAGTACACACACCCATTCATTTACATACAACACACATATATATAAAAATAAAATTGCATGGGTATAGTTCCTACCTTGTCATTGCAATAACTTGATCCCAAAATCACAACTCCAAACTCCTTAAAATCTCAAATCCAAATCCAACAAGCTCCAAGACTCCTAAGCAAGCAACTCAAGTTAAAACTCCAAAATACCAATGCACAACAAAATGAAGTAGCCCCAAATACTCCAAATGAACTTGTATATATAGAAAAAGAGGAGATTAGGGTGAGGTGGCTCCATGTTGGATGCCACATCACTTCTCCTCAACTCCACATCACCAAGTCAAACATAAAAACCAAGGCTAATAAATTGGTGGGTGAGGAAGCGACAAGTTTCCTTCCACACACAAACTCACACTCCAAATCACAAAGGACAAAAATAAAATACTATGTAAGAAAGTGCAATAATTTCACCTTTTTACCATCCACATCACATAATGGGGTCTAATTTTGACCCCTTATCCCATAGGTGTAGTTGGTAGGTGAATTCAAGAGTTGTGGGACAAGCTTAACTTGTCCCACAATCCTCCAAAAATTGCTTAAAGGTCAAATTTAATGATTTGAGGGATGGGTTAAGCTAACAACATCCAAATTAGTTAAAATACAACCCAATTAAAAAGACCACAAGGAAAATCTACCCAATTAAATGTCCCTTTGTCACATCCCAACAATTTAATAAACATGATTAATCAACTTAAGTAAGTTGTAGTACCAACTCATGTTCGACACTATTTGCATTATGCTGATATTACTTTTGGACTATTAATTAGACATTTTGATAATGATACATTCATTAGTAGATGATAGACTATGTAGATATTTGGACTATTGACATGTTGTGATTCACATTTTGATTATGTTACACTAGATGACATTGGTAGATAGTTCGATGTATGTTGATTTGCACTATTTGGATTTTATACTAAAACGTTATACTCTGGATGTTTTGAGTAGAATTATAATCTCATGGATATTAGGATCAGATTATTTGATATGGTGATAACTTATAGAATTACTTAATTTTTTATTAATATTATTGATTTCTATGTAGATGTATTATTTCTCCATGTTATTGACATGTTTGTGAGGCCAGAGAGGTATTATGTTTGTGTTGCAGGGATATTTTATCACATACATTGAAAGGGGATAGGGGACCAACCACGGAAGGATGTCAGGTGTTGTGAAACATGGCAAAAAATTTGAATACTTGTGTAATGTTTATGTGGTTTTTTTGCATGCCTAGTTAGGAGGTTTCCCATGGGGAGTGACCTCACATGTGTGGCCATGGGGTGAAATGTTTTCCATTTTCTTTAATTTGTGTGTGCTTTATTTTGTGTTATATGTATTTGATTTTTGGAAATTGTTGTCACTTTATTAACAAATATTATTGTGTATTAATTATCTAATGCAACTTAAATTTTTAACTAAAATAAGGATGTGATGATTGGTTAAATTATGATGGTAGGTGGTCCTTAAAATCTTGTGGTTGTAAGTTGGATTTGTGTTGGTTTGTGTGTTTTGCACTCTTCCCCAACTTCAAAATTCGGATTTTCACTTGGGAGGATTTTTTGGAGGCTTGTGGGACAAGCTAAGCTTGTCCCATGCCTCTTAAATTCACCCAACAACCATACCTATGGTTTGGGGAGTTAATTTTAGAATTATTTATGTATTTTAGAGTGTAAAAAGTGAAAATAATTGCACTTTCCTACTTACCACAATTAATTTGTCCTTGGTAGGCATGGTGTGTAAGTTTGAGTTTATTTGGGTTGTCATAGTCTTACATGTTCATTTATTATCTTTGGCATTGCTACGCCCTTAACCTATTGCTTGTATTAGGATATGAGTAGCCGACTTGTGGCTTACCATATCATTTTATTTTATCATTTATACTTTCTCATACTTAGTAGGTCGGCCTTGGTGATGACCATAGGATATGAATAATATACATAGGGGATTGTAGGTAGTAGTTCATCATCTCTGGAGCATTTGAGTCCTATTTTATGGTTTGGAGGTTGCCCCCTCAAAGTGGTGAAGCTATTCTAATTGCATATTGAGATCATTATTCTAAAATATTGTGTTACTTGGTGTTATATTTTTGCTCATAATCTAAATTATACAAGTAATTTCATTACAAGTGGTATCAGAGCTACGATCCGGGCCAAAATTAGGGAAAAAACCCTAAGTTTTTGTTTCCGCTCTATCTTATGAACCACCAAGACTTTGGGGGTGATTTGTTTTTACCAAAGTTATGAATCATTTCAAGTACAAATATATGAAAATTTTAGACCTTTTTGATATCGTTTGCAAAAGTTATTACAAATTTAGGGTTTTTGATAAAAATGCCCCCTAGACCAAAATTTGTGGATTTTTTAAGATTTATTTACATTTTCAGATATCACTCAAAAAAATGGTATTAGTATTTTCTCTGTGTTTTTTCCTGTTTTGCCTAATTTGTATCAAAACTCTAAACCCTAAGGTTTGACATCATGGCGGTGCCTTCCATGAGAGAAAAAAAGAATCCCATCACTCTGGGAAAAACCCCAGATAAACATGTGGTAGTGATTAAAGGGTTGGATTAAGAAGGGGTAAATATAGATTCCTTAGCACTAGGGTTTACCTTAGTTGATCATAAGGTGATCCAACTCGCAGTTGTGAAATGTTTAATCTGAGATGGCCTATAAATGAGACATAGACCAAATCAATTAGCGGTTGGATGATATCATGCAGCATGTAAAGGGTAAACAGTATGGCCCAAATATGCCCCATATCAACCAAGTAGGATCTTCAGTTCAAAATAATGGACAAAATAACCATGTTGGGTCACTTTTCTAGCCTAATCACAATCCACCTTATTCACAACCATAAAACATGATGTCGAAAGTGGATATGCACAAATTTGATGGTAAGGATCCTTTGAATTAGATAAATCAAATGGATATATTATTTGAGTTACACTAAACACCATCAGGACAAAATGTGAAATTTGCATCCCTGTATATCTTTAACAAGACCAATTCGTTTGGAATCGATGGTTATGTACTCAGAGGTAATAGAATGGTCTCAATGTCACTTGGACAGTTTTTACTGAGGAGTTGCAATTGCACTATATTTCAAGTGTTTCATAGAACTAATTTAGTCAATTAGCAAAGTTATAGAAAATAGGATCAGTCAAATATTATGTGCATCAATTCCACAACCTATCCTTAAGGGTGGAGAATATTCTAGAAGAGAATCTGAATGACCTATTTTGAGCATGAGGTATGTATGTTTAATCCACTCAAGATTTCTGATTCTATTACCATGGCACGTTGAGTAGAGGAAAATTTTATTTGTAGTAGGAGGTTGCCTTTTATTAACACCAGAGACCATAGTATCTCTTCCCCTTCATTCGCTAGGCCAATTAGACCGAATCCTCAACAAATGGAAGAAAAGAGAGAAAAAGGATTATGTTTTGACTGTGACAGAAAATTTGGACCAAGACACAAATGTGCTGAGAAGGAGTTGTTCTATATTGATGGAGGTAATGAGGATAATGAGGAAGCTGAAATTATGGGGGAGGCTGAGGAATCAATAGAAGATGAAGTAGAGGATCACCAACCTACAATTTATTACCATGCATTGTCAGGTATTATTACTCCTCAAACACTCAAGGTTATTGGTTGTCTCAAAAAATAGAAGGTGGCAGTGTTGATTAACTCGGGGAGTACTCATAACTTCATAAATAGTAAGTTAGTTTCCCACCTCAATTGTTTTATTTACCCAACTTCAGAAATGCAAGTTATGATTGCGGATGGTAGGAAAGTCAAGTGTATAGGAAAGTTCCATAGTATCAAGCTTTCCATGGGAGACTACATGTTAGACTCACCTATGTTTGCTATTTCTATGGGAGGGGAAAAAATTATTTTGGGTGTTTAATGGCTCACAACCTTAGGTACTATAGAGATGAATTTCGAAGAATTGTTCATGCAATTTCATTTAGATGGAAGGAAAATACAATTAAATGGGATGGTAGCTAAGTCTCCAAAAATTATTTCTCTCATCATATGTAGAAGGTTCTCAAAAAAGGAGTAGATGGATTTATAGCAAATTTATTTTCCATAAAAGTACAAAATACAGAGTCTTCAATGCCACCCGATCTTCAGAATATTGTTGATGCTCAATCGTGTGTTTTTGATGCAATTCCAAATGGACTACCACCAATTAGGGATCATGATCATGCCATTCAGTTAGGGACTACCACCAATTAGGGAGCCAAACACCTAACATCAGACGATACAGATACCCATATTCCCAGAAAAGTGAGATCGAGAAAATGGTTAATGAAATGTTGAAGGAAGGTATCATGAGGCATAACTAGAGTGCATATTCTTCACCAATGGTCATGGTACGTAAGAAGGATAAAAAATGGAGGATGTGTCCAGATTGCTGAGAACTCAACAAGTACACCATCAAATATAAGTTTCCTATTTCAGTAATTGATGATTTACTTGATGAATTGCATAGTGCTACTTATGTCACAAAATTAGATCTTCGTTCGGGGTACCATCAAATTAGAATAAGAGAGGAAGATGTTTATAAAATGGATTTTAGGAATCATGAGGGCCATTATGAGTTTTTGGTAATGCCTTTTGGTATTACAAATTCTCCCTCAACCTTTCAAAGCTTGATGAACACTATTTTTAGGCCATTTAAAAGGAAATTTGTATTACTTTTCTTTGGTGAAATATTTATTTAAAGTAAGACATGCGAAGAACACTTACAACATATAAATAAAGTGTTTGAAGTTTTGGAAAAACATACTCTCTATGAAAATCCATCCAAATGTTCTTTTCGTGTATAAGAGGTAGAGTACTTGGGCCATATTGTATTCCATTAAGGTGTCAAAGTTTATCCTCAAAAGATCAAAGCTATGGTGGAATGGCCAAGGCCCAAAACACTCAACAATCTTTGCAGGTTCCTAGGACTAACAAGGTACTACAGAAGATTTGTGAGAGGATATGGTAGAATAGCAAGCCCACTCACTACATTACTAAAATAGGATGCCTTCTATTAGATAGTCGTAGCCACTAAATCCTTTGAGTAGCTGAAGGAAGCCATGTGTAGCACCCCAGTTTTGGCTACTCCCAACTTCTCAAAAACCTTCATTGTTGAATCTGACGCTTTAGGATTAGGATTGGGATCAATTCTAATGTAGGAAGGAAGACCAATTACATTTGAGAGTCATCAATTCAAAGGAAAAGATATCCTCAAACTTGTATATGAGAAATAAATGATGTCTATTCTTCATGTGGTCAAGCAACGGAGGCCCTATCTCATGGGTAGACACTTCAAGGTAAAAACTAATCATGATAGTCTTAAATACTTTTTGGATAAAATGTTATCATCTGCGGAACAACAAAAGTGGGTAATAAAAATTTTGGGTTATGATTTTGAAATAATATACAAAAAGGGTAAGGAAAATGTAGTACTTGATGCATAATCTAGAAGGGATACATCCGCAGATGCCTTACTATGTGGAGTGTCCATGTTGAAGGATGATTGGGTGGATGAAGCAAGATTGGAATGGGATCAAGAAAAGGATACACAATCTCTAATACAGAATATCAAGAAAGCCTATATAACATCCAACAAATTTTAGTGGAAAGGTAATGCGCTATGGTATAAAGAAATGTTATACTTGAGTAAAGATTCTAAGTTGAAGCATAAGATTCTTGCAGAGCTACATTCCTCACCTGTTGGAGGAAACTCTGGGTTTTTGAAGAGATATCATAGAATAAAAGAGAATTATTTTGGGAAGGACTCAAGGGGGATGCAAAAAAATTTGTATCAGAGTGTTTAGTGTGCCAATAGAACAAAAGGGAAACAATTAAGACACCAGGTCTGTTGCAACCCTTACCAATTCCTAGCCAAAGATGGGAGGAGGTCTCTATGGATTTCATCACCGGATTTCCTTGTTCAGAGGGTAAGAATTTTATTTTTGTGATTGTTGATAGGATCAAAAAATATGCCCATTTTTTTGCCCTATCACATCCATTTGCATCTAGTACATTCACATCTATTTTTTGAAGACAGTTTAAAGGCTACATGGAACCCCAAAGATAATTGTAAGTGATCGTGATCCTATTTTCACATCTAATTTTTAGAAGGAATTATTTTCATGTTTGGGTACTCAGCTAGCTCACAGTTCATCTTATCATCCTCAAACTGATGGGAAAACATAAGTAGTCAACAAATTATTAGAGGGGTATCTACATTGTTTTGTATCAGATAAGCATGAAAGGTGGATTAAATGGCTACCATTTGCAGAATGGTGGTATAACACATCTTTTCATACCTCTTCACAAATGACCCCATTTTTAGCATTATATGGTTACCATCCACCTTCTATCACTTCTTCCTTAAGGGTGAAAACTAAGGTCAGATATGTTGAGGGACACATTCAACATCAACAACAGGTTTTGGCTAGTTTGAAGGAGAATTTGGCATTGGCACAAAACAAGATGAAACAACAAGTAGATCAACACCATAGTGAAAGAAATTTTGAAATTGGTGACTAGGTTTTTGTACATCTCCAGAATCACAAGCAAATGTCCCTAAAGAAATAGAAAAAGGACAAAAAACTTTCTCCTAAATATTATGGCCTTTATCAGGTTCTACAGAAAATTGGCAGTGTTGCTTATAAACTAGAGTTACCTCAATCTCTGATGCATACAACCAATATTTCATGTTTCCTACCTGAAGAAGGTTATTGGAAAAATATTTGAATCCCAGAAAGTGTTACCAGAACTTGATGAGGAAGGAAGAATCATTTTGGATCCAGAGAAGATTCTGTAAACACATACTATGAGGCTGAGAACCAGAGACATTAAAGAATATCTGATCAAGTGGAAGAATCTGAGCATAGAAGATGCAACCTAGGAGGATGAAGGTTTTCTGCAACAACATCCAGGATTATTTAACATTGAGGACAACATTGGTTTGAAGGGGAAGGGCATGTTATGCCATTAACCTATTGCTTGTATTAGGATATGAGTAGCCAACATGTGGCTTACCATATCAGTTTATTTTATCATTTATAGTTTTTCATGCTTAGTAGGTCAGCCTTGGTGATGGCCATAGCATATGAATAGTATATATAGGGGACATAGGTAGTAGTTCATCATCATTAGAGCATTTGAGTTTTATTTTATGGTTTGGAGGTTTCCCCCTCGATGTGGCGAAGCTATTTTAATTGCATATTGAGATCATTATTTTGAAATATTGTGCTACTTGGTGTTCTATTGCTTCTCATAATTTGAATTATAAAAATAATTTATGTATTTTAGAGTGTAAAAAGTGAAAATAATTGCACTTTCCTACTTACCACAATTAATTTGTCCTTGGTAGGCATGGTGTGCAAGTTTGAGTGTCTTTTGGGTTGTCATAATATTGCATGTTCATTTATTGTCTTGGGCATGGTGTTTTGACTTATGGGAATGGAGGAATGAGGAAATGGCATCCTATATGGAGCCACCTCATCATCCTCACATTCCATTTCTATTTATTGAGGGAATTTCATGGATATGGGGTTACTTGCTCATTTTATTCTTTTGGAATTTTTGGAATTTGGAGATTTTTGGAGTTGATTTTGGAGTGTTCTTGGCTTGAAGGTGTCAAAATATTGTGGAGTGAAGACTCCTGGAAGATTGATGGAGAGGTAGGATCTCCATCCTTGTATTTTTCTTATTTATGTTTGTAGATGTGAAAATGGTGTTTGTTAAATATTGTATGAGTTTTGTGAATGTGTTTTTGTTTGGTTGGGTAGTATGCCTATAGAAGGGAGTGGGAGATGGAAGTATGGTACCATTGGGGAGGGAAAAGGGAGTTGTGAGGCATGAATTTTGGAGGGAGTGTGATTGGGAGTTTCACCTCTGGGGAGTGAAAAGGAAATCATGGTCATATTTGACATACTTACAAGGGGAGAGATAAGGATGTTTTGTTTTTTATTTTTTGCACTTGGAGGCTTTGGGTGAAACTCCTACTTCACTTGGGAGGAAATAGGAGGTGGTTCCCATATTCTTTGCTCCATTTGGTTTGATATAAAACTTATGTGTTGTTTGATAAAGTTGTAAAATTTATGGAGTATGTCATTTTAGATGTATTGAATGTATTGGATTGTATGTTCTGTGGAATCCATGCTTGTAAAGAGTTGTCAAATGTTGCTCAAGATCCCTCATTGTTCTTTAGTTGGGGCTACAGGGCCAGTAACGGGATGGCTTCTCCTCTTATTGGATAAAAGGTTGGGCTGAAAGCGTTGCTTATTCCCCCTTCTTTTGTATTATGATCCTAGTTTTTGAAAGATTGAAGAATGCAAAATTGAAGCTTTAAGTTGGGAAAAGACATGCAAGAAGATTTTTGTTTGGCCTTGTTGAAATATTTATGTTGTATTGATCAAATTATTATTCCCACTTTGAATTGAATTTTGTAACTTTTTATGTTTGAAGGAAAGTTGTAATATTTCATTTATTCCAAGATTGAGATTAGTTAGTAAATGTAGAAATATCTCTTGGTTGCTTACCTTGTTGGAAAGAATTAGTCTTAGTGAAAGAAAAGGATTGAAGCCTTACATTATAAAAGAATGATTTGGAAAATTGGTAGATCCGTAGTTGTTTTGTAATGTTATACTGAAAGGAAAACTTAATTTTTTTATTTTCCTTGATTCAAAGCTGCAATATATATACATGTATATTTGGAAAAGAACAAAGATGTATTGAAAGGGAGTGTGTTGAATTCTTGTTGTTTTAGTTGGCAAAATGGAATATATGAAAGAGAATGAATTGTAGTAATGTTATAATCAATTTTTACATTTTATTGCAAAGAGTAGAATATAGATTGAGTTGTTGTTTTGTATTTGGAATTATGAAATTAGATATAGTATCACCTTACCAAAAAATGAATAGAGGACACCTTCATTAAAATTAATATGACATTAAAAATAAACTCAAGAGGAAAAACTGTGAAAATAATGTATTTTTGAAGGTTCTGTTTTTGGTGAACAGAACCGCCACCATGTGCAGAGTGGTGGTTTCAGAACCACCACCCAACTTAGAGCATTCGTCTGTGAACTATCCCCCAGGTAGGGCGATGGTCATAGGACTGCCATTTTGTGTAGGGTGGCGGTTTCGTCACTTTTGACGTAAAAATAAATTTCCTTCTGTGAAAATCCCAGTTTCCAATTTAAGTAAAATCTAAGATTAAAAATTACAACAAGGAACCTTCCATCAACTAGGAATCAACTAAATTTAAAGGATCTAGCCTTCCAATATCCCTTTTTTCACTAAAATGTGTAAAACTCTTGGATTTAAAAGAAATGGGGTTTCCCCAATAGTTGAACTCAAAATAAAAAACAAGAAAATGATTTTTATTAAATAACCACATAGATCCATGGAAGGATCTCTACATTTAACAATGGGAAACATTTCAATGGAAAATATTTACATCTAATATCAAGAGAAATTTTTCCATGGATGTTCCCCCTTGCTCTGATGGCTTCTCCTCCTCCCATTCCTCCTCTTCCAAAATCTGCAAATAAGAAAAGACCAAATGAGGTTGTTTGAGGAAAATAGGAATTAAAAATAGAACCATAAGGAACTTTAGGGAAAACTAAATCCAAGGGCTAGGAAAGATTCAATCCTATGGTCCAAATTAAACCCTATCTCACTTAAGTGGGAAGGTATTTAATGGGAATGTGACTTTTAATTAAAAATAAATAACATTAGTAATGGGGTGAATGGGGCCACTTAGTGACTAGGTAAAACAATTAAACCTTTGAGTTAGAAATTAATATAGCCTTGTTACTTGATATCCAAATTACCTAATGGGACTTAATAGATGTTTTAAAATGTAAATATAACTTAGGAAGTAAATTATACTATTAATTATTAATTTAATCCCATTGTCCATAAGCTTGTGTAGAAAGCCCCTAACTGATAAATTTATTAAGTGTGAAAATGTCTAACCTTGCTAACACTTTTAAACAAAAAGAATTATTATCGTAAACTTGACTGTTAATATTATAGTTCTCTTTGTTTTGAGGGTAGAATAATGTCAGTGTTACACTTGGTATCAGAGTTGTGGGTTCAATACTTGGACATCAGGCACACTTGGAAAATTGAAACAAAACAAGAAAACCCACCGCAACTCTAAACCTAGAACACATAAAGCCTAGATGATGATAAACTAACTCCCATATTAGTTTGTAAAGCAGGCGCGGACTAGATGATGGGTCCTTTCACATGATCGTAGATCTACCACCCCCATATCAGGCAGCAATAGCCATATTTCCTTAGATACTTTAGACACTACAGGTTGTTTATGTCACTTTATGTGGAGAATCTTTAGGAGGGTGACCTAGCAGAAAGGACAAAGAGTCATCAGTTGAGGCTCATGCATCGCCACATCATAGTGTCAAGGATAGGGAAAATCACTCCCATGTGGAGTTAGTTGGACATGAGTCACCACCTAGAGAGCACATAGATAGAGCTTCGGGACACAGAGACAGATCTAGGAGCCTTAGGCCGAGGGATGTTCTTACAGAGAGACCTAGGGGCTGACAGTAAAAAATGACAGATCACATTAGAGACATATTGAATTTACACCCGCCACATTTTTTTAGAGGCATGGGAGGATATCAGGACAAGGCATGGTTGGTTATCTTGAGCGGATGCTTCAAGATATGTCCTTGTACTAGTAACATGAAATATTATTTTGATGTCCCCCTTCTGAGAGACAGTCTTAGAGTTTTTTAGAGGACTGAGGAGAAGAAGCTTCATGTAGATTTTGAGACAGTCACTTGGGAGCTCTTCGAGGAGCACTTCAAGAGTAGATACATATCCAAGAGATTCATCTAGCAGTAGATCGATGAGTTTCATGATCTACAACAGGATTCCATGACAGTGGCAGAGTATGAGGGTCTGTTTTTAGATCTACTTTAGTATGGTGATTACATGCAGGATGAGCATATTAGAGTTCATAGGTTCATCATGGGCCATAACTTATACTTGGGTAGGGAAGTGCATATTCATTTCCCACAGACACTATCAGAGGTTGTGGATAAGGCTTATATTTTAGAGAAAACCAGGGGGAAGACTCACCAGGCTTATGATAGAGTGAGGATCTACATACAACAGTTACAGGATAGTATCTCAAGGGGATCAGATCCTCCTCCTTGTGGCGTAAACACTTCACCAGAGTCTTCCTTTAGGCCTCCTCCATAGCAGTAGTAGCAGACTTGACCACCTTTTTGGCCTCCAAAAAACCATGATGCTCAGAGAGGGCATAGTATAGGACCTCCAGTTCGGGGGCCCAAGAAGAAACAAGCTCCACTTCGAGCACAGTCAGTAGAAGTACGTCCACAGCAACACCTATAGAGATCTATGGTAGGATCATCAGGTTGTACAACATGGACTACCGATCCACCTGCAGGATTATCTACTCAATAGAGAGGACCAGATAGTTACTATGGGTGTGGTGCTAATGATCATCATTGGAGAGAGTGCCCTCAAAACCCTATTAATTAGGGTAAGGAACCTATTTCTGAGCCTATGGTTGGTTACATGGCTAGGAGCCACATGATCTATGCTACGGTCAAGAACCACCAGGAAGAGCACCATGACACGATGATAGAGACCACAGGTAGTATTGGTGGTATTTCTACCCCTATCTCATTTGATTTAGGCTCATCAGATTCTTTCATTCATCCATATTTAGTAGAGCGATGCAGGCTGGTGGCAGTTAGATAGGGCCTTAGTTAGGATGTTGAGATGGCTTCTGGAGACAATTTTTCAATGGAATCCTTAGTTAAGGAGTGTGTAGTGGACTTAGGACCCTTCACCAGGACTTTGGATCTTTGTATCCTTCTATTTGGTTCAAATGGAGTTATCTTGGGTATGGATTGGTCATCTACGCACAGAGCTAGATTTGATTTTCACAACAAGGTTACTTCTTTTGCAGATGATTTGGGCATGGAGTCAGTGATTTTTGGAGTCAGGAGAACCATCTCTATTTACACAATATCCACTACGTATCTAAAGCATTATGCGTGATGGGGTTGTTAGTTATTTTCTATCACTGTTAGTAAACAATCAGAGGATGAGATTCATGGACCATCACTTGATGACCACCCTATTTTTCAAGAGTTCTCCATTGTCTTTCCTAGTGAGTTGTCAAGGCTACATCCCCAATGTGAGATTGAATTTCATATTGATTTGGTTCTTGGAGTGGAACCTATCTCATGTGCACCATATATGATGGCCACACCTGAGCTATGTGAGCTAAAGTTGTAGCTGGAGTGTCTTCTTGAGAAACACCTAATCCATCCTAGTGTATCTCTTTTGGGTGCACCAGTGATCTTTGTGAATAAAAAGGATAGATCTCTTTGTTTATGTGTGGACTACATGCAGCTGAAGAAAGTAACAATTAAGAATAGTTACCCCCTTCCACGGATAGATGATTTATTCAATTAGATGAAGGGAGCCACGATATTTTATAAGATTGATCTTAAGTCAGGCTACCATCAGCTAATGATTGCAGAGGTAGATATTAATAGGACAACTTTCCGCATGAGATAAGGCCGCTATAAGTTCATGGTGGTACCTTTTGGTCTGACGAACGCCCCCACAACATTCATGAGTTTGATGAATGGCATGTTCAGGACATTTTTGGATTTCTTTATGCTCATATTTCTTGATGACATTCTGATATACTCATGTATGCATGAGGAGCATGAGGAGAACCTTTGACAGGTTCTGTAGTGTCTTCATGAGCAGCATCTTTATGGGAGCTTGAATAAGTGTGCATTCTTTCAGTCAAAGGTGTAATACTTGGGTCACATCATTTTTTGGGAAGGTATTACAGCTACAAGTACAACTGTTCCCAATGTTGAGAGTGGAATTGGTGCATCGTCACACTCTACAGAAGAGAACATTGAGTTTGAAGAAGCTATTGATAATGGATTGTTTCAACTTTAAATAGGTATCTTCTTCACCTTAATCTTATTGTTTGTCACTTTAATTTTTTTTTAGATCTTTTTATCATTAAATATGTTACAGGTATATATATTAAAATATATTTAAATACAAATTTTTTATTTTTTTTGAAAACGTGAGTTGACATCCATCCGAGGAAGCTGGTACTTCTCGGGACTGAAAATGTCAGGCAACTCACCCATCTATCTACTAATCCATTTCTTGTGTTGATTTTTCTTAAAACAAATATATAGCACATTACTAGTGATGATTTCACAGCCATCTAAAACACTAGAGGTAAGTTAAACCCTATCATATCATCTTTCTTGATTTCTTACAATTATGTTTAATTTATTTTTTATATTTGCAAAATGCTTTGATATATTTTTTAACTTTGTGGGATAAAATGACACAATTGAATTTTACAGAGGAAGATATTTCTATATTATACAATTCATAATCCACGATCCATTATACAATTCGTCATCCATGATCGTGCTAGAACATAAATCTACGTCCACATAGAATTCATCATCATCCATATATATCATATCATTATCATAATCCTGACACTACAATTATTATTAAAACAATTATTTATCTATTTTAAATTTAAAGAAATTTCTCTGTCCTAACACATTCCATTTTTTTAAACAATTCATGATCATATCATTACAATTATATCCATTCTAATGTCATCTATATCCATTCTAATGTCATTTATATCCATTTTAACACATTCCATTTATTTATCATCTATATCCATTCTAATGTCATCATGATCATATCATTACATGTATAGAGAAGAAGAATTATCTCAAAACAAGTTTAAATTTCTAGAGAAGAAGAATTATCATTCTTGAAGGTAAATCTACGTCCACATACAATTCATGATAATCCAAGTAAACAAGAAAAATACATCATCATCCCTATCTAATGCAATCATCATTACAAGTAAACCAAAAAACATAAACTCCATATACAATCTAGAAATTCTATACATAATATATATGAAGTTATAAAATTAAAGATCATAAAGTATTTCAAATTTTCAAAGGCTATCAAATCTAGATAATAAAATTCAAATGCAATGACCACAACATTCAATGTTTCAAATTTTCAAATATAGAATCAATATTTAAAGTTTCCACACTCAATAATAAAAAGTTTCAACCCTCTTTTTCTATATCCATTTCAACTCCTATGCTCCTTTCTCCAATGAATTATTCACCTGTGGTTGTACCCCTTTCCCCAACAACAAAATTAACCCCAGAACTTATAAGATCTTTTGCAGCACAGTCCATATTTTTAAAAATTCTTTCTTCTTGCTTTGTCACATCTCCATGGGACAACAAGTTTGGATCAGCTGCTGCCTTAGCTTTGAATAATATTTCAGGGTCGAAGCTGTGCTCTTTAATTATCCGCTTCAGTGTATTGTTTTGTTTGTTAACCAAAACAATATTTTCCTTCAAATTCTTTGTTGCGGATAAACTGTTCTTCGCTGTTTCTAAGTGAACTTGGAAAACCTTTGTTTGACTCTTCAAATTTTCATATTTCAACTGCACAAAAAAAGTAATGCCAATTCAACATATTACTAAAATAATAAAAAATTTAAATTAACAAAAAGTATTGTTTGAAAGTGATAATACTTATGACCTCTCTATCTCTCTCGGCATTTCCAATTGCTACCAGATCCTTGCCCTTAGACCATTTGTTAAAATATGCCTAGGCCTCAACACTAATATTTTCCAATTTGTTTAATGTCTTATCCAAAATTTCATCTTTATAGTTGTTGTTATACATGACAGTCCCACTTCTTACTTGTGTAAGTAAGGAATCCATCTTTGCAGGTTGATTCTAGACTGCAGCATATAAACTATCCCTTTGCTAATAATTTTCATAATGACTAATAATCTCATTGATAAGTACTTTAGCCCTTCTCTCCCATTATATGAGTTGACTAATATGAGGTAGAATAAACTCACTAACATGGGATTGACAATCATAACAACTTAAGTTCTCCAAAGGAAAAGGTAACAACTATTCACCATCTGTAACTGATGAAGATGATCTCGCTGGAGAGGTATGGGGGCTTTCGGCTAGATCAATTGCTACGTGTTTCTGCCTTTGGGTGACCTGACCCTGTTTGTGATAAAATTAATCAAGATTCAGACATATAAATCTAAAGCGAAATGTAATTCAATATGGTAAAGTATGTTGAAATTGAAGTATGCTTGCTGGCCTTGAATCATCTCACGGGTATTGAAAAAAATTGTTGGGTCATTGCTATCAATTCCCATGTAATCTTCATCTAAATTTATATTATTCAAAACCGATATGCCCGTTGCACTGGGAAACCCACCAAGCGAGAGGGTTGGAATTTGAAAGTAGGAGGCAATGTTTAGTGTCTTGCTAGGGGCCGGAGCAATTGGCATGCATTTACCAATGTTATTTATTCCTATTCCTTTGGTTGGCATTTTAAATATTATTAGTTGAGCGGGGGTCAGTGCCATTATTTGAATAAAAGGACTATAATGTGCTGAAAAGTTTAAGAAAAAACATATGAAAAACTAGAAAATAATGCAAAAAATACAAAATTAAATGAAGTAGTATTCAAAACTTGTACCTTGTTGTTGAACTTGAGGGGTAACTTTTCATGGTGCTAAGGGTGGCCATGTTGGAGTAGTAATTGGTGGTTGTTGAGAAGATATAAATGCATGTGACTGTACTGAATGAGTTGGGGAAGATGGTTGAGTTTCTGAAACACACATATGGTCCAAATTACCTGCAATGTCATCAACATTGAATTGTATGTCAACTCAATCGGGTAAAATTTAAAATGGAAAATGAAAATAAAAATTTGCAATTTGTAAATAATACATGAAAAGGTATTACTTCTCTCGCGTTTAACAAAGTAAAAATGTTGGGGGTTCAGAGAGGAGTGAGCTTCCATTTCAGATTGGGAATCTCTCGAAGCCTCAGCGTGTTGTTGACCTCTTCCTCTTGATAACACCTTTTTTCAGGGAAGGGCTTCCACAAATCTTCTTTGTAAATAGTAAATTGTTAATACCTGTACACAGTGTAATGTCAAAATACAAACTTAATAGTTTATACTTGTTATTCTTCAAATGGAATTGACAACTTCATCAATGCCTCGTCAGTGCAAGTGGGAATTGGTTTGTCTTTCAAATTTAAAAGAGCCTCGTAATAAAGGCCAAGGAGATAGTTTGTGGAGTAAATGACAGGTTTTTCTGAAAGCTTTGCATTTGTTATGTCAGTTCTTATTTTTTTATAAAAATGTGCACCAATCAAATTTTTGTTTTGCGATAGTTGCAACAATTTATGCAATGGCCCAATTTGGTATATCTGTTTGATGACCCTATAAAACTATTCTGGATTGAAATAAGGAAATCATTACAGTAAGAAAGTTGTGTGTAATTACTTGCGTATCCACACCACACCTAGATTTATTGACGTGAGATGCAAATGCCAAAAAATAGTGGGAATTGATATAACATTAAATTGTATCACAATCAAAAACTGAATAAAAAATGATGAATGAAAACGAATTATACTTACAATCAACATGGAAACCGAACGTCAATTCAAGATATTTCTTATCATCTTTGACGAGTGTTGACTTCATTGTAACAAAGGGTAAATTTCTAAATGGAAGGCTCGTAAACCGATGGATGTTAGTTTCCTCGGTACCGAATTGCAACAATCGGCCGTCGTTCATAGAAACATAAAATAGGTTGTCCTCTATATTGTAAGATGAGAGAAGGTAGTTCAAAATATTTGGGTCTATTTTGAAATGGGGCATCTTAATGAGTCCACTAAACTCACGTGCATCGATCAAATCTTTGTATTTGAAAGTCATCTGTAAAACAATCTAGATGTGGGGGCACAAAGGATTCATGTAGGTGATCTTGGCCATGGATAGGACTGGATTTTCCTCTTGATTTTTATCTTGAGCTTGCAGTTAGGATGCACTTGTAGTTGCCATTGTAGTTGTGCTTGAGTCTTTGAGAATGATGGATTCTTGATACCTATATACAAAAAAAATCAAGAGTCGAAAAGTGTAAACATGAAAATGACTGACAAGATGGTATTTATAGGACAAAACACGTGTCAAAGGCCCTTTTTGATGCATGTCAAAGGTCCTTGTTGACGCGTGTCAATAAGGGCCATTGACGCTTGTCAAAAACCCTTGTTGATGTGTGTCAATGGCCCTTGTTGACATGCTTCAATGGTCCTTGTTGACATGCATCAACAAGGGCCTTTGACACACGTCAATAAGGGCCTTTAATGCGCGTCAACAAGGGCCATTGATGTGTGTCAACTACCCTTGTTGACACATGTCAATGTCCCTTTTTGATGTGCAATAACAAGTATCATTGACGTGTGTCAAGAAGAACCATTGACGCATGTCAACAAGGGCCTTTGACGTCGTGTTGATGCACATCAACAAGGGTGTTTGATGTGCGTCAGTGATCCATGTTGATGTGCATCAACATGACGTCGATGCTCTTTTTTGACATGCATCAATGATGCGTCAATGTCTGAGAATCTTTAGTCTCTCTGGCTCGAAAAACGTGGTGAAAATTCAGTTCTGGAAAACTGTCAAATTCACCTTTTGCTGAAACCGGTTCCAAGGATACTCGCTAGGTATTTTCCACCTCTAATTTTCTACAGGTGTCTTAAAATGAACCCTATCTTGACCACAACATAAATCTTGTGGCTTCTAGACATGTCACCCACTATAGGCTCCTAGACTGGTGCCTTACCCTTGTTATTAGGTTTTTTGAGGGAACTCTCTTTAATGATTCCCAAATACTCTGTACCCATAGCAACTACTATATCCCCTCCAATGAGAAGTGGCTCCTACAAGTACTCTAGTGGTCTATGCCTTGGATCCTGATGATCTTGCTCCAAATTATTGTAGTCACTGCTGATGAGATCCTGTTGACTGATCTCTAGGCATTGCTAGAGTCCTAATTGGCCCCTTAGGAGAAGGTCCCATACTGCATCCGCTTTGAGCATCTAATATTTGTGGTGACCTAAATGGAATAGGAGTTTGTTGTTGCTATTGAGGTGGCTGTTGTGGTGGTATAAATGAAGAATGTGTAGAACCATGTCCACCACGAGGAGGAGGAGCTGACCCCCTTGATCTACTGGATACGACTCCACATTCTATATCTAGCCTACTTTTTCTTCCCTCTTGTCTCCTCTAAAATTATGTCTATAAAAAATGAATGGGTACTGCCTCTCAAATGTCTAGGTTCTGGCCCCTAATGAACCTATGGATCCTCACCTTCTCATCCTGCATCTAGTCCACATATTGTAATAGGTCAAGAAAATGACTCTCATATTCTACCACTGTCACAGATGTCTAACATAGGTCATGGAGCTCATCTATCCTCTGATTAATGAACCTCCTAGATAAATATATTCTCCTAAACCACTCCTTGAAGATCCTCCAAGTGACTATCTCGAAATTGACATGGAGCTTCTGCTCCTAAGTCCTCCTTCGAACCCAGGCTCTGTCTTTCAGAAGTTGGATGGAAACATGAGTCTTTGTGTTATTAGTACACAAACATATCTTGAAGCATCTGTTCAAGCTGACCAACCATGCCTCTACCTGAAATCCTACAGTTTCCCTAGAAAAATGAGATGGATTGAGCTTCAGGATCTCCCTGATGTGATCTTCCGTCATATATTGTCTACCTCTAGGTCTCTCAACATGATCATTTCATTGCCCAGGACTCGTAGATCTATCTCTGTGTCATGTAGCCCTGTCTCTATGACCTATCTATGATGAATCTCATCTGGATGACTCCACCTGGGAGTTATCTACCTTATGGTCATCACTATGTCAAGATGACACATGAGGCTCTATTGATGGCTCTCTGTTCTGTCTGCTAGGTTTCCCACCTAAAGACCCTCCTCATATAGTGGAATTAACATCCCGCAATGTCTAAAGTATTTGTGGCAATATCATTACCAGTAATTGATTTGGGGTGGTAGGTATAGGTCTATATGCAAGAACCCCTCGTCATATCCATGCCTCCTACATAGGCCTAAGAAAGAGTTAGTTTATCATTTTAGGTTTTGTTTCAGTTTTCTATATTTAAAATATCATGTAAAGTTATGTGATCTAGGTTTAGAGTTGCACTAAGTTTCCTTGTTATGCCTTATGTTTCTAGTGTTCATGAGGTCTAAGCATTGAACCCATGGCTCTGATACTAAGTGTAACGCCCACAAAATTTGACGTTCTAAAACCACATTAATCCTTAAATAATTATCTGGAAAGTTACAGAAATATTTTTTTTGTTTTAAGTTACAAGGGTGTCAAACCCTAATATACGTTTAATTAAATTCCTACCAACAAGTTACATTTCATAGGATAGATCCAGTGTATACCACTAATTAAATATTCTTAGTTTCGTTCTAATTTCAATTTAATGGTCACCACAACATTAAAACCTATTAATTTCTTTTGCTTGATTAAAAAGTATTCAATTTCACAAAATAACATTTATCCTATATTTATTAAACCCTTACCATTAGATACCTTAGTCATTTTAAATTATTAGCCTTAATACCCATTGATACATTTACTAAAACACACTAGGAGAGTTACACATTTAAATTAAGTGGCCCCATTCACCCATTTACCCATCCATTTGATTTATTTAAAATTTACAATCATAATAAGAATAATCTCACCTAACACTTATAGGGTTAATTCTTAACCCTTGGATCAAATCAATAGGGACCACAAGATTAGATCCACTCAAAAGAAGCCCTAATCATCCTTAAGGGGTTCTTCTTAAACATTTCTTACCCTAAGATCATTCATTTGTTTCTCTTTGGTTTGCAGGTTGAAGAAGTGGATGCCATGGATCAAGGGAAATCCATGAAGGAGTCTTCTTCTATCCAATGTGTAAGAAGAAAGGGGTACCATCATTTGGCTCCTCCCTTAGAATAGTTTTATATTATATTTAATCTTGCATTCTTAGTTATTTAATTTCAATACAAGCATCTATCCTAGATCTGGTTTAAGATCTATTATTGATTAGTTCTCTTCTTTTTTGTTTTCATTGATAGGGAAGAAACCCATTTTTAAGATCAAGAGTTCATTTTATTTAAATCCCTTTACTTAGGTTGGGGTATGGGTCAAAACAAGCATACACGACCCACATAGGCTAGATCTACATTTAGGTGAAGTTTAGATCCATAAGAGCCAATGGCTTGGGTGGAAACACAAGTCAGTTCCACTACTAGTTTCAGTTTCTGTGTTAATGATAAGTTTCTAGAATTTTGTTTTAAATGCAAGGGGGTAAAAGATTAATTTCATGAGCAAATTTTATTCAATTTTAAGAAAGCATCATATTCTCAGATGCATCTGATATAACCAAGTCACAAAAAATGACTGTCAAGTTTACATAAATGAAAATGGTGCAGTATTCAGTCATTGATGTTGGTCACAGGAATACCGATGACAGTTCAGTCACCGATGCCGATTACTGCAAATTGATTCTATTTTATAAATTTTAACATATATTTCACATTTTTTGGTTCACACTTATCTCAATGCCATTTCGAACAATTATCCATTAAATGTAAGGTTTATGAGCAAGTCATTATATCATTTAAATTGATAATTAAGCTTGGAATATCATTTCGAAGTATGCAATAACAAACATTGACCGATGTCGGTACTGAGCACACCGACACCGGTTAAGACTAAATGGTGTCAGTCACTGTGTAGGCTAGAGAACTCTAAAATTGAACATATGAAGGAACATAGATCTCAAAGGATAACTTTAACTTAAAATATAGAAAAACCAAATGGTGGTTAACTGTTTTAACCCAAAAAGGCTATGACAACCTCCTAATTCACATTACTATCAAAACATTAAAATTTTCAAAAAAACATTCTTTATACACAAGGTAAAATTTAAACATGATATCTATTTAATACATTCCTTTATATACAACTAGTTTGAAGAGAAAGGAAAGACACATTCTTTAATGAGATTCCTTCAAATATTATATTACAAATTGGTAAATATAACTCGCAAAGCAAATTTCCTTTTTAAATACATGTCTGCTAGTCTTCCACCTTAAGTGGGAATTACAAGAAGGTTTCTACAATGAAGGTTTTTTTTTTACTTAAAAAAATGCTCAAAATTACAAATATCCAACAACAGTTCCACCATTTCTTCACTTTAATTACAACGAAAAAAATGGGGGAGAGACAACACTCTCCAAGAAACCAATAATCCAATGAGGAGAAGAAGCTATCCTTCTCATTAGCCCTTGAGCCCCAACCAAAATGCAATAAAGGATGGATCCAACTTATGGAAACAACACAATGCTTCAACATCACAATACAAATTTTCAAAACCATTTAACACACATTCAACACAAGAAGCAATCACAAGAATGCAAATTTTAAATACACAAGGCTTGAAATGCAAACCAATTGTTGATCAAAGAACACTTGATAGTGAAAGTACACAAGAAGTTCACGTGTGAAATCAAGTCATACACAAAGGCACGAATGGATAGGGAGAATGCACATGCAGAACAAAAGTTTAGTTTTCGGTACTTAGCCATTTTCACTCATAAGGTATATTTTTAGAGATGGCGTGTAGAGCACACAAATGAGGCAGAGATGTGCGCACCATGCATTGGCTATTTTTAGAGGATTGGATACAAAGTACTCTACATGGAAAGAGGCTAGAAATAGATCTGCTACTGTCAGTTAGCTAGTAATAGTATATTATTAGTGTAGTTACATGTATGGTTAGATTTCTAAATGCGTGTGGCTAAGAATAGAATGTGACCTATTTTTGGAATGAATAAGCAGTGAAGGGAAAGTCTCCACCCTTATATATATGTAGTAAACTGTGTAATAGAGGGATGATGTTGATGAAATCGTGACATGGAAATACACAGGGATCGAAACATATAGAGTTATTCTGCTACGTGCATACTTTTGATATTATAATAAAGCTTCTATAACCTATTGCATTGAATATAATGGAGGATATTGGTTGAATCTAAGTATTAGTTCTATGATTATCTGAATCTAGTATACTTTTGTTCTCATCATGGTTAGTACTTAGTTCTATTTTTCCTTGGATATAGATCTGGTATGCTCTGTAGAATGATATGTTATTAATGGAACTATATATGTTAAGTCTTTGTCATGTTACCATCCTACTACAACAACCCTAAAGAGGGACCTGGTACCTTTGCGCACTTCGAGTGAGTGCTCATTCCAGGCTGAGTGATGTGCTAGCATGCATAGGATTTCTTTGGGTTTAGATCATTGAATTCTAGGTTACATCCTTGGACTGTATTGAAGAGGCCACTATGCAGGTGATGCCACAATGCACAAGATCCTACTTGTTGGGTTATGGTGGGAGACCCTTTATAAATATTGTAAGGAATTTTGTAAGGCATGTGATCACTGTCAACGTCTTGGAAGACCAAGTCAGTGAGATGAAATTCCCCTAAGACCTATTACCAACACAGAACCATTTGAGAAATGGGTCATTGATTTTGTGGGTCATATTTCCCCAGCTGTGCGTAGAACTAGATCACGCTATATTATACCTTACATAGACTATTTGACAGGGATGGAAGAAGTAGCACCTACCAAGGAATGTACAACGGCTACATAAGCTCGGTTTCTATGGGAACATATTATTATAAGGTATGGATGTCCTTTGATTTTGACCAATGATAAGTGCACACATTTTCTTAATGAGACAATCATAATTTTGTTGGATGAGTTCATGATTACACACCATAAACATATACCCTATCATCCTCAGTCAAATGGAATTACTGAGGCTTTCAACAAAATTTTGGGCCAGACATTGATAAAAATATGTGATGTTGGAAGAAAGGATTGGGATGATAAAGTATCTACAATAATTTGGGCATATAGAACAACATATAAAAGGTTGAACAAGGCCACACCATTTCAGTTAGTGTTTGGTGCAGAATCCATTCTTCCTATGGAGTTTATGTTACCTTCTTTACATATTGCGTGCACTAGAGGTCTAGCTGATGAACAATCTTTAGAAGAACGAATTGAAAAGATAATTCAGCTGGATGAGCGATGAGCCATAGCACGTTAGAGTCAGAAGCAATAAAAGGCCATGTAGAAAGCATGGCATGACATAAACATAAGAGATAAGAAATTTGAAATTGAACAAATGGTACTTCTCTATGACTCTAAGTTCTGGGCCATCCAGGAAAACTTAAGGTACATTTGTTGGGGCCATATGTTATCACTTACATCCTTGAAATAGGAACTTTCCAGTTAGAAGCACTTGATAGAACACAGCTACCCCGTTACTTCAACAGGATTAGGCTGAAGCCCTACTATAAATAATTCTTCTTGGTGTTTGTAATAAGGTAGTATTTCCAGTTATATTAGGTTTTCAATTATATATTTCCTTAATGTGTTTCCTTCTTTGTTGCTATGTTTTTTAAAAAATTTAGTTGGTGTGTTGTGAAATAAGCACGCTTTCACACATGAAGCTAATTAATACATGAAGCATGATTATGCATAGAGGATTGCACATACTTTTAGTGTGGGGTGGTTGGTGATATCTAGGTACAAGATTATGGGAATTGAAAGGTAAAAAGAATAAGCTACTACACGTGCTCTTCAATTCAAAGAATTGCTTCTAAAAAGTTACCAAAGATGAAGATGAATGAAGGAATAGTATAACACAAGGTAAGTAGAGGCCATAACAACTACCAGTGGAAGGTACAATGATGAGGTACTTGGGTGTAAGGAAGTGCACTGAAGATAAGTCTGTGACAAGTGGGTAGGAAGCCACGCTATAAGTTTATATCTTATGTGTGAGGATGTAACACACAGAAATGATGGAATTGGTCAATTAATGAGAGGATATTTGGTAGGTGAAGGAGAAATGAATGCATCAAAAATTTGAATATCTATATAAGGATGGGATGTGAGTTCATTTTTACCATTGTGATTACGAGTATTTGAAAAGGAGCCAAGTACGAAGAGCTAAGTGATTGTATTAAGGTGCGAGAGGTGTGTAACCAATCATGATGAAGAGATCTATGCACATAAAGAGCTTGTGTCCTAAGTGGTGAAGGGTTTGATCGAATCAAGGTGACAGAGAGGAGCTAGGTCACATGATTGCACTTAGGGCATGCTGAATCAAACTAGGGTTTTCTTCGCATATTGTAGAATTTGAGTGGTAAGAATCTACAAAGGATTACAAGGTCGAAATGGCACCCAAGAAATCATTTGTAGCAAGAGTAAAGGGAAAAAAGAAGGTGGTAGAAGAAGAAGATGAGATGGCTCCTGAAAGCAAATTTTTTGAGATGTAGTATCCAGAAGGGGTTATCGTTGGCCAGAAGTGGGATTCTCATATAAGGAAAAGTAAGGTGAGTGAGTTCAATCATCATACCACAGAGAACAAGAAGGAGCTTGACACGTTGCTGAACACAGAAAAATAAACGCATAGCAGAAGACATGCTAGTGTATGACGATACTGGTGAGAATATCTTGTAAAAGATAGGATTTTACCAGCTATATGAGCTCCCTTACTTTGAGAAATATGAGCCCTTGTACCAATGGCTCATGATCAGAGTGAACAAATATTTTTTCTACCTTTTAGGTCGCAGAGTCATAATTTCATCTGTGCTCATCTCCATGGTAACAAGGTTAAAAGGAATAGTAGATGATTTGCGAGATGATCTAACAGAAAAGACATCAATATTGGAGACCAGAAAGGAGTTGGGGTACACAAAGGGTCTGTGTGGTATGGAAAATCATAAATTGAAGAAGTATCTAGTTGTGCATCTTGTTACAAAGCTAAATGACCAGGAAAGGTGGTCACAAGTGAATACCATGTGGCTGCACATTTCCAAAAATATGTCTGAAGGGGTAGTCTACAACATTTCATGGTATATTGTAGAAAAAATTGTCAAGGAGGTGCACACAAGAGGAAATATTAGCTTTAGAACTATTCTATTATCATTGGTGTTCATGGAGATCAGAGTACCTGATGGACTAAAGGAGAAGGTATGGGAGTATCTAATGGAACACAAGTCACCTACAAAATTCTTGAAGAATTACTTTTGTGAGGGGTCCATGACAGATCAAGTCAAGAAAAGGGCTGATAAGTGGTATGATAGGCTTCGTGTAGCTTTTGAGGAAGAATGGCGCATTCCCAAGGACTTTCCTTTGGTGGTTGGAAAGGTAGTTTAGTTCATTGTATACCAGCATTTACTTATAGCATGGTTGCCATGAAAGATGGAGAATGGAGCTCTTGGTGTAAGTTTCCATATGCCTTCACAACAAGGTACTTTGAGGTGTCAGTACACATGTTTACATATGCATGGTGACTGACATTCAATGTGGATAAGGTAGATTGCGACTACCACACACTAAGGAAGAAATTTGTGTTTATAGGGCAGGGTGCATATGTTGAAAGACTCATTTCAGATGTATTGAGAATTAAACCAATAAGTTTGGCAGTGGGAGATATTGAAGCAGCGCTGGCGTATCTCCAACTAAATCCAAAGATTGAGAATAACAAGTATGTGGAAGATGAGTTCACACTTCCAACACCACAAAAGGGAAATCATGCAATGGAGAACATCCCATTGCCTAAGCCCACATAGCCAATAGAAGTGGAGGATGAGGAGGATGAGAGTGAGGATGGTGGTGGTTTGGCGCATAGAGGTAAAAGGTGTCCTATGAATAAGGATGAAGCTAAGTGAGTCACACCACCTCAGCCACAAGAGGGGGATGATGAGGACTTGAATACATTCCAAGGAGAGAACAAATTTAAGAGAGTGTTCAGGAGAACAAGAATCCAAGGTGCTACCCCACAAACAATGTGTAGATCACCTAGAATCTTTCCACAGAAGGAGGCAACCATGTAAAGAATGACAAAACTGAATTTGAATGAGGTGGAAGAGTCAGAGGAAAGCATACCTAATTCCCCTACACTTCCAGAGAACATAGAAGAAAAAAAGGATGAGGAATTGAAGGAAAGATAAGAGGAGGAAAAGGGAACATAGGAGACATATACAGAGGCTACTTAGGATATGGAGACACAACTCCCAAATTTGGAAGCTAAAGTTCCTAAGTAGTAATGGTCTAGAAGAACATGTGGAGAACACATTCCACCAACCATAGGTTATGCAAAGGATGCAAGTAAAATTATCTATGCCCATTTCCAAAGCATGCTGACACAAAAGGACTTATATCACTGGGAACTAACGGGTGAAGATATGGCCATGGTATACACGAGGAAGTAGTTGTCATGGTCCATACACACACATGGATGAGCCAGATTTTTATGTATGTGAGGAGTCATGCGTATCACGAAGGTTGAATAAAACACCTCAGGCCAAACACATGATAGTAAAGCCTATTGTCATGTCAGATGAACAAGTGAGTAATGCATTGATCAAAGTCTCAACAGAGGTGGCAAGGTGGAATATGGACAAGGCTGCCATAGTTAGGGCGCTCAGGGAAGAGATTAAAACTAAGGATGGAGGAATAACATGCCTAACACAAGAGAGGGACTTAGCACAGAAGAAGAACATTGTATTTATCAGCATCATAGAGGATATTGGCAACAATTTCATAAGAGCTAGGCCAAACTTGGAGCCAAAGGTACCAAAGACATTTCCCTCAGCAATACATTATGTAGCAAAGTTGGTCGACCTAGTGCTTTAAGATGAACCTCTGCACATGCCAGCACCAAAGGATCCAACAAAAGAGATAGAATGGGAGAAGGCTTCAGTGATGTAGAATATTGCATCCTATGAAGGACTACTGCAAGTGATATAAGAAGAATTGAAGAAATCATACTAGGCTTTAAACATCTGTACAACTCTAGAGGCACTTATCAATGTAAAGAACTTGGAAGAGAAAAATGAGGTCTAGAGAGAAATTAAGGACGAAACATAGGGCCGCACAAAAATATTATCAATGGTTAAGCAAAAGCGCAAGGCCCTGGAAGTAATACAAGAAACACACAAGACTCAGCTAGAAGAGATTCGGAATCTGATTGCATAGAAGATGGATTTACTAGAGGGAAGAATGACCTCAATGTCCAGCATTGTGTTAGTCTTGCAAAATGAAAAGGGAAGATTGCAAGGGATGAATTAGAGTCCATTGCTGTGAACATTTTAGAAAAAGTAGAGCAAGCACTCGCTGAATGACAGACCTTGGAGGCTGAAATAAAATAGGAATATCCTGAATTAGTTATTCAAGCTGAAGAAGATATTGCAGAGTAAAAATATTCTTTCATACATTTTTTTCATTCTTTCCATTATTCTATTATTTTCTTACATTTATGGGGATAACCATTGTCAGGGCGGAAATGAAATTAGTGTGGGGTAATGTTGATCAAAGAAGACTTGACAGAGAAAGTACACAAGAATTATGCGTGGGAGAACAAGTCATACGCAAAGGCACGAATGGATAGGGAGAATGCACGCACAGAACAGAAGTTTAGTATTTGGGACTTAGCCATTTTCACTCATAAGGTCTATTTTTAGAGATGGCGTGCAGAGCACACAAACAAGGTAGGGACGTGTGCGCCATGCATTGGCTATTTTTGGAGGATTGGATACGAAGTAATCTGCATGGACAGAGGCTGAAAATAGATTTGCTACTGTCAGTTAGCTAGTAGTAGTCTATTGTTAGTGCAGTTGCATGTATGGTTAGTTTTGTAAAGGTGTGTGGCTAAGAATAGCATGTGACCTATTTTTGGAATGAATAAGAAATGAAGGGAAATTCCCCACCCTTATATATATGTAGTAAACTATGTAATATAAGGATGATGGTGTTAAGATCATGACATAGAGAGACACAGGGATTAATACATACAGGGTTATGTTGCTACGTGTATACTTTTGATATTGTAATAAAGCTTCTATAACTTATTGCATTGTATATAATGGAGGATATTGGTTGAATCTAAGTATTAGTTCTATGAGTATCTAAATTTAGTATAATTTTTTTATCATGGTTAGTACTTAGTTCTGTTTTTCCTTGGATATAGATCTGGTATCTTTGTAGAATGATATGTTAGTAATGGAACTATATATGTTAAGTCTTCGTCATGCTACCATCCTTCTACAACAACCCTAAAGAGGGACTTGGTACCTTTACAAGATTTGGGTGAGTGCTCAGTCCAGGCTAAGTGATGTGTCAATGCATATAGGGTTTCTTTGGGTTTGGATCACTGAATTCTAGGCTGCATCACTAATGGAGAAAGGATCTATGGGGAGATCACTTATGCCTCTCAATGGGATTAGGATCCCAACTTAAAACCCTCCAAAAATACATCTCAAATCCCTACACAAATCTTATGTCTCCCTTAAGATCCTCTTATGTCTCCCATACTCTCTTACGCCTCCCTATAATCTCTTATGTCTCCCTCAAAAGAACCAAGTAAGAAATGCAAGCATTCTCTTATCCAAGGTTAGGCACCCAGTCCAACTCCCTCCCAAAACATGAAATAAAATATTATGCCTCCCTACATATAAAACCCTAATATTCTTCTCCTACACATTACTTAGGAATTCTACCCATGAACCCAACAAACATGAAAACCATTCACTTGCATACAAATAAACACATATAAAAGAAAATAAGTAAAATAAGGGTGTAGTTCCTACCTTTCCATGCTATAAATTGATCAAGAGTCACACTCCAAGATCCTTTAAGCTCAATCCAACTCCAACAAGATCAAGGCTCCAACAATAACTCCCAAAATTCTCTAACTCAAAAATACGAGAGCACAAATGAAAAGAAGTAACCCCCAAACAAACAACTAAAATTTCATAAATAGAAAAAGGAAGGAGGAGAGTGAGGTGGCTCTATATATGATGCCACATCACTTATTCTCAACTCCACATAACAAGTCAAACCTCAACCCCAATGCATAATAAATTGGTGGTTGAGAGGAATGACAAACCTCTTACACACACAATCCAAACCCACACCCTCTAAGAAGATAATTTAAAACCCATGTAAGAAAAGTGTAATAAAAGTATCTTTTTGTCTTACAAAACATTTAATGGGGTCTATTTTTGACCTTCCATCCATATGTAGGGTTGGTATAACAAATTAAGAGGTGTGGGACAAGCTTAGCTTGTCCCACAAGCCTCTAAAAATGGCCCTTAAGACCAAATCCGAAAATTCCAAGGTAAGGTAGATTGTACAACACTCAAAGTCACATACACTCAACTTAATCACAAAATTCAAAGGATCAAAAACTTTAATAAATGACCCCCCTTTTGTCACATCCACAATTAACTTAATAAATATGATTACTTCACTTAATTAAGGCACATTAATCAACAATGATAAAAAATAATTACATCACAAATTAAATCACATACCCCACAATTAAATAAAATAAAGAAAGGGAAAATAGTTACACACAAAGCCCATGGTCACAATTGGAGGTCATCCCCCCATGGGAACCCACCCCAACAAAATAAACAAAACAACAAAATTACACAAGTTTCTATGTTGACCATCATAGTATCCATCCAGTATTCCATTGTGGTTGGTCTCTAATCCCCCTTTTGATTGTTGTAATATAATTACCTACAAAATCACATAATACCTCCTTCGGCCTCATGGCCACATTAAAACATCAAAGATAAAATATATGCACATTAATCAATAATCATCCGCATATAATTACATCATCATCTAGACTAACAATGCTATCATTTGTGTATGATTTCAGCAACATATAAAATCTACCATTTCATCAATATCAATAAGATCGCGAGATTAGTTCCAATGCTAAATCATAGTAAACAAGATGAAAATTTTGAATGTTAGTAATGTATATACTAATAACACATCATCATCATCAATATAAAAATGTCTCTCTATGCCTGTAAAAATCCACACAAATCATACTATGAATCACAATCCATCGATCGTAAAAATATCTCTATCATCTAACATCATGTTAAACCAAAATCATACAATAATATCCATGTCTATAGTCAATTGTAATTGAAATAAAAATATTAAAAGTGTTAAAGAGAAGTGGGCCCTACAGGCATGGTGTTTTTACTTGTGTGTGGGAATGGAGAAATGTTGAATTGGTATCCTACATGGAGGCACCTCATCATCCTCACATTCCATTTCTATTTATTAAGGGAATTTGATGGATTTGTGATTTCTTGTTCATTTTATTCCTTTGGAATTTTAGGAATTTGGAGCTTGTTGGAATTAATTTGGGAGTGTTCTTGGCTTGAAGGTGTCAAAATCTTGTGGATTGAAGACTTTTGGAAGGTTGATGGAGAGGTAGGATCTCCATCATTGTATTTTTCTTATTTATGTTTGTAGATGTGAAAATGGTGCTTGTTAAATATTGTATGAGTTTTGTGAATATATTGTTATGTTGTTGGGTAGTATGTCTTAACAAGGGAGTGGGAGATGGAAGTAAGGGACCATTGGGGAGCGAAAAGGGAGTTGTGAGGCATACATTTTGAAGGGAGTGTGATTGAGAGTTTCACCTATGGTGAGTGAAAAGGAAATCATGGTCATATTTTACATACTTGCAAGGAGAGAGATAAAGATGTTTTGTTGTATGTTTTGTGCACTTGGAGGATTTTGGTGAAACTCATACTTAACCTGAGAGGTAAAAGGATGTGGTTCCCATATTCTTTACTCCATTTTATTTTATATCAAACCTATGTGTTGTTTGAGAAAGTTGTAAAATTTGAGGAGTATGTCATTTTAGATGTGTTGAATGTTTTGGATTGTATGTTTTTTGGAATTCATGCTTATAAAAAGTTGTCAATTATTGTTCAAGATCCCTGATTGTTCTTTGGTTGGGAATCAAGGGCCAATAAGGGGATGGCTTGTCCTCTTATTGGATTAAAGGTTGGGTAGAGAGTGGTTCTTATTTCCCCTTCCTTTGTATTGTGATCCTAGTTTTTGAAACATTGAAGAATGGGAGATTGAAGCTTCAAGTTGGGAGAAGACATGCAAGAAAACTTTTGTTTGGCCTAGTTGAAATATCTATGGTGTATTGATCATATTATTCTTCCCACTTTGAGTGGAAGTTTGTAAATTTTTATGTTTGAAGGAAATTTATAATATTTCATTTATTCCAATATTGAGATGAGTTAGTAAATGTAGAAATATCTCTTGGTTGCTTACTGTTATCTAAATTCTGTAGCAAGAAGGATTCCTACATTTTTGAAGCCCATCCAGATTCGAGTATTTACAAATAGAAAAGACTTATCCAAATCACAAAGAAAGCAACAAGCTCATGGATGAAGTCAAGTGTCCAACCGACACAACTTTTGAATCCAAAGGAGGGAATGAAGTCTCTGACTCCTGCGGGGTTTCCACATGGAGCGAACTATAAGGGCCCCACCCAAAAGGGGGTTTTAAAATTATTCACAGCAAAGTCCTTTACTTTACCAAAGGAACAAAATGGCATGCTTGTGGATGATGCCAAGTGTCACCATAATGCATTCCCAAAAACCATGAAGAAAAGCAAAAATATTAAGGATGCGCAGGCCTTCCACATGGATCTTGTGAAAAATGGACTACAAGTTCAAAGTAGGTAACAAAATGTGACAAGCCATGTATCACGTATGAGTAATTATGAGTTTTATCTGCAATTTTTAAATGCTCAGGATATTTTTCAAAGGATCGGAAGTAAAGGGTCATTTGGCTTGTCACTTCAGTAATGAAGTTAATGCGTAGTCCTATGTGAAGAGTGTGAATCTATGAATACTCAATTTTTTCACTTGCATTCAAAGGGTCATTCCAATAGAATGAAAAAACACACATCGCTTGAATCATGAGCCTAGGAACCAATACACAAGAGATTGAAAGATCTAGTTATGTAATAAAGAGTTGAGGGTATGTTCCTGAAAAGATGTCTCCAACTCAAAAGAGTCATTCGCAAGATAGTTAAAGATGCATTAAATAGGCATGACTCTCACTCTTTAGAAAGGGAAGATAATGGGAAAGTGTGAGAAAGATCTCAAAAAATTTGATTTTGTCACTTCTCTCCATTTATCATAATTAAAAGGTAGTTGAAAATGAGTTTGAGGATGGCTTCTTACCTTCTCCTCCTCCTATATATTGTAATCAAGGGTTTTAAAAAAAGAGAGATCAGTAGTTAGTCAGTTTTCTTCTCTATCTCAGTCCCTCTTCTGTAAAAGGCAGGGGCCTTGAGCTCTAGCCTACTTCCTAGGTTTTGTAATAGAAATCTTGCCTCTTTTCTATTGTAATACTGTGCACAATTTTTGGAGTAATATAATATGCCATGTGGCTCATTTTTTTTATCCTTTGCATATCTTTGTTGTCTCTGATCGCCTTTATTTTCACATAGAAACAGTGCATATCTATAATGTTATTACTATCTTAGAAGTTGTGCTTAAGTAGTTTTAGGTATTGTTTTGTGTGATCTTCTCTGGCCTGTGGTGCAATTTCGTCCACCCTTTTCAGTCATTTATCATTTCCCTTCTTCAAACAGTTGCGTTCTCGATTGATTTATTAAAAGGATTGTTCGACGCATCATCCCCCATTAAATTTTTATGTTTTTTTTTTTCACTTTTCTAACCCTCATCTCACACTGCAGAGAAAAACAAAAATATTTAAAATCTAGAGGTCACCTTAGGGCACACGTCCCACTAACCTAAGATTTCCTATGAATCTGACAGTCCATCTACCAAGGATGATCATCAAAAATTTTCCTGGCACGCCCGATGGGATGACTCAGAGCGGTATTTTATCATTGCATCAACTCGGTCTCTTCTTAGTAAAGTTTGAACTTTAATGGAGATAGTTACGAAGAACATAAAACAAATCCACATGGTCCAAAAAAATCATTAGAAAAGCTCATAGACCTCCCTCTCATCCATTTCCACTCGTCTTTCTTTCCACATCTTCCATTTTTATTTATCCTATGGAGTTATGTAATCATGACTTCATTACCACCAAGGTATCATCCCCTTCTCCATCTCCAAACAATCTATTTCACCCTTCCCCTTTCTTCGAGTAGCTATAACCCTCACAATAGAAAGTAATGGCTCCAAACCCAAAAGAAGAGGAGCATATGGTAAGAAGTGATACAAACTCATGAGGTTCATATCACAAGTTGAGTGTTAGATAAGTTGCAGATGTTTCCTCCGTTTGTCCTCCCCATAAAGCACCTCACCTGGAAATGTTTTGGACAACGGGCTTCATATTGCAAGATGAAGCCACACATGATGGAAAATTTAAAGACTCAAAAGCCATCATACAAAAGTGGGAAGCTTTGACATAGGAGGAAGAAGATGTGCTTGAGTGCTTATAATATTTGGGGGATGCCTTGATGAAGAAGGGCCTTTGGAAATAACAACATTCTCCAATTCATTAACCCTGTAACAAAAGCATCCTTCTATTCACTGCAGCTCCCGTGGGACTAGTCTAAGGGCTTTAGAAAAAAGTGTCATTGAATTTTTTTTTCTTTTAGTCAAAGATCCTTGATTCACCGGAAAATATGCTAAAAATAAGGAGGGAAGGGATAAGGATGACACCCTTCAGAGAAGCCTACAAGAAAGAACCATTCCAAAAGATGCAATCTTGAACAATGGACAAGAATAGAGAGTCAGACCGACTCTCACAAGAGAATGGTCCTCATCAAGGCCAAGGAAAACTTCAATACCGTTCATGCTCACTTCAAGACATGGGGATAATTTTCAAGGCCCTGAGGGTCAGCTACAACACCTCCAACCAAAATATGAACATATCAAGGAGGTTTTCATTCTGTTCATTGATACTACAGGTGGAAGAGTGAAAGGTAATTTTTCACTCTTATTACAGGCCGCACTTATAGCTAAATTAATTGTATGGCCACACTTTATAAGAAAGGGAATCTATTTTTTCCTACCTATTTTGGGTTTTGTTTAGCTTTTACCAATCTAATTAGATTAAGAGTAGGAGTAGATTTCTTTTAGCAATAAGTGCTTGTGCACACTCTACATGAATCATTTGAGGAATGTAATTTGTGTCACTTTGTATAGGCCCACACTTATATTACTCCATTAAGAGGCACCGGATTTCATAAGAAGACTTTGTATCACAGGATAATTCACAGTTGTTTATGGTGGTTGTAAGCTTCACTTCGAACAAATGTAGAGAAACTAAAATCAGTCAGCGTATTCTATTGGCTGGTTTTTCAATTTTCTACTCTCACAAAAATAAATTACAAAGTTTTTATTATGAGGGTAGGAATTTGTAAGGATAAGCTAGTAGCCGTGGAGGCTCCAAAATTTTCAAAAAATTGTGAACCAAGGTTTATATCAGCTCTAAAAATAGTTCTAGACCCAATAGATAATAGGAGATTATGGGTTTTTTCCATTTAGCAGGGTAATGGTGCTACTGAGTCGCCAAACTATTATCTAAATTCCACAGCCAGGAGGATTCTTGTATTTTCGAATCCAACTCGGAGTGGAGTCTTTTCCAATGGAAAGGACTTAGCCAAATCATAAAGAAAGCAACAGGCTTGCGAACGATGCCAAGTGTCCAACCGGCGCAACTTCAGAAGTCAAAGGAGGGAATGAAGTCTCGAAATCCCCTTGGGGTCCACATGGAGCCAAATATAAGGGCCCCACCCAATAGGGGGTTTTCACATTATATGTAGCATGGTCCTTTAATTTCTCAAAGGAACAAAATGGCATGCTCATGTACGATGCCAAGTGTTAGCACAACACATTCCCAAAAACCTTGAAAAAAAGAAGAAATCTTAAGGATGCATGACCTTCCATGTGAATCTTGTGAAAAATGGACTCTGAGTTAGAAGTAGTTCACAAAAGGTGACTAGCCATTTATCACGTATGAGTAATTATGAGACTTATCTACAAGTTTTAAATGCTCAGGATATTTTTCAAAGGATCAGAAGTGAAGGGTCATTTGGAATGTCACTTCAGTAATGAAGTTAATGCGTAGTCCCATGTGAAGAGTGTGAACCTGCGAATACTCAATTTTTTCACCTGCATTCAAAGGGTCATTCCAATAGAATGACAAAACACACACCGCTTGAATCATGAGCCTGGGAACCAATGCACAAGGGATCGAAAGATCTAGTTATGTAATAAAGAGCTGATGTTATGTTCCTCAAAAGGTGTGTCCTTCTCAAAAAAGTCATTCACAAGATAGTTATAGATGCATTAAATAGGCATGGATCTCACTCTTTAGAAAGGGCAGATAAAGGGAAAGTGTGAGAAAGATCTCGAAAAAAATAATTTGTCACTTCGCTCCATTTATCATAATTAAAAGGAATTTGCAAAGGATTTCAAGGATGGCTTCTTACCTTCTCCTCATCCTATATATTATTATAAAGGTTTTTCAAAAAAAATAAAGACCATTAGTCAGTTTGTTTTCTTCTCTGTCGAAGTCCGTCTTCTGTAAAAGACAGGGGCCTAGAGCTCTAGCCTTCTTCCTAGGTTTTATAATAGTAATCTTTCCTCTTTTCTATTGTAATACTATGCACAATTTTTGGAGTAATATAATATTCCCTGTGGTGTATTATGTCCATCCTTTGCATATATTTGTTGTCTATGATCACCCTTTTTTCACATAGAAATTTTGAATGCCTATAATGTTATTACTATCTTAGAATTTGTGCTTAAGTAGTTTGAGGTAGTGTTCCATGTGATCTTCTTTGGCCTGTGCTACAATTTCATCCACCCTTTTCATTTTTTCATCATTTCCCTTCTTCAGACATTTGCATTCTCGATTGATTTCTTAAAAGGATTTTTCGATGCATCGCTCACTGTCAATGTGTTATGTTTTGTTTCACTTTTCTGACCCTCATCTCATTCTGCAGAGAATAACCATCTTCTTTAAAATATGGAGGTCACCTTAGGGCGCATATCCCACTAACCTAAGGTTATCTACGACTCTGACGATCCATCCGTTAAGGATGATCATCAACACTTACCTTGTTAAAAATAATTAGTCTTAGTGAAATAAAAGGATTGAAGCCTTGCATTGTAAAATAATAATTTGGAAAATTGGTGGATCCATAGTTGCATTGTAATGTTATAGTGAAAGGAAAACTTACATTGTTTATTTTCCTTGAAGTGAAACTCTTTTAAAAGTTTTAAGGATTCAAAGTTGCAATAAATATACATATATATTTTGAAAAGAACAAAGATGTATTGAAAGGGAGTGTGTTGAATTCTTGTTGTTTTAGTTGGCAAAATGGAATATATTAAAAAGAATGAATTGTAGTAATGTTATAATCAATTTTTACATTTTATTGCAAAGGGTATAATCGAGATTGAGTTGTTGTTTTGTATTTACAATTATGAAATTAGATATATTATCACCTTACCAAAAAATGAATAGAAGAAACCCTCATTAAAATTAATATGACATTAAAAATCAACTCAAGAGGAAAAACACTGAAAATAATGTATTTTTGAAGGTTCTATTTTCAGTGAACAGAACCTCCGCCCTGTGCAGAGCGGTGGTTTCAGAACCACCGACCTGCATAGGGTGACGGTTTCTTCACTTTCAATAGAAAAATAAATTTCCATCTACGAAAATCCTTGTTTCAAATTTCAATAAAATCTAAGCTTAAAAATACAACAAGGAACCTTCCAGCAACTAGGAAACAACTAAATTAAAATGATCTAGCCTTCCAATGTCCCTTTTGTCACTCAAATGTGTAAAAATATTGGATTTAAAAGAAATGGGGTTTCCCCAATAGTTGAACTCAAAAACAAAAACAAGAAAATAATTTTTATTAGATAACCACATAGATCCATCGAAGGATCTCTACATTTAACAATGGGCAACATTTCAATGGAAAATATTTACATCTAATATTAAGAGAAAATTTTCCATGGTTTATCCCCATTTTTCTCATGGCTTCTCCTCCTCCCCTTCCTCCTCCTCTTCCAAACATGAAAATAAGAAAATACCAAATGAGGTTCTTTGAGGAAAATAAGAATTAAAAAGAGAACCATAAGGAAATTTAGGGCAACCTGAATTCAAGGGCTAGGATAGATTCAATCCTATGGCCCAAATTAAACCCTTATATCTCACTTAAGTGGAAGGTATTTTATGGGAATGTAAATTTTAATTAAAAAGAAAGAACATGGGTAATGGGGTGAATAGGGCCACCTAGTGGCTAGGTAAATAAATTAAACCTTTGAGTCAGAAATTAATATAACCTTGTTACTTGATAAACAAATTAACTAATGAGGCTTAGTAGATGTTTTAAAATGTAAATGTAACTTAGGAAGTAAATTATATTACTAATTATTAATTTAATCCCATTGTCCACAAGCTTGTGTAGAAAGCTCCTAATCGAGAAATTTATTAAGCTTGAAAATGTCTAACCTTGCTAACACTTTTAAACAAAAATACTAATTATTATCGTAAAATTGATTACTATTTTATAGTTATCTTTGTTTTGAGGGTATAATAATGTGGGTGTTACATAAGGGCACATTAATTACCAATAATAAATTGAAATACACGATAAAAATAAATTACATACTTCACAAATAATTAAAAGGAAAAAGGGAAAATCACACATAGCCCATGGTCACATTTGGAGGTCATCCCCCCTTGGGAACCTCCTAGCAATCTAACAACACACAACAATATAAATAAACATAAATTTGCCATGGTCACCTTCACTGCAATCATCCAATATTTTACTATGGTTAGTCTCATAACCCCATCTTGTTTGTTGTGATACAATAACCTGAAATAATCAAACAATACCTTTTCGGCCTCATGGCCACATCAAATACATCAACAATGAAATACATGCACATCTGTCAATAAAAATCATCATATCACGTAATTAAATCATCATCAAAGCTAAAAAATGCTATCAATCATTTACAATTTTCTTAACATTTCAATTCTACCATTTTCACCAGCATCAACGAGATCGCAAGACTAATGTGAACATCAAAACATAATAACCATGTTAAGAATCCTAAGTGTCAATACACAATGACATAAAAATAGATAATCATCAATAATGAAAATATCTATCCAAGCATTCTATGAGTACAGACAATCCACAATATGAGTCATAACATATATCGTTAATCAAAATATCTCTAGTGTCTATCATCATGTTAATCAAAATATACTAAAAATGTCCATGTCTCTACTCCTTAATAATAAAAATCATAATAGAATAGTGTCAAAGAGGAGTGGGAAGTACATCCACACTCTGGACCAATAAGGGATTTAATTAAAAAAATTAATTTATTATGATTTCCTGATTGGTCCAGAGCATGGGACTTACCAGGTTTATGTGTGTTGTTTAATACTATCGGTACAAAATGTTATATAGACCCTAAAATTTCGGATAGAAGTTCATTTTGTTTTTGGCTTACATCTTTAGAGTTATTCATACCTTTTCCTTCAACCACTAAGAAATATGTAGGCCCTCCACAACTTGATTTCAACAAAAATGATTTCTCAAATCCTTCAAATGGAGAATTAGGAAAGCCCATAATGGATTGTTGTGATAACAAATATCACCAACATCATCATGGACAATTGGTATTTCCTCTAATGTTGGGTGACAATAAAATGTAAGAAAAAGGGTATGGAAAAACCAAGTTCAGTTTGATATTTTTCAAAAATATAATATCTGTGTTGAATTTTTTTGTATAAGTATGGCATTTTTCGCAACCATTTTAAGCACATTCAACACAAAAAAAATAACACAACAATACAACTTTGCAAAATACACACAAGGCTTAAATGCAAGCCAATGGAGCAAGGATCTAGGGGAGATCACTTATGCCTCCCAATGGGATTAGGTGCTCACCTTAAAACCCTCCAATAAATTACTCAAAAACCCCTACCGAACTCTTATGCCTCCCTTAAGAATCCTCTTATGCCTTCAACATTTTCTTATACCTCCTTACAATCTGTTATGTCTCCCTCTTAAAAAAAATAAGTAAGAAATGAAAGCATTTTCTTGTCCAAGGTGGGGCACAAAACCCAACTCCCTCCAAAACATGAAATAAACTCTTATGGCTCCATACATGTAAGATGCTCATATCCTTCTCCTACACCACACTTAGGTAATCTACCCAAGGACCCAACAAGCATACCAAAACACTCAATAACATACACATATACACAAATAAAAGGAAATAATAAAAAAGGGCATAGCTCCTACCTTTCCGTGGTAGAGCTTGATCCAAGAGTCACACACTAAGCTCCTTTAAGACCAAACTATCACTAACAAGATCCAACAAAATCCACAATAACTCCAAAATATAAGAGCACCAAAAGAAATGAAGTAACCCCCAAACAAACAAAACAACTTGAATAAATAGAAAAGGGAGAGAGGAGGGTGAAGTGGCTCCATGTAGGATTCCACATCACTCATCCTCAAATCCACCTCACAAGTCAAACATCAACCCCAATGCATAATAAATTGGTGGTTGAGTGGAATGAAAAACCTCTTACACACACAATCCCAACCCACACCCCTTAAGGAAAAGCTTTGAAACCCATGTAAGAAAAGTGCAATGAATGCCACTTTTTATCTTACAAAACATTTAATGGGGTATATTTTTGACCCCCCAATCCATGGGTAGGGTTGGTATAAGAAATTAAGAGATGTGGGACAAACTTAGCTTGTCCCACAACTCTCCAAAATTTGCGCTTAAGGCCAAATCCGAATTTCCAAGGTAAGATAGAGTGTACGACACTCAAGTTACTTAGACTCAACTTAAAAACACATAGAATAAAGCACCAACTAATCTAATAAATGAATTATTTTTTTACCATCCATAATTAGTTTAATAACATAATTAATTCACTAATTTGGACACACAAATCAATTAATGATAAAAGGGAATTACATCACAATTAATTCACATAGACCAAAATTAAATTAAATAAAAGATAAGAACAACACACAAAACCATTGGTCGCAATTCAAGGTCATCCCCTCCATGGGGACATCCTAACAACAAATAACAAAATTAAAAAATTCCACAAGTTTCCATGGTAACTATTGTCGTATCCACCCAGTATTCCATTGTGGTTGGTCTCAAATCCCCCTTTGATTGCTGTGATATAATTACCTAAAAAAATTACACAATGCCTCCTTTATCCTCGTGGTTGTATAAAAACATCCAATATAAGATATACACATACAAATAAATATTCATCTATATATAAATTGAATCATCATCCAGACCAACAATTCTAAATTATTTAAAAATTCTAACAACATCTCAATTCTATATTTTATCAATGCCAATAAGATTAGAAGATTAGTTCAACTGCTAAATCCTACTCAATATGTCGAGAATGTCAAATGTCAGAAATATATAAATATGTCAACAACACATCATCATCAATAGTAAATATCTCTCTATAAATCCACATAAATTATACTATGAATCGAAATTCATCAATAGTCAAAATATCTCTATCGTCTAACATCATGCTAAGTCAAAAGGATAAAATAATATCCATGTATATAGTCAACAATAATCAAAATAAAAATATAATAAGTGTCGAAGGGAAGTGGGCACTATATCCCCCTCCCCTTAGACTTTAGTTCCTCATGGAAGTCATTGGAATAGGTGAGGAAACTAGACTCGTAGCAATGTAGCATCCTCCTATGTAGTAGCAGTCTCATCATACTTGTCCCACTAGACTCAAAACTAGTCAATATATCTTCCTCGAAGGTCTAGAGTCCTACGCTCTAAAATATGAAAGGGCTCAATCATCACCTGGCCATGATCCTACACCTACAATGAGGTCTAGTCTAATACATGCGAAGGATCAACAATATACCTCCTAAGTATACAAACATGAAATACATCATGGACACGAGACAAACTAGGGGGTAAGTGCACCAAGTTGGTGGAAAAAAAAGGGGTCATAAGTGGATGTCATATTGCAAAAAATATAAAAATCTCAGCTTGTAGTGATTATTAGAAATATGCGCACTTAAAATTAGAAAATTTTGTATAAATATGAATCGTAGCATCTGGGATCTAGTTTCTAAAATACTAAGTTTTTTTAAAAACAGACAAGTTTAGATATATTAAATACTTAAAAATTATATGACTTGGATTTTATTTTTGAAAAAACCTATAAGATTGTAGTCCGTTTTCCCGCGATTTGGATGACCAAATCTTGTTATTTTTTTTCTTTAGGTGAAAAGTTAGATGTAGTTGTCTATCTTGGGATGGATTTTATTTTGTATTTTTTCGAGTAGTATTTTTTTTACCAATTTTTTTCCATGAAAGTGGTATAAAAATATTTAGAAAACAGAGCACTTTCCATTTGCCCACCATAACTATATCAAAAAATATCAAAATCAAATTTTTTTTTAACGTGTATAGAATTTCTCCATGCTTGGGATTGTATAAGTTTTATCACTTTCTGATAAGCGAAACAAAATTTGCAGTCTTAAACATAGACATGAACATTCACAGGAAAAAATATATTAAAGACCTATTGGTAGTAAACAATTATAAAATGATATTTATCTTATTCTATTTACTTTAAAATCAATATTTCCATGAAGCTAACAGTCTCCCCTACACGATGACACCATTTTTGTGAAATGTTTTTAGTTTTTTAGCATGGTTCAAGTCTATGGAAGAGAAAATTTGAAGTTTTTTGACCCTTTACACTTCATAATGACCTTTCATAGCTTTGGTTGGGACAAAAAAAATATTTCCCAAGCTTTAGGGTCAGATTTGATGATACAGAAAGAAGCACGATCACGGTTTATAAACTATGATCATGGGTTTTTAAACAAGAACCACGATCACATTTTATAAACCATGATCGTGGTTTATAAAGCATAATCACAGTTTATAAATCATATTTATACGCATCCCAATGTTTTAATTACCATGTGATTTTTACTGTTTGACTTTACCGTACAAACTACTGTGAAATTCTATCATTTTCTACACATTTTTCTTATCACTGGAAGTAAAACATCATAAGAGACAAGAAATGAAGTCAAAAAAGGAAGTCATTAAGTAAAAAAACACCAAACGAATTAGAGGAAAACATATTTCAAAATGCTGAGTGAATGCGGAATCTTCATGAATCAAGAAGAGGTTCATCTTCAACCCCTACTATTGTAAGCAATGAGGAACCAAGTAATGTTTCTACTATCAATGTTGAAGGTGAATTAAATACTCATGATGAAGATGTTTTTACTATCAATGTTGAAGAATAATTAAATAATCGTGATGTAGAAAATGTTGAAATTGAAGGAGACAATGAAAATATGAATAATGAAATTTAGGTTGAAACTGTAGACAAGTAAAATTTGACAAAAACACCTCTTAGGATTTTCCATAAGAAACCTAATTATTTTATTGAAATTGATGAAAGTATTTTGAAACCAATACATGTGACAAACTTTTTGAACGAAAAATTAGAAGAAAAGCCTCTAAAACTTGGGATAATTATATTGAAATTTTAAATGATTCCCAAATATGTCAGTTGTTGGTTAGTTTGATGAAATTGAATAAAATGAGACCTAAATTAAACACCTTAGGATTGACAACATCTAATATACGTGGTCAAACCTCTAGAATTGTTGAAAACCTTCATGATGCATATCACACTATTGGTGTCAAGAGACGCACTAGGGATAGTAATATTGTGTGTCATGTACTTACTGCTAGTGTTGTAAGTGAATCAATAAAAAAACAACGTTTGATTACGCAAACAAGTCGAATGTTGCAAGTTAATCGAAAAACTCTAATGAAAGCAATTGAAAGACATAATATCCTTCAATCACTCAATAACACTGATTTTTGGGCATTTTCTGCTAGAGCACTGCGTAAGGACAAATATAATACTGATGCTAGAAGAGAAGTCGTTATTCAATTTTGTCATGATAACACTAGAGTTTCACCTAATACAAGAGATGTTGTAAAACAGAGAGTTGGATATATTAATCGTGAACTACATACAAAGCATTTCTTATATATGACTCAAACTCAATTTTTTTGTAAGTTTGAACAAGAGTATATGGAAATTAAAATTAGGCAATGTTTTTTTGAAATTTTAAAACCATTCTATGTGAAAATCAACCACGATCGCACCACTTGTTGTTGTAGGCAACATGTTGAATTTGCTATGCATTATGCTAAATTTTTATGTATTCGTTCTATTTTGCATTCTGAAACTATGTTATCAAAATGTGGTGTTCAAGTTCCACCAATATCTTCTAGGGATTTCATTCCTATAATATTTTGTGAAAAAGAAGTCGGATAATTTTTTTATAGTCAGGATTGTTTAGATGGATGTTGTGGGACATGTGGCGGATTGCCTAAATTGGAAATTTGCATCCATAAGAAAATTGAAGGTGCAATGGAAAATGATTTAGTTGAGTTTGATAAATATAAATTAGTTGCATACCAGTAGAAAGATGGAAAAGAGTCTAAATGATGTGAGATAGTTACAAAACATATGCCTATTTTTCAATTTATGAGAAAATTTAAGGATGAAATCATTTATGAGTATGTTAGGCATACACACAAAGCATGATGGGTGGTTGAATAGTTCAAGATATGCAAAGAAACATTTCCTATTGGTACTATTGTTTCAGTGGTGTTGTCCACTCAAAATTCCCCTGCTTTTAAGAAAGTGAAAATTTCAAAATTTTGAGTTTTTAAGTGTCTTCTATGTCGTACTCAGATGTTAAAAGTCAAAAGATTGAGAAAATCTATGTTTTTGGGTCATTTTGTGTGTTTTTCGGGCCTGTCGGACATTTTTGTCCCACGTGTTCCAAGTTCAAACGGGCACTCTGTTCCCCGATCGGCTGATTTCCCTGAAGTTTGTCTTTTTCAAGCCCGTCGGAACTTCTTGTCCCAAATGTCCCAAATCCAATGGGCAAGTAGTTCAATTTTTGGCCGAATCACCCGAACCGCGTACTTCGCGCTTTCACGTCCCAAATGTCCCAAGTTCAATTTGACAAGTTGTTCCATTTTCGGCCGATTCACCCGAACCGCGTACTTCGTGCACTTTTGTCCCGCATGTCCCAAAAGGTATTTGTGCGTCTTTTTTCCCGCTTCGGCCGAATCGCCCGAGCCGCATGTTTCACGCATTCGCGTCTCACATGTCCCAAATGAACCAAATGCCATTTGTGCATCTTTTTTCCTGCTTCGCCCGAATCGCCCGAGCCGCGTGTTTCACGCATTCGCGTCTCACATGTCCCAAATGAACCAAATGCCATTCGCGCTTATTTTTCCCACTCTACCCGAATATCATGCTTATTCAAATTGGTAGGTATTTATTAAATGTGCATTCATTATCTTTCTCTCTCCTAATTGGATATATAACGAGCATAACCCCTATGCATTTTTCACACAGCTTCCATGCTATCCTTTGCTCGAACCCTTGCAATCTGAATTCCTGCGCGTGTATCCCTTCCCTCTATAATTCCTTCCTGAGTCTAGCTTGCGGCTCTGTCCTCCGGATTACTATCAATATGAAGATCAAATTTCAGGGACAGGAACAAATCTCACCACTAGAGTCTCCCGTTCCCAATATTAGGGACAGTGAAGCTCGTCATCTTGATTTTAGCAATTTTTGGGCAAGGATGGCAGATGCAAACCCTACACCAATGGCGCAGATGATTCACGATAGCGGTTTGGCTTTCGTTGGAGGTTTCCCAATCTCGGTGCAATGTGCTGATACAGTGATTTCATGCGGAGCTCACTTCGACCCTGATTCGAGCGAATTGACCAACGTACATGGGGAAGTCATCGCCAAACTGGATGACGCCGCCATTAGCACTGCACTGAGGATTCCGGAAACGGATAATGCCATAGTTGTTTCCGAGGATCAAGCACAGGCCATGTTCAATCAAGACAGCGACAAATACAAGGCGCGGGTGGCGAAGTCCTGACTAAAGAACCCTAAGAAGTGAGCATCTTGTCTATCCAAGACTCTTTTCCGGGCTGATTTCAATGAAGAATTGTCAGATTTTATAATCCTACTAGCTCAGGTTATGGGCTTACCCTCTACTAATGAGTTCCATTTCTGGATGTGCCCGCTCATCAGCATGGTGTGTGAGGGAACTCAAAATATCAACTGGGTGGAAATCATCAGCATGAACTTGACAGAACAGCTGTCCAATGTACAGAAAACGAAGAAGTTCTACATGACCTCATACCTGATGTATACTCTGGCGGCATCAAGGCAATGGTTTGGTTTTTCTTACATTGATGCCCACAAGGATGATCCTGTATATGCCTACTACCCGCAGTTCACCCTAGAGACCAGCAATCGCAATTTCAGAAGGGTAAATGATGCTTTCACCATGTACTTGGTCAGGCTGCTTGAAGGCAACACTACTAGAAGGTTTTATGATGAAGCCATGAACCTGATATCGTACTACGGTGCCTTTTTTATCCAATTCAGAAAATTCTCCTATATCAGGCTTGCTGGTTATGAGAGCACCCCTCTGAGGCTTCCCATGTTTTGCAGTGATAAGATGGCTTTGATAGAAGTATACAGGAAGTTAGAAAAATTGCACAGAACCTGCAGAGACAAGAAGATTACTGGTTTGCACTTTTCCATCTCTTTGGGAAATTACACCTGTAAAACAGCCCTGGACACACAGAATATAGAAAGAGCCCTGGTTCCCATCACTGTTCATTTCTTCAAGCCAAGAACTTGCTTCGACTTGAAGAAGTTCATTGAACAGAACATCAAGATAATCTATCATCATAGGGCAGATACAAAGGACTATTGGGCTGACTGTGCAGATGATTTTGAAGCTAGAAGGAGGCACTATGGCAGGTTCTCTCTACAATTGATCCAAGAACTCGACTTGTACCAAGTTCCTGAAGGACTCTAGGATGAAAACTCTGATCCATACTCATATGAGTATGATAATGTGGTTAAGCACACTCCCTTGGAGGACTTGGATTGGAACAAGAGGGAGAAAGATGATCTGGCTGAGATCCTAGCTCCAGTCTTAGTTAGGACTAAGGTCTGGTTTGATAGGAAAATTTGAGAGCTTAGAAGGCACTCAGGAGAATCCTCTTCTAAGGATGTTTCCACACCAAGGAGGGAAGCATCGACTCCCATATCAGACACACTTGTGCAAACCCCTCCTGCTTCATCAACGCAAGGACCTGTAGCTTCCACTCCTTCTTCATCCACTCAAGTGTACCAGAAGAAATTCAAAGAGGTTAAGAAGGAGCATGTGGAAAAGGATTCTCAGAGAAAGTAGGTAGAGGTGCCTGTGGGACTAGAGAACATCATTGTTCTCAGTGAAAGTGAAGAGAGTGAAGTACCAGGCCCCTAAAAATGCTCCTGAAAATCCAATAGATAAAGATAAGGAAGTCCAGAGCACTGAACTTCCAAGTGCTATTGATTCCTCTGCAGCAGTTGTCTCAAGCACCCCACTCACATCTCAGCTCGAGTCAACAGCTGTGCAGACCTTGAGCATCATGAGCTCTCTGTCTATTGGTCCTCTTACCCCTCCTACTACTTCCTCTTCCTCTTTTGCATGGGTGCAACCTTTTTTTGTTTGACCAGTAGGAAGAGGAAATCTTCCTCTCGGAGCTCAGGGCCAAATTTTGATGCTGTCGCAGCCTTGTTAGGCACTACTCCTTCTCGTGCCAAGAAATCAAGAATCGCCTCCAGAATAGTATCTGATGCTCAAGGTCAGTAGTTCCTGGAGATTGCTAAGCCTACAGTAGACAAATCAGAGCAGGATTTGTAGGCGTCTGACTTAGAACTCTCAAGGATTCCAATGGGAGAGTCTACTCCTGAAGGTGAGATCCACAACCTCCAGGAAACGGTCACAAGAGTCATTGGGAGGGTAGAGAAAGGGCAAAAAACTATTAAACAGTTGGAGGAACAAGCCCAGATTCTCACAGGCTTTATCAAATCTCTTTTCTCCAAGGACAAAGTTTTGGACCCTACCCCATTGACTACCCTTCCGCCACTTGTAATTTTGAGCCAAGATGAAGTACAAAGTATCAAAGACATGCACAAGTATTCTGTCTATGGCAGAGCTATGGAGGCCATGGTGGAAGATATGCTTGTTGCAGGATTGAACTTCATTGATGAAGCTTTCAAACTCCATGGAAAGGTGAGCAATTTGCAACAAAAGCTATCCTCCACTGTCGGGATCATAGATAAAGAGCTCAAACTCTGGAGCAGTTGCATAGTAGACCTTCGTCTCATGGGACAGACAGATGAGAACATTTTATTGGTGAGTAAGGTTTTTGGTGATGCAAAGGATAATCTGTCAGAATCTTGGGTTCACAGCGTGGAGTGGAAAATCAAAGTTTTAGAGGAGGCATTGGGAGAACTGAAGAATTGCTGGCAGAAGGGTGAGGCTTTCAAGACACTGGTTGTGTCTGCTTTCAAAGATATACATTTTCATCTTCAGGATGAAACTTCTGGTGTGCCTTTTTCCCTGCAAGAAATCAAAGCTCAATTCAGAGCTTTTGTCAAAGATAATCTATTCAGGGAAAGCTCCATCTCCAAAGAGAAAATGAAGGAGATATGCTCTCTTCAATCTGCCATTGAAGAAGCAAATAAAGACTATCATACTCATGTTGAGTTTGATAAGGAAATAGAGAAATGCCTCGGATTTTGGACCCATTCTATAGCCAACACGTCAGTCCCTCGTGACAGAGACATAGCCGAGGCATTGAAGAGATTCAGGCAGTGAATTTTGAAGTCAATGGGCCCCTCCCATTCATAACCACCTGTCTTCTTCTCCTCATTCTTCTCTTCTTTTCTAATTCTTTTTCTCAGAATTCATTGTAATAAGTTGAGGTATTGCGATTGGCAATCCTTAACTAATCTTTAGTTAAAAGAATTAGTTACAAAGAGTAACTGATTTGTAAGCTATATAATGGCCTCTCCACGCCATTTTGAAGGAGGAAGAACTTGGTTTATTTTTTGAAAGTGTAAATAGATCATAAAGAAATCAATACAGAAGGGCTTTCCATTCTTTGTCTATCTGATCTCTGTTATCCCTAAGTTTTCATTTAATTTTTGTGAAGATCATTTGTCTCTAGTTTGTTAGTCTTGCTGATTGCATACTCTCCAACTTTGCAAGCATGGTGATCTTGTATAACCAAGAAGGAACTTTGTGTCCTTGATTAATGAATCTGTAGAACTTTGTGTCTTTAAATTCCATCTTATTCCTCAGTCCTTTTGTAATTGATGATCTTTATAGAAAACACAAGTTCGTAATATCCAAGTTCAACCAGAAAATCATGTTTTGTACATTTGTAAATAGGTTCGTTTCTGAATAAGGGAACCTCTCCCATTAAAGAGGAGGGACTTCTTGTCCCCTAACTGTTGCTCTTCTTAAAGTTCTATTTTACGACCAACAAGTGGTAGATTTTGCAGAGAATTATACATTGCAACCACAAATAGAGGTTCAATCACACTATTACAACTCTGTACAAGTTGCCATTTTTGTGCATATAGCATTTATAAATTCTCTTGACAGTACACAGAATGATCAAATTTTTTTTAAGACAGTACCATTTTTATATCAGTGATGATCATACTCATTCTACTAAATTTTTGTAAGGGTGTTTCCAGTTATTTTATGGAATTTTTTCTAATAGGGACATCCACTTCAAACAACATTATATATGGTCAGATAATTACACGTCTCATTTTAAGAATGCACGAATGTTTTATTAGATGAGTAGGATGAACGTTAAGATGGGTGTGTAACATATTTGGAGTTTCACTGAGGCTAGACACGGAAAAGGAGAGCATGACGGTGCATGGGCATGTGTGAAAAGAGATCTTACAAGAGAAGAATTGAAGTACAAAGATGGTGCTAAATTGAAAGATGCAAAGAGCATAGTGGAATGGTGTATTGAAAAAATGGCCCGAGGTTCTCAAGAAATTTCCATGGTTCGTAGATATTTTTGGTTGATAGAAGAACAACAAATTTCTAACTACAAGGATTGTATGACAATCACTAGGTCCAGTGATATGGACTCATTTTGTAGCTCAAACGCTACTTCGTGGGCCACATGGACAAGAAAGTTGACATATTTTTGTGCATCTTATATCAAATTTGTCACAGTTGAGTGTGATGCACAAGAATGGGTCAATGGATGGATTTGTAGGCCTCTAACTTTGCTTGCTAGTTATCAACCTCCATAAGCCACGACCCACCATTTACAAAATATACCGTTTGACAGCCTTACACTGTCTCGAACTACACTATTCGGCATGTTTACAAACAATAGGGCAGCGAGAGCACTGATTGGAGAAGGAAAAAACTGAGATAGGATATTATATAGTGTCCATACACTGAGGTGTAGGATTAAATGAGATGTCTCTATGTGCCATAGAGTTTGCGCAGTCACTCGTCGAAGTTGAACAATTTTTTGGTCTCAGGACTCTTGAGGGACTCCGCCCAAACGAGGTATCTCAGAAGCAATGACGTTGTTGTGCACCAAAATGAAACCTCTAATAGAGTTTACCTAACCACCTGGATGTGTCTACATGGTTGGTTTGGTGCCACGACCCACCGTTTACACAATATACCATTTGACAACCTTACATTGTCTCGAAATACACTATTCAACACGTTTGAAAACAATAGGGCAGCGAGAGCACCGATTGGAGAAGGAAAAAACTGAGACATGCTATTGTATGGTGTCCCTATGCAGAGGTGTAGGATTAGATGGTACATCTCTAGGTACCACAGATTCTGCGTAGTCACCCGTCAATGTTGAATGATTTTTTGGTCTTAGGGCGCTTGAGGGACTCCGCCCAAATAAGGTATCTTGGAAGCAACGATGTTTTTGCGCACTAAAATGACACCTCATCTACCATTTACCTAGCCAACTAGACATGTCCGCATAGTCAGTTTGGTGCCATGACCCACTGTTTACATAATATATCGTTTGACAATCTTACACTGTCTCGAACTACACTATTTGATGCATTTGCAAACAATAGGGCAGTGAGAGCACTGTTTGGAGAAGGAAAAAACTGAGATAGGATATTGTAGAGTGTCCCTATGCCAAGGTATTGGATCAGATGAGACTTCTCTAGGTGCGATGGAGTCTGCGTAGTCACCCATCGAAGTTGAACAATTTTTTGGTCTCAAGGCTCTTGAGGCACTCCACCCGAATGAGGTAGCCCAGAAGCAAGGAAATTTATGTGCACCAAAATGACACCTCCTCTAGCATTTATCTTGCCACCTAGACATGTCCACATAGTTGGTTCGGTGCCACGACCCACCGTTTACACAATATGCCATTTGACAACCTTACACTATCTCGAACTACACTATTCGACGCATTTGCAAAAAATAGGGCAACGAGAGCATCATTTGGATAAGGAAAAAAATAAGATAGGATATTTTAGAGTGTCCCTACACTAAGGTGTAGGATCAGATAAGACATCTCTAGGTGCCATAGAGTTCACGTAGTCACCCATCGAAGTTGAATGGTTTTTTGGTGTCAGGGCTCTTGAGGGACTCCGCCCAAACGAGGTAGCCCGGAAGCAATGAAATTTTTGCACACTGAAACAACACCTCCTCTAGAATTTACCTAACCACCTAGATGTTTCTGTAGAGTTGGTTCAGTGCCATGACCCACCGTTTACACAATATACTATTTGACAGCCTTACATTGTCTCGAACTACACTATTCGGAATGTTTGTAAACAATAGGGCAATGAGAGCACAGTTTGGAGAAGGAAAAAATTGAGACAAGCTATTTTAGAGTGTCCCTATGCTGAGGTGTAGGATTAAATGAGATGTCTCTAGGTGCTATGGAGTCTGCATAGTCACCCGTCGAAGTTGAATGATTTTTTGGTCTCAGGGCTCTTGAGGGACTCCACCCGAATGAGGTAGCCCGGAAGAAACGACATTGTTGTGCACTGCAATGACACCTCCTCTAGCATTTACCTGGCCATCCATATGTGTCCACGTAGTCGGTTCAGTGTCATGACTCACCGTTTACACAATATACCATTTGAAAACCTTACACTGTCTCGAACTATGCTATTTGGTGCATTTGCAAACAATAGGGCAGCGAGAGCATCATTTGGAGAAGGAAAAAACTGAGACATACTATTATAGAGTGTCCCTAAGCTAAGGTGTAGGATCAGACAAGATGTCTCTAGGTACCATGGAGTCTGCGTAGTCACCTGTCGAAGTTGAACGATTTTTTGGTCTCAGGGCTCTTGAGGGACTCCACCCAAATGAGGTAGCCCAGAAGAAATGACGTTGTCACGCACCAAAAAGACACCTCCTCTAGCATTCACTTGGCCTTCCAGATGTGTCTGCACATTCGGTTCGGTGCCATGACCAACCCTTTTCAGCTTTTTCAACAATTACAACTTTTTCAATAATTACAACTTTTTCAACAATTACAACTTTTTCAACAATTACAAATTTTTCAACAATTACAACTTTTTTAACTGGTTGTCATAAAGGAATCTAAAATTTAACTTTGTTGTCACATATCTTATAATATCCACCTTGATAACCAATCCACTTTATATATTTCATGACCAACTCATCGCATTTTCTGCAAATGAATAGAAGATAACCAAATTATACTCAACTAAAATATGCTTTGTCTTATTTTGATAAGCTAGATTGTTGGATAATTAAATAGCACTTTGATTGTCACACAATACCTTCATCTTCTATTGATATCTTCAAAACTCATCCAATAAATTTTTTACCCAAATTACCTCCTGACAACTATGATAGACAGCTACATATTCTACCTCAGTAGTTGAAAAATTGTAATATTTTGAAGCTTTGAAATCCAACTGATAGGTCTAGTTACAAGTGTAATAGCATAACTAGAAGTCGATATTTTTTTTTCCAAATCACTTACAAAATATGAATCAAAATATCCACAAATTGAATCACCAATATTGTTATAGGTGATGCAATAATTTATTTTTCCTCACAAGTAGTCAAACTCCCACTTCACTGTTGAACAATGTTCTCTACCTAGATTTTCCTAAAATCTATTGACAACTCCAACAACATGTGAAATTTCAGTCCTTGACATGTACATGTCATAAAATACATAAAACTTATTATTGCACTAGAATATGGTACATGAGATATATGCTTATTTTCTTCTTATTGTTGCACCATAGTTTTTTAATTTTAAATCAAACATACATATAGAATTAATATAGATAGAATATACATACATAGAATAATATCATGTGCAATGAATTCAAATCAAACATAGAAGTAATATAATTATGAAACCGACACATCCAGATATATAATGTATCAAACTAAGTGTGTTAAATGCATGTCTCTGAAAAATATAAGTTCATAACATGTGAACATCTCGAACCAAGCATGTCATACATATAAGACCACATGCAACTGCATAAGGCTATATACAATGTCCTATGAGGAATCATGAACTTGGACCAACTGGCCCATATATATATGTACATCCATGTCCTATGAATCTAATCATGAAACATCTTCCCTCTCTTCGCCCTACTAGAAGTAGCACGTCCATGACCCGGGGATGTAGTGGAGGGAGACGTCACTATGGATTTCATCCATGTGGTCCTAGGCATCTCTAAGTAGGCCTGCATCCTAACCTGCACATTCATAAACAACAATATTTTAACACCCATATTTTAAAAATACATTCAAAATTTAGAAACTTAGAACTTAGTTAAAATGCATGTGAAATCTTACCGCAATGTCATGATCCCTATCAATTTGTTGTTGACACATGGCAGGGACAATGGTAGAGTCATGAGAGGTAAGCTACATACAAATAATTAAATTTCAACTTAAATATTTCATTTACCAAATTTGATATTGTTGATTTAAGTAATAAGAAATAATTCCTAAATAAATTTAACAAATTTGAAAAATTATACCTTAGTTAGTGGATCTGCAGATGCTATGGCAGTATCTACAGTAGCCTTGATAGTCTGCATAAATGGAGGATTCTCTCTAGCAATCATAATCTACAAAAAACATGTACAAATAAATATTAATCTACATGACTGCCACATAACATAGCCAAAGCATAATCCACGTGAACTTCCACAATTAGAACTGGAAAGCATAAAGAGAAACTAACCTACGTAAAATTCACATGAGGCATGCCAATAACCTCAGTTCCTAGAGCAGATGATGACCCGCCAGGATTCTGAACGTATAAAAGACATTATATATTAATATGTACATGTACAGGTGAAACATGATAATAATAAAAGTGCACAATCAAATGAAATTTGAAATTTAAGTACAACTTGAAAATTACGTTTGTAACATACCCAGCTGCAGTAGCTAGCATGTCAATGCCAGATGTTTCCTTCACCAGCTCTTGCTATTTAAAATAAAATAAAAAATATATTTTTAGATGTATGTACATAACGCACAATGAAATACATATATATTAAAATCTCAAACATGAATTAAACTATTGTATATATATATTAAATATTTATTTGACATTTACCTGTGAAAGACCAGGATCCATTGCATCCGTTCCAAAAACATCCACCATCATCTCATCTAGAGAAAAGAAATCATGTGATATAGTAGATGATATCTCGCCTGTAGTGCATACAAAACCACATGATACACAGTGGTGTGGTGCGCTAGAACTGGCACCTCCACCAACATCACTAGATGCAATCTACTCACTATGCTGGGTCAAAGTGTCAGTGAGCTCCCTCAATGCATGTAGTGTGTCAATCTCTACAACCTCCTTCACTGTAGGATGGATAACGAAAGATAGTGGGGGTTTTGGGGCACGGGGGATGCTCGGTTGACCTACGCGTACACTAGGTCTAATCTGTGTAGAGCCACCACCTCTCCCATAAAAATTAGAAAATTTAAAATAGTTTGGGACCTCATTAAACACGAACTTGCAATATGATTTCTTCAAAAAATAGAGGGGAACCTCATTGTTGTTACATGGTGGATAATAAAAAACCATCCACCATTGGTCCCAAAAATTGTTCTTGATTCGGTCATCATGGCACCAATGGATTGGGAACCATTTGCAAGTAACTACGGGGGGCATTGATTCTTGGGTCAGTAAATAATACACAAATGCGGTCTTTTCCATTTTTTTTGTCTTTTACAGCCACATGGGATAATTTATTTGCATACCACTACCTACAATCACCTCTAAAGGTATTCCATCTATCTATTTGGTTGGTTGCAGAATCAACTTCGCCAATCAATGTTTGCAATGTGTTAGCTAAAGTCATGTGGATCGGATTTGTGGCATGATTTTGTATTATATTTTGAATAAGGTTCTCAATGGCAATTTTATTTTGTTGGATTTTTCTAACGATACTAGCTTGTGTTCATGTTGTCTCTGTGGGGATAGAAGGAGCCATAGGAGGCGGATCTATGTTTGGAGGAGGGTTTTTTTTGAATTTTTGGAGGGTTTTGATGATTGTTTGGAGGGTTTGCAAGTTTACGAGATCGCTGAGAAACTGACAAAACCAAAAAAAATTATACATAAAAATAAATTGAAAAAACCCATGAAAATCACAAAAAATAACCTAAAATGCAAACAAATTGATCAAAATCGATGGCTTACCTCTTTGTCTTGGCGGCATGGTTGAAACCATCACGATCCACAAGTCCGAAGAGTAATTTTTAGAGGGTATTCAAAGTGCGAGTGCCAAAGGTCTAGGAGAAATCGCGGTTGGAAAGGAAAAATGAGGGAAAATGAGGATTCGTGGGTCTATTTTTTTTTCTCAGAGGACCACGATCGTGAGCGTGGTTTAAAAACCGTGAGTGTGGTTTATAAACCGCACTCGTGGTACTTGAATTTCAGGTTTTTATGTCCAATTAATTGTCCACCATCTTAGTGCACTTACCCTAGGTGGCAATGCTAGACGATAGGTCAAAGGACCAATATGCTCCCAGATCTCAAAGGGACCCAAAATTCTAGGAGTAATCTTAGAGCCTTTCTATAATGTATAGTGCTCTTATGCAGCCTGACACAAAGAAACACCTTTGTTCCCACATCAAAACTATGATATGTCTTGTTGTTACTCAAAATAGTCTCGCCCCATTTTTCCATTCAAAATCTATCGAGTTATGGCCTCTTCCATTTCTTATCCCCCCATGTTGTGCATGAGAAGTCTCTACTTTCCTTTTGTTTCCATAACCAATCCTTCTTGGGCCAAGGATCACGTATGGATCCATAGTTGTTCCTTGTTTCTCTATTTATCTGGAAGGGGTCTGTAATTAGGGTCCCCTGTTCTCTGTTCATCTAAGAACTCAAGCTCTCATGTTCTTTCCATTTTCCACTGTCGGGATTTTTTTTCCTTGTCATTTTTTCCCTAAATACTTGAAGAAAAATATATGGATGTAGCTTGGAGAAATATATTTGATCCTTGTAACATTTCTAAATTCTCTTTCCTTGGAAAAAAATTCATCTCCGGGCTCAAATGGTCATTTTTCTACAATTCTATGGTTTGATGGGCATTTCTCGTGGTCAAATTTACATGCTTGCATCAACAGGAGATGTGGCCTCTTTTGGTTGGATGCGGCTCAACGGGGCACTCTAAAATTCTATGGATTTCCTTGACCCAAAACCTATCCACGTGGCGAGCTCATCCTCATTCAAGGTCTCAACTTTTGGGGACCATCTCAAGGTGTGCCATTATGACATGTGGCAATTTGAAAATTCAAAGGGCAGGGAAGTGGACCATTGGGGGCAACTTGGATTTTTTGCCTCTTAAGGATTAAAGTATCAAAATGGCCTGCAATCCTGACAAAAGGGAGGTCAATGTTGGCTTTGAAAAGTCAAAGGGATAGGGAGGTGGACCATCAGAGGTAACTTGGATTTTTTGACTCTTATTACCAAAAGGATTAAAAAATAAAAATAGCTCACAGACCCGATAGAGAATATTCAAAATTTTCCCCGATTAACGGTGGAAGGGCAGAGCTGCCAGGGAAACTTGGAAAATTTTCCCTTTTCCAAAAAAGAGGTGAAATAGTAGAATTTGGATGTGGTTCTTTTGGGAACCATTATAGGACACGTGTCAAGCTCAATTCTCAAGGGTGGAGGTATAGAGAAAAATGTGAAAATTTTACATTTTTTGAGAAGTTTTAAGAGGAAAAAGGGAACCTGCATGCCCACTCTAAAATGGATCTCCCATGTGGACAGTCCATATTCAAAATAGATATCAACGGTAGCTGTGCATCTATATTTGATTTTTCTTCAATTTTCACTCCAAATCTCATGGGTATGCGTATCCTGATGGTTTTTTATCATTTCTTGGAGTCTCCTATATGCCAAATGAAGAGGAACATTAATCTAGTATCTTGGTTTGGTGGGAAAGGTCTGTAAATAGCTCTCACCATTAATATGCAATCTGATTGTCAAATTTGGCCCAATTTTTCTCTCCTTGGCATGCAAAAGACCTGTTGATATCTTGGTTGGGTGAGGAAAATTCGGGGACATATTTTACCATTTAAGATGAGATCTGACCTCTGGGCTCGATCTGATCTTCCATTTCTTCTTCTCGATCACGTGAAGAACCAGATTTGACAGATTAGGGGCGGAAGTGGTTAGCGAGTAAAGGGAAAAGTAATCTACCAGATAAAGAAGTTGAATGCGGGAGATGTTTAAAAAAATTTACCCCTTGAGCACCTGAATTTTTTTTACAGATTTGATTTAGCGAATCGCGATCAAGATCATGGTGAGCACTGGTACACTCAATGTCTCTAGTTTTGGGGGGAAAAGGCTCTGTTGTAAAATGTTATAAATAGTCATGATTTTTTTGTGAAAAGGGTTGGAGGTTGGAATGTTGGAGTGTTAGAGGTCAGAACTGATTTTCTAAAAAGCTCGATAGAGCCTGTCTTTCTAAGGGATTGTTTGAGAAACTTGTAATTCTCTTTTGTGTTAAACTTGATCATGTCAAGGTGGTTACGAGTGTAAATTCAGTAAAAAACTCTGAGAATATTTTAGAAAATTTCCCTTTTTTATAAGTTTAATCAAATTTGGTTTATTCTGTATTGACTCTAAGCAATTAGTGTCTGCTTTATTTCAGAATGTCTACAAGTAGTTTTATTTGTTCATATTGCAATATTATACTGATTTTTTGTGAAATCACACAGGATCTCGTCCCTGTGAAAGTTTAATGGTATTTACAATTTCACTTCAAGAAGAGCCTTCATCTTGGATGAGATAAACAAATTTAAAATCAATTGACTATCATTTGTCGATAAAGATCATCTGTAAGTATTCAATTTTACCTTAGGCATGGTTAATCAGAAACCATAGTATTTAATTAAGTCTTCTAATTCGAGCCTTCATATCAGAGTCTTAAATATTATGTGAAAACATGCTGATTTGGGCTTCCATTAAAGCACACCTTCTGGTTGAAGGAATGTCTTGACTTTACTGAAGCTTTCTATTGTAAGGTTTCTCATTATTGTAAAGTCCCTCCAAAGGTCTAGTATAATCAATTTTATCCTACTTCACCTCCCACCAAAATCATTCAAAAATAATTAATTGTACCCTTACTACCCCTATTTGTCATGTAGGTATACAAATGCATAATTTTTACTTCCAAAACATGTAGAAACAATTAGGATCTCATTGTCTTTAGTGCCATGAACCTTGCCTAGAAAATGTATCCATTATCTAGAGTGACAAGTCGTGAGAGTTAGGTTTTTTTGCATTGATCATATTTTCGTCAAGGTCTTCTTTACACTTCACAGGGAAGGACATCTCCATCTCCTCCATAAACAACAGTCTACAAAAGGGTCCTCTCACCTTGGTTGAAAGGCACAACCATAAAGTAGTGAGGATAGGTCAAATCCTCTTGAGGGTGCTACTCATTTCTCCACATCTGAGTGACAAATACCAAGCTACATTTCATCCCCAGCTACAAAATGACATATTACATGCTTTTCTTGCCTCTAAGCTTCCTACCAGACTTGTGATGTTGCTCAGCTTTTGAGTGAGAATCAATTTGGGTACCAACACCTTACTGGCACTGTTTCCATGGACATAATGGTTGCAGTTCATATTTAGACCCTGTAGACACTTCTTATATGCTTAAAGTGCTAATACATTTTTCAAACATCATCTTGTGTTTAGGCCTATAATAATTATTTGAAGTTGCAAGTGCTGCGTGTAAATTCTTTCAGTTTCCACACCTAGTGCACTAGCTTTCATTTGATAAGTCTGGGTAAATAAAAGTTAGATCATCCCATTTCTAGTTCCTAGTACTGACAGACATTTGACATATCATATTTTAGTGCATTTGCACAACTAAGGTGGAAATCCTTAGTGGTGACTCCCTATTGATCTAATTCTTAATGAGTACCAGTTTCTTAACCTCTGTCAAGTGAGATTTGTTACTAATCTTTGCAAAGTTGGAAGGAAGAAGATATTGCTTTGCTAGGGATCCTACTAGGAAATTATTTCCAGAGCTAGGAAAAACAAATTCAGAAGGAAGAAAATCTTGGAGAGTTTTTGGAGATCAACAAACAAGAAAAGGGATCTCCATTGTTGAAAGTGATCGGCCTATCATTGAAGAATGCCATTCAAGTGCTTCTGAATCAGGTAGCCTTTTTGTAGAATTGAATTGTCAAACTGGAGAGGGGCCTTCATTTGATTTTAAAAATTTTACTTCTCAATCTGCCTCTGTCTTTTCAGAAGCTGATAGGATTTTCCAAGAAACAAGGCCTTTAGGGGATATTATTTTTGAAAGTTATACTCCTATGTTTCAAAGACCCTCTGTCCCTTATCTATTTGTTTCCCCTTCAAGGTCACCTCCTCAAAACAACATGGCCCTGTCCCCACCCAGACCTCCATTTGTTGTAAATACCTTTGGTCTTATAAATTTTACAGGGATGATAGGTTATCCAAATGCAGTTCCCCAAGATGTAAGAAATAGATTACCAAAGTTCCAAGGAAACAATGCTATAACTGGTGATCAATATCTAAATCTTTTTATCAATATGATGGAAGAATCTGAGATTTAACATGAATATGTATATATCAAATTGTTTATCCATACTTTGGAAGAGGATACCAGGGACTAGTACAAAGATTTTACAGATAACTCCATTGACTCCTGGATTGATATGAACAATGCATTTATATTGTAGTATGGTGATAGAACTTACCCTAGGTTTCTTCTGTCAGAATTTGCAAACATCAAGAATAATCCTAATGAGTCTGTACATGATTTCAACATAAGGTTTAACAATACCTTGAAGATATTTCCTGTTAGCTTAAGGCCATTTCTTTCCTCTAAGCTTCCTACCAGACCTATGATGTTGCTCAGCTTCTAAGTGAGAATCAATTTGGGTACCAACACCTTATTGGTGCCATTTTTGGGGACATAATGGTTGCAACTCATATTTAGATCCTGGTAGACACTTCTTATATGATCAAAGTGCTAATACATTTTTCAAACATCATATTGTGTTCAGGCTTGTAATAAGTATTCGAAGTTGCAAGTGCTGTGTGTAAATTCTTTCAGTTTCCACACCTAGTACACTAGCTTTCATTTGATAAGTCTGGGTAAAGAAAATTCATATCATCCCATTTCTAGTTTCTAGTATTGACAGACATTTGACAGATCATATTTTAGTTCATTTGCACAACTAAGGTGGAAATCCTTAGTGGTGACTCCCTGTTGATCTAATTCTTAATGAGTACCAGTGTCTTAACCTATGTCAAGTGAGATTTGTTACTAATCTTTGCAAAGCTAGAAGGAAGAATATATTTATTTTCTAGGGATCCTACTAGGACATTATTTCCAGATCTAGGAAAAAAAAATTCAGAAGGAAGAAAATCCTGGAGAGTTGTTGGAGATCAACAAATAAGAAAAGGGATCTTCATTGATGAAAGTGATCAACCTATCATTGAAGAATGCCATTCAAGTACTTCTGAATAAGGTAGCCTCTTTGTGGAACTGAATTTTCTAACTGGAGAGGGGCCTTCATTTTATGTTGAAAAATTTAGTTCTCAATCTACCCCTGTCTTTTCAGAAGCTGATAGGGTTTTCTAAGAAAAAAGGCCTTTAGGGGATATCCATTTTGAAAGTTAGACTCCTATGTTTCAAAGACCCTCTACCCCTTATCAATTTGTCTCCCCTTCAAGGTCACCTCCTCAAAATAACATGGCCCTACCCCCACCCAGACCTCCATTTGTTGTAAACACCTTTGGTCCTATAAATTTTACAGGGATGGCAGATTATCCAAATGCAGTTCCCTAGGATGTAAGAAATAGATTACCAAAGTTCCAAGGAAACAACACTATAATTGGTGATCAATATCTAAATATTTTTATCGATATGATGGAATAATCTGAGATTGAACATAAAGATGTATATATCAAATTGTTTATCCATAATTTGGAAGAGGATGCCAAGGACTAGTACAAAGCTTTGCACATAACTCCATTGACTCATAGATAGAGATGAACAATGCATTTAGATTGCAGTATGGTGATATAATTGACCCTAGGTTTCTTCTATCAGAATTTGAAAACATCAAGAACAATCCTAATGAGTCAGTACATGATTTCAACATAAAGTTTAATAAGACCTTGAGGATATTTCCTGTTAGCTTAAGGCCATGTGATGAATCATGTTTTATCAAATATTCAGATGCATTTGATAAAAAAATGATTACTACTTGAGGGACAAAAACCCTACTAATTTGAGGTAGGCCTTCACCACACCTATGAAAATAGAGAACAACATCAAGGCAATTGGAAAACCTCCAAAAAGGCAGGGTGTAAAATTAATTAACCTAGAAAATCCTCAAACAAGTAAGGCTGTTGATTTGGAGGAAGTTGTGAAAACTTTGGCAGGGGCTGTCAAAGAAATATCATACAAATTAGCCCAAGCAGAAAAGAGAATTGGGAAGAGTTCACAAGGTCAGTATAAGTAGAAAGGCCAAGAAAGGTTTACAAATCATCATAGAAATGATCAGAGATCTGATAACAGAAGCAAGGGACCTATTGGATTTGGAAATAAACAGTCCCAGGCTAGGGAAAATAGAGTGGTACCTGATCCTTTGGCTTCCAGAGTTTTTTTAGTGGAGGAGACATATGTCATTGATTGGTGTGACAGATTTTTCATGCCCCATGCTCCATGTGAGGAAGATCAGCAAGAAGAAGAAGAAGAAGCTGATGATGATAATAATGATGCATGTATGATGGAATGCTCTACAAGCTCATAGCAAGGAGCAACTTCCACTAAGGTAATAAGTTCTAGAATTACTGCTGATTTTGGGGATTGCATCCACCAAGTACCTTTTCTTCCTCCCTCACAAACTTTAGAATTAGATACTGTACAAGTGTTTGAATTTCCCAATAATGACTTTGAATATTTGAGAGCTTTAATGATAAAGAAATATGATGGAGGAATCCCATATGAGGAGGATAGGCAGTTATTGATGAATGTTGTTATGGCTCAAGAAAAGGAATACAACAAAAGAAGTAGGGTTGTCAAAGGTATAGGGCCTTAGGCCAAGCCAAAAAGTCCATTGCTTTCAAATATTCCTAAAGAGGCTCCTAAGAAAGATGCATCTGCCAAGGGCCTTGCTTTCCCAAACAATAATCAAACCCCTCCTCATGCCCAAGTTGTCAAAAATCATGTGCCATCTAATGAGTGTGTCAACCTTCCTCCCTATGTTGCCTTACCAAAGTCTTTCCCTTATGGTATTTCCCAATTCTTGAGTCAGATCAAGATCTTAGTTCCAATTTTTGAGTTGCTTAGAATTCCTGAGCACAAAAAAGGAATTTTGAGTATTTAGGGCTGAAAGAGGAGAATACTTCCCTAGGAAGAAATGAAAATATTATGGATACTCCTTTAATCATTGAAGAAATAGAAGCACCACCAGCATCAGAAGAGTTAGATGAACCACCTGAGGTTTATTTGGGGACATCCTTGGTAGATTCCCAGCTAAATTTGGATCCATTCTTCACCACTCTGATCATTAAGGATAGACTGCCACATAAATGTATGTTTGATTTAGGGGCATCATGCAATTTTATGCCTCTGGAAGTTATGAATGAATTAAACATCAAGGTAACAACATCATATGGGAAGTGCACTATCATGGATTCCAGAGAGGTGCTAGTGGTGAGATGTGTGAAAGGTCTGGTTGTACAACTTACAGCATATCCGGGCAAGAACTTGAAGCTTGATGTAGTTATTGTTGACAACCCATCCAAGTGGGGTATGTTGTTGTCTAGAAAATGGGATTGTAAGTGTTGGTGGGAGTGTTCAAATGGATATGTCCTATGCCACCATCCCAATTGAGGGCAGCCTTGTCAAATTTTATGGAGAAAAGAAGATGTTGCACCTTATTGAGGATCCCAACAATGCATCTTATGAAGTATTGTACACAAGTGTTGATGTTGATAACTTTGTAGGATTTGCTGATGGAAAAGAGCACAAGATTGAAGAATGTAAATGTCTTGAACAGGAAGGCTCTCCCTGGACTTTATTGTTTGATGGATCTTGCTAAAAATTTAGGAATGGTACTGGTGTTGTTCTGATCTCCCCAGGTCAGGAAGAGTTTGTCTTTTCCTTCAAACTCAAATTTGAATGCACTAATAAAATTGCTAAATATGAGGCACTGTTGTTGGGTATAAGGATTTCTTGGAAATATGGTGTTAAAGACATCATTGTCAGAGGAGATTCATAATTAATTGTAAAGCAAGTCAAAAAACTTTATGCCACAAAAAATCAGTGAATGAAACAATACAAGCATGCAGCTTGGGATCTCATTGAGATGTTTGATTAATTCAATATTGTGCATCATGATAGGAGGTTCAATGATTTAGTAGACAAGCTTGCAGTGGTGGGTTCTCGGTTTGATAGTTGTACAGTATCCTTATATTGTGAATATGATGTTGAGGTGTTAACTAGGCCATCTGTACCTAACAACATTAAACATTGGCAATTTTTTGATGATGATGCTCAGGTCAGAATATTTTTGTAGAATGAAGGTGAGTTTACTGATCAAAATATTGATTTGGAGCCCATGGTGTGCGTAGAAAAGGGTAAAGAAACCTTGTTTGGAAAAGGCATCATCAAACTAAAGACTAATACCATCCCTAGAGGGATGGTTGCTTTGGAATCCAAATTTGATAGTGTTGATCACATTATTAACAGATGCATAGTAGCCTCAAGGGATATTGAGGAGCATGACTTGGGTACAGAGGAGAAACCAAGAAAGATCTGGTTGGGAAGCAATCTCAACAACGAGGAAAAACAATCTTATGTCCAATTACTAAAAAAATATCAAGATTGCATGGCTTAGACTTATTTTGAACTAAAGGCAGACAAAGAGGATTTGCTTCAACCTGAGATTCCCTTGGAATATAATGAAAAACCATTCAAGCAGAAACAAAGGCCAGTCAATCCTCTCATATCTCTCAAAATGCAAGAGGAATTTAAGAAACTGAGGGATGGAGGGATTATTCAGTGTACAAGGTATTCTTCTTGGGTTACGAACCTAGTACCATCCAGAAAAAATAATGGTGACATCAGGCTATGTGTGGACTTAAGAAATCTGAATAGAGCATCAATGAAGGATAATTATCCTTTACCAAACATGGAGAACATGTTGCAGCTAGTGACTGGTTCTGAGATACTTTCCACCCTGGATGGTTTCTCTGGTTATAACCAAGTTATGGTGAAGGAATAAAAAAGAATTAAAACAACCTTTACCACTCCTTGGGGGACTTATGAGTATGTCAGGATTCTCTTTGGTCTGATGAATGCTGGAGTGAACTTTTAGAGGGAAATGTATGTTGCTTTTGTTGGCTACATAAATGATTTTATTGTTGTTTACCAAGGTGATGTAACTGTGTTCTCTAGAAAGCAAGGTGATCACCTGCTGCACTTGGAAAAGATGCTGATAAGATGTAGAGAGTATGGCATTTCACTCAATCCAAACAAGTACCATTTTGGAGTACAGAAGGAAAAATTTCTTGGTCACATTGTGTGATAAGAAGGGGTGATGATTGATCCAGAAGGGATAGAGGCCATCAGCAAGGTTCCAATCCAAATAACAAAGAAAGGAATTCAGTCCTTCTTTGGGAAGATAAACTTTATCAGGAGATTCATATCAAACTTTGTTGAGTTGACCATTCCAATCACTGGCATGCTGAAGAAGGAATAGGCCATCAAATGGGAGAGGGATTTCATTCAAGCTTTCAATAGAATCAAGGAGGCATTAAAGCATGCCCATGTGTTAGGAGCTTCAGATTATAACAAGCCTTTCTAACTGTTTTCTTTTGCTTCAAAGAACACTATTGCATCTATCTTCTTACAGAAAGATGATGAAGGGGTTGAAAGGCCAATTTCCTTTTTTAGTAAGGCATTGTAGGGGGGTGAGCTAAAGTACACTATTATGGAGAAAAAAACATTTTCCTTGGTGAAAGAAACAAAGGTTTTCAGGCCTTACATTCTGAGTTCCAAAATTGTTGCTTATGTTCCCCACACCATGGTCAAAGACATCTTATCAGAAATGGAAGTCCTCATGCAAAATATGTGGATGGGTGAACAAGTTGCAAGAATATGATATGGATAACCAAACCGCAAAGTTTGTGAGAGGTTTAGAATTGGCTAAGCTTATGGCTGAGAGAAACTTGAAAACTATTGAGGTAAATGAGGTAGAAGAAGGATGGGTAGATGTCTTCAAAAAATTGATGAGTTCTAAGAGGTACAAGGATATGATTTTTTATCTCTGACATTTATGTTGCCCTAAGTATTTGAGTAAGAACAAGAAAAAGGGCCCTTAAGTTGGGTTCCCAGAAATATGTCATTACTAGTTATGGGTTAGCTTAGAAGAACCCTGAGGGATTCCCCTTAAGGTGCATTACTGAAGATGAAGCCCCCAAGATAATTTCTTGATCTCCATGGAGGAGTTTGTGGGGGGGAATTTTGTCTAGAAGGGTCACAACACACAAGATCTTGAGGGTTGGTTATTGGTGGCCAACTCTCTTCAAGGATACAAATCTTTTGGTCAGAAAATGTGATAGTTGCCAGCACTTCTCTTAAAAATTGAAAGCTTCAGGCTCCCTACCTTTGCATGGCATGTATCAATTGAAGCCCCATTCAAGCAATGGGGAATAGATTTCATTGGTGAGATTTCAAACCCTTCAAGTTCTGGCCATAAGTGTATTCTTGTAGCCACTAATTACTTCACCAAGTGGGTGTAGGAAATCCACACTAAAAGAGTGACACCACCAAATTGTCATGGATTTTGTGTTGAACCATATTATCTGCAGGTTTGGAGTTCCAGTTAAAAATTGTTGCTGACAATGCCATGAGCTTCAGAGCTGAAAATTTTGGTGGCAATGTGTAAAGATTATGGGATCAACTTGGACATATGCCTCTAATTACAATCCCCAAGGAAATGGACAAGATGAGTCCAGTAATAAGAATTTGTCGAAGATTATCAGTAGAACCTCGGAGTTGAACGAAGAGAAAAATGGGGTGAGAAATTGAAGTTTGTTGTACTTGGGACAGACTGAATTACTATTAAAAGAGCCACTAGAAAGAGTCCATTTGAGTTGGTGTATAGAACTCAGGCCCTGCTACCCCTACATATGCAGTTATCCTAATATCAGTTCATGTAACAACTGGAATATCAAAAGGTAAGTCCATATGATGCTCGCATTAACCAGATTGTTGAACTTGATGAAGAGAGGAGGGAATCCCACCAAAGGCATGTAAAGTTAAGGGAAAATCTGAAGAAGTTTTTCAACAAGAAGGTCACCACAAGGGATTTCAATGTTGGATATATCATGCTGTTATGGGATAGTAGGCATGAAGATAAGGGAAAGTATGGAAAATTTGACACATTATGGATGGGCCCTTACTCCATTGCTATCAGAATTGGTGAACATACCTTCTTCCTGAAGGACTTGGATGGGGAATTTTTTGAATTTCCTGTTAATGGAAGGAATTTGAAGCATTTAATGGATTGATTCCCTAGAATTGAGGTGAGCATCATCTGTACAATTTTCATGGTCATTCTGGCCCCTGGTGGCCTATTTTTGATAGTTTCTTGGTTCATTTTTGGGGGATTGTTCTGGTTTTGTGTTTTGCAAATTGAATCCTTTGCCCAATGGATATTTTGGTTCTTGGTCTACCTTGTTCTTGTGACACTCAAAGGGAGGGTCCATTCTCGAGTCGGAGCCGATGTTGGTGCTTAAAATAGTCTCGACCCATTTTTCCATTAAAAATCTATCGAGTTACGACCTCTGTCATTTCTTATCCCCCCTGTGTTATGCCTAAAAAGTCTTTGCTTTATTTTTGTTTCCATAACCTATCCTTCTAGGCCGAGGATCAAATATTGATCCATAGTTGTTCCTAGTTTCTCTGTTTATCTAGAAGGGGTCTATAATTAGGGTTCCCCCTTGTTTTTTCAAATAAGAACTTGAGCTCTCCCATTATTTCCATTTTCCACAGTCGAGATTTGTTATCCTTGTCATTTTTCCCCTAAATACTTGAAGAAAAATAAATGGATGTAGCTTGGATAAATGTATTTGAGCCTTGTAACATTTATAAATTCTCTTTCCTTGGAGAAAATTTCATCTCTGGGCTCAAATGGTCATTTTCATGCAATTATACGGTTTGATAGGTGTTTCTCCCAGTTAAATTTTCATGCTTGCATCAACATGAGATATGACCTCTTTTGGTTGGACGCGGCTCAGTGGGGAAATCTAAAATTCTATGGATTGCCTTGACCCAAAACCTGTCCATGTGGTGAGCTCATGCTCATTCAAGGTCTCAAATTTTGGGGACCATATCAAGGTGCACCATTGTGACGTGTGGTAGTTTGAAAAATCAAAGGGTGGATAAGCAGATCATCTGGGACAACTTGGATTTTTTACCTCTTAAGGATTAAAGTATCAAAATGGCCCGCAAGCCTAACAAAAGGGAGGTCAAGGTTGGCTTTGAAAATTCAAAGGGATGGGGAGGCAGACCATCGAAGGCAACTTGGATAATTTTCCTCTTGTTACCAAAAGGATTAAAACATCAAAATGGCCCACAGACCTGACATAGAATAGTCAAAATTTTCCCCAGTCAATGCTGGAAGCGAGAAGTTGTGGGGGAAACATGGAAACTTTTCCCTTTTCCAAAAAAGAGGTGAAATAGTAGAATTTGGATGCAGTTCCTTTGGGACCCACCTTAGGACACGTGTCAGGCTCATTTCTCAAGGGCAGAGGTGTAAAACAAAATGTAAAAAATTTACATTTTTCCAAAAGTTGTAAAAGGAAAAAGGGAACTCGTAGGCCCACTCTAAAATGGATCTCCCACGTGGACTGTCCAAATTCAAAATAGAAATCAACAGTAGTTGTGCATCTGTATCTGATTTTTATTTCATTTTCACTCTAGAGCTCTTGGGGATGCGTATTCTGATGATTTTTTATCATTTCTTGGAGTCTCCTGCATGCCAAATGAAGAGTAACATTAATCTAGTATCCTGGTTTGGTGGGAAAGGTCTATAAATGTCTCTCACCATTAATTTGCATTCCAACTGTGGGATTCGACTCAATTTTTCACTCCTTAGCATGCAAAAGACCTGTTGATATCTTGGTTGGGTGAGGAAAATACGGGAAATATTTTACCATTTAAGATGAGATCTGACCTCTGGGCTTGATCTAATCTTCCATTTCTTCTTCCCGAGCATGCGAAGAACCAGATTTGATAGATTAGGGGCGGAAGTGGTTAGCGAGTAAAGGGAAAAAGTAATCTACCAGATAAAAGAGTTGAATGCGGGAGATTTTTGAAGAAATTTACCCCTTGAGCACCTGACAATGCTTTACAGATTTAATTTGGGGAATATTGATCGAGATCATGGTGAGCAATGGTAAAATCAATGGCTTTGGTTTTGTGGGGAAAACACTTCATTGTAAAATATTATAAATAGGAATGATTTTTCCGTGAAAAGGGTTGGATGTTGGAATGTTGGAGTGTTAGAGGTCAAAACTAATTTTCTAAAAAGCTCGATAGAGCCCATATTTCTGAGGGACTTTTTGAGAAACCTGTATATCTCTTTTGTGTTAAACTTGATCGTGTAAAGGTGGTTGCAAGTGTACCACCATTGACAAGATCTGAGACTACTTTAGAAACCTTCCCCAGCTAATAGGTTTAATCAAATTTGGGTTATTTTGTGTTGACTATGAGTAATTAGTGTCTGCTTTGTTTCAGAATGTATGCAAGTAGTTTTATTCATTCCTATTACAATCTTATACTGATTTTTTTGTGAAATCACATAGGATCTCACCCCTATGACAGTTTAATGGTATTTGTAATTTCACTTCAAGAAGAGCCTTCATCTTGGATGAGATAAGAAAATTTATAATCAATTGACTGTCATTTGTTGATAAAGATTGTTTTTAAGTCATCGGGTGTACCTTAGGTGTGGTTAATCAAAAACTATAGTATTTAATTAAGTCTTCTAATGCGAGCCTTTGCATTGGAGTCTTAAAGATTATGTGAAAATGTGCTGATTTGGGCCTCCATTGAAGCACACCTTCTGGTTGAAGGAACATCTTGACTGTACTAAAGCTTTCTATTGTAAGGTTGCTCATTATTGTAAAGTCCCTCCAAAGGTTTGGTATAATCAAATTTATCCCACTTCACCTCCCACCAAAATCATTCAAAAACAATTAATCATACCCATACTACCCCTTTTTGTCATGTATATATACAAATGCATAATTTTTACTACCAGAACATGCAAAAAACAATCAGGTTCTCATTGTCTTTAGTGGCCTGAACCTTTCCTAGAAATTATCTCCATTATCTAGAGTGATAACTTGTGAGAGTTAGGTTTTGTTGCATTAATCATATTTTCTGCAAGGTCTTCTTAACACTTCACAAGGAAGGACATCTCCATCTCCTCCATAAACAATAGGCTACAAAAGCATCCTCTCACCCTGGTTGAAAGGAAAAACCATAAAGTAGTGAGGATAGGTCAAATCCTCTTAAGGGTGCTACCCATTTCTCCACATCTAAATGACAAAGAGAAAGCTGCATTTCATCCCTGGCTAAATAACGACACATTACATGCTTTACTAGCCTCTAAGCTTCCTACCAGACCTGTGATGCTACTCATCTTCTAAGGGAGAATCAATTTGGGTACTAGCATGTCCTATGTTGATCTATAATCTTCTTTTTCCTATCTTCTGCCTCATATAATCTCTGCCTGATCATAACAATCTCTTGCTTCATATCATGTAGTAAAGTTGGCCCAAGAGAAACCCTACCTTCCAACCTATCCTAACTCAGTGGTGTCCTACACTCTCTACCATACAATGCCTTAAAAGAAGCCATGCCTATTTAACTCTGAAAACTATTATTGTAGGAAAACTACACAAAATACAATTACTCATCCCACCTCGACTGACGGTCCATGACGTACATCCTAAGAATGTTCTCCAAGATCTGATTCACCCACTCAGTCTATCCATCTATCTAGGGGTGATAAGTTTTACTAAAGTTTATCTTTGTCCCAAGAGCATTTTGCATCATAGTCTAGAAGAGCAAAGTGTACAAGGGATTGTATTCATAAATTATCTTCCATGGAATCCCATGGAATCTGAAAATATTATCAAGGTATACTCATGCCAGTGCAATAGCTATATAGGTGGTCTTCACCGAAGAAAAGTGATCCACTTTCATCAATTTATCCATTGGTACCATGATGGCATCGTGGTGGTATCTCAACATCGGTAACCGAACTATAAAATCCATGGAAAATGTGTCCCATTTTCACTCTGGTATAGCGTGAGGTAAGATAAGGCTAGCTAGAAGCTGATGCTTGGCCTTCACCTTCTAACACTCTAAATAGTGTGACATGAATTGAGCCACGTATCTCCGTAGTCCCCTCCAATGGTACAACTATCTCAAGGTGGCATGCATCTTCTAAACCCTGGGATGGGCTGAATAAGGTACATGATGAGCCTATGTCAAAATTTCCTGTCTCAAGCCTCTATCTCTAGGAACATATATCCTACCTCTATGCCTAAGAAGGACATATGTCTCTAATGGAAATCCATCAAATCTTCCCTCAAGGGGCGTCTTAGACTCAATCTTTGATCTAGCTGTAAGGTAGAAGCTGTCACAAGGAAACTGCTATAAAATCCTACTCCACAAATTTGTATCCACTGAATTATCCATAACCACATGTCTCTACCTACTCAGGGCATCTGCAATCACATTCTCTTTCCCCTTCACATGCTCTATCTCTATCAACTACTCAAAAAGTAACATCATCCAACTCGGCGGACGAGCGTTGAGATTGGGCTGCGTGAAGAACTGGCGAAGACTCAAGTGATCAGTTGTTAGTGTAAATATCCCACCAAGAAAGAAATTTCTCCACCAGACCAAGGCATACACAACTACTACAAGATCAAGTTCATGATTTGGGTAATTGAGATCATAATCCTAGAGTTTTTGAGACTCAAAATAAATCACTCGGCCCTTCTGCATCAATACACCTCCTAGTCCTGCCAAGAAGAATCCGTGTAAACAAAAAACTCACCCTGAGGGTCTTGTACTACAAGAATAGGCATTTTCGTGAGGTATTCCTTTAGTTTCCTAAAGGCCTACTCACATGTATCTGACCATACAAACTTCTTCCCTTTACGCTAATGGGAAGCGATGGGGTGCACAACCTGAGAAAGTCCTATAAAAATCTCCTATAGTATCCTGCCAAACCCATGAAATTGTGTACATCGGTCAAAATAGTGGTAGCTGGCCAATCCATAATGGCTCTAATCTTGGAAGGATCAACTATGATACCTTCCCCAGAATTGATGTGACCAAAATACTTTGGAACCTAATGAAGGTGCTCCTCATGTTTCTTACGTGAATGTGAGTATATCAGAATTTCGTCAAGGAAAATGAGCATGAAGTGATCCAAAAATGTCCTGAACACCCCATTCTTCAAGCTCATAAACACTGTGGGGGAATTTATTAAACCAAAGGGCACAACTGTGAACTCATAGTGCCTATATCTCGTGCAGAAAGATGAATTTTGGATATCTACCTCTTCAATCCTCAGCTGAAGGTATCCAAACTTAAGGCCAATATTAGAAAATATTATGTCCCCCTTCATCTAATCAAACAAATAATCAATGCAAGGAAAGGGGTAAAAATTCTTGATCGTTACTATGTTCATCTTCCTATAGTCCACACACAACTGTAAGGATCCATCCTTATTATTAGCAAAAATCATTGGTGCACCCCAAGGAGATACACTAGGATGGATTAGGCTTCTCTCAGGAAGGCCCTCTAGTTACAACTTGAGCTCACAAAGATGATGTGTGGTCATCCTATAAGGAGTGCCTGAGATAGGTTCTTCTCCTAGAACAAATTCAATGTGGGATTCTATCTCATGTGGGGGAGGCATTCCTGACATCTCACTAGGAAACACATTAGAAAGCTCTTGCAAGATGGGGTGATCATCAAGTGAAGTTCCGCTATCCCCATCCTTTAACCTATCACTAAAATTAATAGCATACAACTGACACCCATGTCATGCACACTACTTAACATGCATAGTGGAAATAGTACAAATAGAAATGGGTCTCCTAACTCCATCTATCATTGATTCAACTTCCAAATCATCTGTACATGATATATACTTATGGTAACACTCCACTATGGATTTGTGTGCAGATAACCAATCCATACCCAAGATGACTCCAGACGAACCCAACAGAAGGATACAAATATCTAAGGTAGTGGTGGAGGGTCCCAAATCCACTACACACTCCTTAACTAAGGAGTCCACAGAGAATTTGGCTCCAAAAGCCATCTCAACATCCAAACTAAGGCCCTACCTAACTGCCACTAGCCTACAATTCTCTACTAAATATGGTGCAATAAATGAATCAGATGAACCAAAATCAAACAGTATAGAAGTAGGAATACCACCAATGCTACATGTAGTCTCTATCACAGTGCTCTAATGCTTAGCCTAGCAGTTATACACTGCTGCATAGATCTTATGGATATGTTCCATGTTGTAACTGTAGGCTCTTAAATCTATTCCTTACCCTTGTTTGTATGGTTATGTGGGTAATCTCTCTAATGATTTCCAATAAAGCCACATCCATAACAACTTCCTGGTCCTCTCTAATGAGATACGACTCTAACGGGTACTCTAGAGGTTTGTGTCGTGGATCTTGATGATCCAGTTATGGATTTCTCAGGTCGTTACTGATGAGCTCTTGCTAACTAAGCTCTCAGTGTAATCTTTGTCCTAATGGGATCCCTAGGGGAGGCCCCATACTCCATCCCCTCTAAGTGTCAAATATTTGTGGAGGTCTGAATTGTGGGCGAGTCTGCTACTATTTCTACTAAGGTGGCTGATGTGGTGGCCTAAATTAAGACTATGTAAAACCATGGTCACCACGAGGAGGAGGAGCTGACCCCCTCGACCTGCTATCCTAAATCTGTGTGATGCAGCTCCGCACTTTATCCCTCACCTACTAAGTCTTCCCCAAAGTATCCTCTACAATGAAGGCCTTCTCAACAAGGTCTTCTAAGGTTTGCGGTCAATGAATGTGCACTACACCTCCCAAATCCAAATTCAGGACCCTACAGAACCTGTGAATCCTGACCTGCTTGTCCTGCATATAGTTAACATACTGAAGTAAATCTAGAAATGGACTCTCATACTTGGCTACAGTCATGGATGCCTGACATAGGTAATAGAACTCATCTATCATTTGTTGAATAAACCTCCTAGATAAGTACCTACTCTTGAACCACTCCTCAAAGAGATCCCTGGTAACCGTCTCTGAGTCTACGTGGAGTTTATGTTCCTCAGTCCTCCATTAGACACCTACTCCATCCCTTAGAAGATGGATCGCAACATGAGCCTTCATGTTGCTAGTACATGGAAAAATCTTGAAGCCCCTGGTCAAGCTCACTAACCAAGCCTCTTCCTGAAAACCACCTATTAGTGTAGAATCATAGTACCCCTAAATGTATGCAACCAAATGGGTTGAGGCTCTCAGTGTGATTTCTTAACATGGAGCATCTCTCAAAGTTTGGGACCTTGCGAGTTGAGAGAGCTCTACAGATTAAGGTTAGTTCCTATTCCTCTGTTCAGGTGCATGTAAATAAAATCTTGCAGAGGATCTACTCTAATCCTACTCTATCTTACCAATGAGACAAGGTTGAAAAGATACAATAAAATAAACCTAAGCCAACAAGGTGATGCACCAAAGGAATATTAGACACTCAGTTTACAATTTAACACAAACCATAAAAATGCAATAAAAACACCATGCATAGGTAACCAAACTATAATGAGATATTAGAAGGAAATAATAAACACATGAGAGAGTTGAAAATCATCCACAGACATATATTATTGCTCCAAAGTTGATACAGTACATTATAGTGGTCAAGAGGTAAAACTTAGCATTACAACTTTAATGGGGAGATTAGGACTCCATGAATTAGTCTGCAGACCAGAGGAGAAGGGAGGGTGAAAAAAAGAAATGGCCAACCCTTTACAATGAGCCCCACCCTTTATTTTATAGATTTAGCACAAAGAGAAGAAGGAGAGAGAGGTGAGAAAGTTAATTTGAAGCTCAGCTACTGGCCTTCAATGCCTTTGCAAATCTGCCCCAAATCTATCATGTCTGTCACTTTGTGTCTACTCGGTTTGTTGAAGAAGGGAGAGTGGCTAATTGAATCAAATTGGATCTAGTGGTTGAAGTAATCATATTATGCATATTAATGGCATGAAGATGTTTCCCCATTTTTCATGCACAAAACCTCTTTACAATTAAATTTTCAGGTTTCCATGGCGTAGGAGGTCGATACCTTTCCAACGGTGCCAATTTTTTTGAATTTTGGGCACTGGGTCAAAGGATATGTCCATTTGAATATTTGAGTCGGGTCTGTACAAAAATGGTGAAAACCAGTGAGTAGAACGGGTTCGCGGGCCCGAAACTCACTTTGTGCCCTTTGGCACCAAAAAATGCAAAATGCAAAATTTTCCCCACAGCCCTCCAATTTACTTTTAGCAAAAAATCACTTCTGGGACCAACAAACCACTTTTTCCATTTGGGAAAAAATTCACTCCAAGGCCTATAGGCCTGAATGTAATTGAGGCTTGACATGTGGCTCTTTGGGTATTGGTGGAGGTGCGGCTCATTTTTTCACTTTACGCATTCTCGGGGAAAATTTTTCAAACTGCCCCTGACGACCTGTCATCCCGCTTTGACTTTTCAACATGGCCACGTGTCGAGCCAATGCTAGTTTGGGGACCGCTTTTGGATTCAATCTTTGGAGGTGCATAAAAGAGACACGTGGCACCTTCCACGGCTTGCTTAGTTTCCTTGTGTTTTTGGCTAAGTCATTTTATTTGGCAAGGCCATAACCCTGACCCTAGACACATGGAGGCTTTGTGCTTTTTTGGGGAGCCCACTCCAAATTTTACTTTTGAAGTAGTGCCATGTTGACACTTGGCTCCTTTTTCTAGCCTGCCTCTGCTTTGACTATTTAACCCCTGAATCTTTCCCTTTTTTAGACCTGGGACACGTGGCAATCCCGCACTCGTTTGAGTCTCCACTCAGGGTGCTGTTTTTGAATGTGCATTGTTGAGACACTTGGTAGCTTCTACTGATTCTTCCATACTTAGCCAATTTTGGCTTGCTCTGAATCATTTATGAAGCCTAAAACATTTGAGTCTTTCTCCGTTTATCTCCTTTAAGACTCTTGTTTTCTTTGACACTATTTTCTACTTCACCGACCCTGCTCCTCCATTTTAGAGCCCGTCTGCAACCTGTTTGTTGGATTTGAAACATGGGATCGCACAACGGAACCGTCCCTTGGATTTATTCCTGCACAGGGTTGTGTTTGATCAATTTTTCTAGGGAAAAATTTGAGATAACACCACCTGTATCTCTCGAATAATGAGATAGGTGTAACTTCAAGATCTCCCTTATATGATATCCAGCTGATGACTTTCGAACCCTAGGTCTCTCTACATGCTCCTCCCTTGGTCTAGGGATCTGAGATCTATCTTTGTTTCCTAAAATCTTGTCTCCATGTCCCCTCTGAGGTGAATCTACTCTAGATGACTACACGTGGAAGTTCTTTTCCCCATGCTCATTGATGTGTCGATAAGAAGAATGACCCTTAATTGATGGATCTCTATCATGTCTATCAAGTCCTCCTCCTAAGGATCCTCTGTGTATAAAGGCATTGACATTCTAAAGCATGATCTAGAGGTAGCAAGTCTAGGTCTATGTATAAGAAACCCCTTGTGTAGTCCACGCCTTCTACACAAACCAAGGCAAGAGTTAGTTCATCATTCTAGGTTTTGGTTTAGTTTTCAAGTTTGCTACATTATACAAATATCATACAATGTTGTTTTCTAGGTTTTTTTAGAGTTACTTTAGGTTTAATGTTCAAGTCTCATGTTTTTAAGTGTGCCCAAGAGTCCAAGGTTTGAACCCATGGATCTGTTACCAAGTGTAACACCCACTAAATTTTCCCACACGAAACCCAAGAACAAACCTAGGTTAACCAGAAAAATTATGGAATAATTTTTTTTGTTAAAACTATTCGCAACACTAGGTTAAAGTTAACAGTCACACTTCTCATTTTATAATTTTATTAAATTAACATTATTAATTTTTCCTCTTAGATCTCCCTTTAAAAAAAATAATAAAACTCTCAATACCTTTTAATAAAGTTAGTTAGTCTAAGACATGATTTAGGTTTCCCTATAGTTTGTTTTAATAAAATTTAATTTCCACCATAGTTAAAATTCCACAAATTAATCCCAAGGGTAATTATGACCTATTTAATTCAATAATAAGGTTCTATTATATCCACAAGGGGGTCAAAGTTGACATTAATTTAAAAGGTCTCTATTAATGCATTTGGGGTTAGAAAAGTAATAACACCCAACCCTTTCTCACTTACTTAAGTGTCCCCAAAATAATGTCTACCCATGCAAATTAAATTTGAATTTCTCTCACCCACTCCCCACCTACTTTTTATAGGGATGAATCTCATCCATTGGATTGATTCATTTGGGGCCATAACATCGAAGGATTCAACTAACCCTAAGTTTACTTATGAAAAGGTTCTTTCTCTTTTGTTTGTCTTATTGTTTCATTCTTTTGTTTTGCAGATTGGTGGAGGAGAAGGAGGAAGCCATGAGAGGCAATCTCAAGCTCTTGTGAAGGAAGCACATGCTTAATTTATTTTCTTGTTTTATTTACACCCTCATCTAGGGTTTCAATGTATTTATTTATTTTATTCATCTCATTATTTTAATATTTGCCCAAATGGCAATATGGGTTTTGCCCCATTTTAAAGGAAATGGTTACAAAAAAGTGGTAATTGTATTTACTTCAGTAGAAGAATATATATACATATACATATGTATATATTTTATTAAAATTTTATTTTAATAAAAAACCTAGAATCTTAAATATTGCAATGATTATATATATATAGTGAATTAAAAGAAAATTACTCTCGGCCGTGGATTTGAAGATTTTACAGATTGCACAGAAAGGAAACAACGATCGAGGAAAGTTTATGGTTTGGTAGAAAAGTTTTAGGGTTGGGGGGAGGGTCGCCTAGCCCACCCCCATCCCATTTATTAATGGGGTGGGGGTGGGTTCGACGACCCTCCCTCCAACCCTTTCCCTATTAACCACTACAAGTCGCAGGCCTTAACCTTACACAATTTCTTTTGTTAATAAGTTTTCAGTTATTTCAACTACTTTTAACGTAAATTTTTCATACATACATACATACATTTAACATACATACATACATACATACTGTAATATGTATATATATATATATACATATATATAATTAATATCACTATTCACTTTTAATATAAAAAATTAATAGTATTTTCATAATAACACTATTGTTAGTAAATAATACTATTCACATCCTAATAGTATTAACTAATTTTTTTTCTTATACTTAGAATTTCTTTGCAATTTTAAAGTTAACATATGAGAAGCAAAGTCATTCTTATTCTATTTCCTTATAAATTTATAACAAATTGATAATAACTTATACAACCAAATGAGACTAAGTTTAAAAGTAACCATACATTTTTCTTCACTCCATTTGATTTAAAAGGAAAGAGGTCCATTTGTTGACAAAGTAAAAAATCAAATAAATTTTTGAAAACTTTCCATAAATACATTTGTAGTTTAAACTTTCTTCCATCAATGCAAAGGAATGACACATATAGTTTGTCTTGTTATTATATGCCCTTAAATAATACAACAAGAATAATATTTCTTTCTTTTACCAACCTACAAGTTACAACCATTCCCACAAGTAGCTTCTAACAATATTTTCTAATAATTTTAAAAAAAAGAATAACACACCTAATGAAGACTACAAATCAACTAAAATGAGAATAAGTTGTTTTCTTTTTCAATCACATTTCCATAACATCAAATATTTTTTTCACTAAAATTGTTTCTTTTCCAACAATGCATTACAACTTAATAACAAAGTATTCAATACAACTTTACTTCCAATTACAATACTATAGATCTTCCACCTTAAGTGGGAATTTACAAGAACTGTAGCTACAATGAAAGATTTCTTAGTCTTCTAAAAGTTCTCCAAGTATCAAATATCCAACAAGGCTCCATCTTTTCTTCACTTGATCACAACAACAAAAATGGGGGAGAGGCAACACTCTCCACCCAACCAAAACTCCAATGAGAAGAAGAAGCAATTCTCCTCATTGGCCCCCGAGGCCCCAACCACAAGGAAATAAGGGATGAATCCAACACATGGAAACTCTACAATTATTTCCACAACACAACAACAAATTTTCACAACCATTTTAAGCACATTCAACACAAGAAAAAGAACACAATAATACAACTTTACAAAATACACAAGGCTTGAATGCAAGCCAATGGAGCAAGGATCTATGGGGAGATCACTTATGCCTCCCAATGGGATTAGGTGCCAACCTTAAAACCCTCCAATAAAAATTCAAAATACCCCTACACAACTCTTATGCCTCCCTCAAGAATCTTCTTATTCCTCCCACATTCTCTTATGCCTCCCTACAATCTCTTATGTCTCCCTCATAAAACAAAACAAGTAAGAAATGAAAACATTTTCTTGTCCAAGGTGGGGCACCCAACCCAACTCCCTCCAAAACATGAAATAAACTCTTATTCCTCCCTACATATAATATCCCCATATCCTTCTCATACACCATACTCAGGAAATCTACCCAAGGACCCAACAAGCATACCAAAACACTCAATAACATACACATATACACAAATAAAAGAAAACAATAAAACAAGGGCTATAGCTCCTACCTTTCCATGGTAGAGCTTGATCCAAGAGTCACACACTAAGCTCCTTCAAGCCCAAGATATCACCAAAAACCTCCAACAAAATCCACAAGCACTCCAAAATCCTCTAACTCCAAAAGTACAAGAGCACCAAAAGAAATGAAGTAACCCCCAAACAAACAAAATAACTTGAATAAATAGAAAAGGGAGAGAGGAGGGTGAGATGGCTCCATGTAGGATGCCACATCACTCATCCTCAACTCCACCTCACAATTCAAACCTCAACCCCAATGCACAATAAATTGGTGGTTGAGAGGAATGACAAACCTCTTACACACACAATCCCAACCCACACCCCCTAAGGACAAACTTTAAAACCCATGTAAGAAAAGTGCAATGAATGCCACTTTTTGTCTTACAAAAACATTTAATGGGGTCTATTTTTGAACCCCCAATCCATAGGTGGGGGTTGGTATAAGAAATTAAGATGTGTGGGACAAGCTTAGCTTGTCCCACAAGCCTCCAAAATTGTCCCTTAAGGCCAAATCCGAATTTCCAAGGTAAGATAGAGTGTACAAAACTCAAGTTACTTACACTCAACTTAAAAACACATAGACCAAAGCACCAACTAATCTAATAAATGAATTATTTTTTTCCCATCCATAATTAGTTTAATAACATGATTAATGCACTAATTTAGACACACAAATCAATTAATGATAAAAGGGAATTACATCACAATTAATTCACATACACCAAAATTAAATTAAATAAAAGAAAAGAAAAGAAAAACACACAAAACCCTTGGTCAGAATTGGAGGTCATCCCCCCATGGGGATCTCCTAACATCAAATAACAAAACAACAACATTCCACAAGTTGCCTTAGTGACCATTGTTGTATCCACCCAGTATTCCGTTGTGGTTAGTCTCTAATCCCCCTTTGATTGCTATGGTATAATTACCTGCAAAAATCACACAATACCTCTTTCCACCTCGTGGGGATATCAGAACATCCAAGATAAGATATACACATACAAATCAATAATCATCCATATATAAATTGAATCATAATCTAGACCAACAATTCTATTATTAAGAAATTCTAACATCTCAATTCTATATTTCATCAATGCCAATAAGATCACAAGACTAGTTCAACTGCTAAATCCTACTCAATATGACGAGAATACCGAATGTCAGAAATATATAAATATGTCAACAACACATCATCATCAATATAAAATGTCTCTCTAAGAATCCACATAAATTATACTTTGAATCGAAATCTATTAATAGTCAAAGTATCTCTATCGTCTAACATCATGCTAAGACAAAATGATACAATAATATCCATGAATATAGTCAACATTAATCGAAATTAAAATATAATAAGTGTCAAAGGGAAGTGGGCACTACAACATGATAGGATCCAACGATGATGTTTGTGATTTATTTAATAAGTGAGACTAGGATTATTTGCTTATGAAGAGTAATATTATCTCCAATCTCGATGACCGCAGTGAGATCATATTCAATAAGTGACTGCGACTTATCATTAAATATGTATTTTTTATGTGGGATCTTGAGTTCACTATGCAAATATTTTTACACTTTTCCCATACTTGATTATTGCATTGGTGTGAATTCTTTAATTGCCTTTGATTTGTAACTTTATGGTTTTTTTAATTTTCAAGAGATTTGGAGCTCTTCAGAGTTTTGATCTTAGCTTGATAAAGAAATAATTTGGGTTTCATATAAGCTAATGTGAGATTTTTCTGATCCAGAGAAGTGGGAGAATAAAGTGGTTATTTAGAATTAACGCTACAAGAAAATAGGTCCTTTATCCACAATTGATTCGCAATTCCATTGTAGATAACTTATTCAAAACTATGAATCCAATTTTGTGGACTCCACCTACAATAAAATTGTAAACAATTTCTCAATTTTAAAATTGTCAAAAATGTAAAGCTGTGAAATATTTTCACAATATCAAAATTATAGAAATTACAACAAATTTGAAATTGTAAAAAAATTTCAGCATACAAAATTTGTGAAATTTTATACAGTTATAAAAGATTTGAATATTTATTCATTTATTATTAAAATTTACACAATTTTACCATTATGGACAATATATATATAATTCAAAATTTATACTGGATTATATAAATATTTTAAATTTAGTTGGAATATTCCCATTTCAAATTAATAATTATTAAATTATATTAAAACATTAAGGAAAATTATATTAAAATTTTTAAAGTTTGATTTTTTATTTTTTAAAAATATTTTAAACAAGGTTATTAAATATTTTCCAAATCATTTAATAATATGATCAAAATTAAAAGGAATAACAATAAAAAGATATTATAAATTAATTTAAAAAAAATTATAAACAAAACATCCCAATAAACAAAAATTAAACAATCTATATAATATGTTTTAGTTAAAAATTCAATGTTTTATAATCATACATTATTTAATTTTTTAATTTATGGCATGAAAGCTTCAAACTAACTTTTAAAGTTAATGTCTATTAAAATTCATAGACCTAGATAACACATGAAAGGGACAATCAAATAAAGTATTTAAGTACAAATTGGTAGAATTTTTTGAGTAAGAGCCATCGTATATTTCTCTATGGACATCTTACCATCATAAAGCATTGAGATTCAACTATTCAATGCTAATTCAAATGATAATTGAGAATAATTTAAACTATAGAAAATAATTTGATCTCGATCTCCATTTTTATATTGAACAATTACATAAATTGTAATGCCCATTCCTGGGACAACGAACCAAACAAGGAATTTCTCAAATTTGGGGTAATTTTTTTTTAAAAGGTGATCTAATGTTTCGCCTGTACATTTTCATTAAGTAATTATATTCTTGATGATATAATTTTAACCATATTGCTAAGACATTGTTTTTAATTACTTTGATTTATCCAGCTTTTTAACAATATTCACACATTTAAAAAAAAAAAAACCATATATATTATTGACTAAAACAACCAACAAGAGAAAATAGCTACCCATTTTAATTAATATTTCCTCCCCCATTCAAAAGCTAATCCCACATTATTACTCATTTTCAAAAGTATGTAGGGATTCTCTTGAGCCTTATTATCAAACCATTCTGGGCCCTAGATTTGGAATAATACTAAAGTTAGCCCTAATCTACTAATAGCCCCTTTGTTCTTTTTCTCTTTATTCTTTTCCCTCTCTTTCTTTTCATTCTATTTCTCATTTATTTTTGCTTCTGTTTGTTTTGTGCAGGTTGGAGAAAACTATGGAGTTTTATCAAACCAAACATTGCATTAGTTTTGAAATTTCTTATAAAACAAAAATGGTTCTCTCCCTTTTTTTTATGCCCATACTACTATTGGTTTTTGTTTGCTGTGAAGAGGAGGGGCGGATTTGTGAAGAATGTGACTGTGCATGTGGGGAAAAATGCGGCCACAGTGGTAGAGGAGGCGCTTTGTGGTGGCGGCCACGTGGAGAGTGGCGAACAGGGTCAGGAGGGCGACGGCACGAGGGGAGGGGAGTGTGCGTGTGTGTGTGAACAGTGGGAAGGGAGAGGGGTCAGCAGTGTGGTGCGTGGGGGTGGGGGGGGCAGGGAGCGTAGCAGCGGCCGGGGAGGAGGGGGCGGCGCCAGCAGTGGTTGGGCGCGACAGAGTATGGTGGTGTGGGGGTGCGTGTGTGGGGAGGGGTTTGACCCTCCCCAATTTTCAATATTCCTTTATTTTATTTTCTTAAAAAAACAGTTAAACCACAATTTTATTTATTATTATTTTTTTTTTTTCTTTTATTATTTTACTAGTTTAATAATATATATATATATATATATATATATATATATATATATATATACTATAATCATTTTTCAATATAAGGATTAAATATATAATACAATGTATTTATATTGTAATCTACAGATCCTAACCCATCTAATAGTATGTTATATTAGTAATATATTATATAAATGTAATAACTCAATATTTCGTTTTATGTAGAACAAAATTTATTTTAAAAAATAAATCTGAATACTAAGAATTAATATGAAGATATATAACCAGTTTATACCCAAATTAATTTGCAAGTGTTTTCTTTTTTTTTTAACGAAATTTAGTGGTATTATGAAAATATAACTATATTGATTATATTACTTACAAACTGAAGCAAGATTGATTTGGATTGTAAAAATACAGATTTTCATTTTGTCCCCTTATTTTTTTGATTTAGATAATCTAGAAATTTGTCAATATATAAAGGTATTAAAATGAATTTATGCAAGAATCAAAGTAAAGAGGTAACATTACTCTTCTCTTCTAAACCATTTTCAAAGGTAAACAACTTTCCCCCTTATAGTAGGAGAAATATCTACATTATAACCACATTTCTTGGCAAAAGGGAGATCTACTTCATGAAGGAAATTTTCATTTTAACAAGGCATACAGGTTATTTCATTCCATACTAAAAGCTAAAATCTGAATAATATAGATGTATATATTCTTTTCAAAACAACCATGAAGGGCATCACTTATTAATGCAAAAAGACTCCTCTGCTCATGGAGAGTAGCAAGTTATACAACCTTCAACTATAATCATAGAGAGGAACAAATACGACTTGAAACTCGTATGCTTCCATGAACTAAATATATATCCCAAGAGGAAGGCTACAAAATGAGCTCACTTCAATAGTTTTATAAAGAACATAAACTTATCAAGAAGCTAAAATTTTCCAAACAAGAAGAGAGTCATAAAAGATCATGCCACCAAAGTTACTTTAGTAACCCTCAAGCTTGAGGCTCCAACCATCATCCATTGAGCTCCAACTTCGTATGCTTTACAAGGATCTAACTCCAAGAGAATCATGGCTTGTTAACCACCCAACCTTTAGGCATCATTACATGCCTCTCCCAAGGTTGGGATGCATGCTAGCCTCCCTCCAAGCCCATGGGAAAGAGGTCAACTAACACAAAACTTGCACAAGATGGAGGTTGAACTAATCATGACACAAGCACACATAAATAGGACAACATAAAACAAAACTCCAAAAATTACAAGGAGGAGAACCCATGTTCTTCCTCAAAAAGTGGGGAAGAGAGGAGAAAGTTCTCCCAAAAATTTTATTCCAAAAATTTCTTGCACAAAGCAACAAACTCCATACCCTCCTTATTGCTCCTAATTTCCAATCCAAAACCCTCCTTATTCCTCCTTCCTTTCTCCAAGTCCTTCTTGGAAGGATTTTCAAACCCCAAAGGGGTTTCCTTACCAAGAATGGGGAAGGAGATTCAAGCCAAATGAATCAACTTCTCCACCTCAACCATTGAGGGGAAACACTAAGACCCTACAAGGCTTGTCCATCAAGCCTTGAGGATTGAGAGGGAAAATTCCCTCTCTCTTCCCCCACACTCCAAAAACTCCATCATGCCATATGATGGAGGGAGTAAAAACAAAACAAAAATAACCAAATACAAAATCCATGCAACCCATATAACAACTAAGAGAAATGCAACACAAGCAAAATACATAAGAGCCTACCTCAAGGAAAGCTCTCCAAAAAGCTCTCCAACTTCAAATTTCTCCACACCTTGACTCAAGCCAATCTCCAAGCTCCAAAATCCACAAGCATCCCAAGCAAGAAGTTCCAAAAAAAGTCCCTCTCTTTTCCCATGAATGGGAATTTGAAGAGGAGCAAAAAAGCATCCTCACAAATGAGGGGGGTGACATGTGTCACCCCTCTCCCTCATCAAAGTCAAAGATGCCAAAACAAAAGAGAGAAAGGGTAAAATTATCTTTTTGCCCTCTTCTCCCAAATTCCCCTAAATGTTAGCAAGACAAAATAAGTGAAACTTTTGATAAACACTAAAATCCACATCCCTTACATGGATGTGACTAAACAAGAGGTAAAAAGGGAGGGAAAACTCCCTCTAGCCTTGAAAATAAGCTCCCCCTACCCATTAGGTAGGGTCCAAGGGCTCATTTTTATGTTAGGGGAACTCCCAAGCTAAAAAGGGGTCCCCAAAAACTGCCCAAAATACCCTAATTTCGGGTTTTGCATTTTTGGCACAAGGGTAGAGGGTGTGGGGACCACCCAAGGGTCTCACATGTGACCCTAAAACCTTGTGATTAAGTGACTCAATAACAAAATCAACAATTTAAATGAAAGTGGGATTATTGACTCCCAAAACAAGTTTACATCATAACAAACTACCCTAAACAAAATTAATAACTCAAATCACAATACATTACATAAATTGGGGTCACTCATAGTGCCCAAAATAATAATCTCCTATACTAAGGCTTCACACAATGAACATGACTAGGACTCAGCCCAGTGGGCTGCTTGTGCAAGATTGAGTAGCTAGCCTGAATCCCACGTTCCCCTGTAAACCTGTCACCTGCACACTCATTGCACACATTAACCGCACCTATCCGATACAATATAATTCAATGACATAGTAAGATATCAATGCGTTCTAAACTAACCTAACATCCTACTAAAATCAAGATGCGACAACATGCACAATTATACTCAATATTCCAAAAGTTAGACAAGATGATACGTGACATATAACCATAGAATTCCACATGCAACAACTATCCATTATTATAATTATGTTCCAAACACAACATCATATCCATTAGTATCCATGACATTATAAGAAAATGCGACAATATAGAAATTAAGCTAAATTGGCGCTATACACCTAAATGTCCACACATGTCTAATAAGATCAAATATCTGAATATAATGTCCAAGATATAACCAATCACTCTGTCAAAACATGTCTATGAGCAAAGAAACAACAAGCTACTGAGCTATAAAAAGTGTGGGCACTACATAAATTTTCTCCCTGAATATTATCATGATTTTCTCTATAGGAAATACATGCATTAAATATCAATGAACAATATCGATTATAAAATTTATATACACGATAGTTTTCCATAAATTTGAATACTTTCTAAAGGAAAAAATTTTCATGATTTTTTTTTGCTGTTGAAGTTTTTGGTAATTTGAAACATGTTTTTAGATCTATTACATCTTTTCTTTAACCTACCCTTTCCATAACTCTATACAATATGGAATTAACGTTTTCTACAACCATAGTTTTTAATGAAATTGTGAAATATATACATTGTATTTTATAAAATATATTAATTAATGTTGATAATTTACATTTTTTCTACATAACAATAATTTTGTGGATAACGTTGTGGATAAATAATCCTCTGTGTAGTAGAGGTTGATGATAATAATATTAGGAATGATGGTGGACTTATCACATTGTTTGATAGAAGGATGATATGATGGAGGAAGAGGATATTATGCAAAAATTTAAGAGGATGGGCTACCGAAAGGAAATCCATAGATAGAAGATGGAGCGCTACTAGGATGTGGCCCCAAGATGGAATAAAATGGGCTACTAGGAGGTGAGTCATAGATATGAAGGGCTACTAGGATTTGGCCCAAGTATAGAATAAAATGGGCTACCAGGAGGTCTCCCATAAGTGGAAGATGAAGGGATACTAGGATGTGTCCCAAGTATAGAAGATGAGGGGATACTAGAATGTGGCCTAAGAAAATAAGATAAAGGGATACTAGGACATATCCCAAGAATAGAGGATAATGGGCTGCCCAGAGTGACCCATAAATACAATATGGAAGGATATTAGGAGGTGTCCCACTTATAGAAGAAGATGATTGGCTACTAGGAGGTGACCCAATGAGATATTTTGATTGAGTAATTTTGATAGGAAAGGAATGATTGGGTGATGATAAGATAGGCCAAGGATCAATGAAAGACTCAGGAATTTCATCATGTAATGGGGAATGTGAAGATGGAAGAATAAGAGGAGGATCAAGTCTGATGATCTTAGGATCTTCCTCTATTTTCTAAGAAAAAGAGTCAACCTATTCCCCATAATACATGAATGCATCGAGGTATAAAGATAATACTTTCTCATAATCCTCTAGAGGAATGTCATCGTGTAGCCCCATGAATTCTCCATTTGATTTTTCATTCTGAATGAAATCGATCAATATGGGTTGTTGTTAGTCAACCATAGTAGGTTTATTGGAAGAAAGAAGTTTAAAAAGTGTGGAAGATTTAGAAATTTTCTGACTAATAGAATAATATGACTCAAGAGAGGAATTAGATTTGGATTTAGGTGTCTCGTGAGTGGAAGAAAATGTCAATTTGGAATAGGTTGGTATTGGTTTTCCTAGAAGATAACATAGTATAGGTAGGAAAATAGGATCATGTAGAATGTCCGTAGATTGAGACATAAGGGTCGACCTTGGATGATTTATAGGAGGAAGTTTGAGTTGCATGGATCTTCGATAGAGGAAGAGTTTGTTGAGGCGAATGATAAGGTGGGTTCTTAAAAGAAAGAGAGGAATACAACTCAAGAGTTGAATTAGATGTTTGATGGGAAGAATTCGTGGCAACATAGATCCTTAGAGGAGGAAAATTTCATTTAGGAGACTAGTTATTGCTTAGAATAAATTTGATTGAATGAGGCTTAGGAGATTGAGGGGAATCAAAATAATATTTTGGATTTGAATAATCAAGTGACTGAGGGGAATCAAAAAAATAATTTGGATTAGAAACATCATATCATACCATGTATTATGAGATGAAGGTTTGGAAATGGGTAACTGAATGGGTTCTCTAGCATGAAGACCCAAATGAGGTTTAGTCGTGATGGGAATATCCTTATGTGAATGTGTAAACCTATGTTCCTTATTGTCGTAAATGTGAGGAACCATGCAATAGATAGTCATTGTTGGCACTATTGGTTTTAAATACCTAGACGTAGATAGTGTGATTGAACTCCGCACTATTGGTTTTAAATACCTAGACGTAGATAGTGTGATTGAACTCCTTCAAATGGAAGGAAGATCCATGTCGGTTTGGGTAGCATAACAACAAAAACCAAGATATTTTGCAAATATGGGGATTCTCATGTGATTTTCTAAAGGGAATATAAGAAAAACAAACATATTGACAACACAATTTCAACAAACCCACGAGGTTTGCAAAACAAGTTACAAGTGTAAATGTCAAAATGGTTGATGAAAATTTAGCAACACAATGGCTACAAAGGAAAATTTTCCAATGTTTTAAATTATCACAAGATTTTATTGATAGGAAATGTGCTCAATTTAAACTTGCTATGGTAATTTAAATAGACTAACGCATAGTTTTCTAAGAGAAAAGATAAATCTACCATTAACATTATGAAAAGAGATTAAGGGAAATTAGCTATCTTGCATAAAAATGAATTAAATAACCTAATGCGAACCATTCCTGCTCATTTATTGTTTTATTACTTCTAAACATGAGTCTCTTTAGATCACAAGTAATGAAATTTATGTTGATATCTAAAGAGAGGGAAGTATCTCACCAAGAAATGGCTACAATGGCATACTTAGATCTTAATTTCTACTCAACAATGGTAGAATGGATGCAAAGATGAAGTAGATATTCCAAAGAATGGAGAAGGATCTTATCATAAGCTTGTATAAAGCCCTAATCAAAGTGTTTTATTTTACTTATGAGTTGATTTCAGGTGTCTACATTTTCCCCTCTTTGGGGTGGCATAAGCAAAACCATTTCAAAGATGGTAGAAAATTATAAATAAGTAAAGTTTTAAGGGATAGAAGAAAAATTATTAGAATGAAGGATGCCCCCTCAAGTGTCGATGGGGTGATGAAATAGGTTGATTGACGATCAAAAAGAAAAATGTGAAAGAAGGTCCAACACAAAAATGGTAGGTGAGTTTGAAAAAATGAATGACTAGGAAATGAAATCCAGTGTTTCAATGGATAGAAGAAACAATGGGGGGAGGAGAGGATAAAAATAATCCCTATTGTCCAATGTGATATTGAAGAAAAATCTAGGATGTAAAAAAATGATATGAAGAGAACAGAAATAGATTTCATCCAGCTTAGCTCAAGAACAACTTTGTTTCATCATTTTCTTTATGATCTACATCATCAACTCTTTATTATAATATAAACATAAAAAAAAAGTTTAAAATAACATGAAAAACTATAATACTAACATTTGTTCATTTCTAAACCACTACCTCTAAGAAACATACATAAAGTAATGTAGTATAAGAAAGTAAAAAATCTAGCCTTATAGGGAAACAAGTAAAAACACACATAATCAAAAAAATAATGTTCAAGATAGTTGCACTAATGTTTTTGTTATCGAGATTCAATTCCAAAATGTTTGAGTGAAGAACAAGGGTAAAAAATGGCACCCCAAGAAAGGATACATGTGAGGTGAATATACAAAGGGCACATGGGTCTTATAAAAAACCAATCATGCACTATGAAACATTACTAAGTGACCCATTTATTTGAGGGAAGACAAAAATAACAAGAAAATCAGATTCGTGAATGGAGGTAGATCCAGATGATCTGCGAGTTTTTTGCGAGAAAAAATGAGGACCAAATAAAGATGTTTTGTAGGATAAATTTTGATGTTTGAGGATGATGCACTCGATAAATGCTTCTGCAGTTTTGTAGGACCAATTTTTAATTTATTTTTGAAATTTTGCAATGTTTGTATTTTTAACGATTTTTACATTTTTTTGGATTTTCAATGAGTTTACAATTTTTTTAGATTTTTTATATTTTAGGAAGATAATTATGTAAAAGAGTGAGGAGGCATGTGAGGCATAAAAAATAATCATTGTGAAGCAAAAAGTGACATGCACAAAATATGCGTTCATAATATCAAAATTAAAACACTTCGCATTACAACATATATTATGTTACTCTTCCTATCTCCACCACCACCATGCAATCTCATCACAACTCCAATCTATCCCAAAGGTTCGAGATCATGATCTCTTCTCTAATAGCATATGTAATGCCCACATTTTCAACACCAAAATACCATAGTGAAATTATCGAAATATTTTTTTTTTACTGTAACTGTACGCTACACAACACCACATGGGATCCAATTAAAGAAACTCGACATCTTGTATGACACTTACATAAACATGAACCCACTCATATAATAGGATAACATAGGGTACACATGAATGTCTTACTCAAATAACGTAAACCAGGACAGTGACCCAATTACAGTAAGAAACACATGATAGAAATAATCCACGACATGGCCTTTTTGATGGTTTATATATTCATTACACGCAGGTTTCCATTGTATGACCTTATATCTTTCAAAAAAATTAAACACGTAGGTTTCCTATTTTTCAAACTTCAATTATTTTATTTTACAGACCATTAGTCTTTAATAGAGAATCTGTGGTTGGTTCCATTCTCCAATTCCATTAGTTATCCATAGCTCATTTGTTAAATAAATTTATTTTAAGAAACTACGAGTCTCTTAATATTCAATTCTTATTGTAAAGGTTTGTTTCTCAAAAATTGTAAAGTTGACAATAATAATATGAAGAACTTATAACATGGGAGCCTTCATTCCTTTACAACTAGGTTGCATATTTTTGTTTAACATTTCACCTATAGTGGTTCCTTTAGAATTTTCTCATTTCTCTTATGGAAATAACTTTATATAGCTTGATTGTGATTAGGAACATATATACATGCATTCACCTTCTAATATTTGACTTAAAGCTTTGTTTGAAAGAGTCTAGTTTACTTGGTTTGGAAAAATAATCTCGTTACAAGGAGGAAAATTCACAAGAAGAAAAAAGGAAGGTTACTAGATCAATAGAAAACCTATCCCGAGTTAATTTCATAGCATTGTTTAATACTAACAATACATTTGTGTTTAATGAAAGGTTTTTCAAGAGCTATTAAAATGGCGTAAGAAATACTCAAGAACCCCAAATATTTGTACAAAATCCCCTCAATGGACCATATGATAAGAAATGAGCAAGGAATCCTATTTTCATGCATTAACTTTAAGTAAACAAGCAATTTAAACAAATGAAGTTAACCTCTATTCTTGAAAGCTTAAAGTAAATGAACCTATAAGGATATAAGAAATCAATTTATGCTTCAAGAGAATGGGATCTCACCATTAATGGCTTGAAGGCTAATGGTTCTTCCCATTTGCTCCATGTTGTGTGATAGAAATGCAAAATAAAAGTAAATAACTTAATAGAATAAAAACTCCTAATCCTAGCAATAATACTATAGTTTAGGTTAGATGGGAGAAGTGTTCTTAGTTGTGAGAGGGGGTAGTGGGCTATTTATAGTTTTCCATTTGGGAAATGGGAGGATTTTTGGTGCATGTGGGACTAAAAGGGAGTCAACAAGTTAATTAGAAAGTCAAAGTAAGATTTGACTAGGTTTAGAGAGAGGTTGATCATGGTTAAGACTAGCTAACCATGTTTAGAGGGTAATTAATCCTATTTAGAGAGAAATTAGGTTTCTGGGAGGGTTCTGAAAGGCCTAATCAATCCAATGAAGTGGATTGAAATTCCAGGGAGCTAATAGAGGTGGTAAAGAAGAGGATATTAGCTAAGAAGAGGTTTGTAAGGATATTACTTGTATAAATCAGAACATATACAGAAGAATAACATGAAATAACACCAAAATGATGACAATATTCTCATATAATAGCTTTTCCACTTCGAGGGGGTAACCTCCAAACCACACACTATCACTCCAATACTCAATATGATGATTAAAACAACCTCTTAACCCCTATATATACCATTCTAACCTATGGCCAATACTGAGGCCGACCTCCTAAGCATAATAAATCGTAAATGAATGATATAATAAGATAAGGGGATGTGTGCCACATGTTGGCATCTCCATCAACCCATGTACATTATAATATTATATCCCCAGGTACATAGCAAGGTTATTATAACCTATTTAATTGACTAATGAGAGAAAAAAGACCATAAAAGTGTCGAACAGGGGGAATTAGATAGATCTAACTAATGAGGTGTTGTCAACTTGCAGGAAGAGGACTAGCTAGGGAAATATTAGGGATAATGGTGTATTGATCAAACTAAAGGTGTCTACATTTGGCCCTCTTTGGGCTGACGTAAGTTACGTCACTTCAAAGAAAGTAGACAAGTACAAACAAGTAGAGTTTTTTTGAAGGGGTAAAAGAAATATTAATATGATGAAGGATGCTCCCTCGAGTGTTGATTGGGTGATGGAGGAACTCGATCGATGATCAAAAATAAAATAGAAGAGAAAGTGAGAAGAAAGGAGATGAGGAAGTAAAAGCGGTATTGAGCTATCCACAAACCGGTGCTTTATAGAAACAATGCATAATCATCACTTTTCTTAGAATCCTCATCATTAGTCCTTATTAAAATGTAAGCATACGATGAAGGCATAAAATGACATGAAAACCAAAATACGAATAAATTTCCATCGCTAAAAATGGCCAAATCCATGCAACATAAACGAATGCAATGCAATACGAGAAATAAACAATCTTACTTAACAGGGAAATAAGTACAATCACACACACTTATACCAACAACGTTCAAGATAGTTGCACAAAGACTTTGTTATTGAGATGTAGTCCCAAATTTTCTGATAAACGACAAGTGTGAAGGATGATGCCCAAAGAAATGTGTATAGTGTAAGGGAAAAGATGGAGGACACTTGGGTCTAATGAAAAATCAATGTGTATGACCAAAACAATACCATGCAACTGATAGTGCCCCAAATTACAGACGTAGTAAATAACGTAGCTTTTATAGATGTTTTAAATATTTATGTGATCCAAAAGTCGTTGTTTCAAAATATGTGAAAATGTTAGCAAGATATGGAATGAGTTGCCATACGAGAGACACAGATTTCAGTCGTAAATGAGTGTTTTACCAATTTTTAGTCCGTTTTCAAAGCATTTCAGTGTTTTTGGTTTTTTTAAATGGTTTTAAAATTTTTTAATTTTTTTGGTCAGCAAAATTTGTATAAGATATCAAACATCTTCTAAAAAAACATGCGCAACTGCCTAAAGGCAAAGGAAAAGGCATCAGGTAGCACAAAAAGTGGCCAAACGAGAAGAATTATAAGCCAAAAAGTAATTATGTAAAAATAATTATCATTACAGGAGAAAATGGAGGAAAATAAAAGAAAAATAATAAGAAATGACGCCTAGAAATTATGTAAATTATTCCAGTGCAATGAAGAAGTGACTATAGGGTGGTACTAAGTGCCCCAACGTGCGATAATGAGTAAGAATAATTATTTTAATTGAAAAATAATAATCTCGACATATAGAAGAAGGGATAGAACGATTGCATGGAGAAAACATGCGCTGGGGGCATCGCGGCAGCCTAATATACCAACCCAGGGGGGTAAATCAATCATGATTAGTTCATTTCTACCAAATTTCTTGCAAATTTTTACCACGAGCGAGAGCGACAACCCTGGAGTGAGATGGCGAGGCTACCGAGTAGGAGGAGACAAGTAGATTGCATCCAAGAGTTCATGCGAGACCTAGTGGATGGACCCTACATGAGTGGCCTATCCCTCTTTGTGAATTACACATTTAATGCACTTTCTTAGGACTTTTTAAGCTAGGGTAGAAGAATTTAGACATATGCACATATTCGCATGCGTTGGTGATGTATACACGTACACACATAAGTTGAAACTAGCAGGTACGCGCACACGTATCCATCGATAAGAATAGATATGCACACACATATCCATTGGAGAGAATATGATAAGGGTGCGCATGTGCATTTGTTGAAAGGGTTGTGTATGTGTCCTGGGTGAAGGGAACGGGGACATGCACGCGCATGCATGGAGACAAGCATGTCGGTGTCATACTAGGTACATATGCATCCTGTACAAATGAGAAAAAATAGAATGGGTGTGTACATGTGGAGATAGGAACATATGCATTGGGATGGGCACACAGGCATCGGAATAGGTGTGCATGTGTCAGAGAAGGGATTAGAACACCCTTTCGGCCAAACGACCAAGGAGAAAAGAAGGCAGACTATAAGAAAGGGAAATTTTTAGAAAATAAGATGGAAGAATGGTTATTTACCAACAATTTTTAGATAATAGTAGATAGAAATGTCAACTGATACATGTGTTTTTTCTTGTTCACAGCGTATACTACCCATCCTGCAAACCCATGAGCGATATGGTTGGCTGGTAACAATAGAGGCCCAATTCGACGATGATGCTAGAGTGATATTGAACATCCTCCTATATGTTACGGGATTAGCTCATGTGATTGATATGCCCTAGATTACATTAGATCATGGCCTTTTGATAGTTGTAGCAGAGTGATGACACATGGAGAGTCAGTGCTTTTGGATCCCGACCGGGGAGATCATGATTACTCTCGAGGATGTGTGGCATATTATGTAGGTCCTGATCCAGGGTCAACTTATCCAGTCTACGAGCCACTGGCCTGATATTCAGTGGTACATCGTAGAGTTTTTTCATGTCCCAATGATACCACGTCATGGGATGACCATTAGGCTATCACAATGTATTGAGGACTTAGAGCTAGACCGAGTGGTGGTTTATATAATGGATTTTGTCAGTGGAGTTTTACTTCTTGACAAGACTAGTGCTTCATTTCCATTCGATCTCCTTAGAGTGATAAGTGGTTTGGTAAAGGGATAAACCTACTACTGGGGTCAGTACATTCTAGCACATCTATACTGGGACCTTCATTTGATTACCTACTACCATCAGAAGATGGTAGGACCAACTCGCTTGCTTCAGATTTGGGCATGGGACCACATTGTCATTGGTCACCCCTTAGGTGTTTTGAGAGTTTAGGTACCCGAGAATCCTTCTACGATGGGTTGGGTCCTAACGGGGGATGATGTGTGGCCATATATGGGGGATTCATATCACTATCGCCGTGAGCTTGATGAGTTACAGTAGGCTTCCATGGTTTGGAGGCCCTACAGACATTTCCAGTGGCCCGAGGAAGGTTTAGAGCTCAGTACTACTATAGTGGAGCACTTTATATTAGGAAGCTGCACCTATATGTGGGAGTTGTATAGGGTGGATCGGTGCTGGAGGTAGTTTAGGATTACCTAGGATGTTCCTGGGCCAGATATGTGGTATGCTCATAGGGCCTGAGAGTATATTGATATGGGTCCACAAATTTCCCAAGATAGAGCATTGGCCAGTTTCCTATAGGTGGTACCTACTATGTGGGTGCCATTGAGACATATTAGAGATCAGGGCACCACACCTGAGTATGCATCGTGGTACCATAGTGTGCTTCTATGTCGATTGACTATTTCTAGGGTGATGTATAACGCTGGTGTGAGAGCTCCTCCAGTGGCACCTCCTAGTGGTGACAAGGATGGAGCCATTGGTGGTGATTACAGTGATGATGATGATGGTGGTGGTGGTCCTGACTCACACAAGTATGTTAGGGGTAAGGGACAGGGTCTAGCAATACAACAGTCATAGGGATAGGGCCCCAGGGCTAGGCTGAGACAGGTTTTTAGGGCAGTTGACATATATTTTCCCGTACTAGGCATTCTAGTGGGGATATACACCCCTCTTCAGCAGGTATTTTTAGAGCAGGGCCTGCTACCTCATGCTCCAGGGGGTGGTGGCGATGGTGGACAACTAGCTTCTCTTTAGCAATAGTTACAGGTGGTGATTGTCATTTAGTTACAGGTGCCTAGAGAGAGGGATGAAGCCAGGGAACATGTATAGGCCCTTTCAGTACAGCGAGATCAGGCACACACTCTAGTACATATTTTGACATTGGAGAGGGATCAGGCCAGAGCACAGGCCACTCAGGGTAGTGATAGTGCCTCATGAAAAAGTTGGATTAGTGAGATGGCCACACAGGGGGCTTAGATACTGAGCCTTTTACATTAGTCTCAGACCCAGGTGTAGATGGTTGGTACCCAGAGGGACCACGCCTAGGCATAGTCACAGGGCTATATTATGAAGAGAGATCAAGCACGAGCCCAGGTGCAGACTATTATTAGAGATAGAGACTGAGAGGCTTCTACTTCTAGACAAGCTCAGGATGATAGTGGCAAATTGATAGGTGAGCGAGATGCTGCCATATAGGAATTTATTGCTTCTGGAGATGCTAATTTGATACGAGATGATATGATATCTGGTAGCGAGGCTCTATACTATAGGACTATCGATTTCAGGGTAGTCCTGATAGGACAACGAGTAGTACTTTTTGAACATCTTGGCATGAGCATAATAGGCTCTAGGTCAAGACGATCATGTCATTCTGTTAGATCAGTTCGGAAGCCCATTTTAGAGTAGCCGGCTAGACAGTAGCCAGCTAGACATCAAGGTGATACCCCCAGTGCTGGTTCATCATAGCCACCACTCTTTTTTCGTCTAGGTCATGGTCCCGGGAGCCCTGACGAGGGTGAGAGATGTGGTTGGGCTCTTTACTTTTCCTTTTATATAGATGTATTGTTTATATGCCTCTTATGAAGGCTGATTTTGATGTATAGATTCATGTACCATTGTTCCGATGGCACTTCTTGATGAAGGCTCAATTCTTTTGATGCATGCCCCTTTTAGATGGCATATAAATGAACCCTAATAAATGCATACAAGCTACAAATGAACCAAATGTCATATACAATTAATTCAAAAAATATCCAACCCATGATAAGAAAATGAGTCACAACACCACACGAAAAGGTATTTTTAATCAAAACTGTACAAATGAACAACTAAAATCAATTAAATAATTACCTTGTTTTTATGGGACAACACTGACATATTTTCGAATGTTTTTGGGTTTATCTAAAAAGATAAGTTTTCAAGGCTATTGTTCACATTGTTTTATAAGACAATGTTGTGTGGTAGTCGTAGCTTCATCTTTAAAAGGGGAGATTTTCTAAATGTTTAGGTTTTTTTTGTATCCTTTTCTGAGTGTTTTTACATTTTCTATGGTCATGTTATGAAAGTAATGTACAAGAACAAAGAAGCGTGGATGCCCTTATTGTGATGTGGGAATATAAAAAAGGCAAAATGCCACACATATATGTATGAGAAGGTGAAAATGTGAAGGTTCCCCCAACATTAGATGGTAGTATGCAAAGGAAATGTCCTTCACATAGATATAAGAGCAAACAAGCTAGATCACGGTTCGGAAAAGGTAGCTTCAATAGGGTTCTTAGAACTAGCAAAGGAATTCATATATAGAAAGCGGTGATGATTACCCATCCTACTGTAAGAGTGACATGTGCCCGACAAATATGCTTTGAGTGATGGAAACTGGCTTTCACCCAAAGACCTAACCATTGCGCCACAATTGTGTGGTTTTCACATGTGGATGACCTGCTTTTTCTTTACTGTTTTCTCAATTTTCCATTTCTTTGCTTGTTTTTTCTTTGTTTTTCCTTTTTTAGTTTTTATCTAATATTCTCTTCATGCTCAAGCATATAACCACTTGAGGTAAATGGCATTCATAGGTTCTGGAGGCTCTTCACATCTGAATATACAAGTTTATAGGCTCCTGATCCATACTTAGCAACTACTACATAAGGACCTATCCAGTTAGATTCAAACTTACCTTTCTTTTCTCTATCTTTGATAGTGTTATTTTGATTTTATTTTAGAACTAGATCTCCTACATCAAATTCCTTATGAATGATGCATTTTTTATATCCCCTAGACACTCTATTATGATATACTTTAAGGTGATTGAGCGCTCTGATATGCTTTTCATCTAATAGTTCCAACTCTGCTAGTCGAGAAACTTTATAGTCTTCATCTTGATTAAGATAGTCCCTGAGAGATATTCTCAGGGAAGGAAGCTCCACTTCCAGAGGTATGATGGCTTCAGTTCCATAGACAAGTGAGTATTGGGTCACACCGATAAGAGTGCAGATGGAAGTTTGATAGGCCCAGAGGGTGGAATGTATCTTATAAGTGCCAATTATGGCCGATTTTACTGACCACTTTCTCTATAATCTGTACAAGGGTTTTATGAGTAGCTTCTAATTATCCATCACCTTGGGGGTAGACCACTTGAGTTGGATATGGAAAAATTGACATAATGTCTTTACCATTTTTTTTTGAAGGATTTACCATTATCTGTGATAATGGCAGAAGGGATACTGTAAAGACATATGAGATGGTTCATGATGAATTTTTAAATTTGTGCATTGGTGACATAACTAAAAGGGACAACCTCTACCCATTTTGTAAAATACTCAGTGGCAGTGATAATGTGAGTGTGGCCATCCGAAGAAGAAGGATGGATCTTCCCTATAAGATTGAGGCCCCATCTAAAGAATGGCCAATGTGTTGCAATAGGCTGTAAAGCCTGTGCTGGGGCATATATTAAGTTTCCATATTTCTGGCATATTTCACACTTCTTTAAAAAGTTTCAACAATTTGATTCCATGGTAGGCCAATAATAGCCTACTCTTAATATATTCTTAGATAAGACCATGCCGCTGATGTGCACTCCAAAAATACAACCATGTACTTCCTTAATGGCATGAATCGAGTCAGTTACATCCAAACAATGAAGAAGATTCCTATTGTAGCCACAAATATAAAGGTTACCTCCAAGGAGGGTATAATGGGCTATACAATCGATAAGGGAGTTTTGCTCAGAATGGGTGATGTCTGGTGGAAAATTACAATCTTGTAGGTATCGAAATATTGGATCATACCAGGGGGATAATGGACCAACGACTTCACATTCCAAACATGACTCTGACATATCATATGGGAGCATTCATAAATGCTCTACGAAGAAAGACATTTTACTCTCCTCAGATGGGATGCTTAAGAGAGACCTAATAGTAGCCATAGAATCTACGGATCTATTATGTTACCTTAGATTTTGCTTGAATATGATATGTGTATAGTACTCCTACAGAGTTTTGATCATTTTCTTATATGGAATGATTTTCTCATCTTTAACCTTGTACTCATCATTAACTTGTTTAATGATAAGTTGAGAGTCTCCAATGACTCATAGTTGTCAAATGTTCTAAGTAATAGATAACTTGGGGCCATTAATGAGTGCCACATACTCTGTAATGTTATTAGTGCATGAAAATCCCAACGAGAATGCTCTTGGAATGACATCACCTCTGAGAGTGATAAGCACCATTCTTGCTCTTGATCCATAGAAGGTGAAGGATCCATCAAAATGGGCTTGCCACTCTACAAATTATTCAATGTACATCATAGATGCATCTGACAGATGCAGACATAAAGGTTTCGTACCTAGTAGAGGTGATTCTTCCCACTGATCAGCCAATACATGTCCTTTTAAGGACTTTTGATTCACGAACTCAATATCAAATTCACTCAAGAGAATGATCTAATTAGCCATTTGACCTATGAGGGTGGGTTTGGATAAAAGGTATTTGAGAGGGTCAACTTTGAATATGAGTTTGGTTTTATTGTTTATGAGATAATGGCGAAGATTTTGCAAGGTAAAGACAATTGCCAAGTAGGATTTTTCAATCTGGGGTTAATTCAACTCATACGCAATCAAAGTGCAACTAAGATAGTAAAATCCTCTCTCTTTATGGTTCAGATCATATTGGGCAAACAATGCACCAATGGCGAACTAGGTAGTGGAAATGTACAAGAGGAGAGGTTCACCTAAGGTAGGCAGTATGAGTACAGGTGGACTGACCAAGTATTGTTTTAGTAGTGCAAAGGCCTTTTGGAAATCTAGTGCCCAACTGATTGCAACATCTTTCTTTAGTAAATGGTTAAAGGGGTGGCACTTATCCACAAGTTGTGAAATAAAGTGACAGATTGTGTAATATCCCTTATGGGATATTTCTTAAAAATGCACAAAATATAGAAAATTTTCAGCCAAATAAAATATTGATTTTTACATATTTCTACATTAAGGAAAGCGGAATAAAGAAAATTAAAATCTCCCAAAATATCCACTCGAATTACATGAAAATTTAAAGAGATCTTGATATTATTATAAAAGACATAATAACACTTTTTTTGGAGTTTTACAGAAATTAAAATGCTGCTAGAAAAAGCACAGCGTGTCCTAGATAGATGGAAAGATTTAGAGGTTCGTAACTCTCCAAATACAAGAGCAAAAATTAAGGATCTTTAGAAATAACATTAAAAGTTAAAGGAAATGAAATTTCAACCTTTAGATCTGAAGGGGACCTACTGGAAAACCCTCCAAATAAAGGTTGTAAGTCACCTAGTTGGGAAAAGGGTCAAAAACTGATGAAGATGCCTTCAACATGCTACCACACCCTGTCCAAATGGATTCCATGAATCTGATCCAAAAGCCCTTTGTTATCTTCCCCAAATGCCCCCAAAAATCCTCAAACCATTCCTCTGAACCCTCTATTATTATCTCTATGACATAGCCCTAAAATCAGCTCCAAAAATGATAGACTAGGGTATATCTCTCACTACTAAAGAATGTACTCCTAGCTAGGAATAGGTATCTCACCACCGAAGCTAGGGTCCCTGTGGGATTTCACTCCATAATTTGTAGACAATAGTTACATGTGAAGGAGGCTAAAATGTATGTGATAAAAAGTTCCTTTCCTTGTTCCCCTAGCACCTTATATACTTCTCCTTGGCAAATGATCCCTAATAACCCTATGCACATTTCATTCATGGAGGGGAAAATAAAATAAAAGTAACTATAGTTACTTCTTCCTTTTTGAGTAATCATTGTCCAAAAGTGACCCCCAAACACAAAACTTGGATATTAAAACCACGGGTCCCCTTCCTAAAATCTTCCAGCATCCACAACCCCTTGGGTATGACCATGGTTTGGAATCGACTTAGCCCTTGGGCCATTTGGCATAAGAAAGGGGACATTACAGAAAGGGCACTTCACAGTCCTCCCTTCCCAAATTTTTCTTGTCCTCAAGAAAATGCAAATTAGGATGCTACAAAATTCTCTCCCTCCCAAGTAGCATCCTCTAGTGGTAGTCCCTTCCATCGCACCAAATACTTAGTGATTACTCTACTCCTGAGCCCCCTCTATCTCTCTTCAATAATGGATTCTGGTTCCACCACCAACTTCCCTTCCTCATCTAGTGGCGGTAACTCTGTAGATGGTATAATATACGGTTCGAGTTCCTTCTTAAGGCATGAAACATGGAAGATATTATGTATCTTACTGTGCTCAAGTAGCTCTAGCTCATATGCCACTACCCCAACTCGACGAACTACTCGGTATGGACCATAAAATCGATGTTTCAATTTCTCTGAACCCTTCTACTTCAGTGATGACTACCTATATGGTTGTAGACATAGGAACACTAGATCCCCAACCTCAAAATACCTCTCTATCATGTGTCGACTTGCATATACCTTATGTTGATTCTATTCCTTTTAAAGATTCTCTCTGAGAGCCTTCAGAATATCTTGGTTCTCCTGTAACCAATCTCGAGTTTTGGGAGCTTGGCTATCTAGTAATACCAAATCTACAAATGTACTGGTGTCATACCCATGCAAGGATTGGAAAGGGTTCATACCTATGCTCATTCGGTAGGTGGTATTGTAGCAATACTCACCCATGTGCAACCATTTAATCCATGCTCGCTAGTTTCCTATCATATAACTCCGCAAGTAGCTTCCTATCCACTTTTTAACTATCTTCATCTGCCCATCTGTTTGTGGGTGGTAGCTAGAGCTAGGAGTCAACTCTATACCTGTTAGTCTAAAGATATCCTACCAAAAGGTGCTCATGAAGATCTTGTCCCTGTCACTGAATTTTTTTTTAGGCAACCCATGTAGCCTAAAAATACTGGTATAGAATATCCGGGTCACATCCACTGCCTCATGCCCCTTGGGTAGGGAAAATAAATCAACATACTTAGTTAACCGATCGAATAAAACATAAATGCAGCTATTCCCATGCATCAAGGGAATCCCTATGATAAATTCCATAGATATGCTTTCCCATTTCTGTTCAGGAATGGGGCTTTCCCATTTCTGTTCAGGAATGGGGAAACGCTGAAGTAATCCTGTTGGGAAAGAATGCTCGGATTTGGTTTGCTGGCAAACCATACACTCTCTAACATGATTAAGGACATCATCCTTCATCTCCTTCCATGCAAATATTTCCCTAATGAACCTATATCTTTTGAAATACCTAGGATTTCTAGCTAGTGGTGTATCATGTACTGCTCAAAGGATCTTCTCCTTCATTTTTGATCCTAGTACAAGGAAAATCCTATCCTTGTAGAAAATGAGATCATCCACTACTCTGTATCAGTCATCTTAAATAATACCATCCATGATCTCACAAGAAAACTGAGTTTTGGAATACTCAACAAGTATATGAGCCTTCCAATCCATTGAAATCTCAGACATAGAGCTAAGCATAGTAGTGAGGTAAGGCCTCCTAGATAAAGCGTCAGAAATAATATTATTCTTACCTCTAGTATACTCTATGTCAAAGTCATATGTTTGCACCTTATTCACCCATCTTTGTTGGTAATCATTGAGCTCTTTCTACCCCAAGAAGAACCTCAAACTGTAATGATCCGTATGAACCATGAATTTGTTTCCCACAAGGTACTGTCTGAATTTGGCCAAAGCATGCATAATGGCCAACATCTTCTTGTCATAAATTGAATACCCTCTCTCCACGGGTTTCAATTTCCAACTCTCATAGGTGATGGGATCCTGCATAATAATTTCCCCAACCCCCTCTCCTGATGCATCACACTCTAGAATTAATGGGCGGGAGAAGTTAGGTAATGTGAGGATGGGACACAAACTCATCACCTCTTTAAGGTGATCAAAAACATGTTGTGTTGCGTCTGACCAAGGAAAAGTCCACTTCTTGGTCAAATCGGTCAATGAAGTAACCAACTGAGAGAAATTATTCATGAACCTCTGGTAGTATGTGTACAACCCCACAAATCCTCTCAATTGTGTCAATGTCCTAGGTGGCGGCTAGTCTAGGATTGCATGTATATTCTCTCTATCCACCTTCATTATACCCCCACCAATTACATATCCAAGTATAGAATTTTTGTCGTGTCGAAATCACACTTAGAGGCTTTCACATATAATGAATTAGCTTCTAATATCCCCAATATCTCACCCATGTGTCTGATATGGTCATCCCAAGTCATGTTGTAGAATAAAATATCATCAAAGAATACCAATACAAACTTCTGCAAGTGGCAGTTGAACACATGATTCATGCAAGATTGGAATGTAGCTAGAGCATTAGACAATTTGAAAGGCATCACAAAGAACTTAAAGTGACTGTAATGGCATCTGAAAGCTTTCTTATGCACATCCTGCTACCTGACTTTGATATGATGATATCCATAATGCAAATCTATTTTCAAAAAATAGATTGCACCATGTAGCTCATCCAATAACTCATCAATGCATGGTACATGATACTTGTTCTTTATTGTCTTCTTATTTAAGGCACAGTAGTCCATACATATCTATAGGGTCCCATCCTTCTTCTTCACTAATACCATCGATGAAGCAAAAGGGATAGAAATCGGTCTAATATGCCCCATATCAATGAGATCCTATATAATCTTCTTGATCTCATCCTTAAACTGTTTTGGGTGACGGTAAGGAGAAGTAACCACTGGTCAAGCATCCTCGAGCTCAATAACATGCTCAAATATGCTATCTAGAGGTATGCCTAGAGGTATGTCACCAAACACTGCACTATATCTATCCAATAAGCCCTGTATATCCACATGGTACTCCTGTTGTCCATCCTCTAATTTTTTGGTCAAAACCAAAAAATGTACTGCCCAATCCACCCCATCGTTCCTATAGATCCTCTCGATCCTCTTGGCCATAAAAACTCAGGGTTCCCTTGAAGATAAGCCCCTTAAGATCAAAAACCTCCCTTTGGACTTAAACTTCAGCTCCATCGTCTAGAAGTTAGTCCAAAAGTCACCAAGGGAATGGAGCCACTATACCCTAATCACTATGTTGGTCTCTCCAATACCAATAATATAGAAATCATTGGTAATTTTATAGTTACCCATCATGATGCTTAGTTGGGGAACCCATAGCATGCATCTCATAGAATCCTCATTGGCTACAACCACGTTGAAGCCCTCAAATTCCTGTTTGTAACCCTCGCCGCTCAACCAATGAGGCATTAATAAAGATGTGGGTTACCCAACTATCAATGAGTACCACCACTCACTGTCCTTGCAAAACTCTCCTAACTCTGAATTCCTTGTACCTCAGGGTACTAGAAAAGGTGGTGATAGTCTCCTAGGGAAAAGTCTCACGATCCTGGTCAACACCCACACTATCTAATACCTCATCATCATCATCCTCTAATCCATGTGTGTTTAACTCCTTATCACCATCACTCTCCTCAAATACCTCTATGAATTGGGCTCTTCCTCTACATTTGCAATCATGTCTTGGAACCCAAGGGGTGAGGAAATCAAAACATAGTTTCTTTCACCTCAATTCCTCCCTATCCTCACAAGATCCGAATGGTCTCAAGGCTCTATCTTTCCTAGGTGGATGTACCTTTGGCTACGAACCATTAGTTCTAGAAGGGAAACCCTTAGGCTACATTCGAGGTGGAAACCTTGACTTAGGAGTGGATAAATCCAAGTCACAAGCTCTCCTAATAGCCGCATGCAACAAAGAAGGCTTAAATTTCCTCACAAATCCAGTGAGAGCATCTTTCTGACCTACTGTGAATAGGGAAATCAACCTCATCTCTGTAACATCAAGTACCATGACCGATAGTCTCTAAATTTTTTTGATATATTGATCCATGGAACCAGTCTACCTCAAATGAGTCAACTCTCTAAAATACCTATCGGGGTCCCTCTTATCAAATCTACTCACTAGCCTCTTTTTGAACTCTACATAAGTCATGATGTATATATGTCCCTATGTAATCAACCCATGATGCCACCAATCATGAGCGTCTCCCTCTAGATGTAAGATTGCAAACTTAATTACATCTTCCTCACATTTTGGATTCAAGTCGAAGTATGTCTTCAACTTTTGCACCCAAGACTGTGTAGTATACTTCTTAGAACTGTCGAAATGTGGAACAAAAATCTATCCCAACCTCCTTTGCATCTCTGGTACCTATACCTGGTAATCTCTCCTAAACCTGTTGCCAATCTTCATTTTGCAATATTCTTGGAATGACATGTTGTCATGAAAGCCATCACTTAAGGTCTGGTACCTTTCCCAAAAAGACTCCTCATCTATGATATCCCCTAACTTCCATACCTGTGAAACTTCCAGATCCTTCAAGAAAGAAGGTTCACGGAACCCCAGAGGCTTGGTAGAAGAATGGGGGGACTGTTTTCCTGAATTTCCACCCTCACCTCTTTGACCATGTTCCACCTATTTATATTTTCTCCTCTTTCTGCATGAGAATCAAACTTGTCTTATGCTAATCTCTCAGTGAACTAGCTCAAATAGAGATTGGTAGTCTTGTGTTGCTTTACCATGTTGGTGAACAATTGTTTCATCAGATCTACCCTTATATCCTCACTGTCTCTGTCCCCAATATTTCAATCCCAATAGGATGGAGAAATAACTTCTCTGATACAACTATAATATCCCTTATGGGATATTTATTAAAAATGCACAAAATATAGAATATTTGCAGCCAAATAAAATACTAATTTTTTATAGATTTCTACAATAAGGACAATGGACTAAAGAAAATTAAAATCTCCCAAAATATCCACTCGAATTACATGAAAATTTAAAGAGAGGTTGATATTATTATAAAGGACATAATAACATTGTTTTTGGAGTTTTGTGGAAATTAAGATGCTACCAGAAAAAGCACAGCATGCCTCAGACAGCTGGAAAGCTTCAGAGGTTCGTAACTCTCCAAATATAAGAGAAAAAATTAAGGGTCTTTGGAAATAACATTAATATGTAAAGGAAATGATATTTCAACCTTTAGATCCGAAGGGGACCAACTAGAAAACCCTCCAAATAAAGGCTGCAAGTCACCTAGCTATGAAAAGGGTCAGAAATTGATGAAAGTGCCTTCAACATGGTGCCATGCCCTGTCGAAATGGCTACCATGAATCTGATCCAAAAGCCCTCTGTTATCTTCCCCAAATGCCCCCAAAAATCCTCAAACCCTTCCTCTGAACCGTAATTTATTATCTCTATGACACAACCCTAAAATCAGCTCCAAAAATGGAAAACTAAGATAGATCTCTCACTACCGAAGAATGCCCTACTAGCTAGGGATGGGTCTCTCACCACCGAAGCTAGGTCCTTGTGGGATTTCACTCCATAAGCTATAGATGTGCAACAATAGCTACACATGAAGGAGACTAAAATGTATGCGAAAAAAAGTGCCTTTCCTTGTTCCCCTGGCACCTTACATACTTTTCCTTAGAAAACGAGCCCCAATAACCCTAGGCACATTTCATTCATGGAGGGGCCGATAAAATAAAAGTAACTATAGTTACTTTTTATTTTTTGAGTTTCCATGGTCCAAAAGTGACCTCAAATGCAAAACTTATATATTTAAACCACAAGGCCCCTTCCCAAAAGTTCCCAGCATCCACAACCCCCTGGGTATGACCACGGTTTGGAATTGACTTGGCCCTTGGGCCATTTAGCATAGGAAAGGGGACATTATAGATTGCCTGAATTTTCCCTTGTAGACTCCTTAGTTGTTTGAGAGTGGTGAGTGGTGGCATTTTTGTGATAGCCATAACCTTTACAGGGTCCACTTCAATCCCTCTTTGTGAAATAATGAACCATGGGAGATTTCTTGATAAAACACCAAAGACACATTTCTTAGGGTTCAAGTGAACCTTATAATCTCATAGATTCTAAAAAATATGCCTCATCACTTCAGGGTGCTCTCCCCTACTTTTGGATTTTGTTAGGATGTCATCAACATAATCTTGTATGATGTCATTCATCATATCATGGAAGATAACAATCATGGCCCGCTCATAAATAGGCCCCACATTTTTGAGTCCGAAAGGCATGACCTTATAGAAAAATGTTCCCCACAGGGTAATGAACATTTTTTTATGTTGATCTTCTTCTACAATTCGTATCTGGTTATAACCTGAAAATCCATCCATTAAAGACAACATTTCATAGCCAGCAGTGGAATCAACTATCATGTCAATGTTAGGCAAAGGGAAGTCATCCTTAGGGAATGCCTTATTGATGTTATTGAAATCAGTACAAATTCTTAAGCCGATAGGCTTCTTTTGTATAGGGAATATGTTAGAGATCCATTCCGAATAGTCGATGGGTTTAATAAAATCAACAGCTAACAATTTTTCCAATTCTTATTTGACAAGGAGTGCCACCCTAGGGTGCATCTTTCTCAACTTTTACTTAATGGGTTTAACATTTGGGTGCACATCGAGGTTGTGCACAACTAACTTAGGGTCCAATATCTGCATATGTCCATCCGAATATGTCCTCATACTCTCTTAAGAGATCTACAAAGACCTTTTTTTCTTAAGCTGAGTGTGAAGCTCCCAAATTTATTATTCTAGGTTACTCTTCGGAGCCAATGTTAACATTAATTGTTTCCTCAACAAAAATATTAGACACATCTTCCATTTGTGTAGGATCAGGGGGGAAGAGTAAGATAAAATTCCTGCAGTAGTTCATCATCATCTTTAAATTGATAGACCACTTCATCTTTAGACTCTTCATTTTGTTTATCTATGATTTTTTCAAAGAGTTTGTCACTGTGAGACTTCCGTTAATATTTTCTACTAGGTTTCTCTGAAGTTATTGTATTCTTACTTACCACTTTCTTGTTCAAGCTTCAACACATTTCCACCTCTTCTCCGAAGTATGCATAGGTGTTTAGTTGAATTGTAAATCCTTTCTTGTGGTCTTCAGCCGCAATAAAATCCCTGAGTCCCATGAACTCCACAAATTCTTCATCATTTTCAAAGAAATCAAGTGGTATGTGAAGTTGTTGGTCCCAATCTATAAGTTTAGGATACACAAGGGATATTTGATGATTAGTTAGGGGGTTGGATTAAGATAAGGAAACGACCGCTAAATTTGGGAATAAGTTAGTGGAAGCAAGATCCTCAAAGAGGCTAAATTGGCAATCTACATAACTATCAAAATGAGATGAAACATCCTCACATTCAGAAGAAGTTGTGTCAATCTCAGAAGGTAGAACATTATGAGGCCTTATCCCTAGGTCATGCTTATCTGACTTAAAACAGGGAATGGGAATAGGCTCTAGCTGGCCTTGTGCATTGATTCCACATCCAAATCTAATGTAGCCCATGACAAACATCATGCGGTGACCTTTGATGTACTGGGGTGCTTGATGGCATTAATCCATGGTAGCTTCTAGCACTTTGCTATTAGGATCTTCTAACATTTTCTCCTCAGATAGAAGAACGTTATGGAAAATTTTTTCCAATGGTTTAGGACATTGCTCCCGCATGCTCTTGAACTTAAAATAAGGCTTACCCCTTGTTCTGGGAGATACCGATAAATATGATATTAACAAAGCATGTTCAAGTGTTAATGGCTCACTTGGGCCATATTTTGCCGACATTTCCTCCCATGAAGAGAACGTGTTGACTAACAAAGGAAAATCTTGATTATAAGGCATGAATGACTCTAAATCTACCTGTTTCTTAATAGCTTCTTTTTGTAAGGGGATAACAATATCCACCAAAGGACACTTGTAAGATGCACGAGAAAAACTCTGTAATTCCCTATAATGTGTTAATGGTTTCAAGTCATCCAGAATGGTAACCACTTGTCCTTCATGACATAGCTTGTTGCATTGATGGAAATTCGATGGAATAACCTGCATGGCATGAATCCATGGGTGCCCCAAGAGCATGTTCTATGGAAGGTCTAAGTCAAGGACATGAAATGTCATGTCATGACAAGTTGTACCTACCTCCATGGGAACTACTATAGTACCCGTTGATTTTCGTTCTTCATTGTCATAAGTGGTGATCGTGATAGTCTTAGCTCCTATCTCTATTTCTAAATGACCTAGCTGTTTAACCAGCTTCAAAGTGAAAATGTTTAGACCAGATCCACCATCCACAAGTACCATCTTGATTTTGTAATGGGTAACCACCACTTCGAGATATAAGGGTAAGTTATGTTCTCAGTTGTTACACGGGATTGCAGTGTGATCAAAAGTAATATGATCATTGGAGTCTAGGAACAAAATCATGGCTTGGAGGTTTATGGGATCTATATCTATAGAAAATCTTAAATTTTGCAATGTTTTATACAATATGTTCTTATGGGAAGTAGAGATTTTGAGGAGATCGAGAATAGATATCCTAGCAGGTGTTTTCTCTACTTGATATATTAAATTATATTGACCTTCCTGAGGGATAGGCATGAGATCTGGTATGATTAAACGAGCACATCTCGTCCCTACTATGCAACTCTTTTCTAAGATCCAGATAGTGTTGATTTGTTTATTAGATGAGCTAATACATCCTATGAGAGAATCAAAAGGATTATCATTAGTAGGGTAAACATAAGCGGCAGGTCTATAGTCGTTGGAAATTTTCCCATGATCTAGTTTCCTTTTCTTTTTATCTACATGATTAGGAAAAGGTTCTTTGTAGATACCCATTTTTTTGTTTGGACCTTGTCCAGATCCAGGGGGAGAATCTACAGTAATCTTACCCTCTTTAATGAGGTCTTGTATGTAATGTTGCAGTCTCAAACACCTATTTGTCTTATGTCCTTTAGCACAGTGGAAGTCGCAGTATTCATGGTCTTTAAACCAACTAGGTTTTGGAGCATCCTTTGGGTATGGTACTGTCATAGTTGGATATTCCACCATTTTTACAGTATCTAACTACTATAGTATGGCTGATAGGGATTCCGTTAATGATGTGAACATGTATTTAATGGGCACCTTGGGATGAGGTCCTTGTGAAATATTTAAAAGCATATCTGTCTGTAAATTTGGACTCTCTTGGAGTCCATAATGCCATCACCAACGACATGCTTGTTCTTATTGAATAATTTCAGTTTGTCTATAGATTTGGCTTCATGTTTGTCTTTAACAAGAGAATTAATCGTTCCCTTTGCAATGAGGGCTTTCTTGATTTGACCACCTTTCTCTATGACCTCTTCAAAGTTTGATCCACAATACATCTGTAAATGAAAGGCTATTTTTTTGGTAATGCACAAGGGAAATGACTTGCTAACCCTCACCATCATTGTAAAAATCCTGCAAACGTCTCGTTGGGTTTCTGTTTTTTATTTCATAGATCGTTCATCATGATATAATTTTCCATGTTATAGGAATAATGTCATACAAAGTTTTTTGCTAATGCTGGCCATGTTGTAATGTAGCCCTTGGGAATACTATAGAACCATTCCAATCCCAGTGCTCCTAAGTTGCAAGGAAATGTTGTATTAGGAAGTTATCACTATATGTGACCTCTTGACAAGCCATGTAAAAGTATTTTTTATGATCACGAGAATCACTCTTGCACTTATACTTATCAAACTTGGGAACGGTAAAGTGTTTTGGGAAGGGCTGTCGTAGCATGTCCTTATCGAAGGGGTAAGGGCATATTTCTTCATATGAATATTTCTTATTCTAACCTAAATTTCTGTCTTGTAACATAGTAAGCATATCTTTCATTGATTGTAACTCTTTTTGAATGAGTTTCTCTTTAGTAGGTGACATTGGTCTTTGCACTTGATTTTCCTTAAAGGTATGGTCAGTGTGTGGATCAAAGTGAAAATCACTAGGTTTAGTTTTGTCTTTGTTTTTGTATATGTTTCTTCTTGAAGATCCTAAGTTTGCTAGTTTCTGGCTCAACTTCAAGATCTATTTTTGAAAGATCTCCTCCTTAACAAGAGGGTCCTCTTCTTCATCAAATTTGGGAGGAGGGGAAGATTTATGCTCAATTTTCTCTTTACGTGAAGCTTTGTAGTGAGGTCTTCGTGATGGGTCCCCTTCAACAATGGCCTGATGTTACCCAAAAGTGGAAGCATATCCCACATCAAAAGGATTATCTATGTTTAAGAGGAATCTTTGTTCTCCTAGTTTAGGGTTGATGACATTCGTTTCTTCTTCGCACTCTTGCAGAAGTTTAGCTCCTAATTCTAAGACTCTTGCGAGTACTTGACCTTTATAATATAGGAGTTGATCAAATCTACCTAGGTATAATCTCTATTATTTTTTGGAAGAGTATGACTCTTCTCCACTATGGTCAATTAATAGCTCCGCATCATTGACTTGAGAAAAGAGAGGCGTTAAATTGTTGTTGCTAAATAGGAAGGTTTTGAAAGGGTTTTTTCCTAAGTCATGCTCATTCGATTTGGTAGCCATCTTTGCAATTTTAGGCATTACTAGCTGAAATTTGTATGAAGCTAGCGTGACCCCTAAGTGTATGGTTTTTGCAAGCCATTCAAGGTGATGTTTGGAATATACCACAGTGTATCCTGGATGTAATTTTATGTAGTTGTTTTTTTTAAGGAACATTCATATGCACACCTAAATGTAATGATCACTCAATTTTGTTGCTACCAAGCTTATACCCTAAAAAAGATAGTGACAATATCGCATCAATGCGTAGGTACAGTTAGATTTCTAAAAATACCTAAATATCAAAGTGTTACTGACGCAGTCTCTTGACGAGGTATACTTAAAATTAGTTTGAATGCTGATGAAAGCTAAACCTTCCAAAAAATGGAAGTCGCGACTAAGTATAGCGTAACAACATCATCATGATACATTAACTGAGTAAGCAAGGTGTTAGTATCATGACAAATCTATTGTGATATATATAAGGTGATATCAAAATTTTTCAAAAGATTCAGATGACATTGAAACTAAAACCAAGTGATAAGTATAACAAGGAGTTTTTTAATTGTGCGAGTAGTGTAGCTACATAATAAAGGGACTTACACCATGTTCTAAAAAAATGAGTGCACGACGTAAGTACCAAGATTGTGTGACTAGAATGCGAACAAAACTATCAACTCAAGAAGACATGAATGATGAGGTGAACTCGTAGATGTGAAGATGATCTTGAAATCAAGATTGAAGGAATTTTATCAAAGATACAAAAAAATGTACATGCGCACTTTGGACATTTAACAACCCAGCTACAAGCATTGATGGGCATAAACAGACAAAAAATGTGGCGAGCACTATCTCTGATAAAAATGCGCAAAGTATGCTCTTTTCTCACCTTGAAAAATGGACAGTGAGAACACAAGGGTATACATAAAAAAATATGAAAACAAACTAAGTGCCACTTGGGCAGAGTTTCACCTCAACTAAAAATGAGAATAAAACTTAGCTAAAGTGGGACGCATTTCAATTCCGTGATGAAAGAAACTTAGATCAAACTTATGTGGATTCTTTTCCTTGTTCAAGAAACAAATTTCATATTCCAAATGAGTTTTCACTTTGTGATGGCCTGATGCAACAAAGGACTAACAAAGTGGGCTCTAAGACAGAATGGCCTCCTTAATAAGTTCTCTCAACTTAGTGGTACAAATTTATCTTAAGCGAGCACGATTTACCCAAAAAGTAGCAATGAATAAATTGGGAGTATCTTAGCTTTACTTTACCCCCTTTAAGCAAAATGGGAAATAAATGTGTGCATGTGTACTCTCACTGGGGTCACCATACAGACAATCAGTAATGCTAACTCACAAGGAGAAACTAGTCAATTGGGTAAGCGGAGCACTTCCTGTATCATCCAGGAGGTTACACAATGGTGGAATACTTTATGGTTCCTAGAACCACCCCCATTGTTGTAGCTTAAGGAGTTATGCCAAATGGGTTATGTTCAAATTGAGTGGATAGGGATGTAACCTTTTTTTAAACCTGCAATACAGTGTGATGAAAGTGGTGTGTTTTTTTTTATCTTTTTTAATTTAAATGTGGTTTCAAGTAGCATACCATTTGGCAATCTGCATAAAACATGTGTATTAGAAGTTTTGTGTTTTGTTTCTACACCTTTCTTTAGCAATCGTTAGGTCTTGTAGATAAAAAGTTTAGCATTTTTCCATTTGCAAACTTTAAGAAAGAGAATTTACACTTTGCTTTTGATTCATAAGATCACTGAAAAGACACAAAGGAAGAGCATACATGATGTGAAAATTCCACTAAGACAAATCATATGGAAATCTATTTTACTTTTTTAGCATCATAGAACAAGTGTTTTTCAATGTATGACACAAAGTTTGTATAAGTTTTGTTGATCTCCAAGATCACCAAAAAGGCACGAGGAGAGATCATACGCACTTCACAAGTTTTATTCAAGCTAAGGAATGAAAACACTTAAGTTGTGCAAGTGAAAATAACAAGAAAAACCCTGTAACTACCTTGTTAGTCTTCAAAACAATCTCAAAAAAGTTTATAAAAATGATTTCACAACCCATAGAAAATTTCTTAAATTTTAACACAAACACCTACACACCCAGAATGACACCAGCGCACCCTAGCCAATGGATATGCGCCCCTTACTAGCATAGACACGTGGCAAGAAAAACTGATAGAGGGGTATGCCACCTACGTGGGCTTGGAAGATAGGTACGCTAGGGTTTTGACATGTGCCTGCTCATTTCGACGTGTATGCCTCTAGGAAAAAAAATTAGAAAACACAGTATATAAAATCACGAAGATTCAACAGAGACTCTGATGATTCAACGAAGACTCCGATGGTCAAAAAAATATGTGGCTTGGGTAAAAATGTATGACAGTGTTTTACACAGTAAGTTGATAAATGCCATTACTTCTAGAGAACAGGTGTGCTTGCTACCCGATCTAGACGCCCCCCTCGCGACAGAGATGTAGCCTCGTCTAAATATGTTTTCAACTGTGTAGTATGTCCTGATAGGTGCACACCCAACTCAACACGAGCACTAGGGTTTCAATGGAGACGTACCCCATGAAGACACCTACACGTACCCCCTGAAAAACCTACAAAAACCACAGAAATGGAAATTTTTGAAAGCCAACAAATTATTTGTTAGTTAAAGAAAATTATTTCTAACTTTAACCCACAAATTAACTATGAACCAAGCTTATTTAACCCATTTAAGAATTGGAAACAAGCAAATAACAAGCTATTTTTTTCTAAAAAGATGAAAATGGGTTAAAAAAAGCTTGAAATAGGCCTCCATTAATGGAGGATTGGACTTCAAGTCCTCCGGGCATGCCAAATGTGTTCAATGAAAGGTTTTGCAAGAGCTATTGAAATGGGGTAAGAAAGACTCAAGAACCCCAAAGCTTTGTGCAAAATCCCCTCAATGGACCATTTGATAAGAAATGAGTAAGGAATCCTATTTGCATGCATTAACTTGAAGTGAACAAGAAATTTAAACAAATTAAGTTAACCTCTATTCTTGAAATCTTAAAGTAAATGAACCTAAAATTATCTAAGCAATCATTTTATGCTTTAAGAGAATGGGATCTCACCATTAATGGCTTCAAGGCCAATGGTTCTTCTCATTTACTCCATGTTGTGTGATAGAAATGCAAAAGCAAAGCAAATAGCTTAATAGAATAAAAAAATCCTAATCCTAGCAATAATAGTATAGCTTAGGTTAGAGGGGACAAGTGTTCTTAGAAATGAGAGGGGGGTAGTGGGCTATTTATAGTTTTCCATTTGGGAAATGGGAGGATTTTTTGTGCATGTGGGACTAAGAGGTATTCAACAAGTTAATTAGCAAGTCAAAATAAGATTTGAATAGGTTTAGAGAGATTTTGATCATGGTTAAGAATAATTAACCATGTTTAGAGGATAATTAATCCTATTTAGAGGGAATTAGGTTTCTGGGAGGGTTATGAAAGGCATAATAAATCCAATGAAGTGGATTTATATTCCAAGGAGCTAATAGAGGTGATAAAGAAGAGGATATTAGCCAAGAAGAGGTTATTATAACCTATTTAATTGACTAATGAGAGGAAAAAGACCATAAAAGTGTCAAACATGGGGAATTAGATAGATCTAACTGACAAGGTTTTGTCAACTTGCAGGAAGAGGACTAGTTAGGGAAATATTAGGGATGATGGTGCCTTGATCAAACTAGAGGTGTCTACAACATTATTGTAATCTTTAAGTTATTATAACCAACTATGTAGGTTAAGTAATTAAGTTTTATCATTCTTGATTCACAATCCATTGTTCTTATTAGGAATTCATATTTTCACAATCATATTGCTCATAGAAGAGCACATTACACCTATGTTCCCCTTATAGATATTTTTCCTTGAATCTAAGTGACATATTTAACACCTCAAACTACTTCTTTTTTATCATATTAAGGGTTCACTCTCAGTAACAACTAGTTAATTACATGTTTTGACCATAGATTCTACTTCCTGGGTGATTCTAGATTTAATATACTCCTATCTATGCCAAGGGTTCTACTAACTTTTACAAGTGAAACTAGAGTGTAATTTCCTTAACTCACAAGACCTTGGCTACAGCTGAAGTTATCCCATTCTAAAGGCTACATTTCATTATTTCATTAGCATCATTGTTTAACCACATTCATGCATACAAAACATGTGATTATGCATCATATTTGGTTTTCCAATTTATTAGGTTGTTGTATTATTCATGGAGCCTTAATTTATCACATTCATTTTATGACCACATTTGACATTTTAGTTGGTTTTGACATCGTTCAATGGTCTACCATTTTTTAGTGGACATTCCTTAGTTTAATATTTTAAACCCTTTTTACTCACTACATTTACGTGGTTTCTTTGGTTCTGTGGTAACATCATTTTTGGAACAAATGAAACTCCTATAATACTTACATAGCAAGTGACGAATTTAAGACTGCAAGGAGTACAACCTCGCATAAGACAACTCATTTCATTTCTTTTAGACACTGAAGTATTAAGTGTATATTGCAAGAGGGATATCCTAAACAATCATATACATTACAAAATCCTCCTAAGGACCTATTTCAATTTTTGGGTAAATACACAAGTAATTCGAAACGTATTCTCCACTCACATATTTTAAATCTCATAAGAGATCAATCATAGGTACAACCACTAATTATCTTGCAAGGCTTTGGCTACCCACTAGGGTACCAAGGGAAATTACACACAAGAGGGTTAAATTGATTGAGGATATGGTCATACCTGCAACACCTAGACATGATCACCTCACTCGTCCCAATATGATAGGTTTCACAAGATATAAGCATCACATCATAAAATATCAAGGAAATGGTCCTTAATAAGATGTCTTAGGCTCAAAACATGAAGATGATTAATGAGATCAAAGTATTTTATTAACACGATCAATGTTTTTATACCATGGAAAAAGACTCAAATGGGAGGAGGAAGTAAAATAGGCATTATATCTCGTTCTTTTATTTTTCGTTAGTTTTGATGACATGATATTATACCTAGCATTGTGGTTGTTAAGGAAATAAACCAATTATTAACATAGCAAAAGATTAGTTTGTTATATCTATAACATATGTAAAAGATTGAGTACAATTTCACATCCAATTCGATACTATAACATATAGTCACATTGGCATTCTCTTTTCAAAATATACAATGAACAATTCTTCAGAAAATAATACATATAATTATTCTATGGTAATTCATGTATTACAAGAGGAATATAACATTACAGTGACAACTGATTAATTATAACATATCACATCCAAAAAATTCCTCTTGTTCAGAGTACCTGCAACCAATGTTGCATCAGTCCTAGGACTGAGTATGGAAATTCCTTACACTCAAGCATAAATTTCATGCACCCATCATTTCAAGCAATTGGAAAAGTCAATAGAGAGAGATAAAGATAGGAGAGAGAGACAGAAGAGTAAGGGAAGGATGAAGAAAATTGAGGATTTAGTTTCTTTTTAAATCACTATAACATCCTATATCTAATTTTCACTTCATTTCAATTCATATACATTTTGACCCATTGACATTTTCAAAACCCAATCATATATTTTCATAATTATCTCTAGAGAGAAAAAAGGGAAAATAAAGAAAGTCTGGATTTCATTGTCCTTTCTATTCATCATATCATAATCACATACATTATCAAATTTTCATTACATTTCCAACCCATTACATTTATAACTCATTTATATTTTTTGAACTAGTCAATATATCAGAGTTACTTCTAGGAAGAGAAAAGGGAAGGGAAAGAAACATCACAATTTCCCAAAAAATCATTAAAACAATAATTTGATCAAATAATACTGTAAAAAGTGGGGAAACAATATGTACAAGGTTCCACGGTTAGTTAGGAGTCAACAGAACCCTTAGAAGGTGTGTGTTTAGCTAAAATTGCAATTTTGGTGCAAAGCCGGCCGAAACATCTAAAGTGCTCACAAATTGGGCCTTGAAAACACTCCTTTTAAGTTTGAACACAAATTTTGATGATTCCTACGTACTCTTCCATATACATAGAATTCATCGTGTTTTATGGAAGTTTATTATGAAGAGCAGAGATCAAGTTACAAGGGAAACTCCGAGGCCAGTTATTGTAATTGCGACAACAACTCTTTTCACTCACTGACCAATGGGCCCTAAAACCCGTTCACAAAACAAGTTTCCAAGGGAATTTTCATTGAAATGTAGATGGGTTGCAATTCTCTTACTAGTGGTCCAGGGATAAGTTGAAGTGGTTTTTATTTTCACTCGAACTAAAGGGTAACCATAGGGCCAAAACCAATCGCGTTTTACTAAAAAGAGAACGTTATTACAAGTGATTGATAAGGTAAATAGGCTTAGAAATTTGACATGCAAGGGCGTTAGTTAAGTTCAAACAACTTGGTTAAGTCTTCCCATAGTGTCTCATGTTACTAGGGGTCATGTAAGGAGTTTCATGTTTGTGGTATATTTTGGTGTGGCGCTCTATGCGCATAACTTTTGGAGTCATAATTTTTTTATGTTTGATAATTCCGAATGAAAAAAAAAGAGTTTTATCATTGGTTGGGGTTACATTTCCTAATAATTAACAAATAATTTCCAAATGTAAGAAATTATGAGAGCGAAATTTAGTGTAAGTGAAAAGGGGAAAACCATACCTTTTTGGCAAAACTCGTGATTCCCTCATTCAACTAGGCTGTATCAACATTAGGCATTTAGGTAACATTTTGTGGCTCACTCATGCTTCGCTGCTTTACATCACCAATAAGGTTAGAACAGTATGGTTTCATTATTTTTTCTTGAAAATCCATTTGCCAATGAAGCAACAACAAGTTCATTAATAAGGCTCAAAACTTCCCAAAGAGCAATGCATCCCACATCCCTGGTTGTTGTTCTTTTTGAGTCACAGAAATAAGAAGAAACAGAACTACAACCTGGTTCACCTCACTCATTTTCTTCCCTAAAAAAAATTAAACACTTCATTGAAAAGTGCACATTAATCGGTTTCATGTCATCATGCTGCTTTGCATTGTTTAGAAGTTTCTAAAGGCTTTTCAACAAGCCCACTTGTGCATACCTTGAACCAAGGCTCCCATTTTGGTGTGAGGGATCATGCTTGTAAAAGTCATGGAGTTTTACTTTTATATATGTCTTCTCATGCATTCATAATTATTTCTCCACCAACAGTCTGAGGTATACTAGTAGAAAACTCAAGTCATGTTAACCCATCCTTTCAGCACTGGAAACCCAATTGATTGAATGAATAAGCACTTCCAACTTGTTAGGTGGCTCGATATATATATATACTTACTTTTTCTATTCAACAAAAATCAATCCGTTTAAGCATAACGTCACCAACACAGCCATGATCATCGAAGAGACAACTGCAACCTCTCCTGAGAATAAAGAAGCATAAATTATGTTTGAGGAAATATCTAAGTGCAGAGAGCAGTTGGATTTCATTGTGCACCTTAACAAACTATATTGCAAGTCCTCTAATGTTCCACGTGCTTAACTCACTCAGAATCTTCCCTTCGCTACTATTTATTTTTAACTTTTTTGAATTGCTTTGTGCTTGAAAACAATTGGAAATCCTCAGAGCCATTACTCATGTCCCTTTTTTTTCCTAAAGAAAAGGAAAGACCCATGATGAGATAGGAAATGGGTGTGTTTGCACGTGGTTGGAACTGACACTAAATGAGGCACGTCCCAGCGTCCATCATCTTCTTCTCTTCTCCAACAACAAAAAAAAAACCAATGGTAGCTATAGTTTCCTTTCTTCTCAAAGGAACTTGCATAAGCTTCAGATTCACATCAATCAATTTGTGTATAGGAAAATGTAAAGATATTGGGTTTTTTTTGTAGGATTGATTTAACCCATAATGGTACTGATTTGAGGAAGGCTATTAGCTATTGGTGAGCGCTCCATTCTGCACAGTTCCCTGTAACACTTTGGAATCGTTGTAAGCATCCACATACTAGGGGAAATGAGCCAATGAACGTGCATGAGCCAATGACTGTGAGTGGATATGTGAAATAACGTACCATTAGTTGATTGAATTAAAGTTAAAAATGAAATAAAAACTAGCCAATAAAATAAGTCACATCTATTAATTAACCAATGAAATTGGTGACACATACTCAACCCATAAAAGTTGATTTTATTCTCAATTAATGGGTTGCCTTAAATTCCTTTGTATTCAAAAGTACTTATTTTAAATCCCTTAAAAATATATTCTCCACATAATTTAAATTTTTGAATGAAAATTGCATATTAAAAAAATCATGATCTAATAAAAGATGTTTAAAAAATAATAATTTATGATTATTAGGTGGCACTAACAACCTCCCACATTATGATTCACTATAACTGACTCATTTCCCCTACTATGTTTACAACATTAACTGGGGTTTCTTCGTGGTTAGGTCCTGGGGATCTCAGAATAAATTTCCTGTATTATTCGGCAAGGAAATGACAGCTCTGAAAAAGCTGTGAGGATGTGTTGCTCCCTCCTGCAATGACGTGCTGTCAGGTAGGGATACTACACTCGCGTTGATCCGTGAATCGTGAATGCCTTTTTATTCGGCGGATTTGCCAGCGATCCGGAGCTCATGTGGAAGGCTGGCTCTATATATTTGAAGGCACCGAGCTGTTGTATCTAAAAAGTGAGAGTTGCGTGTTTTCTTTGAAGGGAAGAGGAAGGATGAGTTTTTCTTTGGTGGGTATTAATCCGGCGAATGTTAGGTTCAGTCAGGGTTCAATAGCGAGCCATTTTAGTGACGAGAATGCAGGCCTCTCTGTGCGAGATGCGTGCTTTCAAATTCAGAACGGCAGGCTCAGGGCCTGTGATTTTCCTCCCATGAGGATCTACTACGATCAATATGGCGTGCTGAGGTCTTATGACAATAGGAGACTGTGGGTGTTTCGGATGGCTGGCGTTACCAATGTGAATGCACAGCTTTTGTCAAACCCACCTCCATACAGGGCTCCGCCACCTGCATCTGCTAATGCGGATTTCTATCCCAAGATCCGCGGCGAAGGAGGATTTTAGTCGGTCTTGTTATATGGTTATAAGTTTGTGACTGTGTTTTAGGGTAAAGAGTATCTATGATGTTGCAGTGCAGTTTGTGGTTTTCAGTTGTATTGTCTTTTCTTGTATAAGTATATTTGCGTTCTTTATAGTTTCCTGAAATTTTGGTTGAAAAAAATTGTTTTATGTACTTCATGCATCTAATTTGTTTTGTTAACTGTTTCTTTTCTGGTTTAACCTAAAAGGAAACTTCATAAATCATTGTAAGAATCATAAACAAATCAGAATGCGTACAACGAGTTTCAAAAATATTAATGGGGAGGTATGTTAATTTTAATTTATTACAAAATATTAATGGTAATCATAGGTAAACTTAAATTCACATAGTGATATGAGAGCATGTTTGTCATACAACTGTTTGTCCAATCAATGGTTTTCTTTATATACTTTTGTTTGATGAAATAGCACCTGTCTCTCTTAATTAATAAAATAGGTTAACTAAGATTTTCATTTACAGCCCATAACATGGATGTTCTTTTTAACAAATATAATAATACATTATGAATAGGTCTCTAAGAATATTTTATTCATTTATAATAAATAAAGTTGTATCATTTGTGGAGTCTTTTTTAAAATAAAAAGATCATACCAAAACTGTGAATTGTTAAATTGTTCATTTTACATTATTACGAAATTTACACATTGATGTTGATAAAGGAAATGCTCTATGCAAAGGTGAGAACAATAAATTAATAAATTATTTGTGAAGTCTTTAAAAAAAAAAAAAACATACCAAAATCGTAAATTGTTAAATTGTTCTTGTACATTATTATGAAATTTAGACATTGATGTTGTTGAAGAAAATGCTCTTACTCTATGCACAGGCAAGAACAAGAAATTAATAAATCACTTGTGAAGTCTTTACAAAAAATAAATCATACCAAAATCATAAATTGTTTAATTGTTCTTGTACATTATTACAAAATTTAGACATTAATGTTGTTGAAGAAAATGCTCTTACTCTATACAAAGGCGAGAACAAGAAATTTCACGTCAAAACAAAAACTTGGTGTACTTGGAAATAATAAAGCTGCAAGTAATAAGCTTGGTGTACTTGGGATCAATATGGTTGTAAGCAGTATACTCTTTTAATTTTCATTTCTTTTTGTACATCTCGCCTTTGACACTTTCCAATGTCTCTTTTAAACATTCCATATTAATAGTTGAAATATTGTAACCCAAATTGATTATAGTAAATGTTTAGAAGATGTTTGTTTAGTGTATAAAGTGTTTTGGAATATTTAAAACATTATGAATAATTAAAGGGTTTAGAATGGATATCTATTATATAGAAATGATGACACATCCAATTTATTGTCTCAAGAGTTTATTTTTAGAAATGATGTTATTGTAGACTCATATTCTTAATAGCATAAAATCTAAATCATGTTGGTGTAAGTTTGTTAAGATAAATTGATTAATAGGGTGTTAGTGTTTCTCAATCACTTGTTTCAATTTGACTCTTATAAACTAATAACTTGCTTTTCTATGTTTATATCATCTTCAACCTTGCGTCTATTAAGTCTAATCCTCAAATATTGCAATTATACAAATGGTGTTAGTTCATATTTTGTCTAAGATAAGTTAATTGCTATGGTTAGAGTGTTTATTGATTATTTTTTGTAAGTGTCTCTTATTGACCTATGCCTAGTTTTCTTATGTTTAAGTCACCTTAGAATTTTATCTACAAAGTCTAAATCCTTAAATATCATAACCATACAAATGATGTTAAGTGTAATTTTGGTTCAAGATAAGATAATTGCTATAGTGTTAATGTACTTATGTGTTTCTTGACAATCTATTTGAATTTCACTCTTATTGGCCTATAAGTGACCTTTTGACTTGACCCCCTATTTACCTCTTCTTCTTTTTTACATATTTAGGTTTTTCTCTTACCCCCTCAGTTTGCATGCATAATTTTTATGGTATGGTGTGAAATTGACATTTTCTAGTTTCATAGTTTTTGCACACTTCATTTCTAGGGCACTTTTTTCCTATAATTTTGGTTCCACGAAGCGTAGGCCCATGGCTTAGATATTTAATTTGAAGTCATCAAGTCTATAAATATAAATTTATATTAGTTTACTTAGAAATTATTAGAGTACATAGAGTCTAATCATATCAAGTGAAAAGGAAAGGGAATTATCTATTTTTAAAGTTGTCTTGAAAATTTGATTCGGTGAAAGGGCGCCCACAAAACAAACCATTCAAAACAGCTTGACCATCTTCCTGTTATCACTGAATCACAGCACCCCTACTGTTTAGGCCAGCATGATTTGAGGGAACACCTCTTAAACTCTTAATGTTTTTTACTGAAAAAATTTCCCTTGTTGATATTTGTAGGTAACTTGATATGTTGCACAAAAAATGGAGAGATAAGAAAATAGTTGGCATTCAATTCCCAATTACTTTTTGTAATTACAGTTGCAGGACTACCCTTGATGCAAAAAACATTGACAAAACTATTACTTCCTTAAATTTTTATTTCTTTCAAAAGAGATATTTCTTTGATCTTATAGGTTTAATTTCCATCAACTTCAGGATGTATTTCCGTCACCTCCCTAATCTAGAATATTATTAGGTAGAATTATCAAATGACTATGAGGCCAGAAGAAGGTATTATGGTAGGATCTCCTTGAAGCAGATTAAAGATTTTGGAATCTATAAAGTACAAAAGGAATTGCAGTATGGTGATGAGGATATGCAATTTATTGAATTAATCAAGTCTATCATACACGATCCTCTTGCCACCATTGACTAGTTCAAAAAGGAAAAGGATGATCGACAAGAAATCATAAATCCAGTCATAGTAAGAAAAAAGGTCTGGTTTGATAGAAAAATGGTAGCATATAAGATGGGCAAGTTGCAGTCTCCTTCTTAGGAAGCAACCACATCTTATAGATAAATTCCCCATTCTTGGAGTACATATTCAATCAGCCCCCTGTCTTATTGAATCCACACCTCTGGTATACTCTAAGAAAGGGAAGGATGAGAAGGTTGAAAAGGTAGAGGAAGTAATTTTTGAAGGAAGTTAGCAACTTTCCTCTTCAAAGAAAATAGAAAAAATGCCAAGGGCTGAGTAGATTGTTGATATCTCAAGTGAGGATGAAAAAGAAACAAGAGAGAAGGAAGAGAGAAAATGTAAAGGAGGCAACACAAAGAAAGAAGAATAAGAAGAAGACAAGCAAAAGGGTGCCACATTATATACTAAGACAATTGTCATTCTAGAACCACATGTCAAAGAGATTCCCGTTTCAAATGTTGATGCCTCCATGGTTGAAGTGTCTTTTTCACATACTCTTGGTTCTATGATCACTCTTGCCTTAGGACCTCTTGTCACTCCACCTTCAAGTACCACTTTCGATTGAGTCCAAACTTTTTGTTGATATCAAAAAATGGAAGGCTTCGTCCCAAATTATTGCCCCCAAAATTTCATGATGTAGCTGCTCTCCTAGGCACAACTCCTGCTACGTATGCAAAAAGGACTAATACTACCTCAAGGTTAGTGTCTGATGTAAAAGGCCAAAATTTTATAGAGATTTCTAAACCTAGAGATGAGAAGGATGGGAGAGATCTGAATTTGGCTAACTTAGAGATAACAAGGATCCCATTGGTGGAATTTACTGCTGAAAGTGAGGTTCATAACTTGAAGGAGATTGTGTCAAAGGTCATTGAAAGAGTGGATAAAGGGAAATAGACACAAGAACAACTTGAGGAGAAAGTACAAATTATTTATGATTTAATCAATTCCTTTTTGGTAAGTGATAAAGTGATTGATCCAACCCCATTGGCTTCAATACCTCCTCCTATTGTTGTAATTGAAGATGAGGTTCAAACTATTAAGGACATCCATAAGCATGTTGCTTATGGAAAATAAATAGAAACTATGGTGGATGTGATGTTGATTTATGGCCTGAATTTCATGGAGGGATCGTACAAAGCATATGATAAACTTTATTCAATCCAGCAAAGATTCACCTCAACTATTGCACCTCTAGAAAAAGAGCTCAAGTTGTGGACAAAGTTCATACAAGATCTTATATAAATGAGAAATAATTATGAGAAAATTATCATTGCAAATAGGATTTTTTATGAACTGAAGAATAATCTTTCCAAGAAATGGGTGTATAGAGTGGTTTATAAAATAAGGGTCCTAAAAGAAGCAGTAGATGAATTGAAGAACATGTTCTAGAAAGTTGAGGCCTTCAAATATTTTTCATTGGATGAATTTTGAGATCTTTGTTTCTAGTTTTTCAAGGAAGAATCTGTAAGTAGAAATATAATACAAGACATCATGACAGAATTTAAACCACTCATCAAAGAAAATTTGTTCAAATTTGACATCATCACTAGGGAGAAATGAAAAAAATTGTAATCATTGAAGCAAACAAATGTTTTTAACAAAATTTATACTTTTGGAAAGATGTAGAGATTTTCTTGAACAACTCAAAAAATTCTACTAGAAAAACTACTATTCATCGAGGCATGGAGATTGTTGGAGCACTTTTAAATTTCAAGAATAAGATTCTCAAGTTGAAAACTATGGTAACTTTGCTTCAAATGTTACCTCATCTAGCGCATAAGTCTTTCCTTTTATTTTCCATGTATTCCATATTTGACACTGTTTTGATAATGTAAATTGTAATTAGGTCCAACTTAAAGTATGATACTTTTTTTTATTAATGTTTAATTTATATAAAGGAAACCAAAGAGAGTCTAGTTGTACTTTTCCTAGTGGCTATAAAAGGAACTTATTTCCATTCTAAAAGGGATGGATTTTGATTATTGGAATGTAAGAAGAAGAACTCTAATCAATAAAGATGAAAATATTTCCTCTTTCCTTCTATCTTATTCTTTTTGTTCTATTATTTGATATATGTATGTGTTTTTGTTATATTAAAGTGGGAAAATTTATGTTCAACTTATTGGGTGTAGTGCAAAGAACTTTATGTCTGAAACATTTATATCTCATGGGTTATTTGGATATATACAAATTCATATGATTCTTAAAGTTTAATGCATGCATTAGTAGGGCATATCACTACCATGTATTTTCCTAAAAGTGTTACTTTCTTCCCTTCTCTTTTATTGTAAGAGTTAGTGATCTTGGGTAACCAAGGAGAGCATTCATATTCTTGATAGGTGTGAACTGAACTAAGAATTTCCTTCTAGAAATTCTTGCTTATTTAATGTTTTTGTTTCCTCTAATGAATTCTTACTCTCCTTTTATCTTCTGTATTGAAATATTATTAATATGGGAATAATTCCAACATCAAAATCCTCATTTTAATATTGATAGTCTGTAAATTTGTGAATAAGTAGTTATGTTTGCTTTTGTGTGTTAAATAAGGGAGCCTCTCCCATAAAGAGGAGGGAATTTTTTCCCTTGAATAGTTGTTTACATCAAGATTCAAATTTCTCAACCAACACCATTTCTCAAAAATCCAACTATGCAAAGCTGGAAGGCCAATCCAATAACCATTGATCCTTTAAATTAGACCCCTCTTTTGTTAGAACTTAACTGATTCTATAACCTCCTCCCCAAATGAAACTACATACGTCATTTTAACGTGGGCCATAAGTTTAGGAGAGGGGCACCCACCAACCTTACCCACAAAAAGGAAGGATATCCCTCCTTGAACAAGACCCAATCCATTTAACACAGGACCTCTGATTGGAGCCTCATTAGAGGACACAACGATGTCATCCCAAAAAATAACCTCATCATCAACCTAACCGCTACTAAAATTTCCAGAAATAGAAAACCCCCAATATTTAAGAAATGAAGATCCACCACCATCACATAAATTAGGGTTAGGAAAAGGACATCCAACAAAACCTCCCAGAGTCACCAAATCAGAGGAACCCTCATGCTGAACCCCACTAACACAACATTGGTCACAAGATGCCTCCATCACGGAAAAAATTCCACCATCCCCCATAGCATTAGGGACACCTTCATTCTTGTATCTGCCATCACCACAAGTTGTAGGGTTCTGGTTAGGGCACATGAACACGAGCTCTAAGCCGTCACTATTATTTCTTCTAGATCTGCGTAGGAATAAACCCAAAAACCCAGAAAATTCCTCCCCTTTACCACTAGGGAATTTCCCGCCACAACCCCTACAAAAACTAGGGGCAACATCAATGCAAAGAGGGTTATAGAAAATGTGAGCCATTCGAATAGTTGAGTGTTTTACCTTATATCCTTAATGAATTAGGGTTAGAGAATTAGTTTCTCTTTGACTTGTCATAAATATAAAAATTTAAAAAAAGTTTATGAAGATTGGGGAATAAATATTCCATTTGTGAAATTAATTTCTTTTATAACATAGCAATACTTACAATTCTATTCATCTAGTTTTGTGATCAATTATGAAATTATTGATTCTCTCATTACAAGGTTTGATGTGCCTTATCAATTCAACTTATTATTTCCACCAAAAACTGATTATTGTCTCTAAAATTGATAGATCAATATAATATAGTTTTAAAACCTCCTTTATGACACTTTAATTGTCCTATATTTTCATAATTATCCTTTTATTTGTGTAATTAGGTTTTAATATTATGATTTATATGAAACATTATATCTTCATTACACTTGGATTTGGTCAGTGTTATCTAATTTTTCCTCTCATGAAAAATTGGCCTCGTACAGAGAAAATGGAGGGATCGATTGGGCCATGGGAGCTTGCATTAGGGGATTGAGCCAAGCGAGTTGAAATGACGTGGAAGCATTCAGATTCAGTGGGAAAAAAATCTAAATCGACAAGATCAAAGGGTTTGTAGCACATTAGTATGAATTCTAAAATTTAGAATTTTGAAATTTGTGAGTTCAGAGTTGGCAGCAAGGTCGAGTAATGAACAGTGCGATGCGGGAAGGAAAAAAAAATTGAAACCTGAAGTGGAAAATTTGGACTTTAGGCTTTCGGGATTTTAGAGGTTTCATGTGCATGGTAGATGAACAATACCCACAGTCCTGAAACCCATACCCCTAAAATATCGAAACCTGAACCCCTGAAATCTGAAAACCCAAACCCCCGAAACTCGAATCCTCGAAATCGTGAAACCCAAACCCCTAAAATCCCACAACCTGAACCCCCCCAAAAACAAAAAGGTTCAAAAGCCGAAGTCCAAATTTTAGACTTCGGGGTTTTGGCATTTCGGAACATTGAAGCCCTAGTACACACAAGTCATATCTTGAAGCTTGAAACCTAAATTCTGAATTTAAGACTTTGAGGTTTTGACATTTCAGAGGTTTCAAGAGCTCAAAAAGGTGAATAGTGATAGTGATCTCTGAAGCCCAAATTTTTGAATTACCAATGTCAAATAATTTGGATTTCAGAGGGTGTGATGCATGTTCGAAGTCCAAAAAGGAATATCAACCACCCATATTTATTGTATAATTGCACCCTCATATTCATATGGCCAGAAATTTTTATTGGGAGCTCAGATTTGCATAAAATAGGACTTTTTGGAAAGCTCTCAGTGACCTCTTAATTTAAGTGAGACTAATTATTCAAAAATGGGGAAATGTAGTCTGCCATTTCAGGGGAATGTTTCAAATTTTCTCACCTACCCAAATGATGAAGGTATGGGCTTCCTTTCTTCCCCAACAAGACAAGGTACATGGAGGGGTGGGTTTTGCAGTGGCACCCATCATTGTTGTAGGTGATTTTAATGCATTTTAGGGTGGTTGAAGCAAGATTTAAAATTCCTCTTCTCTCCCTTTCTCTTCTTCTTCCTATACATTATAAGGACGGGGTCATTTGAAAAGGTTAGACACCTTGTATATGCCCCTCCCCTCTTCTTCTTGTCTATATGAGATTTTGTGGAGATTCCAAACCTCCATAATGGACATTATAATGCAAAATATGTTCCTTTGAGATTGAGTGTGGTGTATTGTATTGATTTTGGGAGTGATATAAAAATATTCGTGGATGTTATAAACATCCTTTTGTTTTTTGTTGCAACTCTTTTGGTCCTTCATCACATGCAAATTATTGTGCACTGATATGTTTTCATTGCAAGATTCTAGTTGTGTTGTGTTTATTATGCAGGTTTTTCAACATCCTTCTTAGCGCATCACCTTCCCTTTGAGTAGGTTTTATTTTCATGTATTTTCCCTATCTCTGTCTCCTTGGAAATATTACATTAGGGTTAGTTCTGCAACTCTCTGCACTTTGGAGTAGTTTGGACTAGGATAGGATAGTAAGCCAACCTTCTCCAGAGGGTTATCCCAATCATAAAGTCCCACACTTTGGGATAACTCCATTTTTGATGAATCACACTAACTGCCTTAACCATTCAATTACAAGCAATCAAGGGTGTTTTGATTTCTCCATAATAGTAAGTATGATGCACTCGTTAATGTATAAACACTTTCAATGTATACAAAATGATATCCTCTAAATACTAAAGAAAGTGATTAAAAGTTCACAATTCTCTTTCACACTAATATTCTTATTCTTATTATTAGTAAAACTAGTAGAAAATTGGACCTAGCCAAACACCTTGTCATAAAGTATCATCTCAAGAACAATCAAGTGTTCTATAGTGTGTTGATATTGAACCTTAAAATTTTGATGTTGTATTAGAACAATGTCAATATAATTCAAAAAACAACATGAAAGAACAATAAACACAAATCTCATGTGCTTTTGATTCTTGGATTATTTAATTTCTCTCTAAATTTGGGAATTGAAATGAAATAAAACTATTTTAATTGTGTCCACAAGACCCAATAATATATGATAACACTTTATAATGGTTGTATCAATCGCTTTATGACATAGAAATTTAGGAAATGATGAGTCATTCCCCCTCCTATTGATTTGTATCACCTTGCCCCCAACATTTAAATTCAAGTCTATATAAATGATTCTATTGTGGAATTTACTCTAAATCATATTGAGTTCTTAACCCCTGGAAAATTTAAAATGAAATTATTCTCTTTCTCTATTGCTTGTGTGATGCAAAACAATTATAATCTCTTCCCATATTCTTTATTAAGGGCCATTGATATATATATTGCATGAGTCATAGGAACTAGGTAGTTACCTAAGTTATGAGTATCTTATCTATTCATTTGATTTCAGTCCATATTTTTATAATATTCAAAGTTTGTTTACTTATTTAAATTTATAGAATTTTTTATGTTAAATATTAACTTATTTTTTGTTATGTAAATAGGTTGTAGATTTTATTTTTTGCTTGAGTTACCTAGGGAGAGGGCCCTAACCCGTTGTGGCATCACCAGCCCACATCAGCCATGGAACCATCAAAGGATGGTAGTTTAAGCTCTTGGTGAGCCGATAGATTAAATTACATTATTGTGGTGGCCCATCACCAGGGTATCCAAACCGTGAGTAGTAGGTCACCTTAACACAGAGATGAGATTTGAACCATAGACCTCCCAATTAGAAGGAGACCCAAGAACCATCACACCACAACCCATTGGATAATATGTTATAGAATTATTATCATATTTAATTTTTTTTTGCTAAATATAAACTTATGGATAGTCAATGAACGTTTAATTCTACCTTTGGAAATAATCAGTAATATGAATATGTTGTTTCATTACACAAGAAACTTATTTCTTATAGGAGAGTAAATTCCAACATCATATGATAATCAAGTAAAAAAAATGTGAAATTCATATATTTTGTGCACTGTTGCTTTGTTTTTTGATTGTTAACTAGAATTTTTGTTTATAGATATCATTTTTATAAATAGTATATTTGATGTGATTATGATTTTTTATTGGGGATTTACATTTTTAAAAATGTTTTCATGTTAGTAAAACTTTATTTAATATATTTTTTATTATCAAATGAGTTCATTTTTTCAATTAACAAACCACTATGATAATATTAATTATAAGAAGAAGAAATTTTAAATCACATGCATGTGGTTTAGTGGATACATCGATATGCATGAGGCAACAAGAAACATTCAAGGAGGAAGAAGGGATATGCAAAAGGCTATAGATAGAGGATAATTATAAGGGAAGGGAAATTCACAAAATAATATTAATATAAGATTTTGTCACCCAACACATTGACTTTATTCCCCAGCACATTAATTTATCATGTGAGAGAAAACTCCAACATCATACTATACCCATCTTAATAAAAATTGTGAAGTTTAGGAGAACTATTGTTTGGTTTCTAGATTGTAAACTAGAATTTGGTGTTTATGTTGGTCTTTTCAAAAAATAATATATCTTATGTGAGTATGCTTATGTATTGGATTTTAAAATTAAAAAATTCTTAGTTGTTAACATTTTTCTTAAATATATTTAACATCTAGCAAGTTGATAATTTTTTTGTTAATTATCAAACCATTACAAGAGTATTAATTGTAATATTAGGAAACAAGCAATCACCCACAAGCTATGTTGCCAGGAAACGGTAACGGAAACGGAAGCGAAAATGGGTACAAAACGTGGAAATCACAATTTTAAAAAAACCTTGGATACAAAACATCAACGAAAACATCCATACAATATATTAATTAAAAAATATAATATATATATATATATATATATATGCATAGTACTCAATTTATAATTGTAGACCATAAGAGATAATTGATAAAGCACTCTTCCTTCAAGTTGCTCCTTGATGTCTCTTTGCTCTTCACAATGCTAAATGCTAGTTTAATGAAAACTATATTTAGCAAGAGAAAAATGAGAGTGTGATTTAGAATGAACCCAAGAGGTCATTATATAGCTTTTAGGAAGTGTGTTTAGAAGTTCTAGGTAATTTTATTAGGGTTAGGGTTCATTTAATGCAAGGTTTTTTCATTTTTTAAAAGTAAAAAGCGTAGGAAATGACAAAAATGGTTCCAAAAACACTTGTGCCATTTCTGGAAATGGCACAGGTGTTTCCAGAAACTTTTTTTCTGTTTCCCCCCCAGTTTTCTTTGCCTGAAACGTTTCAGAAATGTTTCTAAGGGGAAACGCCCCCCCAGGCATTTCTTGGCATCACAGCCCACAAGTAGTATAATGGATATGAAGATAGGGAGAAGTAAAGGGGAAAATTTCTAGCAGGAAGTGGGGCTATGAAGAAGGGGATATAAGAAGGAGAATTCCAAGGGAAATGAAAATGTGATGTAGTTTCATTTGTGTAGTTTTCATATATATATATATGGGGGACATGTGGGTCATGTTAGGTGGGATGTTCATCCTAGGGCTAATATGATCCTTGTAAATTTAGGTAGTTTAAACATGCTTAAAGGAGAAAGAGGGTACGAGCCTCAAATGCTTGAGGAAACATACTTTGGAGATATCTCTAAAAATGAAACCCTTCTAATTAAATACTCCCAATAATTAAGTAAATGTTTCCATTTATAGGAATATTATCACAAATGTTTGAACACGTAACCAAGCATTATTCTTGGGTAAGTGCAACAAGTTAGGGGGTCAAAAAGGGGTCATAAGTGGCTATCATATTGCAAAAAATAGAAAAATATAAACTTGTAGGGATTATTAGTAATGCATGCACTCAAAATTAGATAATTTTTTATGAATATGAATCATAGCATACGGAATCTAGTTTCTAAACTAGTAATTGTTTATAGAAACAAACAATTTTAACTATATTAAACACTCAAAATTCAATGACTTGGTTTTTATTTTGAAAAAGCCTATAAGTTTGTAGTCTGTTTGCTTGTGATTTGGATGACAAAAAATTGATATTTTTTTTCCTTTGGTGAAATGTTATATGCTGCTATCTTGGGATAGATTTATTTTGTATTTTTTTGAGCAATAGTTTATTTTATGATTTTTTTCCTTGAAAGTGATCTGAAAACATAAATAAAATGGAGCAATTTCCATTTTCCCACCATAAATTCATTAAAAACTATTGAAATCAATTTTTTTTAAAGTGTATAAAACTATTCCACGGTTTTGATGGTATAGGTTTAATCATATTGTGACAAGTGAAACAAAAGTTGTAGTATTAAATGTAGAAATGAACATTCACTGGAAAAAGTGTCTTAAAGACCTATTGTTACCCACATTCCCCCCCTAGAAAAATTGATCAAACATGACCCTGCACAGGAGATAATCGAAGGGTAGGCTCAGTCGTGTAAGCCCACAATTCAAATCCAAAATCCAAATGGTAGGCGGGCTTGATAATGGAGGAGCAAGGTCAGTGAATGATGCCAACAATGTTAAAAGAGATCAAAAGATCATAGGAGAAAAATGGGGAAAGGTTTGAAGTGTTTGGACTTCACATATGAGTCAATTCAGGGCCACGAGACAGACTTGTGGAAGGTGCCATATGTCATCTCGATGCAATTCCAAAAGGCTCTAAAAAATGGAGAGACCCAAAACTACCGTGGGCCCCCCATGTGGATATCGGCGTAGAACAGGCTTACGGATGATGTCAATTGTCCAACCATCAGCAGAAGCCTCAACATGTCTCAATGGCGCACCTCTAAAGGTCAGATCCAAACATGGTCTCCAAATGTGCACAAAATCTCCATGTGGTCAAAGTGAAAAAGGGGGCAGAGATGGCCGTTAAATCAACTAAGTAATAAAGAGTCAATGGAAGCCCCCATGCATAATTTCAGTGTAACTTCAAAAGCAAAATCTGGAGGCATGTCCCAAATGTGCAGAAATCCTCCATGTGTCTCAGGTTAGATAAAGTACCATTGACGAACAAAAGGGACTTAGGAAAAACATGAAGAAATTATATCATACCGGTAGAATCCTCAGCGTGTCAACTCGGTGCAACTTCAGAGGATAAATAGTAGAGTGAGTCTCTAAACAAGCGCTAGCCCTCCATATGGTTAAAGTCATAAAAGGGACACCACCCATTGAAAAGTCCAAGCATTGGCAGAAGCCTCCACACAATCAACTTGACACAACTTTAGAGTTAAAATCCAGAGGTAGACCCTAAGTGAGCACATGCTCACCACGTGGTCATATTCAAAAAGCATTGAGTCGGCCATTGAAAGGTCCAAGCTTGAGACATGTCTACAGATGATGCCATGTGTCTCATTGGTGAACCTTCAAGGGTCATATCCAAAGGTGGTCCCCAAATGAGTACTAGCTTGCCACGTAGTCAGGGATCGAGAAAGGTGGTAGGATGAATCGGTTAAGTACAACAGACTCAGCAGAAATTTCCACATGCCTCATCTGTGTTACTTCAAAGGAAAAATCTAGAGGTAGGTCTCAAATGTGTGTTGAGCCTCCACGTGTCACGGGCTAGGCATAGGGTCTATGCCATCAAGAGGGACTCAAGAAGAACATAAAGGAACAAAAGGAGGCCCACAGATGATGTCATGTGTCTCTTCAGCATTACTTCAACAATAGAATGAGGAGGTGAAATCTCAAGATGCGCAGGGCCATAATGTGGATCTCGCACAAATAGACTCCAAACCTAGAGCACCTTAAGACAGCCATATCTTTCGACTGGAAGCTCAAAATCAAGCGGGACAGGATTTTTTGGGAAGCTCTCTGTGCATGCTACTCACCTTCCACCATTAATGATTTGGTCTACCATTTTTTAGGATTTCAAGCCTCCCACTGCCACCATGGTGAAGGACAGACATCCTTCATTGCCTAGTAAGCAATGTCACATGGATGCATGGGTTTTAAAGTGAATCCCATCATTGTTGTAGGTGGATTTCAATGCTTTCAAGGGTGCTTGGAGTAGGTTAATTCAATGCATTGTAGGGGTGGTTGAAGCAGAGTTTGAATTTTCCCTCTCCCATTGTCTCTTTCTTCTATATATTGTAAAGGAGAGAAATTTTTTAAAAGGTTGAACTCTTGGAGCAATTAAATCTACTTCATGTTGCATTTTGTCCATCCTTGCTTATTTTACTATCTCTTCTTTCCTCTAATCCTTGTAGGGTATATTGTGCATAGATATGATGTCTATTACAGGTTTTGGGAGCTCTGTTTAATGGGTTGAAGTGGTGTTCCATGTGAAATGTATCTCTGGTCTATGATGCATCTATCCATCCTCTCCATTGCTCACCTCTCTCCATTTCAAGTAGCTGAGATTGTGACCTACAACCTCCTTCTCTAGTGTATCACCACTTTAGTGTAGGCTTTGTTTTCATGCACTCACTCTCCTTGGTTCCTTGGAAGGTTAGATTAGGATTAGATATTTTTCCTTCACTAGAAGTATCCTATGGCAAGTAGTTTAGGAAGAAGACACATAATTTCTCTGGAGGGCCATCTCAAGTCTGCAAGTCCCATAGCTTGAGAGATGGTCCCATGTTATGCAGTCACACCAGATGCCCATACCAGATCTAAGGCCATTCAGGGGGTGTTGTGATTTTACACTTATAGTTTTGGCATGCCGGGTGGGACACTAAGGTTAGATTTTTCTCATCTCTCTAATGTGTCTCATTATCAAATAGAAAACCTTAAGCCATCATGTAACCACACTAACAATTTTGGCATGCCTGGTGGGACAGGTCTAAATTACCTTACAAATTCACTACATTGGGTTCGATGTGCTCTTGGTGAATGTTGCAGCTTTTGGAGGCACTATCAAGCACATATGGCGACTCCATCTAGTCAAAAACCCATTCTCTAAGTTACATTCTTTCCTTTCATCCATTTCCACTCACTATTCCTTCCACATATTTCATCTTCTTCCATTCTATGAATTTTTGCAATCATGACTTCATTCCCCTCTTAGAACTCACATTTGCAGCAACAATAGTGCAATCCACCTCCAATGTATTTTCCAACTCCTCCATATCAACATTATGATCAACTCCAAAACCATTATGCTTACCCATATGAGCAATGTCAAATATGTTTTGGTCATGGAGCTTATCAAGAGAAAGGGGACACATAAAATGGTAACAGTTATGTGGAGAATGCTGATCTGTTGGAGAATTTTAAAAGGATAGAGGCTAGCATGGTGCAGTCCAGGGCTACAACATAAATGAAGGCATTCAGACTTGGTTGCAGGGAACCTTTCCATGGGAAGGCCTTTTTCTAAGAAATTATATCATGCAGGAGAAGCTTGAATTCATGGTCGAAATGTTGCCTCAACTTGCACATTGGATCGAGGAAATAGAGGCCTACGAGCTTGGTACCAGACAATCTTGTTAATGGGTAAGTCCGCTACGTCATAGATTTTCCTTTCCTCTTCCTCAATCAGTATCATCGCAGTAGTTTCATGAGTCTAGCTTCCCATCTGCTGCCCCAAGTTTTGATTTCCCTTCTCCATCCCATAGTCTTCCATCTCATCTCATTTCCTCTAACCTTTTCCCTTCCAAATCCAAGTCCCGTCAACAAGATCTAAAGGAAACACCTTCCCCTCCACCACAGATAAAGCAACAACTAGTGGAGACCCCACCCACCACTCCTCTTACTCTCCCAAGTCCATGTCAGGGAGAGAATCCAAAAACCAATCAAGAAGAGCAAGAAAAAGAAGAGCCACCAAAAGAAGAAATGATTAGAAGCTTGGTAAGATTGGCTCTTAGATTCAGAATAAAAAAGATTCCCTTGTTAATTACACCCATGGAGGAGGGTGAGGTCAAGCCACAAGTGGTGGAAGCTTCAGTTGTAGCATAAGTAAGGGAAGAAGGAGCTACTCTAAATCCAAAAGAGGAGGAGTGCATTCTGGTTGTGGAGAAGAACCATACAGTCACAGAGGTTTCAAGTTCAGAGAAGGCCGTAGAAGAACCTTTAGTTCTTCCTCCCACTTCATCCCCTTCAATCTCTAATGTCGAAGAAGAGTTTGAGCTTTCAAACTCCATGTTCAAAGATGAGGTGAACCATGGTGAGCCAATTTCAGATCCAAAGGACACCATGGAGGAGGTTGAGCACACGGAGCAGGGAAACGAGGAGGTAGATTAACTATCTGACTTGGAGGATTGATTTGATGGAGAAGAGCATGAGGATATCACATAATTTTCTCCTCAATCATATACCTTCCAAGCACACGAGTCTACTGCCATTGAGGAGATCATTTAAGGACAGTAGCCTATGTCTCGTAGTGGCCCTTTGGAACCAAGGTTGGAGGATCTTAATCTTCCATTTTCTTCTCAGAAGGAGGAAGGAAAAGAGCACGAGGATCCCATATCTCCCACACAATTCACCCAAGAAGGTCCATAAGAAGACTTCACTCTTGGAGTTAAATTTCAGGACAAGGGGCACATCCATTGGATCAAACCGTGCCCAATCAGGTACTTGGATTCAGTGGAGCCAAGGGAGAAGCCAAAACCAATCATGCCCACTCCAGGGCATGAGGTCACCATCAACACCTCCAGGATTCCAATGTCAATCAGCTTGAGGAGGTATTTTTTATTGATGTTGATACCTTGATGATTTGGGTGGAGGATCAGCCTCTTGTATGTTTCTCACTCATAAAAAGATCCATGTTTAACGCCAAATCATATACGTGGCCACATTTTTTGAGAAAGGGAAGTTATTTATCCCTGCTTATAGTAGGTTTTATTTAGCTTTTCTTTGTTAGGGTTAGTGTAGGAGTAGAAGTAGATTTTTTTTTAGTAAAACAAGTTCTTTTCACACTCTGCATATCTCATTTGAGGCATGTATGATTTAATTTTTGTATATAACCTTTGTTCATATTTCTCCAGAGGTACGATGCACCAGGCCCTTCAATATTTACGGCAGGGAGACCCTTAGTTTCTTGTAACTAATGCTAATTTCATAATAAAACAAATACAAAGAAAATAGAATCGGGTTTCAAGGTAGTTAACTTCCAGGGACAGGTGAAATCCCCAGGTCAATACAATTTTCTACTCTCAAAAACCTCACCTCGATGATTTTCTTGAAAAAATTGATAGTGCAGAAAGCGGGGCAGGTTTAGAGTCGACAGAGTGCAAACATCAGATTCAAGTTTCAATGCAAGATCATTATCAGGCTATCATTTGAGTCTCCATGCACAATGGATGCTACAAGGTAACTAGTCTCTTCATCTAGCAGGAAGATGTCCCCATGAGTCACCAAACAGTTATCTAATTTTTCCCCCTGGAAAAAAATGATCAAAATAAGACCCTATCCAGAAGATAATTGAAGGGTCGGCTCATTCGTGCAAGCTCGCAATTCAAATCCAGCAAATAAGGGGCATGAGGGCTCGACAATGGAGGAGTAGGGTTGGCGAATGAGGAAAAAAATGTTAAAAGAGATTAGAAGTTCATAGGAAAAAAATGTAGAAAGGATCAAAGTTTTAAGACTCCACATACGAGTTGACTCAGGGCCAAGCAATAGACTCGCAAAAGGAGCCACATGTCAAGTCAAAGCAATTCCAAAAGGTGCTACAAAATAGAGACCCTTAACCAATATGGCCCCCCCCCACGTGGATCTCAGTACATAACAAGCTTGCGAATGATGCCAAGTGTCTAGCTGTCAGTGACAGCCTCCACGTGTCTCAACGACACAGCTCTAAAGCTCAGATCAGAATAGGGTCTCCAAATGTGTGCAGAATCTCTATGTGGTCAGAGTTAAAAAGGGGGTAGAGTTGACCATTGGATCAGCTAAGTATTGAAGATTCAACGGAAGCCTCCACACGTCAGTTTAATGCAACATCAAAATAAAAATATGAAGGTAGATCCCAAACGTGTGTAAAGCTTCCACGTGTCTCAGGTTAGATGAAGTACCTCTGTAAAACATAAGGGACTTAGGTAGAATAGGAGAAAAGTAGATCAAACCGATAGAAGCCTCCACGCATCAGCTCAGAGAAACTTTGGAGGAGAACTATAGAGCAAGTCTCCAAATGAGCACCAACCCTTGACGTGGTCAAAGTCTAAAAAGAAACACAAGCCCTTGAAAATTTCAAGCATTGGCGGAAGCCTCCATGCATCAGCTTGGTGTAACTTCAAAGTTAAAATCCAGAGGTAGATCCTAAGCGAGTATAAGCTTGCCATGTGGTCAGAATAAAAAAGCATGGAGCCGATGATTGAAAGGTCCAAGCTTAAGATAGGCCAGCAGATGATGCCATGTGTATCATCAGTGCACCTTCAAGGGTCAAATCCAAAGGTGGTCCCCAAACAAGCACCATCTTGCCATGTAGTCAGGTACTGAGAAAGGTGGCAGGCCATATCGGTTACATATAATAGAGTCAGCAGAAGCCTCCACGTTCGTCGTCTGTGAAACTTCAAAGGAAAAATCTGGAGGTAGGTCTAAAATTTTTGGTGAGCTTCCATGTGTCTCGGGCCAGGCATAGGGTCTCTGCCATCAAGAGGGACTTAGGAAGAACACAAAGGAACCATAGTAGTCCCATGAATGATGTCATGTGTCTCTTCAGCATAACTTCAAGAATAGAATGAGGGGGTGAAATCTCAAGACGTGCAAGGACACCACGTGGATCTCATATTGCGAATAGACTCCAAACCCAGAGCACCTTCAAAAAACCATATCTTTCGAGTGGAATCTCATAATCGAGAAAGAGAGGATATTTTGGGAAGCTCTCAATGCATGCTACTCATTTTCCACCATTACTGATTCAATCCACCATTTTTGAGGTTGTCAAGTCTCCCACCTACCACCGTGATGAAGGAAAAACCTCCTTTATTTCCCAATAAGGAATTACACATGGAGGCATGGGTTTTACATGTGAAACCCATCATTGTTGCACCCGGAATATTTCAATGTTTTCAAGGGTGGTTGGAGTAGGTGAATTCAATGCATTGTAGGGGTGGTTGAACTAGAGTTCAAATTTTCCCTCTCTCATTCTCTCTTTCTTCTATATATTGTAAAGGAGGGGCATTTTTTAAAAGGGTGGTCATCTTTTCTCTCTTGTCCCCCTCTTTCTTTCTTCCTTAGGGTAGAATGTGGAGTCTAAGGCTCTTCTCTTGGCTCTTTAATGGCACCTTTCTTGCCCCTTTCCCTACTGATGATGTACCATGTGAACTATTGGAGAAATAAAACTTGTTTCGTGATGTATTTTGTCCATCCTTTCTTATTTTATCGTCTCTTCTCACCTCTCATCATTGTAGGGTATATTGTACATACTTCTGATGTCTATTGCAGGTTTCGAGAGATTTGTTTAATGGGTTGAAATGGTGTTCCATGTGAAATGTATCATTGGTCTGCGATGAATTTGTCCATCCTCTCCATTGCTCACCTCTATCCATTTCAAGTAGTTGAGATTTTGACCAGAAACCTCTTTCTTCAGTTTATCACCGCTTTAGTGTAGGATTTGTTTTCATGCACTCTCTCCCCTGGTTCCTTGGAAGGATAGATTAGGATTAGATAGTTTTCCTGCACTAGAGTAGCATGTGGCAGGTAGTTTAGGAAGAATAATCTAGCTTTCTCTAGAGGGACATCTCAAGTCTGCAAGTCCCGCATCTTGAGAGATGGTCCCATGTTATACAATCACACTGGATGCTCCACTCAGATCTGAGGCCATTCAGGGGGTGCTGTGATTTTGCACTAATAGTTTTGACATGCCAGATGGGACACTGAGGTTTGATTTTTTTCATCTCTCTGAGGTGTCTCATTATCAAATAAAAAACCTTAAGCCACTAAGCGACCACACTAAAAATTATGGCATGCATGGTGGGACAGTTCTGAAGTACCTTACAGCTTCACATCATCAGGTTTGATGTGCACTTGGTGAAGATTACAGATTTTGGAGGCACTTTCAACCACATCTGACGACTCTAACTGGTTAACAACCCATTCTCCTAGTTGCATACTTTCCTTCCATCCATTTCCACCAACTATTCCTTCCACAATTTTCATCTTCTTCCATTCTATGAAGTTGTGCAATCATGACTTCATTCCCCTCTTGGAACTCACACTTGCAGCAACATTAGTGCAGTCTTCCTCCAATGTATTTTCCAACTCCTCTAGATCAGCATTATGATCAAATCCAGAACCATTATGCTTACCCATATGAGCAGTGTCAAAACCATTTTGGCCATGGAGCTTATCAAGAGCAAGGGGATGCATGTAATGGTAAAAATTATGTGGAGAACGTTGATCTACTGGAGAAGATTCAAAGGATGGGGGCTAGCATGGTGTTGTCTAGGGCTAAAACACAAATGAAGGCATTCGTAACTAGTTACAGGGAACCTTGTCCATGTGAAGGCCCTTTTCAAAGATATTATAACATGCAGGAGAAGCTTGACTTCAAGGTTAAAATGCGGCCTCAACTTACACAGTGGACCAGGGAAATAGAGGCCTACGAGCTTGGTGCTAGACAACCTTTTCAATGGGTAAGTCCACCACCTCATAGCTTTTCCTTTCCTCTTTCTCAATAAGTAATCATCATAGCAATTTCATGAATCCAACTTCCCATATGCTGCCCCAAGTGTTGACTTCCCTTCTCCATCCCCTAGTCTTCCATCACATCTCATTTCCTTTGCCCTTTTCCCTTCCAAATCCAAGTCCCCTCCATAAGAGACAAAGGAAACACCTTCCCCTCCACCACAGATAAAGCAACAACTAGTGGAGACCCCACCCACCACTCCTCCTACTCTCCCACGTCCATGTGAGGGAGAGGCTCCAAAAACCAATCAAGAAGAGCAAGAAGAAGAAGAACCAGCCAAAGAAGAAATGGTTAGAAGCTTGGTGCGATTGGCTCTTAGATTCAGAATCGAAAATATTCCCTTATTGGTTAAGCCCATGCAGGAGGGTGAATTCAAGCCACAAATGGTGGAATCTTTAGCTGGAGCAAAAGTAAGGGAAGAAGGAGCTACTCCAAATCCAAAAGAGGAGGAGTGCATTCTTGTTGTGGAGAAGAACCATACAATTCCAAAGGTTTCATGTTCAGAGAAAGACCGTAGAAGAACCTTTAGTTCTTTCTCCCACTTCATATCCTTTGATCTCTAATGTTGAAGAAGATTTTGAGATTTAAAACTCCATGTTCAAAGATTAGGTGAACCATGATGATCCAATTAAAGATCCGGAGGACACCATGGAGGAGGTAGAGTACACACAATAGGGAAACGAGGAGGCAGATAAAATGTCTGACTTGGGGGATTGCATTGGTGGAGAGGAGCTTGAGGATATCACATCATTTTCTCCTCCATAATCTACCTTCCAAGCACATGATTCTACTGTCATGGAGGAGAGCATTCAAGGACAACAACTTGTGTCTCGTAGTGGCCCTTTTGAACCAAGGTTGGAGGATCTTAATCTTCCATGTTCTTCTCAAAAGAAGGAAGGAAAAGAGCACTAGGATCCCATCTCTCCCACACCATTCACCGAATAAGATCCACAGGAATAATCCACTCTTGGAGTTGAATTTTAGGACAATGGGCACATCCATCAGAATGGACCATACCCAATCAGGTACTTGTCTTCATTGGAGCCAAGGGAAAATCCAAAACCAGTCTTGCCCACTCAAGGGTGTGAGGATGAGTATCAAAGAACCAACGATCACCATCAACACCTCCATGATTCCAATGTCAATCATCTTGAGGAGGTATTTTTGATTTATGTTGATACCTTTATGATTTGGGTGGAGGATCATCCTCTTGTCTGTTTCTAACTCATAATAAGATCTATGTTTAGTGCCAAATCATATACATGGCCACATTTTTTGAGAAAGGGAAGTTATTTCTCCCTTCCTGCACCAGGATTTGTTTAACTATTGTTTGTTAGGGTTAGTGTAGGATTAGGAGTAGATTTACTTTGAGCAAAAAAATTACTTTTGTACACTCTGCATGTCCTATTTAAGGCATGTATGATTTAATCTTTGTATATAAACTTTCTTCGTATTGCGCCAGAGGTATGATGCACCAGGCCCTTCAGTATTTATGGTGGGGAGACCCTTAGTTGGATGTAACTGTTGCTAATTTCAGAATAAAACAAATAAAAAGCAACTAAAACTAGGAATCAAGGGAGTCCATTTCCAGGGACAGGTGAAAGCTCCAGGTCAATACAATTTTCTACTCTCAGAAACCTCATATCTATGATTTTCTTGAAAAAATTTAGAGTGCAGATAGTGGGGCAGGTTAAGGGTCAGCAGGGTGCAAGCATCAGATTCAAGTTTCATTTCAAGATCAATATCAGGCTATCATTCGTGACTCCATGCCCAATGGATGCAACAAGGCAACTGGTCTCTTCATCTATCAGGCAGATGGCCCCGTCAGCTGCCAAATTGTTATCTAATTTTTTCCCCTTGGAAAAATTGATCAAACACGACCCTACATAGGAGATAATCGAAGGGTCAACTTAGTCGTGCAAGCCCATAATTTAATTCCAACAATCAAGGGGCAAGCGAGATCGACAATGGAGGAGAAGGGTTGGCAAATGAGGCTAACAACATTAAAAGAGATCAGAAGTTCATAGGAGAAAAATGGGGAAAGCCTCAAAGTTTTCAGACATCACACACGAGTCAACTCGGGGCCAAGAAACAAACTCACAGAATGCACCCCATGTCATCTCGATGTGATTCTAAAAGTCTCTAAAAAATGGAGACCCAAAACTAGCGTGGGCACCCCATGTGGATCTCAGCACAGAACAGGCTAACGAATGATGCCAAGTGTCCAACCATCAGCAAAATCCTCCACATGTCTCAATGAAACACCTCTAAAGGTCATATCCAAACAGGGTCTCCAAATGTGCGCAAACTCTCCACATGGTCAGAGTAAAAAAGGGGGTAGAGATGGCCATTGAATCGGCTAAGTATTAAAGATTCAATGGAAGTCCCCACGCATAAGTTAGGTGAAACTTTAAAAGAAAAATATGGAGGTAGGTCCCAAATGTGTGGAAAGCCTCCACGTGTCTCAAGTCAGATGAAGTACCTCTACCAAATAGAAGGGACTTAGGCAGAACATGAGGAAAGTAGATTAGACCAGCGGAAGCCTCCACACATCAACTCAATGCAAATTTGGAGGAGATATACAAAGTGAGTGTCTAAATGAGTTCCAACCCTCCATGTGGTCAAATTCTGAAAAGGGACACCGGCCGTTGAAAATTCCAAGCATTAATGAAAGCCTCCATGCATCATCTCGGCGTAACTTAAGAGTTAAAATCAGAGGCAGACCCTAAGCAAGCACAGGCTCGCCACGTGGTCAGAGTCAAAAAGCACGGAGCCATCCGTTTAAAGGTCTAATCTTGAGATAGGCCCGTGGATGATGCCACATGTCTCATCAGTGCACCTTCAAGGATTGAATCCAAAGGCGGTCCCCCAATGAGTGCCATTTACCACATAGTTATGGACTGAGAAAGGTGGCAGGCTGAATCGGTTAAGTACAACAAAGTCATTTGAAGCCTCCACGTGCCTCGTTTGCACAAATTCAAAGGAAAAATCTAGAGGCAAGTCTCAAATGTGCGCTAAGCCTCCATGTGTCTTGGGATAGGCATAGGGTCTCCACCAACAAGAGGGACTTAGGAAGAACACAAAGGAACTAGAGCAGACCCACAGATGATGCCATGTGTCTCTTTGGCGTAACTTTGAGAATGGAAAGAGGGGGTGAAATCTCAAGACGTGCAGGGCCGCCACGTGGATCTCGCGCGAATAGACTCCAAACCCAAAGCACCTTCAGATGGCCATCTATTTCTACTGGAAGCTTGGAATCAAGTGGGAGAGGACATTTTGGGAAGCTCTCAATGCCTTCTACTCACCTGCCACCATTAATCATTTGGTCCACAATTTTCAAGGTTTTCAAGTCTCCCACCTGCCACCATGATGAAGGAAAGACCTCCTTTCTTCCCCAACAAAGAATGATACATGGAGGCATGGGTTTTAAAGTTAATCCCATCATTTTTGTAGGTAGATTTCAATTCTTTTAGTGGTTGTTAGAGTAGGTGAATTCAATGCAGTGTAGGGGTGGTTGAAGAAGAGTTCAAATTTTCCCTCTCTCTTTCTCTCTTTCTTATATATATTGTAAAGGAGGGGAATTTTTTTAAAGGTTGGTCATATTTTCTCTCCTGCCCCCCTCTCTCTTTCTTCCTTAAGGTAGAATGTGGAGTCTAATCCTCCTCTCTTGGCTCTGTAATAGCACTTTCTTTCCCGCTGATGATGTACCGTGTGAACTCTTGGAGCAATAAAATATGTTTCTTGATGCATTTTTTCCATCCTTTCTTATTTTATCGTCTCTTCTCTCCTCTCATTGTTGCAGGGTATATTGTGCATAATTTTGATGTCTATTATAGGTTTTGGGAGCTGTGTTTAATGGGTTGAAGTGGTGTTCCATGTGAAATGTATCTTTTGTCTTTGAATTATCTATTCATCCTCTCCATTGCTCACCTCTCTCCATTTCAAGTAGCTGAGATTGTGACCAATAACCTCCTTCTTTGGTGTATCACCACTTTATAGTAGGCTTTGTTTTCATGCACTCTCTCTCCTTGGTTCCCTAAAAGGATAGATTAGGATTAGATAAGTTTCCTACACTAGAGTAGCCTGTGGTAGGTAGTTTAAGAAGAAGAAGTTGGCTTTCTGCAGAGGGCCATCTCAAGTCTGCAAGTCCCATAGCTTGAGAGATGGTCCCATGTTATGGAGTCACACCAGATGCCCCACTCAGATCTGAGGCCATTCAGGGGGTGCTGTGATTTTTTACTAACACCTACTACTAGTCAAAAATTATAAAATGATATTTATCATATTTTATTCACTTTAAAATCAATATTTATATGAAGCTAACAATCTCCCATGCTCAATGGTACCATTTTTGTGACATATTTTTTAGTTTCTGGCATGGTTCAAGTCTAGAGAAGAGAAGATTTTATGTTTTTGGCCTTTCAAACACTTTAATTATCTCCCAAAGCTCAGGTTTAGGAAAAATAGAGATTTCTCAAGCCTTTAGGGTCAGGTTTGATGATACAGTCAGGACCGTGAACATGGTATTATAAACCACGATTGTGGTTCTAAATTGACATATCATAAAAGAAACTCAATCACAGTCTATAAACCATTATTTTTGTTCTTACAATCATATTTACATGAATCCTAACCTATAATTCAACACGTGCTTTTATTCTCTTACCTAACTGTACTAATTTCTGTGAAATTCTGTCACCGGAAGCTATATTTTTTACTTTTTTTAAGGTTCCCTGGATCATTTGGAGATATCCTACATCAATGTAAACATAATGGGAGACAAGAAATGAATTCAAAAAGGTAATTAATAAGTAAAAAAATATTGGAGGATTAGAGGAAAAAATATTGCAAGGTTATGAGCAAATGCGGAAAATTCGTGAATCAAGAAGAGGTTCATATTCAACCCCTACTATTGTAAGAAATGAGGAACTTGGTAATATTTTAATTTTAATGTTGAAGATGAATTAAATACACATGATCAAGATGGGTTAAATACTCATGATGTAGTTGATGTTGAAATTGAAGGAGACAATGAAAATGTGAATCAGGAAAATCATTTTGAAACTTCAGACAACCAAAGTTTGGCAAAAACAAGTCCTAGGATTTTACAAAAGAGACCTAATTATTTTATTGAAATTGATGAGAAAATTTTGAAACCAATGTTTGAAAAAAAAATTGAACATAAAATCAAAATAAAATCCACTGAAATTTGGGATAATCATTTTGAAATTTATGAAAAATTCTAGTTATTTTATGAAAACTTGTCTCATAGGGACATCCACTTCAATCAACATTATATATAGTTAGATAATTTCACATCAAGATGGGTATGTAACATATTTGGAGTTTCACTGAGGCTGAACATGAAAAAAGAGAACATGATGGTACATGGGAATGTTTAAAAAGAGCTCTTACAGGAGAAGAGTTGAAGTACAAAGATGGTGCTAAATTGAAAGATGCAAAGAGCATAATGGAATGGTTTATTGATAACATGGCCCGTGTTACACAAGAAAATTCCATAATTAGTAGATATTTTTTGTTGATAGAGGAACAAAAAAATTGTAACTACGAGGATTGTATGACACTCATAGGGTCCAGTGATATACATTCATTTTTTTAGCCAAACATTTCTTCGTGGGCCACATGGACAAGAAAGTTGGCATGTTTTTGTGCATCTTTTATCGGTTTTGTCACTATTTAGTGTGATTCATAAAAATAGGTGGATGGATGGATTTTTTAGCCTCTAACTAGGCATGGTAAAAACTTGTGGAGGATTCGTTTTAGTGTCGGATGGAGCATTTTCTTTCCAGCTACTTCGTCTGGATGTAGTCCCTTAAGAGCCCGAAGACCCAAAAATGCTATAACTTCGACGAGTGATATCTCAATCTCTCGTGGGATATAGAGACCTATCATTTTGATCCTACACCTCTATGTTGGGACCCTATACATAAGCATATCTTGGTTTTCTCCATCTAATTTCGGTTCTCTTGGTGTTCTATTGTTTGTCAAAAGCGCAAAATAGTGTAGTCTGAGTCAATGTAAGGCTGTCAAACACAATATTTTGCAAACAGATGGCTCTTGGCACCGAAATCGAATGTGCACTAACACATCCAGGTGGCTTGGTAAATGCTTATGCTGGATTTTTGTTGGTTCTGAACAAAGCTATTTCTTCTGGGCTACTTTGCCCAGACGTAGTCCCTCTAAGAGCCCAAAGACCAAAAAACTCTTATAACTTAGACGGGGTGATATCTCGGTCTCCGTGACACCTAGAGGACTCTATAATTTGATCCTACACGTCCATGTAGGGACCCTCTAGAGAATAATTATCTATGGTTTTCTCCATATCATTTTGGTTCTCTCGGTGTTCTATTGTTTGGAAAAGTGTAAAATAGTGTAGTTTGAGCTACTGTAAGGCTATCAAACGCAATATTTTATAAACAATGGCTCTTGGACACCAAACCAACTATCACCAAAACATCTATGTGGCCTAGTAAATGCTTATGGAGGCTTCATTTTGGTTCTGCAACATGGAGCCATTGCTTCTGGGGCTACTTTGTCCATGACATAGTCCCTTAAGAGCTCGGAGACAAAAAAATGCTATAACTTTGATGGGTGATATCTCGGTCTCTGTGGAACCGAGAGACCTCTCATTTGATCCTAAACCTCAATGTCGAGACCCTATAGATATTACTATCTCTTTTTTATCCATATTATTTTAGTTCTCTTAGTTTTCTATTGTTTACAAAAGCATAAAATAATGTAGTTTGAGTAAGTTTAAGGATATCAAACATAATATTTTACAAACAATAGCTCTTGAAACCGAAACGACCATGCCAACACATCTGGGTGGCCTAGTAAAAAAATTTTGGAGGATTTTTTTTTTCTGGATAGAGCCATTGATTCTTGGCTACTTTGTCTAGATGTATTCCCTTAAGATCCTGAAGACAAAAAAAATCTATAACTTCGACAAGTTATATCATGGTCTTCGTGGCACATAGAGACCACTTGTTTGATCCTACACCTCCATGTTGGGACCCTTTTACAGAATAAAATCTCATTTTTCTCTATATCCTTTTGGTTCTCTCAGTGTTCTATTGTTTGTAAAAGTGCAAAATAGTGTAGTTTGAGTCAGTGTAAGGCTGCCAAACATAATATTTTGCAAATGGTGGATCTTGGCACCAAATCAGCTATAGAAACATGTCTAGGTGGCCTAGTAAATGATTTTGGAGGATTTTTTTGTGCCAGACAGAGATGTTTGTTCCAGGCTACTTCGTTTAGACGTAGTCCCTTAAGAGCCCACAGACCAAAAAACACTATAACTTCGACATGTGATATCTCGCTCTTTGTGGACCCTAGATACCTCTCGTTTGATCCTACACCTCAAAATAAGGACCCTATAAATAAGGATATCTCAGTTTTATCAATATAAGTTTGGTTCTCTCAGTGTTCTATTGTTTGTAAATACACAAAATAGTGTAGTTTGAGTTAGTGTAATGCTGTCAAATGCAATATTTTACAAAGAGTGGCTCTTGACAATGAACCAACTGCGCCAACACATCTGAGTGGCCCATTAAACACTTGTGAAGGATTATTTTTTGTGCTGGACAGAGTCATTGCTTCTAGGATACTTCATCTCGACGTAGTCCCTTAAGAGCCTGAAGACTGAAAAGAGTTTTTTGTTCATGATAATATTACACAAATATTAAAGATGATTACAAGGTGATTTTAGATAATATGATTACATGAACCAACCAATACACTGACCTTTTTAGTTATGACACTCTCTCTTTCTTTCTATCATTCTTTTAGAATCTCTCTCTCTCTCTCTCCATCTCTCTCTCTCTCTCTCTCTCTCTCTCTCTCTCTCTCTCTCTCTCTCTCTCTCTCTCTCTCCCACTAACACATTATCTCATACCTAATACCTATGGGTACATACCCAAGGTTTGTGGTTACATGCCCACATAGTCAATATTTCCAATAGGATCCAAAGGGTCAAGAGAGATTGAAAAGGACTTCATTTGGTTGAATTACTATTGGGGGGATTTCGTGTTGCCCTTCATGGGTCTTTTATTCTTTATTCAATTTATAACTACCTTCAATTGAAAAAACATCTAAGTAATTTCACTATATTTTAAACCAATAAGTACATGAAGATGGCTTTCCATGTGGGGGGAGAAATACCAAGTCTTGAAAAAGTTGAGGATACTCTAGGCTCTATGCTAAATTTTTTACTACAATCAAGGATATAACACCATTCATTACTAAAGCAATAAAGATTGGAAATCAATAATAAATATTCCCTTTCAAGTTGGTGTTGTAATGAGTATCTCAAATAGGGTGTCATATATGTGTGTGTGTGTGTGTGTGTGTGTGTGTGTGTGTGTGTGTGTGTGTGTGTGTGTGTGTGTGTTAATGTATTTTACTTGTTAAGTTTGGATTTTATTCCTATTATCGAAGATGACACATAGTTGTGGTGTTAGAAAATTGAACATGTATATTATTAAATGTTAGTATTTTCTTGTTCTAATAAGCTTATGTGAATAGTTATTTGTATGGCTTGAAAAATAATGCCCTATCATTGAAATTGAATAAGCTCACATCAAGCATATTGCAACAAGATAAACACACTACCATGTTGTGTGAACAGTTTAATATAGAATATCCTATATTCATACACCACATGTAAAGAGAAACAAAGACACCGATTGCATGAAGTATAGATATGTGTGTGACAAAGTGAAACAAAGATGATTATGATTACATATCAATATTTTCCATTGTTATGCAATATTCCAAATCACAAGATTTATTATTCACCGCACCAATAGTGAACTTAATATATGACAAGCCTTCAAGGAGATTGAATAAGGTCACAACAAAGACATGATTGTGCATGAAGCATATAAAGAGAAACGAAGATATGATTACATGTACTATATGAAGAGAAATTAAGACATGATTACATGAAGCATACATATGAAATTACAAAGAAATTTTATATGTGTGACAAAGTGAAATAAAGGTGATTATGATGTCATATCAATAATTTTTCCATTGTTATGCAATCTTTCAAAGCACACGATGATTATATTATGTGACATAATAAAATGATTATGATTTCATATCACTTGAATGGACACATTTTTATTTACAAAATTCTTATATTCATCCACTACAAAAAGAAACAAAGATGATTATGAAGCATATATATGTGTGGTCTGGAAAGAGTGCAACAAATATTTTAGATCATGTGATTACATCATCACAATACATGTGATTACATCATCACATTACATGTTATTTAATGAAATCATGTTGTCACAGAACATCATATGTCATCAAGTGACACGTATATAAAAAAAATGTCACTCATCATCAAATATGATCATATGTCAAATATCGGTACGAAAAAATATTAACACATAAGATTGCAAGAACATCATAAAAAGTATATCATAGTGGTCCGAGAACAAAATCCACATATATATAAGATATCTAGTTCACACAAAATACATGCACATGCCTTCAAACTAGTTCCACGTCTATGAAAATATAAGAATAATGTATCAAAATAAGTGTTCCATATATATAGGACCAAACAGTTGCCTTAGACTAAATACGTGTCTCCATGGAATGCCAACACAAGATCATATATATCAAGCCATATATAGGCATAAAAAAGATGTATGTGTCATATGTCCAGATGTCATATATATCTATACACCCTATGAAGAATCATGAAACATCCTCCCTCTCTTAGCCTTGATAATAGAAGCATTTTCACGTCCTGTCGATGTAGAAGAGGGATAAAGAATTATGTATTTCATTTGTGTGGTAGGAATAAAGCTCATCTGGAACGTGTCCTGCACATTCATAAATATCACGTTTTTAACACCAAAATTTTTAAGAAGTGGATATATTGAAAATACATTCATAATTTAGAAACATGGATATTTTAATGCACGTGAAATATTACTGCAATCTCATGGTGCACTACTCAAGTTCACTTGGCGCATTCCCTATAAGGTCAATGATAGTTTCCTCACGTTCCCTCGCGCGTTTCCCCTTCTTCCTAGTCCACTCTCAGTTTCACTCTTGCTGTTAGACTATTGTCTTGCGCGCTTAAAATCTACACATCTGCCTTCCTCCTAGCTTATATTTCATCTTTATGTGTGCCTTACACTTACTAAGAATCAACTATCATTGTCCAAAATTGAACAAATTGCCCCACACATTTACCCATTTGAGTGGATCTAGTTGATGCCTTGACCATACATTCAACTACTTAGTAGTTTTCCACAATTTCCATCAAAGCGTGTTGTCTATGCGGACCTCCCTTCTGTCTTCTTCCCATTCCTCATTTAGATCCATGTGCATTCTCATTGCACCCTGTCCTATGTGCCATTCTGTTCCACAGTAATTCTAGGGCTTATGCTTGAGTTATTACCATTCAAGCAACAAGTCAAAGCGCACTAAAAGGGTGTCAGATCCATGCATTTAAATCAATGAATGAACATGTGGCATAAACAACAAGAATTTTTTTATAATTGGCCATCTTTTTAGCCAATTCACACGTGCCATGTGTCTTGCATGCACAAACAACTCTTACAAACTTCCGCAATAGCCATATCTTTTACTACAGAGCTCCAATTGGCACACTCCTGGACTTAAAAAAGATCAAGATATTAATGCTGGCATATGATACACATGTTAACACATATCAGAATTCATAATTCTTAGTGGATCTGGTAGGTGAGAAATGGGCAATCAATTTATTTTTGGGAATGTAAGTGAGTAGAAACTGATTTCTTCACACCACCTGATTTAATATGATCTGCCCTAGCTTCCTTCTCCAACATGCCATAAATACCTAGACCGGATCTTGTTGCATTTGACAGATTTGCAATATTAGATTTTACAGGCAAGTATGAATGTAATCTTGTATATATGGTTGCATTCTCAAATTAGTTAAAATTTCCCTCCTTCTATCTCTTATTCTCCCATGGATTCATCTATAAACTGTGAAAGAGTCATGGGTTCATTATGCAACACTTGGATAGTTTGACATCTCTTATGCATCAAATCTGCTAAAAAAGAGATCATGTGACCCAACAAAGGATGTCTGTACCCATAAGTTGCATATGGTACCTCATGAGATCGTAGTGGTCTTGCATGTGGTATATCATCTTGCTTTCACCATTATAACAGCTCTGATGTATTCTAGCTATTATGTTGGGCTAGAAGGATCGTTAGTGAGATACTATTCAATGCTTTCCTAGCATGTTTGCAATCTCCACAACCTTTTGTCTTTTCTTTTGTATTGCGTGATAACTGAAGATTGTGCCAGTTTCATGTCCCTTGTGAGCTCCTTATTTAGTTGTGTTCCAACTGAAACTAATATGATAAATACATTGGTCTAAGTCTATACAGAACCACGTGCCTAGACCATAAAACCCAAAAAATTAAAAATAATTAGGGACCTCATTAAGAATAAAATCACAATAAATTTTTTTCAAAAAATCAAGAGGAACCTCGTTATTGTTGCATGGTAGATAATAAAAAATAATCCACCATTGGTCCTAAATTTTTTTCTTAATCCTATCATCATGACACTAATGGATAGGGAAGTGATTTTCAATTAATCACGATGAGGGCATTGGTCCCACAACTTCGGGGTCTGTAATAGTGTAAAAATGTGGTCTTTTCCTCTCTTTTTTCTTTCATGGTCAAATGTGATAATTTATCTGCATACCAACACCTACAATCAAATCTAAAAGTATTCCATCTACCTATTTGGTTTACTACAGTGTCAAATTTTCCATTCAATGTTTGAAGTTTTATGGTTAAATTCATGTGGCTTGAATTTATGGAATGATTTTTTTTATAGTGGGAATAAGGTTTGTAATGGAAATTTTATTTTCTTAGATTTTTGTAATGATATCACCTTGGGTTCCTAGTGGTTTTGTGGGGATGACAGGAGCCACAAGAAGTTGAGGAACGTTCTGAGGAGGGTTTTGAGGAGGTGGAGAAATATTTGGAGGGTTTTGCGAAAGTGGAGGAAATTTTGCAGGAATTGGAGGATTAGCATCTTGCAAAGAAATTAACAAAGAAAAGAAATTTTATACATAAACAAAATATTGAAAAACCCATGAAAACAAAAAAACCTAAAATGCAAGAAAATTGATAAAAATTTAGGGCATACCTCTTCGTATTCACAACATCGTGTAAATTATCATGATAGAGAAGGAACAATTACAATTTGGAATCGTAATGAGAAGGGCGAGTGTCAACAATGGAAAAAGAACCATGGTTTCAAGAAAAGGGTAGGGATAAATGATGGTCGCAGCTGTTTTCTTTTGTATCAGAGGACTGCAATCGCGGTTTATAAACCATGAACGTGGTTTTTGTTTGGGAATTTCTCGAACCTTACTAAAAAAAACCATGATCGTGGTTTATAAACCATGAGCACGGTTCATGGAATTTATGATTTTATGTCCACTTTTTAAGCCTCCAACTTGCTGCACTTACCCTCTTATTATTCTTTAACTTTTTAGAGAAACTCATGGATTGTTCACCTTCTTCGTTGTTAAGTTTTTTTTCTAGAAACTTAAATTTCCACTAACATATGGTTTTTCATATGAAACAAAAGAATACAAGGATTTAAAATAAATATTTACACGATTATTTAATTCCATGTTGCTTTTATTTCTCACAACTATGTTGATTTTCCAAAGAAATAAATGATAATTATTCATGTAATTCAACAAGAAAAGAAGAAAAAATTGATGGCAAAAGACATCAAAATTTACAACTCATACTATACTTTAAATTAAGTTATCCGCACATGACACTACACATTAAAAACATAAGTGGATTTGAAGAAAATCCTTATAATTTAAAAATTTATCGAAGATAGTCACCCTAGTTTAAAGCCTGTAGCATCTAAAATACTTCCTCTATGATCTATGATCCTGTTTTTTTTAGAAAGTCACATATGGAATATATACATAATTTTTTTAATCCACTCAAATGAGAAAGGGGGTGTGCACTATATTAAGTACAAATGGGAAAATATGTTCTAATTGGGAATTACCTATTGGTTTACGAAATAGTCGATAGCAATAGTTTGGATATTCATAAAACACATAGAAAAAACCATAACTTTAGACATTACAGGTGGAATTGGTGTAAAACTTTGGGGTTGAATCTATGAATCCAATGGAAATATTTAGCAAATAATATGTTATAAAAGAGGAATATGTTCATGTTACCATGAATTTGCCTAATAAAAAATTATGCAAAAACAAACAATATGTTTAATAATGTAGGGACAATATCTTTGCAAATAAGGAGCATGATGGAGTATGACATATGTTTTTCATCAAGGTATGCATATGAACATAAAGGAAGTAATGCATAGGATTAATTTTTTAGTATTAAATACATAGTAATAAACACCAACCTAAGAAGCCTTAAATTTTAGTGTCTTCATAATGTTTTGGGAGCAGTGAAATTCCATTATTATGTGTTTTAAAACAAAAGCATTGAAATATAATTTTTAAATGTAACAAAAATATTAAAATTTATAGAACACAAAAACATAAGAATAATTTTCAAAACATATTGTAAGGGTCATAGAAAATTTTGACATATGTCGACCATGATGGTGGTGTCTGTTGGAACACAAAACATTGCATCAATAATGTTGGTTTCCATGGTGTCTTTGCAATAGGAGGATACCATGGGGATGAATTCACTAATTTTCCTTCAAATGTAATGCATAATAGGAACATAGAATCCATCAAATCAAAAGTATGGTTTCTTTTAATGCTTCAAGGATCAATCGTGAATATGTAACTTAGTAGTACTTCCTTATCCTATAACCCAATCCATAGATGAACAAGATCATCTGACATTAAATTCATTGAATTTCACCCTATTCTTTAAGAAATATTGAAACATTATGATATAAAATATATGAAAAAATGATTTTGGATTCTTCCTTTCAGTATTGAAGATTGTAAATTAAGTGTGGTTTCAGCCTTTAGGTTTATTATATGTTTAATCATATGAAATATTAAGGAATGGTATAAAGAATTAAATAAGGTGTTAAATTTATTATATATTATTTAATCAAAATGTTATAGATGATAAAATAAGGTTCAACACAATACTATACAATTTATGCATATGGAAAATCAATAGTATTTTTTCCATACCTCTCCACCTTGTTTTTCTTGAGCATATGCCAAAATCCTTTCCTTCGATGTTGTTCATTTCTATACGCGAAAAAAGGTTCAACACAATACTATAATTTATGCATATGGAAAATCAATTGTATTTTTTCCATACCTCTCCACCTCATTTTTCCTGAGCATATGCCAAAATTCTTTCCTTCCATGTTGTTCATTTTTATACGTGAATAGTTTGGGACTCTTAATTACCTATTTTTTGTGATTTCATTTACATGTAGATAAAGTGACACATTGAAAGTGATAGAATTTGAGGATTCTATTAACTACAAATTTAATCGATTAAATTATACAAAATTAATAAAATATGCAATATTGAATCATTAAAAATCACACTATATTGCATAATAAATAAATAAATACTTACAGAAAGTAAATAACAAATGACACAAGATTTATAGTGGAAAACCTGAAGGTAAAAAACCACTGTGAAAAGTAACCTTTATTATAGAGAACCCTTTTACATTCAACAAATTACCTCCTCATTTAGAAATCCTAATCACAAGCATAAAAACACCTTTGATATGTCTTTTCCAATATTTTAAATGAGGACCAAAAGTTATTTTTATATGAGATGATCGGGTATGTCTCCCGACCCACCTTTTCAACCTAAATGATTGACACATATACCAAGGTTTAAAATATTAGTAATATAAATATAATTATTTATTACTATTAAATATTTAACCTAAAGTATATCCCTATGTTTGAATATTTAATAATAGAAATATAGATATTTATTATTATTAAATATTTAACCTATAGTATAATTTTGGAACCATATTTAATTCAGGGGTGACCAACCCACTTAACCATTACATTCCAACACTCCCCCTTAATGTTAAGTGGGATAACATATGCTAATAAATTACTTACCCATGGTACACTAGAAGATATACAATCCTTAAACCATAATGGTTTTAGGCTAGCATATAAGTTGAAGGAGTTATTACACCTTCATCATACTCAAGTTACCTTTTGGTACAAAAGGATTTCGAATCCCAAAGATCATCCCATGATTAGTGGATATGTATTATTCATAAGGTTTACATGTTCTCACAAGTCCTCATAAAAGGATACTTGAGACCAAACATATAGGAGCCTTTTATAACCAAGGTCCTCCTTACCAATATGCTTACATTAGATGTTTACCACTAAACTTGATAACACTAAAGAGTTTACTGAAGACCACCTTTAAGGTATTTCTACACTTCTTTCTAAAAAATAAAACAAAGAGGTATACACATGCCCCAAGGTATTGTTACACTTCCCCAAAGGCATTTATTACAATGCATTTTTCATTTTACAAATACCAAGTTCCATTAGGAGGTGGAATTGTCATGGAAACTCCCCCTAAATAGAATCTTTGACAATCTAATTTTTTCACAAAAGTGACAGAAAATTGCATCACTTGGGGGCTTTGTGAAGATGTCAGCAACCTTATCTTTAGTGAGCATGAGGTTGAGATCTATCTCACCACTTAGCACCTTCTCACAGATGAAGTGTATATCTATCTTAATGTGCTTCATCATCTGATGTTGTACTAGATTATGTGCAAGAGCTATGGTACTCTGTTTGTCACATAACAAAGGAATACTACCTTGATCCTTCATCTTTATCTCGACGAACAACCTATTTAACCATAATGCCTATTTTGCAACTTTTATTGCACTTTTATACTCAGCTTCAGTTAAAGAGATAAACAACTCGATATTTTTTACTGCACCAAGTAATGACACCTGCACAATATTTAAACACATAGCGAGAAGTATATTTTCTATCTAATACATCACCAGCATGATCAGATTAGAAAATCCATATAAGTTAGCATTTTCATCCTTAATATAATGGAACCCATAATTGAATGCACCTTTAATACATCTAAGAATTATTTTTGCAAGATTTCAATGATCTCTTTAAGGTTCCTGCATAAACCTAGAAGAAATTATTAATGCATAAAACTCTTTGGTCTACTTATACTTAGATAAATCAAACTACCAACTAACTACCTATATAAAGTATGATCAAATTTTTCACATGTAGGTTTAGGATCAAGTTTTATTCCAACTTCCATAGGTGTAGAAATTGGTATAAAATCAATCATATTATACTTTTCATTACATTGGTTGCATATTGTGCTTGAGAAACAACAATATAATGCTTATCTTGAAATACAACCATGCCAAAAAAAATATGTAAGATACATAAATCAGTCATTTCAAAGTATTGATTCATTTTTTCTTTAATCCTATGAATTAAAGAAGGAATATCACCAATCATAAGCATATCATCCACATATAGACATGCAGTGATAATGTGAGAAGCTTCTTACTGAATGAATAGATAATAGTCAGAAGAACAATTAACAAAACCTAATTGTTTAAAGAAAGAATTAAATTTCGCATACTAAGCTCTATTAGCTTGCTTTAAATAATACAAAGATTTTTTCAACTCAAAAACATAGTTTTCTTTACCATTTTATTCAATACCTTTAGGTTGAGACATGTAAAGTTATCATTTTAAATCATCATTCAAAAAATCATTTTTCACATCCCTTAGGTGGATTTCCCACCCAAACTGAGTAACAATAGCAAACAAGGTCCTAACAGTGATCATTTTAGCTACATAGGAGAATGTCTCAACATAATCTATCTCAGGTTTCTCACTGAAACATCTAGTAACAAGTATAGCTTTATATTTGAAAATACTACCATGAAAATTATATTTTACTTTGTATAACCATCTAGACCCTATAACACTTATTTACTTAGGAGGTGGAACCAACTCCTAGGTTTGATTTTGAATTAGGGCATTATATTCATCAAGCATTACATTCATCCATTTCAAATCCTGAGAATATTCTTCAAAACTTTACGGATCATGTTCATATAAGGTTATTAATGAATGTAGGTATGTATGTTGTATTTTGGTCATTTTACTAAGTTCAATAGGATTATAACTTTCTAACATAGTTTGAGCCCATTTTTGTTTATTAACTAGAGAGACAGGAAATTCAAAAACATCCATAACATTAACACAATAAGAACCATCATGATCTTGTACCATATTTTCATTATCAAAACCAGAACCATCATTAGGAATATTGAGAGGATTAAGAATATCATTACTATTTGAAGATGAACAGAAACATTTTTATAAAACAATAAGATTGTGATTTTACATTACTTCCCTTTTTACAAGGTTGTAAATCCTTAAACATGCAGTGTTAATAAAATATCCAATGAAAACACAAGAAAAAGAAGTCATATCAAGTTTCTTTCTTTTCTTTTTAGGGATATATAAGGATGCAAGACTACCAAAGACTTCTAAATGTGAAAAATCAAGTTTTTGATTTGACCATTTCTCTAAGGGGGCCTAAAGGTGAATAGATTTTGTAGGTACTCTATTGAGAATGTAAAATTTTGTGTTCTTTTATTTTTCCCACATAAATTTAGGAAGACCGACAGAATGAAGCATAGTGCGACCCATATCTACAGTAGTCATAATTTTCCGTTCTCCAACAACATTAGACTGGGGAGAATGGGGAGAAGTTAATTCTCTCTTAATACAAAAATCAATACATAAATTTTCAAATTCCTTAATAATATATTGACCTCCATTATCTATTCTAAGAATCTTAATTTTATAATTTGATGATTTTTTTAGATATGGTAAAACACATTTGATTTTGAAGGGATAAAAAAACCCTATACAAATTGAAATATAATCGTCGAGGCTCAATAACAGTACAAAGAGGAGAAACCAACATGGATAATAAATAAACCAACAGATAACCCAAGTATAACAACAAGATAAAAACACACGAAAACCACAAAAGCCCCAAATGCACGAAAGTCAAAGCTACTTGACCGCCCACAAATAACTTCCTAGCTTCCATGGTTCTCCCCCTTTTGAGACCTGGGATTCATCTTTAGATGTTCATTAACATATTTTAATTTATTTTTATTTTTCACAACTGTCCATCCTTATTTCATATTTGGATCCACTTTCTCATATGAATGGATAGGTAAAAGAAATTCTAATTTCTCTTTGTTTTTTTACTATAGATCAATAAGGGGTTTAAAGGTTGAGGCATGGAAAACTTTTCCTTAACGTCCACATCTTCCATTTTATTTAAGGGATTATCCTCACCTTTTTTTTTCATCTTGAATCTTGGATGTGTCATCATGCCTAACAGAAGTATTATCAATATCATCATCTGAACGTCCTTTGACTACTAAAAGATCAGGATAAAAATCCTTCCAGCTAGAAACTCAACCCTTACTCTATTTTTTGACAATGTGACAATTAGAGGCCAAAATTCCAAGAGAAAAATAGTTTTTACATCTCAATGGAAATCCTGCATAATCAATGTTTTATCATCCATATTTCTTCCTTAACTTTAATCTCTAATTTTATGAATTTTAAACAGAAGCTTTAAATTCCTTAAATTTTCCAAATACATCAGATGTATTTTTAAGAAAATATATCCAAATCATCCTGGTGAAATCATCAATAAATGTCATAGCATAAAAAGAACCATTTAACAAAGCTACTTCAAGAGTCCCTCTAACATCACTATGAACAATTTCTAGTGGTGAAGAGGAACTCTTCTCTGAATGTAAGTGAAAGGTTTTAGCACTTTGTTTGAAGCATAGACACCCTTTACAAGAATCATGAGATAAGACAAAAAAATGAAACCTTTAGCTAGATTATATCTAGACATTTCATACAAGTTTCGATAATTGACATGTCCTAACCTTTCATGCCATAGTTATGAATTATTCAAACTTTGAGATACAAAACAAGATGCAAAAGAAAAATAAGAAAAAATATACAAACCATTTATTTGAATTCCTTTAGAAATTATATTATCGTTACTATCTTTGATGTACCAAGTATCCTTCAAATTTTGAATAGAAAAACCATCATGAGTTAGTTGTGAACATGAAAAAAGATTCTTTTTAAGCTTAGGAACACATAAAACATTATTCAAAATACCATTTCAAAATTTTACTTTTCCTTTCTCTATTGCTTCTAAATATGAGTTATCACCAAGATACACATGTTCATTATTTTTTTAACATAAAATAAATAATTGGAAATACCAGTCATATGATTTGAAGCACCTGAATTTAGAATCCATTCAGAATTAGATGAAGAATATAAAGAAGCATCTAATGCAATAGTTTTAGGAGCATCATTAGAACTTTCATTTTTCCTTAAATTATATTTACATGAGATAGTATTTTTTTTATTTTTATGGATAGGTTTCTTACATTTACATTCTTCATTTTAATGCCAAAGTTTTCCACATTTTTTATATTTACCATTAAATCTTACATGCAATTGTTTAGAAGCAAGAATTTTCTTATGAGAAAATGAATGTTTAGATTTAAAATTCTGATCAGAGAAGGGCTTGAATGGTTTAAAATTTGAATTCTGAGAAACAAATTCCTGAGAGGAATTCTCTTTAGAGTCAAATTTCATCATCACTTGCTCTTCAAGTATCAGAAGAGAACTCAAAGTATTGAAATAAGGTAATTCTTCCTCATGCTGATATTTAGAGTTTAGGATAGAAATAAAATTTATAAATATTTCATGTATATTAAACTGAACAATAAAGTAGATTAGTTTTCACCAATTAAGTCACAATTACATTCATCTAGTTTTTCTTTTATATTTTTAATTTTGGCTAAGTAATTAACTACTTTTTCATCTTCTTTCATATGAGTCGTATCTAATTCTAAAACAATTTTTGTAATCTAAGATAAGCGCATACCTTGATTCATGGCTTTTAATTATATACATACCCATTTAGGATGTTTCATATTACCAATCTGTAGAACATATTCATCATTCACATTGCGCAAGATCATGGAAAGGGCCTCCTTTGTATGCTATGAGAAAGCATTCATATTTTCCACATTCACTTGATGACCGGTGGGTGCAAGCTCAGTTTCTGAAACAATCGTCCAGAGTTTCCTCTCTATAAGTGTTGATTTGACCCTGATCTTCCAAATATTGTAATTTTCTCCATTTAGGATCTGGGATTTATGGAGGCAAAAGAAACTGGAGGCCATTGCATTTCAAATTTCCGTAAACACATACTCCATTATGATATAATGCGCCACTAAGTTAGAAACATATTAATCAAAAAAATAACAACAGCCATATTTTATGATAAACAAACTTGTATTATTTCATTAAATAATCAAGTATTATATATTTGAAAAAAATGAAATAAGTAATTTTTTAAACTTTGATTGTAAAAATATTAATAGAACCAAATCTAAATTTATAGATCTAAAGAAACTATTTGACCATAACTAATTATGTCATTAAAATGTATACTAATCAACTTTTCATAATAAAATAATAACCCGTAATAAAAAGTGATATGACATTATACATAAGACCTATCATAAAAAAATTCTGACTATATAGAAGTGAAGAGGAAACCTATAAGAATGCACAATAACTTCAAATTTCTTAAAAGTTAATGAAGATAAATATCTCACCAGCTTAAATTTTATGTCTAAATGACCATCATTATACCTTATTTTTTGTCTACTGTGATGGTTATTTGACCTTTGATTTTAACACCGTAACAATTTCCTTGATATGCTCATCTTGAATTTGACATCTAAATGACCATCATTCTACCTGATTTTTGGTCTCTCGCGACGGTCATTTGACCATCAATTTTAATATAATGAAAATTGCCTGTGTATTTCCAGAATATGAAATTTCATAATTTCTTCTTCTGTACATTTTTAAATAGATTCTATTTATACATTATGTAGGATAAGATATAAAAAATTATATAATTTTTTGATAATAGTTTATACAATATAAACTATAATAATGATATTTATTCTATAGTAAATTTTTATTTAAAGAATATAGTTATAAACACTATAATATTATATTTTTTTAAATTAATCCCCATTTGAGGGGGGTCCAAAGGACACGAGCATATTATTTTGAATAAACATAAGGTAAAAATAGTAAGATAATTTTTACCAGGTGCAAGGAGATTTTGAATCACATGAGAGTACAAAATTAACCTAGAGATTAATAGAGGGGACAAGTAATTTCCCCTATCCAATGAAATAATTTGAAATCCCTATTTTCATGAAACTTGTCTCCTCCCTTAACCTAGAGATTAATAGAGGGGACAAGTAATTTCCCCTAAAAACAAATTGGGGATAAGAAGGCTCGATTATTCCGGGTTAGTTGAAAAACCCCATACAAAATTAAATAAATTAAATAAAACAACATTTTATCTAATCTATTTAATTTCCCTCACTAAGTTACCATGATAGAATTTTTAGATTCTATTAACTATGGATTAGATCAATTAAATTGCGTAACATTAATAAACTATGCAATATTAAATCAATAAACTTCACACTATATTGCATAATAATTAAATAAATACTTACAGAAAGTAAATAACAAATGACACAAGATTTATAGTGGAAAACTCGAAGGTAAAAAACCACCGTGAAATGTGACCTTTATTGTAGTGAACCCTTTTACATCCAGCAAATTACCTCCTCATTTACAAACCCTAATCAAAAGGGTAACATCACCTTTGATAAATATTTTCCAATATTTCAAATGAGGATCTGAAGTCATTTTTATATGAGGTGGTATGCCTCCTGACCTGCCTTTTCAACCTAAATAGTTGACACATATACCAAGGTTTAAAATATTGATAATATAAATATAATTATTTCTTATTATTAATTGTTTATCCTAAAGTATATCCCTAGGTTTGAATATTTAATAATAGAAATGAAAATATTTCTTATTATTAAATATTTAACTTATAGTATAATTTTGGACCCATATTTAACTAGAGGGTGGCCAACCCGCTTAACCATTATGTTCTAAAAAAAAATTTTGATAGGGTAGTTTGTCAAATGTACCTTAATTATCAATCTTATCAAAAATACCACAATGGCCTTGCATGATACGAGATCAAAAATAAATTTCAAATGGAGTGTGAGAGAGTTTGTATTTATTATGAGAAAATAATACTCCAATTTTCTGTCAATATCTTGTTCAGGGGAAAGGAGACCCTTTCAATGTGACTTACGTGGTGGTTGTAGATGGTAGGATCACACCACATGTTAAATCCAATAATGTAGCAAGGATTTGAGGTATTATCAAATATATGGATGAATAAATTAATAATTTGTATACTCCTTTCAACATTGAAAAAAAAAGTAGATGTATACTTTGCACACAACAATGATGGAGTCTCCATGGTTATATTATAGGATTATGTAAATCATCACAACTAGAGTATATTGCCTTTATGTATTTATAACATCAACCATGTATGTTAAAAATATCCATAGTTCCAAAACACATAGCATTCTTTGAGGATGAATGATATCAATTAAAAGTACCATTGTTCCCTTTCACATTGTAATATGTAAATAGTTAAACCTGACGATAAGTATATGTAAAAAATGAATCTAATTTTCTTATTTCATTATTGTAGATATTAACTTAATTTTTTTTGTCAAACTTCTCATTTATTATATTTTTAATAAGATAAAAGATTAACAAATTTTTTAAATAACGAAGTAAATTTCTGTGTTTATTATATATTATTTAATAAAAATTATCTAACTAATAAAATAAGGTGTCACCCAATGCCATAATTTATACATATAGAAAATCAAGCGAAAAATTTCCCAACCTATCTGCCTCATTTTTCCTAAGCATGTGCTAAACTACTTTTCTTCCATGTTGTTCACTACTTATATGCAAAGAATTTGGGGAGGTCAATTACTTGCTTTAAGGAGAGTCATTTACTTGTAGATATAGTGATATGTGGAAGGATATAATAATTATTTCTGACAATAAGATAATTGAATATGTTGCATGCCTTCATTGATTTACCTTTCTAAAATCCCATGAGGGTCCTCTACAGTCGGAGATCGCAACCATGATATTTTCGATAGAATGTGAGAGAGGCTCAATTTTTTCTAGAAAAAGAACACTACAATTTTCTTTCAACATCTTGTTCATAGAAAGGACATCATTTTTGTGGTACTTATGTGGTTTTTATATATTGTATCACAAAACCCTCATGTTGAGACCAAAATTACATCAAATCTATGAGGAATTCTCAACTAGATGGAAAATGAATGTGATCAACCAAATAGTCTTTATAAATTTGAAGAAGTAAAGAAGACGGATTATATTCATGGAATAATGATAGAATATCTATTGATTAATAACAGGTGTTAACATAGGTGCATATAATCATTTTTTTAGGACATACCATAGGTTGTGGTCTAGGGGAAACTCAAACTATCTCATTTAATCCTTTTAAAATATTACAAAATAGATAAAACAAATCTAAGAAAACATTGGCACAAGATATGTAAGGAAATATATAAACCAAAGGAAAAAGATATGTAATAATAGACTAGGTTTATATTACTTAATCAAGAACATAGACATAAATTCATATAAAAAACAAGATCAAATTTATGCACAGTGTGCTTATATTGATTTATACATTTCTATGTGACTATTGGCTCAGCACTTCCTTCTTCTTAAATTTATTACCAAAATAGACGAATTGAATTATCTATTTATACTTAAAGAGAATCAAATATCTATACTATACACATACATTAGAAGTTTAACAATGTACAATAAATCCAAAATATATTCAAGATGGATTTTTAACCCCGATACACTTGCAACACTTTCCTAGAATTAAATATTTATCTCGTCCCAAGTTAAAATATGCTTAAATAATTTAGAGGGTTATATTCATTTTGGTTTGGATCATGTATGTGATGTTCATTGCACTACAAACTACTATGGTCTTCTCGGAATTGGCATAGAGGATGCCATTTACTAATTTGCATCCTCTGCCCACAAATTAACCATCTTCATGGGTGTTCAATTACATATTATTTCCAACATATTTTCATTTTGAGTTTTTAATCAATGGAAACTCCCTCATAAAATTACCTTTCAATTTTCAGTCTATGTGGAGCTACTTATAGATATTATTTTAAAATTATGTAATTGATAGTTCAAAACTTTACCTATCATAAAATTATATTCATATGATCTTATTTCTATTACTTTGACTACTTAGTTGAGGTTGGTTGGTCCTGCATTTTTAGAGTTTTGGATGAAGGTGGGAGTACTTTTTTTTCCTTTATATTTTGAGGTATGATGTGTGGGATGATATATTTTAGGGTATTATTCATTGTTTTCTAGTTGGCATGAATATTTTTAGGTTCACTTTGTATAAATTCAATCTGCAAGGGCTTTATTTAATCTTCTAAAGGATATTTATGTTGGTAAAATGTTTTATCACATGAAAAATATGCTTTTTTGTAAATAGTATGTGGGAAAGATATCCTCCTCTATTGTTATGGGAGGCACCATTTATTGAAATACACAATGAGAAATAATGAATATGTACTCTATTTATACTCACTAACTTACATACATGGAATCTTACTCCCAGAAAATGAATATAAAATAAAAAGAGAGGGAAATGGAGTGGATAAATTATAAACAAATAAAGAAATTGGGAAAATTATTTTAAATAATAAAACGTAGAGCTCATTTTAATTTTCAGCAGGATTACTTGAAAGAATAAATATTTCTACTTGGAATTCTGCATGCATGAAAGGAGTGAAAAAGGGTAAACACGTGATGTAAGCAAAAATATTTATTAAATAAAACGTGACATAGAGTTTAGTAAATATATTTTATTTCTTGATCAATATGAAAATAAATTATCTTATACTTTTCTTATCATATGAGATCTTAACCAAAATTACGGTGTTATTAGTCCAAAATACTCCTTGTTCTAGATTACAATATGACTTCTGACTTGGAATGAAACAATGAGATTCCCTCTGAGTTGTGGGCATCTTGGAATGAAGAAAACCTCTAGAAGGGCTGAATTTCTTTGATGAATCACTGAAAAATATGTATTTCTTGCTGAGATGAGGGTTAGATGAAGGAAAAACTAAAAATAATAAAAGGTGATACACCTAATATGTGTGAGAATTATTTGTATCAAACACTTAATAAAATATGAAAATATTGAACAACTTCACTTCATACTTTGTTTAACCAGATCTACATTCACAAGGTACTTAAATACACTTATATGTCTACAAAAAACTAGAAAAGATCATACAGGTGCTGAGAAATTATTAAATGCAAGAAGAATTGATATTATTGACTATTATATGCATCTAATTTACTGTAACATAATGCAAAATACTTCTCAATATGGAGGAATAAATCATATTTATGTATTCACCAAAGCTCTCTAGTACAAATTTGTAGCATAATCATGCCAAAACTAATCCCCTCCATGCTTGTGAAAGCCATGGAAAAAATATAAAAATGAATATTCATTCCCCTCCAATAATAGTAGTGCTAGCAATAGCTCTTGCCATATATGCATGATTATCTTAGTTCATGGGCTAAAAAAACACTTTTTCACCTCACTTAGTTAACTATTGTTGACTCCTTTATTCTGTTATATGATGGTACCGTGTCTTTGGAAAGAATAAGGTGATTTTGTAAAAATTAAGGTATTATTTTTTAACAATAATTCATGTGCATGTCACTTAATCAAGTGCATGTAAAGGTCAATTTGTCTTTTAGCTTTAATGTCTTCTTCTACATTATTAAAAGAATCAACCACCTTTTCCTACTGATGTAACACCTGTACATGGAAAGGTGATCACATCTTGATAATGATGTTTCTGTCCCTTTCTTCCAATGCCACATGTGAATATGCTAAAGAGAAAATTCCTCTCAACATTTATCAAAAGAAATAATTGAGAAGGGGCCATAATAATTCCTTGTGGACTTGGCCATGCAAAGATTAAGTTCCCCTTCTAATCATTATATATATAATACCCTGATTTAAAAGGTAAAAATCCTTCATAATTAGGCTTGGACAATTTGATTAATCATGTCTAGACTATGGTAAAACACAATTAATCATTTTATTGATGGAAATTCAATGGAAGTTGAACCACAGTTGGGTTAGGGTTTCAATGTTGTTGTGACACGTTGCACATTATTTAACTCCAGTTGGGCTACGTAACTAGCTGGTTGAGTTAGGCAGATGAAATATTTGGATACCTAATCATTTTTGTCATTTTATTCTACCTCCTAAGCTGGCAAATCCCTGGCCATTTTTCCCCAGGCCACCATGAATTTCATCTCAAGCTCGGTTTTAAAGATCCTGTGGACTCTTTGTGCATAAATTTGTGCTTCTCCACCATTCATGGAAACCTCAAGCTCACTATAGGAGGATTCTGTGCAAAAACAATAATTTGTTATTCTTTGATCTTTGGGAATCTTTAATGGTCATCGTTAAAGTAGAAGGATAGCCTCCTAATTGAATACCTTGTAACTTTTTGTTCTAGGTGTTTGAAATTTTACTCTGCACTTGATATCTCCGAGGTTTTGGATTTTTACACAAACTAGAATGGGTAAGTCATGCTCCATTTTGAGCTTCTTATGCAAAACTATAATGGTTACTTGAATTTTCTTCATAATCATTAGATCTGGGACGTTGTTCTTATGGGTATTCCTCATCATGCTTGTATTATACTTATTGCTAAATGGGTATTCTATTTTTTTTATATCTACCTGTTTCTCGCTAAGAGCTCGGTTATGGCTATATTGTTACTTGAAAAAGATCTGTTATGATCTCCTTTTTCTCCTTGGCCTCCATTTGACACTCTCAATATTTTTGTTTTGGTTCTGTTTGGCTGAGTATTACCATCTCATTATTCTTCTCAAACCCTCGGTGATTTGTACCTATTGTTCCTTGAATCTGTTAAATGAGCTCTTAGGTTTGAAATTTATTTCTATTTTATAACTTCACTTTGGGAATTTTTGAATGTTGAGTGGAGCTCAAAGCATTTGATATGGCTGCTACAGGTGAGCACCATCTTTCCAAATATTTGTTTTATAACTCAACCCGCCATCATTTATCTGCATTTTAACTTTAATGTCTATAATGAATAGTTCTACCTGGGATATGTTTTCTAAGTTTTTTTGCAATGGTTTGAGATAGATTCACAAGGATCTACATATTTTTTTCTTCTCGAGTCATGGGATAATTTCTTTGAGCTATTCATTCTTGGCATGACCCAGATCTGAGTTTTTATTTGTATTGGAGTTCACCATTTATCATACAAATCAATTTTTTTATAGGTTTCTTGAGCCTTCATTCTTGTGATCAGGCTATGGTTTTTCATGTGTTCCTATTCCTTTTGGTTTTCTTAATTGTATCTAATCTTTTAAGCCTTTCAGGTTTAGCAATTTTTTTTCTTTCAAGATGTGTAGTTTCTTCCTCTTAATCTGTCATTATTGTTGATGCGACATATCCAATGTTAAGTGCTCATGATCGACCTAGGTTATCATTTAAAACTTGTTTGTTTCTCCATCTGCCTTTTGATTTAGCTTGACATATGATTTACATGGCCATGTTTGAGAGGGGTTTGGTCATTCAATATCAATTTTACCATTTGATTTTACACTCGTGGATTGTTGTAATCTACACATATTGATATGTAATTTACAATCCCATGAGCCATAGCTCGACCTATGAGTTTTGATAAATAATGCCCCTGTTGATGGATCAACTAGTTATACATGTTCCCACTTTATAAGAGGTCAAGCATGTATCTGTTTAATTTGTTTGGCTCTCCACCATTATTGCATTTCAGCTTTTTATTCAATTCTATTAATGCAGATTACTGTATAATTCACCAATCTAGTACAAATTTGTATCTTCTTAAAATAAAGAATCCTTATTGCAAAAGTTTGAAATTTTATTTATTTAATATAGTCTTGAAAAATTTATACCTCTCTATGCCATACAAAATAAGTTTCCCATATGATGATATCTAATGGCCTTTGTAAAATTTGGCTCTGAGTTCTACCTTCAAAGCTCTATTTAAGACTTTGTCTTTCATTTACTGGCATCCATTGATACTAAAATTAAACTCCTTGTAACATGTAGCTTGTTGACTACTTCATTTACTTGCATATCAAAAAATTTAGAGGTGGAACCTACTTTTGCACTATGAGCTCTACTGTGTTTTGTGTTTCCTTTCTTCAAAGTGTGATATTATAAGACTGTTGTGATACTTGGTGGATTAAGGCTCACTGTTTTGGGAAATTTTTTTCTGAATGTTAGCATGTTCTAATCAAATGGCATTCATTAGATTTTTAACAAGGCTCTGATGCTCACTGCGTAATATTTGACAATCTTGATTCCTTATTCCTTTCCTATACTTTATGATGTATTTTGTAACTTATACTTGAGTTTGTACTTTGCAGTGAATTTACTTATTGTAAAATGAGCCCCTCAAATAATGTGACTAAGAATATTCAATTAGTTTGTGTTGTATGACTTGTACCTGATCATTCCTTTGAAATATAAATTTGTTGCACCTGTAGGTTGTTGAACCTGTATCACTTCGTTTTTTCTTTTCCTTTTATGACATTTTAATTTCTGAAACTGATGTTTATTTTTTCGAGTTCTTGAAATTTTTCTTGTAAGGATTTTTTGAATGAATAATCCTTGTAGGTTGTACCTGCACACTTAAAATAAATAATTAGGAAATAAAGGGAAAAAATGCTTTCTTGAATCCTTTAGTGATTTAATTTTCCTTGATATGCATCTAAAATATGGCAGTTAAAAGCTCCTGAATGGGGATGACAGGTAATTTCCGATTTTGTTTCTGGGTCCTTATCATATATCTTATTTACACTTTCTTGAAGAAATCCATATGCCTAAAACTCTAAGTGCATAGGAAGTGAGATAACTTGGAGCTCTGACCACAATTTCTTTCTGTCGACGGGTGTTGTAACTTAGGAGAAGGGCATGGAGATGAAGTAGTTGAAAGTGAGGAGTGAGGGGAAATCGAACCATTCAGGAAATGATGGGTTTCGAATCTCATTATTTATTTACAAATTTGTGTTAATGTATTTCTTTCTGCTTGTGTATATAAGTTAGATCCCATGACTTGTGTGGGAAACATTGAAAAATCATTTCTTAATAAACAAATGAAATTAAATTCTTTAATTGAGTTGTCTATTTCCTTTACATTTGATTATTGTAGTTGGTAATTGTGGAATGAACTAAGAAACTAAACACATAATCACATTCAGACATAATAAATAACAAGAATTAATGCATATGTACTTAGAAAATTGTACTCTTCTGCCATGCAAATAGTAGTTGTGTTTGTTGTTTCGTGGTGTAATTTCTGACATCTTCTGCTATTCCTACCTTCACCAAGGCTATTCTCTATCCTTTCAAAGCTTCTGCATATCTTTGTTGAAGACAACACTTAGACTACCATCATATGTGATGCATTACACCTTGCAACAACACACATAGCTGCATGTTATCTTTCAATCCTTTCCATAAATGGCTTCCTTATAGCAACAGAAATTTTATTTAGTACCCCTACCCAATGTTAGACCAAAACTGGTCAATATATGGGTAGCATAAAGTTTGGCGATAATTATTTCAAACTATATAGAAATCTAAATTCTCTCTAGAAATGATAAATATGTCCTTTTACAACAACTTGGAAGTCACATATTATTTCAACATATCCTTGAATATATATCCTCTCAATGCCTCAAAAACTATCCTCTCCAAGTAAAACTATGCAGAAGATAAAAATCCCTTCATAATGATTTAATAACAAATATTTGTAGGGAAATTATCCATATATATGCAAAATCACACACTTGGCTGCATTTCTATGTCCTAATCACATACTACTATTCATATGATTCCTAAGTGAGAAAAATAGAAATTAACATCTATCTTTAGCCTTTTGTTTGTGTTTCTTATTTTCTATTTGGCCTTCTACACCTTACATCCTAGTTGGTAATTCACTACTTTATCTTTCATTACCGTAGACACTAGTTCCCAAACAGGACACCAAAGAACAAACATGACACCACCACCAAGGCACCCTTTACCTTTTGGGTGACCATGACCTTTTTCTACTTTACTTTCTCTATTTGGGAATCTTTTATCTTTTGTGCACCTTATTTTCTAATAGTTCAGCCTTCTAGTTTGCAATTACAAAATTTAACCAAGGGAATCATATGAATACAAAGCTATGTGACTAAAATAAAGGACCAAGTGATGTGTTGTGTTAATTACCTTTATAAAGAACTCATATTTTGTATTTTGACTAAGCCATTATAGATATGTCCATGTATTTTCCAGGTTGATTATGAAAATTACCGTTCCAACCTTCAACTCATGGTGTAATTACTAATTAATAGAGTTATATCAAGCTATCTTTATATTTTTATATTTTATGTGTATTTATCCTTACCATTTCAATAAGTTGTTTAAATGATGATATGTTTGATGCCACTTTTGATTATAAGTATTTTTCCATAGGCAAAAACTCATATGTAGCGACGTAACCATCCACAAAAACTTGTCCCCAGCCAAATGAAACATTTGTAGCAGCCTCTTTGCAGCTAAAGGAGATCATCCATAAAAAAGATCGAAGTTATTTTGGAAGGAAAGGAAAACTACACTCTAGTATGTTCGAACCACTAAAGAAGAAGTTCCAACTTGAACGTGTAGAATTGGAAGATAACTCAAACTTTTGATCTGATCATTTATTGTAAACTATTTAAGAATTGATTGATTTATTTAACACTTGATTGAAGGAACTGGTCCATTAACTGAATACTTGTTATGAGTTATATTGCATGTGTTCAATCTCTTGTTGTTATGTTAAATATATTTCACTTGTTCTATCACAAATATTTCACTTAATTTGTTGAAACTCTTAGTTTAACTCTTCTTCTTCTCATGTCTTACTATAAATGAGAAGTATAAAAGAAAAGGGTTAGTGTTGACAATAGGGATACACAAAAGATATATGAATAGATAGGAAAGAGTGATTAACTAAAATATGAATAATATTAGGGGAAGTATAACAACTAGTTAGTCTAATATAGGAGAACTAAAGCACTGTAAACTACAGTAAAAAATATGGAAATAATTTTAAATAATTATACTAAATGAAACCAAAACCCTGATGTGCAAGGAAGTTAGGAGAAATGACTTAGCTGATTGCAAAAGACTGTCACAGGTTGTCACAGGTATGATAGTAAAATCCAGAAGTAGCAAAGATTACCCAAAAGTTCCTAAAAGTCTAGATCTGAAGGATATGAGAAGACAGATACACTTAGGAAGGTATTGGGTGCCCCGGGGCACCCTGGTCTATAGAATAATCACCCTAGTCTCTGTAAAAACTCAAAATCTGGGTTTCCTCAGGATACAAGATGATCTAGAATATTGTCTATCTATCACACTAGATCTACCGATATGTGTCGAGTGTTTGAAATAACGCAAGATGAAGGAATGCCCTGCAAGAGACAAAGAAGTATAAAAATTCTAAAAATAAAATATGCAAAATGAATGGGTCATACTAACCTTAGCTGCCACAAAGTTGGGCTTACTAAACTGAACGTTGCACTACATTTCAGATGAAATTGAAGTTCTGGTGTGTGTGTGTGTGTACATGTCATACCCTAGGTGCTCTTGTGTCAGTCACACTTTGTGAAGTGGTGAGCAATAAAAACTATCAAAAATTTTATGGCATGTGTGCATGAAATATAATAGAATCCTCCCCTATGATGTGTGTGTTTATGCAGATCTCCTAGCCTTGATGCATGACACTGTGTGGATGCATGTGATGCAATGGGTGTAACTCTAGATGGAGTGAAAATAGTATGTGATGCTAGGGCCCTCATTATGGTTGCATAACTTTATATTTATTGGGTTCTTTTGCTTTAATTTTGTAATTAACCTCAACATGGTTTTCTAGGAAAAGGATAAGGATGAAAAATGGCCAGAAGAGGACCAAAAAGAGGTGGGAAAGTAGAACATGGATTGGTCGGAAAAGTGACAGGTGAGCTTGAGAATCAACAAGTAACTCTTCTGCGTACCCGACCTCCCGAGGTCGTGCCGAGACAGCCGGTGTGGGTAGAATGCGCAGGCAAACTAGTTAGGCAGTCTAATGTCTTCGACACGCACTAATGGTATTTGCGAATCTAAAGCAAAGAAGGCCCTTCTAACTTGGACTGGTGTGATAGATCGATCAGCGAGGATGACTGCTCGAAGGCTCCAATCAATATCGAGCTCTGGCGTGATTCGATCTATGGGTTGTGGGATGCGTGGAAAATGACCCGGGATGGTTTCGTGTATTTCTCCTGATAGGGTCATATGGTGGATATAGTCAACTCTATGGACGATTCTCTGGCCTAGTCCAAAATTCTCTAGTTTCGTTGGTTATTGTGTCTAGTAGGGATAACTGTTGAATGATGAGAGGTGGAATCGGAGTAGACTGAAATACTAATTTACGTAGGCCAGTGTCTATGTCTAATTCTCTTATGGACTCGTTAGGCTGTGGGATCTGTGGATCACAACCATAGACTCTTGGTTGTTGCGGTCCCGTTATGGTCATACGGGAGATCAAGTTCTGATTCCTAGTATCCAGTAGTCGTAAGCTTTTTCAGCTTCTATGTTTAGAACCAACAGTTGTGCGATCTTCTCAGAATACCTTACAGGTGTTATCGCAACTTGGATTCTTAAGCTGGTATCTATATCTACTAGGGTGTCTCCAGCGTCTGGCTGTGGAACTAAAGGATCACACCCAAATGTTTGTTCTCTTTCGAGCCCTTCTACAGTCATGTGGGTATTTTCTAGGGTAATCTGTAGTTTGGCTGATTTGACCAAAACAGATATGCTTGGTCGTCTTCGATGTTTAACCCTCTCAACTGTGCCCTGATCTGTTGGAAGTCTGTTGTTGTTTGGAAGACTTGTATCCTAAGGTTTTGGTCAATATCAGTTATTGCCACTACGGTATTGGGCTGGGGCACAATTGGCTCGAAAATGTATTCCCTGGGCTCCCTAGGTCCCGTAATTGTCATGCAAAAGCAGTAATGAAACAAACTATAATAAAGTAAAATCTAAGTGCACTTCTAGCATATATAATTTCTTTTTTGTATTTTCTGGCAATTTATAAGAAAGCAGCTATTTAAAATATTTAGAATTGACAACTAAACTAACAACGTAAAACAAACAAAATAGCCGATTGTAGCTATTTGTCTGTGCAATTTTGTATATCTATTCTAAACAACGAAATAACTAATCTATCTGCAAGATTCTCGATCCTACCTCAGAAGTGAGGAATGAATCATAGTTTCTCAGAAACTATCAATCCCCACAACCTCCCTGGCAATATCGAGAATAGAAATAACTGAAATAAAATGATTAACTACTTTATTTGATAAATTCTAACTAAAACTTTGAAAGATGGAACCTGGATTTCGCAGAACAGTGGCGAATCCGACGGTGTGTGTGTTCTTGTCCCCTCAGTATGATCTCTTCGTTCTTTGTGCTCACGTGAATCCAGAAAAGCGTGGAATGCTTGCATCAACAGGAATAGATATTTGGATCAATGGACAGCCTTCAGAATGCAGACAGAATAGAATGCGGATAGGAGAGGGATAGCGCAAGAGTACAGAGCTTGGCCTATGCAATTCCTAGCGGGGTCTACTGCGAATCATGCAACAAAAAGCGTCCAGAACCTGAGACTAGTCTGTATGAAGAGCAAAACCTGCAACTTTAATGGCTGCCTAGACTATTTTACTCCAAAACAATAATACTGTTTGCACAAGTTGGATCTGTGGCTTACCAACAGCAACACAAAGCTAAAACAAACCTGCAACAAACTATACTACCAATCCTAAGCAAACTAAAGGGACATAGCACTGAAAACATGAAAGTTGGAGTGAAAATGGTGGCCCAAATAATGTCTGCACTTGCACAAGTTGGATATGTGGCTTACCAGCTGCAACACAATACTAATGAAGTATGAAATGAGCTATGCTATCAAACTTAAGCAAACTAGAAGACTGAACTACTGAAAGTGATGAGTTTCTAAACAAGAATGAGGGGCCATTTGCATGTGCACAAACCATGCATTTATAGGAATTCAAACACCCAAAGATCAAATCCAAACTGAACTCTTAAACATTAAACAAAAGAAAAACACTATTCCAGGGGACCAAAAACATTAATGCATGCTCAAGTCGGCAAGAAAAGCTGGTGAGTCGTGATATTTCACGCGGGTCGCGTCAAAAGAGCGTTCTGGAAAACGCGCACAGGACCGCCGCCCTGCTCAGGGCGGCGGTTACAGGACCGCCGCCCTGTTCAGGGCGGCGGTTTCGTCACTGAAGACCAAAAAGCCAAGAAAAGAGGGAAAAAAAGGGAAAACAAAGCACGCGGGGGCTAATCGGGGTATGCGGGATGTTAACGCATATCTGTAAAGCTTTTCTGGATCCCGAACACCTTGCGAAGAGGCCTGTATCATCATTGGGGCACTTATTACATCGTTCCGCAGTACAGTACCTTACAATTTTGGGTACGTACATATTGCCCCCTCGGAGAAGCGTTTTAGCCATGAAGAGGCGTAAAACGGTGGGTCCGAGTATGGCCGTCCCGAAATGGGAAGTTAGAAGTTATACCTTACACGCCCGTGTGTTGAAATGTCGCCGTCCAAAATTCCCGCTACCTGCGAAATGAAAAGAGAACTCAAATGCAGATAGATACAATAATTTGGAAAATAAACGTTAAAATAATAGAGAAAGAGGACGTACCATTTGTGCGAGGATAGAAACTTACCTCCGTCGGTGCTCCGAACCTGTGAAAAAGATATTTTAAAACGAATCGGGGCGTTATATATATGAAAGTGGGCCCATTTTCCTATTCATTTGCGCGAGTCGATTTGGTTGATTTCGAGCTCTGGGACCCACGGTGACGGTTTCTCACACGAGTAGAGTCAAAACGTCCGCAGTGAGATAGAGATCATGCCTCCACGTGCGGAACGCCACCCTGCGAGATCACAGGTTGGTTTTCTTCAATCTTGTGTTTTTCCCCCTTCTGATTTGAAATGTTAAATTCTTTGCAATGGGGGGGTTATTTTCGAAAATGTTTGGTTTAAAGGGTCCATCTAGGGGGGGCGCCTACTGGGTAGGCCCCATTTTTGATAAAAATGGTCATTTTTTGCATTTTTTGGGCTTTTTAAGCCTAAAAACCCGCGCGGGTTTTCGGACCGCGACCGCCGCCCTGGACAGGGCGGCGGTTACACGACCGCCGCCCTGTACAGGGCGGCGGTCACGAGACCGCCGCCTTTAAGGCGGCGGTTACAAAACCGCCCCCCTGCTCAGGGCGGCGGTTCTGAACAGAATGCAAAAGAACCTATTTTGAAAGCTTGTACTTGCATTTTTAGCATTTGTACGTGTTTTTATGCTTCTCTTGATATTGTTTAGATACTAACTTACTCTTCCTTGTGTGTTTTTGGGTGTATGCAGGCGAAGGAGGAGTATATTAGATGGAGCCGGGAGAGAGAGTGTGACTGGCTGCCCGGGGTATTGGATGCCCTCTCAGCAGATGAGGAGGACACATTGCAGAGGGCCGGCATATTGCGTATATCGCGTGTGCCCCACGTTGCTCCATCCAGTCACATTCTTTGTGACCTATTTTCATATTGGGATGCAGATCGGAACACCTTCCGACTGCCAGGGGTCCGTGGTGAGTGGACCATCACTTTGGAGGATGTTTACCGCATCCTGGGGGTCCCGATTATTGGGAGGAGACTCACACTTGAGACAGCTGGTTCCAGGGCACAGATAGCTCAGTGGGCTGGTTATATGGGAGATGCAGCTATTTCCACGGGGCCGAAGAAGGGAGTGCGAGTCAGATCCATTCCTTCTTTGCCCATCCCTATCTTTCGACAGGCTATTATGGGGATCCTTGCCTCGAGACTCATCGGGGACAAGGGAGGGGACACCTTATTATACTGTTGGGGCCCCATCATTGCACAGATAGAGGGACATGGCCGGAAATACGCCTGGGGCGCGGATATTTTGGGGACCACCTACCATGACTTATACAGGGTGGTCCGATTGCAGGGACAGTCCTTGAGCCACCCCACTCTAGTCATGAGTTGGGTGTATGAGCGCTTCATTCCGTATGGCAGAGGCGTGGAGGTGGCAGATCCCGGGGCGGTGAGGGCAGCCCGATGGTCAGATATGTCAGTGCTCAGAGCACCTCACCAGCCAGTAGCCACCCTTACCACGGCAGACATGGAGGCTACACCGTACCAGCTTATGGCCGGTATATGGGGAGAGGAGACCACGACATTGGTCTCCTGCTCCATCACAGGGCAGCTTATCGATCGTGTGGGACGGGTAGAGGTACACCCCTTCAGCAGGGTTCCTCAGCAGTTTGGCCTCCCATACGCGGCTATGCTTCCTCCAGTAGCACCTGTTTATAGATCAGTCCGAGAGGCTAGAGGGGGGCCTAGAGGCCGTGGTTGGACAGTGGTTACCCCTGGCATTCCTATTACAGCCAGGGGGATAGTTCGGGCCAGAGGGAGAGCTGGTGCGCCTCAGGCACCATTACTTCAGATTGCTGCAGGTCCTGCTCATAGCAGTGACGACCCCATAGATATTGACTCCGATTCTGAGGAGCACACAGAGGGAGGGTCAGAGGAGCAGACGGACGAGAGCGATCCTGAGTGGCATGATACTCAGGACATTCTGCGGGCAGAGAGGGAGGAGGAGAGTGCAGAGAGAGAGACCGTGGCATCTGAGGAGCCACTCTCCCGAGGCCATGGTGGAGATGATGAGTCCGTTGCGGGGCGCCATGTTGCCCCAACTACAGGAGCAGCTCCTCAGTCGGCAGCGGCATCTGCAGCGGGTCCTGGCCCTGGCGACCCATCTTGGAGGCCTGGTGATCCGAGTAAGTTATCCTCTCCTCCTTTCAATGCTTGTTTGTTTTAGGATTTGTCTTTGAATGTTAACTCTCCTTATATTTGTATTGTGTACACTTTAACCTCTTGCCTAGTTCCTAATTCGTTTTTCTTTCTTTGCTTTGCAGAGACTGTTGATGAGTGGCGGGATCTAATCCGTAGGGTTTGCGTCGATTCTCTGATGATCCCTATGGATAAGACCCGTGCGGAGTTATCTGTGGATGCCGGAGAGCCCTCAGCAGCCGGCAGGCACACTGACGTCTTTGCTCCCGTTTGGCATGTGGCCAAGATGGTGTCAACTCTCCGTACAGAGTTGGCAGGCTATAGGACAGCCGAGCGTCTTATGAGGAGCCGCTCTCATGGCGAGACTACGACTGCCCCTAGGGACCCCGAGCCCTCTGTCCATTCAGAGCGCCAGCGTAGCCGGAGTCCTAGGCGAGGGCGCGCACCTTCAGCGGGATCGCGCAGGGGTTGAGAGGCCACTTGGCTTTCTGTATTTGTATTTAGATTCTTTTGTGTATTACGGGCTCTTTGAGCGTTTTGACCATGCCTAGTGCATGATGGCATTGTATATAAACTTTGATTATTTATATATATGCGTCGGTTTTGGATCAAAACTTGTCATTTGTATTCTACTTTCTTTATTTCCAACTGCTTCGTGTATACTATGATGTATGTATTATATGCTTTCTAGAATGTATGCAATGGAAAACAGATGATGCAAATGTTTGCTTTCTTTTTGTGTTTCATGATGCTGATACATGATTTTGTAGATATATTGTGATCTTAAATCTTAGTTTCTGTGAGCAATTTGGGTACCTCATGATTTGTTTTGGCAAAGTGATGAAAATAATCAGTATGATGAACAGATTAACTTGCCCCACTCCTAACTCCACGCAACTAGTAGGATGCGAGGGCTCATCACCAAGAGCCAAGAAGGGCGCAAGTTATGGAATATGGTGAAGTGATAGTGATGAAAGACAGACGAAGCTTTGGTGGAACCAAATAAAAACTACAAGCTTATTCTACCTGAATGACTTCATAGTTTTGGATGCAACTTGCTTTGCGGTTTATCCAGACTTAGACCCGTAGATGGCCACATAGTAGACAAAATCTGGGTTTTTAGGATTTTTAACTCTCTTGGAATTTTTGAACATCTGATTCATTCGTTATTGACTCAAAGTTTGAATTGATTGTTTATGACCTTTTAACATTTACTTTGTTTAGAGGACCCCCTACACTTTGCCCCATGCTACCTGTAAGAAACATGGGTTTATCACCGTGGGCAAGGCATAGGCGAGTAAGGGCATTTCCATCCTTTCCCAACCCTACGTCACTAGTAAGAGACGCAAGCTCATCACCGAAGGTTGGTGGGGCAAGGAAATGTGTAAAAATAAAATTTTCTGTTTAATCACTTCTTGACTTGTCTATTTGAGTAAAATGTCAGTATATTCTTATTTCCAAAGAGATGTGCATATGGGATAGATGTGACACCATGAAGCTTCTAGAACAGACCATAGGCAAGACACCTATCCTAAGAAGAAATTAAAGCGAGAACAAACTTGCAGATCTTGGTATGGTTACCATTAGGACTTCGTCATGTCTGATTTTGTTTGATAAAAGATTCTGAGTTGATTGATGATATTGAAGACGGAGAAGTATGATTAAAGAACTTTATGCCAGAAACATCACGAGTTTGAAATAAGTTGCTTTGAGAATAGATTCCCTGATCACAATTTGTGTAAGAACAAGTGGACAAAATGATCCTAATTTATATGAAAATGCGATGTAGATAGTTATATAGGTAGCGTTAGCTGCTTACGCGTAGAAACGCTTGAGGTGGAGAGAATTGACTGTTTCGCCAAACTCCTCACCTTCTAGCGTGCATAAGAGGTATGCACCATTTCCGTAGTCCTTCATGACTCGGTATGGGCCCAACCATTTGGGCCGGAATTTCCTTCCCTCGCCGGTCTTCTTGTCGATCCGGCTGTCTAACCTTAGAACTAGGTCACCTTCGTATATGTCACGTTCATAGACCTTCTTGTTGTACTGCCGGCACATCCGGTCGGCATAGACTCTATGTCGTTGTTCAGCGTCTAACCTAGCTTCATCCAGGCTTTCTAATTGAGAAAGACGTGCTTCTCTGTAAGCGTCTTCATCCATGGATGGTAATGGGAAGTCGTCCTTAGGACATGCTTTGTTAATGTCCCGGAAATCTATGCAGATGCGTATCTTTCCATTCTTTCTTGAGAACGGGAACGATGTTGGATACCCATTGGGAGTAGTCAACTGGCTTGATGAATCCTACTTGGAGGAGTTTTATTACCTCCTCTTTTACCATGAGGGCTACTTTGGGCTTCATGGGTCTTGATTTTTGTTTAATTGGCTTTGCATCTGATCTAGTGACGAGGTTGTGTACCGCAATGTGGGGTGCGACTCCTGTCATCTCTTTGTAATTAAATGCAAATGCCTTTTGATGTTCTTTGAGAACCTGAGTATGTATTTCCACTTCCTCTGGGGTTAACGAAGAACCTAACTTTAAAATTCTTGGTTCATCTTCCGTTCCGATATTGACATCGATTGTTTCTTCAATTAAAGAGGCATTACCCTCTTCGAACTCAGGTGGTGCCGGAGGTAGATCTATATCATCCCCGTTTTCCACCACGTATATATTAGGCTCTTTTTGTGAGGGAAGATTCATTACAGGATTTCCGAAGTAGGAAGATGAATGCGAGATCAGAGATAAATCTAGCGTGTGATAGGAGAGATGTAGTGCTGCAAAGGCATTTAAGTAATCCAAAGTAGCCGCATCATTTCCAACATGGTCTAGGACGGTAGATTTACTTCCGTTTGAAAGAGGATCCATCATTGTTTTTATTAATGGTTCGTTACGAATGGATACCGTGAAATGAGTATCTTCTAGCTCATTGTTTGGAGTAAAACGTGATGCTGAGGTTGCTATTGAATCGGCGAGAAGATTTTTTTCTCGCGGGATTGCTTCAATGGATATGAAGTTGAACGCCTTGCTTAAATCTAATACAGCGTTTTTGTAAAGTTGCAAGTGTTCGGCTTTAGTTTCATATACCTCTGAAACTTGGTTTGCCACTAACTGCGAGTCTCCTAAAACTCTGATATTATCAATACCAATTCTTTTGGCTAAGGTAAGGCCAAGGAGGAGGGCTTCGTATTCAGCGCTGTTGTTTGTGCATTCAAAGTTTAATTTAAAAGAGAATGGGAGGACCTTCTCTTCGGGCGAGGTAAGAATTATACCTGCCCCCGCTCCATAACGGCATTTAGCTCCATCGAAATGGAGAGTCCAATACTTAGCCGGGAGTATGGATGTAGGTGTATCAGCTGTGTTTGCACACTCTACTTCTACCATACAGAGATCTTCTGCTGGCAAGGAACCAACACCTAGGGAAAATCCGATACCTACTGAATCGAATGGTAAGAACATTGGTGAATCTTGTTCTATCAACTCAACGATCTTCGCAGTAGTCCCTAATGATACTATTTCTTTAGTTTTACCTTTAGGGGTTGGAATTGTTTTGGCTATGTTGGTAGTTTCAAGATCCGTCGTAGGTATCAACTTTTCCTCTGGCTTTGGGTCAGAGGGTTTGTTAAGTTGGTTTGTTGGAAGTTCGAATTCTGAGTGTATACCTGGTCTTTTCTTTAAATCAGCTAGGTGTACGTCAAACGGCTTTGGATCACCTTTGGCTACAAATACCTTTCCCAGATGTAAGAATCTTACTTCTTGAAATAGCGTGGAAGGGATTGCCTTCATTCGATGTATCCATGGTCGGCCGAGGATCATATTATAGTTAGTTTCCCGATCTATAATATAAAACTCAGTCAGGATTGTTTTAGGTCCCAAAGTGACCGGTAGTATTATGGTTCCTATCGACGTGGCTTTAAGGCTATCGTAGCCTCTTAAGGTATTTCGTGTAGTAGAACAGTTTGTTTCTCCATATCCCAATTTTTGGAGAAAAGAGAAAGGGACTATGTTAACTGCAGCCCCGTCATCAACCATTGCCCGTTTTACATAGTTATTATAAACTTGTACTTGCAAGTGTAGGGCTGGATCGCCTCGGCGTGCGATCTCAGCATCTGTAGGCATTTTACTTATTTCGAATATGAATTCAACATCCCTATCCGCCTGTCCCGGTGGATAAACATCAAAGTCTATATGATTTACTTGCGCTTCCGGTGGTGGAGTGATACTAACTAAATGACCCAAACCTAACGCCTCTAAAAGAGCAGCCCTGTGAGCAGGGGAATTCTTTAGTAAATCAAGGAATGAAATATGCGAGAAGGTTTTTGTTAGATCATTAATTAGATCGTAAGCACCCATAGGTTTTGCTACGGTTTGCTGGATGTTATCTGTTTCCGGCAGGTGGCTTGGACTTGGTTGAGAGAAATACTCTCGTGTTCTCGTAATTGCTTCAACGGGTAATTCGGAGTCTAACTCTACTAATCCAACTACCTTAGGTCGTGGTTGACTTCCTAGTTGTGGCGCGACTAACGGATTTAGCGAGGTTGAGGCCTCGTGATCGTTGTTTCCTGTTATTGCACCTTTGTTTGTTCCAGCTGGTTTCAACCTATCGTTATCATGATTTGGGAGTGGATCATTAAAGATCTTGAGAGGGGCATTCTGAGGGGAAACTGCCCCTGCGAAGGTATTTGCCGTTGGTGACGTAGGATCTGTTAAGAACATATCCATAAAGAATTGTTTTTGCTCATTTGGCAAGCGTTGCATGAATTTGTTGTAATCACGACACGTTCTAGTGTCATGCCCTTGAATTTTATGGAAACCACAATAAGAATTGGGGTTGTAATTCCCGTTTTGTTGGTTTGGTGTATATTGTGGCCTAAAATTCCGATCAAACTGTTGCCTATTAGGACTAAAGTTTTGGAATTGTTGTTTCTGGTTTTGACTTTGGTTTTGATAACCAAAGGAGTTTTGGCTTGGTCCTTGTATGGGATTTCGCCGTTGTTGTTGTTGTGGATTATTAAAATCCACCGTATTGATCGTCGGGGTAAAATTGTTGTTTCTTTGGTTGCTTGTTTGTGACGGAGCATTAACGACATTTACCCTCTTGGGCTGGTCAGTTACCCCATCTGTTGTTACCCCACGATTTTTGTTAAGGATTTTGGGTCCTTGATTGACGCTTGTGGTGGTTGTAGTATTTTGAGTAGAGGTGATTAACCTCCCGTTTGCTCCATACGTCTTACGGCCACTATCTATCGCTGCCTGATCAATTCGCAGAGCGCTCTCAAGTACCTCGTCATAAGTCCTTAGTGGGAACTTCTGGACTTCTTCCTTCACTTCTCTGCTAAGAGAATGAAGGAATAAATCGCATAGCTCCATCTGATCCATGTTTGGAGCGCTTGCCGAGGAATAAAGGACTGTGCGCCACCTTTGGATGAAATGGGCGACAGACTCGTTATGTTCTTGCTTGATGTGCAAGAACTCCCTGATTCCTGTCCTTAGTAGTTTGTTCATGTCGAAGGCTTTGATGAACTCAGACACGAGTTGTTTGAATGAATGTATGGAAGCCTCGGGTATTCTGTAATACCAATCGAGAGCGATGCCTTCCAGCGTTTTGGGGAATATTTTAGCAACAACCCCATCCCATGGGAGTAATTCTCGAATGGCTGTAGCGTAAGCTTTGATATGCGCATTCGGATCTCCTTCTCCTTTGTATTTGGGCAAATCGGGAAGAGGCCTTGGAAGCATAACGCTTCGTATGGCGAAATCTAAGGGCTCCTTTAAATATTCTGAATAAGTCCCTATTGCATACGTCTCAACCATTGATGGTGCCTGTTGAGGAGGTGGTGGCGGAACGGGTTGTTGATATGGCATAACATACGCGTTGGCAGGGGCATAAGGAGGTCCCTGCGTTGGAGCAAACATGCCGGGGGATGAGTACATATCTCCTTGTGGCGATTTGGAGTACATGTTTAAGTACGAAGGTGTACTATCCAGGAATGGATTGCTTTGTACTGGACCAGGAGGAACAGTGCTAGCGATAGTGGGTCTAGTTGGCACTTGTTGCGAATATTGAGGAGTCATACCTAACGTGCCTACTCCTGTGAGGAGATCTACTTGGCTAGGATGGTGCGGAGGATTGGAACTCCCTGTTTGTATGATTCTCGAATTTTGACTTGCTTGGGCAAGTTCTAATCCTCTAACCTTTTCTATTAGAGTTGAAATGACTTCGTTCGGCGAAGCCACGATATTGTGCCTTGGTGGCGTTTGTTGTATATCCTGGTGTTGTATAGGCATGTGATAGCCTGTCATGAACTGATTGCTATCTTGCCAAGTTTCTCTGAGAGTATTTTCCATACGTGATGGCATAGGGGAATTTTCTTGAGGAGAGAACTCGGGCTGTATCTGCAAAGTTCCTACAGGTGGGTACATGCCTTGAGAGCGTTGTTCACTCCTAGGATAATGTATTGAGTACTCGTCATCTAGAACTGAGTATGGATCTGACTGTCTACTAATAGGCGGTCTGAGTAATACCTGAGGAGATGAAGCAGACTCTCCAGTTAATGTCATATTGTTCGAGCCTGAAGGCTCTGTTTGTGTTTGAGCAAGTTGCTCCAACCCCTCTGTTTGGAAGGACGAGTTATATCTAGTCCTTGGTGTTTGTGTTGACAACTGATTAGTTGAATAGTTGTCGCCCCACATTGAGAGTGAGGGTGATGACTGCCTATTCTGTTGGGCGTAGTATGCCTCAAGACCCAAGAGGGGTCTGCCGTATGCATCGAATCCCGACATATTCGGGGGGTATATGAATACCCGCAGAATAATGGGAAGGAGCGAAGGTGATTTGGAGAAGATGAAACTTCTCAAAGAGAAGGTGAAAGAATTGTTTGTTTCACGTCGGGTTCACCAATTTTGTACGTCGGAAAAGTGACAGGTGAGCTTGAGAATCAACAAGTAACTCTTCTGCGTACCCGACCTCCCGAGGTCGTGCCGAGACAGCCGGTGTGGGTAGAATGCGCAGGCAAACTAGTTAGGCAGTCTAATGTCTTCGACACGCACTAATGGTATTTGCGAATCTAAAGCAAAGAAGGCCCTTCTAACTTGGACTGGTGTGATAGATCGATCAGCGAGGATGACTGCTCGAAGGCTCCAATCAATATCGAGCTCTGGCGTGATTCGATCTATGGGTTGTGGGATGCGTGGAAAATGACCCGGGATGGTTTCGTGTATTTCTCCTGATAGGGTCATATGGTGGATATAGTCAACTCTATGGACGATTCTCTGGCCTAGTCCAAAATTCTCTAGTTTCGTTGGTTATTGTGTCTAGTAGGGATAACTGTTGAATGATGAGAGGTGGAATCGGAGTAGACTGAAATACTAATTTACGTAGGCCAGTGTCTATGTCTAATTCTCTTATGGACTCGTTAGGCTGTGGGATCTGTGGATCACAACCATAGACTCTTGGTTGTTGCGGTCCCGTTATGGTCATACGGGAGATCAAGTTCTGATTCCTAGTATCCAGTAGTCGTAAGCTTTTTCAGCTTCTATGTTTAGAACCAACAGTTGTGCGATCTTCTCAGAATACCTTACAGGTGTTATCGCAACTTGGATTCTTAAGCTGGTATCTATATCTACTAGGGTGTCTCCAGCGTCTGGCTGTGGAACTAAAGGATCACACCCGAATGTTTGTTCTCTTTCGAGCCCTTCTACAGTCATGTGGGTATTTTCTAGGGTAATCTGTAGTTTGGCTGATTTGACCAAAACAGATATGCTTGGTCGTCTTCGATGTTTAACCCTCTCAACTGTGCCCTGATCTGTTGGAAGTCTGTTGTTGTTTGGAAGACTTGTATCCTAAGGTTTTGGTCAATATCAGTTATTGCCACTACGGTATTGGGCTGGGGCACAATTGGCTCGAAAATGTATTCCCTGGGCTCCCTAGGTCCCGTAATTGTCATGCAAAAGCAGTAATGAAACAAACTATAATAAAGTAAAATCTAAGTGCACTTCTAGCATATATAATTTCTTTTTGTATTTTCTGGCAATTTATAAGAAAGCAGCTATTTAAAATATTTAGAATTGACAACTAAACTAACAACGTAAAACAAACAAAATAGCCGATTGTAGCTATTTGTCTGTGCAATTTTGTATATCTATTCTAAACAACGAAATAACTAATCTATCTGCAAGATTCTCGATCCTACCTCAGAAGTGAGGAATGAATCATAGTTTCTCAGAAACTATCAATCCCCACAACCTCCCTGGCAATATCGAGAATAGAAATAACTGAAATAAAATGATTAACTACGTTATTTGATAAATTCTAACTAAAACTTTGAAAGATGGAACCTGGATTTCGCAGAACAGTGGCGAATCCGACGGTGTGTGTGTTCTTGTCCCCTCAGTATGATCTCTTCGTTCTTTGTGCTCACGTGAATCCAGAAAAGCATGGAATGCTTGCATCAACAGGAATAGATATTTGGATCAATGGACAGCCTTCAGAATGCAGACAGAATAGAATGCGGATAGGAGAGGGATAGCGCAAGAGTACAGAGCTTGGCCTATGCAATTCCTAGCGGGGTCTACTGCGAATCATGCAACAAAAAGCGTCCAGAACCTGAGACTAGTCTGTATGAAGAGCAAAACCTGCAACTTTAATGGCTGCCTAGACTATTTTACTCCAAAACAATAATACTGTTTGCACAAGTTGGATCTGTGGCTTACCAACAGCAACACAAAGCTAAAACAAACCTGCAACAAACTATACTACCAATCCTAAGCAAACTAAAGGGACACAGCACTGAAAACATGAAAGTTGGAAAATGGTGGCCCAAATAATGTCTGCACTTGCACAAGTTGGATATGTGGCTTACCAGCTGCAACACAATACTAACCAAAGCACTCAATGAGAAAACTAAGAACTGCAAAGGAAAACTAAAACTGCTGTAACAAGAAATTCAAAAGCAAACTTTGGAGCAAAATTCAGAGCAAAACTGTGGCTTACCAGCTGCAACACAATACTAATGAAGTATGAAATGAGCTATGCTATCAAACTTAAGCAAACTAGAAGACTGAACTACTGAAAGTGATGAGTTTCTAAACAAGAATGAGGGGCCATTTGCATGTGCACAAACCATGCATTTATAGGAATTCAAACATCCAAAGATCAAATCCAAACTGAACTCTTAAACATTAAACAAAAGAAAAACACTATTCCAGGGGACCAAAAACATTAATGCATGCTCAAGTCGGCAAGAAAAGCTGGTGAGTCGTGATATTTCACGCGGGTCGCGTCAAAAGAGCGTTCTGGAAAACGCGCACAGGACCGCCGCCCTGCTCAGGGCGGCGGTTACAGGACCGCCGCCCTTCAGGGCGGCGGTTTCGTCACTGAAGACCAAAAAGCCAAGAAAAGAGGGAAAAAAAGGGAAAACAAAGCACGCGGGGGCTAATCGGGGTATGCGGGATGTTAACGCATATCTGTAAAGCTTTTCTGGATCCCGAACACCTTGCGAAGAGGCCTGTATCATCATTGGGGCACTTATTACATCGTTCCGCAGTACAGTACCTATGATTTTGTGTCTACATTTTACCCTCACTTTTTGTTGGTGAGTGGAATGCTCAGTAACATAAAGTAGATAGAAATGTGTACTTGATATCCATGTAGAGTGTAGTAGAAGATGTGTCGATGGACTAGAATCAAGAGTGGAATGAAAAAAATAAAAATGTGGAGGAGTACGGATTCTAAGGTAGAAAAATGCACATAAAAGTGATGAGACTGAACCTAAGGTGGAACACGTGTGTGGATTCTATAGTGTGTAGTGTACATGCATGGTTAGTAAAGGTAAGTGTCATTGTTGTGTGTTGTCATTGTCATTATCATCATCGTCATTGTTTTTTTTTCCCCCAATTTCACTTCTTATTTCTCATATGGCCAGACCTACAAGGATAAAATGATCAAGTAGTCAAATACATATGTATATAAAAATGTTGCATATGTATAGAAATGTGTAAAGTATGAAAATTTAAAATACATGAAAATAAAAGTGTAAATAGAACATGTGCACCTAATCCATGTCGATAAAAATGTTATAGAAGGATAACATTTACTGTTGTGAGTTTTTTGGGCGATCTCCTGCAACCCTAGCTGAAGAAGTATAGGGAGGAAATTATCTATGTCCTCTAACCTTTAATCATTTTTTCTAAAATGTGTGAAGAGATCTCTATACCATTCTAGTATTTTTGGAAATCCAAATCCACTAGAAGAAGTAGTGTAGAGAGGCACACCCAATGTAACCTCCAAGCCTATAACTACTTCGCAGAAATGCTAAAGGAAATTGTGTCCTATAGAGTTATCTATGTATGGAGTTCTTAGAATGGTCTGAGCTCACTCACCATATGTAAACCTAAAATTCCAAGGGTGGAGAGTGCACTGTACTAAATTGGTGTAAATAAACTTTGTTATTGTGTAAAATGCTCAATGATTCCCCCCTTTTTAGGGGCGTATGCAACGTCGGTCAAAGAAGAATGCAGCCCTAAAAGAGGACCTACCACACTTTGACCTGTAGAAATATTCCTTGCAGGGGGAAAGGGAAATTTATTGTTAGAAACCATGGAGGATAAAAAAGAGGATGGCTAGCAAGAACAAGTGTTAGTATGAAAACACATGCATGCAATAAGACAAGTGTAAAATACAGAGACAATGTAGTAGCTAACAAACAAAGTAGTATAAACATGAAAGAAAATAAGTAGGCCACAAACATGGGACATCAATCACAATGTCGTAAGACATGCAAGGATATCATGGCAGAAAAAAAAAACAATTTTGCAAACAATCAAAGGGAAAATCCCGCATACAATCAGAAATAATGGCAGACACATAGAAACAAAGAAGTACTAATGGAAACATGTAATCCTGAAAAACAAGTGTTGCACATGGAACACATGTTAGCATGTTAGAGAGATAACCAATATATGAAAGTGTGTATGATTAAGTAATATAAGATTCTAAGTAAAAAATGAAACAATAGAACCTGGATAAGATGAATGTGGATTTCCTAAGTGACCAATATGTGAAGGGTATAAGGAAAGCATCTATGTCGCTTGTATAGTAATGTATCAGTGATCATACTAAACAAAGGCGTGAATGAATGCATGTGTGTATGATAATGACATATAAGAAAGAAATCTAACATGTAAAGTAAAGTGATCATGTAAAACACTAGAAAGCAAAAGTAAACTCCCCCAATACATTGCAGTATGTTGTGGTATGATAGAATGGAAATGCAAGATGGAATGGTAAGAGTAGCGTTCCCCCTGAGTGGATTGAAGTGTATCAAATGAGGTTTGTTTTTTCCCCCTCATCAATCAATAATGAATAGTAAACAAGAGTGCTTCATCGGGAAACTATCAATTAGTGTTGGTTGTGTCTAGCTCGCCATCATGAATGTGTATATGTAATGGTGATGAGATGTGACATGTGGAGAGATTTTCATGAACCCTATAGCCGAAGCATATATCATGACTTGTTGAATGGATGAGTGATTATTTATACCTAAGAATATATCACTTGATGATGAAAGAATGAGTGATGATGTATCACTAAACATATATCACTTCATGGTGATAGAAATAGGTGATGATTTATCTTAAAGTGTATATCTCTATACAATGACAGGAGGGAGTGGTGATCTAACCTAAGGTGTATACCACTACAAAATGATAGAATGGATGATGATTTAGCTTAAAGCATATGTCACAATGAGATGAATAATAAGGGGGTAGTGATGTAACCTAAGGTGTATACCACTGCAAGATGATAATATAGATGACAATTTAACCTAAGGTGTATGTCACTAATGCTGGATATGCCACATGAGGAAATGTTGCATAGTGAGTGTAAGGTCCATTTGATTGGTAAACCCTCGACAGTTGAGTATGGACCAAGGAACTAAAGTGCATCATAGGGTGGTGAATACAATGCATATAAGACAACATACTATAAACTACAAAGTGAGGATTAAGGTATGTAAATGCGCAGTGTGGGAAATGTAATATAAGATGTGTAATGTGTGTAGGATGTGTAATGTGTGAAGTAAAATAATATGTGGAGATAGAAATGGAATATGTAGTGATAAAATGTAAAGCTAGACCCATATGAAATATAATTTATCGTAGTATTTAGAATATACATGATGTATAAATGTGTTGTGTGAACAATGCAATGTAGGATGTGTAGGGTGTGTAGAATATGTGATATATAAGATGTGGTAATAGGTGTATGTAGCCTAGTGTTGTATGTAGAGTGTATGTGGAAATGTGTAGTATGACTATATATAGGTTATGTGAGGATAACCTAATAATGTATGTGGTGTGTAGGGTAAGGACTAGCAAAATGTAGAATGTAGGAATGAAATGTAAAACTAGACTCATAGGCAATGATGACTAGTATGATATGGAATATGTATGATGTGACAATGTGTAATTTATAGTGTGACTAAGTTTGTAGGTACCGTCATAGATATAATGCGTAGATGAGGACTAGCATAATGTAGAAATAGAGGTAGAATGAATGGTGTATGATGTGCAAGGGATGATTTAATGCAATATTTAATACCTAAAGTGGGGTGTGTGGGGTTCATTGTAATGGTAATCCTTCAATAGTCAAGTATGAACTGATGCAAAAGAGTGCATCATCAGGTAATGATGATGTTATGATGGGTTATATCTTATGTTAATAGAACAATAAAGTACAAGTATGAAAGGTAGGATTATGTAGCTATGGAAAGGAGGGGGGGAGTGTGTAATGTGATATGTCCAAAAATAAAGGGGCGTCGTTATTAATAAGCTTGGGGTGTAGTAAGGGAAGTGACGTTACATTACATGTGGTATATGCATCTAAAGGTGGTGAAGAAAAAGGTTGGTATCCCAACCCAAACTTATGGGTTCTTGTGGGGATGTCCCAAAGCTCTGTGAATTTATGCTCTTAGTAATGAGAGAATTTGAAGTGATAGAAATACTCATATCCTAACCCATATTTAGAAATATCAGGACTAACACTAGCAGAAATAGGTAGATCAATAGGGTGTTCAACAGAGTGAAAATACTAAAAAGGTGAAGGATAATGAAATAAAAAGTGTCGTGATAACAAAATTTGAGTCATACGTGGAGCATATAAGGGACTAGATGCACAGTGTGGATCCAAGGTCTCCCAAGAGTAATGTTTTAGTTTAGGTCATTGGGCATGACATGGCATGGAATGGCAATTGTACATGGGCCAATGGTAATGGGTAAATGAACAGTGCCTAAAACATGCTTTGGAATATTATCAAAACCACGAATAGAAATAGATGAGGGAGAAAGAGATGCTAAAGACATTCCTATATATTGAAGAAATGTGATGTTGTAAATATTGAGGCTAGGTCCATTGTCAACTAAGTCACGCTTGACACCTAGTTTATTAATACAAAGTTGGATATATAAGGGAGGGTCATGTTCTAAAAATTCTTGTGGGGGTAAATCATCTAATGTGAAAGTGATTTGATATTCATTAAGAGATAGGGCCTGAATAAAATTATGATAATCATATTCCCATGATGTATGGGGAGAAATGTAATGGGTAGATAAGTATTCCTCAAGGCCATTTAGGTAATTTGTGTGATTTTGCAAATACACATGAATAGATATGTTCATGGAAAATTGATTGTAAAATAATTAAGGAAAGAAATAAAGTGAAATATGTTGCTCGTAGGTGGGGTGTAGGAATAATGAAGTGAAGAAAGAGGTAGGAAAATTCATATTGGCTAAAATTATAACCCTAGAAAGTGCTACAAAGAAACATAGGGTTCACCAAAAATGATTAACTAAAATATGACTAATACTATGGGAAGTATAAATACTAGTCAATCTAATATATGAGGAATAAAGCATTGTAAACTACACTAAGACAATATGGAAATGATTTTAAATAATTATAATAAATGAAACCAAATCCCTAATGTGTAAGGAAGTAAGGAGAAATGAATTACCTGATTTTAGAAGATTGTTGCAGGTTATCACGAGTCTGACACTAAAATTTAAAAGTAGTAATGATCACCCAAAAGTCCCGAAAAAGGCCAGATCTAGAGTATCTGAGCAGACTGAGCTTCCTCAGAAGGTACTGAGGTTCCTTGAGGTGCTCTGGTCTATAGAATATCCACCTTGATCTCTGTAAAGTCTCAGAATCTATTTTTTCTAGGTTGCAAGATGATCTAGAATATTGTATGTCTATCATGCTGGATCTACAGATCTATGACGATTGTGTGAATTAACACAAGATGAAGGAATTCCCTGCAAGAGAAAAAGAAGTATCAAAGCCCTAAAAATAAAATATGTAAAATGAATGGATCAGAATGACCTCAGCTTCCACAATATTGAGATGACTGAACTAAGAATTGAACTACATTTCAGACCCAAATTTAGTTCTGGTGTGTATATGCATGTTGTGCCCTAGGTTATTTTGTTCCAGTCGCACTTTGTGAAGTAGTGAGAAATAATAACTATAGAAAAATTTATAGCATTTGTGCATGAAATAGAATACAATCCTCCCCTTATGTTGTGTGTGTTGATGCAAATATCCTAGCCTTGATGCATGAAACTATGTGGATGCAAGTGATGAAAATATAGATGGAGTGATAGTACTAAGTGATGCTAGGGCCCTCATTATGGTTTTATAACTTTAGATTTATAGGGTTCACTTGCTCTAATTCTGTAATTAACCTTGACATGGATCACTAGGAAAAATACAAGGATGAAAAAAAGCTAGAAGAGTCCCAAAAATAGGTAGGAAAGTAGAACATGGATCAGGGTACACCAAGTAGGCCCTGGCCACCCTAGTATAGGCCTAGGTTCCCCAGTTTAGGCTAAAATGATGGGAAAATTATGAAATAGGTCAGCATGCATAGGAAAATACAAGGGAATGAGGAAATAAAAGATAAAAAATAAGATGGAAAAAACATGAAATTAATCAGTACTTTCTTCACTTGAGAACCCTCTAAAAAGTAGTATACGACCAAGCTAAATATTTCCTAAAGTGCATGATTTTGTGTCTATAAATAAATTACTTGTTCCTTGATGTAATGTTCATGTAAATTCAATAGAGACATGAGTTATGAACTCATTAGTTTTTGGTTGTATATTCTATGAGGGATTAACACCCAAGTTAGGGCCCACTTGCTGTCTCTTAAACCCCTCCATGATTTTATTTGATTGTTTCATTGCATGTTTGTTTACCTAGGAATGAGTTACTTTCTTTACCTACATTCTGAATCTATAGATTTAGCATTTATTTACCATTCATTCCTAGTTATAATTTATGTTTACTTTCATCATTATTGTGAATATTTATTTATTTCTAATCTCCTAGATACATTGTAACTGGGCATACAACATTGGCAATGTTTCAATTTTACATTTCCTAGTAGATAAATAAATGACTACATTTCAATGAAAACCATATTAATTACTGCAAGTTGATTTGCACCATCATTTTTGGCTCCGTTTTTCAGGGATATTATCTAGTTATAGGAGTGTTTGTGAGGCTTTTGCATCTTTAAATTGCTTAGAAATAGGCTAGGTTTTAGAAACTCCACCTTCAAAACCCCCACTAACTAATGATTGATGTAGTTGAGTAAATTGATGTATGTACCATCCAAGAGATGACCATAGTAGATTCTTACCCAATCCTCAAATAGCAGAAATTACTTTTGATTTTGAAGAATATTCCACTGTTAAAGGTTTACTAGTATAAAATCCCACTCCAAGTGAGATTTTTGAGGATGTTCCTAATCGTTTAATCATAGAAAAATAAGTGAATAAAAATATTGAAGAAGGTTTAACTAAATTTTAGTTCCCAATCTCCAATAACAATCAACCTAATGTAATAAAGAACATTTTTCCCTCAGCCCTTCTTAACTTTCATGGATCTATAACTGGATACCTAGATACTTTCCTATTTGATTTTTATGTTTTATGGAGTTATGACTACACAACAGATGCTCACAAGATGAATTTGTTCCCTCCTACATTCAAAGATGCAACGTTGAGATGGTTTATGTGTCTAGGAAGATATGTTGTTACTACTTGACAAAATATGAAGGAAACATTTTTGACAAAGTAACAAGACTACTACACGCCAAGTAGCAGAGGAAGAGATGAACTCTTAAGGATGACACAAAATGAAGATGATCCAATCAAAGATTACCTAGATATATTCCTATGTTGCGTTCAAAATTCAAAACACACAAGGTTACCTCCTGAGTGTCTCACACTACTTTTCTTAAAAGGACATAGTTTTGAGGATATGGATACATTAGAATTGATAGGAGCGTGAGATATCTCAAAATCCACTTTGAATGATATTTGTGAATCCAGTAGAAATTTCTATAAAGAAACTATGAAAATAATAAGAAGTTATAGATCAAAGGGTGGATCAACTATCAAACGAATTGGGGACATATCTACTTTAGATATTGTAAACATGTTCAAGAAAAATAAACATGAAATAGTTAATCACATGGCCACCCAGCTTGATGCTCTTCATGCAAACAATAAGAGATGGGATGTAGAGGAAGAACTTATAAGGTTATTGCATGTATTTAAAAGAAAGAAATCTATTTACGGATGCAGGGGTTTGAATAGAATTATAGATGATAGAAATTGAGGATGGAAAAGTCTTCTACTTTGCTCAAATGAATTCATGACCACCAAGAAAAGGAGGTATGTCACAAGATCCAATTCCATATTTTAAAAATCAAGATAATAGTTCATATATGCAACCCCTACCTTGGGCTAATACTCATTAAGGATGGGATCTATACCCTAGCAAATATCAATAGACATGACAACGCTATTTTTTAAGCCAATAGTGGTATAAACTCCCTTATTCATGGAAGTAACCTTGGAGGGGAGGTCAATAATGGAGAAATCAACCTTATAATTACCAACAACCCTATCAGTAACCTCCTTATTCAAAACAACGATCTTTGATTCCAAACCCCCAATCTAGGTCTCAACTAAAGGCTACCCAACATCCAGCTCAATCATCACCTAAACCTAATAATAAAGCTACTTAGCCATCCTACACAACTGAATTATCCCAATATTTTTCTTATGCATTTGATGAAAATGACATCCATGTTCACTCAGGAAAAGAAATACGCCCACCAAATAAACCCACCATCACAGAGATTGCAAATGAACCATAGTTGTTGTGGAATGATCCATAAAAAAGCTAGAAAATTATGCAATTTGATCCGTAGCAACATGTATAGAGTTCCAACAAGGGTAAGATAAAATTAAATGAAACCCCATTTCTAGAGAGATTACAAGAGAAGAAGATTGACCCTAAATCAATATTCTGATTATGATATTTTCAGTCAGCTAAAGGATATCTTTTCTAATACTCCACTTATTCAACCCATCAAGGATGTGCTTGCATACAACAATATGGTTAAGGCTCTATGTATCAAAAATCTAGGAATAAAAAGGAAAGATCCATCCATTGTATAAGTCATTAGACAATTGGCTGATATCATGCTTAGAAATTTGGTTTTACCTAAGTACATAGATCTGGATAGTCCCTTGATTAATGTTACTATGAATGGAACTACAATAAAATATAATCTGATTGAATTACAGGAAATAATTAACATCATGACTAAGCAAATTATGAATGACCTAAAGTTGGAAATACTAATACCATCAGCTACAGTATTGCACCTAGGAGATAGATCAACAGTGAGGCCTGAAGGATTCTTTGAGGACATTGTTGTGGTGGTAGAATCTTCATAATACCCTACTTATTTCCTCATCCTTTAACCAAAAGAAATCTTATGAGGTTATCCTATTATCCTAGGAATTCCATGGTTTACTACTGGTGACGCATTCATAGGATGCAAGTCTTACAACATGATCATCTCAAATGGAAATGGTACCAAGATGATTATGCTCTATCCTTTTATCTGAACCATTGAACAATGAAGATCAAAAAATATGGGTTGAGGAACCAGAAGCTGATCAGATATCTGTAAAATATATTATGATGTTGGAGAATTCTTATACAATTATATACTAGGAGGAAGATGTTTTCTCTCCAATGTCTTACAGAAAATTGTGGAGAAAATGAAAAAGTTGATGAAAAATTAAGGTGCTTACGTTGTCCTTTGAACATAGTTCTACCACAACAAAGCACCATGAGTATTCCAGATAACAATTTTTTTCGTCACCAACTTCTTCTCTATGAGTGCATACTAAGCTCTGTTTATAACAACATTTGTTCAATGATGGATCTCTCTAGGCAAGTAGAAATAACACCAAGAAGACCACTCAATGTAAAAAAAATATGTTGAGTAGACAACAAGAGAAATTTATGATTTCTCTTATTCAAAACCATAAGACAACATTTGCTTTAGATTATGGTGATATATGTGGTATTCATCCTAGGATTTTTTATTACAATATCTATATCGAGGAAAATTATAAACTAATAAGGAAACCATAAAGGCGGATGAATCTAACCGTAAGAGATATTGTAAAAGGTGAACTGAATAATTTTTTATACGCTTGATTTATATACCCCATATCAAACAGTCAATGGGTATCACCTCTTGTAATTGTGCCAAAGAAAAATGGGAAATTGAGGATCTATGTAGATTACAGGGAGTTTAATTCAGCCAAAAAGAAATAGCACTTCCCATTTCCCTTCATTGATCAAGTTTTTGATACTCTAACATTGGAGAAATACTTCTCTTTTCTTGATGGATATAGTGGTTATAATCAAACCTAAATTTCACCAAAGGACCCAGACAAAACTACCTTCACATGTCCATGGGGAACATTTTCCTATTCATTTCTTCAAATTGGATTGTGTAATGCACCTGCTACATTCTGGAGGGGAGTCTTGAGTATCTTTTAAGATTTGACAAATGACTACATGGAATTCTATATGGATGAATTCATAATACATGGAAGAAATTTTGAGGAAGCTGTGCAAAATATGGATAAGATCTTGAAAAGATGAAAAGAGCACAAATTTTCTTTGAGTAATGATAAGTTATCCATGATGATGTCTTAAGGAATAGTTTTGGGACACTACCGTTCGTTAGAAGGAATTAAAGTAAATCCAGCAGAGGTATATGTTATAATCAACTTGCCAACACCAAGAAAACAAAAGCATGTTATAATATTTCTAGGTAATGTTGGGTACTACAGAAGGTTCACAAAATAATATATCAAGATCGTAGTGACACTTTTTGCATTGCTAGGAAAGGATGTTGATTTTGTATGGAATGAACACTGTGAAGGTTCTTTCAAAACTTTGAAACAAATGTTAACTACTGATCTTATATTGAGACGACCTCATTAGAACCTTTCTTTTCATATCCACATAGATGCATCAAACCATGGTATTAGAGTTGTCCTATGAAAAAAATATGGATTTCTAAATTATGCAATTTATTATGTTAGCAAGAACTTGTAGCGTGCAAAATTAAAATATAGAGTAATAGAAAATGATTTATTTGCATTTGTGTATGCTATCAACAAATTCAAACACTACATCACATGATATCCAGTGTTTATTCACACTTATCATGTTGTAATAAATTATAAGATAAAAAACCATTAGTAAGAAGCTTAATCATAAGGTGGATACTCCTATTACAAGAATTTGATGTCACCATAGTGTACAAGCCTAAAAATGATAACGAGGTAGCAAATTTCCTGTCCAAGATGGACACCAACTTTGAGGAACAAGTAGTTGACAATTATTTTCAAGATCAACACTTTTTTTTATTTCTTAAAAACACCTTGGTATGCAAACATAACCAATTACTTGGTCACATATGAAACACCTCCACATTACTTATGCTTTGAAAAGAAATACATAGTTAAAAAGAGTGTACATTTTTTTTATAGCTTGATCTCTATTTCAGATAGGACAAGATCAAATAATGAGAATGTGTATAGATGAAAAGGAGATATTTGATGTCCTCAGATCCTACCACAATGAACCTTATGGAGGGAATTTTTCTATAAAAATAACATGGGAGAAGGTATTGAATAGTTTTTATTATTGGTGAACATTTCATAAGCATTCAACACTATACACTAGGATATGTGACCGATGCCATGGAATGGGAAAGCCCACCAAATGTGATGAGATGCCATTACACCCTTAATTGATCTTGTATCCTTTTAAGAAGCGGGTCTTAGATTTTATTGGACCTATAGACCCTTCATCTAAGAAAAATGAGTGCATCCTAGTATGCATAGATTACCTGACGAAGTGGACTAAGGTGAAGGCATTACCAAACTAGAAAAGTGATAAAGTAGCCAAGTTCATGTATGAGAACATCTTCACCAAGTATGGATTTCCAAGGGAAATTATAGCAGATCAAGGTACATAATTTACTGAAGATGTAATTTCTGATCTGGTTAAATTATATGAAGTCAGACATATGAATTATACACCATACCAACCCCAGTCTATTGGCTAAGTTGAGGTTACATATAGAGAGATATAGGCCATATTGACAAAGATCATTACACTCCACAAGAAATATCAGGCAGCCAAACTTCCAAAAGTAGGCTAAGAATTTAACATAATTTTGATGACCACAACTAGTTTCACACCATTTGAACTCTGATATGGTAAGACTGGTTTTTTTCCAATTGAATTTGAGCACAAAACATTGAGGACTACACTTGAGCTAGGCATAGATTTATTATAATCTCAAAGAGATATAATTATCTAACTAAATGAACTAGATGAATTAAAATATAGATAGTATATAATATAGAGGTATTGTAGAAGTAGAGAGTAAAATGACATGACCAATTTATCAAGACCAGACAATTTCAGGAAGGTGACTAGGAAATCGTATCTTATTCAAAATACAATGATAATATATGAAAGCTCAAAACAAGGTGGCTAGGCCCCTATGAAATTAAAAATATCTTCCCTGATGGAGTTATAAAGCTCACTAGCATATATCTTGTTAGGTTCAATTTATTGGTTAATGGCCACAAGTTGAGATTGTATAAAAATCAAGTTGACAAAGGTTCATTTATGGAACTATTCATAGGAGGTCAAAGAAGAATAGAAGTAAGGACATCAAATATAACCTCATTGGTTGATCCTCTTGGCTCACCTTATGATATTTTAGAGGATTGTAGGATTTTAGTGGCCTTGGTACATTCAGCTTCTGAATATTCCAGTGTAAGATAAAATTGTTGTGATCAACCTTTATGGGTGATTAATAACACTCTGTTAACATATTTATTTTATAATTTTTTTTGCAGGGATTGGTGTCAAATGATTGTAGGAGGGCATGTTATCCATCAAAAGGAGAGAATAAAATTATTTAATTTCCACTTGTAGCCATGTGAAAAAATACATTTTTTTATCTTTTACATTTGGTAGAACTCATGGTTAGTTGCATGATAGAAATTAGGTATGTAACCATGTGTGGGTGATGAACAAGAAATTATTTTCACCCATATGATTGGATTTCTCTCTCCAATAATTATCAGTTAGTAGTAAGGAGCACCAAAAATAGTTAACCCATGTCCACAACATCCACAGTAACTTGTATGCATCCAAGACTCAAGTTAAATAATCATGAATAACAATAATTTCATGAAAAAATGAGATAAGTGCACTAATATATCACTTTAATAAAGTATAATTAGTTTAATTAAATTTAATTGGAAGTTATGTTGAGTCATCATGCATGTGTAGCATTTAAATCATGCATCCTTTTAAAAAATGAGATGTCTACTTTACCTCCTCCATGTAAAACAATGTTTGTCACATCACTGGGATTCCTATGCTACATATTGTCACATTAATTAATGATTAGTAATCCTTACATGAACTATTTGTTCCTTTATAAATACAGTTAAAATGATGAAAAAGAATCAACATGACTCGATTGTTTAAAGTTCTTTCAAGGTAGAATTGTGTTGTTGCATGTACTGAAACTAGAAGTAGTTGTGTATCCACCATGGGAGGTGACTTGATTGGATGTGAGCCAAGTATGAATTTTAAACATTGAATAATCCTCAAGTTGTGTATTATTTTGAGAGTCATGGATAGATGAGTTATATCAACAAGTTTCAGGTTTTCGATGTTTCAATGAAGCAATGGTGACAGAATTTAGAGAAACATACAACAATTGAGAGGCAAGGGTGAAACACTTTTAATCATCAGGATAAATGTGGAAATTTAGGCTGAAGTTACAGGTATATCGAGGTCAAAGAGAACCTTTCCCAGAAAAGGCCAATCTAGAAGCACGAAGGATGGATTTAACAAATGATTATCAAGATCTAATTTCAAATAGGTAAGGTACACGTAGAACATCTCTTAAACACTTCTAGGAACAATTCACCACATTTTTCATTTAGTACTTTACTTATGAAGGAAATTATTCTACATTGAATATAGTGCACTTTAAGTTGTTGAATCATTTAAGTAAATTTCCCAAACTTCTTTCATGAAATATTGAATAAAGTGAGTGAAGAAGTACACATGGGTAAGGAAGAACTATAACATCATTGTCTTATAACCTTAGTTGTTAAACACTCCCTACAAAAATATCATCCACAAATACTACGGAAATACTTTTTGAGGTTGAATAGTCTTGAGAATTTGTTGAGGCACAAGAGAAATAGAAGGAGTAGTACTAAGAGCTCTTATGCACATGTGAAAGAGGATACACCGATAAACTTCCCAACCTCAAGAACCCCCAACTCTTGATGTTATTTCTCCTACTAAAGAGAACCCTGTACCCATCTCTCCAGAAATAATTTTTATATTTGAAACCCTATTGGATTTATCGACTCCTAAAACCTCCAATTCTAAGGGTAAGAAGAATTCTAATCATTCTACTCCTACACCACCTAGGAGCTCGTATGCGATTAAAAAAAAGTCCAAACCCCTCCAAACCAATGCAGTCACAACCCATCTCACTAGACATTTATTAAAAAGCAACAAAAGGGAACTTGGAGCCTTAACCAATGGAGACAAAATATGGAGATATTGATTCCACAGTTCATAAGCAAGAATACCCTAATAAAATCATGGAGGAACAAGAAGAATCATCTCAGAATGAGGAGACAATTTATGTAGTGAAAGTTCACAAGGACAGAAAAGAAGAGGTAGTTAGAGGAGAAACAGAACAAGAACAAATGCCTAAATTTGTTGAGAAAATCATTGAGAAAAAATAACAAGAAATTGAACAAAGACAAATTTTGGTTGTAGTTGAACAAGTCATTGAGCCACAAGAAAAAAAACAAGAACAAATTCTTACAGATGTTGAGCAAGTGGTTAAGCAAGAACTATGTGATAATGTGCAACAAGTAAAGGTAACACTAGTTAAGCCCCGAATTATTATTTGGGGAATTATAAGGGAACCTATAAAACCACCTTCTAAGGAGATGGAAACACAGAATATGGGACCAATTATTGACTATTTGATGCTGCAGTTGGAAACCTATGTTAACAAGCTCAAAGGAAAATGGGGAAAAGAGAAAGAAGCCCTCATCTCTAAAAATAAGGAAGAAGTGGAAGACAAGGGATAAAGAGATTAAGAGGACGAAGCAGAAAAAAGAAGAAAAAATTCAAGTATCACATGAAATATTGAAATGCAAGCCACCATAAAATGTTTATGATATCTTCTTGAAAGAAAATATAATACAACATAATCTTACTTGCATTAATTATGACGTGTTGTATGATATTATCTCATTTTGGAGATTATTTACTTTATATCATAACAATACATATGAAATCCATATCTTGTTATGTGATCTTTATTTGCACAATTATGCCCTTGAATATGAAAGGGATTTCATTCCAATTGTATACATTAGAGATGATCAAGTTAAGGTCCTATACTCTTATTTTTTAAATGATTTGGATAGGTAAAGGAAATGGAAGAGTATAGAGATTTGGAAAGGGTCCAACCATTGTTGTTTAGGGATAAGGCCACAAAATTAGATGAAGTTGCAGGTCCATATGAGAAGTATATAAAGAAAAAGGTGATCTGGAAGAGGGTGGTGGAAATTAGGACAACAACCCACATATAATTTTATAGCAATGATCAGAGAACATTAGATTCAGGTAGTAAAATCATGTAGAATGAGATGGAATGAGCTATCTCCTGAATTCCAGATAAAATAAATGCAATCTTACCCCAACATAATTCCAAATTTGAAAAGAGTGAACACATACATTGAAATTTATAATGAATGTGTATAGAGATGGTTTCATATAGGCTACAACCCACCAATCTTTAGTTTTCCAATACCACCATGGATAGTTGACTTATCAATCGGTAACAACATACAAGATAAATTTTGGTGCATATTTATGAGAAATAGTGGCTATTTCTTGTCAGAGGAAGAAGGCACATATACCCCAATTGATTTCATGCGTGAATCTTATTTTGACAAAAGAAATATGAATCCCTTTAATGAGGAAATTCAAGAGATTAATCTTATGGGTGTGATGAGTTATGTTAATTGCATTTAAAAATAACTCATCTTCTATATTTTTATTAATCCATTGTAGTTATGTCCATGTATTTTCCAAGTACATTTTTGAATATTACCATTACAACCTTGAACTCGTGGCATAATTACTAATTAATATAGTTATATCTATCTATATTTATTTTGTGGTATTTTGTGTGCATTTATTGTTACCATTCCAATAAGTATTTTTAATGATGATATGTGTGATGTCTCTCTTGGTCGTAAGTAGTTTTCCATATGTAGTAACTCGTCCACAGCTAAAGGACCCATCCGTAGCCAAAGGAGATCATCTATAGAAAAGAGCCCACATTATGAAGATATTTTGGAGGGAATGAATAAAATCACTCAAATATATATGTTCCACTAAATAATTAGTTACAACTGTAACATGTAGAACTGGAAGATAACTCAAAATTTTGATCTTATCATTTATTGCAAACTATTGAAGAACTGATTGATTGAGTTAACATGTGATTGAAAGAATGGGTTGATTAAATAAATATTAATTGAACACCTGTTATGAGTTATGTTACATGTGTTGAATCCCTTATTGTTTTGTTAAATTTATTTCATTTGTTCTATGCAAGATATTTCACTTAATTTGTTAAAAATCTTAGTTAAACTCTTCTTCTTCTCACGTCTTACTCTAAATGAGAAGCATAAAAGAAAGGGTTAGTGATCGTAACATGGATACATAAATATATATGCATAGATAGGAAAGAGGTTTCTTGTTCCTAGATGTAATCTTCATGAAAATTCTATACAAACCTAAGTTATGTTCATTAGTTTGTAGTTGCAGAGTTTAGGAGGGATTACCACCTAATTTAGGGCCCACTTGTGGTCTGATAAACCCCTGAAATATTTAATTTTCTTGTCTCATTTCGTGTTTATTTACCTAAGAATGATTTAGTTTGTGTACCTATATTCTTAATCTATAGCTTTGGAATTTGGAAACCATTCATTTCTAGTTATACGTTTTTTTTACTTTCACCATTGTTGTGACAATTTATTTATTTACAACCTCTTAGAACTATTGTAATTGTGCATACAATACTAATAATGTTTTAAGTTTTCATCATTTGATTTGATAATTAAATGACTTTATATCAATGAACTACATATTAATTTATGTAAGTTTATTTGTATCATGACTAAGATATAAACATACTATCACCACCTAAGGTTGCATCCAAAGTCATTCTAGGAGCATCAAAGAAATCCCTCTACCACTCCCTCAAGGGATAAGGTACTGCATCATTTTACATACATGCATATGAAGGGAAGCTCATTTTTCCATCCACACATCTACTTACATTGGTACATCTAGATATTGTTTGCTATCACACGTACTTGCACAAGGTATTTGTAGATAACAATTATATCACAAAAAAATAAGAACTACATGGAATCTAAAATGTAGTGCAACTGTCGATTATAAGCTCATTTATTATGGTGAATGTCGGGGTTAGTCTGAATCCTCATTTTCATTTTTTTAGTTTTTGGATTTGATGTAGTTTGAGGTTTTTGTAGGTCACCTTATCTTTGAAAGTTATAGGATAATCTAGAAATCATCTAGTGAAATACATGAGACAAAAAGTGCAGGTTAGTGAAACTTGTGTGACATAGAAAAAATAAGTTTTCGAGCTCCTGTGCAATCACAGGAAACTAGCAGAGGTCCCTAGTGCTTAGGATCCCTAGTCCTCTTGGAGATGACTAAGTCCCAACATATCTAACACCTCTAAAATTTTACAAAGCTATTTGTGACAGTATGCTTTTCTTGATCATTAATTTCACCATTTGAAAATGATCTTCGAGAAAACACGAATGAACTAAGTCTTTATTTCAATCTCTTGCACTTAGGGTTTTATAATTTTTTTATCTTATTGGTTGTTGTGTCATATATATTCCAGCAGTTATTTACCATTTATTTATCCTACATTACTTTGTAATTAGAGTTTTAAAAGTTACATATTTGTTAAATCATTTGGTTAACCCATATTTTTAATTATGCTAAAATGTAATATCCTAGTGTAATCTAATGCAAGATTGCAGTAAATAATGAATAAAATTATAAATGAAGGGAATAACTCAAGAAAACTAATAAATAAGAATATGGAGCCCTAATTTTCAAAGAGAGTTGGAAAATTCTTAGTTAATTCAAATATATCATAGGATAGTGTCACAATGAAGACCAGCTGAATAGAAATGAGAGACCATCACCCAAGATCCTGAGAAAATTTAGATATGAGTGATTTAGGTAGACTAGGGCACCTGGAAAAGGGATTGGGGGTTCCTAGGGCACCTTGGTATGCAATGTGGATTCCTCGTCTATGCGGGAATTCAGGAAGAAAATTTCATAGAGATGTTAGATGGTCCAAAGCCTTCACTATTTATTGTGTGTATGTCATTATAATTTTGTTAGATGTCATTGTAAACCTATAATAAAGGAATCACCTAAAAATTTCCCAAACAAATCATCAAAACCCTAAAAAGAAATATTTATATGAAGGTTACCGATTGTCCTCAACTTCCAAATTTATCACTAAGCATTGTATTACATCTAAGACCCAATGTAGTTCTTTGTGTGTGTGTGTGTAATTGAGCCCTAGGTTGCTCTTGTTCCAGTTGCACTTTGTGAGTAGTTGTTGTCCACTCAAAATTACCCTTGCTCTTAAGAAGGTGAAAATTTAAAATTTTGAGTTTAAGTGTCTTCTCTGTTGTACTGATAATGTGAAAAGCCAAAGAAATTAAGAAAATCTGCATTTTTTGGGTCATTTTGCGTGTTTTTCGGGCCTGTCGGATATTTTTGTCCCGCATGTCCCAAGTTCAATTGGGCCCTTTGTTCCCCGATCGGCCGGTTTACCAGAAGTCTGTTCTTTTCAGGCCCGTTGGAACTTTTTGTCCCAAATGTCCCAAGTTTGCCTGGACTAGTTGTTCTATTTTCATCCGATTTGGCCGAGTAGCGTACTTCGCGTACTTTTGTCCCAGTGTGTTCCAAGAGCATTTTTGCGTCTTTTCCCCGTATCGCCCGAATCGGCCGAGTCGCGTACTTCGTGCTTTCGCGTCCCTCATGTCCCAAATGAACCAAAGTGCTATTTGTGCTAATTTTTCCCGCTCTATATGAATACCTTGCTTTTCAAATTGGTAGGTATGTATTTAATGAGCATTTATTACCTTTCTCTCTCCTAAATGGCTATATAACAAGTGAATCCCCTATGTGTTTTGCACACCGCTTTCATGCTATCTTTTGCTCGAACCTTTGCAACCTAAATTTCTGTGCGCGTATCCAATTTCTTCTGCAACTCCTTCCTAAGTCTAGCTTGCAGCTCTACCCTCCAAATTACTATTAACATGAAGATCAAATTTCAGGGGGAAAGAACAAATCTCACCACCAGAGTCTGCCGTTCCTGATATCGAGGGACAGTGAAGTTCGCCATCTTGACTTTAGTGATTTTTGGTCCAAGGATGACAGACGTGAACCCTACACCAATGGCACAGATGATTCATGACAGCGGTTTGGATTTCACTGGTGGTTTCCCAATCTCTGTGCAATGTGCAGATACAGTGCTTTCATGCAGAGCTCATTTCAACCCTGATTCGAGTGAATTGACCAATATACACGAGGAGCTCATTGCCAAACTTGACGCTGCCACCATTGGCACTGCACTGAGGATTCTAGAAATGGATAATGTCATAGTTGTCTCCCAGAATCAACGCACAGGCCCTGTTCAATCAAGACTAGTGACAACTATAAGGTGGCGGGGGTGGTGAGAGTCCTGGCTCAAAAACCCTAAGAAGGGAGCATCTCGTCTATCCAAGACTCTTTTTCAGGCTAACTTCAATGAAGAGTTATCAGATTTCATAATCCTACTAGCTCGGGTTATGGGCTTACCCTCTACTAATGAGTTCCATTTCTGGATGTGCCCGCTTATCAACATGGTGTGAGAGGGAACTCAAAATATCAACTGGGCAGAAATCATCAGCATGAACCTAGCGGAGCAGCTGTTCCAATATACAACAAACAAAGAAATTATGCATGACTTCATACCTGATGTATACTCTGGCGGCATCAAGGCAATGGTTTGGTTTTTCTTACATTGATGCCCACAAGGATGATCCTGTATATGCCTACTGCCCGTAGTTCACCCTAGAGACCAACGATCATAATTTCTGAAGGGTGAATGATGCTTTCACCATGTACATGGTCAGACTTCTCGAGGGGTGACACTGCTAGAAGATTTTCTGATGAAGCCATGAAGCTGATATCGCACTACGGTGCCTATTTTATCCAGTTCAAAAAATTCTCCTATATCAGGCTTGTTGGATATGAGAGCACCCCTCTGAGGCTTTCCCATGTTCTGCAGTGACAAGATGGCTCTGATAGAAGTATGCAGGCAATTGGACAAATTGCATAGAACCTGCAGGGACAAGAAGATTACTGGTTTGCACTTCCCCATCTCTTTGGGAAACTACACCTACAAAACAACCCTGGATGCACAGAATATAGAAAGAGCCCTGACCCCCATTATTGTTCATTTTTTCAAGCCCAGAACTTGCTTCGATTTTGAAAAAGTTAATTGAGAAAAATATCAAGATAACCTATCATCATAGGGCAGATACAGAGTACTATTGGGCTAACTGTGCCGATGATTTTGAGGCTAGAAGGAGGCATTATGGCAGGTTCTCTCTACAATTGATCTAATAACTCAGCTTGTACCAAGTTCTTGAAGGACTCAAGGATGAAAAACTATGATCTATACTCATATGAGTATGAAAATGTGGTTAAGCACACTCCCTTGGAGGACTTGGATTGGTTTAAAAAAGAGAAAGATGATTTGGTTGAGATCCTGGCTCCAGTCTTAGTCAGGACTAAGATCTAGTTTGATAAGAAAGTTCGAGAGATTAGGAGGCACTCAGGGGAATCCTCCTCCAAGTATGTTTCAACACCAAGGAGGGAAGCATCGACTCCAAGATCAGACACACCTGTGCAAACCCCCTCCTGCCTCATCAACTCAAGGACCTGCAGCTTCTACTCCTTCTTCATCCACCCAGGTATACTAGAAGAAACTCAAGGAGGTTAAGAAGGAGCCTGTAGAAGAAGATCCCCAGAGAAAGTAGGTAGAATTTCCTTTGGGACCAGAGAACATCATTGTTCTCAGTGAAAGGGAGGACAATGAAGTGCCAGCCCCTACAAGCGCCCCCTGAAGCTCCAACGGATAAGGACAAAGAGGTACAAAGTGCTCGAGCTTCCAAGTACTATTGATTCCTCTGCACCAGTTGTCTCAAATGCCCCACCTCATGTCCTCAACTTGAGACAACAGCTGTGGCAAACCTTGAGCACTATGAGTTCTCTGTCTCTTGGTCCTCTTGCCCCTCCTGCCTCTTCCTCCTCCTCTTTTGCACTGGGTGCAGCCTCTCGTCGACAGTAGGAAGAGAAATCCTTCCTCTCGGAGCTCAGGGCCAAATTTTGATGTTGTGGCAACTTTGTTAGGCACTACTCCACCTTCCCACTCCAAAAGAGCCAGAATCACCTCCAGGATAGTGTCTGATGCTCAGGGCCAGCAATTTTTTGAGATAGCTAAGCCTATAGTAGATAAACCAGAGTAGGATTTGCAGGCATCTGACCTAGAACTCTCAAGGATTCCAATGGGAGAGGTCTACCCCCTGAAGGTGAGATCCACAATCTCCAGGAAATGGTCACAAGAGTCATTGGGGAGGGTAGAAAAAGGGCAGGAAACTATAGAACAGTTGGAAGAACAAGCCTAGATTCTCACAGATTTTATCAAGTCTCTTTTGTCCAAGGACAAAGTTCTGGACCCTACCCCATTGACTACTCTTCCACCACCTGTGATTTTGAGCCAAGATGAGGTACAAAGTATCAAAGACATGCACAAGTATTCCATCTATGGCAGAGCTATGGGAGGCCATGGTGGAAGATATGCTTGTTGCTGGATTAAACTTCATCGATGAAGCTTTTAAACTCCATGGAAAAGTGAACAACTTGCAACAAAAGCTCTCTTCCACTATTGGGATCATAGATAAAGAGCTTAATATTTGGAGCAGTTGCATAGTGGACCTTCGCCTCATGGGACAGGACCAATGAAAACATTCTTTTGGTGAGTAAGGTTTTTGATGATGTCAAGGATAATCTGTCAAATTCCTGGGTCTACAACGTGGAGTGGAAGATCAAGGTCCTGGAGGAGGCTTCGGGGAGAATTGAAGAATAGCTGGCAGAAGGGAGAGGCTTTCAAAACACTAGTTGTATCTGCTTTCAAAGATATACATTGTCATCTTTAGGATGAAACTTCTGGTGTGTCTCTCTCCCTACAGAGAAATCAAAGCTCAATTCAGAGCTTTTGTCAAAGGTAATCTATTCAAGGAAAGCTCCATTTCCAAAGAGAAAATGAAGAAGATCTGCTCTCTTCAATCTGCCATTGAAGAAGCAAATAAGGACTATCATACTCATGTCGAGTTTGATAAGGAAATGGAGAAGTGCCTCGGATTTTTGGACCTAATCTATAGCCAACATATCAGTCCCCTCATGGCAGAGACATAGCCGAGGTGCTAAAGAGATTTAAACAACTGGATTTTAAAATCAGTGGGTCCCTCCCAGGCATAAGCACCTGTCTTCCCTTCCTAATTCTTCTCTTCTCTTCCCATTCTTTCTCTCAGATTTATTGTAATAATTAGTTGGGTATTGCGATTGGCGACCCCTTTAAACTAATCATTAATTAAAAGAAGTAGTTACCGAGAGTAACTGAATTGTAAACTATATAATGGCTTCTCCTCGCCATTTTGAAGGAGGAAGAACTTGGCTCATTTTCTGAAAGTGTAAAATTAAATCATAAAGAAATTAATACAGAAGGACTTTTCATTCTTTGTTTATCTGATTTCCTTTTATCCCCAAGCTTTTCGTTTAATCTTGTTAAGATCATTTGTCTATATTATGTTAAGAAGCTTTGTATTCTTGTAGATGTTATTTATAGAACTTTGTGTCTTTCAAATTTCATCTTATTAGTATGATACAAATGATCTTGTTTTCAATTCATTGTACCTTCGCATCCATAAAGAATTACTCTGTCATCTATAATTCTAAATGGTGCCTTTCTGCTCGTTCTCGTTTTCTCATTCCTCAGTCCTTTTGTAATTGATGATCCTTATAGAAAACACTTTCGTAAATATCCAAGTTCCACAAGAAAATCATGTTTTGTATATGTGTAAATAGGTTCATTTCTGAAATAAGGGAACCTCTCCCATTAAAGAGGAGGGACTTCTTGTCCCCTAACTGTTGCTCTTTGTGAAGTCCTTTTTGACGACCAACAGTAGTGAGAAAGTAACTAGATGTAGAATGAAAGTAATATGTGCATGGAATCAATAAAATTCCCTCTTATGAAGTGTGATGTACATGAACCAGCCTTGTGTCCCTTGTGATGGAGCTAGATGGATGCAAAGAGAGCTATATATTTATTTTATGGATGCAACCTTGGGTAGAGAGAGTATATTCTTAGTGCTTGGTCCCTTTATTATGATCACATAACTATATATTTATATGATTACTTCAAATTTTAAATTTTTAATTTACCCAAAAAAGGATGACTACAAAAAAGATAAGATGTTCAAATGGCTAGAAAGTACCCAAAAAGTGAGAGTAAAGCATAAAGAAGATAGGGACAACCAAAATAGATGAGGGTGCCTAGAGCTTGCATCCTAGTTGAATGCTCCAGTACAGAAAAGGAGAAAATTAAATATGAAAAGACATACTCATCCAATAATTGTACATGACTTAAAGTAGAAATACAAAGCAATGAAATATGTCCAAAGACATGGGTTAATCAATACTCTTCTTACTTAGAAACCATATGAATAATATTATGCAATCGAAACCAGATAATAACTCAAAGTGCGTGGTTTTGTTTCTACATTTTCTTCCACTTTATGTTTGTGATCAAAATGCTCAGTAACATAAATTAGATAGAGATTCACGCCTATTATATATATAGATCAATATACAAAATGCATCGAGGCCGAGTAGAAAAAGCATGGCATGATAAAAAGATAGAGTGTGGAGACTAAAGATGTAAAAAAAGTGTAAAAATGCTTATGAGAGTGAACTTAGGGAGAAAGTGTGTGTGAAGATAGCAATGTGTGTGATGTATCTACATGTTAGTATCATTGTTTGTGATGAATCCATTGTGTGTGATGTTGATTGCTTGCTTCCCATACAAATAGCCCTATAAAGGAGAAGATGATCAAGTAGTCAAATATGCATGTATATGTATAAAAGTAGGCAAGGAAGTATGTAAAAGAAAATGTCAAAAATGTGGAAAGGAAACATGTGCACCTAGCCTATGATGAGGAAAATAAGGTGTAGAAATGATCTCATAGATGATGTGAATGTGCGTGAGTTTTTTGGGTGATCTCATACCACTAGCCAAATAATTAGGGGCAAAGTTTTCTTTATTCTCCAACCTATAACTGCTTCTCGAAACTGAAGAGATTTCTATACTGTCTATTTTTTGGGTGATCAGATGTCATGACAGAGGTAGTGTATAGAGGAAGGTATAGTTTTATCCTGTACCCTTTAACTGCTCCTCATAATGTTCTAAGGACAACCTATCCTGTAAAATCCACCCTGTATTATTTTTGTAGACTGTGCTAAGCCCAATCACTATATAACCAACTGTGTCATTGATGAGAACTCAAAATTGAACTATACTAGTACTATGTTGTGTATTGTGTGTATAACCAATCATTCCTTCCTCTTTGCGGGCACATGCAATGTATTTGGATGAGGATGCGGCCCTAAAAGAGTACCGACCACTATAATTGAAATTATTCCTTACAGTGGGGAGGGGATGTGCTTGATAGAAACCAAGCACATGTAAATCAATTGGCTATAAATAAGTGTTATTATGAACAAACATGTATGTAGAAGACAATTGTAAATTATGAAGATAACGTGTCAACTACTATATAAGACCATAATGTAAAAACCCAATAATATAATGTAAACCAAGCAAAGTGGGTTGGAAACATGGGTTGCAAGACACTCAAAGCCATAATGGATGCAAAAAAATAAGTGTGCACAAAAAAAGGCCATAGCCCAAAAATAATAACAGTCAATAACAGATAATATAACAAACAAGTATGGAAGTAAATGTCCCTAAATAGAAAATTCTTCACATCAAACACTCACTAGTATGTTAGAAAGATAAAATGTATTTCAAAGTGTGTGTAAACCACTAAAGTAGTGTGCTATGAACAAAAATGAAACAATCAAACTTGTAGTGTATGAATGTTGATGCCCCTAAGAGCTGATGTAGGAGTGGTACCAGGTACTACACCAAGCATCCATACTAAGTGTAAAGGATCTATAGAGCCTGTGATCACAACTAGAAAGCAAGTGAACACACATGTGTGTATGATAAAGATAATGACATACAATATATCTATCTATCATGTGTAATAAGATGATCATATAAAGATAAATGCAAGTAATACTAAGTGCAACCAAAATATGTAGTATGTTGTAGATGAATGGAATGCAATGCAAAGTGAATGATAGGAGTCACGTGCCCTCAAGTGAATGGAATTTTATGTAATGATTTTCATTTGTTTATACCCCCTATGTAGTCAATAATGAACCATAAATGAGAGTTCATTATCATGAAATGGTTGAGTGATGTGTTTTATGTAGTGTGATGTGATGAGTATGTAGTGATTATGTGTCACATAGAGATGAAGTGTGAGGATGTGTGGTGATTTATCCTAAAGTGTATATCACTACAATATGAATAGGGAAAGTGATGATGTAGCCTAAAGCATCTATTACTAAATGATTCTATAAGAAGTGATGGTGTAGAGTATAACGTATATCACTAACCTAGGAATGTCACATGAGAAGAAGGTTGAATGGTTGAATGTGTGAAAGTGATGTGGTCCATTTGTGATGTATACCCTTAACAATCTAGTATGGACTGTGATACTAGAGTGCATCATCGGGTAGTGAGAGAAGCATGTAAAATAATGTGTAAAATGCGTGAGGTGTGTAGTAGGTGTAGTGTAATGGGCAATGTATAAGATGTAATAAATATGTGTAGATTATATAGGTGTCGAAGATGCATGAAATATAATAGATGTAGGATACTAATATGTAAAATGTAGGATTGAAGATGCGTGATTTGTAGTTTCAATTGTACAATTTTTGAGGTTCATGTGAATAGGATGCCCCTCAACAGTCAAGTGGCAACTGAAGCACAAGAGTGTGTTATCGGGTAATGTTGATACTAGCTTGTGTGTGGTATAATATGCATGTTTTCAATAGGGGAAAGAGAGGTGTAGTTCCCCCCAAGTGTGTAAGATGAAGAAACCAATCATGTGATATCATCTAGGAGGTCATCATTGTCATGTTCAAATCCAAAACAAACAAGAGTCTAAGACCTAATAAGAAATGGTGTCGGGATGATCACATAATGAGCCATTACGATGTAATTGGTACATTCCCATGGCATAATCCTCATCAATAAAGGGCGGTAATGGACACCCACATGTGCATACTAGCAAGTGAGATTCTGTGTACACCCAAGAAAGGAACTATTATAAATGAACACACTCACCAAAAGACATGAAAAATGAGATATTTGTATGATCATGATTTAGGGTGTCCCAAATGTAATCAAGCCATGATTATCCTAATGTTAGTAGAGAAGAATGAGGGATTTTTGCGAAGAGAAATTGTGAGGTGATATACATGTATGCCATAAGCGGCACTAATCTGAATGAATTCATGATAAAGTTGATTAAAAATGCGGTGGAGTATAGAGATATTACAAATTAAAACCTAGCAGATTCAAACAATCATTTGTACATACTGTGTCATCACAAGTAGGATCGAATGGAATATGCTACCGATAATAAACATTCATCAAAATGATTCATGTGAAATGAGGTCATACTGGCTGAGGTGGCACACGAAAAGGTGAAGGAGATAGAGTGACATCTGCTGTAAGCATAGGCCCCTGATAAAAAAACATTGTAGTAGTAGAGGTAGAGGGAGGAGGAGATGTAGTTGGTATAGAATCTATCATGAAAATGGCACCTTCAAGTGTGTGGTAAATATGGTAGGTCATCTATGGGTTACGGGACCTCAGTATTTTCATCCCTTAGAATATGAAGTGTAGTATTTGGATAATGGTTGTAATATTTATATGGATGATGATGACAAATAATACTATACTCAATACCCTCATGTAGAAATTTGACTCAATGATGCATGGGTAGAGGAAAAAAATTTCATGGCATGGATCCATGGCCTGCCAACTAAAAAATTATATGAAACTAGAAAGTCAATGAAAAAGAATACTATGTTGAGAGGTTTTGGTCCTACGCGTGATAGGTAAAACAATGTGACCTATGCATGGATGAGTAGAGTCATCATCTGCATGAAGAGAGAGACATGATGGATTAATATTAGCACCAGCCATACCAATATTTTTAAGGAATTACATGATACATAGATTAAGTTCAGATCCATTTTTCAAGTATAGTACAATTGATACCCATATTGTAGATGTGAATCATGATATGAAAGGGTGGATCATTATAGAAAGTAAAAATATCAACATGAGGATTAGACGAGGAAAGCAATATGTTGAGAAAATGCAACAAAAAAATAATTATTTATGGATTCTTGATGCATATCAATAGGATTGTGAATAGTGGTAAGGAAATACATTTTTCTGTATGTCTTAAATCAGGATAGATATGTAAGAGATTCATTAATTGAGATAATTATGATGATAAATAAACAAGGATCCCTAATAGCGTGTAGATCGAGTCAGGTTCACCAAAATGATTATTATAAAATGTAATATCCTATCCTAATCTAATGATATTTTGCAATAAATAATGAATAAATAAATGAAGGGAATATCTTAAGAAAAATAAGAAATAAGAATATGAAACCCTAATGTGTAAAGAGGGTTGGAAGATCCTTAGTTGATTCAAATATTCCGTAGGAGTTTGTCATAGTGAAGACATGTCTAAACAAGAATGAGATATTGTCACATAGGAGCAAAAAGAAAAAAGTAGATCTGAGTGATTTGGCTGGACTAGGGTGCTTAGAAAAGGGATTGGGGCAGCTGGGGCACCCTAGTCTCCAATATGGATTCCCTAGTTACTGAAGGAAGTAAGGAATCCAATTTCACATAGTCTCCAAATGGTACGAAGCCTTCGCTTCTTGTTGCATGTGTGTTGTTATAAAACCTATAATAAAGGAATCACCTACAAAAACCCATAGAAATCAACAAAACCCTAAAAACGTAAAGATGCATATGAAGGTGTCAAACTATCCTTAGCTGTAAAATTTATGGAACTATCATTGGGCATTGCACTACATCTCAGACCCAATGTAGTCTTATGTGTTTGTGTGTGAAATTGTGCCCTAGGTTTCTCTTGTGCCAATCCCACTTTTTGAGTAGCAAGGAAAGTAACTAGATGTAGAATGTAAATAATTTTTTCCTTGAAATAATAGACTACCCTCCTATAAAGTGTGATGCAGATGAACAATCTTTGTGTCCCTTGTGATGGAGCTAGATGGATGTAAATGGATCTATAGATGCCTTTGATGAATGCAACCTTGTTTGGAGATAATAAATGCTTAGTGCTTGGCTCCCTTATTTATGATCACATAACTTTATATTTATATGATTCCTTTACATGAATTTCATCATTAACCCCAAAAAGGATGGATACCAAAAAGATAAGGTGCTCAAAAGGCTAGACAGGCCCCAAAATGTGAGAGTTAAAATGTAGAAAGGATAGCAGCATCTAGAGGGGACAAGGGTGTTCCTAGCGTTTGCATCCTAGCTGGTCACTCCAATCCAGAAAAGTAAAAACTGAAGTATGAAAAGACATAATGTGCAAGACCAATAGTAGAATTAAAAAACAATGAAATATGTCCAAAGATATGGGTTAATCCATACTCTTCTTGCTTACAAACCATATAAATAGTAGTATGCAATCAATATTAGATAATGACTCAAATTGTGTGATTTTCTTTCTACACTTTTGAGCACTATTCGATATCATTTTCTTCCTTTTGCTTCAATATCCTAAGTTTCTTTCATCATGGCTATTTCCATCTATACCTTTTTACAATCTAATCCTAAATTAAGGATAAAATAAACTCTCTTGTGGATAATACTTACATTCCTACTACTACTCCCTTTAATCATGTATATAAGTTATTCGTTGATGCATTTTCTCAACACCTTAATTTCCCATCTCATGTAGCTGTCACTCTTTCTGTTTATGACAATGATCCTCCCTCTTTATATTAACACTTGTATCTCTAACATAGGGATTACAAGGGTACTAGTTAATAATGGATCTGAGCTCAATCTGTGTAATATTACATTTATTCATTAGTTTGGCATTTCCTCATCTAATCTCATTCCAACATCTATATTCTATTCATAGTTATGATTCTTCAACACTAACCCCTGCAAATTCCATATCACCTTACATATTAGAGTTGGTTTAAAAACCCTCCCCTTGGTATTCTTTGGTTATCAATTCCAAGCTCCAATACAATTTATTACTTAGTATACCATGGATTCACAATATGTAGGAAGTACCTTATACAATTCATCTATGTATTAAGTTCATACATCATGGTTGTGTATATATTGTTATTACCAACCGCGACCCATTCAAATATTGCACTCTAGACCCACTCACTCTCTCCCTACTTCCATTTCTCTATCACATTCATGGTAATCCCCATAATCCTCTGACATAGATCATGCATGATTATCAACTCCACTGAACCTCCTACCCATACAATTGACATGATTCATCTCCAGGGATCCATTTTTGTATTGGACACCATGCTACATGTTTCATCTCCATAAGAAGACTTTATGACTAGCACCCCCTCCTTCTACTAATGCTATAATAAATTTTTAGGGGTCTATCTATCCATTAGACATCATACCACCTTTCTCATCTTCCCATGAACACTCTGCATCACCGATTACTCCTTTCACATGCACTCTTTTTATCAATAATTCTTATTGGCCACATATTCCATTTGATCCTACTAGTTTCTGATATTATGTACACACGTGATGGTTTAGCTCAATTGGGATTCACACTTGATGATATCCTCCCTCCACCTATACCATGGATATTTTTGCATTACTTCCACTTATTTCCTCTACCTCTTCCATCTATCGGTATTTATTGCACAAAGTTCTCACCCTTGTCCACTTACTCTTTGGTTGTCTTGGCTTGAATACAGTAATAGAACTCTGGATTTTGATCATATTGATGTCACATTTACCTTGTTTTGGCCATGTTTCTATTTGCAATGATTAATTTCGCAACTATACATGAAATCTAACTCCTTGGTATGCACACAGTTTTTATGCTACCACCTTTCACTAAGGAAGAATACACAATGGGCATGTGTAAATTATGTTGCAATGACTGTTTATCAGATCAACCCCCATTCTATTTCTTATCATGTCTCTTACGCTTCTCCATTTAGATTCAAATATGAAACTGATGATCTTTTTTAGATGATGTTACTTGATTCTTATACACATCATACACTTGGGGGGCATCATTATTACTTCTTCTCCCTCCTAGCATTATCTAGTGTCTTTCATTTCTACTATTATGATTCATGCTTCACATCTATTCTTTCTCATGCATCGTTAAAAAATTAATACACACAACTTGTATCATCAAATTACTTTATGATGCAATCTTGTGCTAAGGTTGACAATTCACTGAAGAGGTAATAAATCTGAAATGAATCTCACATCACTCATGTTTTATGCTCAATGCTTCATGGTCTATCTATCAAATGCACACTATAAAACCATTTCCTAATGATGCGCTCTTGTTACATGGTTCATTCTTTACTGTTGAGGGGTATTTTATAAATGAACCACGTCTCATTATCATCCACATTAACTTTCAGGCACGTTACTCCTATCATATTAAATTTTCAATTCATTCCATTCACACTCATAACATGCTACATATCTTGGTTGCATATACTATTTCTTACTTATACTCACATGTTACACTTTTCTTATTATGTTATACAGATATCCAGTATGTCATGATCATTTATATATACACATGCATATTCACTTGTCATTTAGTTTTGGATTTATACTTTCTATATATTTTACACCCAGAAATGATGTTTGGCATTGTACCTCTTACCAGTCCCACCAAGGATCCTGGGGTCATACATATTTCTCATCTTACACATCACAAGTGTTATTGTTTCATTATTTAATACTTCATATTCTTACTAGCAAACTACTTTATATCGGAACATCATGCTTTGACATAATGTTTATCTTTCTAACATGCTAATGGGTGCTTCATTTGAAATATTTTCCTTGCAGGAACTATTTTCCAACATGGTTGTCTTATAATTTTCTTGATACTATTTGCTATTGTTTGACATTATATTCCATTATTTGTGGGCTATTGTCTATCTCTTTCTTTATAATTTCTTGTATGATTTTGGCCACTTTTTCCTTGATAATCTTGTGACATTATGAATGATGTCACATGTTTGAAATCTATTTTTTTCATTCTACAATGTCAACACTATTACTTGTTTACTTTGTCTTATATAGCATGCTTGTAACATTTTATACTCACACATTTTTTCTATCCATATTGTTTGCACGTGTCTTGGTTTCTACTATGCACATTCCTTCCCCTGTAGGGTATTAGTTTCATATCAACAACCAGTCACCTCCTTTGGGCCACATCCTCCTAGCGACATCACATACACCTCAAACGTGGGGGGAATACATTCGGTGAATCAGTCACTTCATACAAAATCTCAGAGCTTTAGTAGAGGCCTACATAATATAGGAACAAAATAGAGTTATAGTCAAGAATGACCTAGAATATAACTTGGGTCATCAGTTCAGCATAGACATCAGTGCCTAGATACAAACACTAGCTCTTGGGTACTCCTGACATTTCCTGGGAACCTATGACAAGGGGTAGTACTAGTTATTTTCTCATATCAACATGGTTTTTAGTAGTTCACATAACAATTTACATAGTACACACAAAATCATCCAAAAATAAGAATGTATTGTCTCCTTTTTCTATTTAGATCGAACTAGAATAATACATAGCTAAATACAAATCTCACCATCTAAAGTGGTGTATAAATTTAGGAAGTAGTCATGAAAGGAGATTAAAACTAGACCTTTCTCCCCAAAAATCTTTTACTCTGGCATATGATCACCCAAAAAACTCACACTTGGTGTGAGATACACCAAAAAATTCAGTCTTGGCTTGAGGTATTTTGAAAAAAACACTCTTAGCATGAGCTCGCCCAAAAAAATAGCTCTTCTACAGTAGTTGAGGACATTTTCTATCCTTTTCACTCTTAACAAATTAGGTGCACATTTTCCTTTTACTACTTTTTACACATGTTTACATGGTTTTACATACTTTTGCAAGAGTTTTCATAATACATTACTTTGACTACTATTTCTCTCTTCTTTTGTAGGTCTGTCCTTAATAGGCAACAAGAATTATCCTTACATCAAGTAAAACAACAAGTACAACATGGTACAACATGATACACTTTTACCCATAAGCTCACTTCCTATTTCTTTGCTTCGATGCTTCATTTTTATTACCTCACGCTTTCACTTGTCTCCTCGGCATGCTTTCACCATCGATCTACATGGTTATCAAGTATGCATATCTTATTTAATTTATGTTATTTAGTATTCACTCAACGACATAAAGTGGGGGAAAATGTAGACACAAAATCACTTTCTATGGTACATTTAAGTCGTAATCATATATTAATATTCATATGATTCCTAAGTGAGATAATTATAATTTGACATATATCTTTGTCCTTTTATTTGTATTTATTTTTTTCTATTTGGCCTTCTTCACCATACAACCCCGTCTGTACTTCATAACTTTATCTTTCATGACTTTGGATACCATTGCCTACAATGGACACTAACACCTAGATAGGAATCCAATGGCCAGGAACCCTCATCCCTTTGTGTTCCCCTGTTCTCTTTCTACTTTACTAGCTCTTTTTGGAAAAAAAATTATCTTTTAGGAATCTTATTTTCTTATGAGTCAGCCTTCTAGTTTTCAATTAAGAAATTAAACCAAGGGAATCATATATATACAAAGTTATGTTGCCAGAATAAAAGACCAAGATCTAAGCATCTATTATCACCACCTAATGTTGCAACCAAAGGCATTATAAGAGCATCAAATACATTCATCTAGCACTCAATCAAAGGATAATGGACTAAATTTTTCTAAATACACATATAGGAAGGGAATTTCAATTTTTTATTCATAAATCTATTTATATTGGTACATATAGCTATTTCTCGCTATCACACACACTTGCATAAGGAATTCCTAGGAAACAATTTTATCACCCACACACACAAGAACTACATGTAGTCTGAAAGGTAGTGTAGTTCTTCATTGTAATCTCACTCAGTCGAGTGACCAATGGGGTTAGTCTTACTCATCATTTTTCATATTTTATTTTTGGGATTTGATGGAGTTTTAGAGTTTTGTAGGTCATCTTCTCTTTGCATGTTACAGGTGAATTCGTTGATCATCCAGTGATATATAGGTGATCAAAATTAAAGGTTAGAAACACTTGTGTGACATGACAAAAACTATTTTCTGATCTCCTGCACATTCATAGGTTCCTAGTAGAGGTCCCTAGTGCCTAGGAAATCTAGTACTCCTAGAGGAACCCTAGTTCTGACATATTCAATAGCTAGAAAATTTTACAAAGGAAATTGTGACAGTATGCTCTTCTTGATCATCGGTTGTGCTAGTCCATATCATCTTTGGGAAAGTGTGAATCAGTTAATTATTTATTTTCATGTCTTTCACTAAGGGTTTTATACTTCTTTATCTTATTAATTTTTTCATCTATATTCTAGCAGTTTTTTAGCATTTCCTTATCCTACGCTACTCTGCAATTAGGATTTTACAACTTACATATTTGTTAAATAAATCCATTCCTTACAAAAACAAATATTGAAGAAAGAGTCATGTTTTCTGAAAATAGAAACTTTCACTTTGATGAATTTTATTTGCACCTAAATAGAGATAAGAGTTGAATTCTCATAGGACTCTAAAAATTAACAAATTCTATTTGTAAATTCTAAAATGAAATGTTTAACTTTAAATGATGAAAACACAAGATATTAGAACTACACATTCAACATAATCTAAATTTTTGTAAGTTACAATTCTTCAATTCATAACTATTCTTTATAACCTTTACTCATATTATTAATACTCTCCTTTCTAATCAAGATTCTTCCCTCCAAGTTTGTGACCCTTTTTATTGGATTAGTCCACCTCAAGAGTTATATATGTTCTTTTTGGTTTAAGGAGTACGATATGTGAAAATAAGTACCCAACATGGTTGAGGGGAAGCGTTATCATGGGTATAATCGTATATCCCATCTGTCCTCCTTTTTTTAGGATAGGTCGGGACTAAGGGGTAGTTCCCTTAAAACTAGGAAATATTTAAGATTATCGTGACCTTTTAGACCAAATTGATTTTATGTATCTTCATCCCAAAAATTGGCATTTTTTGATTCATAGATTGGAGAGTTATTTACAAGAAAAATATATTTATTGCAAGAAAAGATACTTTCCTAAACACCTTGGTTAGATTTTGAATTGTATTTTCAAGGACAATAGTTTTATTTACACCAACTAAATTTTTTTGCATTGTCATAAATGGTTGAAATTCATATCTACACAAACATAATTTTGGGATTTGTAGACCAGATCAAAATTCTGATTTTCATTTATCAAATTTTTGGCCTTATCGAACAACGTTAAAAATATGATTTAGACCAATTGTACTTTTTTCCTTCTCGGATAAGGTTGAACCTTTAATTTTAATTGAAAAGTCTTTTTTTTTCTTATTGGATAAGGTCAAATGTTTGATTTACACTAATTAAAATTTCTTCCTCCTCATATAAGGTTGAAAGTCTAATTTTAGCAGATTTAAATTTTGTCCTTCTCATATAAGGTCAAAATTATTATTTTGTTTATTATTATTTTCATTGATCATTTTTTTTTGAGTTTTTGGACATGGTTAAAAGTATTATTGTCATTGATTAAAATTTTTACCTTATTAGAAAAGCGTAAAACTCTGATCTATATTCATTCATTTTTTTAGTCTAGTTAAAATACTTCTTGCCAAATTGATTAAAAAAAATTCTTTCTTATTTACAAAGGATTTCAACACACTTGAGAAATTATTATGTAATTCAGTGTATTGTGATAAAAAAATTGTGTTGGACTTGCAACTTTTCCTGAGATCAACATTGGTGACAATAGGCTACAATTGCGTCAATTCTTGCATAACCTCCAATATAGCATCAAATTTTTCATTTTATATAAATTGGACCATGTAAAGATATATAATTATAGATATACCAAATCAACCCCTTTAAATGATCCTTTATGAACTATGCTTGTACCCCAGAAAAAATATTTCAAAATATAGTTTGTTGTAATTCTCATAATCTATCATTGAGATCATATTGACCCTTCAAGGATTTTTGCAGTTACTTATCTACCGCATGATAATTTTCCACTATCATCTATGCTTACATTGTTTTAGTAAGTTATATTTCAACTTGGTCATAACTCATTACAATATTTAGTTGTTTTTTCTAATATAGGATCTCAAATATGATTTGTTTCATCCATCCTTCATCTTGTTAGAGGACGTTGATGTATTCATAAAATATAATATTTACATATTTTACTTGCTTTCAGGACTGAGTGACTTGTAACTTCATCTACATCATATTTTCCCGATCCTTCTAATTTTGAACAAGCTTACTAACCAAAGTGTTTAGTTATAATTAATCACTCATAACATGGTCACCTTTAGCTTCCATGAAATTTATATGCCAATTATATTCAATTTGTATTTTAAGGTTGTGTAATTTTTTCTCTAGTGTTACTTTCTCATGGACCTATTTGATTTCTATGGAAACAATGTTATCTTGAAGCATGTGGACTCTCTTAATTTGTGTTTACAATTATATATTCTTAGTGTCTACCTCAACCATGTTGACCATGAATTTTAAGGTTATTACTTACACACTCTTAGAGAAAACTAGGGGAGTAATGTGCATACATGAGAGGATGGAATAAAAAATTTATGCGTTTTTTTTTTCCTTTTTTTTTTCATTTCCCCCAAAAAATTATATATCTCCTAATACATTTTCTTATGTGGTGAGACACTCTGAGCTAGATTTTCCTATCTTCACAGTTCTATTATTTCCTTCTAATCACTCTATGCACCAAGAAGTTTCACCTAAGGGGTGAATATAGGTTTTTTACTATGTTTTGGTTGATTAACTTATGTCTCATTTATATCTTTTTCTACCTCAGTATTTGTTTTATGTAATTGTTTTCTTATTTGTAATAAGATCATGTTATTATACTTGTGCTACAACTTTAGCGGTGTGTTTTAATTTTAAATATTTGTTTCTACTCCATTTCTTATTTTTCATTCTTTTCTTACTCTTCTTGTTCATTTCTCTTCTCTCCTCCATTTTTATTCATCTTATTCTTCCTTCTTTCCTTTCTCTTCTTATTTCATATTTAATTCATGAATTTATTCAAGGATTTTTATATCATCAACTTCCATAATTTTTTTTGAAGTTCTCTCTTATTGATTACATTTTTTCTCCTCCTCATCATGTTTTCTTTTTCTCTCTACCTCAAATTTCTTATCATATTCTTCTTGTTCTAAATTGCACTAATGTTTGTATTCCCTCTCTTTTACAATATGATCATTTTCTCATACCTTATTGATAGATTCCGTGGTGGATTTTTCCTTTTGAATTAACCATGAAATTATCAAATTTATAAACTTATAACTACTGCACATGAAATGAATTAAGAAATCCTATTAAAACATTGTGAAATTATGTATTATAGGCCTTAATCCTACATACATTTATTACTCCTTATAGGATGTTCCCTTTAGATCTTACAATACTATTATTCCTTGTTTCATTATATTGTGAATGAGAGAGGGTCCTTTTCATCGAATATACATCTTCTCTGGATGTTTTTTGAACCTACTTCCATATACTAACACTAATTGCACTATTTTGAGCTTCTGAGTGTGTAGATATTTATCATGCCATGATTTCTATATTTTATTATGTGCTTCTTGTCTCCATTGCATAGTCATCACTTTTTCCTCGATTCTTATCTAGTCGATTAACCTATTTTATAAGGTTTATGTCTCGAAACCTTGTTATTATAGAAATGTGTAGTATTAGTATAATGTATTACATAAAAGTAACTACTTCTATTCCATATTCTACTTTAAATAGAGTATTCCCAATGCTACATTTATAATTCATCATGTAGGCCATATTACATTTGGTATCATTTTTTCCCAGCCGTCTCTTTGTACATTGTAGTTTTTTATTAGTATCATTTCTAATACCTTGTTTATTGATTTTTTTCACACATTTTCTTATGGATGATATGTTATTATTTAATGGTGCGTGATCATAAAATCCTCTATAAGGACCTTGATTTTATCATCAATGAAGTGGATTCCTTGATCACTTACTATTTAGTGTGGGGATTTCTATTTTGTGATGATGTTTTGATATAAATATTTGATCATATCCCTTATTATAAATTGGGTGTTGCAACATATTCTACCCATTTCGTAAAATAGTCCATCACAGTAATTATGTATCCAGATTTATACCTCGTATAAGGTGGATGAGTTGGTCCTACAAATTCTATTCCTCATTTTTAAATGGATGAACAACTAGCACTATTTTTAGTGGAATTTCATATCTTTATAACATTTTCTAATGCTTAGGAAAAGATCATACTGCTTTGAAATATGGTATGCATGTTGAAATATTATTGTCCAACAAATTCCACTATGTAGTACCTTTTTGTAGTCAATTATCTCAGAAAAATTACCCCCTATTATCTCATCATGTACTTCCCTAAGAAGAGCTTCCCTTTCATATTATAAATAATATTTACATTATAGTTCATCCATTCCCAATTTGTATAAGAATCCATTAATGATTTTATATTGTAATTCCTTAACAATTTTTTTTCTCTCTTTTTTGTGTAGTAGTTTGGGAAAAATCTATTATGTTACGGCTACACAATATCTTCTAATGTTATAGAATTGTGAAAACACTACACAAGTACACATATGGAGAATTTTAATTTATTGGTATTAATTATTCTCAAATGATATGATCCAACATGTTATTTTCCCCATTTAACATTGATTTTATATTCTTGAAACAACATTGGTGGTACAAATTAACTTGCAGTAATTAGTATATTGTTCATTAATCTACAATCATTTAATTATCAAACCAAGGGTCATAGAATTTCAATACTGTCAGTGTTGTATGCACAGTTACAGATATTTAAGATATAAGAAGATAAATTTCTATCACTATAATTCATGAAATAACAATGCTTGGAAACAAACTAAATTCAACATGGAAGTAAATACTAAATGTAAGGGAAAACATGTAAACTCAGAATACAGATAAAAAATTGAGTTGTTTCTAATCTAATCATGCAATAGATAAAATAAATAAATTATGGGAGGGGTTATAAAACCGCAAGTGCGCCCTTCCTTGGGTGTTAATCCCTTATAAGGCTTGTAACATCGGATAATGAACTGAACTTAGAATTTTATTGCTTTGGCATGAAGTTTAAAATTAGGACTACATAAAACATATACCCATATATTCTCTACTCTTTTTAAAACCTCTATTACATGTTCTTTTTTAGATCCTTATCTCATCATTAACCTTTACCTTTTATACATCTCATTACAAAATAAGCATGGAGAAACAAAGTTCCGCTAGGAATTTGAATTAGATCAAGTAAAATATCTCAACCAAATAATATGAAGACTAGATGCATGCAACAAAATTATTGAGAAAGTGTTTACATTTCAATCACATAACTTAAATAACCTATTAGTTTCATCCATCTGTTCCTAAATCATGAATCTAATTAGTTATTTCCTTGCTAATTTGTAATTCGTAATCAGGTGTTGGAGTTGATTCATCTTCTGGTTATCATGATTGAATTGTAATTGATTATTTCATTGACACATGTAAGCTCAAGTGTGATTTCCACATTCTACAAGCTTGTCAAGATCATGGATTATTCATGTGTGTGATCTCCTTTGGCTGTAGACACTTTGTTGTAAACAAGTTTTTTAGATGCATGTGAGTTGCTACAGATGATGACTTAGCTTTAGATGATTCTTTTTAGTTGCATGTGACTTACTGCCTATACAAGGTTCTTACAACAAGAAGCATCACATGCATCATCAATCAAGAACCTTGTTGTAATCAAAAAAATAAATTCATACTCACAATACCAAAAAATAAAGTTAACTAGTGATAACTATATTAATAAGTATTCATGTTATAATGCTCAGGTTATGATGAAATGTCTCAACAGTATACCAGTGGAATATAAGTGCAAGGCTAAAAATGTCTCAGTAAAATAAAGAGGATGATATTTTTATAAAGAGAATTAAATAACTCATCACACACCCAGGATTAACTTCTTGAATGTCCTCATTAAATATCTTTAGGTTCCTCTGTTGGCTTGGGGTCCGCCTGAATGGTACTACATAAGCATTTGAAATCAATTAGAACATTAATCCATGTTGGCTCAATGGAAAAGTGTGGATCGTTCATTATGTACCTATCCTAAAACCTATCTTGAATCATTTCATCCACTGGTATATCACCAGACCAATGTGGTATAGGAAAGTGGAAGATTAGTGGGTGACAACCAATTGGGAACCAAGTGTTCACATATTTAATAAAGAATTCAATGTACACATGTACCCTTCTTAGAGTTGGTATTATATTATGATAGGAGTGCGTATAATTCCCTTTCATTTGAGGAGTTATTTCATTCAAACGCATCTGACATGATTTTACTATTTACCTTCCACTACAGGTAATCATGTTCCTTACTTTCTCATGTGCATATTTTCTCATTTTCCATACCCACTTTATGATCTCTATGAATTCTATATACTTGACATAATCTTATATGAATGCTTGTGGGTTGGAAGCCTCTTCCCTAACCATCAATGGGTGAACTTTTTATAGGTTCCTGTAGTCTTTCATCTATTTCTCCTTGTCCAATTCATTCATGAAGTAAGAAATAAGTTATTTCACTGGGATATCTCTAACATAAAGGATTGGAATCCAGTCCCTATCATATTCAAGGGCATAATTATGCATGTATAACTCAGATAAAAGTAACTAAATTTCTTGGGGACTGTTCAAATATATTGTAAAGAAATTCCTAGATCCAATGATGTCAAATTACATGTTAGAGTTAATACAGGTAATCTAGATCTCCAATTATTCTCCTTCAAGAAAATAGCATAGATGTTTGAAGGACGCATGTGTTTCATTATCTCATAGACCACTTTAAGTGTCTCATCCAGCTTATTCTTTAGCATTTAAATCACCTAATCCTTGGCCTTAAGTTTCTTGCATTTTTCCTCCATTTCTTGTTTGTGATGGAAGATAAGTTCTTCCTTTTCCCTCTCCCACCTTCATTTTAACCTATTAACATAGGTTTCACAATTATGGACCCAACAATCTATCAGCATTATTTGTGTTCCTATGATCTTACAAATTGGTTTGGCAGTTTGTTTGAGAACTTCTCTAATGACAATTTGTGGCTATAGTGGGGCCATATAAGAATACTATATGCTAACATGTGGCAATAATGGTGGAGTGGGATCCAGTACTAGCTTAAATATTTCATCATTAACTTAAGGAATATTCTCATGTAATATCTCAGTTTATTAAGATCTCTTTTCTCTTTCAAATCCATGGAAAATTTTTTCAATAATTACTTCAACAACATGGGGCATATCATCCCCAATTTATCCTTCATCATTTAGTGTTTCAAGAAATGTGTGCCCAATTTATTCAGTTATCTTCTCCTTATAACCCTTGGCTTCATGATCTTTTTACTGAGTTCCTTGTTCAAATATTCCTTCTTCATGCTCTTCATGTTTTACCCCCACATGAACTTCCTCTACATGTTCTTCAATCTATTTAGTAGGGATTTATTGAACCATTTTTGCACCACTTTCTTCTCAGTTCTTTTCTTCCTTACCCTCCATGGGCTACATAGGACCTGCATTTAAACATCAACAGCTCCATGTTCTATGTCCATTGATGTGGCCTCAAAATTCTCTTCTAAAGCTTCTTTATCATTATTTAATGGTTTTGGGATTTTTTGTCTTGGAGATTCTTGTCCATTTATATTTTAGTGTATGAGAGAGCCTAAGTGGTGTAGGAGTGGATTTGGATGATGTAGGATTACACTTCAGAGATTTAAGAGTGGTCCTAGAATATTTTTTCTTACCCTTTGAGGTGGATGATTCAGGAGTTGAAAATCCAAGTAGGGTTTTACTAATGAGAATCCTCTCACATGATATAGGAATGGGGTTCTCTTTAGCAAGTGTATTTTTAGAAATAGGGGTTTATGTGGGTAGAGAAGTAGAAGTTCTAGGTTCAGAATGAGAAGTGGAAGAACTATCAAAAATTCTTCATCTTTTCTTTTTATGCCTTAATAATTCATCAATATGTTTTACCCTTAAAAAATCCTCCCATTTAATTTTAGGATGCTCTCTCTCTAATGTGTGTTTTATAGCCAAGGTAACAAGGCAATGGTTTTAAAGTACTGACCTACCTCACTGAGATTATTTAATCATCTTTTTCAAGATCTCATTTAAGAAATTAGGTACATTAACATTCCTATCATTCTTAAGATGATTGAGTAACTTGAAGTGAAATGTATTTAGTCTAGAATATCTACCATCCTAAATAAAATACTTGATAATATAGTTGGAAATTTCAGCCCAAAGTGGTTTGAGAGAGATTATATATGTACCTTGGTGATCATTTATGAAAGCATCACTCTCATAAATGAAGTCTCATCAAGATTTCTATGGATTTGCTTTCTTGGGGAAATTTTTCCTTCTACAGTAATTCTAATAATTGTAGCCAAGATATCATCATTCACCTTCATTATTAATCCCTTGACCTTATATTTTCCATATTTCTATGTAACAGTAAATTCTTCGTCCATAGATTCATTAAAACCCTGGAATTTTCCAATGTAGTCCATCCATCCACTGCTCTGAAAATAATTTAAAAACTGCATCTTCTTGAGATTATGTGAATGATATTTTGGCTCGTGGTGGATTAAGTTTCCCCCCATTCTCAATTATGCATTTTTCTCATCTATGGTAATGTAATGAGATTAATTTCAGAGGAATAAAGTAAAAATAAAACTGTGGGATATTATTTGAGTATCTTTCTTTTGAATTTCAAGACTGACTTACATGAAATATAAAAGGGAAATGAATTGAATTGATTTAATTAGAGCAATCGTGTGAGGTAAAGTGGTTTGATGAAGTGGGATGATGTGGAGTGAAATATCATAGGTTAAAGGCGGAGATGTATAATTGCAATTAAAGAAATTATGCCATGTCATAAATACTAATTAAAAATAATTATACTAATGATACTTTAATAAAGTGTCATGAGTGTACTCATTTTGAGAAATATTTAGGTTGATGATTGCACACTTGTATTGTGGTAATTGTGACCTTATTGCATATTGATTTACTATGATGTTACAAATACTATTGCTCTAAGTGCATGCAAAATTTGTATTGTAGGATCCTTACTTAAATGAGATAATTCCTTGAGATCGCGTGTTGACTTTTTTTGGTACCAATTATCTTGATCACCACTCACACATCCAGATTGTTCCTTATTTTTATTCATGCAATCATTATTTCTACCAAACATGAAAACCAAAATAGAGCTTTTTTACATACTGCTACAAGCGGAACATTCAGTCTTTGCATTATCTCCCTATATAAGAGATTATTCACTTTTGCAACATATACATCAAATCTTGCAAAACACCAAATTCTAAAATATAAAATATGTTAGCTGAGTGCTAATAATGACCAAGAGGGTTGATCACAAAATTTTTATTCACTCTCAAATTATTTAAAAAAATGAATATACCAAGGCCACTAGAATATATCAATCCTATGAAATCTTAGAAGATGAACCAGTAGGCTCAACTTCTGAACTTAACTTTGATGTTCTTATCTCCATCATATTTTTGAATTCCTCTGAACTACTACAAGAAGGTGCTTTTGTCAACTGGCTTCTTATATAACCTTAACCTATGACCATTGACCAATAGCTTGAGCCTTACAAGATCTATGGTGGTGAGTTTTACAGCTCCATTGGGAAAGATTTTCTCAATTGCATATGGACATATCCAGCTTGTCATGAGTTTTCCCATACAATATTTGTACTTTGAGTCAAAAAAGAGGTCCATTCAGCATCTTAAAATTTCCTTTTCTTTAAGAAATTATCATGCCCTTTTATTCTTTGCTTCTATACTAGCTTTGTATTATGCACAACATGTACCCTCATTTCATCCAACTCATTGAGTTGGAGAATCCTCTAGATTTGAGCTTAGGACAAATATATGCCTAGTTCAAGTGCATTCCTTAGTGTCTTATGCTCAAATTAAATAGGGAGAACATCAGTCTTAGCATACAAAAGTTTGAATTGTGTGAAGATAGTTGTTTTGTTCCATGTTATGTTGAATTCCCATACTACCTATTGGTGCTTAGAATTGTCTCACCCCATTTGTGCCCTTGAAGATTTATTGATTCACGGCCTCTATCATTTTATCCTTCCCCGTATTGTGTTTGGCCAGTATTTTTTGCCATTTTAATCTACTCCTAGGTTGAAGATCATGTTTAGGTCCGTATTTGTCTCATGGTTCCTTTGTTCCTCTAGAAAAGCTCTGTATTTTGAGTCTCGCATACTCTATTCCTTCAAAACTCACATTTTCCCATTTCCTCCATTTTCCACAGTCAAGATCTATTGTCCATGCCATTTTTTCCCTAAATACTCAAAGAGAAATGAATTAATGTGTCCCTGAGGAACGTATTTGACTCTTGTAACATTTCTAAAATCTCTGTCCTTGAAGAAAATTTCACTTTCAGGATAAAATGGTTGTTTCTTTGTGTTTTACTATTTGATGGGCATTTCCCCCAGTCAAATTTACATCCTTGAATCAACAGGAAAATGTAGCATCCTTTGGTTGGACGCGGCTTGGCAAGACACTTCAAAAAATTCTATGAAAAGCCTCAACTTTAAAATGTGTCCACATGGAGGAACGACGCTCATTTGACAATCAAATTTTTTGTTTGGCTTTGAAGTAACATTGGGAGAACACGTGGAGGATTGGCAGGAAAGAGACACGTGGAGGCTTTCGCTGGGTTTCCCATACTTATAAATTTTTTAAAAGGATTTCAAGAAGTCCAGGACACATGGAGGCTTCCGCTGGGTTTCCCATACTTAGAGAAATTTTATGCAAAAAGATATAGTTTGGCGAAACATGGGCACGTGGTGAGCCCGTGCTCATTTAGGGTATCAAATTTTGGATGCCATCTTGAAGTTGCACCGTGGAGACATATGGAGGAACCATGTATGTTCAGGGATCGGCCCTTGAGTTTCATTCCAAAGAAGCGTCAGGATGACATGTGGAGGCCTCCGCTTACTTTGCATTTTACTTACACTTTTCAATGGCCAAAAGGAGAATGCCTCGAAGCATGCCACATGGTGCCTTTCGCTGAATTTCAATAATTTAGAAATACCTCACTGAAGAAGGACACGTGGTGAGCCCGCACTTTTTCAAAGTATCAAAATTTTGGGACCATCTCAAGGAGCGTCGTAGTGACACGTGGCAATTTGAAAATTCATAAGGGGCGGGGAAGCAGACCATTGGAGGTAATTCAAACTTTTCACCTCTTTGCTTCATAAAGGTTAAAATAGCGAAAATGTCCTGTGATCCCAAGGGGAAATAGTCAATGTTTTTCCCTAGTCAACGGTGAAGGTGTGGACCCACAGAGGAAAATTGGAAAATTTTCTTTTTGAGAAAAAAGAGTTAAAAGTAAAAGGGGAGGCGTAGTTCTACTGGGACCCACATTGGGACACATGTCAAAATTATTTCTCAACGGTGGAGCTATGGGGAAAACTTGGAAATTTTCCCATTTCCACAAGAGAGTCAAATGGCATAATTTCTCCACATTTCTTTTGGGGCCCACCTCAGGACACGTGTCAGGACCATTTTCAGAAGTGGAGCTGTAGGGTAAAAGGGTGAAATTTTTCCAATGTTAAAGGAAGCCCCTGGTCCTGTTTTTGCATCTTCCACGTGGATGACCCACATTCAAAATCAAATATCAATGGATGTTAAGCATCTAGATCTTATTTTCCCCCCATTTTTTTGTAAAACTCATGGGAGTGCAAGTCTTCATGATTTCTTGTTATTTTCTACATGCCAAATAAAGGATTGAATTAATTTTGATATCTAGAGTTTGGTGAGAGAGATCTGTAGACATCTTTTGTCATTAAAATGGTCTGAATCTTAAGCCTGATCTGGTTTTCCATTTTTCTTCTCCTGAGCATGCAAGGGGCAAGATTTTATTGATATGGGGCGGAAGTGGTTGGCGAATGGATGGAGGTGTGTTTTTCCCGAGAAAGAAGTTGAATGCAGGAAGAAATCAAAGATATTTTCCCTTGAGCGCCTGGAGACTTTTGTAGATCTAATTCTATGAATCACAAAATAATCATGGAAAGCACTAGTTTATTTAAATTTTTTGTCTTTTGGGAGGAAGGGGTTCTGTTTGAAATGCTATAAAGGGAACAAATTCATCATGAAAATGGTTGGTTGTTTTTTAAAAGATCAAGACTGATCTTCTCTAGCATAAAAAGCTTGACAGAGCCCATCTATTTTGAGAAGCCATCCAGAGAAGCCTGTATATCTCTCTTTGTGTCAAATTTGATCAAACTTTGAGTTATCCTATGTCAATCTTGATTAAAGTGTATTTATTTCATTTCTGAATGCATATAGGTAGTTTTTCTTGTTTCTGTTGCAATCTTATACCAAAATATAGTCCAATCACATAGGTTTCATTCCTTGTGATAGTTTAGTGGCATCTGTAATTTCATTTCTCAGAAGATCCTTCATCTGGGAATGGGATAAATGGTTTAAAATCACTTTTTCTTTCATTTTGTTGATAGAGATTCTCAGTAAGCCTCTGGGTGTACCTTAGGCATGACTTGGTTTAAATCTTAGTTCTTTATTGGGTCCTCTGACTCGAGCCTTCATGACAGAATGCCACAGGTTGTGTGAAAGAGTGCTGATCTAGGCCTTCATTGAAGCACACATTCTAGTTGAGGAAACAATTTAACTTTTTGTGGGCATTTTTTTTGATTGAATATTTCAATTTTACATAATCTCTCAAGAATTTTGTGAGTCAAGTCCATCCTGTGTCCCCCTCCCACAAAAATTCATTTAACAACAACCAATCCTACCCATACTACCCCTATTTTTTCTTTGTATACCAACACTAGACCAAAATCCTTTTACTAAAGTATGCTGAACAGATCAAGTTTCCAAATGTCTTTAGTAACCGTTTCCTTGTGAGAATATCTCCATAATCTGGAAGTGACAACTCATGAGAGTCATATTTTGGTGTGTTGATCATATTTTCCCTAAGGCCTTCTCTATAAAATTTATGCAAAAGAAAGGTACCTGTATCTCCTTTCAAATAACAAAGGTTACATAATAGGTTCTCTTACCTTGGTTGGAAGGCACAACCTAAAATAGTTAGTATAAGATCACATCCTTTTGAGGTGTTTATCCATCTCTCTGAAAATCAAAGCAACAAAGGGATATTTAGATTTCTCCCCAGATATAAAATGACATACATTTATGATCTATCTACCTCAAAGCTCCTTTTGAATTTGTGTTGCTACTTGGTTTGAAAAGGAGAACAATTTTGGGTACCAACACTTGTGGCATCATTATCGGGGATTGTTAGGAACTCCTAGGAAATAGTTTGCATTGCTGAGACTAATTTACTATTTTACTACCAAGCCATATCTATTTGACCCGTCAACAACACCAACATCTTGTGGCGCCATTGTTGGGGGACTCTCAATTTAGGATCAGGAACCTGGTAAAACACTTCTTGTATGCTCCAAGTGTTGTGTACAATTATTTTAGTTCCCACACTTAGTGTATTGTTCTTTCATTTGATAAAATTAGGTGTAGAAAGGTCAGAAAACTTTCCATTTCTAGTTTCTTGCATTGACAGACCTTAGACAGATCATTTTTAGTGTATTTGCACACCTAAGGTGAAAATCCTTAGTGGCGAATCCCTGTTGATTTGATTCTTATAAGGACCAGTGTCTTAAACCTTTGTCAAGTAAGATTTGTTACTAATATTTGCAAAGCTGGAAGGAAGAAGATATTTCATTGCTAGGGATCCTGCTAGGAAATTGTTTCCAGAGTTAGGAAAAGCAAAGTCAAAAGGAAGAAAATCCTGGAGAGTTGTGGGAGATCAGCAGATAAGAAGAGGGATCTCCATTTATGAAATTGAATGTCTTATCATTGAAGAATGCCATTCTAAGTGTCTCTGAATCAGGTAGGCCTCTTTGTGGAACTGAATTCTCTAGCTGGACAAGGGCCTTCACTTGATTTTGAAATATTTGCTTCACATTCTACACCTATCTTTTCTGAATTAGATTAGGGATTTCCAAGAAGCAAGGCCTTTAGGGGACCTCCATTATGAAAACCACACTCATGTGTTCTAAGCACCCTCTGCCTCCTCATCAATTTTTCACCCTCCAAGATCACCTCCTTGAATCAATATGGCTCAACCTAGACCTCCATTTGTTTATAACCACTTTTGGACCTATAAATTTTGTGGGGATGGCTGGTTACCCAAATGCAGTGCCTCAAGATGTGAGGAAAAAAATTCCAAAGTTCAAAGAAAATAATGATATTATCGGTGACCAGCATCTAAAGCTCTTCCTCAATTTATGATGTAAGATTTTGAGATTGAGCATGAAGATGTGTACATCAAATTGTTTATTCACACTCTAGAGGAGGATGCTAGGGACTGGTATAAAGCATTTCCAGATAATTCTGTTGATTCTTAGGCTGAGATGAAAAATGCATTCAGATTGCAATATGGTGATAGGACTAACCCTAGGTTTCTTCTATCAGATTTTGAAAACATCAAGAACAATCCCAATGAGTCATTACATGATTTCAACACAAGGTTCAATAAGACCTTGAGGATATTTCAGGGTCAAGATAAGGCCATGTGGTGAGTCATTCTTAATCAAATGTACTTATGCATTGATAAAAAGGTTACTTACTACTTAAGGGACAAGAAACCTACCAACTTAAGGCAAGCATTTACCATGGCCCTACAAATAGAGAATAATATCAAGGAAATTGGGATAATATCCAAAGTGGGATGGTGTGAAGTTTGTTAACCCAGAAAACCATCAGAAAAGCAAGGGTGGTTGATTTCGAAGAGGTTGTGAAAACTTTGGTAGGCGCTATCAAGGAGATCTCCTTCAAATTAGCTCGAGCTAAGAAAGGAGTTGGGTAGAGTTCTACAAGGACAACACAAGCAACAAGGCCAAGACATATTTACAAATCATCAAGGAATTGATGACAGAGGCAAAGGAGCTGGTGGATTTTAGGAATAGGTAGCCTCAAGGCAGAGAAACTAGAAATGGTACCTGATCCTCTGGCTGCCAAATTTCTTGTGGTGGAAGAGACAGAAGTCATTGATTGGTGTGACAGATATTTCATCCCCCATGCTCCTTGTGAATAATATCATAAAAGAAGAAGCAAATAATGATGGTAAGAAGTGATGATGATGTTTGCATGATGGGATGCTCCACTAGCTCAAAACAAAGGTCAACCTCAACTAAGGTGATAAGTGCCATAACTACTGCCACTTTTTGGGACTGCATTCATAGAGTACATATTCTTCCTCCCTCTCATAATTTAGAAGTAGATAATGTACAAGATTTTGAATTTTCCAATAATGAATTTGAATATTTAAGGGCTTTAATAATAAAAAAGTATGATGGAGTAATCCCATCTAAGGAGGAGAAGCAATTATTAATGAATATTGTTGTGGCTCAAGAGAAGGAATACAACACAAGAAGTAAGGCTATCAAAGGGGCAGGGCCTCGGGCCAAGCCAAAAGCTCCCTTTCTTTCTAACATTCCTAAAGAGGCTTCTAGGAAAGATCCATCTACCAAAATCACTGCAGTTCCAAGAAAAAATCATACCGCTCCTTATGCTCAAGCTATCAAGAATCATGTGCCACCCAATGAATGTATCATCTTTCCTTCCAATACTGCCTTGCCCAAAAATGCCCCATATGACATTTCCCAAGTTTTAAGTCAAATCAAAGTCGCTGTCCCAATTTTTGAGTTGCTTAGGATTCCCGAGCACAAAAGGAGAGAATTTGAATACTTGGTATTGAGTGAAGAGAAGATAGCCCTAGGAAGAAATGTGAACATTGTGGATAATCCTGTAGTCATTGAAGAGTCTGAGACACCATCAGCATAAGAAGATCTAGCTAAACCACCTAAGGTTTATTTGGGGACATATTTAGTAGACTCTCAACTGAATTTGGATCCATTCTTCACCACTCTGATCATCAAGGATAGGTTGCTCCACAACTGTATGTTTGACTCAGGGGCATCATGCAATGTCATGCACTTGGAGGTCATGAATGAGTTGAATATTAAAGTAAAAACAACATAGGGGAAGTGCATTGCCATGGACTCTAGAGAGGTGCCATTAGTGGGATGTGTGAAGGTTTTGGTGGTGCATCTTGTAGCCTACCCAGGTAAAAATTTAAAACTTGATGTTGTCGTAGTTGATTGCCCAGTCAAGTGGGGTATGTTGCTATCAATAAAGTGGGTTATAAGTGTTGGTGGTAGTGTCCAAATGGACATGTATTATCCCACCATCCCAGTTGAGGGAAGCCTTGTTAGGTTATATGGGGAGAAGAAAATGTTGCACCTTATTGAGGATCCCAACAATGCATCCTATGAAGTATTATATACAAATGTTGATGCTAACAACTTTGTGGGATTTACTGAGGGAGAAGAGCACAAGATTGAGGATTGTAAGTGTCTTGAGAAAGAAGGATCTCCTTGGACTCTATTTTTTGATGGACCTTACTCCAAATTTGGTATGGTTTCTAGTGATGTCCTTAATTTCTCCAAGCCAGGAAAGGTTTATTTTTTCCTTTAAGCTTAACTTTGAGTGTACTAACAACATTGCTGAGTATGAGGCATTGTTGTTAGCTTTCAGAATTTCTTAGAAGTATGGTGTCACAGACATCATTTTCAAAGGAGTCTCAGAGTTAGTTATCAAGGAAGTCAAAAAATTGTATGCCACAAAGAATCAACGAATTAAAACAGTACAAGCATGTAGTTTGGGACTTCATTGAGATGTTTGACTCCTTCAACATTGTGCATCATGAAAGGAGGTTCAATGACTTGGTAGACAAGCTTGCAATGTTGGGGTATCGGTTTGATAGTTCTACAACTTCCCCTTATTGTGAATATGAGGTGGAGTTAGTGACAAGACTCTCTGTCCCTGAAAATATAAAACATTGGCAAGTTTTTGATGATGAGGCTCAAGTCAAGAAGGTTCATACAAAATGATGGAGAGTTTTCTAATCAAAATATTGATTAGGAGCCAATGGTCTGTACAATAGAGGGGAAAGAAACCTTATTTGGCAAAGGCATCATCTAGCTAAAGACCGACACCATTCCTAGAGGGCTGGTTGCTCTTGAATCAAATTTGATAATGTTGACTCACATTATTAATAGGCATATGTCAGCCTTGAGGGATTTTGAGGAGCATGACCATGGCACAAAGGAGAAACCAAGGAAGTTTTGGCTGGGCAATAGTCTCAGCAAAGATGAAAAGCAGTCATACATCCAATTGTAAAAAAATACCAAGATTACATGGCTTGGACCTATTCTGAGCTCAAAGCATACCGAGAAGACCTGTTTCGGCATGAGATTCCCTTGGAGCCCAGTGAAAAACCCTTTAGGTAGAAGCAGAGGCCAATTAATCCTCTATTATCTCTCAAAATGCAAGAGGAGATGAAGAAGCTAAGGGATGAAGGAATTATCCAGCCCACAAGGTATTCTTCTTGGGTTGCCAACCTAGTGCCAATAAGAAAGAAGAATGATGACATCAAGTTGTGTGTGGACTTCAGGAATCTAAACAAGGGCCTCATTGAAGGAAAACTATCCGTTACCTAATATGGAGCACATGCTGGAGTTGGTGACTAGTTCTAAGGTTGCTTTCTACTTTAGATGGCTTCTCTGGTTATAATCAAGTCATAGTGAAAGAATCAGAAAGGATCAAGACAACCTTCACTACTCCATGGGGAACGTATGTATATGTTAGGATGCCCTTTGGTCTAATGAATGTTGGAGCCACTTTTCAGAGTGAAATGGATGTTTCTTTTGCTGGTTACATCAATGAATTTATTGTTGTTTACCAAGATGATGTAACAGTGTTTTCAAGAAGGAGAAGTGACCATTTTGCTGCACTTAGACAAGATGATGGTCAGATGTGGGGAATATGGCATCTCACTCAATCCAAATAAATGTCATTTTGGAGTGCAGAAGGGAAAATTTCTCGGTCACATTATGTCACAGGAAGGAGTGATGATTGATCCAGAAAGATTGGAGGCCATCAGCAAAGTCCCTAGTTCTAAGAACCAAGAAAGGAATTCAGTCCTTCTTTGGGTAGATAAAATTCATTACAAGGTTTATATCAAAAAAATTTGAGTTGACTATCCCAATCACTTCCATGTTAAAGATGAATCAGATCATCAAATGGGAAGAGGCTTCCATATAAGATTTCAATGGAATCAAAGAGGCATTAAAGCATGCCCCTTGTTTTAGTAACCCCAAATTACAAGAAACCTTTCCAATTGTTTTCTTTCAATTTAGAAAACACTATTGCTTATGTCTTGTTACAGAAGGATGATGAAGGGGGTTGAGAGGCCCATTTCCTTTTTCAGTAAGGCTTTACAAGGAGCATAACTTGAAATACACCATCATGGAAAAGTAGGAATTTTCCTTGGTCAAAGTAACAAAGGTTTTCAGGCCTTATATTTTAAGTTCCAAAGTTTGTTGTTTATGTTCCCCATACCCATGGTACAAGACATCTTGTCAAAGATGGAAGTATCAAGTAAAATATTTAGATGGGTGAACAAATTGTAAGAGTATGATATGGACATCCAAAACACAAAGTTGGTGAGAGGTTTGGGGGTTAGCTAAGCTCATGGTTGAGAGAAACTTGCAAAACATTGAGGTAAATGAGATTGAGGAAGAAAGGGCAGATATTTTTGAAAGATTGATGAGTTTTGAGTGTTACAAGGATGTGATTGTTCTATCTCAGACACTTAAACTACCCTGAGAATTTGAATAAGAACCCAGAAAATAGCTCTTAAGTTGGCTTCCCAGAAATATGTCATTACTAATTCTGGGTTGGCATGGAAGAACCTAGAGGGAGTCCTCTTAAGATGCATCACTGAAGATGAAGCCCCCAAAATAATTGTTGATCTCCAATGGAGGAGTTTGTGGGAGGCATTTCTCTGCAAGAGTCACAACACATAAGATCCTAAGGGCTAGTTATTGTTGGCCAACTATTTTTCAAGAATGCAACCATGTTGGTTAGAATATGTGAGAGTTGTCAACATTTCTCTGGAAGGATGAAGGCTTCACACTCCCTACCTTTTCAGTCTGTATCAATTGAATACCCATTTAAACAATGGGGAATGGCCTTCACTGGTGAAATTTCAGACCCTTCAAGTTCTAGCCATAAGTGGATTCTTGTAGCCACTGATTACTTTACCAAGTGGGTGGAAGTAATCCCCACCAATAAGGATACACACCAAGTTTTCATGGATTTTTTGTTAAACTATATTATTTGCAGGTTTGGAGTACCAGTCAAAATCATAGCTGATAATACCATGATTTTCAAGGCTAGACATCTAGTGGCAATGTGTAAAGGATATGGGATCAATTTGACAATATGCCTCTTATTATAATCCCTAAGGAAATGGAAAATCTAAGTCTAGCAATAAGAATTTGCTAAAGATTATCAGAAGAACCTTGGAGTTGCACAAGAGAAAATGGGGTGAACAGCTGAAGTTTGTTATCTGGGCTGATAAGATCACTGTCAAAAGAGCCACTAGAAAGAGTCCATTTGAGTTGTTATATGGGACTCAGGCCCTGCCTGCCCCCTACATATGTAATTATCCTCATATCAGTTCATTCAATGAATGGAAGATCAAGAAGCACCACTTGAGTCCTCATGATGCCCACATCAACCAGATTCTTGAGCTTGATGAAGAGAGGACAGCATCTCACCAGAGGCATATAAAGTTTAGAGAAAATATAAAGAGTTTGTTTTGACAAGAAGGTCACTCCTAGAGCCTTTAATATTGGAGATCTTGTGCTACTATGGGATAGCAGGCATGAGGATAAGGGCAAGCATGGCATGTTTGACTCATTGTAGATGGGCCCCTACTCCATTGACATTAGAATTGGTGAACACGCCTTCTTCTTGAAGGATCTAGATAGTGAATTGATCGAACTACCTATTAATGGTAGGCATCTGAAGCATTTATTGGATTGATTCCTCTGAATCAAGGTAAACACCTCTTTTACATTGTATAGTTTTTTGTTTGCATCCTATTTTTTTGTGTTTTTTGCTCATCCTGGTCCTTAGTGACCTGTTTTTGCCAACTTCTTTGTTTGTTTCTAGAAATAGCTTCATTTCTCTACTCTACGAGATGAATCTATCACCCAATGGATATTTTTGGAACTTGGTCTACTATTGTTCTTATGGCACTCGTAGAGAGTGCCCATCCTCGATTCGGAGCCAATGTTGGTGCTCAGAATTTTCTTGTCCGCATTTGTGCCCTTGAAGATTTATTTATTCACGACCTCTGTCATTTTATCCTTCCTCGTATTGTGTTTGGCCAAGTCTTTGTTGACATTTTAATTTGGTTTTCTTGGTCGAAAGATCATGTGTGGGTCTGTATTTGTCTCATGTTTCCTTTGTTCCTTTGGAAAAGCTCTGTATTTTGAGTCTCCCGTGCTTTGTTCCTTACAAACTCACGTTTTCCCATTTCCTCTATTTTCCACAGTCAATATTTGCTATCCCTATTGTTTTTTCCCTAAATACTCAAAGAGAAATGAATTGATGTGTCCCTGAAGAATATATTTGAGTCTTGCAACATTTCTAAAAATCTCTGTCCTTGAAGAAAATTTTCAGGCTCAAATGGTCATTTTCTCTGTGTTTTACGGGTTTGACGGGCATTTCCCCCGGTCAAATTTGCATCCTTGCATCAGTAGGGAAATGTGGAATCCTTTGGTTGGACACGGCTTGGCTAGACACTTCAAAAAAATTCTATAAAAATCCTCAACTTTAAAATGTGTCCACGTGGAGGAACGATGCTCATTTGAGAATCAAATTTTTGGTTTGGATTTGAAGTAGCACCGAGAGGACACATGGAGGGTTGGAAGGAAAGAGACACATGGAGGCTTCTGCTGGGTTTCCCGTACTTAGAAAAATTTAAAAAGATTTTCAAGAATTCCAAGGACATTGTGGAGGAACGGAGCTCTTTTGAAGATCTACTTTAGGGCTTTTCCGTGGAGTAGCGCCAGGAGGACATGTGAAGGCTTCCAATGGATTTCCCATAATTAGACAAATTTTATGCAAAAAGATACAATTTCACTGAAAATGTACACGTGGTGAGTCCCTACTCATTTAGGGTATAAAAATTTTGGATGCCATTCTTGAATTTGGGCCATGGAGACACATGGAGGAACCGCACATGTTCAGGGATTGGCCCTTTGAGTTTCATTCTAAAGAAGCACCAGGCTGACATGTGGAGGCCTCCGCTTACTTTGCATTTTACTTAGAATTTTCAACGGCCAACAGGATATTGCCTCGGAGCATGACACATGGTGCCCTCCACTAAACTTCAAGCATTCAGACAGACCTCACTAGAGAAGGACCCGTGGTGAGCCCCGTGCTTGTTCAAAGTATAAAAATTTTGGGACCATCTCAAGGAGCGTCGTGGTGACATGTGGAAATTTTAAAAGTCATAAGGGACGGGGGGGAAGCGAGCCATCAGAGGTAATTCAAAATTTTCACCTCTTTTCTTCATAAAGGTTAAAATAGTGAAAATGGCCCACGAGCCCGATGGGAAATAGTCAATGTTTTTCCCTAGTCGATGGCGGAGGTACGGAACCGTGGAGGAAAATTAGAAAATTTTCCTTTTGAGAAAAAAATTTTTAAATTTAAAAGGGGAAGTGTTGTTCCACTGGGACCCACATTAGGACACGTGTCAAAAGTATTTCTCAAGGGCAAAGCTTTGCAGGGAAAACTTTGGAAAATTTTCCTTTTTCCAAAAGAGAGTCAAATGGCATAATTTCTCCATGTTTCTTTTGGGGCCCACCTCAGGACACATGTTAGGCCCCATTTTAAGAAGCCGAGGTGCGGGGGTAAAAGCATGAAATTTTTCCATATTTTAAAAAGGGTTACAAAAGTTCAAAGGAAGTCCCCGATCCTATTTTAGCATCTTCCATGTGGACGGCCCCACATTCATAATAAAAGATCAACGGCTGCTGAGCATCTAGATCTGATTTTCCCCATTTTTTTCTGTAAAACTCTTAGGAGTGTGATTATTCATGATTTCTTTATATTTTCTACATGCCAAATATAGGAGCGAGTTAATTTTGATATTTAGCGTTTGCTGAGAGAGATCTGGAGACGTATTTCGTGATTAAAATGGTCTGACTCTCAAGTCTGGTCTGGTTTTTCATTTTCCTTCTCCTGAGAATGCAATGGGACCAGATTTGATTGATATGGGGCAGAAGTGGTTGGAAAATGGATGGAGGCATGTTTTTCCCAAGAAAGGAGTTGAATGTGGGAAGAAATCAAAGAGATTTTCCCTCGAGCACCTGGAGACTTTTACAGATATGATTCTATGAATCACAAAAGAACCATGGCAACCGCTGGTGCATTTAAATTTTTTGTATTTTGGGAGGAAGGGGATTTGTTAGAAATTCTATAAAGCGCATGAATTCATCGTGCAAATGGTTGGGATTTTTGCAAATTTTGGGGGTGATCTTCTCCAGCAGAAAAAGCTTCAAAGAGTCCATCCATTTTGAGAAGCCGTCTAGAGAAGCCTATATATCTCTCTTTGTGTCAAATTTTATCGTGTCAAGGTGCTTGCAAGTGTATAGCCATTGAAAAGCTTTGAGATTGTTCTGGAAACTTTCCCTTGCTGATAAATTTGATCAAACATCGAGTTATCTTATGTCAATCTTGAGTAAAGTGTATTTATTTCTTTTCTGAATGCATACAGGTAGTTTCTTTTGTTTATGTTGCAATCTTGTACCAAAATATATTCCAATCACATAGGGTTCAGTCCTTTTGATAGTCTAGTGGCATCTAAAATTTCATTTATCAGAAGAGCCTTCATCTGGGAATGGGATAAATGGTTTAAAATCCCTTTTCTTTCATTTTGTTGATAGAGATTCTCTGTAAGCCTTTGGGTGTACCTTGGCATGACTTGGTTTAAATCTTGGTGCTTTACTGGGTCTTCTGACTCGAGCATTCATGGAAAAAACCCATAGGTTATGTGAAAGAGTACTGATCTGGGCCTCCATTGAAGCACATATTCTAGTTGAGGAAACAATTTAACTTTTTGTGGATTTTTGTTGATTGAATCTTTTCATTTTGCATAAGCTCTCAAGGATCTGGTGAGTCAAGTCCATCATGTATCCCCTCCCACCATAACTCATTTAACAACAACCAATCCTACCCATACTACCTATGTTTTTTCTCTGTATACCCACACTAGACCAAAATCCTTTTACTAAAGTATGCAGAACATATCAGGTTTCCAAATGTCTTTAGTAACCTTTTCCTTGTTGTGAGAATATTTCCATAATCTAGAAGTGACAACTTGTGAGATTCATATTTGATGTGTTGATCATATTTTCCCCAAGGCCTTCTCAATAAAATTTATGGAAAAGAAAGGTATTGGTATCTCCTTTCAAATAACGGAGGTTACACAATAGGTTCTCTTACATTGGTTGGAAGGCACAACCTAAAATAGTTAGTATAAGATCACATCCTTTTGAGGTGCTATCCATCTCTCCACAAATCCAAGTAACAAAGGGACAACTAGATTTCTCCCCGGCTACAAAATGACATACATTTATGATCTATCTGCCTCTAAGCTCCCTTTTGAATCTATGTTTCTACTTGGTTTGAAAAGGAGAAAAAATTTGGGTACCAATATTGCCTCTGGAATCCTAACTTCCCAATCTCTTCTATGGACTGCAATTTTCTTTCTCGAGATAGCTTCTATTTCTCTATTTGTTACCTTAACTTGGTGATTAGATTGGGGATGATACATTGTAGAATTCTTAAGTGTAATTTTGTACTCCTTAGGTAGATCATAAATAAATTCAATAGTAAATTATATACCTTGATCTGTAACAATATATCTTAGGTACTCCATACCTTGTAAATATGTGGTCATATAAGAATTTGGAAACTTTCTCACTCTTCTAATTTTGAAATTCTTTCACTTCTATCCATTTAGTGAGGTAATTTGTGCACACAGAGATGGATTCCTTTTGTTGAGATTTAGGATCTATAGGACCAATGAAGTCTACGTCCCACTTTTCAAATGGCTATAAGACTAGCTAAGGCTGGAATGACATCTCATCTTATTTGGTAGGATTACCTATTTTGTGACATATATCACACCTCTTCGTATATAGTGTTGCATCTTTATGTAGTGTTGGAAAAAAATAACCTATTGTCAACACCTTTTTGTTATTATTTTTGTAGTAAAGTGTATTCCACATGGATCATGGTGACATGCTTTGAGGACATCAAATATTTCCTCATCATCAATAAATATTCTCATGACATTATCTTGCCCTGTGTGAAATAGAAAACTGTCCATCCACAAAAAATGTACACTTTTATCAACTATGAATTTCTTTTCAGAATAGAGGTAGTGTGGAAGTCTTACATGAGACCAAATAATTAGATATATCAGCATACCAAGGTGTTTTGGTAGTAATGGAAAATAGGTTCTCATCTGGGAAAGAGTCATCAACCACCTTTTTTTCATCATTAATCACCAATATTGAAAGAAAATTTACCATAACATTTTCCTTTCTAGAATAATCCATAAGAGTGACATCAAACTCTTGTAAGAGTAGCAACTGTATAATTATTTTGATGCTCATAATTGGTTTTTTGATCAAATATTTAAAAGTTACATGATAAATATGAATGAATACTGGATAACATGTGATGTAGTGCTTGAATTTATTAATGATATAAACATCTTCTAGGAAATCCTTTGTTACTATGTAGTTGAGTTCAACATGTTGTAAGTTCTTGCTAACTTAATAAATTACATAGTTGATAACTCCACCATTCTATCCTCAAATAGCTCCAATGTCATGGCATGAAGAATAAATATGAATGTGGAGTAAAAAAAATTGAATTAGGTCTTCTCAATACAAGGATTTTGGTTAGCAGTTTCTTCAAGGTTTGAAATGCAATCTCACATTTTTCAGTCCAGTCAGATGCAACATCCTTTCACAATAATGTAATAAATGGAGCTTTCACCTTGCTGAAATTTTGTGTGAATATTTTATAATAACCAACATGTCCAAGAAATATCCTAGCATTGTTTTTCTTATTTAGTGTTGGTAGGTTGATGATAACATATGCCTTCATTGGATCAACTTATATCCCTTTAGAATAAAGGTAATGTCCCAACACTATTTCTCCATACATCATCATGTAGCATTTTTCACTACTCAAGGACAAGTTGTGCTCCTTACATCTATTCAAAAACACTATCTAGATTTTTCATGGCTTCTTCAAAGGTGATTCCATGTACTGTGAAATAATCCATGTATAATTCCATGTAATCATTTGCTATATATGAGAAAATTCTTAAAACTACCCTTTGGCATGTAGTAGGTCCACTGCATAATCCAAAAGGAATAACCGAATAAACATAAGTTCCCCATGGAAATGTGAAGGTAGTTTTGTCCTAATCTTCTGGTGTAATTTGAATTTGGTTATAACTACTATATCCATCAAGAAAAGATAAACATTTCTTACCAATCAGAGTGTCAAGTACTTGATCAATGAAGCGGAGAGGAAAATAATATTTATTTTTTGTTGCATTCAGCTCTCTATAATCCACGCATATCCTCCATTTGACATTCTTCTCTTGCATAATGACAAGGTGTGAGACCCATTGATTGTATGAAATTGGATACATGATTCCAACATCTAATAATGTTTTTAATTCTCCTTTGACAATCTCCCTCACTGTTGTTATTACATTCTTCTCTGTGGCTGCATGATTGGCTTATAATTTTCCTTGATACAAATCTTATGCATGTAGAGCATAGGATGAATTCCATGCATAACTCCATATTCACATGTAAATGTGTTCTATGATTTTGTGGAAAATTTATCAACAAATTCTCTTGTTTTGTATTGAGCATGTTGTTCATGTTTAGTGGCCTTCTTTAGGTTATCTCCAATTTCTTGGAGAGATCTATCATTGAGCACACATTATTGATCACTTAATTCAATATACAGTCATGGGGATGGAGTTGATGAAGAATGTAATTCTTACCAGGAATTTCCATAGTTATTTATTGTAGTAGGACATGATTAGAGAGACAACTCAAACACCTTAGTTGTTAATCCACTTCCTCATTTCTTCCATAGTTGTTTTACAGGACATTCAAAAAAACAACATATTCTTCTTGTCATAAATTATACGTGAATTTTATAGCATCAATAGCTAATGGATAGAAATTTTGTCCTCTTCTAGTTCCTAAAAAAAATGGTTTGATCTTATTCATTCAAACGGTTGTGCAAAAGGATAAAACATGATCTTTTTAATTCCAATTCCATTAGAAATAATCATATTACCAGATATGCATCCCATGAATGCATCAACAATGGCCAACAATGGCCTTCCTAGGATGATAATATATCCTCCTAATATTTCTTTTGATTGAAGGACAATAAATTCAGCAAGGTACTCCGAAGATTCTACCACTACCACTATGTCCTCCAGGACTCCTTCAGGTCTCATTGTTGACCTATCTGCAAGTTGTAAGACTATAGATGTTAGCCTTAGCCCTTCCAACTTAAAATCATCAATTTGTTTCTTAGTCATGATGCTTATGGTTTTCCCCCAAGTTAATCAGAGTGTCTAGATCTATATATTTGGGCAAGATTGAATTTCCAAGCATAATATCAGCTACTTGTCCATAAAATTATATAATAGATGGATCCTTTCTCTTTATTATTGGTTTATTTATGTATAGGTTCTTAAGCAACTTGTTATAAATTGAAACATCCTTAATGGCTTGAATCAACATATTTTTTACACAAATATCCTTTAGTTGGTAGACAAAATAAGAATCAGATTCATATTTGAATCTGTTCTTATTTTACTATAGTATTTCAAGAAATGGTGGCTCATTAACATGTGTTTTATCCTTTTTGGAATTCTACTCAAGTTTTTATGTATCAGCGTACAGTTTCTTCTTGTTTTGTTGTGTATCGGTTTTGTAGAGTGTTTTTTATTTGTTACAGATCAGTCAGAAGAGTACGTGATTCATCTGTAATATCAGTAATAGTGGGTCTACTTGATGGAGGAAGTACTCTTCCTGATCGTAGATGGATATTGTCAACATTGACTGAATAGGTAAGGTATTAAGTTGGTTCAGTGGTTTAGGTTACTTGAGCAACTTTATTGTTGGGGTTATGTATTAGTTGAACTGGTAGCTGAGTGGCCTATTCTTGAGAGTTTTCTTGTGGATTTTGCATTATATTTTGTTACTAAGGGTAAGGAGGTTTATTGTAGGATTATTAGTGCTTAGAAGGTGGGTTATTCAACTATTTCCCTCCTCTCTAAAACTACTTTCATGATTGAGGGGGTTGTTGTTGAATATATTTACCCTCGGGTTTAAAAAAAAAAAACCGACATCAAAGGCATGTTGGAGGGGTTGGAAAACCTGACATCAAAGGCATGTCGGAGGGGTTGGAAAACCCAACATCAAAGGCATGTCGGAGGGGTTGGAAAACCCGACATCAAAGGAAATCGGGTCTCGGAGTCGGGGAAACACGTCAAAAAAGCATGTCGGAGGGTTTAAAAAACCCGACATCAAAGGCATGTCGAAGGGGTTGAAAAACCCAACAACAAAGAACATGTCACAAGGGTTGGAAAATCTGACGCAAGGCAAATCAGGTTTCAGAGGCGGAAGTGCATGGCGCAGAAGCATGTCGGAAGGGTTGGAAAACTCGACAACAAAGAACATGTCGCAAGGGTTGGAAAATCTGATGTAAGGCAAATCAGGTTTCGGAGATGGAGAAACACGTCGGGAAAACATGGATCAGAAGCATGTCGAGCCATCCTCCAAGCCCGATGCAAATGCACAAGGGAATCCCAAACCCGACAGGCAGAAGACCCTGACGTGGGAAATATTCAGATCGCCATAACTTTTCACATGGAGCTCGGATTCACACAAGGTTCGACTTTTCGGAAAGCTCTCGGCGTCCTCTACCGAAATATGACTGGATATCTTTAATTAGGTGGGAAAATTTTCTTTAAAATGTAAAAATACAGTTCGCCATGTTTTGAGTTGTTGGGGATCCCACCTACCGCCATTATGGGATGAATTAAGTGCAGTCTTGGAGGTAGTTGGGGGAGCTCCGAATTCTTCTCTTCTCCCTCATTTTTCTTGTATAAATGGCTGGGAGAGGCTCTAAAAAATGGTTGGACATTCTTTTTTTGGCCCCTCCCTTCTTCTCTTTGGCAGGTGGAGTTGTGGAGCTCAAACCTCCCATTTGAAACTGTAATGCAACCTTTTCCTCTTGGCATTTTGCAGTGTATTGTATCAAACCTTTGGAGCAAATAAATGCATGACTGTGGATGTTTTCTCAACCCTCTATGTGTTTCATTTTGCATCCTCCTGATCTTTCACTGCAAATATGTTTATCCATGCATGATATTGCATTACATTTCTATGGTTTGTGTTTATTGGTAAAACATATGTTCTTCATTCCTCGGTGCATCACCTCCATATTTTAGGTTTTATTTTTATGCATTCTCTACCATGTCTCCTTCGCAAGTTAGATTAGGTTTTTGGTAAACCCTTTGCGTTTTATTCATACATCTGAACAGAGGTATAGGAGTTGGCCTTCATCTAGAGAGCTTTTCCGATTTCGTAAGGTCCCACACTTGGGAAAAGCTCCATGTTGTGCAATCGCATTAAGATTCTCAACCCATCATGTTGCAGAGTCCCAGGGGTGCTACGTTTTGACACCAACAGTTTTGGCACGCCCGGTGGGACCAAGAGGTCATTCCATAAAAATTTGAAGGAGTTTTCATGAAATTTGGACTGAGAAAGTTGCAAGATTTAAAATTTCAGATTTTTCTCCGTCCTAGACTGTACTCTGAAATCATTTTTCAAGGGTTTATCTTGCTGAAAACAGGTCAAAATTTCAACAGTTGGTAGATCTGAGGGTAATCTTCAAAAGGGGTATCTTTAGTTTTTTGATATTTTGATTTTCAAAATTTTGGGTATACAGTGATTTCAAGTTTTCGGGTTCCGAGAACATCAAAGTAGACCCAACAGTCATTTCGGGTCTTCTGAGGTGCCGAGCATGTCCTAAGTTCCGACACATGGAAATTCAGGTTTTTTGAGTTGCATCGCATGACCTGAGTTCTGCCTGTACTTTTCGGGGATCAACAGGTACACAGCAAGGCCCGAATTCTGAATTGAAGATTGTCTCCTCTGGGTCCTTCAAAAAAAATTTAAATCATATTTTTAATATTGTCAAGTTTGGTGTGTGACTTGGCAAAATCTAGTCTTTTGAGGCTCATTCTCTAACACATCTGGTGACTCCGAAGGGATTGGATTCAACGGTGTAGCAACACAGTTGCCCAGGCACATGAGAAGGATTCGAACCAGGTCTAAGCAAGAAAGGGGCTATTTTTCCACTTGCAAACACATCTAGCAGCTCCATCTGGTCAATAACTCATTCTCTGAGTTGCAGACCTTCCTTTCCATTCATTTTCATTCATTTTTCATCCATTCTTCCTTCTATGTCTTCCATCTCCTTCCATTCCATGAAGTTGTGTAATCATGACTTCATTTCCATCATGGAATTCACATCAACAACAGCAGTATATCACACCTCCAACATGTTTTACAAATCCTCCAAATCAGCATTTTGATCAAATTCAAAATCAACATGTCTACCCATATGAGCAGCAGTGCCAAGGTCATTTTGGATATGAAGCATGTCAAGCACAAGGGTATGCTGGTTGTGAGGGTAGTCGAGAAGAAAATGCAGATCTGTTGGAGAAAATCCAAAATATGAAGGTAAACATGGTGCAATCTAGGGCTCGGGCACAAATGAAAGCATTTGGAATCGGTTACAGAGCACCTTGTCCATGGGTGGGACCTTTTCCAAGGCATTATGGCCCCCAAGAGAAATTGGACTTCATGATTGCAACACTGCCATTACTTACAAGGTGGATTGAAGGAATAGAGGTATATGAGAGAAGTATTCTACAACCTTGTCAATGGGTAAGCACACCGTCTCATACTCTTTCTTTTCCTCCTTCTCAATTTATATCATATGAGCAGCAGTGCCAAGTTTTAAGCCCAGCATATGCTACCCCAAGTGTGAAATCCATCCCTCCATCCCCTAGTCTTCCATCCCATCTTAGTTTTTCTCCCCTTTTCTCTTCCAAATCCGAATCCCCTCCACAGGAGCCAAATGAAATACCTCCTCCACCACCAAAAAAATTTGTAAAATCAATTGACTTACAACCCATCCCTCCTCTTGCATTCCCAATTCCATGTGGGGAAGAAGAAATTGCAAAAATCAGTCATCAAGGACAACAAGAGGAAGAGCCGAGAAAAGAAGAAATGATTAAAAGCTTAGTAAGTTTGGCTCTTTAAATTTGGAGTTGATAAGATCCCTTTGCTGGTAAAAGCCTGCAGAAGAGGCTAAGGTTGAACAAATAGTGGTCAGGACTGATTTTGTTACAGTAGAAGAGGAGCACAATCTAGCTGTGGAGGAGAAAATTGCAGATCCAAGGGCTTTGAGCACAAAGTAGGCTATGGGAGAACCTTCAGTTCTCCTTTCTACTTCACCTCTCCCGAGTTCTAGTGCCAAAAAGGAGTTTGATCTCTCAAACTCGATGTCAGAGAGTGAAATAAACCATGGTGGTCAAGTTATAGATCAAGAAGACACCATGGAGGAAGTTGAGCATTTGCAGCAGGACAACAATGAAGTAGTTTATCTGTCAGATTTGGAGGATTGTTTTGATGGAGAAGAACTGGTTGAGTTTCTACCATTCTCTCTTCCATCATCCCCATTCCAAACACTTGAGTCTGCTGTCATGAAGGAGAGCATTCATTTACAGAAGCCTGCATCTTATAGCAGCTCTTTGGAACCAAGATTGGAAGATTTTAATCTTTCACAATCAGCCATGGAGGACGAGGAAGGATGGAAGAGTTTCACCATTTCTTCCACACCATCCATTCAGGAAGGTCTACAAGAAGACTCCCTTTTTGGAGTTGAAAAATAGATCTATGGGCATATAAAACGGATCAGACCTTGCCCAATCAGGTATTTGGCTTCATTGGAGCCAAAGGAGAAGCCACAACCAGTCATGCTTGCTTCTAAGCATGAGGATGAGCTACAAGGAACCGAGGATCAGCTGTCATACCTCTCCAATCCAAATGCAGAACAACTAAAAGAGGTATTGAATTTTCCTTCAGCTGATACCTTGATGATTTGGGTAGAATACCAGCTTCTTGTTGATTTTCCACTCATCCAATCAGCCATGTTCAATGCCAAATTAGTTGCATGGTTGCCAATTTTGAAGAAAGGAAGCTATTTTGCACAACCAGTTGCAGGGTTTGTTTAGCTCACCTTTGTTTCCGTTAGAGTAGAGTAGGTAGGTTTATTTTCAGTATAATAAGTGCTTGTGCACACTCTGCATGTTCCATTTGGAGCATGTATGATTTTCAGTTATGTATATAGTTTTTGTGGTGCTGGTTTTTCTCTTGCACAGTCCATTTCAGCAGCATTTTGGTGAAAGATCAACTCCAAGTTCAATGGGATTCAAGTGGCTCAGAGGGAGGTTTTCAAAGTTCAGGTTGCTTTCAAGTTATTGCTTATGACTCCATGCCCAATGGATTGCTAAAAGGCCACTGATCTTCTACCTAGTAGGTAGGTAACCCCGTTGAGTCGCCAAATTGTTGAATATATTTGCCCCTGGGTTTTAAAAAAAAAATGACATCAAAGGCATGTCGGAGGGGTTGGAAAACCCGACATCAAAGGAAATCGGGTCTCGGAGTCGGGGAAACACGTCAAAGAAGCATGTCGGAGGGTTTAAAAAACCCGACATCAAAGGCATGTCAGAGGGGGTTGGAAAACCAGACAACAAATAACATGTCACAAGGGTTGGAAAATCTGACACAAGGCAAATCAGGTTTCGGAGGTGGAAGAAGATGGCGCAGAAGCATATCGGAAGGGTTGGAAAACCCGACAACAAAGACCATGTCGCAAGGGTTGGAAAATCCGACGTAAGGAAAATCAGGTGTCAGAGGTGGAGAAACACATCAGGAAAACATGGATCAGAAGCATGTTGAGCTATCCTCCAAGCCCGATGCAAATGCACAAGGGAATCTCAAACCCGACAGGCAGAAGACCCTGACGTGAGAAATATTCAGATCGCCATAACTTTTCACAGGGAGCTCGGATTCACACAAGGTTGTACTTTTCGGAAATCTCTCAGCGTCCTCTACCCAACTATGACTGGATATCTTTAATTGGGTGGGAAAAAGCTCTTAAAAATGCAAAAATACAGTTCGTCATGTTTTGAGTTGTTGGGGATCCCACCTACCGCCATTATGGGATGAATTAAGTGCAGTCTTGGAGGTAGTTGGGGGAGATCCAAATTCTTCTCTTCTCCCTCATTTTTCTTGTATAAATGGCCGGGAGAGGCTCTAAAAAATGGTTGGACATTCTTTTTTTGGCCCCTCCCTTCTTCTCTTTGGCAGGTGGAGTTGTGGAGCTCAAACCTCCCATTTGAAACTGTAATGCAACCTTTGCCTCTTGGCATTTTTGCAGTGTATTGTATCAAACCTTCGGAGCAAATAAATGCATGACTGTGGATGTTTTCTCAACCGTCTATGTGTTTCATTTTGCATCCTCCTGATCTTTCACTGCGAATATGTTTATCCATGCATGATATTGCATTGCATTTCTATGGTTTGTGTTTATTGGCAAAACATATGTTCTTCATTCCTCGGTGCATCACCTCCGTAGTTTAGGTTTTATTTTTATGCATTCTCTACCCTGTCTCCTTGGCAAGTTAGATTAGGTTTTTGGTAAACCCTCTACGTTTTATTCGTGCATCTGAACAGAGGAATAGGATCCGGCCTTCATCCGGAGAGCTTTTCTGATTTCGCAAGGTCCCACACTTGGGAAAAGCTCCATGTTGTGCAATCGCACTGAGATTCTCAACCCATCATGTTGCAGAGTCCCAGGGGTGCTGTGTTTCAACACCAATAGTTGTTTCCATTTCTATCGGCCTTTAAACTGAGGTTGCCACTCTTTTTTATATTGGTTAGGATACGGAACTAAACCTTGAGGATTAGCCCAAGGTTAGGGTTACATAAATCAATTATTAGACTAATTTTTAAATGACGACATAGGGTCTTGTGTCATAACTCCTTTCCTTTGTGACCATGATTTCCTTTGACATAGAACACTTTCTCATCCTTTATTTCTATCATCTTGAATTTAGGTGAATCCTCCTTATCTTCCTACAATGTTGGCTAATCCTATGCATCTGTAGTCAAATTTATTTCTTCTGCATGCATGGCAGAACTATGTGATTTTTTCCTCTGCATCTTCCATTTTCTTTGTAACATGGATAACATCTAAGTGAGTGGCCATGTCAATAAAAATATCCTTTTTTATGCTCTTAAAACATGCTGAAAATCTCTAACTTGGATATGTCCCCAATTGTTATTGTTCTTGATCCACCTCTTTATCTTACATTTCTTATCCTCTTTAAATTAGATCTTCAGTAACTCCCTAATCCTTCATATATTTTTTCAAAGGTTATCATTTGAAATGTCTCCTCCTCCAATAAGATCCAGATCATCCATGTTCTCCTCACTGATTCCATTTAAAAATATTAATTTGAGAGATTCATGGGTTAGTCTTGTTTCCCTTGTCTTCTAAACGCAGAACAAGAATATTTCTAGGTATTATTCAAATGGTTCATCCTCCTTCTGTGCCATTTTTTATATTTCATCACCAAATCTACTACGTGTCCTATAGTAGTCCTGATACTTATTAAGTAAATTCTCCTTCATATGTGCCCAATTGGCTATGTGTTTCTTCCTAAACCCATGAATCATATGAAGGATGCATCTTTAAGTGTAGCAAAAAATAGCTTCAATTTATGTGCATTTATGGTATAATCACATCTCTTACATAAAACATCAAACACAAAAAAAAGTGTTTTGGTCTTCATTTATGGATCCATGAAAGTTAGGAAAGGCAGAGGCAGAAATATTCTTCATAGCACCAGTTTCAGCATTATCAGTAATGGGAAACTAAACTTTAGTTTCCCCATTTCTATTATTTTGGTCTACTTCTTCCGTCATATTTGATTTCTTAGGAGTAACTTGAGGACTTTCACTTGGAGGATTTTCTTCTATTATCAAACCTTATACATAGTAAGATATACTTTCTTTAGAATTTGATATGGAAACATGTGCTACTTGTGGATTGGGTAAAAATCTACCATGGGAATCTCTCAAAAAGTGCATGCATCAACTACTTAATTCACTCAACATATATTAGTGGGGGGTATGGAGGTGAATCTCTTAAAACCTAAACTTCTTATAAGAAATTAAAAACCTATCAAAAACTTTATAACTTGACAGTATCCCCAATAAGTGTGCCAAAAATGGTGGTGCAAATTAACTTACAAAAATTAGTATGATGTTCATTAATCTACAATAATTTAATTATCAAACCAAGGGATGCAAAATTTTAATAATGTTAGTTTTGTATGAATAGTTATAGATATTTAAGAGATGAGAAGATAACTTGTTGGCACTATAATTCTGGAAATAAAAATTCTTGGAAACAAACTAAATCTAGACTGGAAGTAAATACTAAATTTAAGGAAAAATATGTAAACTCATAATGCACATACAGAATTGATTTGTTTCTAATATAATCATCCAATAGATCAAATAAAAAAATTATGGAGGGAGTTAACAAACCACAAGTGGGTCCTACCTAGGGTGTTAATCCCTCGTAATGCTTGTTACTATGGCTAATGAATAGAACTCAGAATTTTATTTCTTTGTCATGAATTTTACAATTGGGACTACAACAAACCTGTGTTTGTATATTCTCTACTTTTTTTCATGATCTTTATTTTCTTTTCTTTTCTTGATCCTTTTCCCATAATTAAAATTTTCCTTTTATACATTTCATTATAGAAGAAGTGTGGAGAAATAGAGTTCCATTAAGAGTTTGAATTAGATCAATAAAAAGATCTCAAACATATTATTTGGAGAATATATGCATGCAACATAATTATTCAACAAGTGTATAGATGTCCATCACATTACTTAAGTAACCGATCAGTTTGATCCATTAGTTCTTAAATCATGAATCTAACTAGTTCATTCCTAACAAAGTTGCAACACATAATCAAATGTTAGAGTTGAGTCATCTCCTAGTTCTCATGTTTGAATTGTAATTTATACTTCCATCAACATGTACAAGCTCAAGTGTGATGTCCATGTTCCATGAGATTCTCGGGATCATGGTTTATTCTTGTGTGTGACCTCCTTTGGTTGTAGACATTTTTTTGTAGACAAGTCCTTTAGTTGCATGCGATTTTTTGTGGATGATGTGTTAGTTATAGATGATTCATTTTAGCTCCATGTGAGTTGTTGCATATAAAAATTTCCTACAACAAGAGGCATCACATGAATCATCAATTAAGAATCTTGTTGTAATCAATAAATGTGTTTTCACACCACAAAATAATGCTAATTAGTGATATCTATATTAATAAGTATTACCATAATGTTCAGGTCATAATAAAATGTCTCAACAATATAATAGGGGAATAAAAGTGTAAGGCTACAAATGGATCAACAAAATAATGAGAACGAGTTGTTTAGAAAGATAATTAAATAACTCATCAAACATCATCCATCAAGATATCTATCACCATAAAAATGTATTTTCACCACGTATAACAATGTTTGATTATTTTTGAACAAATGAAAAGATGTAACAATAATTATTGCCTAAAATTTTGATGTGTGAATACCATTCCTAAATATTATATTTCTATAGTACTATAGTTTGTTTGTATGGGTAATAATTTGTGGCTTACAAAATATACTTGATGACCAATATTGCTTTCTCCTTGTTGTACAAAGACTTGCCCAATTGTGTTTCCTGATGAATTTATGTCCAAAATAAATATTTTACTCCAATATGAAAATACCAGTATTGAAAAAATAACAATATTTTTTTAGTTGTTTAAATAATAGTGGTTCAATTGGCTCTACAATATTATTATATACCTTGATGAATTTATCATAGTATCACATATGTCATAGATAGTTTCGTGCACATAAACATGGATTTGTGAGGGTTTGAGCCCTACAATTATGACAATATTTTCCTAGTCTACGAGAATTACATGTTTGTAAACACCATGGCCAAGTAATACTCCTTGGGCATAAAAAAGAAAAAATTCTTTAAATTTAATGAAATGCATAATTTCATGCATCTTTCTAACTTTAAGTGTACATTTGAAATATACTCCTTGAATAGAGATAAAAAATCCATTCGTAAGGTACACTTCAAGAAAATCATGGATGAAATCCTTGATTGGAATCAAAACAAATTGGGAAAATGCCCATTACGGGTGCATTCCTTGATCTAAATGGTATTATTATTTAAGAAATTATAACCCATTATATAGAAAACATATTTTTGGACTGGTCTTACTACACAATTAGGATATGATGATAGCCACTAAATTTGGCTATGATTGAATACACTTTGTGTCTGGTTACTTTCTCTATAATTTAATTTGTAAATGGAGTATGAAACCGATCATTTATGCAAGCATCATTGATTTCACTATAATTTTAGAAAATTATTATTTCTGATATTATTTATGATTTGGTTGAGTAAATAGTGGACCCCCTAGTTTTATTTATCTATGGGGTATATCAATCTTACTTTTATCATACAATCTAGCTTAGCTTTAAATTTTCCTAACATTTTAGGAATCAACATATATGGTCATTTCTTGATAGGTTTTTAACCTTATTTTACCTCAATTCACATTTATCCCATAGTTAGGTTACCCTTTTTACTACAATAAATATTTTTGGGAAAACATCCTCATAATCATGTAATAGCTACAAAATTTAGACATCTCTTGTCCTATCCAATATTCCCTAATAGTGGCTAGCTTAACTACTACTAAACATTTGATTTATTCTAACCTTTTTCACAATGGTTCATCATATATTTTGTCTTTCACATTTTCTATGATATCTCAAATTATCTTCGATCGTTAATTTTATTCTATATTTGGACTATGTCGATGGTATTCTTCTTCTTAATGTCATTTTATACTTGTAGGAAGTGGCTCAATATTATCTAGATAAATAAATCCTTTAAGTTCCACATGATCTTCACTATTTCAATAATCTACGTCTGATGTTATATCCTCGAAGGTGTGGTATAATTATATCTTTTGATTAGTGATTTGTCTAGCTCTTTCAGTCTTATTGGATTTGATTGCACAATCCCCTTTATTTGTTCATTTTGGGTATACTAACCAAAATCCTACTTCTACATATATATTTCTATAATAGATGAATGATTTGATATTTTGTGAGGCCACATTCACCATAGGTTTTTTAATATTTGAAAGTGAATATTTGCATAATGTATTCTTCTACCTATCTCCAAGTGCAAATTTCTCTTCTATATTCTTAGTGAAAATATCACTCCTTAGGTAATTGTGTAACGCCGGAAAACAAACGTCGACGCAACGACGACATCGACAATGACGACGCCGCAACAAACAAGCAACCCGAAAATGTGACAAATTTTTTTTTTTTTTTTAAAATTTAAGCAAGGTAGAGGTTCGTGCTTAATTTGTTTTATCTGCAAGTTTTGAGACCTGCTTGACCTTGGAAGCAGATAAGCTTCAGTTTTTAACTTTGTATTCCACTCGCAAAACTAAAATTACATGATTGTCGCAAATTCCATCTGCTCGAGATTCACTTCAATATTCGTTGCATTCGCCTCTATCCTTAGCGGATAAATTTTCGACTTCACGCATGGTGATACTAAATCGAATATGGTTCTTTTTTTTTAATATATTTTTATGATATCCTAGATTGAAAACTCAAGTTAAGTTATGCACTGGGTTTACCAAAATTTAAATATTTTTCTTTATGTGGGTAACATCAAATTCTTCATTATTATTTTTTTGTTGAAATCTTACCACATTTGTTTGAATGAACTTAGAACATGTAAAAATAAATTAGAATAGGGATATATTAAAATTGATTTTTGTACCTTATCTAATATAAATTATATTTTTAAAATGTGACCTTACAAAAATGATTTTAAACTATGGAATTTTCAAAATACAAATATTCCACAATTTTTAATATGAATTTTACAAAATTGTAGAATATCTAAGTTATATTTTTTTAAATTCATCCACTCAATGTTGATAATTGGAATATTTTATTCCTGTACATGCATAGAATTTGAATTTAAAGTAATAAGAGTCAATCCCATGAAAACGTTTCAAAATAAATTTAATTCTTTTTGGTTGGGACGACCCAACAACCAACTGTCGCTTTTTATTACACCCTGTCTGGCATGCAACATTTTTCTACTGGCCGCACCGCATTTACTCCCTAAGATTTTGCAAATCAAATCTCTCTGCCAGGCCGCCCTGTCAATAATCCGCTGTCCCGGCCGCGTGCAACAAGAGGGAGGTAGCTGTTAAAGCTACAGGCGTATGAGGAAGGCGTGACACCAGTTTTCGACCCCTCTGGCCGCATAGACAGCAAAGGAGATAGAAAAAAATACAGTTCCCTGCGCGTGAGGAGAGAGTTGCTCCCACTTTCATTGGGTGCTGCAAGGAGAGGGCGGGGAAGCAGGCTGTCCAACTATGTTGTTATCTATTCAGTATTGAATGCGTCTTCCAAAAGATTGCGGACAGAGGAGGCGACTTGAGACAGTCAGGTAAAGGGGCGCACAGATTTGGTTTTAGATTCCTATATAAACACACTCTGTACAATCATGTTCCCCATTTCCTGAGCGCAAGTAATTCGGCCTCCAAAATTTCTCGTGGGTTTTGGAAATGGAGAAAGACCGGCGAGTTTAATGAGCTGGATACGTGATTTCCAGAACTCTTCAGACTCGCACAGTGTAGATTTCACTTCCACCGAAGCGTGGGAATATTAAAAGGGAAATCTTAGCTTCATTTACTGCTGCTGTCTCTGACACTATCTGCTACTATATGAAGGGTAATAGCATGGCCCCTCCCTCCAGTTTTATTACTACGTGGCTTCCTGAGCTTCGAACCAGAGCTTGCAGGGTCTCTAAGAAACAGACCTTTTATAGGAGGTTTTATTATTTTCTGTCCATACTGTAGCAATGCACCACCAAAGAGTGGATGAGTGCTATTACAGTCATAACGGCTTTTAAGGTGTGCTAATAGAATAAAAGCTATCAAATTTGGGATACCGGATAACTTAAACTATTGTTTTTACACATTTAAGAGAGTCTGTAGCAGGGATATAAAATCGACCCCCTTTCTTTTTTTATATATTTCAATCCAATTGATTTGGGGACAGCAGCAATTCGAGTTGGTCTGGTAGGTCTGTTAAGGAAGAACAGACTCAACGTTTGACAGTGCAGTCTTTTCTAGATATTTAGTTTGGGCGGATGACACTTAAAGATGAAGTAATACTTGCGTGGGTGGCTCCAGAATCTGGCCTAAGAATTACTACCTATAACTTCATTGGTCTCCATAACTCTGATTTGCCAAATTTCATGATTACAAAATCATCTCAGGGAAATTTCAATTATATCAAAAATAGGTGGATCTCCATGGAAAATGGTATGCAAATTTAGAGCTGTCACAACAAAAAACGTGTGGAAGTATGGTTTGGTGAACCATATATACATGTTTTGGAACTTTATAGTGCTCCCTTTCCACACAGCTCAAGTATGATCGTATTACTTCAAACTCATTGGTAGTGGTAGATTTACATATACGATAATTCCATATCTCACAATTATTTTATTTTGGAATGGTCTCAACCATATCAAAGACATAAAACCATTTATCATGTATGCATTCAACCACAATTTTGAGGGTGAGTTATAATTTCAAGTCCCTTTTTTTTAACATCAAGGTTTGAACCTAACCAATAATTTGGGATACTAATGTTTGTTTTCTTTTTGTGTTATAAAACCGTGGTTGGCGTGTCTTGTGTTTTATGGCTTAAGATACTCTTGAATTTTCCATAATCATTATAAACATATATGATAAAGTTTAAATTGTTAGATGTGTGTTAAATTGTATTTTCCTTGAGATTTCTTTCCAATATACCACAAAGGAATCCAACAACATTTCCAATAAATTTTGAGTAAGAAAACTAACATTTCAATACAACTTTCCTCCAATATTTTGTTACAACACCTTTTACTTCATGTGGAACATATTTACAATCATGTAAACACTTTTGAGGTAAAATTTGCATTCAATCATATGATTCTTGGAGCAACTATAGATTACAATGTCCCTTATTTTTGGAATGAAAACAAGATGATACAACTTTCTTTCACATGCAAATTTTACAACAAAATAATATGTGTAAGGGAATGGAAAGAGTCTTCACAAGCTCCATGGTGTTCTTCATCCATGCTTCATGCTACAAGTAGTTCAATCACACCCAAGATAGGGGGAGAGGCAACACTCTCCTCCCAACCAAAACTCAATGAAGAAGAGAAGCAATCTCCTCCATTGACCCCCGAGCCCCAAACACAACACAATGAAGGGTGGTCTCCAACTCAAGACAACAATACTTGCTTCCACGAAACAATTTTCTTCACAACATTCAAGGTAAAAGAGGAAACAACAAAGGAACACAAATAACACAATACTTTGCACAACAAGGCTTTCATCCAAGCCAACAAGAGAAGGAACTATGGGAATGTTTTCCTTATGCCTCCCAATTGAGATGAGATGCCCATCCAAAACCCTCCACAATAAACTCAATCCCCTATGACTCTTATGCCTCCCTCAAGTACCCCTTATCCTCCCATACTCTTATGCCTCCCTCCTCTTATGGCTCCCTCAAGAACAAGGTAAGAATGTAAACATTCTTACCCAAGATGGGTATCCCTCTCAAACTCGCTCCACAATATCCTAATCTACTCTTTTGCCTCCCTCATGAGTATTCCCGTAGACCTCTCCTATACGACACAATAAGCATTCTATCCATTTTTCCACAATACACAAAAACAACATGCATTTTCAACAATTTTAAGCAAAAAAGCAACAACTAATGAAAGCACAAAGAGAGAAGGTTTCCTACCTCTCCATTGGAGAAGCCTAAACCAAGAAATTTGTCCAAGCTCCCTCCAACACAATCCAAGCATGTAAGTCCAAGCACTCTCTCTTTTTTTTTTCTATCTCCCAATTCTTTTCTCTCCCAAAAATAACAAAGGAGAACTCTTCCACCAAAAACAAAAGCAAAACTCCAACCCCCTCAACAAGAGAGGAAGTTTCCATAAATAGACCAAAGGAAAGGGTGAGGGTGATGTGGCTCCATGTAGGATGCCACATCACACATCCTCAAACCACCTCCCAAGGTCAACTCAAATCCCAAAACACCATAAATGGGTGGTTGGGTTGAATGACAACTCTCTTCCACATCCAACCCTTTCCCATGTGCCTTAAGGCACAACTAAATGCAAAATGAGGAAAGTGCACTCCAAAGTCATATTTCCCTTCCCAAAACAATAAATAATCCCCTTTTTGGATTCCCAACCCATAGATATGGTTGGTAAGGGGTTTTGGGAAGTGTGGGACAAGTTTAACTTGTCCCACAAGTCCCTTAAAATTGCCCTCAATCTCAAATTCGAGATTCAACGAACATGGAGTGGTCAACACTCAAAACCAAGCATTCAATACAAGAGGACACACAAGGCTCAAGGAGCCAACAATCAAAATTTATTACACCCACTTGACTTCCCTCCAAAACTTAAAATTTAAAGCAAGATGTTAATTTAATCCTAAACATACTTAACAAAAGTAATTTAACAACAAGACATCACAAAAGAAATCACCTACTAAAGCAAGTTAAAACAAACAATTAAAATTCTTACCCCCTTGGTCACAATAGAAAATTTCCCCCTCATGGAAATTTTCTTAACACATAAAAGAATAAAAGTAACACAACACAATTTACTAGTTGCCTTGCCGACCAAATGTTGTAACCACCCGACATCCTGTTGTGTTTGGTTCCCAATCCCCCTCATGGTTGTGATCAGGTTGTGCTTCCTGCAAAATGCAAAATACCTCCTTCGGCCTTGTGGCCATGTCAAAATATCTAAAATAATCATATGCATGAAATTTATTAACATCTATACGTAATTCAATTATCCATTATTCTAGGTCGAAATCACAACTTAATTATGCATTCCATCATTATCCAAAATCATAGTAATGTAAATTCAACAACTACATTCTACTCATCATGGCGAAGAAATCCAATGTTAGAACACATGCAATATATCCATATAAAAATAATATCAGTATCCAATAGTCTGTCCATGAGTCAGTGTAGATCATACTGAAAACAAAATCCAACCATAATCCAAATGCATATAGTCACAAAACATCATGCTAATCAACATAAGTATAAGCCATGTCCATATCTAAAGTCTGCATAACTCAAAATGATAATCAACTAAGTGTCGTAGGGAAGTGGGCATTACAAATTGGGTGAGTGTTTTTAAATATATATGAAAACATAAATTTGGATCAATTTTATGTGTCTTCTATGTATCAATGGATTAATAAATGTATATCTCTAAATATTGGTTTTTTAAATATCTTGGCCATTCTTTAGTCAATCTATAGGGTCACACAAATCTTGCACACATAATACTTGTTGATTGATTCCATCTAAGATTATTTCTCTTGTGTGTTAGTTAAAATTATTATACTATTCCATTAAGTGCATAATATAGTGCACTAACCCTCATACCCTCCTAAGTAACCCATTCCCAAAATTTAATTAAAAAAAAATGTGTCTAGATTATAAGTACAAAAATATTGTGGAATTTACTTTTCCTCAACATGGACCATCCTCATTGGCATGATTTCAAGATCCTTTTCATGCTCCTTTCACATCCAATGGTTTAAATATGCATCTAAATCCCCACTACTTTACAAGGCTACCTCCCAAGAAAGATGATTTTTTCCATTTGTCTATGTGTAATCATGATTCATATGCACAAACACATAGACCTTTCTTATATCATATTTTGTAGGGGATATAATTGTGTACTTCATAACTTCTTCCAAAATGGGTTTTTCGATATAAAATAAGTTGGAATATCCCTATTACTATAATCCTATTTGTATGCATGAAAATATTAACTATGAGAATAACATAAAACTAACACCTAATAGTTTCAAAACATAACTAAATATATCATAAACATCAATATGACAGCGTAATGAGATAAACTTATACAATAATGCATGAATCAAACTAACATTACTATGTTACCTCTACTTCTCTAGATTTCTTAATATAAAAATGAACCTAGTTAGATCCTAATAAATCAGTTTTGTGTTGTTTACTCCAAGTGGTGAAGATATCTCTCTAAAATGGTTATAAGACCATGTTTACATATTCTCCTACTAACCAAGCTGGATGGAATGGATGCATGATGTAGATGCCACTACAATGAGGAATGTCTCAAGATCAAATGATTCTATCTTTACCTAATGAAAATGATATGTTTACAAAAGTATTAAAGTGTGTAAGGTGTGAAATTGAAAGGGAGACATTAGCCTTGTATTTATAGGTTTCCATTTGGGAAAGTTTATAATCCTAGTGCATGTGGAACAAAAGGGTAAAACAAAAATTCACTTTGTCATTATATTAGGAGTTAATTAGTCTTTTAGGATTAATTAAGGATCCTAAGTAGGCTTAGGAAGCTTTCTAAGAGCGTATAGAAGGCGTTTGGATAGATGTTGGAAGTTTTGGAAGTGGGATTTAGCCAATATGAAGGTTTATTAGCTAAATGAAAGATTAGAGGATTAATTATTATATTATTAGATAATAATAGGGATTATCACTAATCAAAATGTTGTTAATTGGCATCCTGAGTGAATTAGAATCATAGTTAGATAATGAAGTGTTGCTATTTAAACAAAGCGAGAGAAAGTGAAGATACTTAGTGCAATTTAAGTATTAAACTGCATGATAGTGTTGATAGACGAAAATGATATGGAAGAAAAGGAAGATGAAGGGGATGGAAGTAGCTTGCATCTATCTAATTTAAACAACTTTATTTCATCATATTTCTCATGATCTATGTCATCGGCCCATATTAAAATATATGTATGGAAAAAAAGTTTACAATAACATGAAAAGCTATAATACCAACATTTGTTCATTGCTAAAAATGCCTAACTTAATGAAACATAGAAAATGCAATGCAATATGAGAAAGTAAAAAAAATAACCTAATATGGAAAACAAGTAGAAACATAGATGCTGAAAAAAATAATGTTCAAGACAGTTGAATGGATGTGTTTCTATCAAGCTTCAATTTCGATCTATGCAAATGAATGACAAGGGTTAAGAATGGCACCGCAAGAACAAATATATGCTAGTTGATTAAATGAAGGATGTAGAACTCCCATGAATGAAATCGTGCACTATGAAACTACCCCAAGAAATGTCTTCATGTAAGGGAATGCAGATATAGAAAATAAACAAGCTTTTGTGGATGGAGGGTAGGTCCAAATGATCTGCAAGTCGTGCACAAGAATAGGTGTGAATCTAAGAAATATGTTTTATATGAAAATTATTGATATTTGAGTATGAAGCATTTGATATAGGCTTTAGCTGTGTGCATGCTTTTTACCAAATTCTGAAATATTTGGAATTTTACAATTGTTTTGGATTCTTTAAGGATTTTTACTAATTTTTTTAGAATTTTTTGAAATTTTGACAAATTTTAGGGCATTGGATTTTTAAGAAGAAAATTAGTTAAAAGAAGGAAAATAAATGTGGGGTAGTGCCAAAAGGTGTTGAAAGTCAAAATTATGCCCCATGGAAAATAAGGGGTTGCCATGAAGAAAAAACATGCCCTTGCATAGTAAAAATGGATGAAAAATGATCATTTATCAAAAATAATCATCGTGGCAAGTGCTAGAAGAGATTGGGAGAACAACGAAAATATCATAGCACTTTGAGGGTGAGAAACATGCTTGGGGGGATACCACGTGTATAAAGATTGAGTTATGGGAGGTAAAAACTATCACAGTGAATTATTATTACCCCACCCTTTATAGTTTTAACATTGATTATGCTCTGATTTGTGGGAGAAATGGCTCAATTTTGGGAATGAATGAGGCATACAGACATAGTTCAAGAGTATGTGTGGTATCCCAAGGATGCTGACCAGGTATGTGAAGAACCAATTTCGTATTTCAAGATTTTAAATTTGTATTTATTAGCTTAGGAAGGTCGAGCGGAAACTCTCACATGGCCCTAGGGGCGTGTAACCATTCTTGGGGATGTGTATGCATGAATTTTACGTATACGCGGCTGCACAAGTGCAAAACATTATATTGAAAGGGTTCGTGGGCAACTATAAAGGGAAACCACACATACATGGGTGTTCAAGGGTACAAATGGGCGCGTATGTGCAAAAATGAGTGGGTATGCATGAAGAGAAGCGCGTATACGCAAAAAGGGTGCATATGCACAAAAAGGGGTGCATATGCACATAAACTATGTTTTAAACCTAAGTTTCAATAACTTTAGAAGAATATAGGAACTTAATAAAAGAAATTGTGCATGAATAGAAGAAAATAGTTGATTAATTGTATAAGAAATGATAGGGATAACATATTTGTGTGGTTTTTTTGTTTTTTAGGATGATCAAATTGGGCTAGAGACGTGGGAGTGACATACATGTCTGCAATCCTACGAGGTGACCTTTTCACATCGTGATTGTGCCTTCTTGGAGAGGATCTTAGAGGTCACTAGATTATCCTACATTTCCCAGATGTCATCAATATCGTTGGATCATAGCCTTCTCACAGCCTTGGTGGAGAGATGGCATAACGAGAGCCAGTTTTTTAGATTCATGAATTTGGGCCTCTTTGGACTTATTTATGGCCTCATTAGTGGATAGGTATACTATTGGGGGCAATGCATTTTAGCACATCTGTATTGGGATCTGCACTTGATTACTTATCGTAGTTAGAGGAATATGGGTCCATTTACCCTATGTCAGATATGGGACTGGGTATCTATTAATATTGGTCATACCCTAGGCATTCTACGAGTTAGGGCTATAGGTGATCCCTCTATGATGGGTTGGACGCCAGTTGGAGAAGACATCTGGGGCCATATGGGAGACACAACTTACTATGGTCATGCCTTTGATGAGCTATAATTACACATGGTTACATGATGCCCATATAGGTTTTATCAGTGGCCTGATGATGTTATAGAGCTTAGTGTAGTTGTGGTTGAGAAATTTTGATTGACATCATGGATTATATCTTGGAGTTTTAATATATACCATTGTAGCACCACATTTTCCCTTTTCAAATATAGATCTCACAAATCCTCGTGACCATGTTAATGTTTCGTCCTTCTATACGAACCCCTCTAATTAGAATTTTGCATCTATGTTATCTCATCCTAGGACTTCCCTCTCTAAGGTATTGGTGACCCATTATGTTTTTTTTCGGGATATTGGTTACAATTAGTATTGGCATCTCAGAGGTCCTCTGCAACAATGGAGACCAATTCACTCAATATTACACTGCCATTTCTCTTTCTCAATTGAACTTACACAATCCTAAGATTCCCATGACAATTGCCTTCCCGTTTGTGCTGTTAATGTTATAGAGTATGTAAAATAAAATCAATTGTGTGATGAGTATGTTTGTTTTCTCAACCTTATCCTCTATTCTTATATCACTTCATGTACAATTGCCTATAAATACACACCTTAAGTGCACCATCAACTTGCTTCTACAATTGTAAACACCTTATTCACCAACAAACATAATCCCAATAAATATCTCAATACATCATGAAATTACTTCTACAACTCTAAATACCTCATTTATAGTCTCAAAAAACATGTACAATGGCTTTAAATACATGTCATAGTACTCTAATTTGGATATGCCTATTCAATGTATCATCAAATGCCTCATTCATCAAAAATCATAATCTTGCCTTAGTTGATACACTTGCCTCGTGACAATAAATAAACTCCACTCTACCATGATCCTTATATCAATATCTATGACACCACAATGGAAGTGACATTCTCACATTCCATTTTTCTCCTCTTCTTATCACTTTAAGTTTATTATGTTTTGTTTTCCATTATGTTTTTGTTTTCTATGCATACCTTAATTCTCCTATCGTCACTTCCATTGAACCTTTTAGGTATGATTGCTAGCAAGTTAAAAGGAATAACAAGATAGATATTATAGTTTATTTCCATGCACCTAGAGTGATAAATAGTGTGCAAACACATTTGTGGGTCCATCAAATTTAGCACGTGGGCGCATCTCAACTATCCAAACCCATTTTGATGGATACATGGATTAAAAATTGACAAGTTGTTGACTGTTTTTTGTGATTTTAACCATATACTATTGATACAAATTTAGATAGTTGTAAAAATTGACAGCTGATATTTTAGATAGCCGTATACATAGCCCTATAATTTTTTAAATAGTTACATATATAGAAATCATTTTAAAAAAAGAAATAAATACAAATTATACAAATTCCAAGCCTCGATATATATATGAATCAATAAATGAAAATTTTGAAATTTTATGGACCCAATTGATAATCATTAAATTGTTTTTAAAACTTTGGATTCCACACATACTCACCTACTTCGTTGGCCCTTTTGGGAGGAATTTCGAAAGAAAATTTTGAAAGGGATCCACTTTACTAATGTAGGAAATGTTTGCCACTTTATTTATGGAGATGCATAGGCATTGTTAGTAGTTTTACCGCTAAGCTTCTATTTTGAATGTGCTAAGAAGCGAGAAAGATGATAAGATTACACCTGCGTCTTATTTGACCATGGGTTCGTTTTTTCCTTATTGGGGAACCTAATCTCCCTCCACAAAAATGCGGTAGTAATGGCCAATCCGGCCAATGTAAACCATTTAACCAAGACCGATTCGAAAATAACTCAAAGGGCAGAGTTTGCACGGGGATTTTTATTTCCAATGGCGAGGCTTGGAAATTACTAGGTGGAAGCAGGTCTTTTCTGGACTTCATAGCAGAGACCGTTCAGAGGGAGATCACACAGACTGTCTACTTTCGCTCCTCATTAAATCCGCCTTTGAACATGAAGCACGCACTGAGCGTATCTTTAGAAAAAATCATTAATTTGTCAGGCACATTAAGGGACACAGAGACAGCAAAGATAAGGAATGAAAGTAACGCACATTTTCGTAGCAGAACGAAAGTAACGGACATTTTCCTAGACTGTTTTGACCATAACGAGGGGCCACATGAAGATAGCCAGTTGCATGAAATTTTGTCCAAATTGATTTTTAGAAAACTCCATGATTTTTGCATGCGGTGTAAATCAGTACCATACCACTGTCGGTGATACAGGAATCATAAATGCCTTTCTATTCGGCGCATTTGCCGGCGGTCCGGAGCATTTTCTAGCTCTATAAATTTGAAGGCACCGAGCTGTTGTATCTAAAAAGTGAGAGTTGGGTGTTTTCTGTTCAAGGGAAGAGCAACGATGAGTTTTCCTTCGGTGAGTATTAATCCGGGGAATGTTAGGTTCAGTCAGTCTTCAATATCGAGTTGTTTTAGTGACGAGCATGCAGGTCTGTCTCTGAGAGATGCTTGCTCTCAAATTCGGAACGGCACCCTCAGCCCCTCTGATTTTCCTCCCATGAGGATCTACAACGATCAGAATGGCGTGCTGAGGTCTTATGACAATAGGAGACTGTGGGTGTTTCGAAAGGCTGGCGTTACTAATGTGAATGCACTGCTTTTGTCAAACCCGCCTGCGTACAGGTTTCCGCCACCTGCATCTGCTTATGCCAATTTCTTTCCCAAACTCCGCGGCGAATGAGGGTCTTTAACAGTTATATGGTTATAAGTTTGTGACAGTGTGTTTTAGGGTTAATGCTAGTAACAGAAAGACTACCTATGATGTCGCAGTGCAGTTTGTGGTGTTTGTGGTTTAGGGTTTTTTAGGGTTACTGATAGAAACAGAAAGACTACCTATGATGTTGCAGCGCAGTTTGTGGTGTTTGTGGTTTTCAGTTGTGTTATCTTTTTTCGTATGAAATATATTTACGTTTTTATAGTTTCCTGAAGTGTTGGTTATAAAAATTGTTTTATGTACAGTATACATCTAATTTGTTTAGTAGTATTTCCTTTTTTGGTTTAACCTGTACTAAGAATCTTCAAAAATCATTAAAAAAATCATCAGCAAATAAGAATCTTTATAAAGAGTTTAAAAAATATTAATTGTAAGGTTTGTTGTTTTTGATTTAAATTATTAAAAATATTAATTTAATCATAGCAAAACTTCAATTCACATTATGATATAAGAGCATGTTTGTTATACATGTGTTTGCCCAATCAACGGTTTTCTTTATATGCTTTTGTTTGATGAAATAACACGTGCCTTTCTTAATTAATAACATGGACATTCCTTTCTGAAAAATATAAAAATATATTATTATCCATTAGTAGCCCGCACATGTTAATAGGTCGTGAAGAATATATTATTTTAAATAATAAGGGAAAAAAACAATACAAAAAAGAATAATAATGTTATGTCATATACTTGATGGAGTGCTCTCTCGATATATTCCGGAACCCTATCCCTAATGATTTTGGTGATGGAGGCAGGGTCTCCGCCCCAGGTGAGGGTAGAGAGCATGGTGGCTTAGGCAGCGAAAGTGCTAAGGTGTTGTAAGCTAATGGTGACATCATATCAAGAGTTGAGCTTCATGGCGCGACCAAACTTGAACGACCTCTTCCTCTGCCCTCTTCCTTTGGTGATGCCCTCATTGCTTGCTTTGGTGGCCTTGTTTCCAAACTAGGGGTCGACAGTGGTGACAATGTGGTGGTAGCTTCACAGGGGAACGTGGATGGTATTTTCTTGGTTGCAACTCCTGACATATTTGATCCAAGGGATGGTGCTTCAGGGGATGGCGGTGGCTCCTCGGGGTTACTTTTTGATGGTCATTGTTTCCCTAGCCGTGTTAGGTCACCTTTGGGGGATGAGATTAGATAGAGATTGTGGCCATAGCAGGGGTTAACCCTACGGACTTGTTCGAAGGCAGTTTTGAGGGAAAAAGTTTTCTGGAAGTAGCTAAATCCACTAACAGACTTCCTCCCAACCCTATGGCATCTGCCAACATTTCTCCATCTATATCCTTTAGTACATAAGTTTTTCAATCTAAAGCATATTTCAAGAGTATTGGGATCATCTATATATCTAATAACATATGCACGGTCCTCCCTGCTCTTCACGATTGGATCTCGTCACACTAGAAACCTCTTATAGAAGGTACACTTGATATTTACGCCACATATAGAGGTTTTCTCATTATATTTTTTTGACAAAACTTATGATAGATATTTGATATTCGGTAAAGTCTGGGATTTCAAATCTCATTTCCTCCTTATGAAACCATGGTTCCCCTTGTTCAATGCGTTGACTGAAATCTTTCATGTGAAACCGGTTTGGGTCCAGTTGCCACACTTACTCCTCCAATTTTGAAGTGAAAACAACCTAATTTCAATAGGGGAAGCCTTGGGTAAATGTCTCGTCACTGACCTAAAGATCTCTTTATATGATTTTACCGCATATGCTCTTATTTTGTTAGATATGAATACCTTTGTTGATCTTACGGATAATACCGTTCTTATAGTGGAGGACTGTACCTGAACTCAAAATCTAGATTATGAAGGTTTCCCTTTCAGATGTAGAACTTGTTTTCTCTAGGTCACTTAGTTGTGGACTGTCTGATGGGGAATAAACAAGGTAAAATTAGATCTTTGCAGTGGAAGAATTTTGATCCTATTCACCTAGTTGTTAATAACAAACTAGATATTGATTCAAGGGAAGATTCTCAGAACAAAGATGATTGTGGAGGCCAATTCTTCCCCTACTCTCTAGATATTGATTCAAGGGAAGATTCTGAGAAAAAAGATGATTGTGGGCGCCATTTCTATCCCTACTTTTGTAGGCAAGGCTATACCTCTTGCTAATGTAGAGGATTCCAATTCCCTTCCTCTTGTGACTCATTCTCATGAGAACAAGGGGATCCTTGAAATCATCATTCCGATTCACTCTAAGGAAAATGTAAATCCAAATAATGATCCAGGTTGGATTACTATGGGAAAAAATAAGAAAGGGAAAATTGCAAAAGATCCCCTTAAAATGGATTTAAGATCCCATGGGAAGGAGCCTCAACGAATAGATGGAAAATTTTTGTACTATTATTCCTACTTTGTTGTTTTTCTGATGGTGCTTTTATGGTTTCTCTTTGCCATTGGTATATGCTACTTCACTTGATCCTCGTGGTTATATCTTTGTCTCCATCTGTAACATCTTTTTATGGGGTATGGGTCCCCTTAACCCACATTTACTATAATTAAAAAAAAAATCATGTCATATTGAAGGAAAATAAGTTCAACCTTTGAGTCCATATTTTTAATATTTAACGTTGTATGTTTTTATTTTAATAATTAATTGAATCACAAGATTTCTTTTTTACTTTTGTACATTATTACAAACTTTACACATTGATGTTGTTGAAGAGAAGGATGTGAATCCATGCAAAGGTGAGAACAAACAATTTAAGTCAAAAGAAAAGCTTGGTGTACTTAGGAATAATAAGGTTTTGTAACTAGTAATAGTATTTTTTATTTTTTATTTTTTCCTTTTTTATAAGAACAAGTTAATTTCTACATCTCACCTTTAACACTTACAAATGTCTCCTTCAAACATTCAGTATTTATAGGTAAAAATCTTGTAATGAAAATTGATTATATTTTTTTTTACAAATGTTTGTTTAATGTATGAAATGTTTTGGAATATATAAAACTTTATAGATAATTGAGGGGTTTAGAATGGATATCTATTATATTTAAATTTTTATATAAGTTATACAATTTTTTTTATTAGTAAATTAAGAGATTTTGAATGGTTCCCTCAAACCTTATACACACTACTTAAAGATATAACATGAAAACTAAACACAAACATTCCCTTCGACACCTTTTTGTTATTGATTTTGATACTGTCGACTACACTTATGGATATTAATGTCGATTTTTGATTTAGCACGATTTTAGATGTTAGAGATACTGGCCTGTTGTTGATTTTGATTCTTATATGATGCGTATGTGGATCATTAGAGACATTTTGTATTGATGTTGATATGTTGATTTACATGATTATATATATTTATGACATGTGATATCTTTCACCACACTGTGTAGGATTTGATAATTGAACTAATGTTGTGATCATTTTGACATGGATGAAATGTAGAATAGAAATGTTGCTAGAAATTATAAATGATATCATAATTGCCTAGATGCCGTATTTGATTCATATATAGATGATTGTGGACTTATATTGTATATTTTATCATAGATGTTTTTAATGCGGCCACGAGGCTGAAGGAGGTATTTATGTGTTTTACAGGTAAATTTATTCACAACAAACATCGGGGGGATTGGAGACCAACCACATTGGAATTCTACGTGAAAATTCAACAAGGGTCACCATGGCAACATGTATTTGTGTGTGTGTTTGAATTTGGTTAGGGGGAAATTGTGACCAAGGGGTTATGTATTGTCTTTTATTTAGTTTTCCTTTAATTGATGTTAGTATGTGATTTTTAGTGATGTAATTCATTGTATTAATTATTTGGAATTTGGTGTATGTATTTTCCCCTTTATTATTAATGGGTTGTAGTGTCTTAATTAAATCTAGTTTAATTTTTTCCTAAACTAATTAAAGATGTGACCAAAGGAATTCATTTATTAGAGTAGATTTCTCTTGGATTTTTTGTGTTGTAAGTTGAGTGCTTCAGGGATCTTGAGTGTTGTACACTCTACCCCTTCATGGAAATTCGAATTTGGCCTTAGGGGCCAATTTTGGAGGCTTGTGGGACAAGTAAAACTTGTCCCACACCTCTTAAATTGCTATAACAACCCTACCTATGGGTTGGGGGGGTCAAAATTAGACCCCATTAGGTGTTTTGGGAAGATAAAAAGGTAAAATGGTTTATTGCACTTTCTTTCTTGAAATAAATTTTGTCCTTAGGGGTGTGGGCTTAGATTGTGTGTGTAAGTAAAATGTCATTTCTTCAACCACTTATTAATTGATGCTTTGGAGTATGGGGTTGACTAGGGTGATGTGGAGTGGAGAGGAAATGAGGTGGCATTCTACTTGGAGCCACATCATCCTCCCCTCTCCCTTTTCTATTTATTGAAGTTCTTTTTCTTGTTTGGGGGTTACTTCATTATTTTGTTCTCTTGCATTTTTGAGGGAGTTAGAGGATTTTGGAGAGCTTGTGGTCTTGGTGAGATCTTGTTGGTGATTTCTTGGGTTTGAAGGAGCTTCGAGATTAACTCTTGAAACAATCTCTACTATGGAAAGGTAGGAGCTTTACTCTTTCTTATGTTTTCCTTTATTTGTGTATATGTGCTTGTTATTTTTGAGTGTTTTGAAATGCTTGTTGGGTGCTTGGGTAGATTTCCTAAGTGTGGTGTAGGAGGGGACTATGGGGAAAATTCATGTAGGGAGGCATAAGAGTTATTTCATGTTTTGGAGGGATTTTGGGTTGGGTGCCCCACCTTGGACAAGGAATGCTTGCATTTCTTACTTGTTCTTGTATGAGGGAGGCATAAGAGTATGAGGGAGACATAATAGTATTTGGGAGTCATAAGAGGTACTTGAGGGAGGAATAAGAGTATGTAGGGGATTTGAGATATGCATTGGAGGTTTTTAAGGTGGGAACCCATTTCCCATTGGGAGGCATAAGTGACTTTCCCCATAGGTTCTTGCTCCTTTGGCTTTCATTTTTAAAGCCTTGTTTATTTTGGTTGGTTTTTCCTTCTTGTGTTGAAGTTGAGTTGAATGTGCTTGGAATGGCTGTGAAATTTTGGTGTTGTGTTGTGGAAGCTTGTTGTTTTGCCATGTGTTGGATTCACCTCTCATTGTAATGTGGTTGGGGCTTGGGGGCCAATGAGGAGGATGATGGCTTCTCCTCCTCATTGAATATTTTGGTTGGGTGGAGATTGGCGCGTTTGGTGGAGTCCTCTCCCCCACTTAGAGTGGAGGAACTTTTGTTGTGGATCACAGCATTTTTGATCATGAAGGATCTCTCTTGTTGGTTATTGTGAAGCTTGGAGCTTTTGGTGGAGTCCCTAAGAAAATTCTTCTTGTAATAAAACTTCCTTAGTGTTATTCCCACTTAGAGTGGAGGAATTTGTAATATTGTATTCCATTTTTAGATTAACATTCTTATATGATTTCCCACTTTAAGTGGAGGATACATTGTATTGATCTTGTGAAGGAAATTTTCATTCAAATATTTGTTACTAAAGTGTATTGTATGTTGGAAGAAACAAAGAGAAGAAATATTTGTGTTGTAAAGTTAGTTTTGTGAAATAGAAAAGAAAGTAATTCTCTTTATTTGAAGTTTTGGTTGTATTGTGAGAAAGGGAGTTCTTTGTTTTAAAATAAATGAGCTATGCTCAATGGGGAAACAAATTTTACTTTCATTGTGAAATTGTATTATGGTAAAAGAGAAAGAAGAAATATAGGAGTAGTAAGATGTTAAAAATGTATGCATAGTAAACTTGAATGTATAATAAAGTTGTTGTAGTTATTTTGGATATATGATTCGTAGTGAAAATGAAAGAGACAACAAATTTGAGAGTAGGGAATTAATATGTTGCATTTTGTATTAAGAAAATAACAATGTAGAATTAGATATAAACCTTTTATTTTACTCTTCTGAATTCAAAGAAAATTAGTTGAACAAAATGGAAATGATCTTGTAATTAGTTGTGTCTTTATTGGATTTGATAATTCTTAAAATGAGTAGTTTTAACTAAGAAATGAACAAATGGAATGAAATCTCCAAAACTGGAGACCTTAGGTGTATAAAATTAAGTTCAGAATGTATTTTAGTACGTTTTAGCAACTTTTGTTTTTTGGGAAAACACAAATGATTTTAGGTTCTATTTCTAAGAAACATGGTCACCGCCCTATGCAGAGTGGCCAGTCTCGTACCATCCAATCAAGAAAGGCATAGTGGTCTCAGAACCGCCAGCTCCATAGGGCTGGTGGTTCATGGTTTGTCACCCAGGTAGGGTGGTGGTTCCACAGGACCGCCAGCCTACTCTGGGTGATGGTTCTTTCACTTATGGAAGAATTCCTCAGATCCACACCTGTGTAAAATTCTAACTAGTATATACTAATTTTTAAGTTGTAAATTTAACTAAGAAATTACCAGAAATCATATAATGCTCAAATCTTGTTGTATTAAGACAATTAAACCTACAAATTGTAGATAAAAACATTTCCTTCTCATTTATATTGATGGGGGGTAGGGTTTTCCCCAGATAGAGAACCCTAATTCACATAGCTTTGAAACAAAACCTTATTGGTAAAGGAAACCCCTCCCAATCCTTGAATGAAAGAAATAAGAATGATAAAAAAAAAAACTACAAACTAAACTAATCTAAGCTTTGAATCTCCTTATATAATCCTCCATGGTTCTTCCTCTATTGCTCCCATGGCTTCCTCCTCTCCAACCTGCAATTTTAACAAAAGAAAATAGACCAAATGAGGAGAATAGAATAAAGGAAAGGTTTTAATAAGAATGCTTAAGGATTTATAGGGTTAGTTTGGAACCCTAGGATCTAGTGGCCAAGATTGTTTTGATCTAAGGGTGGAGGATTAACCCTACTTTTGTTTGGTAGAAATGTATTTTAAATGTTTTAAATTAAATCCTTAAGGGTATGTGTAGATGGGTGAATGGGGCCATTTATTTTCCTTGGGGTGTAAAGTCCTTTCTAGTTCTTAGTATGTTTTAGGAATTTAATAAAAGGGGGACTTTAAGCTATTAGGGTAATGGAACTAAATTATTTAAACATGAGGTTAACCTTATTAGGATTGAACATTAACTAAGAAGAGAAAACATTTAACCAAGTAAATTAAAGCTATGACACCTTCCTAGTTGACTTTTAATTAATCAACCTTAGAGGTAAAGTAATATTAATAATTAATCTTTTAACTAGACCTAACTTATCAATCGTAAAGTTGAGTGTAGTGGTGTAAGTTAATTTAATGTACCCTAAGGGTTAAAGACCCTTGCGACCTCTTTTACCTTTGGCTTCGAATCATAAAAAAAATATAGTCACTAATTTTTTGGGATTAAGTGTTAGGTTTTAACATGTTCCTAGAACGTCGTTTGTGTGGGTGTTACATTTTGGTATCAGAGCCATGGGTTCATAATATTGGACAAATTGGGCACACTAGATAACATGATACATGAACTCTTAACCTAGTGCAAGAATCTTAGTTCATTTTAACTTATAGTACCAGTATGTTCTGATAATTATCTAACAATTTGAAAGACATAAGTTTACTAAGAATTCAAGACCTAGAACAATTCAAGTTTCAAATTTTCACTTTGGTCTATGCAAGAGGGGGTAGATCATTACAAGGGTGATCTTGTCACATAAACCATGGATATACAACCTCCAGAGTAGGCTGTAGAGGCCAAGAACAACCTCAGGATTAGTACAGAAAATTCATTGACATCAGTTTTGCTATATAAAGAGGGTCCTTGGGAGGACTGACAAACAAGCCTTGAAATGTAGCCATCAGTGGAGGCACAAAGAAATCCCCTTGGCACAGGTCAGGATTATAGGGTAAGAAGATAAAGTTCTCCATTATAACAAACGGTTAGGGTAGAGTCACAATACAATTAGATGGCAGTAAAAACAGGATTTCAAGACATAGAGATTAAATTTCGAAGCTTTAAACAAAGAGAGGATTTATGCAGATTAGACCGAGGGTGTAACACCCACTAAGATTACAACCCACTTGAGACCCTAATAACAACCTCAGGATTAGTTAGAAAGGGTCAATAACAGATTAATATACTTAAGGTCATTTTAAAAGTGTCTACAACTGGCATACTAAAATACTACATTTGTCACAAACAAGTTTGCATGGTCAATTAGGATTAATAGATTATCTTACACCGATGACATGACCTCTATTAAAGTTCTCTAGGTCAACACACTTATGTTTAGAATTAACGTCATTTAAAATTAATAGGGCAGTTATTTCACACTTACCCACTCTTAGAACTTACGTTGCAATATTCAACCTGATTTTTCACATAATTAACACACTAAAATTTTCTTGAAAAAAAAACCATTAGATAGGCAATTTCTTCCCCTTTCCGATGATATAAAGAATTCATTCTAACTCTTCTATAATTCTCAAGTTATTGGCCAATGGGGAACTAGGAAAGAAAATTTTCCCAAGGGTGGGCTTGCGGGCTTGGGGAAGAAAATTTTCCCTTAGCGTCCTTAGGGGGGAAAAGTGCATTTCACTTCCGTGTGCCTGCGGTAGGGCGGGGAAGAAAAATTTTCACCATGCATGGGCAGGCAGGCTGGGGAAAATTTTTAGCACTGCCAGCTGCATCGCCCGTGAGCCCTTAAGGGAAAACGTGTCCCAGCATTTCCAAGCCTCAGTGGAGCAGTTGGGCCGCCAGAGAGACTTAAGACCATTATGCTCTTTTACCAAAAGTTTTAGGGAATCAAAACGCAATCCATGCCTCCACCATCGCCCAAGGTGCCAAGTGTCAAGTTTTGATTTGTGTGGAGAAATAGAATTGTGGGGAAACTTAAGAATTAAATACCTTTGTGATAAAAAAGCACAAAGGATAAAATTAACCCGCACCTCTATAGACACTAGAAGATGCCACGTGTCAGGCTCTCATTTGTTGCGGATGGTGGAGAAACTTATTAGATTTTTATGAAAAGAATTTTCCGAAGCACTAAGGTGTAATAATGACAGATCAGCTCTCTCCTTTGCCGATAGTATTTTGATGCCACATGTTAGCCACATCATTTTTTTATGGGGAGGCAGGGACGCGCATAGAAAATTTTGATAAATTTTCCTAAAAATTTTAAATGTAAGTTTTAGAATGCGGGTCCATGCACCTACGGAAGTGTTTTCCCAAGGCAAGGGCAGGGATGCGGCGCCACGGAGAAAAGCAGTAATTTTTACCAAAATCATTGAAAGGTTAAGATAATATTTGCAGACCCGCACTCCCACGGAAATGTTTCTGAAAGTGAAAAGTGGGGCCGTGCGGAGCCAATGGGGGAAACTGTTCAAATTTTCCTTTTCAAACATAGATTATATTTTAGTCCACATGAAGGCTTGTGGGCTAGTGGAGTGGGTGGAAAACTTCATGACTTTGCAAATTTTTTGAAAAAAAGTGAAAAAGGAAAGTTTTAGCCTGCATGGGTCCGTCCTAAGAATATTTTATTCACTTTAAATTTGACAATTAGATTATTATTATTTTTTTAAGCCAAACAAAGTAAAAAACTTCAGAAGGCCATAACTTTATGAATGGGGACTCTGTTCTTAGAAAAAGAGGATATTGTTGGAAAGCTCTCAAAGCCCTCTTTGTTCAAAAGAAGCATTAAAATTTCCATTTTGACAAACTTTTAAGGGTCAATTTTGAGAAAATGTTCTGTAGGATTCTAAATGTGAATTGGTCATTTTAACTTATAAACTTTTGTGTACAAATTTCGACATTCTTTCTTTCTCAACATGTTAACCAGACATGGAGGATTGAGCTTGGAGGAAATTTTAGGATTGGATTGTGAGGGTATAACTTGTTAGATTGATTTATTTGTAATTCATAATTACCGATTTTTTATACATTAAGATGTCTGTGATTTTTGCCTTTAGCCCGATTTTGCAAATATTCTATGAATGATTTCTTTAGTGTTTTAGATATAATTGAGATCATTTTTGATCATATTAGGTTCAAATTTGGTCCATTTTATTTGGACCTTTCTATAGTTTGCAGGATGGCGTCCTGTACATTTTCTGATTAACGATTTTGCATAGCTTACAGTGAAAGCATCTAACAATGGAGTTATACTTAAACTCAGAATAGATTCTATTTTCTATTTATCAATCTTGATATATGGGTATTAGAATTCCATTCTATATTTGATGTCATACATTAAAATTGATTCAATTCAAAGGTATTCAAATGCCAAAAATACAGATTCTAATTTCTAAAACATTCGTTTCTAACAGAACATAAGCATTATGATATTTGTTCGATACATATTCCCCTTTTTCATACTTTCCAATCATGGAGATTTCAAAATACATTTCAACAATCCGATTTCAAATGCCTAATAATGTCATTTGAAGAAAAGTAATATAATATTTTATTGATTAAAAAATTAAGATACCTTTACAACATCTTTCTTACATTCCTCAAATACAACATGACCAGAATTACAATTCTCTTCTCACATTCTTTCAATAAGCAGGAATACAAATTACATTTATTTAACATTTCGAATTAAAACTTTTCATAGCCAATCCAAAAAACCTTTCCATCAGCAAATAATGTACATGTTCCTCCACTTCAAAGTGGGAAAATGTTATAATAAGGACATATTCTCAAACAAGGACTATCAAATATGTCTTTTTCCTTGTACTCCAGAAGAACAATATGCAGATATCCTCCATTTTCTTTATTTCCAATTTGATCACAATAGAGAAGTAGGGGAAAGGAAATGCTCTCCACTCCAACCAAGACATCCAATGAAAATGAGAAGCTCATCCTTCTTCATTGGTCCCCAAGCCCCAACCACAATGCAATATAGAAGATGTGTTTTCAACTCATGGCAACAACAAGACGTACACAAACAAACATGCAATTTTTCACATTTAAAAAAACACAGTCCAAAAAATAATGTAGTTTGCAACCATATTAAAAAATAGCAACATGAAACTCAGGCTTCAATCATGTAAGCCATAGGAGCAAGAAACTATGGGGGATGCTTCTTTTGCCTCCCAAAGCGGAAATGGGTATCCACCACCTGATTAAAAACAACTGCAATATATAGTATATCATTTCAAATCCCTGACTTGATCTTATGCCTCCCCCAAGTACTCCTTATTCCTCACATTGCCTTATCCCTCCCCAACCTCTTATGGCACCCCATAACGAGTAAATAAATGCAAGCTATTTCTTTGCATGCTGGAACCCAAATCCCAACTCCCTCCACACTTATACCTCCTCAAAACACCTATGCCTCCCAAAAAATATACCCCATAGACTTCTCCTACACCATATCTAGGCCATCTACCCAACAGCCCGCAAACATGCCAAAACATTCACAAAAATAACATTTGCATAAATAAAAGAGGAACATTTCAAGAGCCAATCTCCTACCTCTCCATGATGGATTTGTTCCAAGTTCCAAACAATAGCTTTATTCCAATGCAAGAAATCTAAATATCCACCAAGCACAAGCATTCAACAATCTTCAAAAATTTATGAAGCAACAATTCCCCAAAATCCAAAAATAATTCACCCAAAAATGAAGTATCCAAAGGTTAAGAAACCAAAAAACAAGGTAAGGAATTTTAATTTTATAGAAGAGGGAAGAGAAGAGGATGAGGTGGATCCATGTAGGATGCCACATCACACATCCTCAAACCCAACACAAAATTCAACTTCATTATACAATGCATATTAAATAGGTGGGTGAATAACATGACAATTTTACTTAAACACTCAAATCAAACCCAAACCCAAAACGAATTAAATTAAAACATGTAAGAAAAGTGCAATTACAAAATTCAACTTGACTTACAAAAATGCATAAAGAAGGTCTAAATTTAACCCTCCAACAATAGGTATGGTTGGTAAATAAATTTAAGAGGTGTGGATCAAGTTTAACTTGTCCCACAAACCTCCAAAATCAGCCTCCAAGGAAAAATTCGAATTTCAAAGAAGATGAAGTGTTTCATACTAAAAAATCAACTTACATATCTCTTACACATCACTTACACATTTCTAACAACACTTTAATTCAAGGAAAAAAACTCTATCAATTACTTTCGTATGACTCTATCAATTACTTTCGTATGACATGTTTTAATTATTTAACTTAACAACATGTTTACTCACAATATTAACACACCATTTAATAAATAATGAAAGGGGTCAATGCACCACTAAATAAACACATGCAAACATTAACAAAGGGACCAAATAAAATAAATACATAAAACCCCTTAGTAACATTTGAAGGTGATCCCCCCCAATGGGAATCCCTAACAACAATCAAACACACACACAAAAAAATACAGTTGCCAAGGTGACCTTGTTGAATTCATCTAGAATTCCAATGTGGTTGGTCTTCAATCCCCCGATGTGTGATGTGATATTTTAACCTACAAAACACAAATACCTTCTTTGGTCTAGTGGCCATATCAGAACATCCAAGTGAATATAAATATAATTTCAAGATCATCAATATATATGAATCACAACAATCAACAATATCACTTATAATTTCATCAACAACTATATCATCATCAATTTTCTTAGTGTAAATATATCCAAATATCACGCGTCCTAACCACACACACACACACACATATAACCATGTCCAACAACATGTTAACATCTATATAAAATGTCTCTAACAATCATCATGCATCATATGTGAATCAGAGTTGATAATAGTCCATACTTTAACATCTAATCATCATAGTAAATCAAAACTATAACAATGTTACTGATATAGTGAATAGTGTCATGATCAGTATCAAAAGGTGTCAAAGGGAAGTGGGCACTACATCCCCATCCCCTTAGACTCAACTTCCTCCTAGAAGTCACTATAACGGATGTGGGAACTAAACTCATAGTAAAGTAGCATCCTCCCATGTAGCCACAGTCTCATCATATATGTCCCACTGCTCTCGCACCTGATCAATCTCTCTGCCTCAAAGGCCCAGGGTCCTATGATTTATAATGCAAACAGGCTAGACCATCACCTGCCCCTAATCCTATACCTATAATGAGGTCTAATCTAGCACATGAGAAGGATATGCAATATATCTCATAAAAACTAAAACATGAAACACATCATATATGCGAGACAAGCTAGGTGACAATGCTAGATGGTAGGCCAATGGGCTGATACACTCTAAGATCTCAAAAGGACCAATAAATTTAGGAGCTAACTTATAACCTTTTCCATAACGGATAGGGATCTTATGTGGCTTGACACAAAGGAACACCTTCATGCCCACATCAAAACTACGATCGACCCTATACTGATCTGTGTACTTATTTTTCCTGTCATGTGCCTCATGCAGTCTCTATCTAATCATAACCACTCGCTGCTCCATGTCCTATAACAAAGCTAGTCTAAGAGAAACCCTGTCCTTTAACCTGTCCCAACTAAGAGGTGTCCTACACTCTCTAGCATACAAAGCATGAAAAGGAGCCATGCCTATAACACTATGAAAACTATAATTGTAGGCAAACTCCACCAAGTACAGGTACTCCTCCCATCTAGACTGATGATCCACAACATACATCCTAAGCATGTCCTCTAAAATCTAATTCACCCACTTAGTCTTTCCATTTGTGTCAGGTTGGTATGCAGTGCTGAAATTGATCCTTGTCTTGAGGGCATATGACACGGTAGTCCAAAAATGGGAAGTATACAAAGGATCACGGTCACAAATGATCTTCCATGAAATCCCATGCAACCTGAAAATTTCATCCAGATATACACAAGCCACTGCACTAGTTGTATAAGTGGTCTTCACCATAAAAAAGTGAGCCACTTTTTTCAATTTATCCACCTTGACCATGATGGCGTCGTGGTGATATCTCGACATTGGTAGCCCAACAATGAAGTCCATGGAAATGGTGTTCCACTTCCACTCTGGTATAGCATGAGGAAAGAGAAGGTTGGTTGGATGTTGATGCTTGGCCTTAACTTTCTGGCACTCTAAACAACGTGAGACGAGTTGAGCCACATCTCTACAAAGTCCTCTCCAATGATACACCTGTCTCAAAGTGGCATGCATATTCTTCACCCCAGGATGGGCTGAATAAGGTGCATGATGTGCTTCTATCAAGATGTATTGCCGCAAGCCTCCATCTTAGGGAACATAAATTTGACCTATATGCATGAGAAGTCCATCTGCCTCTAATGAAAAAACATCTAACTTCCCTTCAAGGGGTCTTTGGGACTCAATCTCTGCTCTAGCTACAATGTAGAAGCTATAAAGAGGAATCTACTATAGAATCCTACTCCACAAATCTGTGCCCACCGCAATGACCATAACCACATGTCTTCGTTTGCTGAGAGCATCTGTAACCACATTCTCCTTCACCTTCACATGCTCTATCTCCATATCATACTCATAAAGCAATTCCATCCAACGCTGCTGACGAGCATTGAGATTGGGTTGTGTGAAGAGGTGGTGAAGACTCAAGCGATTTGTTTTGAGTTTAAATATCCTTCCAAGAAATAAGTGTCTCCATCAAACCAAGGCATGCATAACTTCCGCAAGGTCAATATCACGAATTAGATAATTGATCTCATAATATTTGAGTTTCCGAGACTCAAAAGCTACTACCATTCCCTCCTACATCAATACACCTCCAAGTCCTACCAAAGAAGCATCTTTGCATACAAAGAACTCACCATGTGAATCTGGTACTGGAAGTATAGGTGTTGTGGTGATGCATTCCTTCAGTTTCCTGAACACCAGCTTGCATCTATCTGACCAAACAAACTTCTTCACTTTCTACTGAAGGGAAGTGATGGGGTGCGCAATCCGTGAGAAGTCCTAAAAAAATATCCTCTAATAACTTTCTAATCCCATGAAGCTGTGCACTTCTGTCACAATAGTGGGTGCTAGCCAATCCATAATAGCTCTAATCTTGGAAGGATCAACTATGATACCTTCCCCAGAAATTATGTGGCCCAAATACTACACCTCTGTCTAAAAGAAAGCACACTTCTCCAAGTTTCTGTAAAGTTACTACTCACAAAGACATTGAAGAACCTGGTGAAGGTGCCCCTCGTACTCCTCACGCATACGTAAGTAAATGAAAATGTCATCAAGCAAGATGATCACAAAATAATCCAAGAAATTCTTGAATACTCCATTCATCAAACTCATAAACATTGCGGGGGCATTAGTCAAACCAAAAGGTACCACTGTGAACTCATAGTGCCCATATCTCGTATGAAAGGCATTCTTATGAATATCCACCTCTGGAATCCTCAGCTAATGATATCTTGACTTAAGATCAATCATAGAGAAAACAATATCCCACTTAATCTGATCAAAAAAATCATCAATGCGCGGAAGGGGGTAAAGATTCTTGATCGTTCCTTTATTCAGTTGGTGGTAATCAATAGATAACCGCAAGAATCCATCCTTCTTCTTCACAAAAATCACCGGTGCACCCCAAGAGGATACACTAATTCAGATTAGGCCTTTCTCTAGAAGGCCCTCTAACTACAACTTGAGCTCACAAAGCTCCGAGGTGGTCATCTGATAAGGTGCTCGTGAGATAGGTTCTACTCCCAGAACAATATCTATATGAAAATCTGTCTCACGTGGGGGTGGTAACCCCTATAGCTCCCCTAGAAAGATTTATGAAAACTCTCTCAAAATGGGATGGTCATCTAGCGATGGTCCACTAGACCCATCCTCTAATTGGTCACTAACTGTGACAGCAAACATCTGAAAACCCTGTCGCATATACTGCTTAAGCTACATGGTGGAGATGGTGCAAAATAAACAGGTCTCCTGACCCCTGAAATCACCGACTCAACTCCTAGATCATCTTCACAAGATATGATCTTGTGGTAACAATCCATTCTGGATTTATGTGGAGACAACCAATCCATACCCGATATGATTCCATTCGAGCCCAACAGAGCGATACTTAGATCTGAGGTAGTGGTGAAAGGTCCCAAATCCACTACACACTCCTTAACTAAGGAATCTATAGAGATCTTGGCTCCTGATGCCATCTCTACGTCCCAACTAAGACCCTGCCTAACTGCCACCAGCCTGCATCGCTCTACTAAAGATGGTGCAATAAAAGAATAAGATGAACTAGAATTAAAAAAAATGGAGCTAGAAATACCACCAATGCTACCTGTAGTCTTGATCACTGTATTTTGATTCTCATCCTGGCAGTTCTCAACCACTTCATACATCTAATGATTGCGCCCCATGTCACCAATAATAGGCTATGATATTTGTGTCTTATCCTTGTTATTAGGGTTCTATGGGAAGTCTCTACAAAAATCAAAACCAAAACATCCACCTGATCCTCTCCCATGTGCAACAGGTCCAGTTGATACCCTAGAGGGTTGTGCTATGAATCCTGATGACCTAGATGTGGAATGCTGAGGTCTCTTCAGGCGAGCTCCAGCTGACTAAGATCTAGGTGCTCCTTGTGTCGTAATGGGACCCCTAGGAGGAGGCCACATACTCTGACTCCTCTGTGCATCAAATCTTTGTGGAGGACTGTAAGGTGGGTGGAACTACTACTGCGGTCTAAAAGATGAGTGTGCTAAACCCTTTCCACCATGAGGAGGAGGTACTGAACCCCTCGATGTGTTGTCCTATATATGTTGTATATGGCTCTAGACTCGATCTCTAGCCCGCTAGGTCTTCCCCTGAGTCTCCTCTTCTCTTTAGGCCTTCTCAATGGCCTCAGCTAATGTCTGTGGACAATGGATCCGAACTACACCTCCAATGTCAAGATTCAGGCCCTGAATAAACCTGTGGATCCACAACTGCTCATCCTGCATGTAATCAACATACTGGAGTACATCCAAAAATCTACTCTCATACTCTGCTACTGTAAGAAATGCCTGTCAGAGGTCATGAAATTCATCAATCCTCTATTGTATGAACCTCCATGATAGATATCATCTCCTGAACCACTCCTCAAAGAGCTCCTAAGTAACTTTCTTAGAATCAACATAGAGCTTATGCTCCTCTATTCCTCCACTAGACACATAACTCCATCCCTCAAGTAGATGGATCGTAACACGAGCTTTCGTGTTGCTAGAACAAGGTTATAGCTTGAAGCATCCGCTCAAGCTCACCAACCAAGACTCTGCCTAAAATCCACCTATGTCACCAGAATAATGAGCTAGCCGTAGCTTCAAGATCTCCCTGATGTGATCTACAGCTGTAGTCTTGACGACCCCTAGGCCTCTCTACATGCTCATCTCTAAGCCTAGGGCTCCGAGACCTATCTCTGTGTCCTAAAACTCGGTCCCCCTGTCTCCTCTTTGCAGCGACTATGCTCTAACTAAATCCTCATGGGATTTCTCTCCTCTATGCTCCTTGTTGTGCTCGAGGAGATTCATGAGCCTTGATGGATGTCACCCTTTCACATCTACGATTGAATGTGCTCGTACGGTCCCTCCACTTAAAATGACATTAACATCCTGAAGTGTCTGTAAAATTTGTGGTAGGATAGCTGCTACCACATGATGTGGTGGTGGTAAGTTTAGGTCTATGTGAAAATGATCCCTTCATCCTATTCTGTGCCTCCTGCACAGACCAATGTGAGTAGTTAGTTCTTTATTATAGGTTTTTATTTCAGTTTTCCATGTTTACTAAAATATGTAATTTCCACACAAAGTTGTTGTCTAGATTTAAAAGTGTACTAGGTTTAATATTGCACTAGGTTTAAATGTTCATGTCTCATGTTTTCTAGTGTTCCCAAGGGTCCAAGTATTTTGAACCGCATGGCTATGATACCAAGGTGTAACTCCCGCTAAAAAAACCCACTTGATACCCAAGAACAACCTAGGATTAGTTAGAAAAAAAATGTATGGAATAATTTTGTACTTTTTTCTGTTTAAAAGTGTCTACAACCATACTACAATACCGAAGTTGTAACAAACAAGTTTCAAGGTCAATTATAACTAATAGGTTATATTTTTCCCATTACAAAAATTATTAAAGTTCTCGATGTTGTAACTTAGGTTTCCAATAGTCATTTAAAATTGAAAAGGGAAATTTCTCACTTACCCACTCCCAGAACTCACTTAAAATATTCAACCTGATTTTTCTTCATAATTAACAAACTCAAAATTTCCTAAAAAACACTCCCATTCGAAAGGAAATTTCCTCCCCTTTCCGGTGATATAAATAAGTCCCCCTAACTCTCTCATATTTCTCAAGTTATGGGCCGGTGGAACTTGCGGGCATGGGGAAGAAATTTCGCCCTTAACACTGGGCTTGCGGGCATGAAAAGCACATTTCACTTATGTGCGCCCAACGTTCCTGTCTGCAGGGCTTCGCAGCCAAAACAAAAATTTCTAAATTGGGGTCCGCTAAGGACACGTGTCCAGAAATCCATGCCTAGGCAGGAAGGCGGGTCGCCACAGGTAAAACAAGATATTTGACTTAGATTTAGACTACCGGAAAAAAAGAAGGCATTTTAGCCCACTCCTCCGCCGATTGTGACTGAGATGCCACATGTACAACCAATTATTGTCTGCACGAGCCTGTAAGGGGAAACGTGTCCAAAAGCTTTGAACCAAGTGGGAAGTGCGGGTCTAAAGCCGGTGGGAGAATTTAACAAAATTTTCCCAAATATTGTTTGAAGCACTAAGTTGTGAAAGTTTCCACTCCTGCACCGACTGCCTTATGCCCAAAGGGGGCCACGTGTCAGCCAACTTGATTAACTACAAGTCGGCGGGGCTTGCGAAGGAGAACTTTAGGAAAAATTGCCAAAAAATTCAATTTTCGAAAGTGCTAAGGCTTTATAATGATCCGCATGCCTCTGTCAAATGCTAGGTCTCTGAAGCCACGTAGTCAGTCACCTGATTGGTTGCGGGGTATGCAGGGCCGCATTAGGAAAATTTTGTGAAAGGGCTTTGTTTTTTGAACTGAGATAAAATTTAAATAATGACAACATGAAGGCTTCGTAGCCGGTTAGCAGAGCGGCAGGAGAATTTCATGATTTTTGTGCCCTTTCGGAAAAAGTTGAAAAAGGATCAAGTTTTAAACCATGGGTGTGCACCAACGAATATTTTAATAATTTAAATTTGACAGTTAGATTATTTTTGAAGCTCGAAATGAAGTATAAAACTTCAGAAGGACAAAACTTTGGATTGGGAACTCAGTTTTTAGCAAATGAGGACTTTTCGGAAATCTCTCAAAGTCCTCTACGCACAAGAAGATCTTAACATTTTAATTTTGAGGAACTTTGAAGGGTCATTTTAAAGAAAATGTTCTATAGGATTAAAAATGTGAACTGGTCATTTTAACTTATAATTTTTTTGTTCCAATTCTGACATTCTTCTCTTTCTCAAAATGTCCAAACAGACATGGATGATTTCACTTGGGGAGAGTATTGGGATGGATTGCAAGGGTATAAGTTGTTTGATTGAAGATTTAATTCCAAAACTACCAATTTTACATACAACAAAAAGACTAAGTTTTTGTCTGAGCCCAGATTTGGAAAGTTTGATGGAAATTTCTTAAGTATTTTTGTCTGTTTGAGATCATTTTGATCATTACAAGTTAAATTTGGTAATTCATTTGGCCACTTCCTATGTTACAGGATCGGTTCTATACTTTTGATAACAATTTGTACATAGTTTACAGCTGAAAATAAAATGGACTTATACTTGAACTTGAATAAATTCTATTTTCCTTTATCAATTTTGATATATGGGTTCTTTCCAAACCAATCCAGCATATTAAACTTGTATTCAATCAAGGTATTCAAAATCCCAAAATACAATTCTGATTTCATAAGTCATGTGTTTCAAAAGAACAAAATATTATAACATTTCTTCATACATATTTCCAGACTTTCAAATGGAGATCTCATAGTGCATTTCAACAATCAGATTTCAAATACAACAATGCTATTTGAACAATATAATACAATCTTATATTAATTCAAAAATGATATCTTTACAAATTATTTCTTCCATTCCTTGAATAGAACATATATAATACAATATCTTTCACATTCTTTCAAAAGTAGGAAAAAGAGTATATCTCTTTCTCATTTCAAATTACAACTTTCCTAGTCAATACAAAACATCTTTACATCACAATAATATAAAATGTCATCCACTTCAAGAGGGAAAAGATTACAATAAGAAATAATCTCAACAATGAATGTCAAATCTATTCTTTTTCCTTTACTCCAGAACAACAACATGCAGACCCATCATTCACCAATTTGATCACAAAAAAAGTCAGGGGAAAGGAAACACTCTCCACCTAACCAAGACATCCAATGAAAAGGAGAAGCCATCCTTCTTCATTGGCCCCCGAGCCCTAACCACAATCCAATAACAAGATGTGTTTCAACTCATGGCAACGACAGGCTTCCACAACACACAAGAAAAAATTCACATTTAAAACATAGTCCAAAACAGTAATGTAGTTTACATCCACATTGAAACATAACAAACAAAACTCAGGCTTCATCGTGCAAGCCAAAGGAGCAAGAAAGTATGGGGGATGCTACTTATGCCTCCCAAAGGGGAAATGGGTATCACCACCTGATTACATAACCACCAAAACTATAGTATATCAAAACCCTGACATACCCTTATGCCTCCGTAAAGCACCCCTTATTCCTCATGTTTCCTTATGCCTCCCCAACCTCTTATGGCACCCCATAACAAGTAAAGAAATGCAAGCTATTTCTTTGCAATGCTGGAACCCAAATCCCAACTCCCTCCACACTTAGACCTCCCCAAAACACTTATGTCTCCCACAAACATACACGCTCATAGCCTTTTCCCACACCATTCCTAAGCCATCTACCCAACAGCCCACAAACATGCCAAAACATTCACAACAATAACATTTTCATAAATAAAATAGGAGCATTTCAAGAGCCAAGCTCCTACCTCTCCATGATGGAGTTATTCCAAGTTCAAAACAACAACTTTATTCCAATGCAAGCAATATAAATATGCACCAAGCACAAGCATTCCTCCATCTTCAAACTTCTCCAAAGCAAGAGCTCCCCCAACTATAGAAAATAATTCACCCAAAAATGAAGTATCCAAAGGTGAAGCAACCTAAAAACAAGGTAAGGAATTAGAATTTTATAGAAGAGGGAAGAGAAGAGGATGAGGTGGGTCCATCTAGGATGCCACATCACACATCCTCAACCGCAACACAAAATTCAACTTTATTCTCCAAAGCATATTAAATAGGTGGGTGTATAACATGACAGTTTTACTTACACACTCAAATCAAACCCACACCCAGGAGGACTTAAATTAAAACATGTAAGAAAAGTGCAATTACAACATTATACTTGACTTTAAAAAATGCATAAAGAAGGTATAAATTTAACCCTCCAACCATAGGTATGGTTGGTAAATAAATTTAAGAGGTGTGGGACGAGTCTAACTTGTCTCACAAACCTCCAAAATCAGCCTCCAAGGGAAAATTCGAATTTCAAAGAAGATGCAGTGTTTCATACTCCAAAATCAAATTACATATCTCTTATACATCAATTACACATTTTTAACAACACTTTAATTCAAGGCCAACAACTCTATTAATTACTTTCCTATGACATATTTTAATTAATTAACTTAATAGCATGTTTACTCACAATATTAACACAACATTCAATAAATAATGAAATGGGTCAATGCACCACTAAATAAACACATGCAAAAATTAACAAAGGGAAAAATTAAAATAAATACATAAAACCCCTTAGTCACATTTGAAGGTGATCCCCCCCATGGGAATCCCTAACAAAAATAAAAAACACACACAAAAAAACACAGTTGCCAAGGAGACCTTGGTGAATTCATCTTGAATTCCAATGTTATTGGTCTCCAATCCCCTGATGTGTGTCATGATATTTTAACCTGCAAAATACAAATACCTTCTTTAGCCTCATGGCCATATTAGAACATCCAAGTGAATATAAACATAATTTCAAGATCATCAATATATATGAATCACAACAATCATCAACACAATCAAAAATATCACTTACAATTTCGTCAACAACTATATCATCCTCAATTTCAATTCAATTTTCTGAGTCTACTCAATATATCCAAATATCACACATCCTAACCACATCCATATATATATATATATATATATATATATTAACCATGTCCAACAACATGTTAACATCTTTATAAAATGTCTCTAACAATCATCATGCATCATATGTGAATCAAAGTTGATAATAGTCCATGCTCTAACATCTAATCATCATACTAAATCAAAACTATAATAATGCCCATGATATAGTCAACAATGTCATGATCAGTATTAGAAGGTGTTAAAGGGAAGTGGGCACTACATCCCCCTCCCCTTAGATTTGACTTCCTCCTGGAAATCACTGGAACAAATGTGGGAACTAAACTCATAGTAAAGTAACATCCTCCCATATAGCCGCAGTCTCATCATATATGTCCCATTGCACTCGCACCTAATCAATTCTCTCTGCCTCGAAGGCCCAGGGTCCTATGATTTATAATGCAAATGGGATTCACCATCACCTACCCCTAATCTTGTACCTGCAATGAGGTCCAATCCAGCACATGAGAAGGATCTGTAATATATCTCTTAAGAAATGAAACATGAAACACATCATATACGCGAGGCAAGCTAGGTGAAAATGCTAGATGGTAGGCCAATGTGCCAATACACTCCAAGATCTAAAAAGGACCAACTTATATAGGAGATAACTTAGAACCTTTTCCATAATGGGTAGGGCTCTTATGTGGCTTGACATGAAGGAACACCTTCATGCCCACATCAAAACCACGGTCGACCCTATGCTGATCTGCATACTTCTTCTACCTGTCCTGTGCCTCCTGTAGTCTCTATCTGATCATAACCACTTGCTACTCCATGTCCTATAACAAAGCTGGTCTAAGAGAAACCCTATCCTCTAACCTTTCCCAACCAAGAGGTGTCCTGCACTCTCTACCATACATAGCCTGAAAAAGAGCCATGCCTATAGCAATCTGAAAAATATAATTATAGGAAAACTCCTCCAAGTATAGGTACTCCTCCCATCTAGAACGATGATCCATAACATACATCCTAAGCATGTCCTCTAAAATATAATTCACACCCGCTCAATCTATCCATCTGTCTTGAGGTGGTATGTGGTGCTGAAATTGATCCTTGTCATGAGGTCATATTGCATTGTAGTCTAAAAATGGGAAGTATTTAAAGGATCACGGTCACAAATGATCTTCCACGGAATCCCGTGCAACCTAAAAATCTCATCCAGATATACCCATGCCACTGCACTAGCTATATAAGTGGTCTTCATAAAAAAAATGAGCCACTTTTGTCAATTTATCCACTGTGACCATGATGGAGTCATGGTGATATCTCGACATTGGTAGCCCAACAATGAAGTCCATGGAAATGGTGTCCCACATCCACTCTGAGATAGCATGAGGAAAGAGAAGGCCAACTGGATGTTGATGCTCAGTATTCACTTTCTGGCACTCTAAACAGCATGACACAAGCTGAGCCACATCTCTACAAAGTCCTCTCTAGTGATACAACTTTCTCGAGGTAGCTTGTATATTCTTCACCCTTGGATGGGGTGAAAAGGGTGCACAATGTGCTTCTGTCAAGATGTTATTCCTCAAGCCTCTATCAATGGGAACGTAAATCCGAACTCTATGCCTGAGAAGTCCATCTTCCTCTAATGAAAAACCATCTTACTTCCCTTCAAGGGGTCTCTGCAACTCAATTTCTACTCTAGCTGCAATGTAGAAGCTATCAAGAGGAAGCTATTGTAGAATCCTGCTCCACATATATTTTCCTACTGCAGTGGCCATAACCACATGTCTTCATTTTCTGAGAGCATCTACAACCACATTCTCCTTCCCCTTCACATTCTCTATCTCCATATCATACTAATAAAGCAACTCCATCCAACGCCTCTGACTATCATTGAGATTGGGTTGCGTGAAGAAGTGGCGAAGACTCAAGCGATATTTCTTCAGTGTGAATATTCTACTAAGAAGGAAGTGTCTCCATCAAACCAAGGTGTGCACAACTGCCGCAAGCTCAAGATCATGAGTCGGAAAATTGATCTCATAATATTTGAGTTTGTGAGACTTAAAAGCTACTAGTCTTCCCTCCTAAATCAATACACCTCCAAGTCCTGCCAAAGAAGCATCTGTGCATACAAATAACTCACCATGTGGATCCGTTACTATGAGAATAGGTGTTATGGTGAGGCATTCCTTCATTGTTTTGAATGCCTTCTCACATTTATCTAACCAAATAAACTCCCTCCCTTTCTGCTAAAGGGAAGTGATGGGGTGCACAATCTACGAGAAGTCCTGAACAAATATCATGTAATAACCTACTAATCCCATGAAGTTGTACGCCTCTATCATAGTAGTGGGTGTTGGCCAATCCATAATAGCTCTAATCTTGGAAGGATTGACTACGATATCTTCCCCAGAAATTATGTGGCCCAAATACTGCACCTCTGTCTAAAAGAAAGCACACTTCTCCAAGTTCCCATCAAGTTGTTGCTCACGAAGACACTGAATAACCTGGCGAAGGTGCCCCTTGTGCTCCTCAAGTGTACGTGAGTAAATAAAAATTTCATCAAGCAATATGAGCATGAAATAGTCTAAGAAATTCCTGAATACTCCATTCATCAAACTCATAAACACTGTGGGGGCATTAGTCAAACCAAAAGGCACCACTGTGAACTCATAGTGCCCATATCTCGTACGAAAGGAAGTATTATGACTATCTACCTCTGTAATCCTCATCTGATGATATCTTTACTTAAGATCAATCCTAGAGAAAACTGTGGCTCCTTTCATCTGATCAAATAAATCATCAATACGCAGAAGGGGGTGATGATTCTTGATCATTACTTTATTCAGTTGGTGGTAATCAATAGAAAACCGTAAGGATCCATCCTTCTTCTTCACAAAAATCACTGATGCACCCCAAGGGGATACACTAAGATGGATTAGGCATTTCTCTAGAAGGCCCTCTAACTATAACTTGAGCTCACAGAGCTCTGGGGTGGTCATCCGATAAGGTGTTTGCGAGATAGGTTCTGCTCCCGGAACTAGATCTATATGAAAATCAATCTCACATGGGGGTGGTAACCCCTATAGCTCCCTTGGAAATATTTCTAAAAACTCTCTTTAAATGGGATGGTCATCTAGCGATGGTCCACTAGACTCATCCTCTGATTGGTCACTAATTGTGACAACAAACATCTAAAAACCCCATCGTACACACTGCTTAAGGTGAAAAGCAGAGATGGTGTGAAAAGAAACGGGTCTCCTAACCCCTGAAATCAATGACTCAACTCCTAGATCATCTGCACAAGATATGATCTTGTGGTAACAATTTATTATGGCTTTGTGTGGAGACAACCAATCCATACCTGATATGACTCCATTCGATCCCAATGGAAGGATACTTAGATCTGAGGTAGTGGTGAAAGGTCCCAAATCCACTACACACTCCTTAACTAAGGAGTCTAGAGAAATCTTAGCTCCTGACGCCATCTCTACGTCCCAACTAAGACCCTACCTAACTGCCACTAGCCTACATAGCTATACTAAAGATGGTGCAATAAAATAATCAGATGAACCAGAATCAAACAAAATGGAGGTAGAAATACCACCAATGCTACTTGTAGTCTTGATCACTATACTCTGATGCTCAGCCTAGAAATTCTCAACCACTGTGTAGATCTGATGACTGTGCCCCATGTGACCAATAGTAGGCTTTGAGATCTATCTTATCCTTTTTATTAGGGTACTGTGGGAAGTCTCTCTAAAAATTTCCAGCAACCCTACAACTAAAACATCCGCCTGATCCTCTCCCATGTGCATCAGGTCTAGTCGATACCCTAGAGGGCTGTGCTATGGATCCTGATGACCCAGCTGTGGACTACTGAGGTCTCTGTGGGTGAGCTCCTACTGACTGAGATCTAGGTGCTCCATGTTTTCTAATGGGACCCCTAGGAGGAGGCCCCATACTCTGACCCCTCTGTGCATCAAATATCTCTGAAGGACTGTAAGGTGGGTGGGACTACTACTGCTGCTACGGTCTAAAAGATGAGTGTGTTGAACCTTATCCACCATGAGGAGGAGTTCCTAACCCCCTTGATCTGTTGTCCTGCATCTAATATATGCATCTCCGGACTCAGTCTCTAGCCTATTGGGTATTTCCCCGAGTCTCCTCTACTATGTAGGCCTTCTTAACGACCTCAGCTAGTGTCTGTGGGCAATTAATCCTTACTACACCTCTAATGTCTATATTTAGGCCCCAAATGAACCTATGGATCCCCATGTGCTCATCCTACATGTAATCAACATACTAGAGTAGATCCATAAATCTACTCTCATACTCCACTACTGTAAGAGATTCCTACCGGAGGTCATGAAACTCATCAATCCTCTACCATATGAACCTTCGATATAAATATCTACTCCTGAACCACTCCTCAAAGAGATCCCAGGTAACTGTCTCATAATCAACATGGATATTTTTCTCCTCTGTTCTCCACCAGACACCTGCTCCATCCCTCAGTAGATGGATCACAACATGAGCTTTCATGTTGCTAGAACAAGGGCAGAGCTTGAAGAATCCACTCAATCTTACCAACCAGGCCTCTGCCTGAAATCCACCTATGTCACTAGAATAATGAGCTTTCTATAGCTTTAATATTTCTGTGATGTAATCTAAAGCTGTAGTCTGACGACCTCTAGGCCTCTCTGCATGCTCATCTTTAAGCCTAGGGATTCGAGACCTATCTTTGTTTCTTGAAACTGGGTCCCCCTCTCCCCCCTGTGATGACTCTACTCTAACTAACTCATCATGGGAGTTCTCTCCTCTATGATCCTTGCTATGCTGAGGGGATTCATGTGCCTCAATGGATGTCACCCTATCATGTATGATTGAATGTGCTCCTACGGTCCCTCTGCGTGGAGCGACATTAACATCTTGAAGTGTCTGTAAAATCTGTAGGAGGATAGCTGCTACAACATGATCTGGTGGTGGTAAGTCTAGGTCTATGTGAAATGACCCCTCATCTTATCCATGCCTCCTACATAGACCAAGGCAAGAGTCATTTCATTATCCTAGGTTTTTATTTCTTTTTCCATGTTTACATATGCAATTTCCACACAAAGTTGTTTTCTAGATTCAAAAAGTGTGCTATGTTAAAGTTCATGTCTCAAGTTTTCTAGTGTGCCCAAGGGTCCAAGATTTGAACCCATTTCTTTGATACCAAGGGTAACGCCCGCTAAAACAACCCACTTCAGACCCAAGAACAACCTAGGATTAGTTAGAAAAAAATTATGGAATAATTGTTTACTTTTTTTTATTTAAAAGTTTCTACAACCATACTACAATACCGAAGTTGTCACAAACAAGTTTCATGGTCAATTATAATTAATAGCTTATATTTTTCCCAATTACAACTATTATTAAAGTTCTCGAGGTCAAAACTTAGGTTTAGAATCGTCATTTAAAATTAATAGGGCAATTTCTCACTTACCCTCTCCCAATACTTACTTAAAATATTCAACCTATTTTTAATCATAATTTAATCACTCAAAATTTTCTCAAAACACTTCCATTAGATAGGAAATTTACTCACCTTTCTAGTGATATAAAGAAGTCCTCCTAACACTTCATATTTCTCAAGTTATGGGTCGATAGAACTTGGGGTGAAATGTTTTCAAAGAGTGGGCCTGCGGGCTTGGGGAGGAAAATTTTCCCCAACTCGGGTCTGCAGACTTCGGAGAGAAATTTCATCTGGAGGAGAAAAGTGGGCTGGTGGAGTGGGGAAGAAAAATTTTCTGAGATGCAGACCGGCGAAGTAGGGAAGGCATTTACAGCTTTTTCCCTTTTGGGAAGAAGACGTAATTTACCTCCGCGCTCCCGCGAGCCTCTAAGGGGACACGTGTCCAAAAAATTCAAACCAAAGGGAAGGCGGGTCTACGGCTGGAGGGAGAACTTAGCAATTTTTTCCCAAATATTTTCCGAAGCACTAAGGTGTAAAAGGATCCACTCCTTCGCCGACGCCTCGTGTAGCAACATGGCAGCACTCGATTGACTGCAGGCCAGTGGGGCCACAGAGGAAACTTTGAAAAAATTCCAAATTTATTTTTTAAAGTGCTAAGGTTTTAAATGATCCCATGCCTCCACCTCTACCTCGTGACGCCACGTGGTAGCACCTGATTGGCTATGGGGCGGAAGAGAAAATTAGGAAATTTTGCCAATTTTGTTTTTTGAACATAGATCATATTTTTGACAACATGAAGGCTTGTAGGGTTAGCGGAGCGGCCGTAAACTTCATGACTTTATGCTTTTTCAGAAAAAATTGAAAAAGGAAATTTTTAGCCCGTGGGTCCACCCAAGAATATTTTATTCATATAAATTTGACAGTTAGATTTTTTTTGAAGCCAAATGAAGTAGAAAACTTCAGAAGGTCGTAACTTTTGACTGGGAACTCCAGTTTTTGGAAAACGAGGACTTTTTGGAAATATTTCGAAGTCCTCTTTGCACAAGAAGATTAAAATTTTAATTTTGATAAAATTTTGAATGGTAATTTTAGGAAAATGTTCTACAGGTTAAAAAATGTGAAATGGTCATTTTAATTTACAATTTTTTTTGTTTAAATTCCACATTCTTCCATTCTCAACATGTGAACCAGACATGGAGGATTTCTCTTGGGGAAATTTTAGGATTGATTGCTAGGTATAACTTGTTAGATTGATTTTTTTTTTTTTTTAAACTCCAAATTTGATAGAAAAATGACTGTGAAACTGTCTGAGCCCGGTTTTGCAAAGGTTAATGAAAATTTCTTAAGTGTTTTAGTATGTTTGAGATCATTTTGATCATACAAGTTCAATTTAGTAATTCATTTGGCCCTTTCAATGTTACAGGATGGCTCTGTACTTTTGATAATGATTTGCATAGTTTACAGTGAAAATAAAATGGAGTTATACTTAAACTTGAATAAATTCTATTTTTGTTTATCAATTTTGATATATGGGTTTGTTCCAAACCAATCTAGCATATTAAAATTGATTCAATCAAGGTACTCAAAATCCCAAAATACAATTCTAATTTCCAATTCATGCAGTTCAACGAACATAATATTATAACATTTCTTCATGCATATTTACAAACTTTCAAATGGAGATCTCATAGTGCATTTCAATAATCAGATTCCAAATACAACAATGTTATTAGAATAATATAATACAATATTCTATTAATTAAAAAATGATATCTTTAAAACTTTTTTCTTCCATTCCTCAAATACAACATACAGGATACAATCTCTTTCACATTCTTTCAAAAGCAGGAAACAAAGTGTATCTCTTTCTCATTTTGAATTACAACTTTCCTAGTCAATACAAAACATCTTTCCATCACAATACTATATAAGGTCATCCAATTCAAGTGCAAAAAGGTTACCATAAGGAATAATCTGAACAATAACTTTCAAATCTGTCTTTTTCCTTTACTCCAGAACAAGAACATGTAGATCCATCATTCTCCAATTTGATCACAACCAAAGTAGGGGAAAGGCAACGCTCTCCATCCAACGAAGACATCCATTGAAAAGGAGAAGCCATCCTTCTTCATTGGCCCCCGAGCCCCAACCATAATGCAATAAGAAATGTGTTTCAACTCATGGAAACAACAGGCTTCCACAAACACAGTCCAAAAAAAAATGTAGTTTGTAACCACATTAAAACATAACAACCAAAAACTCAGGCTTAATCATGCAAGCCAAAAGAGTAAGAAACTATGGGGGATGCTACTTATGCCTCCCAAAGTGTAAATGGGTATCACCACCTGATTACAAACCACCAAAACATAGTATATCAAAACCCTGACATGCCCTTATGCCTCCCCCAAGTACCCCTTATTCCTCACATTTTCTTATGCCTCACCAACCTCTTATGGCACCCCATAACGAGTAAAGAAATGCAAGATATTTCTTTACAAAGTGGAACCCAAATCCCAACTCCCTCCACACTTATACCTCCTCAAAACACTTATATTTCCTAAAAAATATACCCCATATCCTTCTCCTACAACATTCCTAGGCCATCTAGCCAACAACCCACAAAAATGCCAAAACATTCACAACAATAACATTTGCATAAATAAAAGAGGAGCATTTCAAGAGCCAAGCTCCTAACTCTCCATGATGGAGTTGTTCCAAGTTCAAAACATCAACTTTATTCCAATGCAAGCAATATAAATATCCACCAAGCACAAGCATTCCTCCATCTTCAAACTTCTCCAAAGCAAGAGCTCCCCAACAGTAGAAAATAATTCACCAAAAAATGAAGTATCCAAAGGTGAAGCAACCTAAAAACAAGGTAAGGAATTTGAATTTTATAGAAGAGGGAAGAGAAGAGGATGAGGTGGGTCCATCTAGGATGCCACATCACACATCCTCAACCCCAACACAAAATTCAACTTTATTCTCCAATGCATATTAAATAGGTGGGTGTATAACATGACAGTTTTACTTACACACTCAAATCATACCCACACCCAAACGGACTTAAATTAAAACATGTAAGAGAAGTTCAATTACAACATTCAACTTTACTTACAAAAATGCATAAATAAGTCTAAATTTAACCCTCCAACCATAGGTATGGTTGGTAAATAAATTTAAGAGGTGTGGGACAAGTCTAACTTGTCTCACAAACCTCCAAAATCATCCTCCAAGGGCAAATTCGAATTTAAAAGAAGATGAAGTGTTTCATACTCCAAAATCAACTTACATATCTCTTACACATCACTTATACATTTCTAATAACACTTTAATTCAAGGCTAAAAACTCTATTATTTAGTTTCTTATGACATATTTTAATTAATTAACTTAACAACATTTTTACTTAAAATATTAACACACCATTTAATAAATAATGAAAGGGGTCAATGCACCACTAAATAAACACATGCAAACAGAAAAAATGGACAAAATAAAAGAAATACATAAAACCCGTTAATCACATTTGAAGGTGATCGCCCCCATGGGAATCCCTAACAACAATAAAAACACACACAAAAAAATACAGTTGCCAAGGTGACGCTATTGAATTCATCTAGAATTCCAATGTGGTTGGTCTCCAATCCCCCAATATGTGTTGTGATATTTTAACCTGCAAAACACAAATACCTTCTTTGGCCTTGTGGCCATATCATAACATCCAAGTGAATATAAATATAATTTCAAGATCATCAATATATATGAATCACAACAATCAACAATATCACTTACAATTTCGTTAACAACTATATCATCATCAATTTTAATTCAATTTTCTCATTCTACTCAATATATCCAAATGTCACGCATCCTAACCAAATCCATAAATATATATAACCATGTGCAACAACATGTTAACATATATATATAATGTCTCTAATAATCATCATGCATCATATGTGAATCAGAGTTGATAATAGTCCATGCTCTAACATCTAATCATCATACTAAATCAAAACTATAACAATGTCCATGATATAGTCAACAGTGTCATGATCAGTATCAAAAGGTGTCAAAGGGAAGTGGGCACTACATCCCCCTCCCCTTAGAGTTGACTTCCTCCTGTAAGTCACTATAATGGATATGGGAACTGAACTTATAGTAAAGTAACATCTTCCCATATAGCCTCAATCTCAACATATTTGTCCCACTACACTCACACCTAATCAATTTCTCTGACTCGAAGGCCCAAGGTCCTGTGATCTATAATTCGAACGGGCTCCACCATCACCTGTCCCTGATCATGCACCTACAATGAGGTCCAATCCAGCACATGAGGAGGATCTACAATATATCTCTTAAGAAATGAAACATGAAACATGTCATCTACATGAGACAAGCTAGGTGGCAATGCTAGACGGTAGGCCAATGGGCCAATATGCTCCAAGATCTCAAAAGGACCAATGACTCTTGGATCTAACTTAGAACCATTTCCATAACATATAGGGCTCTTATGTGGCTTGACACGAAGGAACACCTTCATGCCCACATTAAAAATACGGTCGACCCTATGCTGATCTGTGTACTTATTCTGTTTGTCATGTGCCTCCTGTAGTCTTTGTCTGATCATAACCATTTGCTGCTCTATGTCCTGTAACAAAGCTGGTCTAAGAGAAACCCTGTACTCTAACCTATCCCAATTAAGAGGTTTCCTTCACTCTCTTCCATACAAAGCCTAAAAAGGAGCCATGCCTATAGCACTCTAAAAACTATAATTGTAGGAAAACTCCACCAAGAACAGGTACTCCTCCCATCTAGACTGATGATCCATAACATACATCTTGAGCATGTTCTCTAAAATCTGATTCACCTACTCTGTCTATCCATCTATCTTGGGGTGGTATGCGGTGCTGAAATTGATCCTTGTCTTGAGGAACGACGCTCATTTAAAATTTCTCTTATTGGTTTGGCCTTAGAGTTGCGTCAGGAGGACACGTCGAGGTTTCTACTACTTTTCCTGGACTTAGAAATTTTTTTATACAGCCAGTACAGTTTGGCAGGACAGGGACACATGGTGAGCCCACTCTCATTCAGGGTCTCTGCTCTTGGGGACCATTTAGAAATTGCACCATGGAGACATGTGGATGCTTCCATTGGGGACCATTTTGAATTTTTTTTTAGAGGCCTAGAACATGTGGAAGGACCATGCATGTTTGGGGACAGGCCCTTGAGTTTTATTTTAAATAAGTGAAATGAGGACAATTGGAGGCTTCCGCTCACTTTGCCTTTTTCTTGGAATTTTCAATGGCCAAAGGAGACTGCCTCAGACCCTAGACACATGGCACCTTTCACTGAGGTCTCAACTTTTAAATAAGTTCTTCCGAGCTAGGACACGTGGTGATCCCATGCTCATTCAAGGTCTCAACTTTTGGGAACCATCTCAAGATGCGCCATTGAGACTTGTAGCAGTTTGAAAATTCAAAAGGGCAAGGAAGCAGGCCATCGAGGAAAAATTGGATTTTTTACCTCTTATCATCAAAAGGGTTAAAATAATCAAAATGGCTCGCAAGTTTGATAAGGGATAAGTCAAAATTTGATTTGAAGGTCAACGACGGAGGTGCAGACTTCTAGAGGAAAATTGGAAAATTTTCCTTTTGTGAAAAAAGAGGTTAAAATATAAAAAGGAAGCGTGTTTCTACTAGGACCCACATTGGGACATGTGTCAGGCCCATTTTTCAAAGGCGGAGGGGAGGAGCAAAATGAGAATTTTTACATTTTTTCAAAAGGTTGTAAAAGGTAAAAGGGAACTCCCGGGATCGTTTTAAATTGGATCTTCGACGTGGATGGTCCAAATTAAAAATAGAGATCAACAGCAATTGTGCGTCTGTATCTATTTTTCCCACCATTTTTATTAAAAATCTTTTGGAGATGCGAGTATTCATGATTTCTTGATATTTCCTACATGCCAAACAGAGAGAATAGTTAATTTGATATCTAAATTTGGTGAGGAAGATCTGGAGACATATTTTACCATTAAGAAGTGATCTGACTATTGGGTTCGATTTGATCTTCCATTTTTTCCTTCCTGTGCATGAAAAGAACCATATTTGATAGATTAGAGGTAGAAGTAGTTGGTGAATAGGAGGAAGAGTGATATACCAGATAAAAAAGTTGAATGCGGGAGATATTCGAAGAGATTAGCCCCCGTGAGCACCTAACAAAATTTTACAAATCTGATTCTTGGAATCATGATCGAGATCTTAACAAGCACTGGTACATTGAATGTTTTCATTTTTTAAGAGGAAAATTCTATTGTAAAAATGATATAGATTGCATGAATTTTTCGTGCAAAGGGTTGGAGTGTTAGAGGTCGGGACTAATTTTCTAAGAGAAAAGCTTGATAGCGCCTATCTTTCTAAGAAACCATCTAAGAAACATGTTTATCTCTTTTGTGTTAAATTTTTTCGTGTCAAGGTGGTTACGAGTGTACAGCCATTGAAAATCTCAGAGATTGTTCTAGAAAATTTCCCCTACTGATACTTTTAATCAAATTTGAGTTATTCTATGTTGACTCAGGGAAAAATTGTGTCTGCTTCATTTATGAATGTCTGTAAATAGTTTTTCTTATTCCCGTTGCAAACTTACATCAAAATCTTTGTGAATCACACAATATCTTATCCTTGTGATAGTTTGGTGGCATTTGCAATTCCATTTATCAAAAGATCTTTTATTTGATATTGAAATAAAAAAAAATAAAATCACTATAACTCCTAGCATGACTATAAGATTGTTTGTTAGCCTTTGAGGGTATCTTAGGCGTGATGAAATAGAGGTTGATAATGTTTAGTTAAATATTTCAATTTGATCCTTCATTTTGGATTGTTGAAATTTATGTGAAAACGTGCTGATCTGGGCCTCCATTGAAGCACATATTCTGGTTGAAGGAACATTTTAGTTGTTTTGAAGCATTCTGTTGATCTAGCCTTCCATTTTGTAAAAACTCTCAAAGATCTGGCAAGCCAAGTTCATTCTGCCTCACCTCCCACCAAAAATTCATTTAAAAACAACTAATCTTACCTGTACTACCCATGTTTGTCCTGTTTGTGTACAAATGCATAATTTCTATTACCAAAACATGCAGAAACAATCAGGATTCCAAATGTATTTAGTAACCTTTTCCTTATATTGAAAATATCTCCATAATCTGGAAGTGACAACTCGTGAGAGTCATATTTGGTGTGTTGATCATTTTTTTTCCAAGGTCTTCTCTATAAAATTTGTGCAAAGAAGGATTTACTAGCACTCTTCAATAACAAAGGTTACAAAATAGGTTCTCTTACCTTGGTTAAAAGGCACAACCTAAAATAGTTAGGATAAGATCACATCCTTTTAAAGTTCTATCCATTTCTCTACATCTGAGTGACAAAAGGCCAATTAGATCCCATCCCCGGCTACAAAATGAATCACTATGATCTATCTATCTCTAAACTTCCTATCAAACCTATGATTTTACTCATCCTTTGAGGGAGAATCAATTTGGACACCAACACATCCTCTAAGGAAAAATTCAAATTTCAAAGAAGATGAAGTGTTTCATACTCCAAAATCAACTTACATATCTCATAAACATCACTTACACATTTCTAACAACACTTTAATTCAAGGCCAACAACTCTATTAATTACTTTCTTATGACATATTTTAATTAATTAACTTAACAACGTGTTTACTCATAATATTAACCCACCATTTAATAAATAATGAAAGGGGTCAATGTGTAGACACCAAATTCGTGTCTCACGACCCCTTGTGACCCGCATCCCATTTCGCAACCTAACCTCATTACCTAAACTTTACACAATTATTTATTAATTACCTTGTAATTGATAAATCCACATCACCTTACCCGCCACCTCACTTTGCCACCTCATCATGACCTAGCCCTAACCCTAAACTAACCTAATTAAGACCCATGACTTGGTCTAGACTCACATCCATAACTAATGCCTCCTTACTCGCACCAAAAGCCGACCTTCTAGCCACTTGACCAAGCCCGCAACTGATCTCTCGGGAGAAAAGCAGGGAAGGTGGGCTATTTTACTAAAAATAGCCTACTTTTTCCTTACCGATGCCGGTTCCTACTCGACCGCCGTCGGTTACGCAACCGCCATCGGTTCCCTGTAAATGGGCTCCCCAAACCAAAACAACGGATCGGAATTTCATTTTAGAGATCAGTCAAAGGATTTCTGGATCAACAGAGAGCATTGCGAGCGAGGAACAGAGTCCAGATCTTCACTTGACAGAGCAGAGACGAGTAAAGAAACCAGAAGTGTTTGCAACCAAGGAGATCAACTTGCATCTCGGTCAAAACCAGTAAGTCAGATCTTACATGTCCTTTTGTCATAACATTTCTTATGTTTCTTGAATCTCAGTCCTCCTAAATCCGTTTCTGAATCCACTACCCAACGTGCCATTGCATCTAACTGTCATTCTTTCACTCCTAATCATCCCATTTCCTAATACCATCCAAAAAAGCCAGCTATTACAAACACCATATGTACCAAGAAGATCTTATAACCCACCGGTATCGGTTATCAGTAACCGGCATCGGTCATCAATAACCGCCATCGGTTCCTCTGATCAAAACCAGAAAACCAGCCTTTCCCCCTACCCAGTTTAACAAAATAATTTAATTGATATTTTGCAGTCTTTGTGTTAATTCATATTAGCAGGGGAACTGACCACCTTCGAAGGGAAGTTTCATATTTCCTGGGCCCAAGGCAGTTTCCTCATTTATTGTTTAATCAAAATCTTGTGGTCTTGTGTTCTTATTTGCAGGTAGTCCTTCCAAGACAAAAAGGAGTTCTCCGCAGTCAGCCTGATTTTTCTCTACGGTACGCGCACACCATCTCGACATTCAACAGGTATTCCTCCTAACCCTAACCTCATCTGTTTCTAAAAGGAATGAAAGGATAGAAGCAACTCTATTCCCAGAAGCCGAAACATTCCGAGCGAAACATTTTGGCACGCCCGGTGGGACCCATTTTGGGTTTCTTTCTCTTGCTTATTTTCATTTTAGGAAGCATATTTGCTGTTGCTGTTTTTGTTATATATTTAGTAAAGAATTTGTCTTGCTTTCCTGGTTTCGCATTAGTGAAAGTCATCTCTCTTGCTTCATCGAATATAATTTTCGATTTGGGTTTAAAACACGTGCATTGCATTCCTGCTTGTTGTTCTCCAATTCTAGTGAACATAGATTAAGTAACAGGTCGTACACGTGGGGGTGATATCCACGGTATTGACAGGAAATTAACCTTAGTTTCACTGCACAACACATACCGAATCACTTCACAATTAACACAACAGCTCAAACATCCCCCCTTTTCCGTGGTATTCCTCCGCCCGATTGAGGTAACCTTATAAGCCAAAACAAACTTGACATTTCCCCTAGGTCTTGTTGTTTAGGATTCTGACATCATCTTACGTCTAAAGGCATAAGCCCACGATAACTAAAATTAACCCTAGGGTTAGTCTCTAGATTTGCGTGTGCCTCTTGCTTGTTTTCAAATCCTGTTTTCTCTGTCATACTTTGTCTTCTGTGATCAATAAGTTGATAAACATACTCAACGTTGCTAAAATCAAATTAGCAGCCTTTTATATCTTCTTATCCTAGACTTTTGACACCGGCATCGGTTAAGGGACCGACGTCGTTTGATCTGTGACCGACACCGGTTACTAAACCGATATCGGTTACTGTCTTCATCAGCCCCTGACAAACCAGCAACTTGCCAAATTCACCATTCTGAGGTTGTTTTTGTTCTTGATAGATTGAAACTTTCCTGTGTGTTCTGGTCTATGGTTGTCATCACTCGGAAGCAAGCCGCCGCCATGGTTTCACATGCCTGCTCTGTGTCTCTGCCTGAATCACCCCCTTCACATTCTATAGGGAACCCTACGGACACCAGTGAGATCCCCCAAATTCCTGTAGGAGACAAGGACTTTGCCAAATTTCTGGATGCTAATCCCAGCGCTGTACAATACTATTTGTCTCATACCCCTGACCGTACGCCTGATGGTCAGCTCCTTATTGGCATGCCTATTAGTATAGCTGCTCATTTAGCTCCCACTCCTCCTGATAACAATACCTTACTTCCTGCATCACTAGCCCCGTCTCCCAATCCGACAGCTTCAGAGGTTCATACGACCCCGATTAGCTTTCCTTTGGTTAACCTTGGACCTCACGTATCGTTACCACCAACTGCCCCTATCTCATCTCTCTTTCAGACCACTCCATTCATGACTTACTCTCTGCCACCTATTCACACGAGCTTTCTTTCTCAAGCTCCGCCTACCTTTTCATTCCCATACACGTATCCAGTAACCTCAACACCTTATATGGGACATCCCTATTCTGTGGCACCATCACCTCATCCAACCACAGATTTCATCAAACAAATGATGGACAAAATGCAAAACCTGGAGGCTTCCGTTTCAGGAAGTCGTAGCGCCTTGACATACGAGCAAGTTTGTCGGGAGCCCATTCACCCTTCTGTCCCCCTTCATTCATATCCTCCTCAATGGGAGTTGCCAAAGTTTACTCGTTTTAACAGTAAAGAGGATCCTCAACAACACTTGCGATCATTTAGACATGCTTGTTATTTGATTGCCCATGATGATGCCTTGTTACTCCGCACCTTTCCCATGTCCTTATCAGGACCTGCCTTGGAGTGGTACAGTGCTTTAACCCAGCACTCAATCTTCTCTTTTAACCAACTAGCCCAATCTTTCTTGGATCATTTCTCCATTAACATTGCCAAGAAAGTATCTATCACTGACCTCTATGCCATCCGACAATTTGAAGACGAATCTATCGCAGATTTCGTTGGACGATGGCGGGGCCTTATCAACCAACTTACGTATGCCTTGCCTCAAACCGAACTCATCGAACTATTTACGCGGGCCTGCGCTAAGCACATCTCCCCTACCCTCCAAATTCAAACTTTCCGCACATTCGACGAGGCCTTTACCATGGCTCGGAAGCTAGAAATTCGAGCCTTAGAAGAAGAGAAATTGCGGTTGCGTAACAAAAACCCCAATTTCCGAACTCCTGATTCTACCAACAAGCCAAACACCACCACTCCTCACGCGTCCACTTCTTCTAAATCAAAAGGAGCTGTCCACGCGGTAATGGTCAAATCTCAAACACCGTCCAATACTCCGCCGAAAACCACTTATAAGTACAAAGCCGAGCCCACCAATTACACTCCCTTGGGAGAAACTTATGGCGTCATCCTGGAGAAATTGCTCAAAGCTGGGGCTATCACCTTGCCCCCTGTTAAACCTCACTCTGGGTTTGACTCCACCCGCGCAATACCTTCCTGGTACAAAGAAAATGACTTTTGTAACTTTCACCGCGTAAAAGGACATAGTCATGAAAACTGCAAGATGTTGAAAAACATAGTGCAGGAAATGGTTGACGCAGGGGATATAACCCTCGATAATCCTAACGCCCCTGCTAACCGAAATCTGAAAATTTTCAACAAGCCATTCCCGAATCACTCGTCCAACAGTAACGTGAACCAAGATATCTTAGCCGAGGAGAGTGTTCATGAGATCCATGCAGTCTTCGATTCTCAGCCAAAAGCCTCTATTGAAATTTTTTTAAATCAAGCCTCTCCACTAACACAGGAGTTTGAACCTCCTTCACCACCATCAAGCCAAAGTGAAATCATTCCTTTACCCATAGAAGAGTTAACTGCCCGGACTTCTCTTCTCATCAACGAGTCTTCTTACACCACATCCCTACAAGACTGTGAGCGGATGTTATCTAATTTATCTATTTCCCAAACGTCCCCTTCTACCACTCTTGCTACACAAGAGGAAGGCTCACCACTCCTTTTGACATCCTTAGACGAGAAATCTCTTACACTAACATCACCACATTCTTTAAACGTGACAGATCCCCTCGAACACGCCCTCCTACCTATTAGTCCCTCATCGCCTAAATCTTTTCAACGACCGGTTGACCTCTTAACATCTATTGATACAGTGCCTCATCTACCTCCTGTGTCACACCCGCAATGGACTGGAATTACAACCCACCTTTCTTCCGTACCAAAATTACAAATCACACCTGGAGACTGTCATTCCACAGAAGATAGACAGGCCCTATGGGAACGTTTGAGTACCCCTTTTTCTACTCAAATGCAAATGACTGATCCTGATGTCTCCACCATATACCCGAAGTGCTTACAGAAGCTTAAAATGCCCCTGTTCTCGCCTTCACCCCCCTCACCTCTACCAAATGCCCCGTCCACTTCTATCAACTTAGCCAGATCTTCCCATACGCTTGGGACCTCACCAATGCCCAGTCTAACGCACCCGCCTAAGCGACTCGATCTATCCAAAAATAAATCCGCTCCGCCGCCTAGGAGACAAACTCAATCCCTACCCCTATCACAATCAAAACCATCATCGTCATACCTACCTTCCATATTGGGACCCCATCCCTCTACCTTACATCAATATATCATACCTCCTGCGTTTTCTTCAGAACAACTTACGCCTTCCGCACCTATACAGAAATTCCAGGGTATAGCAACACCGTCACTCCGCGTATCCTGTCCACCTATCAACCCTAAACAAATACCATCATCAAAAGATTTGTTTTCAGTTACTCCTATTTCCCCATGGTTGTTTTCTGATACCACGTCATCTGCGGCCTCATCATCCAACATAGCTTCTGCGCCAAAGAAATCACGTTTAGTAAAAACCATGTATCAACACCCCTCGGCTAAACCGCCACCCATACGAACTAACCACGCCCAAACATTACCAAAACCCACACAATCAATACCCTCATCCTCTTCCGATTTTGACCCACTCAAAGGATCTTACGCCAAAATCCTTGCTATGTTGGTGGAGAATGCGACCATTTCCCTACCTCCACTTAGACCTTATGACCCGTCTAAGCCCCGACCTATGGATTACGATGAGTCTAAAATCTGCGCTTATCACCGCACACCAGGACATGATGTGGAGGGATGCAAAGCTCTAAAAACCATCCTTCGCCAGTCACCTCTCCCGGATAGAAAGATTAAGAAAGACAACTTACGAAGGGAGAGACCTTTAGTTTCCATTCCCTCTCCTATACCATCTGTCCCCGCCTCACCAAGATCTATCATTATTACAACCCCACCTCTTGAAGACCATGAGTTATCCCCACCATCTTCCTCATCTCAGGTCTACGAGATTAATATGATTAGTGTCGCTACTCGAGGGCAGAAAAACAATGGGAAAGCAAAAGAAAACACACCTGCGGCATCTCTTTCTCCGTCAAACATCCCGATTGCACCACCACCTAAAGTGGTCATTCGCGGACCCGCCTATCCCGTCTCTAATGGCATTGCCCACCGAAATATGATTAAACAGCTTCACCAATCGCCCGTAAAAATGACACTGTATGATCTCATTCAGACTTCTGAATCTCATCGACAAGCTCTCGTTGAGATCCTTCAAGGGATAGAGGTTTTACCTAATGAAACCCTGCCTGTTACCTCCATTCTAACACCCAATCACGTTGCTTCTCTCACCAAACAACCCACTGCCCCAACCACTTCTGTCTCTGTACAACAAGCTGCTGCAGTCAGTTTCTCTGAAGATGAAATTGTCGACTTTGGTACAGAAGATCCCGACCCTGCCCTTTTCATCTCCGCTTACGTCCGGGACATTCGAGTACGTCGGGTTATGATTGACGGGGGCGCTAGCCTAAACATCATCTCTTCAAAAGCCTTCCAACAGATGAACATCCCTTCTAGTTGCATGTGTGCCAACCCCATCATGTTGCGGTCATTCAATGACGCTATTACTTCTACCTTAGGCACCGTGATCCTCAACATTCGCGTAGGACCACGTACTTTACCCGAACTCTTCTATGTCCTTGAGGGAGAGTTCCAATATAATATATTGCTGGGTCGTCCTTGGATCCGAGCCATGGGATGCGTTCCCTCAACATTACATAGATGCATAAAATTTGAGTACGAGGGGAAGTCTTACACCGTAAAAGCTGACCCTCCCCCCTTTAAAACCTGCAATATGTTATACCGCCCTAACGATGTGCTTATACCAATCAAGACACCCATACATTCAACTCAACCGTCCTCCTCAAATGTACCTCAACCATCCACCCCAACCGCGCCTACGCCTTCAATTGATGAAACCACCATCGCAAAAACCACTTCCCTTCCCGCAGCTAACATTCCAACCTCCGACCCCTTAGTAGATGTTTTTCAGCGCCTTACGCTGGGGGAGTACCGCCTATATAACGTTAGTTCTTTCCCTACCCCGCAGGAGTACGGACAATTACATGCACATCCCACCTACGACCGTCGCGTGGGGGAGATAATCTCTTACGGACCACCCTATTGCCGCACTAACCTAACGTATGGGGGTGTTGACGCATCCTCCATTACCCCTGAACCTCCTCTTGGTGTGGTTCCTTTCCAATCCGATTTTCAATACTTGACAAATCGTCGTTTCGCCCTCACCTTCTTGACTCGCTGTGCGTGGAAAGGCTTTGGTTTTGGCCTTTACGAACAAGGCCGACATACACTCATTCCCGTGACTACCCGTAAACATAATGATCGCAGTGGTCTCGGTTTTCCCGAAACACCTACACAGGAGACACCTCCTGTCAGCTGTATCCTGGAAGAAGAAGACGTCGCCCCTACCAAACCATCATCACCCACTTTGCCATCATCACCCACAGAATCTATAGACCCTGAATCCATCCCCCCTAACTTTTTTTTTTCATAAATGCTATCTTCATAGGTCCTCTCACTTATCAACGCGATAATGAGGACCCATCTTCTCTTCCCCTTCTGTATCCAGACATGATCGAAGAGGATTCACCTTTGATTAATGTTGTTGAATGCCAGGATGACGACTCCATCCTCACTTACCTTGGCGCGGATGATTCTTATATTCAACGAGCCTTACCATCTGAAACCCAAACTATGCTGAACGAATCTACCATAGAAATCAATATCCACACGGAGGAGGATCCTCACATTGTGAAGATTGGACAATCCCTTAACACATCAGAACAAGCCGCCTTTACTACCTTTCTCCGTGCTCGTAACCAAGCTTTCGCATGGTCTTACGCTGACATGCCAGGAATTGATCCTACTATCGCCGTCCATAACATCACCCTAAACCCCGATTCCAAACCAGTCAAACAGAAATTGAGAAAAATGCATCCACGCATTGCTCTCTTGGTCAAAGAGGAGCTCCAACGACTCCTTTCTGTTTCCTTCATCTTGCCTATTGACTATCCTCAATGGATTTCTAACATCGTACCTGTCACTAAAGCGACAGGGGGACTTCGGATATGCACAGATTTCCGGGATCTTAACCTCGCTTGCCCCAAGGATGACTTCCCCCTCCCAAGTATTGATCAACTTGTTGATCTCACTGCGGGCCATGAAATGCTTTCTCTCATGGATGGCTTTTCAGGATACAACCAAATTTTGGTTGCCCCTGCCGATCAACACAAAACTGCCTTCATAACTCCTTGGGGAACCTTCTGTTATCGTGTCATGCCATTTGGCCTTAAGAATGCTGGTGCTACCTATCAGCGGGCTATGACCTACATTTTTCATGACATTATGCACACTATCCTTGAAGACTATGTCGACGATCTTCTCGGCAAGTCTAAACATCGTAGTGAACATCTCGATGTTTTAACCATTATTTTTGATCGCCTGTTACAATATTCTGTCCGCCTTCAACCGAAGAAATGTGTCTTTGGTGTTCTTTCGGGAAAACTTCTTGGCTTTATCGTCTCTTTGCGTGGCATTGAGGTCGATCCATCTAAAGTCAAAGCTATCCTAGAAATGCCCCCACCCAAAAATCTCAAACAATTGCGTAGTTTACAAGGTAAGCTCCAATCTATCCGACGTTTCATCTCCCAACTCTCGGATCGGTGTCAACCTTTCCATCACCTCCTTAAAAAGGATATTGCATTCCAATGGAGCGAAGAATGTCACCAAGCCTTCGAAGCTCTCAAATCCTATCTCTTGCAGCCACCCGTGCTTATCCCACCCCAAGACAACCGCCCTTTCTACCTTTACCTTTCCGCCACCGACCACGCTGTAGGAGCCATGCTTGCACATCGTGACTCTGAGAATCACGAACAAGCCGTTTATTATATAAGTCGTACTTTGGTGGACTATGAGACTAGGTACACACATGTAGAAAAATTGTGCCTTGCCCTATCATTCGTGGCCACCAAACTCCGACACTACCTTCTAAATCACAAGACTTTCGTCATCACCAATACAGACCCCATCCATTACATGTATGCCAAACCTCATCTGAACCAACGCATTGCTAGATGGCTCATGCTTCTCGCCGACCTCGACCTTGAGTTTATCCACCAGAAATCAATCAAAGGACAAACCATCGCAGACCAACTTGCGGACGCTCCTTTACCGGGGGAACAATTTACCAATTTCACATTTCCCGACGAACTCATCGCTACTCTTTCCCTCACAGAGGAGTCGTACCCAATGACCCTCTTCTTCGATGGATCTAAATGCCAGCGCGGCGGAGGAGCCGGCGTTGTTCTCATTCCTCTCAACGCTGAACCTATGCCTCTTTCATTCCGACTTGATTTCCCTTGCACTAATAATACAGCGGAATACGAGGCCCTTGTTCTGGGTCTCCAAGTTGCGTTACACTTAGGTATCAAATCTATCAACATTTTTGGCGACTCTCAATTGGTAGTCAATCAAGTTATGGGCGTCTACCAATGCAAAAATGAGGAACTTCAAAAATACAAACACTACGTGGATTCACTTCTAGCTTTATTTACCCACTATTCTATACAAACCATTCCCCGCTCCACTAACAAATTTGCGGATACTATGGCTTGCTTAGCCTCGCAAATTCCCGCCGCGCCAACTGACTCTGAATTATTCGTCGTGGTCCAACAACTTTTTGCCCCATCCTATTCAACCCCGGTAGTTTGTATGATAAATACTGTGTCCACTAATTCACAGGATACCTGGTACCACCAATTCCACGACTACCTTACAATCTCTGTCCTCCCACCTGACCTTACTAGTAACGGCAAACGTGCTTTTCTTAAAAGTGTTTCGCGTTATGTTGTCATGGGGGGACTCCTCTATAAACGTGGCTTTGATGGTATCCTCCTTCGCTGTCTAACTGGCGCGGAGGCCACTCATACCATCCAACAGGTCCATGACGGTATTTGTGGTGGACATTTTAGCGGCCTTGCCGTGGCCAAACGAATCCTTCGCCTTGGTTATTATTGGCCTACTCTCAATAACGACTGCTACGAATATGTTAAGCGTTGTGTTATGTGTCAGCAACATGCCAACCTTCAACATACTCCTAGCCACCCGCTCCAGATCGCTCGAGATCTTTGGCCCTTCTCACAATGGGGTTTAGACCTTATTGGTGAGATTCACCCAACCTCTTCACAACGTCACCGTTGGATACTCACAGCGACCGAATATTACACAAAATGGGTGGAGGCTATTCCACTCATTTCAATCAAAAAAGAAAAAATTGTCGAGTTCATTAACCACCACATTATCTGTCGTTTTGGTGTTCCTCACCGCCTGATAACAGATAATGGAAAATCTTTCAAAAACAAGTTGTTGCAAGACCTTTGTGACAACTTTGGTATCAAACTTAGTTTCTCATCACCTTACTATCCACAAGCCAATGGGCAAGCCGAGTCCTCTAATAAAACACTAACCAAAATCCTCATGAAAGTTGTCAATGAATCCGGAAGAAATTGGCACGATCACATTCCCTTTGCCCTTTGGGCTTATCGTACTAGCATTCGTACCTCTACTAATGCCACACCTTTTTCTTTGGTATACGGTACCGAGGCTGTTTTGCCTCTCGAAATACAAATACCCTCCCTTAGAATATCTCTTCAGGATATTCTCACCAACGATGATTTCCGCCAAGAGCGGTTAGCCCAATTGGAGCTTCTTGACGAACGCCGTCTTACAGCTCTTGATCACCTTCAAATCTATCAAAAACGCATTAAACGTGCTTATGATAAGCGACTTCATGAGCGTACCTTTAAGGTTGGTGATCTTGTTCTCAAAGAGAATCAACATGTAACCAAACTAGAAAAGAGCAAACGTGGAAAATTTGCTCCCAATTGGATTGGGCCTTATATAATCACTCATACCTATGGATCTGGTACTTATCGTTTAGCTTCGCTTAATGGTAAACCTGAGCCTGAACCCCTTAATGCCTTGCATCTTCGACCATTCTACTGTTGAAATTAGTATTATATCACTTCTTATCTACCTGCCGCTCGTCCCTTGAGCTCACTTACCACTACATACACTCTGTTTCCTACACTTCATAATAACAATCAGGCTCACATAGTTTGATCCTCACCTCCCCTTGATGATGCCTTCCCCTTTTTAGTCTAGTCCATGACTTCAAAGTATTAAAATAAGCCGTATTCTTATGGGATTTTCTTGAGTCAAACTTCCTACTAACTAGATGCTTCACGCCAAATGAACATCTAGTCATTTAAATTAAATATAGACTGCTCCCTCGAAGGACAGCTATATGCCGAACTATTGCTGCTATTATATATAGACTGCTCCCCCCGAAGGACAGCTATGCATTACAATCATATCTGCTACTATAAATAGACTGCTCCCTCGAAGGACAGCTATACACAGTCAGCCTTTATCAGAAGCTTCTCGCATTGATCAGCTTCGTGAAGACCTCAAGAATAATACAATCAATATCCCCTGTAGACTTCCCGCATCGATCAGTCTACATTCAATAAAAGAAAAGCCTCATTCAAAAGGACTTTTGAGTCATGGACTTGTCTATTTAGGGTAGGTTCTCTTTCGTCAGAGCACTCACTTTGTAATAAGTTCTGCGTACCTCAGTTATATCATCCACCTCACCTCACCACTTGTTTCAACTCAAGGGATGTGACGTATATCCGATATATTGTGATTATACAACTCTTTTCACCTATCGACTTCTCGCCTATGCAAGGTACCTAGGGATTCAAGCTCATCCTATGTTAATATGTGGTTTGTTTAGCTCTTCTCAACTACGGGACACTCTTTCCTCTTTGCCTCGCATCTAGGATTGTGTGTTGATCTTAATCAGGACATGGTTCCCTTCTCTTTGGGTAAGCTAACTTTCGCTTTACCTATACCTACATCAACATCGCCCATACCTTACCAACACCAACAACATTACCCTATCAACATCAAAATCTTATCAACCAACAAATTGCCTAACCATACCCAAATTGCCTGAATTCACCTTTCCCTGGTCCTAAGGGAGAACTACATCGGTCTGAGGCCCCTCCTTGCTTTGAGCAATGGGCTATGTAGGCAGCACTTTGGAGACATGGGGTCTCCCAAGGTTAGCTCGACCATCCCCTACCATAACCTATCCTGTGTGGTGAATATAAATATTTTTGTGTATTTCTATTTAATCACAGTCCTCTTTATCCTTTTTCAAAACACCGAAAATCAAAACACAAACAATCTTATTATTATCGTAACTCAAATCAACATACATATTCAGTTTTATTTAGATGTTAAACAAATACATCTTCTCTATCATCGACACGCAGGTCGGCATCCTTATTTATTCTTATACCTTGCTAACATTTACTCAGACCCTCACGCCTCATCCCGAACTAGGCGATGATCGTGATTGTCGACCCCTCTCGCCGGGCCTCTCTGTCCTCAAAGGTACCACGGCTATTGGTACCCCGCCCACTGATCTGCCAATCTCTCCTGTAACATATGAATACGCCCTCTCGCATGGAGGACTTCAGCCTCTAGTCTCCCCGCCCGTGACTCCGCAACCACTAACAATCCTCTTGTCTCATTCACCTGCGTTTGGAGCTGCTGAACCAAACGCTGCAGACGATCCCTCTCTGCTGTAATCACCGCTATGTCAGGGCGCTCACGTACACCTCGCAGTTCTGCTACCCACCATAATCTATAGGCCTCTGTCGTTCCCCGCATCCATTACCCTGCGATCGGCTGCTACCTCTTCAGGCCCTTCTGGAGGTGTTGGCCGGGGAGGTGAGAATGCTGCCTCGGCGTCGATCCTCATATATGGTCTATAAGCCAGGGGTATATCCTGCACAAATCCAAATTGTCGCCGCACGCGATCTATAGGAATCCTCTCATACTCACCCGGCCTGTGCCCTGCGATCCACCTCAATCGCTCTACACCCCTCAACTCCTCAGCTATGTTCTCTGTTACCATATAGTTTCCGTATGGCCTCCAACAGATATCCGCAACCGTCACTCTCTCCCATACCTACCTGTAATACTCAATATCACCCATCACAGCCTGGGATCTGGCCTCTTGTTCTGTTTGGACCCATCGTCTGAATCCCAACCTCTGTACTCCGGTCTCTCCTGCCTGGATGGATCGGCCTATTGGTCGCACACAAACAATGTGCTCATAGGCCCAACAGTGTAATAAGTATGAACTATCCAGTGTCGTCCTGTGATTTCGCCTACAAGCCCATAAACCCCTGTATAGCTCCGCCAAATATGCAGGTGCCCATGCAAACGTAACGTTCCTTTCTACCATCTCCCAGATAACACACATCAATGCCTTTGGAAATCTTCCCCCTTCCGCCCTCGGTAATGCATAATACCCTACTGCTATCATTAATATCACTGCTAACCTTGTCTCCTCAGGGTGTGCTGCATACATTACCCCATATGTATACGATAAACCTTGCTGTGTCAAATCTCGTGCGTATGGACCAAATACTGCTGTTATCGCTCCCTGTGCCGCGCTAGGTAGTGCCTGATATACTGGTTCTCCTGTAATAGGGAGTCTCAAAATCCGAAACACATCTTCCAATGTTACTGTCATTTCACCTGTTGGCAGATAGAAGGTATTTGTCTCAGGATTCCATCTTTCAATCAACGCCTGTAAACATACCATGGTTACGTGGCGATTCGTGAATAATAACGGATTCCACTTAACCCCAAACGATTTATCAACGTCCATTCCACTGGTGTTACATCTGCTCGGATCCGTGACAGCAGCGCCGGTACACTATCATTCATCCTCAATCCTGCCTCTGCCTACACACACCAAAACAACAAACAACCATTCAATCGGTCAGGGATTTTTCAAACATTCTTGAAATTCCTTCTGTAACCGGTATCGGTTATACATAACCGGTATCGGTTCAGTAACCGATACCGGTTCTTCCTAACCACTACCGGTCACTGTCAATTACATACACCTTCCCCAAAAAAAATAAAAAAAAACAACCACCTACGACAATAATTTTCTCGTTTATTCCTTTTTTATACATACAAACATACCTGCAACCCCTGATTGCCTACCCTGTAACACTTACCTCACCTGTAACCCTTGTTATCATGTTTTCTTTCTCATATCTACCCACCTACTCTCCCCCATCTTATTCACAAAAACATGCAATAGTTAAATCACAAACAAAATGATACCTCTTGGGTTGCAGCAGCTTGAGGTGGCCCTTGTCTGCCCTCCTGTCCTTAGCCTGCTGGATGCTTCTCCTCGTTCTGCCATGATCACCACCCTTTTTAACTTTGTCTTTCTGCCTTCTAAATCTCAGATCACATTCACTTTCCTTGTCTCTTTCCTCCTCACCCAAATCTCTCATGCAAATACCTGTCTCAGTCGTCAAAAAGCGTCGTGTTCGCGTATTTAACCTCTTGCATGGCTCTAAAATTAAAACTGAAGTTGCCAACCTAGCTTTTCTATTTTTTAGAAAAGCTCATACCTAAATAACCGGTATCGGTCATATAACCGATATCGGTCACATAACTACCGACATCAGTTACCCAACCGATACTGGTTACACACCTACCTTTTTGAAACAGGGTTATTTTCTTCATTTCTCATCTAAATTTTTGTCGCGCCTGCCTCTTTGCCTGCATAAACAACAGAATTTACCACATTTGTTCATCCACCACACATAGCATTATAATTTCATTAAACATCATTTATACAAATACACAACCATCAACTACGAATATCAGGAAACTATCAATCTCTACATCATTTGGATCCAACTCATCAGTTACATATATCACAATGTCACAAAACCAACAATTCATCACATCACATATAATTCATACATACGTACAAAAAAAACAAAAACATCAACATCATCCATCTATCAACATATCAACTAAAACTTATCATACATTACATATTACCAACCATTAACAAAATATTTAAACACATTTTGAATACTGCACGAGGATCAAAACATCGTCTCTCTATATATATACCAGTTTTCAAAAATACAATGTGCCCTACATCGGGGCCTCTGTGATCTCATAATATACCAAAGCCGGCACGCAGGCCGCAATACCTACCAAAAATCTCGACTCGGCTCGCAGGCCGGTCTCTCATATCAAAAATATACTCGGCTCGCAGGCTGGTATCAAATGTACAACCTGTACTCGACTCGCAGGCCGGTATATAATAAATAAATGAATCAATGCAATGAATAAGTGTTGGCACGCAGGCCTCTATCAATACAACCGGTTCGCAGACCGGTGCCCGTGTCCCTATACAAAACCATGTCGGGGATCTATCAGCTCTCCCCACCGCCCTCGGCACCTCTCCCGGCTGGTCCCTGTGGTGCCTCTCGCCTTCTGCCCGTCACGGACACGCCAGTTGTGGCTGCCCCTCCCTGAGATCTCTGGCTGTGTGAGGTCTCTGCCCTATGCACTGCATACGCCTGATACTCGACTCTGGTACTATCAAGAATATCCTGATAATATCGGGCCTCTGCTCTAACCTCCATATAGCGATCTCGCGCCACTGAAGGAGCTGGGGCTGGTCCCCTGGCACCCAACACCAATACCCCCTGAGCCTGTACCTGCACCTGTGGCTATGGTGCTGGTGGTGGTGTTGCCTGTGCCTGTACCTGCACCTGTGGCTGTGGTGCTGGTGGTGGTGCTACCTGTGCCTGTGCCTGAGCCTGGGCTAGCTGCCCCTGTAAGGCCCCTATCTGTACCTGCGCAGCAGCTAGCTGCCCCTGTAAGAGCTGCACCTAACCTCTGAGCTGATCCCTCTCTCCTATAACTGCAGCCAAGTCTGGCTGCGCAGGCGGTACTATCCTCGCTGCTCCCTACCCAGCCCACCACACCCTGTATGCTCCCGTGCACCCGGCATCATCCACACCCTCACCTGCTGGTCTCTCCGCTACCCAGTTTGGATCAAAAGGCTGTGGCGCTGGCAGTGGGGCCTCTACATCATCCCTCCTGTACTGAGGGAGGGGAGGTGACTCGTCCTGTCGTAGCCCCATCTGCCTGCGTACCCTCTCTAGGGGTATCCGCTCGTACTCTCCCGGCCTCCGTCCTGCTATCCAGAATGTATACTGGATCAGGCGCAGCTGTACGCGGGCTCCTCTGCCAGGCTGGTGACCTCTGTAGGGTCTCCATACAATGTCTACTGCTGTAAGGCCCTCTAGCAAGTGTCTATAATAGACCACATCCCGAGCTGCAACAACTACTCGTGGCTGGCCCACGACCCCCAACCACCTCTGAAAGCCATATCGGTATACAACCTGTGGCCCTGCCTGCTGAGGTAGCCCTACTGGCCTGATGCATACGATGTGCTCGTATGCCCAACAGTGCAACAAAAATGTAGAACAAATACCAAATCGCCTCCTCCGACGATAGCCCCATAACTCCCTGTATAATTGCACCAGATATACTGGTGCCCAGGCATAACAGCTGTGCTCCTCCACCATCTCCAGTAGTACCCCCATCAATGCTCGTGGGAAGCGGCCTCCCTCTGAGTCCGGGAGGGCGAAGCAGGTGATCCCAACCATCATCAACACCGCCAGTCGTGTCTCGTGACGATGCGCACGGTACATGTCACCGTACCCGATACTCGCGCTATGGTAGGTCAGTAGCGCGGCTGCATCCCCAAAAACCTACAGTATGCTGTCCATCACAGTATCTGAATCTACCTGGAAGACTGCCTCTCCCTCGATCACTAGCCGCAGGATGCGATACACATCCTCTAATGTGACGGTCATCTCCCCAGTCGGCAGATGGAACACATTGGCCGCCGGATCCCATCTCTCGATGAGGGCGACCATCAGGCTGTGATCCCTCTCTATCGCTCTGTACCTCTGGACCCTGCCGAGTCCCACCTCGCGCATGATGGCCCAATGCGCCGCAGATACGTGTGGCCTCATCCGACTCAATAGTGGAGGCATCCTATCACGCATCGTCAACTGCTGACGTGCCTGCAAAACCAACCCACATTCTTAGACCTACTCTTTATTATAACATCTACTTTACCATCTAAACCCCCTTTTGTAACACCCAAAACCTAACCCCACACCTACCCCTTCTCCACCCCTAAACCAACCCCCACACCGACCCGCAACCCAACCCAAAAACCCCTAACCCAACCACCACTCCCACACCTACCCCTAACCCAACCCCCACTCCCACTCCAACCCAACCCCCCAAAAAAAAAAAAACCCAACCCAACACCCCAAAAAAAAATCAACCCAACCCCCAACCGACGCCGACCGATACATGACCGATGCCGGTCACCAACAAACCTCCCTTCCCCTAAAATTGCACGACCGATGCCGGTCGCTTAGTGACCGACATCGGTCACTGTCCTCCCTCGGAGCCGAACCCCCGCGCGGCCCCCAAAACCCATTTTTTCCTATTTCTACCCATTTACCCACCCAAAAACCCTCCAATTTTACTCACCTAGCCGCATTACCCTATTTTACCTCTCTACCCTCTCCATTTTTCAAATTACCTCCATTTACTCCTTATTTCCTACAAAATACAAATTCCTACCCAAACCCCCCATTTAGCCTAATAACCATTTCAATGCATAAATCATGAGTTTAGAACCTACCGGGTCGACGACACGTCGTCGTGGTGGGATGGGTGGTGGCGGTCCAGCTGGTCCAGCCCCTCCAGCTCCTCCTACCTGTGCCATGGCTCCAATCCTGATCTATTGGGTCCCTGGCCAATCACCTGCTGCCTCCTCCTCAATCGGGCCCACTATCAACTCTCTCCGCCAATCAAATAGCTCCACCTCACTCAATAACCCTCCAAATCAACTCTCCACGTCAGACAAGTCAATTTGGATTGCAAATAACAAAAGTGACAATGACAGGCCGTATTTTTCTTTTTATAGGTTTTTTGACCTTAACCGATGTCGGTTTCATTTTGCCCTAAGAAACCGGTATCGGTCCCTTAACCGATATCGGTCATGCAGAATCGACATTTGTTCGCTACCCAAGTTTCACCCCATTCCTTTGCCCTTATTTACTCCTTGCCTCTTTTTCACCAATATCGCCTCTGTCCACCTTTGTTGCACAACATTTGTTCACTTGTCCAGCCTGACCTAACGGCCTCAACCTACCTATTTGGCCCGACCCCAAGGCCTCAACCCTACCTATTTGGCCCCGACCCCAAGGCCCTCAACCTACCTATTTGGCCCGACCCAAGGCCTCAACCCTACCTATTTGGCCCGACCCAAGGCCTCAACCTACCTATTTGGCCCGACCCAAGGCCTCAACCTACCAATTGGCCCGACCCAAGGCCTCGCCCTAACTATTTGGCCCGACCCACGGCCTCAACCTACCTATTTGGCCCGACCCAAGGCCTCAACCTACCATTTGGCCCGACCTAAGGCCTCGCCCTAACCTATTTGGCCCGACCCATGGCCTCAACCTACCTATTTGGCCCGACCCAAGGCCTCACCCTACCTATTTGGCCCGACCAACAGGCCTCAACCTACTCCTATTTGGGGCCCGACCCCAAGGCCTCAACCTACCATTTGGCCCGACCCCAAGGCCTCAACCTACCATTCGGCCCAACCTAAGGCCTCGCCCTAACCTATTTGGCCCGACCCAAGGCCTCGCCCTACCTATTCGGCCCCGACCCAAGGCCTCAACCTACCTATTTGGCCCGACCCAAGGCCTCGCCCTAACAATTTGACCCAAGGCCTCAACCTACCCACCTAACCTGACCTAGGGCCACCGCCCAACCACTTGGCCTGACCAAAGGCCGTATCACTTCCATGCCATACCCATAATCAACGTTTTAATTTTATACATCCATCATGTACCTTGTGTTCAATCGAGCTCACATGTTCGTGTTTTTAGCATGATTAGGGTCCTTGACTTGATCTGTCGACCAATTTTGCCTAGACCTCAACCGTGATGTTTATCCCAACCAAACCAACCACTTGGTACTTAGCCGAACATGCCTAAACGTTCCTTTACCCTCCCCTGTTATATACCCTGGAGCTACTTCCTATGCCTTGGATACCAGGATTATATCACCCTTGTTTGGATAAACTATCGACCTTTGCCTATGCATTGCTGGTTTGCTAGTCAAATCATGTACCCTAGTCGTACTATTACATTTCAACATGCGTCTGCTTCCTTGGACCTACCCCCACCACCTTACCATCCTCTCTACCACATATACCCTTTATCAACCCTATCCCTGATTTCCCGTTCACTCAATTTGTGATAGATTTGAGGGGGATTAACCTATATCCTTAATATGAGAAACCACTTCATATTATTGTCCACGCAGCTTTACAGAACAAGCTACACGACAATAAGGGGCTAATGTAGACACCAAATTCGTGTCTCACGACCTCTTGTGACCCGCATCCCATTTCGCAACCTAACCTCTTTACCTAAACTTTACACAATTATTTATTAATTACTTTGTAATTGATAAATCCACATCACCTTACCTGCCACCTCACTTTGCCACCTCATCATGACCTAGGCCCTAACCCTAAACCTAAGCTAATTAAGACCCATGACTTGGTCTAGACTCACATCCATAACTAATGCCTCCTTACTCGCACCAAAAGCTGACCTTCTAGCCACTCGACCCAAGCCCGCAACTGATCTCTCGGGAGAAAAGCAGGGAAGGTGGGCTACTTTACTAAAAATAGCCTACTTTTTCCTTACCGATGCCGGTTTCCTACTCGACCGACGTCGGTTACGCAACCGCCATCGGTTCCCTGTAAATGGGCTCCCCAAACCAAAACAACGGATCAGAATTTCATTTGGAGAGATCAGTCAAAGGATTTCTGGATCAACAGAGAGCATTGCAAGTGAGGAACAGAGTCCAGATCTTCACTTGACAAAGCAGAGACGAGTAAAGAAACCAGAAGTGTTTGCAACCAAGGAGATCAACTTGCATCTCGGTCAAAACCAGTAGTCCTTCCAAGACAAAAAGGAGTCTCTGCAGTCAGCCTGATCTTTCTCTACGGTACGTGCACACCATCTCGACATTCAACAGGTATTCCTCCTAACCCTAACCTCATCTGTTTCTAAAAGGAATTCCCTCCTAACCCTAACCTCATCTGTTTCTAAAAGGAATGATAGGATAGAAGCAACTCTATTCCCAGAAGCCGAAACATTCCGAGCGAAACAAAAGGATTTACACAATCCTAATCCAATTGTCTCCATGGATCTCTGATCCTTCACATTCCACTTTTCCAATTCATTTCCTCCAGTGGGTGAGTTGAATTAGGGTTCACCACATCCACTTTTCCAATTCATTTCCTCCAGTGGGTGAGTTGAATTAGGGTTCACCACATCCCATAGATCCTTCTCTTTGAGATGCAGCTATCTGTAGCTGTCATGTGTGAAAATATTGGACTTAAAAATTATCTTTCTAATTTAGATTATTCCTTTCCATGATTCCTTTCAAAAAATACTAATCTATAGATTGATAATTAATTTTTTTGAAAAAATCGTTTCGGACCCTTTCCAAAAATGGCAAAAAAATTGGTACTTTTTAATACTGGAAATATTACTTTTACCAGACCACAATGGTCATTGGAAATTTATTCCAAAAATGGCAAAAAAATTGGTACTTTTTAATACTGGAAATATTACTTTTACCAGACCACAATGGTCAAAATTTATTCAAGTTGGAAATTTATAACCAGTCGTTGGTGACTACATCTACAAAGAATCAAATCCCATTCAGTTGTTGGCATTTTCCTGTTGGTCAGTGGCAATTTTCCTGTGTAAACACACAGTTCCAGAATCTTCATATTTGCACCAAATTTCCGTTTCGTTTTTCTTTGTTAGTTCATGCTCTATAATAGATTTAGATTTAATTCTTTTCTATCTTCCTACTTATTACATATCACATAGACATATATTGAACACTGATTATATTAATCTATTGTAATTCATACATTCATACTGCATATGTATTCATTACAACACATTTTTACTTACAATTTCATCAATCTTCTATATCATCATCTATTTTAACTCAATGCTTGCTCATAGCTACACTGCATTATATCCAGGAGTATGCACACGTCCTACACACCACATCTCATAACATTATGTATATATATCTATATACCTACATACCCATGCTTGCCCATAGCTATCGCACTGCATTATATAGGAGTTGCATGTAACAACTCTCATAACAATGTCTTTATCTTTACCTACAACCTTCTTAACAATATTTGGTGCATATGAAACCAATCAACCCGAATGCGTTTCAACAATTAATAATAACATTGATAATAAAACAATATCTCATTGTTTGATTATCTAACTTACCAATTTACTAATTACCATATAGTAAATACCATTTAATATATGTAATATTACATTCACATTATAATAATATTATCCATGATAATACTATATTCATCATATCTAATGTTAACATTATACAATATCTCTAACATCATCACGCTTCCTAGATCTAGCATACACTAGGAAGTCCATTTTCATATGATATTTAATTCTCTTCTTGTGGTCTTGTTGTGTATTTACAGGTAGTCCTTCCCAAAAAAAAGGGTGTTCTCGTATGATGAGCTTGAGATAATGCATCAACAACACTGCGCATTCTACCTTCCACCTTCACTTCACAGCTAGTGTCCTCCTTATCCATCTTTTGAGGGATCTATCAAGAGTCCTTCGTTTAAGACCAAGGAGAATCAAGATCCATTTCTGAAACACAAGAACAAAAGATAACAACACACGCATTCTACCTGCTATTCCTCCTTAACCACTTACCTTCTATCTCCTTCGGAAAGCTTCAAATTATTTCTGAGGATATAATGTGGGGAAACCCTAAGGGAAATATTGAACCTCTACTTATATTACTCAAAACAAAGGAACCACTTTGATACTACACATCACAAGAGATTTTTTTAGTGAGGCACGAGCCCTACAAGGAGGATAAAACCCCTAATATTATTCAAGAACCAAATCAGCCACCTAAAATGAATTCCATATTTTATTTTTTAATGCAACAACTTATGATGACTCTTTTAAGTTCACTTTTTATCTCTCTAGCCTCCATGCACAAGACTTATTCCTTCAAGATGATTTTACATTTTTCATAGATCACCCATACTTGATCAAATTTTAGAACATAATATCATCATTCCTTCCTTAGTAGTAGCAGTAGGATGGTCACAAGCCCACCTTACTAACATCCTCAGACATTTGACTACATAGAGAGGGTACACTTCTCCTCTAACACCTCAAATAACTACCTTCTAGTTTACACTCTCTAGCTCTCACCACTAGCTCAAATGAGCTTTCTTAACTTGCTTATATACCTATATTATTTGTTATAATTTAGTTGGGCTGTGCACCATAGAATAAACGGCGCCATCAGTACGGTCCCACCAATATAATAGAGTAGGTAATAGTAAAAGTCACCCCAATAGTACCATGTATCTTTCAAAAGTATCGCATATACCCTTCGAGGGCCTCTAAGTAGGACTCAACAATGCCCTAAAATGTCACCAAGTATAAGGAACTCACAAAACATGAAGTGTCTACAAGATTAGGAATTAAAATACTTCATATAGGCAATAAGGACAAATAGTGATGTCATACATGTTTTCTGTACACCTATTTAATCTCTAGAAACCATGAAAAACTTAGAACAATCATCTCAGGCCATGAAGTTTTATCTTATCTTAGAAGATAAGCCATGTAAAGGCAACTAAGCACCCTCAAAATTATCCTTCTTAGAGAACATGCCATAAAATTCATTTAGTCAAGAATGAAATTGTACCATCATTTTGAAGGCGTGTTAAAAAGCCATTAAGAAGTCATGATATACCATTCAAAATTTAAAAAAATTATTCCAAGGTAATAAAAAAAGTTCAAAGGCCAAATCCTGAAAGACGACCTGTAGCACCTCCAAAACTGCTTTGTTCCTAGACTACACCAAACTTGTAAAAAGTCGTAAAACTTTGTAAAACAACAATCCTGTGGGACATAAATAGGATATAACTTGCATCGGGACTAGGACATCAACCGACGGATCTAATATCATCATAGATAAGAATTACAACTCACATTCTTCCATAAATGTTAAATTAGTCAATAGGTTCAATGGAAAGAATTTGTCACAAGCACTGAAACTTCCTTGGGGACAAATTTTCTTTTTGGGAGGGGCTCATAGCATATAACCGAAAATATCTAAATCACATGTCATCGGCCTGGAGAAATATAAAAGACTCATCTACAACCTCTAATCCCATCACATTTTGGGCATAAAATGAATAGAATATGGGGTTATACAAGAAGATTTCTACGTCTCCCAAGTTTCTCCATAACTTATCTAGGGTTCAATTAAACAAAATGTAGACTTTCATATATTTAAATAAAAGAAAAATATATCGCTCTAGTAAAATAATCCTAAATTACCTAATCAACTGACCCCCATGAGTAAGAATCCTTAGGTAAAGCATACACTCCCCAACTCAGAAGGCCATAACTCTTGAAGTTCTTAAATTTTAGCTCAAAATATCACCTTTTGAAACTAAGTTTTTGAGTAAAAGTACAATATCTTGGAAGAATATTCATACTTGGTCATGAAAGTTGACACACAACACTAACAACACATGGCCTTTCGATACAACATGTTTTATCCCCTGGTAGCTGCATTCCAATTAAGAGGCATGGTCATCAGTTATTTCTCTTGCAGCACCTGGGACTTATGGGGAGCCTTTTGCAAGTAATGAAATACCTTTTCACCCAATTTAATGACCTTTTACAGGTGGTTGAAGGACACATTTCGGGATTTCAATTTTTCCCTAAAAAACTCATTTCATATGCTCAAACTCACTATACCTTGGCCCATTGGGCTCCATACTGTCATGATATGCAGTTCCTATTAGGTCTAGCACTAGAACTGTAAAAATGGCCATTTTTGAAGCCATGTATTGTTAGGCAATTGTACCTGGATTCACCATGCATGGAGACCTTCATACACCTTATCTTGTAATAGACACTTCTGCATAAAAGATTTTAAATACCAGTATGTGGACTGTATCTTCCCCTGCTGATCCTTTAGAGCATTCATCTTACAACACCTTTAGCTTACCTGACCATGAATATTGTTGACTACTAAAATTTTCCTCCGGGAATTTCTATTATCATTAATGTATGTATTAGGAATAGGATGTTGTTAATGTATAATTAGCTAGTAGCGTTCGATAGAAGATAATGGCATCACCTGCTTCTAGTACGCACTTTGCCTCTGTATTTCACACATAATGTATAGTACTCTCACATAGTCAAAAGTACAATAGTGAATCACCGCTTTAGTGGTAAAAAGTAAATTTATGCATTGTCGTAAGTGGTCCAGTGGAAATGTTAAAATAGAAACAAAGTTGGGGTAAGTAGAGAAGATAGGGTCTACATAGATTAGGAGCATTATAAATAGCTTATATCTGGAGGTCTATAAGGAAGTAGGAGTGAGGTCATAAATATTTTGAGATATTACCCATTTGTATCCAAGTCTAAAAATGTGGAACCCATGTGAAATGTTACAGGTTTATCTTATCTTAAAAGATAAGCTTACATGTACAGATAAGAGTTAAGGTATGGAATATGATTCGTCAGAGTGGATTTCTTATCCTATCTTACAGATAAGATGGATAAGCCTAAAAGTCTATAAATAAAGAGGCCACCCCCCTCATTTAGCATAGAAGGAAGTAGTGAGAAATATTGTATGAGTAAGTGTGTAAAGGAAGCCATCAGTTTAAAAGTGTCTTGAAGAAGCCATTAAGAGGTGTAATTATGAATTTTCTCCCATAGTATTGGTGGAAGGCAAGTGAAGTCAATAACACTTGAAGTACGTCATAGGTGAGATTGTAACAATTTCATGCTAATATTATAATTTACTCTGATATTTCAGATTTATCATCATAGTCTATGGTATTCTGGTGTTATGTTTGTTGTTGTGTTTCCAAATTACATCCACCAAACTAAAGGCTGTGCATTAGTAAATAATCATAGCACAAGGAGTTCCCGGTGGAGAATTATCATAGTGCCGGATTGGTGATGACATTTTGGTTCCGTTGCCGGGACCATTCCTCGTTGGTGGATTTTCTGGGGAGATATTCCCACTTAGTCAAAAATCAATTGGAGGGTAACCTTATTTTTACTGTGCATAGTAGTTACCATGGTAAAGTCATTTTTGCTATGAATAGTAGTTACCACGGTAAAGTCATTTTTGCTATGAATAAGTAGTTACCATGATAAATTCATTTTTGCTGTGAATAGTATTTATCACGGTAAAGTCACTTTTTACCGTGAATAGTATTTACCGCAGTAACTTCACTTTTTTACTGTGAATAGTGTTTACCACAGTAAAGTCAATTTTTACCGTAGTAAGTCAAGTTTTACCATAGTTACCGTGGTCATTTCTATTTTACTGTAGAAAGGTGTAAAGTCACTTTCTATTACAGTGATTCCAATTATTTGTGTACATAAGTCTTGTTGATTGTACTTGTGGGTTGATATTTTACGGTGGTTACTTTTGAAAATGGGGAAGATTCCTATTTTTTCATCCCAATCTAATGAAGATGCTTCCTCTTTCATTCAAGAGTTTAAACGCTCTTGTATTTGTAATGGCCTTATAAGAAGGGAACAATGGACTGAATTTTTTCCTACCTTTTTGGATGGTTCAACACTTAGGTGGTTTGAAACACTAGGTGAAAATGTGAAAAATTCATGGGATTTATTAACTAAAAGTTTTCTTGAAGAATTTGGTGAACAACAGAGATATGCAGATCTCATGATCGATATCACAAAGCTATCCCAAGGAGAGAAGGAGAAGATAAGGGATTATCATGCTCGTGTTCTAGAGCTAAGGAGGAAGCTCGATGCCTAGATCTGGAAGGAAGGATTAGCGGATGGGTTGATGAATGGCGTGGATAATCTCCTATGTAAGAACTTCATTCTTGGGATGAAGCCAGAGATCAGACAATGAGTGAAGTATGACCGCCCAGCTACCATTGAACAAACAAAGGAGATTGCAAGAAGGAAAGAAGAAAGCATGGAAGAGGAGCCCAAAGAAATTGTTGCTAAAGTATAGCCTACACCAGTACCTTTGGTCTAGAATCCACAACCACTCTCGGTGATCACAAATATTTCTCCTAGTACATCTACTGAGTATGAAGATATTCTCAAAAAGATGGGTCAGTTAACTATTAATCTTCTTCAAGGAAAAGAATTTAGTTCTCAGGGAGGAGATAGAGGTCTAAAAAGAAATATTTCTGAAGTTGTCTGTTATGGTTGTTATAAAAAGGGTCATTATAAGTATAATTGTCCAGATAGAGCTTCTACATATGGTACAAGAGATAATGATAAAGGAAAAACACCTGTGAATTCTTTTGATGTAGTAGATAAGAGCATAAATAATGAAGTAGATGTGTTTGTAACAAAAAGAAAGAAAGAAAAAGATAACCAAGATGGAAATGATCCTAAGAAGATGAAAGGAGAAACTAGTAAGAAACATAGGAGAAGAAAGTTGGGTGTGCAGGATTTTCTGATTTCACAGGGACAAGGACCATACTCCATCTTAGAAGATCTGTCCAAAAGGCCTGCAAATATTACATATGGTCAACTCTTGGCTATGTCTTCTGAGAAGAGGCGGGAGCTGCGAAGTGGACTCAATGCTCGATGAAGGAAGAAGGTTGAGGTCCATGTTTTGGAGGCAGAGGCAGATCCCTACGCTCCACAAGCTGAGGTATTATGTAATGGTATTTCAATTCATGATGTCTTAGTTGATGGAGGTGCTGCAGTTAATGTAATGACTGAGTCTGTAATGAATATGTTGGGTTTAAAAATTGATCGCCCCTCAACACTTATTTTAAGGTCATTAAATAAGGGAAAAACTAAACCAGAAGGTGTGGTTTCAAATGTGGCAATATCTGTTATGGGTGTTGTATGTGTGGTAGACTTTCAGGTGATGAAAAATGGTACTGTTGCGTACCCAATGTTGTTGGGAAGACCATGGCTAAGGAGAGTTCATATAAGAAACTACTGGAATGAAGGCTATCATGACACTTGGACGTGGTAGAGAGAGGGTGAAGATAAATGTGATCCCTCGGCATCATAAGGTAGAACCTGTGGATTCAAGTGATGAAACTGATGATTCGACATCCTCTGATTACTCTAGTACCAGTGAAGTGGACACAAAAGATGAAGAAAGTGAGTTTGATGTTTCAGTCATGGATATCCTTCCAGTCACACCAACTCATGACCCCATAAAATTATCTGAAGAAGAAATTGATGATCATCTCCAACAAATAAATATTGGTGATGCTGTGATGGAGAGTGAGAAGGAATCCTACCTCCAGCTCTTTCGAAGGTACATACACCTATTCACTTTTGATTACAAGGAACTCCATCAAGTAAGTTGGGTAGAACATTCTATTGAGCTGGTAGATGGTGCTAAGCCATAAAGCAAATGCCATATAGAATGAATCCTAATTTTTCCAAGACTGTAAAAGAAGAAATAGATAAGTTGCTTGATGTAGGATTCATATTTGCTGTGGAGAATTCAGAATGGGTTTCTCCCATTGTGATCTCAATAAAAAAGAATGGGAAGCTACGCATTTGTGTTGATTACAGGAAGCTCAATAAGGCAACAAAGAAGGATCATTACCCTCTTCCATTCTCAGATCAGATCTTGGACGAAGTAGCTGGCCAGGAGTGCTATAGTTTTGCTGATGGATATAGTGGATACAACCAAGTTTGTATAGCGGAGAAAGATCAACTGAAGACCACGTTCACCACTCCTTGGGTAACAGTTTGCTTATAGAGTTATGCCTTTTGGGTATTGTAATGCTCCGGCAACATTCCAACACTTGATGAATAGGGTGTTTGAACCCTACATTGGGAACTTCATCAGAGTATTTCTGGATGAGTTTTGCATCTATGGGAGCAAGATGGACCACCTGCACTAGATGGAGATAACATTTCAAAGGTTATATGAAGCACAAGCCTCACTAAACCCTACAAAGTGTGTCTTTGGATGTTCTAAAGGCATTTTGTTAGGGCATGTTGTATCCAGAGATGGTATTGGTACTGATCCTGATAAAGTTTCAAAAATCAAAGAGTTACCATTTCCTATGAATAGAAGTAAGTTGAGATCATTTTTAGGCCATGTGGGTTACTATAGAAGGTTCATCAAGAATTTCTCAAAGATTACACAGCCACTAACCCAGTTCTTGAAGAAGGATGTTACTTATGAACCAGGAAATAAGGCGCATGAAGCTTTTGAACAACTGAAGGAAGCCCTGGTGTCTTCACCTGTTTTAAAGAATCCAGATTGGAGCAAGCCATTCATTGTGTATACTGATGCCTCAGATGCAGCACTAGGAAGTACTCTGAGCCAAAAGGATGAAAATGGGAATGATCATCCAGTTTACTTTGGGAGCAGACAAATGAGCAGTGCTGAGGTAAATTATACTGTAACTGAAAAAGAGGCTCTAGCTATCATTTTTGCTGTAAAGAAGTTTAGAAATTACTTGCTAGGGTAGAAATTTATAGTTGTAATAGATCATCAAGTTCTAAAATATATTGTAAATAATCCTAACCCATCAAGGAGGATAGAAAGATGGATAATTTTGGTACAATAATTTGAATTTGATATTATAGATAGGCTAGGAAAGAAGCACATCAATGCAGATGCACTCTCTCGAGCCTATGATGGTTCAAGTTCATCTTGTGATGATGATGATTTCCCAGATGCAACATTGTTATCCCTTGACACAATCCCTAGTGAATACATAGATATTTGGAATTATGTGAATGAATTCAAGTTTTCTGATGGTGCCAATGTAAAGACTAAGAGGAAGATTACTCAAGCCAATCGTCCATATTCTATTCTGTATGGAGTATTATTTCAAATAGGACCTGATGGACAATACAAGAGGGTAGTTGGACGTGATCAAGGAAAGGAGATGATAGAATAATTCCATAATGGTACATGTGGAGGACACTTCTCTGGACAACTTATAGCAAGAAGGATTTTAGATGCAGGTTATCACTGGCCCACTCTTTTTAGAGATATTTATAATTACTGTAAGACATGTGATATTTGGCAAACACATGGTAACTATAAGACTTCATCAGCTCCATTATGCCCTATTATTCCACTTGGTCCCTTTGAAAAGTGGGGAATAGATATTATAGGTCCACTTCAAACTACCCCATGCCAAAATAAGTATATTATAGTTGCCACAGATTATTTAAGCAAGTGGGTTGAAGTTAGGCCATTGAAAACAACTTTCATGGATGAAGTGGCAAGGTTCATATATGAACGCATTGTCCCCAGATTTGGTTACCCATTAGAAATTGTAACAGATCAAGGAAGCCACTTCATTAATGAGGTGGTAGAAGCCCTAGTCAACAAGTTTTCTATTAAGCATAGGAAGGCAACAACATACAAGCCAAACACAAATGGATAGGTGGAACGAACAAATTTTGTGTTGTGTCAAATTCTAGCAAAAGATGTAGCCTTGCAGGTACATAAGTGGGATAAAAGGATTCATGTAGCATTGTGGGCATATAGGGCAGCATCAAAGTCAGCAACAGAATGCTCCCCATTTCAGTTGGCTTATGGCATTGATCCAGTTCTTCCTATTGAGTTTGATATTCCCACTGTGAGAGTTATGAAAAATGAAAGGATGGATGAAAGTGATTCAGTAAAAGAAAGGTTGGTACATATTCATTTGCTAGAGGAAATGAGGGAAATAGTGAAGGATACAAGCTATAAGAAGAAAATGAAGAAAAAGAAATACTTTGATCAAAAGATCCGTTGGTCTCCATTTCATGTGAATGACTTGGTTCTAGTATATGATTCTAGATACAAAAAAAGAAGGTAGAGAAAATTTCTTCGCAAATGGATGGGGCCCCACAAAATAGCAGTTGTGCATGAAAATGGTACATATCGACTGGAGGAATTAGATGACACTCCCATTATGAAATGGTTCAACCACGACAAGTTAAAGATTTTCCAAGAACCAAAATATTCTACTCTGAGGACGAAGTAGAAGCTAGGAAGCGGGGAAAATGTCGACATTAAAATTTTCCTTCATAATTTCTATTTTATTATGTATGTATTAGGAATAGGATGTTGTTAAGTATGATTAGTAGTGGTGTCTGATAGAAGATAACGGTGTCATATATTAGGAATTAGTATTTACATTGTGTAAGATAATAATTACGTTGGTAATTATTATTATATATTTTAATATGTTATTAATATATTATTGTTATATAAACAATAATATATTATTGGTGTTGAGTTGTGTATTGTTACATGAGTAACAATCACAACTAAATAGTGTTAATTGTTATAACACCTCCCTATTTTGTTGGAGGTTGTTTTGGCTATGTATATGGCTATATAATAGCCACATGTATCTGAACATCAATATAGAGAAGAATATTATATTATATCTGTGTTGAACTCCATTAATTGAGTAAACCCTGTGATAAAGCTCTTCCAATACCTATCATTGGTATCAGAGCGAGAATATCAGAAGCTGCTTATGATGGAAGTTTAATTTATTAGTAGGGGCAGACATTGTTATTTCACCCCTATGAATGTGTTATGAAATTTTCATTTCCATATGTCTTTGAGTATGTTTATTGTTTATTGTGTGATCATTGACTCTATGTCCTTGTAATCAGTTTTTACGTATATTATCCATACTTGATTTGTGCATACACAGATTTTTAGGCCACCATTTTGTTGTTGTAGAGGACATGTTTTTTGTGAAGAACACATTTTTAGACTATTATGCACATTTAATTTCCACTGAATACTCTACATTGAATTAAAAATTCCAAAAATGTAGTTGTATTTTATTTGGAATAATCAGATTTCTTCTACCAAATCAGAATCATCATTGCAAAATCATGGATTTTCATTTCAGAATTGGCTTTGTTGGGACACTTTATTAACATTTGGGTGCATTTCACTCAGAATTGCAGGAGCATCGATGTGTATGATTCAACGGCTTCCACTTTCTATGCTCAGCTCGGTTTTAATCAAACCTCCTTTTACACCTACCTTGGATATTGCAGAGTTCTCAGCATTGGTTCTATCACCTTAGCCCCGTGGAAATATTGGCATTGAAACCCATATATATTTCTCCATGTGTCTTCTTTGACACCATCCTCAGCCCATAGATTTGAGTCTTTAAACGAAAAAAATGTAGAAGTAAAATTCTTATACATATTCACCTAAGTGAATTCTGTTGTGTATCTCCCAATCTTGCGGGTTGAATTGAATGAATGCACGCCAACTGTCAGCTTCCCCTTGATCATAGGTGAATCGACAAGCATGTGGTCTTTAGTTACCAAATGAAAAAGCTACACCAGATTTATCCACACCGCAAGTCCATGCATGGTGCACCATCAAATTTCATCGCCTATGGGAAATATCAATGATCATTGTGCTCCCCATGTAGTCTCTTCCAAGTCTGCAAATATACACGAGTTTTTCCAATACAATCACCAAGCTATCCTTTGATCTGGTTATTCAAAGTCTACGGAAGAAGTAGGTAGTACTTTATTTGTTTAAATTTTGATAGTATTTGGCATACTCTTTCCATATATGTTCTTAATTAAAAGGTCACGGAAGTGAGAGAGTGAAAAGACTCATGTAGTTCTATTTGTATCAATCACTAGATACTATTTGAAATTTGAGTTTTTTTTGTTATTTTAAAATAGTATATGTCAAAATTTTAATCAATAGCTTTTAGCTATATTAAAATTTTAATTGTTTGTAAAAAGGCGCAATATCGGTAGAAACCGACGTCTTGTCATTTGAGTCAAAATTGTAAAATGAGCTTCATTAACAAATCCACTAAGTAAGTAGCATCTCAATGGAGGAAGGAGGCATCGGAGGAAGGAGGTCGAATAGCGACCTCCTGTCAGTCACCAACGACGGGGCCACACAGAATTTTTTGTGGCATATGTATGGTGTTAGTATATGATTTTCAGTGTGGTTTCCATTTTCTCAGTGTGCTTCAATTTGCAGCGTTCCTGTTTTGTGTGGTATTTGAAGGATGTTGGAAAGAGAGTTGTGTTGGAGTGCAGATGACTATCAGTGATCCTCTGACTGACTTGGTCCTCTGACTTCCGTACTTCTTTGGAAGATGGTCAGCTAGAAGAATACGTTCACTAGTATTAGTGACCATGTGTAGCAAGACCTAACTAGAAAGATCCATTCAGGAGTATGTTCTTCGATGTCTTTTGCTTCTCAGTATCTATATGAGTGGAATTTCACATTGTGGGGGGGAATACATACCAATGTTCCATTTCCATTTTGTACCCGAAACGACTTACTCAAGGAAAGCTTCCAGTGGTAGTGGTAGTTTTCTATGTTGTTCGAGATCAAGTGGCAGCGATTAATGACAGAGACTACGATTAAGACCATTACGATTCTTATAGCAAGTAATGTGAAATTTTTTCAATATATCTTCTATTGTGTAGTTTTGTGATATGCATGTTGTGTTTCCTACATAATTCCTTGATGTATAAGCATAGTGGTGAATAGTAGCACCAGAGTAAGTCAATTCATGGATCTTGAAAGGGTTTGTGGGAGGATCCAGAAAATCACCTAAGGTTGACAGTTGATGAGGTTCTTGTCACATCAAGGTTTTTGGTAAGCCTGTTTAAAACTGTGGAAGGAGAGAGCCTTTCTTTTGGATCAAGGTCATGAGTCACAAAGTTGGACATACCACAGGGGTGAGCATACTGCAGTTGAGTATGTGGATGTTTTTCTACCATGTAAACACTAAGGGGGGGAATGTTAGGAATTAGTATTTACATTGGGTAAGATAATAATTACGTTGGTAATTATTATTATATATTTTAATATCTTATTAATATATTATTGTTATATAAACAATAATATTATTGGTGTTGATTTGTGTATTGTTACGGGAATAACAATCAAAACTAAATAGTGTTAATTGTTATAACACCTCCCTATTTTGTTGGGGGTTATTTTGGCTATGTATATGGCTATATAATAGCCACATGTATCTGAACATCAATATAGAGAAGAATATTATATTATATCTGTGTTGATCTCCATTAATTGAGTAAACCCTGTGATAAAGCTCTTTCAATACCTATCATCGTCAGTACAGTGCCGCCAATAAAGTAGAGTACGGTAATAGTCAAAGTACAATAGGAATGTTGTGGTAAAAATTAAATATTTGTCATAAGTAGTCCGGTAATGTTAAAATGTCAAAGTTGGGGTAAGTAGAAATGTAGGGTATACATGATTAGGAATTAGAAATATTATATTTGTAATAAGGACAAAGAGTGATGTCATAAATATTTTTTTTATTTTATTTGTGGAAAAGTCTACAAAGGTGGAGCCCATGTGAGATGATAAAGTTTATCTTATCTTAGAATATAAGCCTACATGTAAAGGCAAGAGTTTAGGCATGGAATATGATTGGTCAGAAGAGATTTCCTATCCTATCTTAGAGATAGGGTGGATAAGCCTGAATTCCTATAAATAAAGAGTCCACCCCCCTCATTTAGCATAGAGAGAAGTAGTGAGAAATATTGTATGAGTAAGTGTGTAAAGGAAGCCATCATTTAGAAGGTGTGTTAAAGAATCTATTGTGAAGTTTCTCCCATAGTTATTGTTGGAAGGCAAGTGAAGTCAGTAACACTTGAAGTACCTCATGGGTGAGATTGTAACAATTTCATGTTGATATTATAATTTACACTTATATTTAAGATTTTTCATCATTCCTTCGTATCACAGTCTATGGTATTCTTGTGTTATGTTTGTTGTTGTGATTCCAGATTACATCCACCAAACTAAAGGTTGTGCATTATTAAATAATCATAGCATAAGGAGTTCCCAGTGGAGAATTATCATAGTGTTAGATTGGTGATGACACCTCCTCCTAAGGATCCCATCAAGACAGAAGGTGCACCAAGAGCTCAGTTAGTAGGATCTCGTTAGAAGAGACCCTGGTAGTCCATAGCCAGGTCATCAGGATCCCCAACTCAAACTTCTAGAGTACCAATTGGAGAGGACCAGGTAATTATTATAGTTGTGATGTTGAGGGACATCATTGGAGAGAGTGCCCACAGAACCCTAGTAACAAGGGTAAGATGCAGATCTTAGAGCCTACTGTTGGAGATATGACATGGAGCCATCGGATATATGTAGTGGTCGAGAACCATCAGGCTAAGTACTAGAGTACCGTGATAGAGATGACATGTAGTATTGGTGGTATTTCTACCTCTATATTGTTTGATTTTGGTTCCTCTGATTATTTTAATGCACTATCCTTAGTAGAGAGTTGCAAGCTGGTGGAAATTAGGTAGGGTTGTAGTTGGAATATTGAGATGGCTTTTGGAGCCAAAATTTTTATAGACTCCTTAGTTAAGGAGTGTTTAGTGGATTCGGGACCCTTCACCGCTACCTCAGATCTTCGCATCTTTCCTCTAGGTTCTTATGGAGTCATCTTGGGCATGGAATATTTTTCTACACATAGAGCTAAAGTGGACTGTTACCATAAGACTATATCATGTAAAGATGATCTAGGAGTTGAGTACGTGATTTCAGGGGTTAGGAGGCATGTTTCTATTCACACCATCTCTACCATGCAGCTTAAGCGGTGTGTGGGATGAGGTTGTTAGTTGTATGTTATTACGGTTAGTGACAGATCAGAGGATGAGTCTAGTGGACCATCCCTTGATGACCATCACATGTTGAGAGATTTTTCTAATGTCTTTCGAGGGGAGATACCAAGATTACCTCCCCCACGTGAGATATATTTCCACATAGATCTAGTTCTGGGCATAAATCCTATCTCATGAGCACCTTATTAGATGACTACCCCCAAGCTCTATGATCTCAAGTTGTAGCTTAAGGACCTTCTAGAGAAAGGCCTAATCCATCCTAGTGTATCCCCTTATGGTGCACCGGTGATTTTTGTGAAGAAGAAGGATGGATCTCTACGGTTGTGTATTTATTACTACCATCTGAATAAATTAAGGATCAAGAATCGTTACACCCTTCCAAGCATTGATGATTTATTTGATCAGATGAACGGTGCTACAGTAATCTCCAAGATAGATCTTAAGTCAGGGTATCATCAGTTGAGGATCACGGAGGTAGATATTCATAAGACCACCTTCCATACGAGATATGGCCACTACAAGTTCTCAGTGGTACCTTTTGGTGTGAGAAATGCCCCCCGTAGTGTTCATGAGCTTGATGAATGGGGTATTTAGGACATTTTTGGATTGCTTCATGTTCATCTTCCTTAATGACATTTTGATTTACTCATGTATGTGTGAAGAACACAAGGAGAACCTTCGTGAGGTTCTTCAGTGTCTTTGTGAGCAACATATTTACAGGAACCTGGAAAAGTGTGCGTTCTTTCAAAAAAGGTGTAGTATTTGGGCCGTATCATTTATGGGGAAGGTATCGCAGTCAATCCTTCGAGCTATCATGGATTGGCAAGAACCCACTAGTGTGACTAAGGTGCACAACTTCATGGGTTTGGTAGGATATTACAGGAGATTTATTCGAGACTTTTCTTGGATTACACACCCCATCACTTCCCTTCAGCAGAAAGGGAAGAAGTTTTTATTGTCAAACATATGTGAAAAGGCCTTTAGGACATAGAAGGAATGCCTCATAACAACACCTATTTTTTTAGTTCCAGATCCTCAAGGTGAGTTCTACATTTGCACGGATGCTTATTTAGATGGACTTGGAGGTGTGTTGATGAAAGAGGGCAGAGTGGTTACTTTTGAGTCTCTCAAACTCAAGGATTATGAGATCAATTATCTGAATCATGATCTTGAGCTTGTATTAGTTGTGTACACCTTGGTCGGGTGGAGACACTTCCTACTTGGCTAGAGATTTACACTTAGGACTGATCACTTGAGTCTTTGCCATCTCTTCACACAGTACAATCTCAATGCTCATCAATAGCGTCAGATGAAGTTTCTTTGTGAGTATAATATGGATATAGAGCATGTGAAGTGGAAGCAGAATGTTGTTGTAGATGCCTTGAGTAGACTGAGACATGTGGTTATGGCCACTTCAGTGGGCACAAATTTTTTGAGTAGCTTCCTCATAACATCTTCTACCTTGCAACCAGAGCAAAGATTGAATCTCAGAGATGCCTTGAGGGGAGATTTGATGGATTTTCATCAGAGGAAAATGGTATTCTTAGACACAGAGGTTGGGTTTATGTTCCTAGAGATGGAGGAATGAGACAAGATATTTTGATAGAGGCTCATTGTGTACCTTATTCAGCCCATCCCGGGGTGAAGATGCATGCCACTTTGAGATAGTTGTACCATTGGATAGGACTTCATAGAGACATGGCTCAATTTGTGTCACGTTTTTAAGAGTGTCATAGGGTGAAGGCTGAGCATCAGCATGTAGTTGTCCTTATTTTTCCTCGTGCCATACCAGAGTGGAAAATGGGACACCATTTCCATGGGACTTCATTATTGGGATACCGATGTCGAGATACCACCAAGATGCCATCATGGTCACGGTGGATAAATTGACGAAAGTGGCTCATTTTTATCCAGTGAAGACCACCTACATAACTAGTGTAGTAGCATGGGTACAGCTAGATGAGATTGTTAGATTGCATAGGATTCCATGGAACATCATTTGTGACCGTGATCCCTTATACACTTCTCACTTCTAGACTATGATGCAGCACACTCTCAGGATGAAGATCAATTTCATCACAACATATCACACTGAGATAGATGGAAAGATTGAGAAGGTGAATCAGATCCTGGAGGTCATGCTTAGGATGTACATTATGGATCATTAGTCGAGATGGGAAGAGTATTTGTACTTGGTGGAGTTTACCTATAATAATAGTTTTTAGAGTTTGATAGGCATGGATCCTTTCCAGGCATTATATGGTAGTTAGTGTAGGACACCTCTCAGTTGGGATAGGCTAGAGAACAAGGTTTCTCAGTTGGGATAGGCTATAGGATATGGATCAGTAGGTTGTTTTGATCAGGTAGAGTTTGTAGGAGGTGCATGATAGGTAGAAGAAGTATGCGGACAAGATTAGGAAATATTGTAGAGGTGGGAATGAAGGTTTTCCTTCGTGTCAGACCACATAAGATCCCTATCCATTACAGAAAAGGTTCTAAGCTTTCTCCTAGGTTTGTGGGTCCCCTTAAGATCTTGGAGTGCATCGGTCCCTTGGCCTATTGTCTAGCATTGTCACCTAGCTTTTCTCACGTCCATGATGTGTTTCATGTTTATGTGATTAGGATATATGTTTATGATCCTTCTCATGTATTATATTGGACCGCATTGCAGGTGTAGGATCAGGGGTAGGTGATGGTGGAGCCCGTCAACATTATAGAGTGCAGGACCCTGGGCCTTAGAGGTAGAGAGATTAACCAGGTTCGGGTCTAGTAGGATAGATATGATGATACTGCAGCTACGTGGGAGGATGCTACATTTCTATGAATTTAGTTTCCACACCTATTCCAGTGACTTCCAGGAGGAAGTCAAGTCTAAGGGGAGGGGGATTTAGTGCCCACTTCCCTTTGACACCTTTTAGCATGATATTATATGTTAGAGATATTGGACTGTTGTTGTTTTCGATTCATATATGATGCATGTGGGTTATTATAGACATTTTATATTGATGTCGATATGCTATTGACATGGTTATATATATATATATATATATATATATTTCTAACATACGATATCTTTCGTCACACTCTGTAGGCTTTGATAATTTAACTAATGTTGTGATCATTTTGACATGGATGAAACGTAAGAATAGAGATGTTGGTAGAAATTGTAAATGATATCAAAATTGCCTAGATGTTGTTTTGATTCATATATAGATAATTATGGACTTATATTGTATATTTTATCATAGATGTTTTTAATGCAGTGACGAGGCCAAAGGAGGTGTTTATGTGTTTTGTAGGTAAATTTATTCACAACAAACATTAGGGGGATTGAAGACCAACCACATTGGAATTCTAAGTGAATTAGACAAGGGTCGTCATGGCAACATGTATTTGTGTGTGTGTGTGTTTGAATTTGGTTAGGGGGAAACTGTGACCAAGGGGTTATGTATTGTCTTTAATTTAGTTTTCCATTAATTGATGTTAGTATGTGATTTTAGTGATGTAATTCATTGTATTAATTATTTAGAATTTGGTGTATGTATTTTTCCCCTTTATTAATAATGGGTTGTATTGTCTTAATTAAAGAGAATTTAATCTTTCCCAAATCTAATTAAAGATGTGACTAAAGGAATTCATTTATTAGGGTATATTTCTCTTGGATTTTGTGTTGTAAGTTGATCTCTTTGGGATCTTGAGTGTTGTACACTCTACCCCTTCATGGAAATTCAAATTTGGTCTTAGGGGCCAATTTTGGAGGCTTGTGGGACAAGTCAAACTTGTCCCACACCTCTTAAATTGCTATGCCAACCCTACCTATGGGTTGGGGAGTCAAAATTAGACCCCATTAGGTTTTTAGGGAAGATAAAAAGGTAAAATGTTTATGAAATATCCCTTATAGGATACCACTTAAAAATACACAAAATATTGAAAACTTGTAGCTAAATAAAATATTGTTTTTTGTAGATTTTTACAGTTAGGGCAGAGAACTAAAGAAAATTAACGTCTCCCAAAATATCCACCTGAATTACTTGAAAATTTAAAGAGAGCTTGCTAATATTATAAAGAACATAAGAAAACTATTTTTGGAATTTTTCAAATAATAAAATGCTGCCAAAAAAATTACAGCGTACCCTAGACAACTGGAAAACTTCTAAAATTCGTAACTCTCCGAATACAAGTTGCAAAGATTATGAGACTTTGGAAATAAAATTTACAAATATAGGAGATGATATTTCAACCTTCAGATTTAAAAATGGCCAACTAAAAACCCTCCAAATAAAGTCTACAATATTCCAAACAAATCACCTAGCTTGGAAAAGGGTTGGAAATTTATTAAAAGGCCTTCTAAGTGATGTTAAACCCTACTCAAATGGATTTCGTAGATCTGATCTAAAATCCCTCTAATTATCTCCCCCATATGTCTCCAAAACCCTCAAAACCCTTCCTCTGAAACCTCTAAAAATATCTCCATAGATTAGCCCTAAAAACAACTCCAAAATGAAAAGCTAGGGTAGAACTGCTCACTACTAAAGAATGCCCTACTAGCTAGGGATGGATCTCTCACCACAGAAGCTAGGGTTCCTGTGGGATTTCACTCCACAATATATAGATTTGAAAATAATAGTTTCACATGAAATAAGATGATTAGGTATGCAAGGATGCCTTTTCTTTTTCCCCCAACTCCTTATATAACTTCTCCAAGGCAAAAGAGCCCCAATAAACCCTAGTCACATTTTTTCCCTTGGAAGGGTCAATAAAATAAAAGTAACTTAAGTTACTTTTCCCCTTTTAAGTCGCCATGGTTTGAATGTGACCCCCAACGTAAACTTAGAATATTAAGTGTCGCGTGGCCCCTTCCTAATAACAAAACATAATATCTAGTCCCTCCAAAACACTTTATGCTTATGTCAATGAAGAAATATAACAAAACGGACTAGATATTCATACCCAATAGCTCCCCATGTCCAGAGCCCATTGGGTATGACCAAGGCCTGGACTTGAATTGGCCCTAAGGCGTTAGGAATAGGAAAAGGGGACATTACAATCCTCCCTTCCTGAGATGCTTGACCCCAAGAATTATCCTATCATGTTGCAGAAGCTTAATACCACACATTAAGTGTCTCCACCTCACCCTGTCGTCAACCACAAATCGGTGTAATCTGAAGTAACCAAGAAACCCCATGTAGTCATCATGACCTCCATATTATATCAAGAGCAATGTTATCCATGAAGTAGAATGATACCTAAATCGACTCTCCATTGGTACCTACATCAAGATAGAAAATCTGTCCAATCCATGCCACTCTAATGCCATCATGCTGGAACTCATCACTATGTCTCCTATCAACTCTTGGGTACGAAATTCCACTCTGAATCCTTTAGAATTCCCTACATAAACCTGTGAAATAAACTGTATATGCACAAAGTGTGCCAACTCTCCCACATGACCCACATTAGTATAAGAGTACAACTCCTCATAATGTATCTCAATGTGTCCTCGTGTGGGAAAAATACCAAGATTCTAGTACATCATCAACTGACAATGTCAACTCCACATAGTTCACCTCCTGTGATGAGTTATAACCTATTGAATAACTAGGTAACTAAGTCAAATCCATCCCTCCACTGACTATCACATGGGTGAAATTCCCACCATGCCTAGAAGTAGTAAAATACATAGGAGTGTTATCCCATGTTGACTTAGAACATGATGAACATGTAGGCTCTAATTTATTATAACAACAAACTACACATCCCTGTATGAAGTTGAGGATATCCTCATTCAACCCATGCCATTTGAACCTCTCTGATATGAGCTTGTAGGTCTCATCAAAGATAATGTGTCCGGTCATAAAATAACAATGCACATGTCGTAATATCTCCATCATCAACCATGAGTCTGACACAAGGTATAATCTTCCCTGATACAATATCATATCATCCTCTAATATATAGGTTTCATCCTATATGTGACCATCCAAAACCTCAATAGTGTGTTGGTTCTTGGATTTCTCAAAAATTAAATGAGATCTCCAATCTACTGACCCCTTAGATAACCAACATAATGATAAACTCAAATGATCTGAACCTATAACCCCAATCTCTGTAACTATTTCATGTGCAACATTACTGGTTACATCCACATCCATCATACTCCACATTGATCCACAATAATACAACTCCTCATCATGCCAAAACTTCCTCTCCATCCCCTCAACTATAACCACCCTAGGTGCTCCTATAGATAATCCCCTCAAAATCACATTCCTACCCTTGGACTTAAACTTCAACTCCATCGTCTGAAAGTTAGTCTCAAACTCACCAAGAGAGTGAAGCCACTACACTCCTAGAACTATGTTGGTCACTCCCATACCAAAAATTTGGAAATAATCAGTAACTGTATAGTTACCCATTGTGATGCTCATGTGGGGAACTTGTCATGTGCACCTCATAGAATATCCATTGGCTACAACCATGTTGAAGCACTAAAAATAATCTGTCTATAATCCTCGCCTCTCAACTAATGAGGCATCAATACAGTTGTGGGTTGCCCCACTATAAATGAGTACCACAACTCATTGAACCTGCATAACTCATATAATCCCAAATGCCTTGTACATCAGAGTACTAGACAATGTGGCTATAATCTCTCGAGGAAAAGTCTCCTCCTCTTATCTCGCATTAGCACTATCCAACGCAACCCCATCTCCATCATCCATCTCATGAGTCTCTAACACCTCACCTCTATCACCCTCACTCTCCTTGAATACCTCAATGAATTGGCCTTCCCTGTACCTCTACAATCATTTCCTAGAACCCAAGGTGTGCGCTAATCAAAACATAGTTTCTTTTAACTCAACTCATCTCTGTCCTCTCGAGGAATGATTGGATTCTTATCCACCTCCTCCTACCTCAGTGGAGGCTCCCTCTATTGAAGTTCATCTGATCCAGATGGAGGTTCCATTTTCTAAACGTGAGGTGGAACCCTCAACTTTGGAGTGGATAACTCCAAGTCTCGAACTCTCCTAACAACCTCGTGCAAAGAAGAAGGTTCAAATGCCTTCACAAGAGCATATTTCAAACCTACTGTGAACAGTGAAATCAACCTCGTCTCTGTGACATTAGGTACCATGACTGATAATCTTTGAAAATCTATGATATATTGATCCAGGGGACCGGTTTGTATCAAATGAGTCAATTCCCTAAAATATCTGTCAGGGTCCCTCCTATCAATTTTCTCACCAGCCTCTACACGAACTCTGCATAAGTAGTAATGTGTATGTGTCCCTGTGTAATCAATCCATGATGTCACCAATCATGAGATTCTCCCTCAAGATGTAAGATTGAAAACTTAATTTCATCTTCCTCATGTATAGGATTCAAGTTGGAGTATGTCTTCAACTTCTGAACCCAAGACTGTGTAGTACACTTCCTAGAACCATCAAAGTCTGGAATGGAAATCTGTCCCAATATCCTCTATAACTCTACTACCTATATCTAATGATCTCTCTTAGTCCTACTTCCAATCTTAATTTTATAATATTACTGGAATGGCATGTTGTTACGAAATCCCTCACTCATGGTCTGGTACCTCTCTCAACAAGACTCCTCATCCAAAATATCTATTGGCTATTCTACTTATGAAACTTCTAGATCCTTCAAGAAAGAAGATTTGTGAAGCCCCAAAGGCATGGCAGAAGAATGGGGAGGTTACCTCTGAATGTCCACTCTAACCTCTTTGACCCTGTTGTCCCATATTTCTATTTTCTCCTCTCATTATGATTATTGTTATACACAGTCCATAAGGATAAAGATGATTAAAAAATACTCTCTTACCCTTTTTAGCAATCAGAAAACCAATGCTAGTACCTTGAGAGGTACTCTCCCTTCTTGCACCAAAGTCTCCAATGAAGAGATCATGCATGCCAACACTTGTAATCCCAAAAGACACATTTGAATTCCTTCTTTTGCTTATGAAATCAGTCACAAAGTTTTCAAAATTGGAATCGATAGTATTTGGTAATTACAACATATTACCAGGATCCCATACCTTATAATTCCCATGAACCCTTGTATCATGTAAGGTCTTCCATCTTTTCTTCTCTTGTATCTCTTCATAAAGAAGATCATCACTCTTTGTCTTCATGATTAATTGACTTTGATGTACCAAATTCCTTAGCATTCTTAATGATAATAGGCTGAATACCATCGTGATTAAACTATTGTAATGATATAGGATGAAGATGATGAAATAAATATGTGTTACTACTAACCTCCTTATACAGAATATCATCAAAAGGTTCACCTTCTATTGCTGATTAAGAAACCTCCAAAACACCATCCCTATTGTGATTCATGATTTTAGATGGAGAATAAGTGGAACAATAATCAACACCTTTCACAAATTTATGCTCATTACTGTTTGTTAAATCTATCCCATGTGATAATGACGTATTCTTTAGAGGATTGATAGGTACCTTTTGGACTGAAATATCTTTTTCACTAGAAGCTTCTTCTTCTTTCACTTGGTCCTCAATAATCTTTGGATCCGCATTATCTCCATCATCTAAAATTACCTGATGTGGTGTTTTTATTGGTTCTTCAGATGAGTTCTTTTGTAATTTAGGTACATGCATCTGATGACCTTGCTTGGGATTACTACCAATCTTCATCATGTAATAATCTGGAAATGACATATTATCTCTAAAACCCTTACTCAAAGATTGGTATTTCCTCCAACAAGAATTATCATCAATCACCTCTATTGGCCACCCTCTATCACTGTTCTCACCATGTTCCTTATTGTCCCTGGGTCTACTTTGATTCACATTCTGAGTGAGACTAATTCAAATAAAGGTTAGTGGCTTCCTGCTGTTTTCACCATGTTGGTGAACATTTCCTTCATAAAACCCCCTTTGAGATCTTTCCAAACTGCCATATTTAACCAACACAGGTTGGCGGAACAACAACTCTGATACCACTGAAATATCCCCAATGGGATATTACTTAAAAATGCACAAAAATATTGAAAATGTGCAGCCACATAAAATAATAAATTTACCAGATTTTTACGGTTAGGACAGCAAACTAAACAAACTTAATATTCCCCAAAATGATCCACCCAAATTTACTTGGAAATTACAAAGAGGGCTTGATATTATTATAAAGAACATAAGAAAACTATTTAAATAATGGAACTACTTTTGCATATAATAAAATTGCTGGGAAATAGACTAGAAAATTACAAAATGCCCTAGATAGCTTCAGAAACTTCTAAAATGGGTAACCCTCTAAATATAAGCTAGCTAAAGATTATGGTCTTTGGAAATAAAATTTACAGTTATAGGACATGTGTATTTTTCACCTTCTAGATCTAAAACGATTTCGAGCTTCAACTGGAAAAACCATCCAAATGATCTTATAAGGCTGCAATATAGATCCACAATAGAATCACCTAGCTAAAATGGAAAACGATTGGAAATAATGATTGTGAACTGTGCCTTCTGGGTGCTGCTATGCCCTGCTCAAGATGGCTTCCAGGAGAAGTCTGATCTAAAATAACCTAATGATTAGGGAAGATCCCAAATAGTTGTTGAGCATAAAAATCCTCGAAACCCTTCCTCTGAAAGGTCTCCGAAAACATCTCTATAAATCATCCCAAAAAACAATCCAAGATGACAAGCTAGGGTAGATCTCTCACTACTAAACAATGCCCTCCTAGTTAGGGGATGGAGTCTCTCACCACCGAAGCTAGGGTTCCTATGGGATTTCTACTCCACAAGCTTTGTAAGAAATCTAGACACAACAACAATAGCTGCACGATAAAATTCCAGCGCTAAGAATTGATTTGTGGAAGTAAAGTGAAGTTGTTCTCTCCCATAACCTGTCCACCTTACCAACACATTTTACAGCTTGTGCGTACGATGCCCCATAACTCTAAGAACATTTCATTCCATGGACGGCCTAATAAAAGAGAGTAATGCATATATTCTAGTTTTCTAGTTTTTACAGTAGACGTTAATGTCAAAGTATAGATGACCTAGAAAAGGCACATGGATTGTTTGACAATCATCTACAAAACCACGTGGCCCCTTCCCACTCGGCATCGATGACTGTCCAGGCAGCGCGTTGGGTCTGACCGGTTCTTGTTGAAACATGATCTTGTCCCTCATTTATATATTGGCACAGGAAATAGGGGACATTACATTTGATGTTAATTACATCGGCAACACGTTCTCTCCTTTATTCACAACTTCTATTTTGAGTAATGGGTGCAAAATGATAACAAATTGAAGGGTTGGAAGTGCTTCATTCTTGCTTTTGTTTCGTAACATTTGTAGAACATACAAATGCAGTGCTTGTTGTTCTTTCACCCTTTCTCTGCCGAGAAATCCTCTGCACTTCTATCTAGTGCATCGCAATTTCAATGGGAAAGCCTGAAGCCTTGCAATATTTATATTTCCCCTATTGGTCTGATAATGTAGAACTTTGTTGCTTAATTATTCTTTTCACTCCGACTCATTCAGATAGTTTTAGTTGTAAGTTTCCTGGAAGATAGCTGACTACAGAATGTGGAATCATATTTAAGTAATTTGGAATGTTTTCAAAATGGTTCCTGAAAGAAACGTGGATCTACCTGATGACCATTGCAATTGTGTCTGGTTAATGAAGAGACCTAAAACCATTCAGAGCATGTAATGGGTGGTCCAGAAAATTTTGTTAAATGTTGTTGTTACAGGCAGATTGTATGTATTTATGGACTAAATGCACCTACAAATTCTACGCTAGGGTCCTCATGAGGACAAAACTGTTGGGTTGCGGGATGTTTTTGAAAGTAAATGCATGGTAGAGTAAATTTCCACATAACCATGATGTTCTTACTGTCACATATCTCCCTGATGGAGAGATAAGGGGTTATGATATGTAGTTTTGTTAGATGGTCAAATTCATTTGTGGGACCCAATCAGAATGTCAGATTATTGTAATGACTTATTGAAGGTTAGAGAGACATTACAGGTTGGAAATAGAATATGGGTGATTGTAGGAAAACAGACTAACTGGAAGCTCAGGGAAGTGTTTCACTAGCTTATGTTACTATGTGATGGTATATACCCTATTCCATGTCAATGAAAGCAACCTAGAAGTCGGTGATCGAGAATCATGGGTTAAGTGACATGGGAACATATCAGGATGATTTTGGGAGGACCACTTGGCCAGAAATCGAAAACCATTGATGTACATCCTCGGGTATAATCCCTATGAAATAAAATGGAAACTTTTGAACAAAGTTTATGACCTCCATATTTTTTAGTTTTTACAAAATGCCTAACTATGACGTATATACATGGGTCCCATTTCAATTTAAAGGACCGGCTTCATTCCTCTAGGTTTGGTTACCATCCCTCCTCAAGTTGTGCCAGAATGAGATGCTTGGAATTTAGTATGGACCCATTTGCAACAAAATGGAAAATCTTTAGGAGGCGCAACATTTTGAGCGTTTAGTACACCCCCGAACACGACAAAAAACAAACCTAGGTGCATATATTCAAATGGCCATTATACTATTCACAGTAGAAGCTCTGATTCATGCAAGGTTGGACTTTTCGGAAAGCTTAGAAGGTTCTCTATCCAAATATGATCAGATATCTTTAATTGGGTGAGAAAAATTTCTTCATAAAATGCAAAATACAATTCTCCATTTTTTGGGTTTGCTAATATTTCTCACATTAAACTACCGCCATAATCATACAGATGAATTTAATGCAACCTTTTAATAGGTTGTTGGGGTAGATTTGGAATTCCTCTCTGTGATTGACTCTCTGATTCTTCCTATAAATTGTAAGGATGGGATTCTTTCTAAAGGTTGGACATTCTTGTTTTTCCCCTCCCTTCTTCTCTTCGGCAAGTTAGAATTTCGTGGAAACCACGTTTTTTCCTACCTCTCATCTAAAAATGTAATGCAACTTTGCCTCTTGGCATTTTTTAGTGTATTGTATCAATATTTGGAGCAAATAATCACATGTCTGTGGATGAGTTATCAACCCTTATCTGTGTTCATTTTCATGTGTCCCAATCTTTCACTGCAAATCTGGTTATCTATGCATGATCTTGCATTGCATTTAAATGGTTTTAGGGAGTGTTTATTGGCAAGACAGGTGTTTCTTCATTCCCATCGATGCAACACCTTTGTTAGTTTAGGTTTTTTTTTATGCAATCTTATTACCCTGTTCTCCTTGGAAAGTTTCCTAGATTAGGTTTTTGAGTAAACCCTTTGCATTTTATGTGATGCATTTGAATAGAGAAATTTTTAGGAACCGGCCTTCATCCGGAGAACTTTCCCAATTCACAAGGTCCCACACTTGGGAAAAGCTCCATGTTATGCAATCGCCACTTGAGAATTCTCAACCCATCAAGTTGCAGAAATTATAGGGGTTCTATGATTTACCATCAATAATGTGTTTTCTCATCAGAAGACAACATTTGAAAGTGGTTTCTTAGCCTCCGATCCTAAATTGAACATTTTTTGCAACTAGGAGGAAAACATAAAAAGAAAGTTGTAGGACCCCGTCGGGTTACCCAAACCACCGTGGAAACTTATTGACACTTGTAAATATATGTTTGAAACTCTATCATGTGACTTGTTGCATGAAATTGAATTTTTAGTAAAATAGTGTTTCTCTCTCTTCCCCATCTTTTTCTCTCTCCTTGGTTAATAAATGAAGTGAAATGAAATGAAATAAATATGTGTCTCTAACTCTCCCCTTTCGAATGAAAATTATTATTATTATTATGTAAATGGGAAAATAAAAACATTAATTATGCTAGATTTAGGTGGATGTCATGCCAGCAATTTATTGATGATTTCATGCACACATGGTTTTACAAGATGAAAGAAAGATGACGAAACGGCAATGTGGTTGAAATTCATTACAGATTATTGTATTTTTTATATGTTATTGGAAAATATTTATATGTATTATATATAGCCATGTTACAGAAAATTTTATATTTGAAAATTGGTAATATGTATGAGATGCTAGATTTAGGGGCGACTTGAGAAATTTGCATTTAATCATAGGTGTCATTTTGATTCATATTTGTATTATAAAAGTAGGATAAATATGTTAAATGAAACTGAATTTGACATCTTATAGTGCATTCTCATTGGAACCTCTAGAGTGTTGTGTTATTTATATAGGAAATTTAGAAAATAAACCTAAATATAACATTCAACCTTAGTTTAAAACTAGTGCATATCTACCCTTCTTGCATGATATTTCTTAGCATAGAAGGAAACAAAACCTTAGAAAGAACTTAAATCTCTACACTCGATCCCTTAGGTTTAGCAAAATTGTCATGAACCCATCAATTAGGAACGACATGGTGAAATTTTATCCAGAGTATGTGGTTCCCTTCTAGGATTGGTAACCATGCATGTGATAAGGATAACATGTTCTGTTCATGTCCAACACCGCATTGAGTGGTGAACACCGCCCTTGAAGTCACCTTAAGTGTCATTGTTTGAAGCAACAACTATCCGATGTAACCTTACCCTATATGGAGTAAGTAGAACTAACACTTCCTTGGTATCCTAGTGGGCTACCAAGTCTTATGAAGTTAGATTTTTAAATTAACTTCATGATAGACTTAATTCCTTGGGGGATCCAGAAGAAAAAAATGGAGCTAGTAAAGTAGTTGTGCTATGACTTAAATTCTTGTTAATGATATCTTTATATCCTCACAGATAAATGTGTGACCTTGGTTACTAACAACATAACATGTTCTTCTTTCATGAAGGTTTTTTATCATAAATATGTCCTCTCACCTTAAAATCATATCTAGTTGGGGAGTAGATACTTAGGTGCAATTGGAATTAAACCAAACCTTGGCTGATTAAGGGGTTAACTTGTGGTTCTGGAAATTGTAAATAACTCTTAGCAAATGTAATTGTATTCAAAATAAGTTAACTTAAGAGAAGTGTAGAAATAAATAAAAATCAGTTTCATTACCCCATGTGTGTAGTTGCCCTTGTACTCTGGTGAGTGGCCCAAAACCAAACATAGGGAGTAGGTGTTATTCCTATGATTGATCTAATGGTGGGATTTAAATGACATAAGTGGATGTCTTGGTTGCAACATGTGTTTAATACTGCCATGTATAAGAGAAAAGAAATGGGATGTCTAGTGCTAGGTTACACTCCTTGTAGTAGTGAATCCACTAGTGAAAATTACGTGTTATTTTGTTTACAATTATTATAGAACAATGCCAATAAAGAGACCATAGTGCGATGTAAGAGTAAATAATATAAGAGAAAAATGAGATTTGAGGTTAGGAATAATGTCACTCTTGGAGTCCTTATAACTCAATTATACATTTTCATGTGTTAAAAGTAGAATATGAATTTTCCTTGGTGAGATCTAAATTCGAGAAAACAAAAGATATATATAAACCTAAATATAATTTCTGGATGTGGAAATGTTGAATGGATTCAACAAGTTATTGAACCATATTAACTATGATAGGGAAATAAAGATACCATGATCAAAGAATTTTTATGGGAAAGGATATATTGAATATAAATCTCCCTTAAATTCTAAGATTTCTTTCTTGACATCACCTCACATTCACTTGTGTAGAAAGGGTAAATGTTTGAGAAGCATAATTCTAACATAAGAATGACAGAATTAGGAACTTTTTATGTAATTTGAAATATGGAAAATTATTATATAAGTTATGGAGATTGTTGTAACGGATAAAGAGCCAAATTAAATGGTTAAAGTGTAAGTTGAATGTGAAATAAATTTAAGAATCTATAGGTGCAAAAATGATAAAATTATACTTGTATAATAATATTTTTGGAAAGTTAATCATAACTAAGATTTAATCATGGTAATGATGTGTTGTGGGTTTTCCAATCCTTGGGTCCCTTTCTTGTGTTTAGGTCACTGATAGCATTCGTTCATTGGGGAAAGTGTGCCATCGATATGTATATGGTGTTATCATGTGTCTATGTGAGTCAATGAATTATGTAAGTTTCTTATGCATTGTTGAGTTTCTTATGCATTGTTGAGTTTCTCTACTTGGATCCCTTATGGTGTTGTGTAGTGAGCAATGTAAGTCGAAAAAAAATCATCCCTATATTTTTACTGTTGTATTTTTGTGTGTAAATTGTGGGTGTTACATTTGGTATCAGAGAGGGGGTTCATTCTCTTGAACCTTTGGGACAAATTGGATTTGTGATGGTTTTACATGGTGGTGGTGGTAGAGATTGTAAGAATAATGTGATATATGTGTGATGTGAACAATGTTGTAATTGTGATATTATGAACACATGTTGTGCATGTCACTTAATGTGTATTTTTTACCATGTTGATGTGCTGGAGATAAGAGTATTCTCTCTCCTTTTCATGGATTCAATGAGGAATTTGTGTGTGATGTACCAACTTATAGTTTGTAAAACTTGTGGATTACAGAGTGTTCGAGAATTTTGGCATTTTGTGATATGTAGGTGTGTTGATGTGTTGTATGATAAGATTAGTGTATAGTGAATTGGATTTTATAGTGATGTCATCACCATGTTACGAAGAAACACATGTATCACCATGTTGTATTGCAATCGACTATATTTTAGACATCATGTTCATCATAGGTATAATTTATGTAATACAGGGTTCATTTTAAGAGACCAATTAGAAATTGGAGGTGGAAAATACCTGGTGAATATCCCTAAAACTGATTTCACTAAAAGGTGAATTTTCTGTTTTTTCAGAACTAAATTTTCACCTGCTATTTTTTCAAGGGAGACTACAGACACTGACACATAGTCGAAACACGACACGGAAGGTTCCCTATCACGTGCGTCAAGAAACTCTATTGACACGTGACAAAGAATCTTCCCGATGAGTTTCAACAAAGTTTCTTGACACGCGATTGGAAGATTCCCTATCGTGCGTCAACAAACTTTCTTAGACGCACGACAGAGAATCTTCCTGTCACGCATGTCAACAAACTTTCTTGACATGTGACAAAGAATGTTCCCGTCGTGCATCAAAACATTTTGTTGACATGTGATTAGGGAATATTCCAGTTGACGCGTGTCAACAAACTTTGTTGACGCGTGACAAGGAAGATTCTTGTTCGTGCGTCAACAAGCTTTCTTGACTTGCGATAGGGAACCTTCGTGTCACAAGTCAAGAAAGCTTTGTTGATGCGCGACAGGGAATCCTCCTATCGTGTGTCAATGAAATTTTGTTGACACATGACATGGAAACTCCTATCGTACATCAAGAAATCTTATTGCCGTGGATCAAGAAGGCTCTTTGTCACACGTCAACAAAGATTTCCTTGACACATGACAAAGGAAGGTTCCCTGTCACACGTCTTAGGCTTCGAAACCCTAATTTTGTGCTATAAATAGCCTGCTACTGATCATTTTCATGTTTACACTTTCAATTTTTTATCTCCCTAAATTTTCTTGCTTACAGGAATCCAGTTCAGGTACAATCAAGCTCAAGGACAACTACAATGGCGACTACGAGTGCATCCAATCCCAAGACAAAAATCAAGAGGAAAATCCAGTCCAAGCCCTATCCAAGGGCAAGATGAAAATAATCTACAAGAACCTTTTGTGCCCCCACATCCAGAAATTTGTACAAATGAATTCAGAATACAAGGATATGATCGATGCATGTGACTTTGGTGGTCTCATTAAGATGCCCCATTTCAAAATAGACCATGACATTATGAACTACCTTCTATCCTCATATAATACAGAGGACTGGTCTGTTTACTATTACTATGGATGATGGTCGAATGTTTCAATTTGGTGTCAACCCAATTGATATTCATTGGTTAATAGGCCTGTCATTCAAAAATTTACCCATTGTTACAATGAAGGCAACACTCATCGAAGATGATAAGAAGTACCTGGAATCAAATTTTGGGTTCCATGTTGATTATAAGTGTTAACTGTTTTCAATTTTCATTTGGTATTCATTTTATGATTTTGATATAATTCAAATCAATATTAATTCCAACATTATTTTGGCATTTGCAGCTCATGTCAATAAATCCAGACATGGTGTGGATACGCAAGGAATTACACACCACTTTCTTGCCACTATGATTTCCTTCTTTCAAGCTAGAATAGTTTTGTAGGGTTTCCAAATGGATATACCAAACTAGGCTATTGCATACATTCTTGCTACTATCAGGAAAGCAAAAATTTGATTGGTGCACCTTTTTATCCAAAAAAAAAAAACTGACATTACAAATGCAATGCTTTCGGAAAAACCAGTCATTTACTCCACAAACTATCTCCTTGGCCTTTATTACGAGGCTCTTCTAAATTTAAAAGACAAACCAATTCCTACTTGCACGGATGAGGCGTTGATGAATTTGTCAATTCCATTTCAAGAACAATAGGTATAAACTATAAAATTTGTATTTCAACATTAGACTAATAGGCTGTTCATCTCGAATCTGATTAAATATTTACTATTTGCAGAGAATATTTTTAGAGGCCCTTCCTCGAAAAAAGGTAGTATCAAGAGGAAGATGCCAACAACACACTAAGGCATCGGTAAATTCACAATCTGAAATGGAAGTTCACTCATCTCCAAACCACCAACCGATTGAATTTTGTCAAATGCCAGAGAAGTAATACCTTAACATTTATTATTTACAAATTCCCATTTTGTATTTTCAATTTACCATTTAAATTTTACCATATTTAATTGACATATAATCAAATGTTGCTGACATTGTAGGGACTTTGGACTATACGTGTACTTCTCAAATTCAACCATCTTCACCAACTCACTTTGTTTAGTCACATGCAATTGTCTCTTCTCAACAACCACCTCAGCAATCCCAGTAATAGATAGCTCAAAAACCACCAATTACTACTCCAACATGGCCACCTCAACCACAACGACACGCTACCCCTCAGCAACAAGGTATTATTTTATTGCTTTAGTACAAGTTTTGAATAGTACTTCATATAATTTTGTAGTTTTTGCATAGTTATGAGTGTTTTTCATATGATTTTTCTTGATCTTTTCAGCACATTGTAGTCCTTCGCCTTTTGTATAGATAGTGGCACCGCCCCCTCCTCCAATAATATTCAAAATTCCAACCAAAGGATTAGGAAAAAATAACATTGGTAAACACATGCCAATTCCTCTGGCCCCTAGTGGGACACTAAAAATTACCTCCTTGTTTCGAATTCCAACCCTCTCTCTTGGTGGCTTGCCCAGTGCAATGAGCATATCGGTTATAATATAACTTTAGATGAATATTACTTGGGCATTGATAGCAATGACCCAACAAGATTTTTCAATACACGTGAGATGATTCAAGGATAGCAGGTATAATTCTATTTCAACATAATTTATTCAACTTTCATTACATTTCACTTTAGAATATTGATTTATTTTATCGTAAATAGGATCGGGGCACACAAATATGAAAGCGAGTAGCATTCAATCAACCCAAAATCCCCCATACCTCTCTAGCGAGATCATCTTCTTCAGATACAGATGGTGAATAGTTACTACCATTTCCTTTGGATAACTTAACTGGTTATGATTGTCAATCCCATGTCGATGAGTTTATTGTACCTTATATCGGTTAGCTCATAGAATGGGAGAAAAGGAAAAAAATTCTAATCAATGAGATAATAAGTCGTTATGAAAATTATTGGCAAAGGGATAGTTTATATGATGCAGTCAAGAATCAACATGCGAAGATGGATTCCTTACTTACCCAAGTAAGAAGTGGGACTGTCATGTATAACAACAACTATAAATACGACATTTTGGATAAAACATTAAAAAACTTGGAAAATATTAGTGTTGAAGCCTAGGCTTACTTTAACAAATGGTCTAAGGACAAGGATCTGGTAGCGATTGCAAATGCCGAAAGAGATAGAGTAGTTGTAAGTATTATCACTTCAAAACAATATTTTTTGTTAATTTGACCTTTTCTTATTTTAGTAATATGTTTAATTGATATCAATTTTTTTTGCAGTTGAAATATGAAAATTTGAAGATTCAAGCAAAGGTTTTCCAAGTTCACTTAGAAACCGCAAAGAAAAGTTTATCCACAACGAAGAATTTGAAGGAAAATATTGTTTTTGTTAACAAACAAAACAATACACTGAAGTAGATAATTAAAGGGCATGGATTCGACCCTGAAATTTTATTCAAAACCAAGGCAGCTGCAGATCCAAGTTTACTACCCCATGGAGATGCAACAAAGGAGGAACAAAGAATTGTAAAGAATCTAGACAATGATGGGGAAGATCTCATTAGTTCTGGGATTATTCAAGCCATTGGGGAAAGGGGTACAAGTGGAGAAGCCATTGGGGAAACTAAAAGGAGTACAGGAGTGGAATACATTGAGGAAGGGGGTACAAAAAATTGAGGGTTAAAAAATTTCATGATTGTGGGTGGAAAGATTGAGGGTTTGAAATACTTTATAATCTATATTTGAAAATTATTATATGGATTTGGAATTTAAAACTTGAAATACTTTATAATATTAAATTTTATATCTTCCTTTATATTATGATTGAAATTTATTATCTCTGGGAATTTGAAATACTTTATAATCTAATTTATTTCCTTTATATTATGATAGAATTGTATATGGTATTTATGTTTCATTTGAATGTGATTGTGGAATTTTTACACATTTTAAAAAATGTGGAATGTGGTATGACTTCTTACATACTAAGAAAATACTTAGATGTGGATATGATATTCATAGATATGGACTATCATGAATTGTATGTGGACTGTAGATTTAGCTTCAAGCACGATCATGTAATCTAGAAATTTTGGATGTAGTACGATAGAGACATTAATATGGATATAAATGATGATGAATGATGATATGGATAATTGTTTTAAAAAAATTGGAATGTGTCAGGATTGTTTTAAAATTGATAAATAATTATTTTAATAATAATTGGAGTGGCAGGATTATGATAGTGATATGATGACATTAGATGTGGATGATGACATTAAAATATATATGTATAATGATGAATTTTATGTGGACGTAGATTTAGCTTCAAGCAGGATCGTGGATGATGAATTGTATAAAATTTGGAATGTGTTATGAAATAAACATCTTAATATGGAAAAATCTTCCTCTCTTTGTAAAATTTGATTGTGTGATTTTATCCCACAAAGTTTGAACAATATATCAAAGCATTTCACAAATATAAAAAATAAATTAAACATAATTGTAAAAATCAAGAAATTTCATATGATAGGGTTTAAGTTACCTCTTGTGTTTTAAATGGTTGTGAAAAATCATATGGAAGGAATATGAGAAATCATCCTTCTTAGTGTGCTAGATCTTTGATTTAAGAAAACTCAACACGAGAAATGGATTAGTAGATAGATGGGTGGGTCGCCTGAAATTTTTAGTCTCAAGAAGTGCGAGCTTCCTCGGATGGATGTCAACCCACGTTTTAAAAAAATAAAAAAAATGTAAATATATATACCTGTAACATGAAAGATATTTAATGATAACAAGAGATGAAACAAAATTTGATAAAAATCCTCCTCATTCAATATTTGTATCTGTAGATTTAATATGAAATTGAATAAATAACAATAGTTAAAATGTAAGGTGACAAACAATAAAAGTAAGGTCAAGGAGATACCTATTTAAAGTTGAAACAATCCATTATCAATAGCTTCTTCAAACTCGATGTTCTCTTGTGTAAAATGTGATGACGTGCCAATTCCACTCTCATTGTTGGGAATAGTTTTACTTTTAGCTATATTATTCACACCTCTTCTTTCAGAAAGGGAATTCCAATGTGCAATTACTCTGTCAAAAGGAAAGGTTTCCATGGAGTAGTGAGATACATAACACCTAATGCAACTTTCCAGATTTTTATCCCACCTATTTCTCAGTTTTGATTTTATAAATGATAAAGCACTAAAAACCCTTTCGTCCTCCACAGACCCCAAAATCATTGTTTGGCATAAATCATATAATCTGAAATATTCAATGATGTCTTATTGTAAGATAGATATTTTATAGATTCCTCGCCACAACCTTGTAATAGCACCACTTTCAGAAGGTTCGTATAAATTTTTATATTGGTTCCTCATTGTTGTTGCAAAATTTGTTGATTGAAACTTTAATAAATTGACATTCAGTATACATTTGATTTCCATACCCTTGAGCTCTGAATTCTTTGTGAAATGTTCCATTATTGTACCCATGGATTTATAGAAATGCTTTCTTATAAAGTCTACACGACCACCTTCAGTATTCCAAAAATTAGGATTCATCACACCCATTGCTTCAAGAATTTTATCTTTGGAGAAATGTTCTCTAATTTCTAATGATAATGATTCTGATATTTTTTAAAGCTTTATTCTTGTTTCAACTATAAAATACTCAAAGAGATTACGTGTCACATGAACATATTCTCATTCCGATCCTGGAATAGCTTGACGTTTTTGTAAAATGTGCAGTGGTATGTCTCTCCCATTAACAATGATGCAAAGGTGATCGTGGATATTAAATCTCAAATAGTTACTAGGATTTTTAAGATCTAACAAATATTCCAATTCTTGAAAACATGCGTATCAAAACTATCTTGGGAATAGTACAAGACATCAAGACTTTGACATACAATTTTTCCCATCCATATAAAATCCACAATATAGATTAATCTCCCTAGTGCATGCTTCATCAATTTATTGATCTCCTACAACATTGGAAGAATACCAACCAATGTAAACAATGTCTCCAAATCAGTTAAATGGAACAACAAGTCCCACACCCTATTAACTTCATGACGATATTTTTGCATGAAACCAACCAACGAAGGATACTCCTCACGAACTCTGCATGCAGGTTCATACAAAGAGATCCATATCATCTCAAAATCCTTCAGAATTTTTTTGCCATATGTAATTCCAATTGTGAATTTCTAGAACTCAAGAAATCTATTTGGGTTGCTTGCCATATAGGCATGAAGTTCTCTTATAAGGTCTTCTACTTTAGTAACATTTTCGTAGTTACTTACCATTTTATATGCTAAATTCATTCTGTGATTCATACAGTGAATTAGTAGCATATATGGGGCTACTCTTGTTTGTAATCTAACACACAACCCTATTCTTAGTGACTGTACAATGGAAAAGTGACAAGCGAGCATGGGAATCTACAAGTAACTCTTCCTCGCACCCAACCCCCCGAGGCCGTGCCGAGACAGCCGGTGGGTATACAATATGTGTGAGATGCAGAAAAACTAGTTAGGCAATCTAATGTCTTCAATACGCATTAGCGGAATTTGCGAGTCTAAGGCAAAGAAGGCCCTCCTAACTTGAACTGGTGTGATAGATCGATCAGTAAGGATGACTGCTCGAAGGCTCCAATCAATATCGAGTTCTGGCGTGATTCGATCTATAGGTTGTGGAATACGTGAAAAATGACCCGAGATAGTTTCGTGTATTTCTCCGGATAGGGTCATATGGTGGATGGTAAATATAGTCAATTTTATGGATGATTCTCTGGCCTAGTCTAGAATTTCCTAGCTCTATTAGTTGTTGTGTCTAGCAAGGATAATTGTTTGATGATGATAGGTGGAAGTGGGGTAGACCGGAATACTAATGTGTGTAGGCCAGTGTCTATGTATAATTCTTCTATGGATTCGTTAGGCTGCAGGATTTTTGGGTCACAACCGTAGATTCTTAGTTGTTGTGGACCTGTTATAGTCATGCATGAAATCAAGTCCTAATCCCTAATATCCAGTAATCGTATGCTTTCTCAGCTTCTATATTTAGGATCAATAACTATGTGATTTTCTTAAAATACCCTACAGGCGTTCGTGTAACCTAGATTCTTAGGCTGGTATCTATATCTAGAAGAGTGTCTCCTGCATCTGGATGTGGGACCAAAGGATCACAACCAAAGGTTTTTTCTCTTTCGAACCCTTCTAAAGTCATATGAATGTTTCCTAGGGTAATCTGTAGTTCGGTTGATTTGACCAAAACGTGTGTGCTTGGTCGTCTTCTACGTTTAACCCACTCAATTGGGAATTGATTTGTTGCAAGCTTACCATTGTTCGGAAGACTTGAATCCTAAGATTTTGATCTATATCAGTTATCGCTGTGATGAGATTGGGCTGAGGCATGATTAGCTCAAATACGTATTCTCTGGGCTCTCTAGGTCCCATGATTGTCATACAAAAGCAACAATGTAAAACGAACTATAGTAAAATGAAATTTAATTACGTCGAATATATCTATATATGATTTCTCTATTTTTTTTTGTGTTTTCTAATGAACTTTACGAATTTAAGAAAGCAGTTATTTAAAATATCTAGAATGAAAACTAAAATAATAATTTAAAACAAACAAAATAACCGAGTGTAGCTATTTTTCTGTGCAATTTGTAGATCTATTCTAAACAATAAATTAGCTTATCTAATCTATTTGCAAGATTCTCGATCCTAGCTTAGAAGTGAGGAGTGAATCATAGTTTATCAGAAACTATCAATCCCCACAGCTTCCCTGGCAATATCGAGAATAGAATTTACTAAAATAAATCAATTAACTACTCTATTCAATATGATTCTAACTAGAACTTTGAAAGCTAGAACCTGGATTCTGTAGAAAAATGGCGAATCTGATGGTGTGTGTGATCTTGTCCCCTCAGTGTGATTTCCTCATTCTTTCGTGTTCACCTGGATCCAGAAAAGCATGTAATGCTAGCATCAACAGAAGTAGATATTGGGATAAAGGCAGCTCAGAACACTGACTGAATACAATGTGAGTAGGAGAGGGATAGCGCAAGAGTACAGATAAGCCTAGTGTGGGATCTATTGCGAGTCATGCAACATAAAGCATCCAGAACCTTAAACTATCCTGTTTGAGGAGCAAAACCTACAACTTTAATGGCTTCCTAAGCTATTCTACTCTAATGGATTGGATGAAATAACAGCACTGCTTGCACCAGATGGATATGTGGCTTACCAACAGTAAAACAATCCTAACTAAGCATGCAATGAAAGAAACTAAGCATTCTAAGCAGAAGGAAAACTAAATCTATTGCAAAGAGAAATCAGAGGCAAATTTTGAGGGGCCATTTGCTTGAGCACAAGCCAACTATTTATAGCATTTGCATTTACCCAAGGTAAAAGCCAAATGGAACTCTTGAACTATAAACAATGGCAAAACACTATTCCAGGGAACCAGAATCATAAATGCAAGCTTATGGCGGTGAAAGAAAGCTGGTAAAATGTTGAATTTATGTGAGTCGTGTTAAAAGATATTTTTGGAAAATGCGTACAGGACCGCCACCCTAAGCAGAGCGGAAGTTATACAGGACCGCCACCCTGTTTAGGGCAGCGGTCACAAGACCGCCGCCTAGGCAAGGTGGCAGTTTCATCACCAAAGAGCAAAAGGCCAAGAAAAGAGGGGAAAAGGGAAAAATCAAAGCACGCAGGGGCTAAGCGAGGCATGCGTAGATGTTAACACACACTTGGAGAGCTTTTTCGGATCCCGAACACCTTGCGAGGAGACTTGTATCATCATTGGGGCACGTGTCACATTGTTCTGGTAGTACAGTGCCTTACAATTTTGGGTGCATACAGTGACCCTGCATGACTGATGCACCATCTATTCCAACGCATACCAAATTCATAGTGATTTCATAATCAATCATTCCAGCAATATCTTTTAAATGAGAAACAACTATTTAATGTAGGTTGTCAACATTACATTTTTCAACCATTTTCATAACACCCAACAGATGAGGTGTCCTTATATGATTTTATAAAGTATAAAATGGATACATACCCATGCAGTGTTGTCAACTGTTGTCACTTCATCAATTAAAAGAGAGATAAACTTTGATTTTTTCACATTCTATTTCAAATCTTCCTTCTCTATCATCGAAAAGCATTTTGCTATTTCCCATGCACTACTTTCAGACCAATGAGACTGAGGTATGTTAGGCACTCCATTATATATTGATACAAAACTTTGAAATCAGTCTTCCTTTCTTTAGTATGTGAAATAAAGTAGAGAAATGTATGAGTTTTGCATGTAGATTTGTTTGATTCATCTTACCAATTTGTGATGTGATCGTTCCTCCCTTTTCCATGAGATGTTTACGTTTTTTCTACTCCACTTCATAATCTACTCTGTATTTAACATGCATGCATTATTTTTTAGTTTTCCACCTATGTGTTTTGATTTTCTAGCCATCCAGCCCTGTTACAGTCAAATATTGTTTTCCACAGTGTTTTTCTATAGTGTCCAGCTTCATTTGCATTTTTTGTTACTTTCCCAATTTCCACATACATATTGTACATGTACATTCAAATGGGATCTCTTATGAATTAGATGGCTTTATAGGTTTGATAAATGGAAATTTGGAAGCCCAATAAAACTTATATGTCCTCCCAATGGTCCACATATTCTTGTTCACTTTCAATGTTTTAATTTTTTGAGGAGAATTTTGAGCAATATCACAATCACCTGGTTTCCTCTTTCGTGAACCAAAATTTGAAATTGATTTTTGTGTTCCATTTTGCTGAGTATTTTTATGTGTGATATGTTGATGCAATCCTGGCTGCACCCCAATAGGAAGAATATCTTTAGGATTTGGCATCTCAATAGGTATATCTTCAAGATCTGACATGGTATCATCATAGGTGTAATTTGGTTGATACTGTGTAAAATGCATGTCCACCTCAATATTACCTTCCACACAGTCAGTATTCTGATTCTTTCTAGTGTTAGCTATATGGTTACTGGTAGTTACGCTATCTGTATTAGCAGAGTTTCCAAAATAATTGAACAGGGAATTCTGAGATTTCTTAGTTACTTTTTGGGTCTTCACATTCTAAGGACTAGCACCTTCCATTATTCTGAATAGAGTCATGCGTCAACAAAAGAAGCAAGTCATGCAACAGAGAAAATTGGGCTGTGCTTCAGGTATAGCACCAAGTCGTGTGTCAAAGGAAACCAAGTCGTGTGTCAAAGGAAAATGAGTCACACATCAGAGAAAAACAAGTTGCACATCATAGGAAACTGAGTCACATGTCAGAAAATTCACTAAGTCACAAATCTACAATACCTCCTTATCATGCGTCAGCAATTTTAATGATTCACATATCAACATATATTTCTGTCATGCATCAACATGCAACCCCTTTGTTGTGAGTCAGCAAATTCAATGAGTCACACGTCTTCAGAAAACGGTGTTGGTAAGTACTAGTGGTAATATGGTTCCTGGTGGTAGTATACTACCTGACGAATCACCTAGGTTTTTATAGGATATGTTTTCAAATGTAGGTGAAGCTGACCCTAAAAAAATTATATACTGTAAATTTTAGCCGAACAAGACACTGACCTGCTTTTAAAAAATCATCTTTTCAAATTTTTCTAAAATGAATTTTTTGCCATATTATGAATATTCGCCACTAAAATTATCCCTGCTTCTGCTTATCTGGAGCCTCCTGCATCCTCTATCTAATCAAGACAACTTGTTACTCCATACCCTATAATAAAGTTGGCCAAAGAGAAAATCTATCCTCTAACATGTCCCAACTCAATGGAGTCCTACACTCCCTGCCATATAACACCTGAAACAGTGTCATACCAATGGAACTCTAAATTTTTTTGTTATAAGCAAACTCAACCAAGTACAAATATTCCTCCCATATCGACTGATGATCCATGATGTACATCCAAAGCATTTCCTCTAAAATTTGATTCACCCACTTTGTCTACCCATCTGTCTCAGGGTGATAGGTTGTACTAAAATTGATATTTTTTCTGAGATATGTCAGCATATAGTCCTAAAATGAGAGGTGTATAATGGGTCCCAGTCACAAATGATCTTCCCCAAAATCCTATACAACCTAACTATCTCATCCAAATATACTCATGTCACTAAACTAGTTGTATAGGTGGTATTCACTAGAGAAAAATGAGCCACTTTCGTCAATCTATCCACCGTTACCATGATTACATCATGGTGCTATCTCGACATAGGTAGCCCTACTATAAAATCCATGGAAATGGTGTCCCACTTCCACTCTAGTATGGTATATAGGTAGAGAAGGAAAGATAGATGTTGGTGTTTGGCCTTCACCCTCTGACTTGAGACACAAAATAAGCTACATCTCTCCTTAGTCCTCATAACTGTTGAAACTACCTCAAAGTGGCATGCATCATCTTCACCCCTAGATGGGTTGAATAAGGTGCACAATATTCCTCTGCAAGAATAATATATCTTAAATATCTATCCCTAGGTACATAAATCAAACCTATGTTTGAGAAGTCCATCTGGTTCCAGTGTCAATCCCTCACACTTACCCTCAAGGGATATTTGAGACCCAGTCTCTTCTCTAAGTAAATGGTAGAAGTTGTCATATGGAAGCTAGTTGAAAATCCTTCTCCTCATGTTTATATCCACTTATGTGGCCATAACCAAATGCCTCCGATGAATCAAACTGTCTACAACCACATTCTCCTTCCCCTTCACAAGCTTTATCTCCATATCATACTCACATAACAAATCCATCCAATGCTATTGATGGGCTTTGAGATTGGGTTGTGTGAAGAAGTGTTGTAGGCTTCAATGATTTGTCCTGAGAAATGAACCTCATGCCTAACAGAAAATGCCACCATTAAACCAAAGCATGTATAACCATGAAAATCTCAACATCATTTGTTAGATAATTAAGCTCATAATACTTGAGTTTGAGGTATTCAAAAGCTAATATATGGCCATCCTGTATCAAAACACCTCCTAACCATGCCAAAGAAACATATGTACACATGAATAAATCCCTTTCTGGATCTGGAACTGCTATAATAGGTGTTGTCATTAGGCATTACTTTAGTGTCCTGAAGGCCTTCTCACATCTACATGACCAAGAAAACTTCTTCCCTTTCTACTGAAGGGAAGTGATGTGATGCAAAATACGCAAGAAATCCTGAACATATCTCCTATAATATCCTGCTATTCCCATGTAGCTACGTACTTGAGTCACACTGGTAGGTACTAGACAATCTATGATAGCTCTAATCTTAGAAGGATCGATGATAATACCTTTAGAATCAATAATGTGGCCAAGATAATGAACCTCAGACTACAAGAATACACACTTCTCAAGGTTCCCATAAAGTTTTTGCTCACGAAGACACTACAAAACCTGTTAAAGGTGATCCTCTTTCTCCTCATGATTACGTGAGTATATCAATATTTCATCAAGGAATATGAGCACAAAACAATTTAAAAATTTCTTGAATACCCAATTCATCAAACTCATGAACATTGTACGGTCATTTGTCATACCGAATGGCACAACTATGAACTTGTAGTGGCCATATCTTGTGCAAAAGGATTCCCTATGAATATCATTCTCAACAATCATTAGCTGATGTTAACCGAACTTAAGGTCTATCTTGGAAAACATTGTCTCTCCTTTGATTGGATCAAACAAATCATCGATGCGTGGAAGGGGGTAATGATTCTTGATCATTACTTTGTTCAGCTATCTTAATAAATACACAAACGTAGTGATCCATCCTTCTTCTTCACAAAAATCACTGGTGTACCCCAAAGGGACCTTCGCAACAATGCCCTCTAGCTGTAGCATGAGATCATAAAACTCAGTGGTAGTCATCCTATATGGCATGCGTGCGATATGCTTTCCTCAAAGAACCAAATCTATATGAAAATATATCTCACGTGGGGGAGGTAAACCAGATAACTCACTTGGAAATACATCTTTAAACACCCTCAAAATATGATGATCATCAAGTGATGGTCCACTAGACTTGTACTCTGACCTGTCACTAACTATAATAACATATAGCTGACATCCACCCCGCGCACACCGCTTGAGCTGCATTGCAGATAGAATGCAAATATAGATGGGTCTCCTAAGCCCAACTAGCACTGAATCCAACCCCAAATCATCTTCACAAGTGATAACTTTGTTATAATATGCCACTCTATCTCTATGTGTAGATAATCAATCCATTCCCAAAATGACCCCTTAATAACCCAAGGGAAGGATACAAAGATCCAAGGTTGTTGTGAAGGGTTCTAGGTCAATTACACACTCCTTGACTAAGGAATCCATTGTGAGATTGGCTCCAGAAGCCATCTCAACATCTCAACTAAGACAATACCTAACTGCCACCATCTCACATCGCTCTACTAATGATGGTGTAATAAATGAATCACAAGACTCATAATAAAATAATATAGAGGTAGGGATACCACCAATGCTACCTAAAGTCTCTATCACTGTACCTTGATGCTCTACCTGGAAATTATCAACCACTACATAAATCCTGTGGTTAGTGTCCATGTCACCAATTGTAGGCTTTGAAATAGATCCCTTACCCTTATTATTAGGGTTTTTTGGACTCTCTCTTCAGTGGTGTCCATATACACCACATTTGTAACAACTACCAGGCTCTCTCTAAAAAGAATCAGCTCCCTCTGGTTCTCTAGTGGTCTATGGAGTAGATCCCGATGATCTTTCCCTACACTAGTGTGGTCTCTGTGGATGAGCTCTAGTTGACTGAGATCTAGGTGATTCATGTGTCCTGGTGGGTCCTCTTTGAACAAGCCCCATACTTCATCCCCTCTTTGCATCAAATCTTTGTGGAGGTATAAATAGTGAACGGGTCTGTTGCTGCTACTACTGTTACTACTATGGTGGCCTGAAAGAAGACTATGTTGAACCATGTCTACCATAAGGAGGAGGATATTACCCCCTCGACCTACTATCCTGCATCTGTTGAATACGAATCCTCACTCTATCTATAGCCTACTGAGTCTTCCCCCCATTCTCCTTTGCAATGTAGGCCTTCTCAACTTCCTTAGCTAAATTCTATGGACAATGCATACTCACTGGCCCTCCCAAATCGAAATTTAGGCCCCTGGTGAACGTATGAATCCTAACCTACTCATCCTACATATAGTTGGCATACTGAATCAAGTCCAGAAACCAAATCTCATACTCAGCCACTATCATAGATGTTTGTCGCAGGTCATGAAACTCATTAATCCTCTAATGAATAAACAGTCGAGAGAGGAATCGGATCCTGAATCACTCCTCAAATATCTCCCAAGTAACAGTCTTTGAATCTACATGGAGCTTTTGCTCCTCATGCCACCACCAAACCCCTACTCCATCTCTTATAATATGAATCACAACACAAGCCTTTGTGATCCTAGTACACAGGTATAGATTGAAGCATACACTCAAGCAAACTAACCAAGACTCAACTTGAAATCCACCTATGTCTCTAGCAAAATGAGATGGATGAAGCTTTATAATCTCTCTTATATGATCTGTTACTGTCAATTGTTGGCCTATAGGTATCTCACCATGGTCATCTCTCTTTATAGGGCTCCTAGATCTCTCTCTATGTCCCTCAACCCTATCTCCAATTCCTCTTTGTGGTGAATCAGGTTTAGCTAACTCCACGTGGGAGTTCTCTGCTCTATACTCCTTGTTTTTTTATGAAGGGTGCTAAGCCTCATGTGATGGCTCCCTATCATGTTTTCTAGGTCGTCCCCCTATTGCATCACCTTGTAGAGTTGTGTTGACCTCCACTAAGGTCTTTAGGATCTACAGAAATATAGTGGAAATAACCTACTCTGGAGGAGGTAGATATAACTTGATGTATAAGAACTAATAGTTTAGTTTGAGCCTCCTACACAAAAAAAGGTGAGAGTTAGTTCATCACTATCTAGGTTCATTTCAGTTTTCTAATTTTTTCTACACTTTTCAGTTATCCACAATTTCATGTGTTCTAAGTTATAGTTGCGCTAAGTTTACTATTTTTGTTTCCATGTGTGCCCAAGGGTCCAAGCATTGAACCCACAGATCTGATACCAAGTGTGACACCCACATTTTTGACAAACCAAACCCAGGACAAAACTAAATACATAATTAGGAAAACACAGAAAAAATTAGTATTTTTTGTTTAAAGAGGTTGCAACAAAAAACCATCGACTAGGATTAAATATTTCTTATTTAATAAATTTATCACATTTGCAAATTTGTCGAATATTAAATTAACAATTAACATTATTAATTTACACAAAGGTAACTTCAGGATAAATAAATTTCTAGGATTTCCGTTAACTCGCCTTATTTAAAATATGAACTAGGTCAATGTTTCCTAAGTTAGTTTGATTCTTACTTCTCACAACAATTAACAATAATGCCCCTCAAGAGGTTATCTAACTAAATTTTTTTATTTCCAATTAATTAGTTACCCTTATAATTCATTAACTAAGTTACCCCTTTCACAATTATTTAATTTATGCTTAATAGTCTAAGGCTATAGGTCTCAATTTGTCATATTCAGTAAGTGGCCACATTCAACCTATTTACTCATTCCTTAATTAAAATTACCCAAACCCATAAAGTACCACAACTTGAAATGTGTAGGGTTGATCCTCAACCCTTAGATTGAATGGATATGCACCCTTAGAACTAGGTATTTTCAAATAAACTGTAAACATCCTTATGAGGTCTTCTTATTATTTCTTTTACCCTAACTCACTCATTTGTTCCATATTAAGTTGTAGGTTGGAGGAGTGGAAGTCATGGAAGCAAGAAGTGAAACCATGGAGAAATTTCTTGGGATCTAGTTTTCCAATGGAGGGGACTTCCTCCACTCCATTCTTTATTTAGTTTAGTTTATTCATGGGTTTGCTATTGCAAAGTACCCTATTTGTTTATTGTAGAGATTCCACTATGAATCTAGTTTTACTATTTGGTTATTTACATAATTTTAGTTCATTATTTTGGAAAACCCCCATTTCATTAGATCTATGAGATTATACACATTTTGGTGCCGATAAATGGATTTATATGCTCAAACAAATGATTTTTTTCATTTACAAGTTGTTGGTAGTTCCATTTTATAGTTTTAAATCTCTACTTTTAATTGAATTCATCCCATATTTTACACATTCGTAATTTTATTTTTCCGTCAAAAGTGACGAAACCACTTCCATGACCATGCCGGCATTCCTATAACCGCTGCCCTATTTGGGGTTGTGATTCTATAACTAGCACTCTGCGCAGGGTGATGGTTCTTTTTCCCGAAAAAAAAACCACATTTTTCGTGTATTTTCAAACATGTTTTCTACCTGGGTTGGTTTTTGTAATGCCCACTAAAACAGACACATAAGACAACATAGCAAAGTACATGATAATTTTATTTTATTTTTTTACTTTTTCGAAGTATAGAATGACACAACAAGGGATCACAATGGCTACAACCAATGCTTCGAACATCTTGACACAACAATGACCACATATGCAACAAGGAAACATATAACACCTAACATGAACAATCCAGTTTTCTCTTCGACAAGGCACAACGTAAGGGTCCAAATGGATTACACAAATTAAAATTAAGGAAATCCCACAGTGTAACATATTTTAAGGTTCTGTATTTACAAAAATTTGTCTTTCAAACTTGACTTTACGATCTAAAATATTCATGTTTTGATTTGCACCATTCTTTTACCAAGGTGAACTTATTTCTTCTATATTGTTGACTACTTAGGTTTAGACCAAGTTTTTTGAAGGAGAAGCATTCTATAATATGTAATTAAATTTCTTAATTCATTGATTTAGGAACATTTTCCATTTCTCTCAAGGTTAGTTAATCTTACTTAAGCCACTTAAACTTGTTTTGCACCTCTATTGCACAGGTGGGAAGCAAAAGCTCTTATTGGGGAGAATACTGTTTTAGGTTTAGAACAAAATATTCTTGTTTAAGGATCAATAATTTGACATTACTTAAGAAAGAACACCATGAATCAAGGCATGGGTTAACAAAACAGGTCAAAAAGAATTTAGCTTCAGGGTCTCATTGCTTATCAACCCCCCTTTTTTTAGGCTACGAATTTATCAAGATTGGGTACAATTTTCATTTAGAATTACTTGATTAAGATTAACAAAGGAAAAAAATTACATTTCAAGCGATTGAGATAGATTGAATATTTTCTTAATAAATTTCCTCCTACTTATTAAACTTTATTATCTTCCAAAAACTAGACAATGGATATAGTATAAGATCATTTAAGACTTCACCATAAAAGGATAACGTTAATTTTAAGCTTGGCGAAAAACAAGGTGAATACATTTTTATTACATAAGTTAGTTTCCTCTTTGATCACCTAAGGACCCAAATTTGTCAATGAGCCTACATCTACATTAATTTATCCATATGTATATATTTAATATTAGCTTTTATAACTTTTATAAGGATCATCCAACCATTTATTATGCTTAGAATCAAATTGTTACTATGTCTTAGAAGGGTTTACAACTAAACATTTTATCTCAAGAGAAAAGTTTACTATTACTCGTTTGTGAAACTATACATGGTTACATCAATTCTTTCCAACACGATGCAAAACCCAAAGGGACAAGTCCACTCTATGGAACCATAACTAAATAACAAGAGAGTAAAAACATTGGTCACACCCAACTATACTATTCTTCAAATTTATGTAATACATTGTAATCACTCATGACCAAGCGGAAATCAACTTGTATATTTCCCATGATAATAAGCAAGGAAAATTTCAAATTTTATGACAACATTACTCCACAACACAATATATTAAGGAACTGATTTTATTCTAAATTTCCCACTTAACCCATACTGGAGTTTTACAACATAAAATTATTCGTACAAAGAGCTTCACAACCATTCTTGTTGCAATATTATACAAGTCTTTCCCTCATCTACTTACATAATCCATATGCAACAATTATTAACATGATTTAGTTCACAAGAACTGAGTAAGATAAGATTACACAAGCAACAATAAGCTACTATCTAGCAGTATCAAGAAAGGAAACATTCTATTCCCAGAATTGGATCGAATCCTAAAAACTAACAACCCCGTAAGATAAATAAAATTTCCACCATGCCAATCTAAGAATAAAACCTTATGCTTCAGTTAAGAACGTTGTCTCAAAGAAACAAAATTTAACAATCATTCGAGAATGGACTATTGGCCTAATTAAGTTAGAAACAACAGTCCAGTGTATGGGGTTTCCATCAAATAAACAACTATGTTATAAAATTAAGAAATGTTATTCAAACCAACATTCTAAATTCATAAAATAGATATTACCAAGGGCGTAAGCTATGATACTAGGTTTTTGAAATGACCAAAAGAAATTGAACAATTAAACTAGGAGGAAACATAGGATCAAAATGTTAACATGAAAGGTCAAGTGTATTAAAATTTTAATCTTGTGATCATAAAGGTTATAAGACGGAAACCTAAAACACGACCAACCCTCAACATTTCTTAAAAAAAGGAAGATAAATCATACTATTTTCAACCATTGACTTCAAGGAATTTCACAATCATTCAAGAAACTCCACTACCCTTATAGGCTAGTAACGACAAGTGAGAATAAAAGAGAAATTTGTCATACAAGTTAACATTTTAAAACATCAATCCAAGTTTTACCACACTAGGGATTTCCAAACCCTCCCTATAAGCCTATAGTTTTGGTTTAAATAACAAGTGGATTACTCCTTCCCATCACAAGTTCCTTTTTTAAAAAACAACCCTCATTATCATAACCATACCACTCTTTTAAGAAAAGAAAACACGTTTTCATGAATTGCCAAATACATTATCTCAACAACAGTTTCCATCATAACATCAACAACACATCTATAAATATAATTACCCCCAAAAGTCTCTATGAACTTAACAGTTCTAACATAGTCAACCGAATTTCACTATACATGAATCATCCAATTGCCAATAAAATATATTATCAATTCCCAACAAAATCAGTGAGATGAACGATTATGTACACCACTAATAGTCATCATGTAATAAAACTAGGCCAAGGTATTTTAACAATAAAGGATTACTATCTATAATTACACATATGTAACTTCAAGTATCGATTCCAAGAATTAAGTTGCGGTGAAAACTTCATAAGGGATGGTCAAAGTGCCCCTTAAGGAAGAACTTAAACATCTAGACCTACACCGATGATCATCAAGCAGTTGGGTAAATGTCTAGTATTCTAATCAATTCTAAATGAATAACCAAGGTGCAAAAAGACTAAGCAATCAGGTACCTTAGCCACAATACCCCCCCTTCATACATAATTTCAACCACTATAGTCAACCACACATGAATTTTTGTAGACATGTGGGATTGATTGGGTAACGAAGGGGCCATCTACCTAGTCCATGAAAGGAGAACATGGAGGTCCAATAGAACTCGACAAACACAGCTCACTGTGGTTCAGTAACACCAAAGGAAACAACTAACATTATGAAATTTGTTTCCATAACTCGAAAGGGTGACTAAGTGCCTATAAAACTATAGTCGACCTGGATCAGGTTTAATCTAGTGGTTGTTCGTTAAAGCCAAGTTTTCATAACCCGCAAAAACAATGCTCAACATACCTGAAAGAAAATCAAGTCTAGATAGTAGGCTTGTATGGAGAGCAAGAGGTTTAAGGATACATCATGTTTACTTTCACCACAACATTTAATAGCTATAACCAGCTTACTAACCTTGTTACTCAAACAAAGAAATAAGGTTAATGATTGTACGAGGTAATTTGCCTCAGCATGAAAACACAACAGTGAACACATGAGGAAGAAAGAAAATAGATATATGCTATTCACTTTAACAATGACAACAATTACAACCAAAAAAAGAAAATTACAAGGGGAAAGGGGATATTTATCGCAAGGAGAACAAACCCACCACAAAGCAACATAGACAAAAAAATTTAGGGAAAATAAAGTTCTATTTCCTGATATTTTTAAATTTTAGCAATTATAGAAAAGGTTAGAGTTATCTTTCCTAGTGTCCAGCTTCTACCAGTCACATGGACCAACAGAAACAAAATTTTAGTTAGATCTCCATCCACAACATATTAGGTGCCACAACACCACTCAATCCCACATCGGCACAAGAAGGGAGCTCCCAAAACTGCGAGCTTCAATAGATGGAGAGGAATGTGATCTCAAAGACTACCATAACTGTAGTATATACACAAATTAGGTTTATTGAAAGGGAAACACGTGATGACCAGGGGAAATTTTAGACTCCACAACCTTCCAAACATCCTCCTAACCATTGGTAAAAGGGGACACAAAAATAGGACAGAGACACCCATCGAAGCATGAGGGAAAATGGTTCTTTACCAAATGGATTCGTAAGTTCCTTGGGGCCCACGTATGCTAAATGTGGAAGCATCTAAAAGGCGTGAAAATTGTTAAAAATTTCCTCAAAGAGATGAAGTCTCAGGAATGCCACGATTTCAGGGTAATCACAAATGGACATGTAGAATAAAACGGCTTGCTCAAAATGCCCATGAGAGTGTACATGTAGCTAAAGACAAATAAAAGCCTTAAATCAAGAATGGACATCCAACAAAGCACTAGGGGAAACATTTTTTTTTCTAATATGGTCGCGGGTACCTCAGGATCCGAGAATGCATATGTGGAAGTCATACATGATGCATGAGAATTGTTGAAAAACTGTCTCAAAGAGGTGAGGTCTTAGAATTCCATGATTTTAGGGTATGCAACGAAGGACCAACAACAAAAACAACTAACTCATCTCGCCACATGCAACCAAAGAAAAAATAAACTTAGAAATAGGATTGGACATCCACCCATAAAAGAGGAAGATACTCTGCCACATTTTGGATGCAGGCACCAAGGAAGGAAATAATGCAGGGCAGAGAACCTGCGACTATTAGGGAGAAGATTCTAGAAAAATTCGAACAAAGTTCCAAACCTTTACTATCATACCATGAAAACCACGCAGCCAGCTACATTGGCAAGAGAATAATCAACAAGAAAACAAGGTAGGGAAAGAAAAAAGAGCCAACTAACAACACCAGCAGCCAAGGGAGGAAGGTATACCGTGAGGGAAAAATTTAATTGCATTAAACATAGCTGCAAGGAGCTCAACCACTCCCACCCACCAACAAGGAATCCAAAGCTGGAGGAAAGGAAAAGAATACAAGTACACCCAAGAAGAAAATAATGGTCAGTTGTTGGGAATTAATTAAATCAACCACTGACTTGTTTAAAAAAATGGGCATTACAGTTTCTATGGTAATATTAAATTTAATTAAGGTGTGTACAATCAATAGTTGATAGGTTTATGTCATTTCTTCATTTTAAACCAACTTCAAGATTATCAATCAAATGTATACACCATCTCAATTACATTGAAGTAAGGTTCATTGTTTCCTACTCTAGTTTATACATACTGCATTTCAACATCTTCATATTTTGCATACAAGGGTAGTACCATGCAAATATATTTCCAAATTTTAAATTTACTAACTCATACTATCAAAATGAGAATGTGTCTCTTTTATTTTCACAACAAGAATGATATCCATTTCAACAAGGAAAATCAAGTATAACTTTCATACATTCTTCCAATACAAAAACAACCATTTCACCAATGGAAAGCACAAAAAACTATGATTTTATTTCCATATTTGAAAAAAATACATTTTCAATAAATTAGAACTTTCAAAAGTTCTTTCTTTTACCACTTCCTATACATAACTTTCTAATAAAGTTTACAAGAAACTCCTACTTTGACAATAATACAAATTTCAAGAAGGCAATTATGCACTTTATTTTTCTTAAGGAGCATAGTTCATTTTCTTACAATATAAAAGCTCTTCTTTCCAAAAATTTGAAAAAATAATTTACAAGAATACAAATTTCACTTTTTCAGCATTATAACAACATTGCAACATGATATTTTTGGCTTCAACATAGCATGACTCCTCCTATATTCAACTTTAAGAATAACAACAAGGAAACGACGGTAGGTAATGCTCTTCACCCAACCTATAATCCAATGAGAAGGATAAGCCATCTGGCTCATTGGCACCTGATCCCCAACAATGAAACCATGACAATTGTTACAAGGCTTCCACAACAACCACTCACACCAAACTTTCCACACACAAACACAATGAAAAAATAACAACAAAAATATAATTTTCCAAAGTACAAAGGCTCAAATTCTAGCCAACGGAGAGAAGAAACATGGGGAATCACTTATTACTCCCAATGGGTGTAGGTGTCTACCTTAAAATCCTCCAAAACATCATTCACACAACCACATCCAAAATCTTATTCCTCCCTCAATTTCTCTTAGGTCTCCCTCAACTCTTACCCCTCCCTCAATAAATGTATCAAGATAAATAAGAAATATTTCTTATCATCACAAGGTGGGACACACAACCCAAAACTCCCTCCAAATGCATAATATAAACTCTTATCCCTCCCTCAATAAATCCCCATTTTATTTTTCCTACAAAACCTTAAGGACATTCTATTCGCAAAACCAAAATGCACAACATTCATTCATTTACAACTATTTGTACAACAAATAAAAATAAAAATGCATGGGTGGAGTCCCTACCTTTCCACTGTAAGTGATTTCCAAACCACAAGAACATGCTCCTAAGATTTTCCAAGTCCAAAAAAAACACCAAAACAATCTTCCAAGCTCCCAACAAGCACTCCACAAACAAGCTCCTCCAAAATGCAACAGTCAAAATAAAACATGTAAGCCCAAAACCATCAATTAAAATTGTATAAATAGAAAAAGAGAAGAGTATGGTGTGGTGGCTCCATGTAGGATGCCACATCACTTCTTCTCAACTCTAGATCATATGGTCAAACACAAGACCAAAGCTCATTAATTGGTAGGTGATAATATGGACAAGTTCTCCTTCCAAACACAAACCATAAACCATACTCCAAAGGATAAAATAAACAGCTCATGTAAAAAGGTGGAATAATTTCACCTTTTTACGTTCCAAATCACATAATTGCATCTAATTTTGACCCCTTACCCTATAGGTATAGTTGGTAGATGATTTTAAGAGGTGTGGGACAAGATTAACTTGTCCCACAAGCCTTCAAAAAATGGCCCTTAAGCCAAAGTCCGAGTTTGACATGTAAGGTTGAGTACACAACACCAAAACCAATAAATTCCTTTTCAAATCCATAATAAAATTAAGAACAATCTACCAAAATTAAATACCCCTTCGTCACATCCCAAATTACTTTAATTTTAAAAAGATAAATCAACTCAAATAAAGCACATTAACTAACAATAATAAAAGTAGAACACATTACAATATCAATTACATACTCACAAAATAATTAAAATGAAAAGGAAAAACAACACATTTACCCATGGTCACATTTGAGGCCACCCCCCCAATGGGGACCGCCTAACAATTTTATCAACAACCAACAACATACAAAAACACTAGTTGCCAAGGCGATCAGTTGCCAATACCCAAAATTCTTCCATTGTCGGTCTTTTATCCCCTTTTGTTTGTTGTGTTATAATTTTTTACAAAAATCAAAGCAATACCTCTTCAGTTTCGTGGCCATATAAATGACATCAAGACAGTAAAATGCATATACATGTATCAATTCACATCATAAAAAAAAACAACTAAATCATCAATAAAATTAACCAATTTAAACAATTGTTTATAATCCCAAAATATTCAATTCCATCATTTCATCAATAACAATTTGATCACAAGACTAGCTAGATCATTTAACAACAATCTATACATCAAAATCCAATGTGTTAGTATATATATAAAGTAGTAACTTTAAATCATTATCAATAGTGCAATATCAATCCATGCATATAATCCATCATCCAAATCACAACATATCAAATGTCTAAACATTCATATGGTCTATCAAATAGGCTAATCAAAATATATCAATGTCCATATGTCAATGTCTACTGATCAAATATGATAAAAAAAAAGTCCATGCCTCCAATCCAAAGTAAGAAAAAATCATAGTAAGATCAATGTCGAAGAGGAGTAGGCACTATAGAAAATCCTTCTACTTCTTGAGAAATTGTCACATTTTAATAAACAATGATTCACATGGGAGAAATTGGTGCATTTTTCTCCCACTAACATGATCATGATTCTACCACTACTAGAGCACTGATGGTGAATGAAATTTGAGACCAAATCCTTTTGATTCTGGAGTAAACATCTAAGAAAGGAAAAAATTTCAATTCCATCCATCTTATGATCATGCACTCCATGCGAGATGAATTGAAATGGTTCTCAGGACATAACTAGTAGTTTCACATTCAGGCACTTCAGGCTTACCGCTTTAAGGAATGTGGATATTGACTTGAAGACATATCAAAGAACTCTCGTGACTTTCAGGAAAATTATATTAAAAATTAAGAAATTCCATGTGATAACTCTGAGCTCATTTCATCCATTTACTATTTTTACCATATTCATCGTTATTGTCCCATTTTAGCCTTTTTTTTTGTTAATTTTTCCAATTTTGAGTGTGTCGAATATGAGGGAATCCAATGAGGTATATGAATGTACATTTTTATTGGAGTTACTATTATTAGTAAGTGAATCAATGAAATCTTAATAAAAATAGAAATTGGTTTTTCCAGTGTTAGATTTGAATATACCACCTACAAAAGTTTTTGTTTTTCATTTTACACCTTTATTCCAATTTTAAGAGGATTTGAACCACTATATTTTTTTAGATATGAAAAAATGAGTATTTTTGGTTGTAAATTTCAAGGGGATGTATAAAATATCAATAATAATTAATGGATTTATGTAAATATTTCCCTTAAATGCATTTTTGCAAGGAATCTACAATAAAATTTCATGTAAAATTGGAGCAAGGGTTTTAGAGCAATGATAAGATTTGTGTTTTTGAGTATGAGGAATTTTGGGGAAAATTTGGCATCATGACAGAAAGGGAGCATGCAATGAAGGAGTGAAAATGACCAAGAAAGAGTTAGAAATGACTAATTTTTTGTTTTACAACTTTCCCCTCTCATAAACCTAGTTTACTCATGACTTTACTCGCCCTTCTTAACCTGGGTTAGCTGGAGACTCATGGGTGGAGTAAATTTTTTTTAAATGGGTCTCAGATGTCCTCATGTCCATTACCACATTGATTAAGGGAAAAAGGGGACATCGGGGGTGTGAAAATGTGTCAAAGGTGGAAGCAACATGAAATGGGGGCCAAAACATGTCATGAGAGTGAGTGAGAAGCACTTGTTTAAAACTTCACTTTGTTCTTTTAAGTGATGAAATAATTATCCTCCATGCAGTGGAGCACTTTTTTATCCCTGATGTCCCTTTGGGAAAGGGTAAAAAGGGACATCACCCCCTCAAAAATAAACAAAAGGTAGTGTTAGTGAAAAATCACATCACCCCCAAATGAGTTCTATATATCTTCTTTTCTAAGGTAGAGTCATTTGGTGTGATCCACACAACATTGAACTTTCCCCAAGCTGTGGGACCTTGCAAATGGAAAATATCTCTAGAGAAGGTTGGTTCCTCTTCCTAAACTACCTACCATGAGCTATTATAGTGCAGGTTAGCTATTCTAATCTAATCTAACTATCCAAGGAGACATGGAGAGAAAGAAAACAAGAAAAAAATGGAGCCTACACTAAAACGGTGATGCACCAGAGAAGGAAAATTGCTGATCATCTAACTAGACTACCTAAAACGAGGAGAGGTGAGAAATGGAGAGGATGAACAGCTACATCACAGGCCAAAGATCATATTCACATAGAAAACATTTCAAACCCATCAAACATAGCTTCCGGATCTATAAATGAACATCAAAACATGCACATGTACCCTGCAATGAAGAGAGGCAAGAAGAAACAACCAAAAATGAGCAAGGATGGAAAAATGCATCACAAAACACGTATTTTATTTCTTCAGAGTTTACACAGAACATCATTTATGGGAAAGAGGAAAAAAACACCATTTACAGAGCAGGGGAGGAGGTTCGAACTCCAACCTTGAGTAAGAAAAGAAGGGGAGGCAGAGAAGAAGAATGATCAACAACTTTATAATGATCCCCGAGCCTTCTTTTATAGACTCAGTACAGAGGGGAGAAAGAGAGAAGAGTGGAAAAACTAGTTGGATCTCAACCACTACCATAAATGCCTTCAAAAAAATCTTCCCCCCAAATCTATCTCGACTACATCATTTTCTTACTCGGCATCTCGAAGAAGGAGGAAGCAGAAGATTTAGATCGAATCTGATCTAGTTTGTTGAGGCAAGAAGATACTGCATTAAAGGCTCGAAGAACATTTTTACATTTTTCACCTACCAAGGCCTGTAAAAAAATTATTTTTTAATCTTTCCATGGCATAGAGGGACGTCGAGATGTTTCCAATAGTGTCAGATTTGATATATTTTGAGCCCTGATCTGAAAGATATGCCCCTTCGAAGTTTGTGTCGGGGCCATACAAATGGGCGGAAAAAATAGTTTGAAAAATGGGCCTCTTTTTAACATGGGACACGTGCAGGGTAGATGCTCATCTAAGGGTGGCCTCTATACTTTTCTCTTGGAGTGGCACGGGGGATGATACATTTCTTCATCCGCCTACTTGTTCAATTTCTACGTTTTTGGCTAAGTCTTTTCCTTGGCGGGGTTATATCTCTTGACCAGGGACATGCGGTGGTCTAATGCTCACTTGGAGGTTCTCACTTTATTTGAACCTTGAGTGAGTGCCCTTTAGACACTTGGAAACCTCCACCAGCCTACCCCATGCATTAACTATTTAACTGACTCTGCCCCTTTTTGAGACTGGACACGTGGAAGCTCTATGTGCGCTTAAAAACCCGATCAAGATTTGCATTTGGAGGAGCATTGAGTTAACACTTGGCAGCCTCAGTAGATCTTTGGACTTTTCAACGGTCCAGCCCTCATATGCTTTTGGACTCTAGCCTATGTGACGAGCTCATGCTCATTTGGGTCTCCGCCTTTTGACTAACTCTTGGAGATGCGACAGGGTGACACATGGCGACCTCCGCTTGCAATTTTATACTTAGCCAATCTTCTTAGACACGCCCCGTCCGCCATTTTGACTCTATTGACCATTTGACCTTGACTCTAATTTTTCCTAGGACATGTGGAGATGTGGCACTTTTTTGAGCCTCCCTTTATGGATTCAAATTTTGGATAAGCACCATGTTGACATGTGGCTTTCTCCGCTGACCCCTCCATACTTAGTTTGATTTTGAACTCTTTCCTGAATTGTTTCAAGCCCGAAAAACTTTGAATCTTCACCATTTTTTACCCTTCTAGCTCCTGACTTTTGTGCGGCACTGCCCCTCATTCTCTGACCCTGTTATTCCATTATTGAGTCTACCTATAACTTTTTAAATGGATTTAAGACATAGAAATGGCTTAACAGAGCCATCTTTCTCGCATAGGGTCTTTTGTTATTTTCTCGGCCCCCGCCACTCTATTGTTGAGTCTTTTGGCAACCTATTTGCAAGATCTGAACATGATTTCTCAAGTTCTTTCTATGCGGGGTCGTGGCTGACACAATATTTTCCTAGGGGGCAAAATATGGATAACAATTTGGTGACTCACAGGGGTATCTTCCTGCTAGATGAAAATACCAATTTCCTTGTCATATCCATTGGGCATGGAGTCTAGAACGACGTTCTGATACTGATATTGCCTCTGATTTAGTAGCCTAACTATTTATACTCTCAATATTCATAGGAAATCTCAAAATGAAGGTTTCTGAGAGTAGAAAATTTCTTTGACCCAGGGCTTCATCTGTCCCTCAAATGGACTGTCTCAAAATGAATTTAGTTGCTCTGTATTTTTTTTCTATTTCAATTTACAACTATCACATGCAACTATGAGTCTTTCTGCCATGAATAGTGAAGATCCTAGCCTTATGCACCTCTTGAAGCAATACAAACAAAACTTATATACAAAGACCAAATCATACATGCCTCAAATGAGACATGCAAAGTGTGCATAAGAACTTCTTCTGTGGAAATCAAATCTACTCCTACTCATAAACTAACCAAAGAGAAAGAATACTAAACAAAGCATGCTACAGGTAGGGAGAAATAGCTTCCCTTTCTCAAGAGATGCAGCCATGTAAATGATTTGACACTAAATATAGTTGCTTGTATGAGTGAAAAACTGACTATAAGCCTGCCCTCCACCCAAATCATCAAGGTATCAACATTAATGGGAAGTACCTCCTCAAGCTAACTAACATTGGACCTCCTAGAGGTGTTGATGATGACCCTTGGTACTTTGATGCTCATCCTCATGCCCTATAGTAGTCATGACTAGTTTTGGCTTCTCTCTTGGCTCTAAAGAAGCCAAGTAGCTGATTGGGCAAGGTCTGATCCTTTGGATGTGCCTATAGCTCTGAATTTCTATTCCAAAAATGGAGTCTTCCTGTATACCTTCTTGAATGGATGGTGTGGAAGCAATGGTGGAACTTTTCTGCCCTTTCTCTTCTTCATCTTGTGAAGAGTATGGAAGGTTTAAATCTCCCAAACTTGATTCCAAAGAGCTGCTATAAGATGTAGGTTGTTGCAGTTGAAGGTTTTCCTCCATGACAACAGGATCATGTGCTTGGAAGGTGGATGAAGGAGGAGAAAACAATAGAAACTCAACCAGTTCTTCTCCGTTAAAATAGTCCTCCAAATCAAACAAATACATTGCCTCACTCCTATCTTATTACAAATGTTCAACCTCTTCCATGATGTCCTCCTAATCTGCAATTTGATCACCATAGTTCTCCTCATTGTCAAACATGAAGTTGGAAAGAACAAGCTCCTCCTCAACATTAGAGATTGAAGGAGATGAAGTGGGAGGATTAACTAAAGGTTCCTCTGCAGCCTGCTCCTCACTTGGAGCCTCTAAAACTGTATGGTCCGCCTCCATCATGGGTTCATTAACCAAATCAGGCCCTTCAAATGAAAGTGAGGAATCTTCAATGATGCTTTCTTCATTGAGTGGCTTGAATTTTTATTTGATCTCTCCCATCTGCTCCTCATCAATGGGACTTGGATAATTGCCCCTCCTCTTCAACTAGTTATGCAGATTTTATTAGATCAACATCTTCTTTAGGAAAAGTGCCATAAACAGACGGTTGATTCTCTTCCTCTTGTTATTGTTCTTCTTCTGCTACAAACTCAGCCTCAACCACCACTGGTTCTTCAACTCTAACCTCCTCCATGAGTTTTGGTTTGACCATCAAACGGATCTTTGCAAACCCAAATTTGGTAGCTTAACTCTTCAGATTGTCTGTCATTTCTTCTCTATTGGGATCCTCCTCTTGTTATTCTCCTTGATTGGTTTCTTAGGACTCTTCCCAAAATGGACTTGGGAAAGCAAGAGGGGTGACAGGTTGGGGTTCAACCAGTTTTACAATTGTTTGCGGTGTGGAGGGAGGTGGAAATTCCTGTTTATTGTGAGGGGTTGACTGTTTTGTAAGGGAAAAGGGAATAATAACTGAGATGAGGTGGAAGATAAGGAGATGGAGAAGATAAATCAACCCTTGGGGGACAATAGATGGGAAGCTTGAGTCTTTCCTCTATCGAAATGATAAAGTTTAAGAAAGAGTAAATTAAGGACAAGGAGCTGGTGATTGACTTACCCATTGGCAAGGTTATCTCGTACTTTACTCATAAGCCCCAATGTCCTTAATCCACTGTGTAAGCTGAGGAAACAATTCAACCATGAATTCAAGCTTCTCTTGAGGGCTGTAATGTCTTGGAAAAGGGCCTTCCCATGGACAAGGTGCCCTGAAACCAATCTTGAATGCCTTCATTTGTGCTATGCCCCTTGACTGAACCATGCCAACCTCCATTTTTGGATCTTCTCCAGCAGACCAGCATCTTGCATTTGATTATCTTCATTGTTTGCATACCCTTGCTCTTGGAAAAATCCATAGCCAAATAGATTTTGGCACTGCTACTCATAGGGCTAGATGTACTGATTTTGACTTTTCACAAAATGTTGATTTGAAGGAGTTGTAAAACATATTGAAGTTTGATTGCTCTGCTGCTATAAGTTTGAGTTCCAAGAAGGAAATGAATTCATGATTGCATAACCTCATGGAATGGGAGAAAATTAAAGAGATGGAAGAAGAAAATCGATGAAAATGAGTGGAAATGGGATGGAAAAATTTTGCAACTCAGAGAATGGGTTTATGACCAGATGGAGTCACCAGATGTGTTTGCATGTGCCTCAAAAGGCTGAATCCCACCAAGAACACATCAACTTGATGAAATAATGTGAAGACCTCTGCTCCCACTGGGCATGCCAAAATTGTTAGTGTGGTCGTATGGTGGCTTATGATTTTTTGTTGATAATGAGACACCTTCGAAAGATGGAAGATCTAACCTCAATGTCCCACCGGGTATGCCAAAACTATTAGTGCAAAATCACAGCACGCCCAAATGAGTTATATAGATCTACTTTTCTAAGATAGAGTCATTTGTTGTGATCTGCATAACATTGAACTTTCCCCAAGGGTGTGGGACCTTGCAAATGGAAAAACTCTCTAGAGAAGGATGGTTCTTCTTCCTAAACTACCTACCACGAGCTATTCTAGTGCAGGTAAGCTAAGATAATCTAATCTAACTATCCAAGGAGACAGAGAGAGAGAGAGAGAGAGAGAGAGAGAGAACAAGAAAAAATGGAGCCTACACTAAAACAATGATGCACTAGAGAAGGAAAACTGCTGATCATCCAGCCAAACTTCCTGAAATGAGGAGAGGTGAGAAATGGAGAGGATGGACAACTGCATCACAGGAAAAAGATCAAATTCAAATAGAAAACATTTTATACCCATCAAACATAGCTTCTAGATCTTCAAATGAACATCAAAACAATCACAGAGTACCCTGCAATGAAGAGAGGTAGGAAGAAATAACCAAAAATGAGAAAGGATGGACAAATGTATCACAAAACATGTCTTTTATTGCTTTAGAGTTTGCATAGAACATCATTTATGGGAAAGAGGAAAAAAACACCATTTACAAAGTAGGGGAGGAGGTTTGAACTCCATTTTTGACCCTGAGGAAGAAAAGAAGGGGAGTCAAAGAAGAAGAGTGATCAACAACTTTACAATGAGCCCCGAGCCTTCTTTTATACTCTCAGTATAAAGGGGAGAAAGAGAGAAGAGTGGAAAAACTAGTTTGAGCTCAACCAATTCCATCAATCCATTCTAAAAAATATGCCCCCCAAATATGTCTTGACTACATCATTTTGTTATTCAGCGCCTCGAAGAAGGAAGAAGCGGCAGATTAGATCAAATATGATCTGGTTATTGAGGTAAGAAAGATCCTACATTAAAGGCCCAAATATTTTTCTCCATTTTCACCTATCAGGTCCTGCAACAAATGTTTTTTTTTACCTTTCCATGACGTATAGGACATTGAGACGTTTCCAACAGTGTCACATTTGCTATATTTCAAGCCCTGAGCTGAAAGATATGCCCCTTACGATGTTTGTGTTGGGTCCGTACAAATGGGTGGGAAAAATAGTTTGAAAAATGGGCCTCTTTTTAATATGGGACACATGGAGGGAAGGAACTCATCTAAGGGTGGCCTCTTTTACTTTTATCTTGGAGTGGCGTGGGGCTAATACGTTGCTTCCTCCATGTACCTGTTCAATTTCTACGATTTTTGGCTAAGTCTTTTTACTTGGCGGGGTCATATCTCTTGACCAGGGACACGTTGGCAGTATGACGCTCGCTTGGAGGTTCTCTCTTTATTTAACCCTTGAGTGAGCACCCTTTGGACACTTGGCAACCTCCTCCAGCCTACCCCATGCATTGACTATTCAACTGACTCTGCCCCATTTTGAGGACTAGACAGGTGGAGGCTTTGCACGCGCTTAAAAACCTAATCAAGATTTTCCTTTAGAGGAGCATCGAATTGACATATGGCAGCCTTCTGTAGATATATGGACTTTTCAACAGTCCCTCTTATCCTTTTGGACTTTGGGCTATGTGGGCGAGCTCGCACTCATTTGGGTATCTACCTTTGGACTAACTCTTGGAAATGCATCAAGCTAACACTTGGTGACCTCCGCTTGCATTTTACACTTAGCCAATTTTTTAGACCCACCCTATCTGCATTTTGACTCTGTTAACCATTTGACCCTTCCTCTGATTTGACCTGGGACACATGGACATACGGCACTTTTTTGAGCCTCCCTTTATGGATTCAAATTTTGGAGAAGCACCATGTTGACACGTGGATTTATCCATTGACACCTCCGTACTTAGTCAATTTTGAACTATTTCCTAAAATTTTTCGAGCTCGAAAACCTTTGAATCTTCACCATTTTTTCCCCTTCTAGCTCCTGACTTCTCTGTGGAACTACCCCTCCTTCTCTGATCCTGCTATTCCATTGTTGATTTTACCTGTAACTTTTTAAATGGATTTAAGACATAGAAACGGCTTGACATAGCCATCTTTCTTGCATAGGGTCATTTGATCTTTACTCATCACTTGCCACTCCATTGTTGAGTATTTCTACGACGTGTTTACAATATATGAACATGATGTCTCAGGTTCTTTCTATGCAGGGTCGTGGCTAATATAATATTTTCTCAGGGGGAAAAAATATGGATAATAGGTAGATGTTATCCCCAATTTTTCCACGTGAAAAAATTGATCAAGCATGACCCTGCACAGAAAATCTAAGGGTCAGCTCTATCATGCGAGCCACATTTTAAATCCCACAATCGATCCGAAATCCGAGGAGTAGGAAGACTCAAAATGGACGAGTAGGGTTGGAAAATGGGGCCGAATGGCATCAAGAGAGATCATAGCTCAACAGTACAAGATTGAATCAAGGGGCTTGAAGTTTTAGACTTCACATACGATTCAACTCAAGGCTGGAACCACCCAAGTATAAACGGACTCGCGGAAGGTGCCATGTGTTAGCTTGACGCAATTCCAAAATATGCATCCAAAGAGCCAGTTCCCAAATGAGCGTGGGCTCGCCATGTAGTCTAAGATAAAAAGTGGGACAAAATGGAAATTGAAAAGTCACATGCTAGAAGAAGTTGCCACATGTCCAAACGGTGCACCTTCAAGGGTTGAAGCCAAAGCTGGAGACTCAAACAAGCGTGAGGCCCCCACTTGTCCCAGGTCTGAAGAGGGGCAGATTCAACAACTGAAAATTCTAAAGGGGGAATAGAGAAGGCCTAAAATGATTAAGTATAAAAGTTTTGGTGGAAGAAGCCACGTATTGACACAACGCTCCTTCAAAGGTTAAATCTGGAGGCAGTCCCAAAATGAGCGTAGGCTCGCCACATTTCCTAGGTCCAAAAAGGGATAGATTCGAGGGTTGAATACTCAAATCAGAGGCAGCCCAATGGAAGGAGCCAAGTGTCAGCATGGTTCTATTCAAAAGTAAAATTTAGAGCAGGTTTCCAAACAAGCACGAAGACTTCATGTGTCCATGGTTAGATATATGGCCCCGCCAAACAAAAGGGATTTATCCAAAATACAAAGGAACAGAGCAAGCCGCAGAAGGTGACACATGTTTCGTCTGCATATTCTCAAAATCAAATTCCATAAGTGGTCCCCAAACTAGTGCCATCTCTACAAGTGTCCATGTCGAAAATTCAAAGTGGGAAGGTGGGTGGTCAGAGGCAATTTGAAATTTTTGGCTCAAAGTGCGTAAAGTATGAAAGTGAGACACACCTCCTCTGATGCCCAAGGAGCCATGTGTCAAGCCTAAATTACGTGCGGGAAGGTGGGCTTGGGGAGGAATTTTCGGCCAAATGGAAAATGTGAAGTTTCGAGCTCGAGGATGGTTTTTTGGCAAAATAAATTGCGGGGTAATTTTTGCATTTTTGTATTTTTGGTGCCAAAGGTACAAAGTGAGTTTCGGGCCGTGGACCCATTCTACTAACTGGTTTTCGCCATTTTTGTATGGACCTAACTCAAACATTCAAATGGACATATCTTTTGATCCAGTGCCCGAAATCCAAAAAAAATGGCACCATTGGAAAGGTCTCGACCTCGTCTATGCCATGGAAACATGAAACTTTAATTTTGACGAGGTTAGGTGGATGAAAAATGGGAAAATGTCTTTCAGGCCATTAATGTAGAATCTGATTGCTTCAGCTACTAGATCAGATTTGATTTGATTCATCGTTCTTCCTTCTTCAACAAGCCAAAAAGACATAGAGCGGTGAACTCGATAGATTGTGGGCGGATTTGTAGGGGCATTGATGGTTGGCGGTTGAGCTTTACTAGTAGAGTCAAGTTTCTCTTCTTTCCCTCTGAATTTCACAATCTATATATTGTAACACTTCTCATTTGAGAATGGGGAGACATTTTGGAATGTGGAGAAACATTGTCAAAGTTGTTTCCTGACTTTATTTGAGTTGTAATCCTTCTCCTACACTTGGAGAGTGTATTTTTTCCTCTGAGCACCCATGTAATAGTCTGTGCACCATATAGAGCAATAAAATTTTCTTTTGTGGCATCTTTCAACCCTTGGCATCATTTTGTTGTTTCTTTGTGCCTCATTATCTCGTGTTTTCTCCTTGTGTATGTATTTCACATTTGCAGGTGTAAGATGTCATGCTTCATGGAGTTTCGATGGTGGATTTGGATCTGGGTCTGTGTCACTTATGTCTAACCTCCCTCAGTCCCCTTTTCCCTATTTCATTCTCCCTCAGCCGAGTATCTCGCCACTTCCTTTTATGGTGTATCACCGCTTAGTGTAGGCTCTATTTCACCCTCTCTGTCTCTCTCTCCTTGTCTCCTTAGAATAGTTATATTAGGATTTGAAAGATTCTACCTACACTCAAGTAGCTTATGGTTGGTAGATTAGAAAGAAAGAATCGGATTTCTCCGGAGGTCCATCTCAGGTTTGCAAGTCCCACAACTTGAGAGATGGTCAAATGTTGTGCAATGACACTGAATGCCCCACTCACAACCAGGACATTTAGGGGTGCTATGATTCTACACTAATAATGTTGGCACACCCGGTGGGACAATGAGGTTAGGTAGTTTATCTTTCCAAGGTGTCTCATTATCAACAAAAAAATCATAAGCCACCTTACGACCGCACTAAAATTTTTAGCACGCCCGGTGGGACACTAAGGTTAGGTTTTTTAATCTTTCCAAGGTGTATCATTATCAACAAAAAATCATAAGCCAACGTGCGACCGCACTAACAGTTTTGGCATGCTTTTTGCGACAGGTTTGAAGCATCTTACCACTTCATCTTAGCAGGTTGGTGTGTTCCTGTTAGGATTCAGCTTTTTAAAGCAATTGCAAAGCACATCCGGCAACTCCATCTGGTCAATAACCCATTCTTTGAGTTACAGACCTTTTCCATCCATTTTTAATCCATTTTTTTCATCCATTCTCTTTCCATATCTTTCATTTTCTCCCATCCCATGAAGTTGTGTAAACATGACTTCATTCCCTAATGGAACTCACACTTACGACAAATGTATTTCCAAACTCCTCCAAATCAGCATTATGATCAGATCCAAAACCATTATGCTTACCCATATGAGCAGGGTCAAAACTAGTTTGGCCATGGAGCTTATCAAGAAGAAGGGGATGCATACAATTGTGACAGCTACATGGAAAATGTTGATCTGTTAGAGAAGATTTTAGGGATGGAGGCTAACATGGTGCAGTCTAGGGATACAACACAGATGAAGGAATTTAGGATTAGTTTCAGGGCACCTTGTCCATGGGGAGGCCCTTTTCCAAGACATTATAGCCCTCAGGATACGCTTGAGTTCATGGTTGAAGTGCTACCTCAACTTACATAGTGGATTGAGTATATTGATGCATATGAGAAAAGTGCGAGACAACCTTTTCAATGGGTAAGTCAGTCACCAACTCCCTATCCTTCATTTTTTGTTTCTCAAACTTTATCATTTCAACATGATCAAGAGTCAACCCCCTCATCTATTTCCCTAAGTGTTGATTTATTTTCTACATCTCCTAGTCTTCCATCACATTTCAATTCTTCTCCCCTTTTCCTTCCCAAGAAGTCATTCCCTCCAAAAAAACAAGAAGTCCCACCTCCCTCCCCACCACAAACAATTACAAATCTGGTTTAACCCCAACTTGTCACTCCTACTTTCCCAAGTCCATGTTAGGAAGAGACTCAAGAATGTAGTCAGGGAGAAAAACAAGAAGAGGAACCCAACAGAAAATAAATGATAGAAAATCTGAAGAGTTGGGCTGCTAAATTTCAGTTTACAAAGATCCCCTTGATGGTTAAGCTAATATAGAGGGTCAGAGTTGAAGAGCCAGTTATGGCTAAGGCTGAGTTTGTAGTAGAAGAAGAACAAGAACAAAAAGGAGAAAATCAACAGTCTATTTGTGGCACTTTGTCTGAATAGGATGTTGATCTAACCCAAGATACACAACTAGTTACAGAGGAGGAACAACAAGGAGCTACTCCAAATCAAAAATAAGAGGAGTGCATTCTGGATGTGGAGGAAGACCATGCAGTTTCAAAGGCTCCAAGTGTGGAGTAGGCCACAAAATAACCTTCATTACTTCCTCCCACTTCATACCCCTTAGGATCTAATGTTGAAGAAGAGTTTGATCTATCAAACTTCATTCTTGAAGGTGAGGGGAACTATGGTGAGCAAGTTATAGATCAGGAGGACACCATGGAGGAGGTTGAGCACATGCAACAGGACAACAAGGAGGCAGATTATCTATTTGAATTGGAGGATTTCTTTGATGGAGATGAGCCCATGGAGACCCCATCATTTTATCCTCCATCATCCACCTTTCAAGCATATGAGTCTGCTGACATGAAGAAGAGCATTCAAGTACAAAAGCCTGCATTTCATAATAGTTCTCTGGAACCAAGATTGGAAGATATGAGTCTTACATGTTCTTCTCAGGAGGAGGAAGGAAAAAAACAAGAAGATGTCATCATCCTTCTCATACGATCCATCCAAGAAGGTCCATAAGAAGACTCCATCCATGGATTTGAAATTCAGAGCCATGGGCACATCCAAAGGATAAGACCGTGTCCTATCAGGTACTTAGTTTCATTGGAGCCAAGGGAGAAGCCAAAACCAGTCATGCCTACTTCAGGGCATGAGGATGAGTATCAAAGCACCAAGGGTCACCATCAACACCTCCAGGAGTCCAATGCAAATCAGTTTGAGGAGGTATTTTCCATTGATATTGATACCTTGATGATTTTGGTGGAGGATCAACCCATTGTTAGTTTTTCACTCATACAAGCAACCATATTGAACATCAAATCATTTACATGGCTGCCTCTTTTGAGGAAGGGAAGCTATTTCTCCCTGCTTGTGTTAGGATTTGTTTAAGATTTTATTTATTCGGGTTAGTATAGGAGTAGGAGTAGATTTTGTTTTCAGCAAAAGAAGTGTTTGTGCACACTCTACATGTCTCATTTGAGGCATGTATAATTTTTTGTCTTTGTACATAAGTATTGTTTGTATTGTTCCACAAAGGCCAGGCCTTTCAGTTTTCACAAGAGGGAGACCGATAGTTTCCTGTAATAGTTTCTAGTTTCAAATAAAACACAAATGTAAAGAAACTAAAATCAGATTTGAGACAGTCCATTCTTGGGAACAGGAAAATCCCCAGTGGGGTGAGTTCAGGGTTAGCAGGATGCAGGCTATCGAGGAGAAATTTCAAAGCAAAAAGGATCAATACATTAGGCTATCATTCTTGACTCCATGCCCAATGGATGCTTCAAGGCTACTGGTCTCTTCATCTATTAGGTAGATATCCCCGTGAGTCACCAAATTGTTATCTCAATTTTGCACCCCCAACAAAATTGGTCAAACGCGACCTTGCACAGAAAATATAAGGGTCGGATTTGTCATGCAAGCCAAATTTTAAATCCAAAAATCAATCCTGAATCTGAGGAGTACGGAGACTCGAAATGGAGGAGCAGGGTCGGCAAATGGGGCTGAACGGTGTCAAGAGAGATTAGAGCTCGAAAGTAGAAGATTGAATCAAGGGGCTCAAAGTTTCAGAATTCACATACAATTCAACTCAAGGCTGGAACTGCCCAAGTATAAACAGACTCATGGAAGGTGCAATGTGTTAGCTCGACACAATTCAAAAAGATGCATCCAAAGAGTAGGTTCCTAAATGAGCACAGGCTCACCCTGTAGTCCAAGATAAAAAGTGGGAAAGAACAGGCCCGAATCGGCAATTGAAAAGTCAGAGGCCAGTGGAAGTTACCACGTGTCCAAACATTGCACCTTCAAGGTTCGAAGCCAAAGATGGAGACTCAAACACGTGCGAGGCCCCCACTTGTCCCAAGTCTGAAGAGGGGCAGATTCAACAACTGAAAATTCAAAAGGTGGAATAGATCAGGCCCAAAATGACTAAGTATAAAAGTGTTGGTGGAAGAAGCCATGTATTGACACAACGCTCCTTCAAAGGTTAAATCCGGAGGTAGTCCCCAAACAAGCGCAGGCTCACCACATGTCCTAGGTCCAAAAAGGGATAGAGTCAAGGGTTGAATAGTCAAATCAGAGGTAGGCCAGTGGAAGGAGCCAAGTGTCAGCATGGTGCTACTTCAAAAGTAAAATTTAGAGCGAGTTCCCAAACAAGCGCGAAGCCTCCACGTGTCCAGGGTTAGATATATGGCCCCGCAAAACAAAAGGGACTTATCCAAAATACAAAGGAATAGAGCAAGCCGCGGAATGCACCACTTGTTTCTTCTGTGTATTCTCAAAAGAAAATTCCAGAAGCGGTCCCCAAACTAGTGCCATCTCTAAAAGTGGCCATGTCGAAAATTCAAGGTGGAAAGGTGGGTTGTCAGAGGTAATTTGAAATTTTTGGCTCAAAGTGTGTAAAGTATGAAAGTGAGCTACACCTCCTCTAATGCCCAAGGAGCCACGTATCAAGCCTAAATTGCATGTGGGAAGGTGGGCCTAGGGAGGAATTTTTGGCCAAATGGAAAATGCGAAGTTTCGGGCTCGAGGATGGTTTTTTGGCAAAATGAATTGTAGGGTAATTTTTGCATTTTTGTATTTTTGGTGCCAAAAGTACAAAGTGAGTTTCGGGCCCGCGAACCCGTTCTACTAACTGGTTTTTGCCATTTTTATACAGACCCGACTCAAACATTCAAATGGACATATCTTTTGATCCAGTTCCCGAAATCCAACAAATTTGGCACCATTGGAAAGGTCTAGACCTCGTCTACGCCATGGAAACCTGAAACTTTAATTTTGATGAGGTTAGGTGGGTGAAAATGGGAAAACTTCTTTCAGGCCATTAATGCAAAATCTGATTGCTTTAGCTACATATTTGATTTGATTTTATCCGTTGTTCTTTCTTCTTCAACACACAGAACAGACATAGAGCAATGGACTCGATAAATTGTGGGTTGATTTGTAGGGGCATTGATGGTTGGTTGTTGAGCTTTAAGAGCATATTCGAGTTTCTCTTCTTTCCCTTCGATTTTCATCATCTATATATTGTAACACTTCTCATTTGAGAAGGGGGAGATATTTTAGGATGTGAGGAAACATTGTCAAAGTCATTTCCTGACTCCATTTTATTTGTAAGCCTTCTCCTATGCCTGGAGAGCGTATTTGTGCCTCTAAGCACCCATGTAATAGTCTGTGCACTCTGTGCACCTTATAGAGCAATAAAATCTTGTTTCGTGGCATATTTCAACCCTTGGCATCATTTTGTTGTTTCTCTATGCCTCTATTTCTCTTGTTTTCTCCCCGTGTATGTATTTCACGTTTGCAGGTGTAAGATTTCGTGCTTCGTGGAGTTTCGATGGCGGATTTGGATCTGGATCTGTGTCACATCTGTTTCATTCTCCCTCGATAGAGTATCTTGCCCCTTCCTTTTCTGGTGTATCACCACTTATTGTAGGCTCTATTTCACCCTCTCTATCTCTCTTTCCTTATATCCTTAGAATAGTTAGATTAGGATTAGCTAGATTCTACCTGCACTCGAGTAGCTTGTGGCAGGGAGATTAGGAAGCAAAAACCGGCTTTCTCCAGAGGTCCATCTCAGGTTTGCAAGTCCCACAGCTTGAGAGATGGTCCAATGTTGTGCAATCACACCGAATTCCCCACTCATAGTGAAGCCATTCGCAGGTGATGTGATTATGCACTAATAGTAGATTCATCATGCGAAGTGGTTAGGTGGGATTAGGTGAATGTACGACATTTTATAGCCACCAAGTTTTCCTTTAAGTGACACAAAATCATTCTTATGAGGTGGCACATTATTATTTCCCCTATGTCCCTTTTTAATTTGATCAAAGGGAAAAATGGACATTAGCGGTCTCCAAGTTCGAGTTAGCCAAAAATAGATGTTTTCCTTCATCAAAAATTGCCCGAAATAACCACTTGAACACATTTTCTCGCCATCGAAGTTAGGACCAGAATACCAAGGAGAAACCTTATATGATTTTTACTCCAAATGGATGATGAGAACATTTCAAAAAAAATTAGGTGAAAATTATTCATGAAATTTGATATTTCCCCCTTTTTCAATTATACTCAAACTCATGTGTCGGTGAAATAAATTGCCACCAAAGTTTATGATGGCTACAAATAAAAACAACAAATTCAGTGTGAAGTGAGACGCATATATGTCATATTGGAATTTTAATAAGGTCTCTACTCTTCGTATAATTCCCAAAACATTTCATTAAATCTTCACCGGAATCGGAGATCTTTCCCTATAATGTCGGGCCAATATCTACAAATATGCTCCTCAAAATTTCTTGAACCCATTTTAATTGTGAAGTATCTGATTATCTTCCAACTCCTTTCAAGGCTCCAAAAACATTTGGAACAAGCCAACTATCTTTTTCACCACTTCCATTTCCTTATACCATGTTATAAATAACCAGGTATTGCACAACTTGTTCATTAACCTGATTCTTCTTCCAAAACTTTCCTAAAATGTCTCGGATGGTTGCATGGCTATACTAAAAAATTCTCGGGTGCTTTGATGTTTCCTAGTATGCTCTTGGGGAGTGTTCACCAGGTGTAAAAAGCATGAAAATAGGCATTTTTTAGGCCTCTGGGGAGCAATTCCTTCTGAATGGTTCTGAATGAAGACATGAAACACAGTTGAAAATCAGATTAGAACATTCCTCCTAACCATAATGAGGGTAACATAGTCACTGAGTTGGACAGGCATGTTTATATTGACTGGGAGAGGGATTTTAAAATGAGGTATAGGTTTTCATGAAATTTTTTATAAAATTTTCATGCTAGACATTCTCCATGACAACACTACCTTATCAAAATGGGCAAGGAAATTAGAAATATATAGCGAAAACGGATATTGTCCAAAGGTGGATCTTATTCGCAATAGCCATCATAAAAGGAGAATCTACCAAATATGTTAAATAAAAGAATTTTTCATGGTATCATATTTTAAAAAGAGTTCTCCCTATAAACTCCATCTTCAAATATATATTCTGAATACTTTAAAATTGAATCCATTTCTTCCAATTTTTTGCTTTGAAATATTTTACACAAGCACAAAGAAATATTTAGTGGCAGCTAATGTGTTGGCATGTATATAAAGAAGAGTAGTAAGGGTGATAATGAAAATGACATGGACGAACTGGAAGGGTTAGTGTTAGAGGTGCCATGTCTAATAGAATTTCTAAGAATTTTTGATTGGGGAGAGTTGTAAGTTTTAGAAGTAATGGAGCATATATGCATTATTAGAGGAGGATGTGGGAAATGATATAGGAAAAGAGCGTATGGAATACCTGTTTTGCATTGTATATTTCACGCTAGCAAGATTAATGTCATTCTTAATTTAATTTTTTATAAAAATAATATATTATGTCCATAAGGTCAAAAACTACCATTGGTTTTTTAAAAAGTGAATGTAAACTAGCTTAATGTGAAATTTCAAATCATTATGTCAAACAACTTTTACAAATGGGACTCAAGGTGGTTGTGGCTGACACATGTCAATGCAACGAAGGGTGGAATTTTTGTGCTAGTGGCATTGATGGATGGCTCAAATACTTTAAAATTTCAAATAATAATGCTGAAATATTTTTACAAATGAGACTCAAGCTGGTTTCCATTGACACATGCCAAGGAAAAAATGAGTGGAGTTTTTGTGTCAATATTGTTCACAACTAGTTCCACGAGTACAGTTGATCACTTGTGCAAAAATTTCTTTATGTGCCAGTGTTGTTGATTAGTTGATTCATCTCCCACTCTATCTCATTTGGTAGGGGATAGGGCATGGTTTTAGTGGTAAACAATGATCACATCCATTCTTTTTCTTTCTTCGTTCTTGATCTTTTGCATAATTTTTTTCTCATCTCGCCCATGGTGTTTTCTCCTCCAAACTCAGGGTTTTGTTTCAGTTTCTCTAAACTTTAGTTCAGGTTTGTAATTGTTGAGAATCTATTGACCACGATTTAAGCTCCATATTATCTTTGGAATAAAGATTTATCATGCCTTTGGCTTGGATTGGAGTTGTTTGACCACTGTGAACTTGGGCAAGTCATGTTGGCTTTAGGTATTGTTTATTGTGGAAGGTTATATCATGATTGGCCAACACAGAGCCAATCATTTGAATCTTGTGTCCTCCATCCTAGGTTGAGATACTTGTCACCAACGCAAGTCGAGTATTGTTCATCCCTCTAAAAAGTTTTCGGTGCAACACTCAGGTGGTTCTCCATTGCTAACTTGTTTGGCCTTCTTCCTCTGAATCTAGCTTCTTTTTTACTTCTTTGAGTAGATGCTAGACTTCAGTTGATGATAGAATTTTTCTTTCATTCATGTATGTCAATCTCCCTCCATACTTCAAAAAATTTACTATTTCGTCTCGAAAAAAGTCCTTAAGCTGCATCATTTTCGCTTCACTTGCACTTCTCCTCCCTCAATCCCATTGTTTGATGTGCCCATCCTTCTTAGTCCTAATTTTTTACTCCTTTGAATTTAACTTTTTCATTGCATCTCCTTTGACATCTCCATAGCACCAATGGATAAAATTACAATTAAATAACTAAGTAAAATAAAAACGATAATATATGTTTGTAAGGCCAAAGATGAAAATCTTCAATTTGAATTTTCGAGGCATTGGGATTAGAAACAGCCCCACCTAACACCGCATGTTGACGAGGCGCAAAATGTACTGGTGGTTTACTTTCCATTTCACCGATCCATTTCGGGCTGAGAAAATTTTGATACATATGAGGGGTCAATGCCCTTATGGTCTAGGGGACATTCTATCCTCCTGGCATGTTAGCCACCTATCCCCGGATTTACTATTGCAGTTAGGGGCACCTCAATCTAATCTAATCCTCTAATACTATCTGTGAACACGCATTCGTTTGGTGGTTTTACTAGTGATCATGTTGAAGCAGTTCGGCTCTATAAAAGCAGCATTTGAAGTAGTCGGATCTGGAAGTGAATGCGAAGCGAAGATAAGATGAGTTCCTCTAGGGTGAACGTTGATCCGGAGGAGGTGAGGTTTAGCTAGGCTTCAATTACAAGTCATTTAAGTGAGAAGCATCACCATGGAGGCTCCTCTCTTAGCGATGCTTGCAATAAACTGAAGAGCGGCAAGCTTAAGCCCTCAGATTTTCCTCCCATGAAAGTGTCCAAGGATGTGAGTGGTGTTCTACAGTCTCATGAAAATAGGAGACTGTGGGTGTTCCGAGAGGTAGGCGTGAGCAGCGTGAAATCCCAAGTTGTGTCCAAGCCTCCTTCATATAAGGGTGCTCCGCTTGATGCGTCTCGTCATGCCAATTTTCTCCAAAGGTCCGAGGAGGAAAATAATCACTGAACTACATATAAAGAAGACTACATATGTAGATAGCAATAAAATGTTAGGTCACTGCTATATACAGTTATAACGTGTGTTTCCTTTTTAGTTCAGCTTGTATCCCACTGTCTTAATGATATATGTACATTTTTGGTACTATTCTGCCAAATGCAACGTATACAAATGACATTGTTTAGTGTATATACATTTGAATTCAATGTCTCGAATGCCTCTTTATTTATAATGTATGTAAGAATAGTTTGGTGGTTTGTCTGGGATGCTCATGCATTTCCTCACCCAAAAGAGAAGATTTTCTGGCATTTTAGGGGTGGCACATATTGCACTTGGAAACCTCATCAATCTTCTTAATTCAAAACTTTGAAACCTGAATGTCTTAAATATCGAATATCAGACTTTTGGGTTTCGAAGTTTTGAACTTTTCACTGAGTAAAACAGAAAAAGTGAGAAAAAATATCATAAATCTCGAATTATGAAAGTTTGAAATTTCAGACTTTCGAATTTTGGAGTTTTGGAGATCTCAGCGGTCAAAAAGTTTTGAAAGTATGAAATTTTGAACTTTTCGGTTTTAGATTTTTGGAACTCTCAAATCAATTCAAGCGATGAACAGTGCTTCGGGTCTAAAAGGCAGAAAATTTTGAAATTCCAAAATTCTAAAATTTTAGACTTTTGGGTTTCGTACTTTCAAAGTTTCGGGGTTCGGAGTTTCTGAAGTTTAGAGCCCCGAAACATAAAAACACACCAAAATGTCTTACATTTTGAATTCTGAAAGTCCAAAAATTTGGACTTTCAAGTTTCGAAGTTTCGGAACTCTCAAGCAAAATTGGGAGATGAACAATAACCCAATCTCAAAAACCAAAATGTCTGAAAGTCTTAATTTCAGGATTTCGGAGGTTGTATGCATTTCAGACTCCAAAAAAGACAGAGCCACCCACTCACCATTTTTTTAGAATGACACCCTGACCTTCAGATGGCCATAACTTTTGACTGGGAGCTCGGATGTACGCAAGAAAGGAATTTTTGGAAAGCTCATAGGGTCATTCAAAATGAAGAAATATAGTCCACCATTTTTAGAGGGTGTTGATAGCTTCTCACCTACCACAATGATGAGGTATAGGCTTCCTTTCTTGCCCAACAAGGCATAGTACATGGAGGTATGGAATTTTGTAGTGGAATACCCATCATTGTTACAGGTGAATTCAATGCATTTTAGGGTGGTTAGAGAGTAATATTTCAAGTTTCTTCCCTCTCTCCCTTCTCTCTCATTCTTCATATTTATTATAAGGAGGGGTAAGTTGTTGTAATGTTGGATAATTTTTTCTTTGCACCATCCCTTCTTCTCCTTGTCTTGTAAGTGAATTTGTGGAGTTCAAACCTCCCATTCAAGTCTGTAATGCATTAAATATTGTGCCTCTTGGCCATTGTAATGCACTGTCATCATCAATATGTGGAGCAATAATATAAGTTTGAGGATGAATTTCAACCCCTCTTCTTGTGCTCATTGCATTTTCTTCCGATATCTAACATTGCAATTCTTGGTTATCTGTGTATAGTGGTATCGTATTACATGTTTAAACGGTTTTGTGTTTAGTGGTTAGTGGATTCTCATCAGTGGTAATTGATCCACATGGTGTATTTTCAAAAAAAATCCTTCTTGTTGAATTTGATTGTGAATTATCGACATTTCCATGCAAAACTTAGGTGTAAATCAACAATTCCTAGATTTGGTGCATAATCTCTGTTAGTTAGGTTTAATTTCTTGTAATCTTCTTAAAGATCCACTGTCTCCTTGGCAAGATATAGTAGATTTTGGAGTAGAATCACATCTATAATCTTATGATTTGTGCATCAAAATATATGAATAGGAACCGACCTTCATAAAACTCTAGAGGGTTATCCTGATTTGTGAAATATCCCACATGCTTTGGGATAACTCCATGTTTGACGAATCACATCGTGATTGCCTCTTACCATTCACTTGCAAAAGTAATCGAGGGTGTTGTGATTTCACCAGTAACAATATTGTAGTACCACAATCTAGAGGATTTAATTCTATTTATGTTGATGGTGGACACAATTTTTGAAGATTTACACAATAATTCTATTATTTGTAGGAGGACTAGTGATGCGACTTATATCGCAAATATTTTCTTCATGGATATTGTAAGGCTACATGGAAATTACCATGCAATATTGTGTATTGAATTAGGGATACATATTTTTTTGGTCATTTTTGGAAGACATTATGGAATAAGTTGAACATGAAGTTGCAAGTTGTGGACTATTATGTATCATCTACAAACTAATTTTTCGATTATACAATAGGTCTGTGAACTATGAGTCTTGGAGATTTTACTTATGATGTTATGGCATAGAGAGAAGTCTATTTTGTGGACATGGGATGTTGACATTATCAACACTAAGTGGATAATTTTTACAAAATATGTTATACATACTCAATAAATTAGTAGCATAGGGAAAACTTACCATTTGTCATATTAGTCATATGATAGTAACCCATGAGCGAATTATGGAATTACGTGTACTTATTGCTTGAAAGAAGAAAGGATTGTAAAAGTAGAGAACTATATTTATCAAAGTACATGGAATAAGCCAACATCAAAATAAGTGCATCACAAATCTAGTTCAGATGCCACAGATAAATTGACACAATATAAACAATCATGTACATAAAAAAGGTGTCTGTAGAAGGAAAATTTTCTAAGGGTATTTACATTAAGCTACAAATTGATAGAATATATACATTGTGGTCAATATTAAGGTCCAACAGGAATGTTTACACAAATGTACACTACTAATATTTTAGAATTGATATATTCTGTGAAGGCATGTAATATCTCAAATATATTCAATATGGTAGACTCTATATTCATATCAGATAGGGTAGAAAAAACCACATACATACTAGGATTCAAAGACTATTGGAAGATTTGCATTAACCCAGTAATAATTGTGGATTATCAGACACTAGAATTGCCATAGTAAAGGTGCATTATAAATTTTAGGCATTTAAAGAGTTCATTGACAAACTCAGAATCAATGTTAATGCATTTTAATGCAGCATTATAGAGTATCTGGATCAAATAGAAAGAGAAATTGTATTAAAGAAGTACATACTTGGTTAGAAAATGTTAAATATATCACTCGCAATATGGATTTCATTTTTATCAAAAGAAGCTATAATTGCTTGAGCTAGGAGCTCAAGTTTTTAAATAATTACATGAGGTGTATGATGTTTAGAGCATCCAAGTTCACGAACATATCATGTATCATTTTCAAAATAGTTGTGTCAAGTTGAGTTAGTTTTGTGTTGTTGTTAACCATACATTGTGGAACATGTAAATGTTATTAATGGGTATTTTATAAGTACTAGGTTTAAGATGTGAATATCACTACTGAATAATACGCGATTCTATAGAGAATACTTGCATCCTAGTTCTTTCATATGTAGAACTGCCGTTGAAATAGACCCTATGAGTAAATTGTTTGGAATCCATGTCATTGTATTATATGATTCACAACACATACTACACATTTTTTTGATAGTTGCAACAGTACTAACGGTTAGAAGCCGTATTGAATACTGTGCAAGTCAATCCGTTTGCCAAAAACAATAAAATTTAAGTATGAAAACCTCAAGATGACGCACGATCCGAAGAATTTTATAAAGAAGCTAATTGATTATGATTCCCCAAGTCATGTAAATAGGAGCTCTCATGGTAGTTGTCGATAAATCAACAGGTATGTTCGAGTTTGTAATTTTCAAGAGTCTATTAGGTGGCCATTGTTCATTACGATGTCAATCAAAATTTCAAAACATAATCGCCCTAGGGATTGAAGTGATTGGGGAGATCTCTCCTAATTTTAGCTCTTAAAATAGAGTGTGATTTTGCAGCTTCGAGAAGATGCATAGTACAAAATAACTGAAGGTGTAAGTCCCCCGGTTAGTGCCCTAATATGTTAAGACTGCATCGTTGGCGATCATTCTAAAAGATGTGTGTTATTCTTAAGAACTAATTTCTATACTAAATGCTTCCCTGTATTTTTTTCATTGAAATTCAAATACGTGTTCATCTATATTTTGTATTTATTTTTCACAGTTCGTTGGTAGAGGTCAAAGTTGGCTAGTGCGCTACGTGATCATAAGGTGACCCTTCCTTGGGCTCTCTTAACTGCATTTGCATTCATTTAAAGGTGGTCTCATACAACACACTGGCAAGTTAAATGATTTATGGAAAACAACAAGATATTTAATGGGCATTTAGGTGACTAGTAATCTATCGTAGCTTAAACTGAAAAAGTTATAGTGAACATCAATTATTACATGACATACATAAATGGCCAGTATCTATATCATGTATATAGACAAATTTAATTGAATAACAAATATAATTCACATCTTTACTAGGACTAAAATAATAGCCGCATTCACAACTTTAGTGGAGCCTTAATATGATAATGCTACATGTTTTAAACAAGAGAACAATGATAATCTATGTGCTACCTATATGAAGGGGTCTCGACACTTGTATAAATAAATAAATTATTGATAATATTAATTGTAAAAATGCATTGTATGAGCATGACTTTTCATTAGTTAGTATTTAAAGGTTCTATTTTCGAGATCAAGTTATATTTACAACTAGTTAATCCTAAGCTTGAGGTGTCATTTGGAAAAAATGTTTGATCAAAAATAATTTAGGTTGATAATGTCATGTTTATATTGAATATGGTATTTAGCAATACAATATTCCATGTCACAGGTCATTTTAACTATTAATATGTGTTTCATGTGGTGGTTATTTTAAAAATATCTTAGTAATTAAATATTAAATTTATGTTTATTAATATTATAAATTTTGAAGAAAATAATTAAAATAATATTATGTTATTTCATAAAATTTATTATGATAGTTAAAAATAAATATTTTATTTAAATGAATATTAATAAGAAAATTGTGAAACAAAAACAACTATATCTAATATTTATATAATAATAAAAAATTACAAAATCGAAAAAATAATATTATATTTTTTATAATTTTAAATTTCATAAAATAAAATTGTGAAAATAGTTACAATTTAAAAAATTGAGAATTTATCTACAACTATGCTCTAATTATTGTGATGCATGACATAATTTTATAATTGTGGATCAACAACAATGTGTAATTTGTAAATATATACACAAAAATTTTAATTGTAGGTATGTAACAATATTAAAATTATGACAAATTCCACAATTATATTATTGTGAATTTTTTACACTTATTTTTATCGTAGATATTTTCACAATTTTTTTCACATTTTATGTTTCTACAATATTATTGTAGGTGGAGTCCACAAATTTGGATTCACAATTTGAACTAAAATATCCACAATGAAAATGTGAAAAAAATGTGGATACTATACCCTTTATCTTGTAGTGGTTTAATGACAAAGCAGGTGTTCTACATTCCTTTGGTGCATCACCTTTGTTAGTTTAGGTTTGATTTATTGCATCTTCTTACCCCTATCTCCTTCGAAAGTTAGAGTAGATCGTCTACAATTTGGATATGTGAAACAAAATAGAGGACTAGGAACCGACCTTCATTCGGAAAGCTTCATGTTATGCAATCACATTTACAGTTCTAATCAATCGAATTGCAACATTTAGGGGTGATATGATTATGCATCACCACATCCTTCCACCAGATATTTTTGCTATTTTTATGCTTTTTCATCTCGCAAACATCAGCAATGTGTCCTGTAGTAAAACAATTTCAACATCTGAAAGGAAAACCTTCATAACCTAAACGTTGTGTCCAAGTTTTTTTTTTAGACTTTAAGCTCAATAAAAGCAGGGAGATTTTTGGATGTGTCAATCTCAACTAGGGATTATGGCAAAGGTTGTGTGTGAAATCATTGGTTTGGGGATCAATAAATAAGCTATGACCCAGAGTATTTCCAATAGAGACCATACATGTGCGGTCGAAGAATTGGAGCGGTAAATGAGGCAGCCGAATCTAGACTGGTTTACAAGAAAAAGATTAAGTGAACGGGTTAAAATATGGGAACCAAGGTTTCAGAACCAGGTAATGGGATTGGCAAACCCATAGTTTTTAAGCAATGACTTCCTTATCCTTGATTGAGGAAAAAACAACAATGACCCGACCTTTAGCATAGGGGTAAAGATCTGACCTTCCTGATACAATCAGAATCTAGTCCTTCGTGATCCAGTCATGAAGGGCAAGTAAGCTGGGCCAGAGTCCACTGAATATGTCGATCAGGGCATGTTCTTAGTAGAATAATTCTGATTCAAGGATTTATTCCCCAAAAGAAATGTTAGGGTTGGTCACAGTAAGGGTCATAGGTGTGGGTGAGCTCCTCCCTTGCAAAGAATTTCTGCCCTGAAGAATTTCCTTAAATGTATTTGAGTCGTTCGATCAACTATTTGGAACATGACCCACACTAGCCATAGAACGATTGTTTAGAACCCTAGCCCCAACGCAGTCGATCATAGTGAGCTCTAGACGTAAGTTTACGGTGGTAAGACGATTCTTTGGTTGCAAAATAGGGGACTTTTTGCCCTCCCGAAAGCCAAAACGCCGCCATCATAAGAACCACCCCCAATTGAAATGCCGCAACCATTGTAACATAAGGGAGAGCCCCCATGACAATACCAGTTGAGCATCAGATTGTTCCCTGTTCCAACAGGACGAGTCGGGTCTCGTGGAGGATTGAAAGAGTCGTCTTCGTGCTGTAAGAGGGAAGCAGAAGCGTTTGAGGACACATATATAGGAATACTTGTGCCATCATGAACCCATCCCCCCCCTCCCCCCCGAGTCTGGCCATTATAAACAAAAGTATCTCCGCTAAGAGAATGTTGCTGAGAGGTCTTAGTTCGTTGTGGAGAGGTCCTGGGAGAGCCGCTGCCAGGAGAAGAGATAACATGGTTGGTATTCGAGAAGGTAGGGGGATCCTTAGCGCCGCAAAAAATCTTGGTCGATCCATGAAAGAACCTGTTCTTCCTGAGCGTCACCGCCAAAATCATCACCTTCTCCATTTTAAGATTTCCTTTGGCCATGGCCGCCTTCCAGTCTTCTATTTAGGGATCGCGACAGTAATTTCCTTTTAGGGTTCACCGGAGCCATTTCCAAAACCATTATGTCAATATCTCTAATCAACAGTAATAAAAATCATAGTGGAGAAGTGTCCAAGAGAAGCGGGCATTACATGAACTATATATGATATTCATTGAAGGAAGTTAGTTCAAATGTTTTCTCATCGAAAGCTGTAATATCATTGAAAAAATTCTATATCCTAATTTCATGTGACGTGTGCATATTTTAAAAAATACATGCAAGCTATCTCAAGATTAACTAATCACAAAGCATTTTAGTTCCATCTTCTATTTATTAAGTCTCAGAAGGATCTAAGAACTTAATATACATTTATAAATTTGTAATTTTGGGGTGAGTTTAATGCATTAATCTTCGACTGATATTTTGATGCTCGAGTCCACAATACTATATTAAAATAGAATTGGTCATAATTGAATCTATGACCAATACAACATACCATTGAGGTCAACCTTGTGGCTACATAAAAATAAGGTTGTATATTAATTAAAAAAATATTTAAATTAGTTTACATTTTAAATTTAAAAGATTACTTCTAAGATTCTCAATTTTTGTAAAAATAAATTTTAATTTTAATTTTATTTAATTAAAAAATATTATTAAAACTATAATTTTATTCAAATATTTATTTTCTAATTAGAACAATTTCTTAAAAATCAAGATAATGGAATTTACAACTATTTCAAAAATATCAATAACTGTAGGTTAGAACAAAAATCTTGACTCACTTGGTGGAAATATAAGCCTAGAAAATGATTAATCCTTGCAAGTCCACGTACAATTATTGCCCATTCTATTATTAACCTAAAAAATATATCGATCGAACCCTTCTGTCTATTCTTCGTATATAGAGAATAATAATAATAACTTAAAATAAAATAAAACAAATTACGAATTAAAAAATAAAATAAAATAAAACTTATTAAAAATCAAAATTACTAAACGTTTCTATGTGTGTTCATATTTTATTGATACCATATTGATAATCTAATTTTTTTTTAATTATTTATAATTCGAAATTTTCATTTTGCATTGATATTTAATTTATTAAGAATGTGTTTGTATTTCATACATAAGCGGACACATATATAGAGGTTAAATACGTACCTGTACGTGCTACTGTGTTTTAACATTTAAAATGACTAAAAACATCTCGTCAATACCTTGGAGAAAGCAGCACTATTCCTTGCTGAAAAACAACAAATTAAATTTAGAACACAAAAAACACATTTTGAGTTCTATTGAACATTTAATCTACCATAAAAGGGAATGGTAAACCATTGTTTTTTTAATCTATCTTCTCCAAACAAGAAGGTAGATGTACAATGTTCAGCTTAAATTATATTAGTATTCAACTTAAACGAATTACTGAATATATTATCATATGGAGGAACGCACAGTGAGAATACAAAACTTTTCGAGCACAATATATACCTTATGGTGTATAACATGATTAATGATAAATTATTTGAGCACAATATGTCCCTGGTTGGGCGGATACGTCGCCATCCAAAATAAATTACCAAACTATAGTCTACACTGTTTTAATTTGTGAGTGCAGCTGGTTGCAAATGCTTCTTCTCCATTGTTGGTGCACCCCACAACCACACGACCTCTGTATCCCTAAAATATCAGAAAATCGTCTCTTTTTGGTGAGGAAATGCATGAGCATCCCAGACAAACCGCCAAACTATTCTTACATACATTTTAAATAAAGAGGCATTTGAGACATTGAGTTCAAATGTATATACACTAAACAATGTCATTTGTATACGTCGCATTTGACAAAATAGTACCAAAAATGTACATATATTATTAAGACAGTGGGATACAAGCTGAACTGAAAAGGAAACACACGTTATAACTGTATATAACAGTGAACTCACATTTTATTCCTATCTACATATGCAGTCTTCTGTATATGTTTGATTACACAAAGTAAAGCACACTGTAATATATGTTGGATTACACAAGAGACACACACTTTATCTGAAGAGTAGTTCAGTGATTATTTTCCACCTCGGACCTTGGGAGAAAAACTGGCATGACGAGACGAAGCAGGCAGAGCACCCTTATACGAAGGAGGCTTCGACACAACTTGGGCTTTCACGCTGCTCACGCCCGCCTCTCGGAACACCCACAGTTTCCTATTGTCGTGAGACTGCATAACACCACTCGCATCCTTGGACACTTTCATAGGAGGAAAATCGGAGGGCTTAAGCTCGCCGCTCTTCAGTTTTTTGCAAGCATCGCTGAGAGAGGAGCCTCCATGCTTCTCACTGAAATGACTTGCAATCGAAGCCTGGCTAAACCTCACCTCCGCCGGATCAACGTTTACCCTAGAGGAACAAATCTTATCTTATCTTCGCTTCGCGTTTACCCTAGAGGATCAACGTTTACCCCTCGTATGTATCAAACTTATCTCAGCCCGAAACGGAGCGGTGAAACGGAAAGTAAACCTCCAGTACATTTTGCGCCCCGTCAACATGCGGTGTAAGGCGGGGCCGTTTCTAATCCCAATGCCCGGCAAATTCAAATTGAAGATTTTCATCTTTCGCCTTGCAAACATATATTATCATTTTTATTTTACTTATTTATTTAATTGTAATTTTATCCATCTGTGCTATGGAGATGTCGAAGGAGATGCGATGAAAAAGTTAAATTCAAAGGAGTGAAAAATTAGGACTAAGAGGGATGGGCACGTCAAAGAATGGGATTGAGGGAGGAGAAGTGCAAGTGAAGCGAAAATGATGCAGATTAAGGACTTTTTTCGAGACGAAATAGTAAATTTTTCGAAGTATGGAGGGAGATTGACATACACGAATGAAGCAAAAGTCTATCATCAACTGAATTCTAGCATCTACTCAAAGAAGTCAAAAAGGAGCTAGATTCAGAGGAAGAAGGCCAAACAAGTTAGCAATGGAGAACCACCCGAGTGTTGCACCGACAACTTTTTAGAGGGGTGAACAATACCCGACTTGTGTTGGTGACAAATTGTATAAAGTCTGAATGTCGATAAGTATCTCAACCTAGGATGGATGACACAAGATTCAAATGATTGGCTCTGTGTTGGCCGAGCATGATATAACCGTCCATGATAAACAATACCTAAAGCCAACATGACTTGCCGAAGTTCACAGTGGTAAAAAAACTCCAATCCAAGCCAAAGGCATGATAAATCTTTATTCCAAAGATAATATGGATCTTAAATCGTGGTCAATAGATTCTCAACAATTACAAACCTGAACTAAAGTTTAGAGAAACTAAAACTAAACCCTGAGTTTGGAGGAGAAAAAACCATGGGTGAGATGAGAAAAAAAGTATGCAAAAGATCGAGAACGAAGAAAGAAAAAGAATCGACGTGATCATTGTTTGCCACTAAAACCATGCCCTATCCCCTACCAAATGAGATGGTGTGGGAGACGAATCAACTAATCAACAACACTGGCTGTGCATAAAGACATTTTTGCACAAGTGATCAACTGTACTCGTGGAACTAGTTGTGAACAATACTGGCACAAAAACTCCAATCATTTTTAACCTGGTGTGTGTCAATGGAAACCAGCTTGAGTCCCATTTGTAAAAATCTTTCGGCATTATTATTTGAAATTTTAAAGTAGTTGAGCCATCCATCAATGCCACTAGCACAAAAAATCCACCCTTTGTTGCATTGACATGTGTCAGCCACAACCACCTTGAGTCCCATTTTTCAAGGTTGTTTGACATAATGATTTGAAATTTCAAATTAAGTTAGTTTACATTCACTTTTTAAAAAACCAATGGCAATTTTTGACCTTATGGACATAATATATTATTTTATAAAAAATTAAATTAAGAATGACATTAATCTTGCTAGCGTGAAATATACAATGCAAAACAAGTATTCCATACGCTCTTTTCCTATATCATCTCCCACATCCTCCTCTAATAATGCATATATGCTCCATTACTTCTAAAACTTACAAATCTCCCCAATCAAAAATTCTTAGAAACTCTACTAGACATGGCACCTCTAACACTAACCCTTCCAGTTCGTCTATGTCATTTTCATTATCACCCTTACTACTCTTCTTTATATACATGCCAACACATTAGTTGCCAATAAATATTTCTTTGTGCTTGTGTAAAATATTTCAAAGCAAAAAATTGGAAGAAATGGATTCAATTTTAAAGTATTCAGAATATATATTTGAAGATGGAGTTTATAGGGAGAACTCTTTTTAAAATATGATACCATGAAAATTTGTTTGATTTAACATATTTGGTAGATTCTCCTTTTATGATGGCTATTGCAAATAAGATCCGCCTTCAGAAAATATACCTTTTCACTATATATTTCTAATTTCCTTGCCCATTATGATAAGGTAGTGTTGTCATGGAGAACGTCTAGCATGAAAATTTTATTAAAAATGTCATCACAACCTATACCTCATTTTAAAATCCCTCTCCTAGTCAATATAAACATGCCTGTCCAACTCAGTGACTATGTTGCCGTCATTATGGTTAGGAGGAATGTTCTAATCTGATTTTCAATTGTGTTTCATTGCTTCATTCAGAACCATTCAGAAGGAATTGCTCCCCAGAGGCCTAGAAAATGCCTATTTTCATGCTTTTTACACATAGTGAACACTCCTCAAGAGCATCCTCAGAAACATCAAAGCACCCGAGAAGTTTTTAGTATAGCTATGCAACCATCCGAGACATTTTAGGAAAGTTTTGGAAGAAAAATCAGGTTTATAAACAAGTTGTACAATACTCGGTTATTTATAGCATGGTATAAGGAAATGGAAGCGGTGAAAAAGATAGTTGGCTTGTTCCAAATGTTTTTGGAGCCTTGAAAGGAGTTGGAAGATAATCAGATACTTCACAATTAAAATGGGTTCAAGATATTTTGAGGAGTATATTTGTAGATATTGGTCTGACATTATAGGTAAAGATCTCCGATTCTGGTGAAGATTTAGTGGAATGTTTTGGGAGTTATATGAAGAGTTGAGACCTTATTAAAATTCCAATATGACATATATGTGTCCCACTTCATACTGAATATTTTGTTTTTCCGTGTAGCCATCATAAACTTTGGTGGCAATTTATTTCACTGACACACGAATTTGAGTATAATTGAAAAAGGGGAAAATATCAAATTTCATGAATACTTTTCACCTGGATTTTTTTGAAATGTTCTCATCATCCATTTGGAGTAAAAATCATATAAGTTTTCTCCTTGGAATTCCACTCCTAACTCTGATGGTGAGTAAATGTGTTCAGGTGGTTATTTTGGGCAATTTTTGATGAAGGAAAACATCTATTTTTGGCTAATTCAAACTTGGAGACCCCTAATGTCCATTTTTCCATTCGATCAAATTAAAAAGGGACATAGCAGACATAATAATGTGCCACCTCATAAGGATGATTTTGTGTCACTTAAAGGAAAACTTGGTGGTGAAAACTATTACAAAAATGGTGAAAACCAGTTAGCAGAATGGGTCTGCGGGCCCGAAACTCACTTTGCACCTTTGGCACCAAAAATAAAAAAATGTAAAAACTGCCCCGTAATTCATTTTTTCAAAAAACCATCCTCGAGCCCGAAACTCCACATTTTCCATCTGGCCAAAAATTCCTCCCCAGGCCCACCTTCCCACATGCAATTTAGGCTTGACACATGGCTCCTTGGGCATCAGAGGAGGTGCGGCTCACTTTCATACTTTACGCACTTCGAGCCAAAAATTTCAAATTTCCTCCGACGACCCGCCCTCCCGCGTTGACTTTTCAACATGGCCACTTGTATAGATGTCGCTAGTTTGGGGACCGCTTCTGGATTTTGCTTTCAAGAATACGCAGAAGAAACCCATGGTGCCTTCCGTGGCTTGCTCTATTCCTTTGTATTTTGGATAAGTCCCTTTTGTTTGGCAGGGCCATATGTCTAACCCTGAACACGTGGAGACTTCGCGCTTGTTTGGAAACCCGCTCTAAATTTTACTTTTGAAGTAGCACTGTGCTGACACTTGGCTCCTTCCACTGGTCTGCTCTGATTTGACTATTCAACTGTTGACTCTATCACTTTTTGGACCTAGGACACGTGGCGAACCTGCGCTCATTTGGGGACTACCTCTGGATTTAACCTTTGAAGGATCGCTATGTCGACACGTGGCTTCTTCCACCAACACTTTTATATTTAGTCATTTTAGGCCCGCTCTATTCCCCCTTTTGAATTTTCAGCTATTAAATATACCCCTCTTCGGACCTAAGATACATGGGGGCCTGGTGCTTGTTTAAGTCTCCAACTTTGTCGTCGACCCTTGAAGGTACACCATTTGGACACGTGGCAACTTCAGCTAGCCTGCGACTTTTCAATTACCAATTTGGGTTTGTTTTGTTCCACTTTTTATCTTCGACTACATGGAAAGCCCACACTCATTTGGGAACCTACTCTTTGGATGCGTCTTTTGGAATTGCGTCGAGCTGACACATGGCACCTTCCATGAGTCTGTTTATACTTGGGCAGTTCCAGCCTTGAGTTGAATCGTATGTGAAATATGAAACTTCAAGCCCCTTGATTCAATATTCTACTATCGAGATCTGATCTCTCTTGAAGCTCTTCAGCCCCATTTTCCAACCTTACTCCTCCATTTTGAGTCCGCCTGCTCCTCGGATTTAGGATCAATTTTTGGATTTAAAATTTAGCTTGCATGACAGAGCCGACACTTAGATTTTCTCTGCAGGGTCGCATTTGGTCAATTTTGTCGAGGGGTAAAATTGGGATAACAATTTGGTGACTCACAGGGACATCTGCCTGATAGATGAAGAGACCAGTAGCCTTGAAGCATCCATTAGGCAAGGAGTCAAGAATGATAGCTTAATCTACTGATCCTTTTTTTCTTTGAAACTTCTCCTTGATTTCCTGCATCCTTCTAACCTTGAACTTACCCCGCTGGGGATTTTCCTGTTCCTAAGAATGGACTGTCTCAAATCTGATTTTAGTTGCTCTACATTTGTGTTTTATTTGAAACTAGCAATTGTTACAGGAAACTATTGGTCTCCCTCTCATAAAAATGAAAGTCCTGGCATTTGCGTAGCAATACAAACAAAACTTATGTATAAAGACAAAAAAATATACATGCCTCAAATGAGACATGCAGAGTGTGCACAAGCACTTCTTCTACTAAAAAACAAAATCTACTCCTACTCCTTTACTTACCCAAACAAATAAAAGCTTAAACAAATCCTGCCACAGGAATGGAGAAATAACTTCCCTTCCTCAAAATGGGCAGCCATATAAATTATTTGATGTTCGATATGGCTACTTGTATGAGTGAAAAACTGACAAGGGGTCAATCCTCTACCCAAATCATCAAGGTATCAACATCAATGGAAAATACCTCCTCAAGCTGATTTGCATTGGACTCCTGGAGGTGTTGATGGTGACCCTTGGTTCTTTGATACTCATCCTCATGCCCTGAAGTAGGCATGACTGGTTTTGGCTTCTCCCTTGGCTCCAATGAAGCCAAGTATCTGATAGGGCACAGTGTGATCGTTTGGATGTGCCCATGGCTCTGAATTTTAACTCCATGGATGGATTCTTCTTGTGGACCTTCTTGGATGGATGGTATGAGAAGGAAGATGACATCTTCTTGTTGTTTTCCTTCCTCCTCCTAAGAAGAACATGGAAGACTCATATCTTCAAATCTTGGTTCTAGAGCACTGTTATGAAGTGTAGGTTGTTGTAATTGAATGCTCTCCTTCATGGCAGAAAACTCATATGTTTGGAAGGTGGATGATGGAGGAGAAAATAATGGGATCTCCATGGGCTCATCTCCATCAAAGAAATCCTCGAATTCAAACAAATAATCTATCTCGTTGTTGTCCTACTGCATGTGCTTAACCTCCTCCATGGTGTCCTCCTGATTTGAAACTTACTCACCATGGTTCCCCTCATCTTCAAGCATGAAGTTTGATAGATCAAACTCTTCTTCAACATTATATCTTGAAGGGCATGAAGTGGGAGGAAGTACTAAAGGTTCTTCTATGCCTACGCCACACTTGGAGCCTTTGAAACTACATGGTCTTCCTCCACAGCCAGAATGCACTCCTCTTATTTTTTATTTGGAGTAGCTCCTTGTTGTTCCTCCTCCTTAACTAGTTGTGTAGCTTGGGTTAGATCAAGATCCTCTTCAGAAAAAGTGCCACAAACAGACTGCTTATTTTCTCCTTCTTGTTCTTGTTCTTCTTCTACTGCAAACTCAGCATTAGCCATAGCTGGCTCTTCAACTCTGACCCCCTCTATTGGCTTAACCATCAAGGGGATCTTTGTAACCCCAAATTTAGCATCCCAACTCCTTAGATTGTCTATCATTTATTTTCTATTGGGTTCCTCTTCTTGTTGTTCTCTTTGACTAGATTCTTGAGTTTCTTCCCAACATGGACTTGGGAAAGTAGGAGGAGTGACAGGTTGGGGTTCAACCAGATTTGCAATTGTTTGTGGTGGGAGGGAGGTGGAACTTCTTGTTTGTTTGGAGGGAACGACTTCTTGCGAAGGAAAAGGGGAGAAGAACTGAAATGAGATGGAAGACTAGGAGATGTAGAAAATAAATCAACACTTGGGGAAACAGATGAGGGGGTTGACTCTTGATCGTGCTAAAATGATAAAGTTTGAGAAAGAGAAAATGAAGGAAAGGGAGATGGTGATTGACTTACCCATTGACAAGGTTGTCTCGCACTTTTCTCATCTACCTCAATATCCTCAATCTATTGTTTAAGTTGAGGAATCACTTCAACCATGAAGTCAAGCATCTCCCGAGGGCTGTAATGTCTTGGAAAAGGGCCTCCCCATGGACAAGGTGCCATGAAACCAATCTTGAATGCCTTCATCTATGTTAGAGCCCTAGACTGTACCATGCTAGCCTCCATCCCTAAAATATTCTCTAACAGATCAACATTTTCCATGTAGTTTTCACCATTGTATGCGCCCCCTTCTTCGTGATAAGCTCCATGGCCAAACTAGTTTCGACCCTGCTCATATGGGTAAGGATAATGGTTTTGGATCTGATCATAATGCTGATTTAGAGGAGTTTGGAAATGCATTTTCCGCAAGTTTGAGTTCCATGAAGAGAATGAAGTCATGTTTGTACAACTTCATGGGATGGGAGAAAATGAAAGATATGGAAAGAGAATGGATGAAAAAAATTGATGGAAAAGGTCTACAACTCAGAGAATGGGTTATTGACTAGATGGAGTCACCGGATGTGCTTTGTATGTGCCTTAAAAGGCTAAATTCTAACAGGAACACACCAACCTACTAAGATGAAGTGGTAAGATGCTTCAAACCTGTCCCACCGGGCATGCAAAAATTGTTAGTGCATTTACACGGTGGCTTATGATTTACTGTTGATAACGATACACCTTAGAAAGATTAAAAAACCTAACCTCAGTGTCCCACTAGGCGTGCCAAAAATTTTAGTGCAGTCACAAGTTGGCTTACGATTTTTTTTATAATGAGACAACTTGTACAGATAAAAAACCTAACCTTAGTGTCCCATAGGGCATGCCAAAATTGTTAGTGTAGAATCATAGCACCCCCGAATGGCCTGGTTGTGAGTGGGGAATTCAGTGTCATTACACAACATTAGACCATCTCTCAAGTTGTGGGACTTGCAAACCTGATATGGACCTCCGGAGAAAGCTGGTTCTTACTTCCTAATCTACCAACCATAAGCTACTCAAGTGTAGGTAGAATCTATCTAATCCTAATCTAACTATTCTAATGAGACAAGGAGAGAGAGAGAGAGGGTGAAAGAGAGCCTACACTAAGTGGTGATACACCATAAAAGGAAGTGACAAGATACTCTGCTGAGGGAGAATGAAACAGGGAAAAGGGGACTGAGGGAGGTCAGACAAAAGTGACACAGACCCAAATCCAAATCCACCATTGAAACTCCACATAGCATGACATCTTACACCTGCAAATGTGAAATACATACATAAGGAGCAAACACGAGATAGAGAGGCACAAAAAAACAACAAAATGATGCCAAGGGTTGAAAGACACAACTAAAGAAGATTTTATTGCTCTATAAGGATCACAGACTATTATATGGGTGCTCAAAGGCACAAATACGCTCTCCAGGTGTAGGAGAAGGATTAAAACTCAAATGAAGTCAAGAAACGACTTTGACAATGTTTCCCCACATCCCAAAATGTCTCCCCCTTCTCAAATGAGAAGTGTTACAATATATAGACGATGAAAATTGGAGGGAAAGAAGAGAAACTCGACTCTGCTCTTAAAGCTCAACCACCAACCATCAATGCCCGTACAAATCCACCCACAATTTGTCGAGTCCGCCGCTCTATGTCTTTTCGACATGTTAAAGAAGGAAAAATGACAGATCAAATCAAATCTGATCTGGTAGTTGAAGCAATCAAATTCTGCATTAATGGCCTGAAAGATATTTTCCCATTTTTCACCCACCTAACCTCATCAAAATTAAATTTTCATGTTTCCATGGCATAGACAAGGTTGAGACCTTTCCAATGGTGCCAATTTTTTTGGATTTTGGGCACTGGATCGAAAGATATGTTCATTTGAATGTTTGAGTCGGGTCCATACAAAAATGGTGAAAACCAGTTAGCAGAACGGGTCCGCAGGCCTGAAACTCTCTTTACGCCTTTGGCAAAAAAAAATACAAAATGCAAACATTGCCCCGCAGCCCCGCAATTCATTTTGCCAAAAAATCATTCTAGGGCCCAAAACTCCACATTTTCCATTTGGGTTAAAATTCCTCCCCAGGCCTGCCTTCTCACACGCAATTTAGGCTTGACACGTGGCTCTTTAGGCATCAGCAAAGGTGTGGTTCACTTTCATACTTTACGCCCTTCAAGCCAAAAAGTTCAAATTGCCTCTAATGACCTGCCTTCCTGCCTTGACTTTTCAACATGGCCACTTGTAGAGATGGCGCTAGTTTGGGGACTGCTTCTAGATTTTTATTTTGAGAATACGTAGAAGAAACACATGGAACCTTCCATGGTGTGCTATGTTCCTTTATATTTTGGATAAGTTTCCTTTTGTTGGGCGAGGCCATATGTCTAATCCTAGACACGTGGAGGCTTCGCGCTTATTTGGAACCCGCTCTAAATTTTACTTTTGAAGTAGCACCATGCTGACACTTGGCTCCTTTCGCTGGCCTGCCTCTAATTTGACTATTCAACCCTTGACTCTTTCACTTTTTGGATCTTGGACACGTGGCGAGCCTACGCTCATTTGGGGACTGCCTCCAGATTTAACCTTTGAAGGAGCGTCATTTCGACACGTGGCTTCTTCCACCAAAACTTTTATATTTAGTCATCTTAGAGCCCACTCTATTCCCCCTTTTGAATTTTTAGCTGTTGAATCTACCCCTCTTTGGACCTGGGACACGTAGGGGCCTGACACTTGTTTGAGTCTCCGACTTTGGCTTTGACCCTTGAAGGTGCACCATTTGGACACATGGAAACTTCTGCTGGCATGTGACTTTTCAATTGCTGATTCGGGCCCATTTTTTCCCACTTTTTATCTTGGACTACGTGGTGATCCGACGCTTATTTAGGAACCCACTCTTTGGATGCATCTTTTGGAATTGTGTCGAGCTGACACATGGAATCTTCCAACCTTGATTTGAATTGTATGTGAAGTCTAAAACTTTGAGCCCCTTGATTCAATCTTGTACTGTCAAGCTATGATCTCTCTTGATGCCATTCGACCCCAATTGCATACCCCACTCCTCCATTTTGAGTCTACCTGCTCCTCGGATTCGGGATTGATTGTCGAATTTAAAATGTACCTTGCATGATAGAGCTAACCCTTATATTTTCTGTGCAGGGTCATGTTTGATCAATTTTTCCGCAGGGAAAAAATGGGATAACATCTACCTCTTATCCATATTTTCCCCCTCGAGAAAATATTGTATTAGCCATGATCCTGCATAGAAAGAACCTGAGAAATCACGTTTAGATCTTGCAAACAACTTGTAGAAATACTCAACAATGGAGTGGCAGGTGATGAGTAAATATCAAATGACCCTATGCAAGAAAGATGGCTCTGTCGAGCCATTTCTATGTCTTAAATCCATTTAAAAAGTTACAGGTAAACTCAACAATGGAATAGAAGAATCAGAGAAGGAGGGGCAGTTCGGTAAAGAAGTCAGGAGCTAGAAGGGTAAAAAATGATGAAGATTCAAAGTTTTTCGGGCTTGAAAAATTTCAGGAAATAGTTCAAAATCGACTAAGTATGGAGGGGTCAATGGAGAAATCCACATGTCAACATAGTGCTTCTCCAAAATTCGAATCCATTAAGAGAGGCTCAAAAAAGCGTCACATCTCCACATGTCCTAGGTCAAATTAGAGGAAGGGGTCAAATGGTTAATAGAGTCAAAATGTGGACAGGGCAGGTCTAAAAAATTGGCTAAGTATAAAATGCAAGCGGAGGTCGCCAAGTGTCAGCTTGGCACATCTCCAAGAGTTAGTCCAAAGGCAGAGACCCAAATGAGTGCGAGCTCGCCAAGTAGCCCAAAGTCCAAAAGGATAAGAGGGACCATTGAAAATTCCAAATATTTGCAGAGGCTTCCAAGTGTCAACTCGATGCTCCCCCAAAGGCAAATCTTGATCAGGTTTTTAAGCACGTGCAAAGCCTTCACGTGTCCAGTCTCAAAAAGGGGCAGAGTCAGTTGAATAGTCAATGCATGGGGAAGGCTGGAGGAGGATGCCAAGTCTCCAAAGGGTGATCACTCAAGGGTTAAATAAAGAGAGAACCTTCAAGTGAGCATCATACTGCCGCGTGTTCCTGGTCAAGAGATATGACCCCCGCCAAGTAAAAGACTTAGCCAAAAACGTAGAAATTTAACAGGTAGGTAGAGGAAGCAACGTGTCAGCCCTATGCGACTCCAAGAGAAAAGTATAGAGGCCACCCTCAGATGAGTGCCTTCCCTCCACGTGTCCCATATTAAAAAGAGGCCCATTTTTCAAACAATTTTTCCCACCCATTTATATGGACCTGACAAAAACATCGAAGGGGAATATCTTTCGACTAAGGGCTTGAAATATAGAAAATATGACACCGTTAGAAATATATCGTCGTCCTCTACACCATGGAAAGATAAAAAATCAATTTTTTCTTGCCTTGGTAGGTGAAAATGGAGAAAAATATTTTGGCCTTTAATGCAAGATCTTCTTACCTCAAAAACTAGATCAGATTCGATCTAATTTGTCACTTCCTCCTTCTTCGAGGCACTGAATAACAAAATGATGCAGTCAAGATAGATTTAGGGGGAATATTTTTTAGAAGGAATTGATGGCAGTGGTTGAGCTCAAACTATTTTTTCCACTCTTCTCTCTTTCTCCCCTTTGTATTGAGTGTATAAAAGAAGGCTCGGGGCTCATGTAAAGTTTTTGATCATTCTTCTTCTCTACCTCCCCTTCTTTTCTTCCTCAAGGTCAAAAATGGAATTCAAACCTCCTCCCCTACTCTATAAATGGTTTTTTTTTTCCTCTTACCCGTAAATGATGTTCTATGCAAACTCTGAAGCAATAAAATACGTGTTTTGTGATGCATTTGTCCATCCTTGCTCATTTTTGGTTGTTTCTTCTTGCCTCTCTTCATTGTAGGGTACTTGTGCATGTTTTGATGTTCAGTTACAGATCCGGAAGTTATGTTTGATGGGCTTGAAATGTTTTCTATTTTAATCTGATCTTTGGCCTGTGATGCAGTTTTCCATCCTCTCCATTGCTCACCTCTCCTCATTTCAGGCAGTCTGGTTAGATGATCAGAAGTTTTCCTTCTCTGGTGCATCGCCATTTTAGTTTAGGATCTATTTTTTCTTGTTTTCTTTCTCTCCCTATCTCCTTGGATAGTTAGATTAGATTAGATTAGCTTACCTACACTAGAATATCTCATGGTAGGTAGTTTAGGAAGAGGAACCAGCCTTCTCTAGAGAGCTTTTCCATTTGCAAGGTCCCACACCTTGGGGAAAGTTCAATGTTATGTAGATCATGTAAAATGACTCTACCTTAGAAAAGAAGATCTATAGAACTCATTTGGGGGTTCTGTGATTTTGCACTAATAGTTTTGGCATGCCCGATGGGACACTGAGGTTAGATCTTCCATCTTTTAAAGGTTGTCCCATTATCAACATCAAATCATAAGCCACCATGCGACCACACTAACAGTTTTGGCACACCCAGTGGGAGTAGAGGTCTTCACTTTATTTCATCAAGTTGATGTATTCTTGGTGGGATTCAGCCTTTTGACGCACATGCAAACACATCTGGTGACTCCATCTAGTCAAAAACCCATTCTCTAAGTTGCAGACTTTTCCTATCCATTTCCATTCATTTTCATCTATTTTCTTTTTATGTCTCTTTAATTTTCTCCCATTCCATGAGGTTGTGCAATCACGACTTCATTTCCTTCTTAGAACTCACACTTATAGCAGTAGAGCAATCCACCTCCAATATGTTTTACAAACTCCTTCAAATCAACATTTTGAGCAAAGGTGAAATCAGTATGTCTACCCCTATGAGTAGCAGTGCTAATATTTTTTTGGTTCTTGAGTCTTCCAAGAGCAAGGGTATGCTAACAATGAAGACAATCAAATGCAAGATTCTGGTCTACTGGAGAAGATCCAAAAATGGAGGTTGGCATGGTTCAGTCAAGGGGCATAGCACAAATTAAGGCATTCAAGATTGGTTTCAGGGCACCTTGTCCATGGGAAGGCCCTTTCCAAGACATTATATCCCTCAAGAGAAGCTTGACTTCATGGTTGAAGTGTTGCCTCAGGTTACACAGTGGATTGAGGACATTGGGGCTTATGATAAAAGTACGAGACAACCTTGTCAATGGGTAAGTCAATCACCAGCTCCTTTTCCTTCATTTACTCTTTCTCAATATTTATCATTTCGATAGAGGAAAGACTCAAGCTTCCCATCTATTGCCCTGAGGGTTGATTTCTCTTCTCCATCTCCTAGTCTTCCACCTCATCTCATTTCTTATTCCCTTTTCCCTTCCAAATAGTTAACCCCTCACAACAAATAGGATGTTCCACCTCTCTCCACACCAAAAACAATTGCAAAACTGGTTGAACCGATTGAACCCAAACCTATCACCCCTCTTGCTTTCCGAAGTCCATGTTGGGAAGAGTCCCAAGAAACCAGTCAAGGAGAACAACAAGAGGAGGAGCCCAATAGAGAAGAAATGGTAGAAAATCTGAAGAGTTGAGCTACCAAATTTGGGTTTGCAAAGATCCCTTTGATGGTCAAACCAAAACTCATGGAGGAGGTTATAGTTGAAGAACCAGTGGTGGTTGAGGCTGAGTTTGTAGCAGAAGAAGAACAAGAACAAGAGGAAGAGAATCAACAGCCTGTTTATCGAACTTTTCCTAAAGAAGATGTTGATCTAATAAAATCTGCACAACTAGTTGAAGAGGAGGGACAATTAGCTCCAATTCCCATTGAAGAGGAGCAAATGGGAGAGATCAAATCAAAATTCAAGCCACTCAATGAAGAAAGCATCATTGAAGATTCCTCACTTTCATTTGAAGGGCCTGATTTGGTTAATGAACCCATGATGGAGGCGGACCATACAGTTTCAGAGGCTCCAAGTGAGGAGCAGGTGCAGAGGAAACTTCAACTAATCCTCCCACTTCATCTCCTTCAATCTCTAATGTTGAGGAGGAGTTTAATCTTTCCAACTTCATGTTTGAGGATGAGGAGAACCATGGTGATCAAATTACAGATCATGAGGACATCATGGAAGAGGTTGAACGTTTGCAATAAGACAACAAGAGGCAATGTATTTGTCTGATTTGGAGGAATAGTTTAATGGAGAAGAACCAGTTCAGTTTCTATTGTTTTCTCCTCCTTCATCCACCTTCCAAGCACATGAGCCTACTATCATGGAGGAAAACCTTCAACTACAATAACCTACATCTTATAGCAGCTCTTCGGAATCAAGTTTTGGGAGATTTAAACCTTCCATACTCTTCACAAGATGAATAAGAGAAAGGGCAAAAAATTTCCACCATTGCTTACACACCATCCATTCAAGAAGCTCTACAAGAAGAATCCATTTTTGGAGTAGAAATTCAGAGCTATGGGCACATCCAAAGGATCATACCTTTCCCAATCAGCTACTTGGCTTCATTAGAGCTAAGGGAGAAGCCAAAACAAGTCATGCCTACTTTAGGGCATGAGGATGAGCATAAAAGTACCAAGGGTCATCATCAACAGCTCTAGGAGTCCAATGCCAGTCAACTTGAGGAGGTACTTCCCATTAATGTTGATACCTTGATGATTTGGGTGGAGGAAAGGCTTAGAGTTAGTTTTTCACTCATACAAGCAACTATATTTAGTGTCAAATCATTTACATGGCTGCCTCTCTTGAGAAAGGGAAGCTATTTCTCCCTACCTATAGCAGGCTTTGTTTAGCATTCTTTCTCTTTGGTTAGTTTTAGGAGTAGGAGTAGATTTTCTTTCAACAAAAGAAGTGCTTATGCACACTCTGCATGTCTCATTTGAGGCATGTATGATTTGGTCTTTGTATATAAGTTTTGTTTTTATTGCTTCAAGAGGTGCATAAGGCTAGGCTCTTCACTATTCATGGTAGAAAGACTCATAGTTTCCTGTGATAGTTGTAAATTGAAATAGAAAACAAATACAGAGCAACTAAAGTCATTCTGAGATAGTCCATTTGAGGGACAGATGAAGCCCCGAGTTAAAGCAATTTTCTACTCTCAGAAACCTTCATTTCGAGATTTCCTATGAACATTGAGAATATAAACAGTCGGGCTCATGAATCAAAGGCAAGATCAGTATCAGACCATCGTTCTAGACTCCATGCCCAACGAATATGACAAGGCAATTGGTTTTTTCATCTAGCAGGTAAATACCACTGTGAGTCACCAAATTGTTATCCATATTTCACTCTCGGGAAAATATTGTATCAGCCACAACCCTGCATAGAAAGAACCTGAGAAATCATGTTCATATCTTGCAAACAGGTCGCCAAAATACTCAACAATAGAGTGGCGGGGGCTAAGAAAAGATCAAATTACCCTATGCGAGAAAGATGGCTCTATTAAGCCATTTCTATGTCTTAAATCCATTAAAAAAGTTACAAGTAGACTCAACAATGGAATAATAGGGTCAGAGAAGGAGGGGTAGTGCCGCAGAGAAGTCAAGAGTTAGAAGGGGAAAAAATGGTGAAGTTTCGAAGTTTTTCAGGCTCAAAATAGTTCAGGAAAGAGTTGAAAATCGACTAAGTATGAAGTGGTCAGTGGAGAAAGCCACGTGTCAACATGGCGCTTATCAAAAATTTGAATCCACAAAGGGAGGCTCAAATAAGCACCGCATCTCCATGTGTCCCAAGCCAAATCAGAGGTAGGGTCAAATGGTCAATAGAGTCAAAATGTGGATAGGGCAGGTCTAAAAAATTGGCTAAGTATAAAATGCAAGTGGAGGTCGCCAAATGTCACCTTGGCACATCTCCAAGAGTTAGTCCAAAGGCAGAGACCCAAATGAGCACGAGCTCGTCACATAGCCCAAAGTCCAAAAGGATAAAAGGGACCTTTGAAAAGTCCAAAGATCTGTGGAGGCTACTAAGTGTCAACTCAACACTCCTCCAAAGGCAAATCTTGATCAGGTTTTTAAGCATGCATAGAGCTTCCACATGTCCAGTCTAAAAAAGGGACAGATTCAGTCAAATAGTTAATGCATGGGGCAGGTTGGCGGAGGTTTCCAAGTGTCCAAAGGGCACTCACTCAAGGATCAAATAAAGAGAGAACCTCCAAGCGAGTGTCAGACCACCGCATGTCCCTGGTTAAGAGATATGACCCCGCCAAGCAAAAGACTTAGCCAAAAATATAGAAATTGAATAGGCAAGCAGAGGAAGCAACGTATCATCCCCGCACCACTCCAAGAGAAAAGTACAGAGGCTACCCTCAGATGAGTGCCTGCCCTCCACGTGTCCCATATTAAAAAGAGGCCCATTTTTCAAACTATTTTTCCTACCCATTTAGATGGACCCGACACAAAATTTGAAGGTGCATATCTTTCGAATCAGAGCTCAAAATATAGAAAATCTGACACCGTTGGTAATGTCTCGACATCCTCTATGCCATGGAAAGATTAAAAAATCTTTTTTTACAGGCCCTGGTAGGTGAAAAATGTAAAAACATCTTTGATCCTTTAATGCAGGATCTTCTTGGCTCAACAACTAGATCAAATTTGATCTAATCTATCACTTCCTCCTTCTTCGAGGCACTGAGTAAGAAAATGATGCAGTCAAGACAGATTTGGGGGGTATATTTTGTTGAAGGCATTGATGGTAGTGGTTGAGATCAAACTATTTTTTCCACTCTTCTCTCTTTCTCCCCTCTGTAGAGTCTATAAAAGAAGGCTCGGGGCTCATTGTAAAATTGTTGATCATTCTTCTTCTCTGCCTCCCCTTCTTTTCTTCCTCAAGGTCAAAAATGGAGTTCGAACCTCCTCCCCTGCTCTGTAAATGGCATTTTTTTCCTCTTTCCCATAAATGATGTTTTGTAAAAACTCTGAAGAAATAAAAGACGTGTTTTTTTATGCATTTCTCCATCCTTTCTCATTTTTAGTTGTTTCATCTTGCCTCTCTTCATTGCAGGGTACATGTGCATGTTTTGATGTTCATTTGCAGATCCAGGGGCTATGTTTGATGGGTTTGAAATTTTTTCTATGTGAATCTGATCTTTGGCCTATGATGTAGTTGTCCATCCTCTCCATTACTCACCTCTCCTCGTTTTAGGTAGTCTGGTTATATGATCAGCAGTTTTCCTTCTTTGGTGCATCACCGTTTTAGTGTATGCTCCATTTTTTTCTTGTTTTCTTTCTCTCCATGTCTCCTTGGATAGTTAGATTAGATTAGAATAGCTTACTTGCACTATAATAGCTTGTGGTAGGTAGTTTAGGAAGAGGAACAATCCTTCTCTAGAGATATTTTCCATTTGCAATGTCCCACACCTTGGGGAAAGTTAAATGTTGTGCAGATCACACCAAATGACTCTGCCTTAGAAAAGAAGATATATAGAACTCATTTGGGGGTGATGTGATTTTGCACTAACACTACCCTTGGTTGATTTTTGAGGGGGTGATGTCCCTTTTTACCCTTTCCCAAAGGGACATCAGGGATAAAAAAGTGCTCCACTGCATGGAGGATAATTATTTCATCACTTAAAAGCATAAAGTGAAGTTTTAAACAGGTGCTTCCCACTCACTTTCATGACATGTTTTAGACCCCATTTCATGTTGATTCCACTTTTGACACATTTTCACACCCCTGATGTCCATTTTTCCCTTAATAAATGTGGTAATGGACATGAGGACATCTGAGACCCATTTAAAAAAAATTCACTCCACCCATGAGTCTCCAGCTAGCCTGGATTAAGAAGGGTGAGTAAAGTCATGACTAAACTAGGTTTATGAGAGGGGAAAGTTGTAAAACCAAAACTTAGTCATTTCTAACTCTTTCTTGGTCATTTTCACTCCTCCATTGTATGCTCCCTTTCTGTCATGATGCCAAAATTTCCCCAAAATTCCTCATACTCAAAAACACAAATCTTATCATTGCTCTAAAACCCTTGCTCCAATTTTCATGAAATTTTATTGTAGATTCCTTGCAAAAATGCATTTAAGGGGAGTATTTACATAAATCCATTAATTATTTTTGATATTTTATACATCCCCTTGAAATTTACAACAAAAAATACTCATTTTTCATATCTAAAAAAATATAGTGGTTGAAATCCTCCAAAAATTGGAACAAAGGCGTGAAATGAAAAACAAAAACGTTTGCATGTGGTATATTCAAATATAACATTGGAAAAACAACTTTCTATTTTTATTAAGATTTCATTGACTCACTTACTAATAACATTAACTCCAAAAAAAATTTACATTCATATACCTCATTGGATTCCCTCATATTCGACACACTCAAAATTGGAGAAATTGACAAAAAAAAAGGCTAAAATGGGACAATAACGATGAATATGGTAAAAATAGTAAATGGATGAAATGAGCTCAGAGTTATCACATGGAATTTATCTATTTTTAATATAATTTTCTTAGCAGTCACGAGAGTTCTTCGATATGTCTTCAAGTCAATATCCACATTCCCTGAAGTGGTAAACATGAAGTGCCTAAATGTGAAACTGCCAGTTGTGTCTTGAGAACCATTGCAATTCATCTCACATGGAGTGCATGATCATAACATGGATGGAATTGAACTTTTTTCCTTTCTTAGATGCTTTCTCCGTAATTGGAAGGATTTGGTCTCAAATTTCATTCACCATCAGTGCTCTAGTAGTGGCCAAATCATGATCATGTTAGTGGGAGAAAAATGCACCAATTTCTCCCATGTGAATCATTGTTTATTAAAATGTGACAATTTCTCAAGAAGTAGAAGGATTTTATGTAGTTCCTACTTCTCTTCGACATTGATCTTACTATGATTTTTTCTTACTTTGGATTAGAGGCATGGACTTTTTTATCATATTTGATCAATAGACATTGACATATGGACATTGATATATTTTGATTAGCCTATTTGATAGACCATATGAATGTTTAGACATCTGATATGTTGTGATTTGGATGATGGATTATATGCATGGATTGGTATTTCGGTATTGATAATGATTTGAAGTTACTACTTTATATATATACTGAAACATTGGATTTTGACGTATAGATTGTTGTTAAACGATCTAGCTAGTCCTATGATCAAATTGTTATTGATGAAATGATGGAATTGAAATATTTTGGGAGTATAAACAACTATTTAAATTGGTTAATTTTAGTGATGATTTATTTGTTTTGTTTGATGATGTGAATTGATGCATGTATATGCATTTTACTGTCTTGATGTCATTTATATGGCCATGAAGCCGAAGAGGTATTGCTTTGATTTTTGTAAGAAATTATAACACAACAAAAAAAAAGGGGATAAGAGACCAACAAAGGAAGAATTTTAGGTATTGGCAATTGATCGCCTTGACAACTAGAGTTTTTGTATGTTGTTGGTTGTTGATAAACTTTTTAGGAGGTCCCCATTGGGGGGGTGGCCTCAAATGTGACCATGGGTAAATGTGTTGTTTTCCCTTTTCATTTTAATTATTTTGTGAGTATGGAATTAAAATTGTAATGTGTTCTACTTTATTATTGTTAGTTAATGTGCTCTATTTGAGTTGATTGATCTTGTTAAAATTAAAGTAATTTGGGATGTGATGAAAGGGTATTTAATTTTGGTAGATTTTCCTTGATTTGATCATGGATTTGAAAAGGAATTGATTGGTTTTGGTGTTGTGTACTCAACCTTACATTTCAAACTCGGATTTTGGCTTAAGGGCCATTTTTGAAGGCTTGTGGGACACGTTAATCTTGTCCCATGCCTCTTAAAATCACCTACCAACTATACCTATGGGGTAAGGGGTCAAAATTAGATGCAATTATGTGATTTGGAAGGTAAAAAGGTGAAATTATTGCACCTTCTTACATGAGCTTTTTATTTTTTCCTTTGGAGTATGGTTAATGGTTTGGTCTCGAAGGAGAAATTGTCATATTATCACCCACCAATTAATGAGCTTTGGTCTTTGTGTTTGACCATATGATTTGGAGTTGAGAAGAAATGATGTGGCATCCTGCATGGAGCCACCACACCATCCTCTTCTCTTTTTCTATTTATACAAGTTTAATTAATGGTTTTGGGGTTACATGTTTTATTTTGACTCTTGCATTTTGGAGGAGCTTGTTTGTGGAGTGCTTGGTGGGAGCTTGGAAGATTGTTTTGTGTTTGTTTTGAACTTGGAAAATCTTGGAGCATGTTCTTGTGGTTTGGAAATTTCTTACAATGGCAAGGTAGGGACTCCACTGATGCATTTTTATTTTTATTTTTTGTACAAATAGTTGTAAATGAATGAATGTTGTGTATTTTGGTTTTGCGAATAGAATGTCTTTAAGGTTTTGTAGGAGAAATAAAATGGGGATTTATTGAGGGAGGGATAAGATTTTATATTATTAATTTTGAGGGAGTTTTGGGTTGGGTGTCCCACCTTGTGATGATAAAAAAGATTTCTTGTTTATCTGGATACGTTTATTGAGGGAGGGATAAGAGTTGAGGGAGACATAAGAAAAATTGAGGGAGGAATAAGAGTTTGGTTGTGGTTGTGTGAATGATGTTTTAGAGGATTTTAAGGTAGACACCTACACCCATTGGGAGTAATAAGTGATTCCCCATGTTTCTTCTCTCCCTTGGCTAGAATTTGAGCCTTTATACTTGGGAAAATTATATGTTTATTGTTATTTTTCATTGTCTTTGTGTGTGGAAAGTTTAGTGTGAATGGTTGTTGTGGAAGACTTGTAACAATTGTCATGGTTTCTTAATACCTCGTATTGCTTCATTGTTGGGGATCAGGGGCCAATGAGGCAGATGGCTTATCCTTCTCATTGGATTATAGATTGGGTGAAGAGCATTACCTACTCTTGTTTCCTTGTTGTTGTGCTTAAAGTTGAATATAGAGAGGAGTCATGTTATGTTGAAGCCAAAAATATCACATTGCAATGTTGTTGTAATGTTGAAAAAGTGAAAGTTGTATTCTTCTAAATTATTTTTTCAAATTTTTGGAAAGAAGAGCTTAGATATTGTAATAAAATGAACTATGCTCCTTAAGAAAAATAAAGTGCATAATTTCCTTGTTGAAATTTGTATTATTGTAAAAGTAGGAGTTTCTTGTAAACTTTATTACCAAGTTATGTATAGGAAGTGGTAGAAGAAAGAAATCTTGAAAGTTATAATTTATTGAAAATGTATTTCTTTCAAATATGGAAATAAAATCATATTTTTTTTGTATTTTCCATTGGTGAAATGGTTGTGTTTGTATTAAAAGAATGTATGAAAGCTATGCTTGATTTTCCTTGTTGAAATGAATATCATTCTTGTTGTGAAAATAAAAGAGACACATCCTCATTTTGATAGTAAGAGTTAGTATGTTTAAAATTTGGAAATATATTTGCATGGCACTAACCTTGTATGCAAAATATGAAGATGTTGAAATGCAATATGTATAAACTAGAGTAGGAAACAATGAACCTTTGTGGTGGGTTGTAGAAAATTACAAGGGGAAAGGGGAGATTTTTTTCCTTGTGATAAATCTCCCCTTTCCCCTTGTAATTTTCTTGTTCTGGTTGTAATTGTTGTCATTGTTAAAGTGAATAACATATATCTATTTTCTTTCTTCCTCATGTGTTCGCTGTTGTGTTTTCATTCTGAGGTAAATGACCTCGTACCATCATTAACTTTATTTCTGTGTTTGAGTAACAAGGTTAGTAAGCTGGTTGTAGCTAGTAAATGTTGTGGTGAAAGTAAAACGGATGTATCCTTAAACCTCTTGCTCTCCATACGAGCTTACTATCTAGACTTGATTTTCTTTTGGGTATGTTGAGCACTGTTTCCATGGGTTATTACAACCTAGCTTTAACAAACAACCACTAGATTGAACCCGATCCAGGTCGACTATAGTTTTATAGGAACTTAGTCACCCTTTCAAATTATGGAAACAAATTTCATAATGTTAGTTGTTTCCTTTGGTGTTACTCAACCACAGTGAGATGTGTTTTTCGAGGTCAGTTGGACCTCCATGTTCTCCTTTCATGGATTAGGTAGGTGGCCCCTTTGTTACCCAATCAATCCCGCAGGTCTACAAAACTTCACGTGTGGTTGACTACAGTGGTTGTAATTATGTATGAAGTGGGGGGTATCGTGGCTAAGGTACCTGATTGCTTAGTCATTTTACACCTTGGTTATTCATTTAGAATTAATTAGAATACTAGACATTTACCCAACTGCTTGATGATCATTGGTGTAGGTCTAGATGTTTAAGTTCTTTCTTAAGGGGCACTTTGACCATCCCTTATGAAGTTTTAACTGTAACTTAATTCTTGGAACCGAGACTTGAAGTTACATATGAGAAATTATTGATAGTATTCCTTTATTATTAAAATACCTTGGCCTAGTTTTATTACATGATGACTATTGGTGGTGTACATAATCATTCATCTCGCTGCTTTTGTTGGGAATTGATAATATATTTTATTGACAATTGGATGATTCATGTCTAGTGAAATTTGGTTGACTATGTTAGAAATTTTAAGTTCATAGAGACTTTTGGGGGTAATTATATTTATAGATGTGTTGTTGATGTTATGATGGAAACTGTTGTTGAGATAATGTATTTGGCGATTCATGAAAACATGTTTTCTTTTCTTATAAGAGTGGTATGGTTATGATAATGAGGGCTGTTTTTTTAAAAAAGGAACTTGTGATGGGAAGGAGTGATCCACTTGTTGTTTAAACCAAAACTATAGGCTTATAGGGAGGGTTTGGAAATCCCTAGTGTGGTAAAAATTGGATTGATGTTTTAAAATGTTAACATGTATGACGGAATTCTCTTTTCTTCTCACTTGTCATTACTAGCCTATAAGGGCAGTGGAGTTTCTTGAATGATTGTGAAATTCCTTGAAGTCAATGGTCAAAACTAGTATTATTTATCTTCCTTTTTTTTAAGAAATTTTGAGGGGTGGTCGTGTTTTAGGTTTCCGTCTCATAACCTATATGATCACAAGATTAAAATTTTAATACACTTGACCTTTCGTGTTAAACTTTGGATCCTATATTTCCTCCTAGTTTAATTGTTCAATTTATTTTGGTCATTTCAGAAACCTAGTATCATATCTTACTCCCTTGGTACTATCTATTTTATGAATTTAGAATGTTGGTTTGAATAACAGTTCTCAATTTTATAACCTAGTTGTTTATTTGATGGAAACCCCGTACACTGGACTATTGTTTCTAACTTAATTTGGCCAATGGTCCATTCTCGAATGATTGTTAAATTTTTGTTTCTTTGAGGCAATGTTCTTAACTGAAGCATAAGGTTTTCTTCTTAGATTGGCATGGTGGAAATTTTATTTATCTTACGGGGTTGTTAGTTTTTAGAGATTCGATCCAATTCTGGGAATATAATGTTTCCTTTCTTGATACTGTTAGATAGTAGCTTATTGTTTCTTGGGTAATATAATCTTACTCAGTTCTCGCGAACTGAATCAGGTTAATAATTTTTGCATATGGATGATGCAAGTAGATGAGGGAAAGACTTGTAGAATATTACAAAAAGAATGGTTGTGAAGTTCTTTGTATGAATACTTTTATGTTGTAAAACTCCAGTATGGGTTAAGTGGGAAATTTAGAAGAAAATTAGTTCCTTAATATCTTGTGTTGTGGAGCAATGTTGTCATAACTTTTGAAATTTTCCTTTCTTGTTATCATGGGAAATATAAAAGTTGATTTCTGCTTGGTCATGAGTGATTACACTGTATTACATACATTTGAAGAATAGTATAGTTGGGTGTGACCAATGTTTTTACTCTCTTGTTATTTAGTTATGGTTCCATATAGTGGATGTGTCCCTTTGGGTTGTGCATCCTGTTGGAAATAATTGATGTAACCATGTATAGTTTCACAAATGAGTAATAGTAAAATTTTCCCTGGAGATGAAATGTTTAGTTGTAAACCCTGCTAAGACATAGTAGCAATTTGATTCTAAGCATAATAAATGGTTGGATGATCCTTATAAAAGCTATAAACGCTAAGATTAAATATATACATATGGATAAATTAATGTAGATGAAAGCTCCTTGACAAATTTTGGTCCTTAGGTGATCAAAGAGGAAACTAACTTATGTAATAAAAATGTATTCACCTTGTTTTTCCCCAAGCTAAACAATTAACGTTATCCTTTTATGGTGAAGTCTTAAATGATCTTATCCTGTAACCATTGTCTAGTTTTTGGAAGATAATAAAGTTTAATAAGTAGGAGAATATTTATTAGGAAAATCTTCAATCTATCTCAATCACTTGAAATGTAATTTTTTTCCTTTGTTAATCTTAATCAAGTAAGTCTAAATGAAACTTGTACCCAATATTGATAAATTCATATCCTAAAAAAAGGGGGGGTTAGTAAGCAATGAGACCTTGAAGCTGAATTCTTTTTGACCTGTTCTGTTAACCTGTGCCTTGATTCATGGTGTTCTTTCTTAATTAATGTCAAATTTTTTATCCTTAAATAAGAATATTTTGTTCTGAACCTAAAACTGTATTCTCCCCAATCAGAGCTTTTGCTTCCCACCTGCTCAATAGAGGTGTGGAACATGTTTAAGTGGCTCAAGTAAGATTAACTAACCTTTAGAGAAATGGAAAATGTTCCTAAATCAATGAATTAAGATATTTATTGGCATATTATAGAATGTTTCTCCTTCAGAAAACTTGGTGTAAACCTAAGTAGTCAACAATATAGAAGAACGGAGTTCACCTTGGTAAAAGAATGGTGCAAATCAAAACATGAATCTTCTAGATCGTAAAGTCAAGTTTGAAACACAACTTTTTGTAAATACATAACCTTAAAATATGTTAGACTGTGGGATTTCCTTAATTGTAATTTATGTAATGCGTTTGGACCCTTATGTTGTGCCTTGTCGAAGAGAAAACTGGATTGTTCATGTTAGGTGTTATATGTTTCCTTGTTGCATATGTGGTCATTGTTGTGTCAAGATGTTCGAGCATTGGTTGTAGCCATTATGATCCCCTGTTGTGTCATTCTATACTTCGAAAAAGTAAAAAAATTAAAAAATTATCATGTACTTTCCTATGTTGTCTTATGTGTCTGTTTTAGTGGGCATTACAAAAACCAACCTAGGTAGAAAACATGTTTGAAAATACACGAAAAATGTGGTTTTGTTTTTGGGAAAAAGAACCACCACCCTATGTAGAGTAGAGGTTTCAAAACCATCACCCTACACAGAGTGCTAGTTACAGAATGACAACCCCATATAGGGCGGTGGTTATAGGACTAGTCGGCATGGTCATGGAAGTGGTTTCGCCACTTTTGACAGACAAATAAAATTATGACTATGTAAAATATGGGATGAATTCAATTAAAAGTAGAGCTTTAAAACAATAACATGGAACTACCAAAAACTTGTAAATGAAAAAATTCATGCATTTGAGCATATAAATCCATTTATCGTCACCAAAATGTGTATAATCTTATAGATCTAATGAAATGGGGGTTTTCCAAAATAATGAACTAAAAGTATGTAAACAACCAAATAGCAAAACTAGATTCATAGTGAAATCTCTACAATAAACAAATAGGGTACCTTGCAATAGCAAACCCATGAATAAGCTAAACTAAATAAAGAATGGAGTGGAGGAAGTCCCCTCCATTGGAAAACTAGATCCCAAGAAATTTCTCCATGCTTTTACTTCTTACTTCCATGGCTTCCACTCCTCCAACCTGCAAATTAAAATGGAACAAATGAGTGAGTTAGGGTAAAATAAATAATAAGAAGACCTCATAAGGATGTTTAGGGTTTATTTGGAAATACCTAGATCTAAGGGTGCATATCCATTCAATCTAAGGGTTGAGGATCAACCCTACACATTTCAAGTTGTGGTACTTTATGGGTTTGGGTAATTTTAATTAAGGAATGAGTAAATAGGTTGAATGGGGCCACTTAATGAATATGATAAGTTGAGACCTATAGCCTTAGACTATTACGGATAAATTAAATAATTGTGAAAGGGGTAACTTAGTTAATGAATTATAAGGTTTAATTAATTGGAAATAAAAAAATTTATTTAGATAACCTCTTGAGGGACATTATTGTTAATTGTTGTGAGAAGTAAGAATCAAACTAACTTAGGAAACATTTACCCAGTTCATATTTTAAATAAGGTGAGTTAACGAAAACCCTATAAATGGATTTGTCCTGAAGTTGCCTTAGTGTAAATTAATAATGTTAATTGTTAATTTAATATTCGAAAACTTTTCAAATGTGAGAAATTTATTAAAAAAGAAATATTTAATCCTAGTCGATGGTTTCTTTTTGTAACCTGTTTAAAATAAAAATATTAATTTTTTCATGTTTTCTTGATTATGTATTGAGTTTTGTCCTGGGTTTGGTGTGTCAAAAATGTGGGTGTTACACTTGGTATCAGATCTGTGGGTAAAACGCTTAGACCCTTGGGCACACATGGAAACACAAATAGTAAACTTAGCATAACTCTAACTTAGAACACATGACATTGTGGATAACTAGAAATGTAGAAAAAATTAGAAAACTGAAATGAACATAGATAGTGATGAACTAACTCTCACCTTGGTCTGTGTAGGAGGCACAAATTAAATGATTAGTTATTAAACGTCGAGTTATATTTACCTCCTCCAGAGTAGGTTGTTTCCACTATATTTCTACATATCCTAAAGACCTTAGAGGAGGTCAACACAACTCTACAAGGTGATGCAATAGGGGGATGACCTAGCAAACATAATAGGGAGCCATCACATGAGGGTTAGCACTTTTCACAAAAAAAATGAGTATAGAGCAGAGAACTCCCACGTGAAGTCAGCTAGACCTGATTCACCACAAAGACGACATGGAGATAGGGTTGAGGGACATAGAGAGAAATCTAGGAGCCCTATAAAGAGAGATGGCCCTGGTGAGATACCTAGAGGTGAATAGTTGACAATAGTAGATCATATAAGAGAGATTCTAAAGATTCATCCATCTCATTTTGCTGGAGACATAGGTGGATTTCAAGTTAAGGCTTGTGTTGTAATTCATCTTATAAGAGATTGAGTAGGGGTTTGGTGGTGGCATGAGGAGAAAAAGCTCCACATAGATTCAGAGACTATTACTTGGGAGATATTTGAGGAGTGATTCAAGATCTGATTCCTCTTAAGACTGTTTATTCATTAGAGGATTGATGAGTTTCATGACCTGCGATAGGCATTTATGATAGTGGTTGAGTATGAGAGCTGGTTTCTGGACTTGATTCAGTATGCCAACTACATGTAGGATGAGCAGGTTAGGATTCATAGGTTTATCAGGGGCCTGAATTTGGATTTGGGAGGGCAAGTGTGTATGCATTGTCCATAGACTTTAGCTAAGGTGATTGAGAAGGCCTACATTACAGAGGAGAATAGGAGGAAGACTCGGTAGGCTATAGATAGAGTGACGATTCGTATTCAACAGATGCAGGATAGTAGGTCAAGGGGGTCATCTCCTCCTTGTGGTGGACATGGTTCAACATAGTCTTCTTTCAGGCCACCATTTCAGTAACAGTAGTAGTAGTAACAGACCCGTTCACTATTTAGACCCCCACAAAGATTTGATGCATAGCAGGGATGAAGTATGGGGCATATTCATAGAGGACCTGCCAGGACACATGAATCACCTAAAGCTCATTCAACTGGAGCTCATCCACAATGACCACACCAATCTAGGGCAGGATCATTAGGATCTACTAGCTATAGACCACTAGAGCACCAGGGGGAGCTGATTCTTTTTGGAGAGAGGCTGGTAGTTGTTACAAATGTGGTGTACGTGGACACCATTGAAGAAAGAGTCCACATAACCCTAATAATAAGGGTAAGGGATCTATTTCAAAGCCCACAATTGGTGACATGGCCACCAACCACAGGATTTATGCAATGGTTGAAAATTTCTAGGTAGAGCATCAGGGTACAATGATAGAGACTTCAGGTAGCATTGGTGGTATCCCTACTTCTATATTCTTTTATTCTGAGTGTTGTGATTCATTTATCACACCATAATTAGTAGAGAGATGTGAGATGGTGGCAGTTAGGTATTTTCTTAGTTCAGATGTTGAGGTGACTTCTAGAGCCAATCTCATAGTGGATTCCTTAGTCAAGGAGTGTGTAATTAACCTAGAACCCTTCACTACGACCTTGGATCTTCATATCCTTCCCTTGGGTTATTATGGGATCATTCTGGGAATGGATTGGTTATCTACACAAAGAGATAGAGTGGCATATTATAACAAAGTTATCACTTGTGCAAATGATTTGGGGTTGGATTCAGTGATAGTTGGGGTTAGGAGACCCATCTATATTTGCATTACTTCCACAATGCAGCTCAAGCATTGTGCGTGGGGTGGATGTCAGCTATATGTTATTATAGTTAGTGATAGGTCAAATTATGAGTCTAATGGACCATCACTTGATGATCATCATATTTTGAAGGTGTTTAAATATGTCTTTCCAAGCGAATTATCTAGCTTACCTCCCCCACGTGAGATAGATTTTCATATAGATTTGGTTCTTTGAGGAAAGCATATCTCACGCATGTCATATATGATGACTACCACTGAGCTTTATGATCTCATGCTACAACTGGAGGGCATTGTTGAGAAGGTCTTAATCCATCCTAGTGTATCCATTTGGGGTACACCAGTGATTTTTGTGAAGAATAAGGATGGATTACTATGTTTGTGTATTTATTAAGATAGCTGAACAAAGTAATGATCAAGAATAATTACCCCCTTCCACGCATCGATGATTTTTTTGATCTAATAAAAGGGGAGATAATGTTTTTCCAAGATATACCTTAAGTTAGGTTATCCTCAGCTAATGATTGTTAAGACTGATATTCATAGGGAATCCTTTTGCACGAGATATGGCCACTAAAAGTTCACAGTTGTGCCATTCGGCATGACAAATGACCCTGTAATGTTCTTGAGTTTGATGAATTGGGTATTCAAGACATTTTAAATCATTTTTTTTTTTCATATTCCTTGATGAAATATTGATATACTCATGCACTCATAAGGAGAAAGAGGAGCACCTTCGACTGGTTCTGCAATGTCTTCGTGAGCAAAAACTTTATGGGAACCTTGAGAAGTGTGCATTCTAGCATTCTGAAGTTCATTATCTTGGCCATATTATTTCTTTGGAAGGTACCATCATCAATCCTTTAAATATTAGAGCTATCATAGATTGTCTAGTACATACCAGTGTGACTTAGGTGCGTAGCTACATGGAATTAGCAGGATATTACAGGAGATATGTTCATGATTTTTCACATATTGTGCATCCCATCACTTCCCTTCAGTAGAAAGGGAAGAAGTTTGTTTGGTCATGTAGATGTGAGAATGCCTTCAGGACATTAAAGTAATGCCTAATGATAACACCTATTATAGCAGTTCCAGATCCACAGAGGGATTTATTCATGTTTACAGATGTTTCTTTGGCATGGTTAGGAGGTGTTTTGATGCAGGATGGCCATATATTATCTTTTGAATATCTCAAACTCAAGTATTATGAGCTTAATTATCTGAAAAATGACATTGAGCTTTCCATGGTTATGCATGTTTTGGTTCAATGGAGGAATTTTTTGTTAGTCATGAGGTTCATTCTTAGGACAGATCATTTAAACCTACGAAACCTCTTTTACACAACCCAATCTCAAAGCCCATCAATAGCATTGGATGGAGTGGTTATGTGAGTTTGATATGGAGATAAATCATGTGAAGGGGAAGGAGAATGTGGTTGCAAATGGTTTGAGTCATCGGAGGCATTTGGTTATGGCCACATAAGTGGATACAAACATGAGGAGAAGGATTTTACAGTATCTTCCACACGAAAACTTCTACCATTCAGCTAGAGAAGATACTGGGTCTCAGAGATCCCTTGAGGATAAGTGTGAGGGATTAACACTAGAGCCAGATGGACTTCTCAAACATAGGTTGGATTTATGTACCTAGGGATAGATATTTAAGAAATATTATTCTTGTAGAGGAATATTGTGCACCTTATTTAACCCATCTAGGGGTGAAGATGATGCACGCCACTTTGAGGTAGTTTTAACAGTTGTGAGGACTAAGGAGAGATGTGGCTTATTTTGTGTCTCAAGCCAGAGGGTGAAGGCAAAACATCAACATCTAGCTTTCATTCTCTACCTATATGCCATACCAGAGTGGAAGTGGGACACCATTTCCATGGATTTTATAGTAGGGCTACCTATGTCGAGATACCACCACGATGCAATCATGGTCACGGTGGATAGATTGAAAAAAGTGGCTTATTTTTCTCTAGTGAATACCACCTATACAACTAGTTTAGTGACATGAGTATATTTGGATGAAATAGTTAGGTTGTATAGGATTTTGGGGAAGATCATTTGTGACCAGGACCCATTGTACACCTCTCATTTTAGGACTACTATGCTGACATATCTCGGAACAAATATCAATTTCAGTACAACCTATCACCCTGAGACAGATGGGTAGACAAAGTGGGTGAATCAATTTTTAGAGGAAATTCTTTGGATGTACATCATGGATCATCAGTCGATATGGGAGGAATATTTGTACTTGGTTGAGTTTTCTTATAACAAAAATTTTTAGAGTTCCATGGGTATGACACTGTTTCAAGTGTTATATGGTAGTGAGTGTAGGACTTCATTGAGTTGGGACATGTTAGATGATAGATTTTCTCTTTGGCCAACTTTATTATAGGGTATGGAGTAACAAGTTGTCTTGATTAGATAGAGGATACAGGAGGCTCTGGATAGGCAAAAGAAGGGATAATTTTAGTGGTGAATATTCGTAATATGGAAAAAATTTCATTTTAGAAAAATTTGAAAAGGTGATTTTTTCAGGAGCAGGTTAGTGTCTTGTTCGGCTAAAATTTACAGTATATATTTTTTTAGGGTCAGCTTCACCTACATTTGAAAACATCTCCTATAAAAACCTAGGTGATTCGTCAGGTAGTATACTACCACCAGGCACCATACTACCACCAGTACTTACCAACACCATTTTCTGAAGACGTAGTGACTCATTGAATTTGCTGATGCATGACAAAGGGGTTGCATTTTGATGCGCGACAGGAATATTTGTTGACGTGTGACTCATTAAATTTGTTGACGTGTGACAAGGAGGTATTGCAGATGCGTGACTTAGTGAATTCAATGACACATGACTCGGTTTCCTGTGACGTGTGACTTGTTTTTCTCTGATGCGTGACTTGTTTTCCTCTTACACGCAACTTGGTTTCCTTTGACATGACTTAGTGTTATACCTGAAGCGTGCCCCAATTTTATCTGATGCATGACTTGCTTCTTTTGCTAACACATGAATCTGTTCAAAATAATGGAAGGTGCTAGTCCTCAGAATGTGAAGACCCAAAAAGTAACTAAGAAATCTCAGAAGTCCTTGTTCAAGTATTTTGGAAACTCTGCTGATACAGATAGCACAACTACTAGTAACCATATAGCTACCACTAGAAAGAATCAAAATATTGACTGTGTGGAAGGTAATATCGAGGTGGACATGCATTCTGCACAGTATCAACCAAATGACACCTATGATGATACCATGTCAGATCTTGAAGATATACCTGTTGAGATGCTAGATCCTGAAGATATTCTTCCTGTTGGGGTGCAACCAGGAGTGCATCAAGATATCACACATACAAATACTCAGCAAAATGGAACACAAAAATCAATTTCAAATTTTGGTTCATGAAAGAGGAAACTAGGTGATTGTGATATTGCTCAAAATTCTACTCAAAAAAGTAAAACATTGAAAACGAACAAGAATATGTGGACCATTGGGAGGACATATAAGTTTGATTGGGCTGCCAAATTTCCATTTATCGAACCTATACAAGCCATCTAATTTAGAAGAGATCCCATTTGAATGTACATGTACAATATGTACGTGGAAATTGGGAAAGCAACAAAAAATGCAAATGAAGCTGGACACTATAGAAAAACACTGTGGAAAACAATATTTGACTGTAATGGGGGTGGATGGCCAGAAAATCAAAACACACAGGTGGAAAACTGAAAAAGAATGCATGCATGTTAAATACACAATGGATTATGAAGCGGAGCAGAAAAAATGTAAACATCTCATGGAAAAGGGAGGAACGATCACATCACAAATTGGTAAGATGAATCAAACAAATCTACATGCAAAACTCATACAGTTCTCTACTTTATTTCACATACTAAAGAAAGGAAGACCAATTTAAGATTTCCTTGATTTCAAAGTTTTGTATCAATATAATGGAGTGCCCAACGTACCTCAGTCTCATTGGTCTGAAAGTAGTGCATGGGAAATGGAAAAATGCCTTTTGATGATAGAGAAGGAAGATTTGAAAGAGAATGTGAAAAAATCAAAGTTTATCTCTCTTTCAATTGATGAAGTGACAACAGTCGACAACACTGCATGGGTATGTATCCACATCTATACTTTAGAAAATCATATAAGGACACCTCATCTGCTGGGTGTTATGAAAATGGTTGAAAACTATAATGCCGAAAACCTACATAAAATAGTTGTTTCTCATTTGAAAGATATTGTTGGAATGACTGATTATGAAATCGCTACGAAGTTGGTATGCGTCAGAGTAGATGGTGCATCAGTCATGCAGGGTCACCAAATAGGGTTGTGTGTTAGATTACAAACAACAGTAGCCCCATATATGCTACCAATTCACTATATGGCTCACAAAATGAATTTAGCGTATAAAATGGTAAGCAACTACGAAAATGTTGCTAAAGTAGAAGACCTTATAAGAGAACTTCATGCCTATATGGTAAGCAACCCAAAGCGATTTCTTGAGTTCCAGAAATTCACAATTGGAATTACAGATGGCAAAAAACTTCTGAAGGATGTTGAGATGAGATGGATCTCTTTGTATGAACCTACATGCAGAGTTTCGTGAGGAGTATCCTTCGTTGGTTGGTTTCATGCACAAATATCATCATGAAGTTGACAGGGTGAGGGACTTGTTGTTCCGTTTAACTGATTTGGAGACATTGCTTACATTGGTTGGTATTCTTCCAATGTTGCAGGAGATCAATACACTAATGAAGCATGCACAGGGGAGATTAATCTATATTGTGGATTTTATACGGATGAGAAAAATGGTATGTCAAAGTCTTGATGTCTTGTACTGTTCCCAAGATAGTTTTGATACACCTGTTTTCGAGAATTGGAAATATTTGTTAGATCTTAAAAATCCCAGTAACTATTTGAGATTTAATATCCACGATCACCTTTGCATCAATGTTAATGGGAGGGACATACCACTGCACATTTTGTAAAAATATCAAGCTATTCCAGGATCAGAACGAGAAGATGTTCCTGTGACACGTAATCTCTTTGAATCTGTTATAGTTGAAACAAGAATAAATCTTTTTTGGAAAAAAATTTGTTACAAAATCCTTATCATCAAGAAATTAGAGAACAAAGTTTCTCCAAAGATAAAATTCTTTTTCCCTCAAGCAATGGCAAAATGTGATGAATCCTAATTTTTGGAATACTGAAGGTGGTCACGTGTAGACTTTGTAAGAAAGCATTTCCATAAAAACCATGGGTACAATAATGGAACATTTCACAAAGACTTTCAGAGTTCAAGGGTATGGAAATCAAAGGTATACTGAATGCTGATTTATTAAAGTTTCAATCAACAAATTTTGCAACAACAATGAGGAACTAATATAAAAATTTAGATGAACCTTCTAAAAGTGGTGTTATTACAAGGTTGTGGCGAGGAATCTATCAAAGTTCTATCTTACAAGAAGACATCATTGAATATTTCAGATTATATGAGTTATGCCAAACAATGATTTTGGGGTTTGTGGAGGATGAAAGGGTTTTCAGTGCTTTATCATTTATAAAATCAAAACTGAGAAACAAGTTGGATAAAAATATGGAAAGTTGCATGAGGTGTTATGTATCTCACTACTCCATGGAAACCTTTCCTTTTGACAGAGAAATTGCGCATTGGAATTCCCTTTCCAAAAGAAGAGGTGTGAATAATACAGCTACAAGTACAACTGTTCCCAATGATGAGAGTGGAATTGGCACATCGTCACACTTTACAGAAGAGAACATCGAGTTTGAAGAAGCTATTGATAATGGATTGTTTCAACTTTAAATAGGTATCTCCTTGACCTTACTTTTATTGTTTTTATCACCTTACATTTTAACTGTGGTTATTTATTCAATTTCATATTAAATCTATAGATGCAAATATTGACTGAGGAGGCTTTTTATCAAATTTTGTTTCAGTTTTCTCTTGTTATCATTAAAGATCGAGTTTCATGTTACAGGTATATATATTTACATTTATTTAAATACAATTATTTCATTCATTTTTTTTTATTGTTACACTTTAAATAGGTACCTTACTTTTATTGTTTGTCACCTGTGGTTATTTATTCAATTTCATATTAACTATACAGGTTGACATCCATCTATATATATTTACATTTATTTAAATACAATTATTTCATCTTTTTTAAAATGCGGGTTGACTTCTCGGGACTGACAATGTCAGGCAACTCACCCATCTATCTACTAATCCATTTCTCATGTTGAGTTTTCTTAAATCAAAGATCTAGCACACTACGAAGGATGATTTCTCATATTCCTTCCATATGCTTTTTCATAGCCATCTAAAACACAAGAGGTAACTTAAACCCTATCATATGACATTTCTTGATTTTTTACAATTATGTTTAATTTATTTTTATATTTGCGAAATGCTTTGATATATTGTTTAAACTTTGTGGGATAAAATCACACAATCAAATTTTACAAAGAGAGGAAGATTTTTCCATATTAAGATGTTTATTTCATAACACATTCCAAATTTTATACAATTCATCATCCACGATCCTGCTTGAAGCTAAATCTACGTCCACATAAAATTCATCATTATCCATATATATTTTAATGTCATCATCCACATCTAATGTCATCATATCACTATCATAATCCTGACACTCCAATTATTATTAAAACAATTATTTATCTATTTTAAAACAATCCTGACACATTCCAATTTTTTAAAACAATTATCCATTATCATCATTCATCATCATCTATATCCATTCTAATGTCTCTATCGTACTACATTCCAAATTTTCTAGATTCCATGATCGTGCTTGAAGCTAAATCTATAGTCCACATACAATTCATGATAATCCATATCTATGATTCTATTCTAATGTCATCATCCACATCTAATGTAATCATCATTACAAGTAGAGAGAAGAATATTTAACTCTTAGTATTAAGATGCATGTGTCATACCATATTCCAGATTTTCTTAAAACAAATAATTAACCATTATCATAACACCATCACATTCAAATGAAACATAAATACCATATACAATCTAGAAATTCTATACATAATATAAAGGAAGATATAAAATTAAAGATTATAAAGTATTTCAAGTTTCAAATTCCAAATCCAGATAATAAATTTCAAATTCTATACATAATATAAAGGAAGATATAAAATTAAAGATTATAAAGTATTTCAAGTTTCAAATTCCAAATCCAAATAATAATTTTCAAATATAGATTATAAAGTATTTCAAACCCTCAATCTTTCCACCCTCAATCATGAAATTTTTTAACCCTCAATTTTCTGTACCCCCTTCCTCAATGGCTTCCACTCCTGTACTCCTTTCAGTTTCCCCAATGGCTTCTCCGCCTGTACCCCTTTCCCCAATGGCTTGAATAATCCCAGAACTAATGAGATCTTCCGCAGCACTGTCTAGATTCTTTACAATTCTTTGTTCCTCCTTTGTTGCATCTCCATGGGATAACAAACTTGGATCTGCAGCTGCCTTGGTTTTGAATAAAATTTTAGGGTTGAAGCCATGCTCTTTAATTATCCGCTTCAGTGTATTGTTTTGTTTGTTAACCAAAACAATATTTTCCTTCAAATTCTTCGTTGCGGATAAACTTTTCTTCACGGTTTCCAAGTGAACTTGGAAAACCTTTGCTTGACTCTTCAAATTTTCATATTTCAACTGCAAAAAAAAGTGATATCAATTAAACATATTACTAAAATAAGAAAAGGTCAAATTAACAAAAAATATTGTTTTGAAGTGATAATACTTACAACCGCTCTATCTCTTTCGGCATTTGCAATCGCTACCAGATCCTTGTCCTTAGACCATTTGTTAAAATATGCCTGGGCTTCAGCACTAATATTTTCCAATTTGTTTAATGTTTTATCCAAAATGTCATCTTTATAGTTGTTGTTATACATGACAGTCCCACTTCTTACTTGGGTAAGTAAGGAATCCATCTTCGTAGGTTGATTCTGGACTGCAGCGTATAAACTATCCCTTTGCCAATAATTTTCATAACGACTTATTATCTCATTGATTAGTACTTTTCCCTTTTCTCCCATTCTATGAGCTGACCGATATGAGGTACAATAAACTCATCGACATGGGATTGACAATCATAACCAATTAAGTTCTCTAAAGGAAATGGTAGCAACTATTCACCATCTGTATCTGAAGAAGATGATCTCACTGGAGAGGTATGGGGGCTTTTGGGTTGATCGACTGCTACTTGCTTCTGCCTTTGTGTGCCCTGATCCTATTTATGATAAAATAAATCAATATTCTAAAGTGAAATGTAATGAAAGTTGAATAAATTATGTTGAAATAGAAGTATACCTGCTGGCCTTGAATCATCTCACGTGTATTGAAAAATCTTGTTGGGTCATTGCTATCAATGCCCAAGTAATCTTCATCTAAAGTTATATTATTTAAAACTGATATGCCTGTTGCGTTGGGCAAGCCACCGAGAGAGAGGGTTGGAATTCGAAACAAGGAGGCAATGTTTAGTGTCCCACTAGGGGCCGGAGGAATTGGCATGCGTTTACCAATGTTCTTTTTTCCTGATCCTCTGGTTGGCATTTTGAATATTATTGGAGGAGGGGGCAGTGCCGTTGTCTATACAAAAGGTGAAGGACTGCAATGTGCTGAAAAGATCAAGAAAAATCATATGAAAAATGTGTATAACTATGCAAAAACTACGAAATTATATGAAGTACTATTCAAAACTTGTACTAAAGCAATAAAATAATACCTTGTTGTTGAGGGGTTGCTTGTCGTGGTGGTTGAGGTGGCCGTGTTGGAGTAGTAATTGGTGGTTTTTGAGCTATCTGTTGCTAGGATTGCTGAGGTGGTTGTTGAGAAGAGACAATTGCATGCGACTGAACGGAGTGAGTTGGTGAAGATGGTTGACTTTGAGAAGTACGCGTATAGTCCAAAGTCCCTACAATGTCAGCAACAGTCAATTGTATGTCAATTCAATATGGTAAAATTTAAATGGTAAATTGAAAATACAAAATGGGAATTTGTAAATAATAAATGTTAAGGTATTACTTCTCTGGCATTTAATGAATTCAAACGGTTGGCGGTTCAGAGATGAGTGAACTTCCATTTCAGATTGTGAATTTATGTCGATGCCTCAGCATGTTGTTGGCCTCTTCCTCTTGATGTCACCTTTTTTCAAGGAAGGGCCTCCAAAAATATTCTCTGTAAACAGTAAATATTTAATTAGATTCGAGATGAACATCCTATTAGTCTAATGTCGAAATACAAATTTTATAGTTTATACCTGTTGTTCTTGAAATGGAATTGACAAATTCATCAACGCCTCATCCATGCAAGTAGGAATTGGTTTGTCTTTTAAATTTAGAAGAGCCTCATAATAAAAGCCAAGGAGATAGTTTGTGGAGTAAATGACTGGTTTTTCCGAAAGCATTGCATTTGTAATGTCAGTTTTTATTTTTTTGGATAAAAATGCACCAATCAAATTTTTGCTTTCTGATAGTAGCAAGAATGTATGCAATAGCCCAGTTTGGTATATCCATTTGGCGACCCTGCAAAACAATTCTGGCTTGAAAGAAGGAAATCATAGTGGCAAGAAAGTGGTGTGCAATTCCTTACATATCCACACCACGTCTAGATTTATTGACATGAGCTGCAAATGCCAAAAGAATGTTGGAATTAATATTGATTTGAATTGTATCAAAATCATAAACTGAATACCAAATGAAAATTGAAAACAGTTGACACTTACAATCAACATGGAACCTGAAATTTGATTCCAAGTACTTCTTATCATCTTCGATGAGTGTTTCCTTCATTATAACAATGGGTAAATTTTTGAATGGGAGGCCTGTTAACCAATGAATATCAGTTGGGTTGACATTGAATTGAAACATTCGACCATCGTCCATAGTAACAGTAAACAGACCATCCTCTGTATTGTACGAGAATAGAAGGTAGTTCATAATGTCATGGTCTATTTCGAAATGGGGCATCCTAACGAGACCACCAAAGTCACATGCATCGAGCATATCCTTGTATTCTGAATTCATTTGTACAATTGTCATGGATATGGGGGCACAAAAGGTTCTTGTAGATTATTTTGGCCTTGGATAGGGCTTGGACTAGATTTTCCTCTTGATTCTTGTCTTGGGCTTGGGATGCACTCGTAGTCACCATTGTAGTTGTCCTTGAGCTTGATTGTACCTGACCTGGATTCCTCTAAACAAGAAAATTTGGGAATCAGAAAGTGTAAATGTGAAAATGACCGGCGGAAGGCTATTTATAGCACAAAATTAGGGTTTTGAAGCCTAAGATGTGTGATAAGGAACCTTCATGTCATGCGTCAAGGAAATATTTGTTGATGCATGACAAAGAGCCTTCCTGTCATGTGCCAACAATATTTCTTAACATGCGACAAGAGTTTCCATATCATGTGTCAACAAAGTTTCTTGATGTGCGACAGGAGGATTCCCTGTCATGCGTCAACAAATCTTTCTTAAACGTGTGACATGAAGGTTCCCTGTCGCATGCCAAGAAAGCTTGTTGATGCGTGGTCAAGAATCTTCCTTTCACGCGTCAACAAATTTTATTGACATGCGACTGGAAGATTCCCTATCATGCATAAATAAGATGTTTTGACACACGATAGGAATATTATTTTGTCACACGTCAGGAAATTTTGTTGACGCGTGACATGAAGATTCTCTATTGTGCATCTAGAAAGTTTATTAACATGTGACAGGGAATCTTCTTGTCGTGCGTCAAGAAACTTTGTTAACGTGCGACATTAGGGAGATTCTCTTTCACACGTCAATAGAGTTTCTTGACGCATGATAGGGAACCTTCATGTCATGCATTGACTATGCGTCAGTGTCTGTAGTCTCCCTTGAAAAAATAGCAGGTGAAAATTCAGTTTTGAAAAAAATGGAAAATTTAGCTTTAGTGAAAATCAGTTTAGGGGATATTCGCCAGGTATTTTCCACCTCCAATTTCTAAGAGGTTTCTTAAAATGAACCATGTATTACACAAATTATACTTATGATGAACACGATGTCTAACATATAGTCAATTGCAATACAACATGGTGATACATGTGTTTCTTCATAACATGGTGACGATGTCACTATAAAATCCAATTCACTATACACTAATCTTATCATACAACACATCAACACACCTACGTATCACAAAATGCCAAATTCTCCAACAATCCGTAATCCACAAGTTTCACAAACTATAAGGTGGTACATCACACACAAATTCCTCATTGAATCAATGAAAAGGAGAGAGAATACTCTTATCTCCAGCACATATACATGGTAACAAATACACACTAAGTGACATGCACAACATGTGCATTCATAATATCACAATTACAACATTGTTCACATCACACATATATCACATTATTCTTATAATCTCTACCACCACCACCATGCAAAACCATCACAATTCCAATTTGTCCTAGAGGTTCAAGAGAATGAACCTCCACTCTGATACCAAATGTAACGCCCACATTTTACACAAACAAATACAACAATAAAAATACAAGAATAATTTTTTTTGACTTACATTGCTTACTACACAACACCACAAGGGCTCCAAGTAGTGAAACTCAACAATGCATAAGAAAATTACATAATTCATCGAATCACATAGACACATGATAACACCATATACATATCGATGCCACACTTTCCCCAATGAATGAATGTTATCAATGACTCAACCATAAGAAAGGGACTCAAGGATTGGAAAACCCACAACACGTCATTACCATGATTATATCTTAGTTACGATTAACATTCCAAAAAGATTATTATGCAAGTATAATTTTATCCTTTTTGCACCTACAGATTCTTAAATTCATTTCACATTCAACTTACACTTTAACCATTTAATTTGGATCTTATCCATTACGAAAATCTCCATAGCTTATATAATAATTTTCCATATTTCAAATTGCATTAAAAGTTCCTCATTCTTTCGTTCTTATGTTAGAATTATGCTTCTCAAACATTTATTCAATGTTTAAACTTTACCCTTGCTACACAAGTGAATGTGAGGTGATGTCAAGAAAGAAATATTAAGATTTAAGGGAGATTTATTTCAATATATCCTTTCCCATAAACATTCTTTGATCATGGTATCTTTATTTCCCTATCATAGTTAATATGGTTCAATAACTTGTTGAATCCATTAACATTTCCACATCCAGAAATTATATTTAGATTTATATATATATTTTATTTTCTCGAATTTAGATCTCACCAAGGGAAATTCATATTCCTTTTTTTAACACATGAAAATGTCTAATTGAGTTATAAGGACTCCAAGAGTGACATTATTCCTAACCTCAAATCTCATTTTTCTCTTATATTATTTACTCTTACATCGCACTATGGTCTCATTATTGGCATTGTTTTATAACAATTATAAACAATATAACACATAATTTTCACTAATGGATTCACTACTATAAGGAGTGTAACCTAGCACTAGAAATCCCATTTATTTTCTCTTATACACAGCAATATTAAACACATGTTGCAACCAAGACATCCACTTGTGTCATTTAAATCCCACCATTAGATCAATCATACGAATAACACCTACTACATTTGTTTGGTTTTGGGCCACTCACCGGAGTATAAGGGAAACTACGCACATGGGGTAATGAAACCAATTTTTATTTATTTCTAAAATTCTCTTAGGTCAACTTATTTTAAATACAGTTGCATTTGCTAAGAGTTATGTACAATTTCCACCCGCATGTTAACCCCTTAATTAGCCAAGGTTTGGTTTAATTCTAATTGCACCTAAGTATATACTCCCCAACTAGATATGTTTTTAAGGTGAGAGGACATATTTATGCTAAACAACCTTCATGAAAGATGCACATGTTATGTTGTTAGTAAACAAGGTCACACATTTATCTGTGAGGATATAAAGATATCATTAACAAGAATTTAAGTCATAGCACAACTACTTTACTAGCTCCATTTTTGTCGTCTGGATCCCCCAAGGAATTAAGTCGATCATGAAGTTAATTTAAAAATCTACCTTCGTAAGACATGGTAGCCCACTAGGATACCAAGGAAGTGTTAGTTCTACTTACTCCATATATGGTAAGGTTACATCGGATAGTCGTTGCTTCAAACAATAACACTTAAGGTGACTTCAAGTGCGGTGTTCACCACTCAATGCGGTGTCAGACCTGAATAGAACATGTTATCCTTATCACATGCATGGTTACCAATCCTAGAAGGGAACCACATACTCTGGATAAAATTTCACCATGTCGTTCCTAATTGATGGGTTCATGAAAATTCTGCTAAACCTACAGGATCGAGTGTAGAGATTTAAGTTCTTTCTAAGGTTTTGGTTCCTTCTATGTTAAGAAATATCATGCAAGAAGGGTAGATATGCACTAGTTTTAAACTAAGGTTAACTATTATATTTAGGTTTATTTTCTATATTTTCTATATAAATAACACAACACTGTAGAGGTTCCAATGATAATGCACTATAAGATGTCAAATTCAGTTTCATTTAACATATTTATCCTAATTTTACAATACAACTATGAATCAAAATGACACCTATGATTAAATGCACATTTCTCAAGTCACCCCTAAATCTAACATCTCATTCATATTACCAATTTTCAAATAGAAACTTTTCTGTAACATGGCTATACATAATACATATAAATATTTTCCAATAACATATAAAAAATACAATAATTTGTAATGAATTTCAACCATGTCGTTTCATCATCTTTCTTTCATCTTGTAAAACCATGCGAGCATGAAATTAGCAATAAATCACTGGCATGACATCCACCTAAATCTAGCATAATTAATCTTTTTTATTTTCTCATTTATATTATAATAATAATTTCAATTCGAAAGGGGAGAGTTAGAGACACATATTTATTTCATTTCTTTTCACTTCATTTATTAACTAAGGAGAGAGAAATGATAGGGAAGAGAGAGAAACACTATTTTACTAAAATTTCAATTTCATGCAAAAGGTCACATGATAGAGTTTTAAACATATAGTTACAAGTGTCAAAAAGTTTCCAACATGGTTTAGTAACCCAACGGGGTTGCTCCAACTTTATTTTTGTGTTTTCCTCCTAGTTGCAAAAAACATTCAATTTAGGCTTGGAGGCTAAGAAACCACTTTCAAACGTTGTCTTCCGATGAGAAAACACACCATAGGTAAATTTATACATATCATCCTATACACCAATAATACACAGGAACTGATAGAATTCAAAACCGGAGAATGGTTTACGGTCGACTATCAGGTTTCTGAGGCCATCGGTCATAATTAGCCTAGTTGAAAATGATCAAAAGTTAGCTCGAGGGATCATAAAACCACGTTCAAAACTAATGTTTGATGGAACAACATGAAACAATAATTTTCCTATTAGTTACCCTATATGTGGATAATTCATCAGAGTTGATGGGATTGAGAACTGGTAAACGGGTTTCAAATGGCGACAAGTTTTTTTGGAGCCACCGATCATAATTGGTCTAAATTGACTTAGTCAAACTGCAACAAGAGGCCTAAAAACCCTCTTTTCAAAAATAACCAGGAGTGTGATTTTCCCAAACTGAAGGTTCTAGTATCTAGTAATAATAATAGAGGTTTGCGAAGGGGGATAAGAATTTTGTTTCTTAGGGTTCAAACGGTGGGTCAAAACGAAAGCCAACTTTTTAGTTTTAATAGCTCCCTAAAAGTGCAAAATGGAGTGACAGGGCTACTAGAGAAGTGGTGAAGAGAGCGTAAATGGTTAAACAAAGTTGAGATAATGCTTGACCTGACTCTTTACATAACAAGGAACACATACGATGCTTTACATCTCATGTACAGGGTTCAGAGTGTTGTTTGGCAAGTCTCTCAAAATTGCATTTTTTTTTAACTTACAACGTAGACCGAAAGATTGTTGTAGTTGATGACACATCTAGCTAATACCAATGGGCATGAGCACCAAATTTCAATACCTTGGTTCTAATAATGCATAAGTTTGTGGTCACAACCACGAATGATGATCAAATTACAAGTTAGTAATTTAAATCATAAGGAGGGGTGCTACTCCCTTAACCTATTGCTTGTATTAAGATATCAGTAGCCGACTTGTGGCTTACCATATCATTTTACTATATCCTTTATACTTTATCATGATTAGTAGGTCATCCTTGGTGATGGCCATAACATATGAATAGTATATATAGGGGATTGTAGAAAGTATTTCATGATCATTTCGAGCATTAGAGCCTTATTGTATGGTTTGGAGGTTGCCCCCTCGAAGTGGTGAAGCTATTTTAATTAAATTTTGGGATCATTTATTTGCAATATTGTGTTCCTTGGCGTTCTATTTATGCTCATAATCTGAATTATACAAATAATTTCATTACAATTTGTATCAGAGCTGCGATTCAGGCTAAATTAGGGCAAAAATGCTAATTTTTTGTTTCCAATATATCTTGCAAACTAGCTCGATAATTTTTCAGAGATTGTTTTACCAGAGTTGGGAATAATTCCAAGTAAGATTCCCTAAAAATTTCATAATTTTTCTATTTATTTTGAAAAATTTATTGTAAATTTAGGGTTTTTCATAAAATCGCTCCCTACGCTGAATTTTTTGGAATTTTTCCATGGTCTTTACATTTTCGGAAAGTCCTCAATACACTATTTGCTATTATATTCATTTTTTTCCTATTCAAACGAATTTGTATCAAAACCCTAAACACTAGGGGTTTACATCATGGCAAGGCCTTCCACAAGAGCCAAAAAGAATCCAGTCACTCTGGGTAAAACCCTAGATAAAGATGGGGTTGTGATAGAAGATTTGGAGTCAGAAGAGGTAAATACAGATTCTTCAGGACTAGAGTTTACCTCAGTTGATCATAAGGTGAGCCAAATCGAGTATGAACTGTGAAATGTACAATCTTAGATGGCATGTAACGGAGACATAGACCAAATCAATCAGCGGTTGGATGATATCATGCAACATATAAAGTGTAAATAGTACGTCCCAAATCAATCCCAACTCAATCAAGGAGGATATTTAGTTCAGAATAAATGGAAAAATAACCATGTTAGATCACTTTTTCAACCCAATCAAATTCCAACTTATGTGCAACCATAGAACATGATTCTGAAAGTGGAGATGCGCACATTTGATGGGAAGGATCCACTGAATTAGATAAATCAAATGGAGAAATTATTTGAGTTACATCAAACCCCATCAAGATAAAAGGTGACTTTGGCATCCTTGTATTTTGAACTAGACTAATTCCTATGGTATCGATGGTTATGTTCTTAGAAACAGAAGAGTGGTCTCAGTGTCACTTGGATATTTTTTACTGAGCAGTTGCAATTGCACTATAGTTTCAGTGTTTCATATAACTAATTTAGTCAATTTTCAAAGTTAAGATAAGCAAGATCAGTCAAATATTATGTGCATCAATTCAAGAACCTATCCTTAAGGGTGGAGAATATTACAGAAGAGAACCTGAAGGACCTATTTCTTGGGGTCTTAAGGACTACACTGAGCATAAGGTACATATGTTTAATCCACTCAAGATTTTTTATTCTATTATCATGACACATAGAGCAGAGGAAACAATTCTTTACAGTAGGAGGCAACCTTTCACTAACACTAGAGATTGTAGTACCCATTCCCCATCATTCACTCAGCCAATCCTCAATAAATGGAAGAAAAAAGAAAAAAAGGGTTACGTTTTAACTATGACAACAAATATGGACTTGGACACAAATGTACTGAGAAGAAGATGTTCTATATTGAAGGAGGAAATGTTGATGAAGAGGAAGCTAAAATTATAGGAAAAGATGAGGAACCAAAAGAAGATGAAATAGAGGACCACCAATGTAAAATTTCTTTCCATGCATTGTCAGGTATTAGTACTCCTCAAACACTCAAGATTATTGGCTATCTCAAAAAAATAAAAGGTGACGGTGTTGATTGACTCAGAGAGTACTCATAACTTCATAAATATTAAATTAGTTTCCCACCTCAATTTGTTTATTTACTTGTTATCCAAAATTCACCCCTCAAGGTAATTTTGATAACATGCATCAGATTTTTTAGTCTTGAGCAAGAAGAATTGATTCAAGGCCAAAAATCATGTTTTTGGGGTCCCCTTGGCTTCTCTCTAACTTCCCCATTCAGGAAAAAACCCAAGAAGTTAGAGAAAATTTGAAAAATCTAGAAAATGGGGTCATTCTGGTGTTTTGTGGAAAAATTGGACATTTTTTGTCCCAAGCGATCCATAAGACAGTTGGGACGCCAGGACGTGAAAAGACGGAATCGCTGCATAAGGAGCCAAGCTAAATGAGATGCGGCGAATGCGGAAGTCAACGGCCCTCACGACCCAGTCAACAATGGATGCGCGGGGGACAAGGAAGCCTGAATCAGGAAATGCGGAGATTTTTTTCCTAGGACAGCCAAGACACATGGACCCAATTTTTCTGAAATAGCTGCAGTCAAGAGAAAAGTCAATGTTTGACCTCCCGAACTTCAACGGCCATAACTTTTGACTCTAAGCTCTGATTTTCATAAAATTGGAATTTCTGGAACGAGCACGACATCAATTAATTCTCATTCCCATAAATTGTACTTTTGACTAATGAGGGTAAATATATTAATATATAAGAAACGTATTCATCTCTAGTCACTTACTGCTCATTCCTGTCAAATGACAGAAAATGCCTAGCAGACCCAAACTAGATGCTCGCACTCAGAAGGCCATAATGTTTGCATTTCTCAATGAAATTGCATGAAATTGGTACCGTCAGAATCATGGCTCCAAGCCCAAAGCACAGAAAATGAAGAAATTCTAAATTTGATGAAGGATAGATAGATATTTTGCAGAAAATGCGGCCAAGTTTAGAATAGTGTTTTATTTGGGAGATGGACGCATTCAATGAAGCATGGGCTAACATATTTCACTGTTGTAATTCATGGGATAATATGTGGAGCCTTTAGTAAGTAACAGAACATCATTTCACTCCATTTAATACCTCTTACAAGTGGTTAAAGGACATATTTTGGGATTTCCATTTTCCCTCTCTCTCTTCTTATTTTCTATAAATTGGAGTGTTGAGCTCATTGAAAAAAGAGAGGTAGTTTTTTTGTAGCGAAGCTCTATCAAAATTTCTTTGTGAAGCCAATGTGTTGTAGGCCCTTGTAGTGGACTCCTTGCATAGTGATCTAGGCCCTTATCTTGTAATAGATTGAACTGTGCATATCATGAAGCATTAAAATACGAGTTTTGTGGATGCATCTTCCCCTGCTGTGTTTGTTTACACTCTTCTTTCCCTTTCAACCTTCATTAGAAGAATATTGTGTCTATTTTTGTGCTCTTGTAAGGACTTATTATTATTGTGCATGTATGAAATATTTTTGTAATTGCATTTTCTAGATTGTGGAGAACTATTATAATCCCTTCCAGTATGCATTTTACTTCTATTTTTCACACATTGAAGGACTACTCTCACACCCCTCATTTTCTAGTGTATCACCGTTGTAGTGTAGGCTTTCATTTTTTATGCATTCTCTCTCCTTTTTCCCTTGGAAAGTTAGATTAGGATAGTTACTTTTGCCTGCATTAGAGTAGATTGTGGTAGGAAGTTTAGGAGAAATAATCAGTTTTCTCTAGAGGTCTATCTCAGGTAGCAAGTCCCACAACTTAAAGATAGTACCCATGTTATCCAATCACACCGTGTGCTCAAGTATATGCACTTGTGTAAACATAAGGGTATTGTGATTTGGTGATAACATTACCCATCTCCAGAAATGCAAGTTATGATTATGGATGGTGGGACAATAGAGTGCACAGGAAAGTGCCATAGTATCAAGCTTTCCATGGGAGACTACATGTTAGACTCGCCTATGTTTTTTATTTCTATGGGAGGTTCAGATATTGTTTTGGGTGTCCAATGGATCACAATCTTGGGTACTATAGAAACGAATTTCTAAGAATTATTTATGTGATTTCATTAAGAAGGAAGGACAATACAATTGAAAGGGATGGTAGCTAAGTCTCTATATATTATTATCTCTCATCAGATGCAAAAGGTTCTTAGAAAAGGAGTAGATGGATTTATAGCAAATTTATTTTCCATAGAGGTACAAAATACATATTTTTCAATACCACCCAATCTTTCGAAGATTTTTGATGCTCACTCTTCTGTTTTTATGCAATTCTAAAGTACTACTACACCATTAGGGATCATGATCATGCCATTCAGTTGATTCCAAGGAGCTAACCACCTAACATCAGATAGTACAGATACCCATATTCCTTGAAAAGTGAGATCAAGAAAATGGTGCAGGAAATGCTGAAGGAAGGTATCATCAAGCATAGCCAGAGCACATATTCTTCACTAGTGGTTATGGTATGTAAGAAGGATGAAACATGTAGGATGTGTCTAGATTACTAAGAACTCAAAAATTGCACCATCAAAGATGAGTTTCCTATTCCAGTAATATATGATTTACATGGTGATATTTATTTCACAAAATTAGATCTTTGTTCAAGGTACCATCAAATTAGAATAAGAGAGGAATATGTTCATAAAACATCTTTCAAGACTCATGAGGGCCATTATGATTTTTTGGTAATTCCTTTTGGTCTTACAAAATCTCCCTCAACATTTCAAAGCTTTATGAACATTTTTTTAGGCCATTTGTAAGGAAATTTATATTATTTTTCTTTGATGACATATTAATTTACAATAAGACATGGGAAGAGCACTTACAACATGTAAATAAAGTGTTGGAAGTTTTGGAGAAACATAAGCTCTATGCAAATCCGTCCAAATTTTCTTTTGGTGTACAAGAGGTAGAGTACTTCGGTCACATTGTATCCAATGAAGGTTTCAAAGTTGATCCTCAGAAGATCAAAAATATGGTAGAATGGCCAAGGCCCAAAACTCTCAAAAATATCTGAGGGTTCCTAGGACTAACAGTGTACTACAGAAGATTTGTGAGGGGATATGGTAGAATCTTGGCTCCACTCACTACCTTGATAAATAATGATTCCTTCCATTGGAAAGAAACCGCCACTAAATCCTTTGAGCAGTTGAAGGAAGCCATGTGCACCACCCTAGTTTTGGCTATTCCCAACTTCTCAAAAACCTTCATTATTGAATATGACGCTTTAGGATTAGGATTGGGAGCAGTTCTAATGTAAGAAGGAAGAACAATTACATTTGAGAGTCACCAATTAAAAGTAAAAGATTTTCTCAAACCTGTCTATGAGAAAAAAATGATGACTATCCTTCATGTATTCAAGCAATCGAGGCCTTATCTACTGGGTAGACACTTCAAGGTAAAAATTGATCATGATAGTATCAAATACTTTTTGGAGCATATGTTATCATCTTAGGAACAACAAAAATGGGTAACAAAAATTTCCGGTAATGATTTTGAAATCATATACAAAAAGGGTAAATAAAATGTAGTAGTTGATGCGCTATCCAGAAGGGATACATCCACAAATGCCTTATTATGTGAAATGTCCATATTGAAGGTCGATTAGGTGGATGAAGCAAGATTGAAATTTGAGAAGGATAAGGATACACAATCTCTAATATATAATATAAATCAAGGCTCTATAAAATCTGAAAAAATTGAGTGGAAAGGTAATGCCCTATGGTACAAGGACAGGTTATTCTTGTGTAAAGATTCTGAGTTGAAGAATAAGATTCTTGCAGAGCTACATGCATCACCTATTGGAGGACACTCTAGGTTTTTGAAGACATATCATAGAATAAAAAGAGATTTTTTTGGGGAAGGAGTTAAGGGGAATGTACAAAATTTTGTATCAGAGTGTTTTGTGTGCCAACAAAACAAAGATGAAACCATTAAGACACTAGGTATATTGCAACCATTAACAATTCCTAGCCAGAGATGGGAGGAGGTCTCCATGGATTTCATCACAGGATTTCCTTGTTTAGATGGTAAGAATGTTATTTTCGTGATTTTTGACAGGCTCACAAAATATGCCCATTTTTTTGCCTTATCACATCCATTTGCATCTAGTACAGTCGTAGCAATTTTTTTGGAGACAGTTCAGAGGCTACATGGAACCCCAAAGATAATTATAAGTGATTGTGATCCTATTTTCACAAGTAATTTTTGGCTAGAATTATTTACATGTTTGGGTACTCAGCTAGCTCACTGTTCATCCTACCATCCTCAAACTGATGGGAAAATGGAAGTGGTCAACAAATTCTTAGAGGGGTATCTATGTTTTTTTGTACCAGATAAGCAGGAACAATGGGTTAAATAGCTACCGCTTGCAGAATGGTGGTATAACATATATTTTCATACCTCTTCTCAAATGGCCCCATTTCTAGCATTATATGGTTACCATCTACCATCTATCACTTACTCCTTGAGGGTGAAAAATAAGGTCGGAGATGTTGAGGAATACATTCAACATCAACAACAGGTTTTGGCTGGTTTATAGGATAATTTAGCATTGGCACAAAACATGATGGAACAACAAGCAGATCAACACCGTAGTGAAAGACATTTTGAAATTGGTTACTGGGCTTTTGTATGTCTACAACCTTACAAGATGATGTACCTAAAGAAATATAAAAATGACAACAAAATTTCTCCTAAATATTATGGTCCTTATCAGGTTCTACAGAAAATTGGAAGTATTACTTATAAATTAGAGTCACCTCAATATTCACGCATACACCCAATATTCCATGTTTCCTTCCCAAATAAAGTTATTGGAAATAAATTTGCAGCCCAGACAGAGCTACCAAAACTTGATGACGAAGGAACAATCATTTTGGAGCAAGAGAAGATTCTACAAACACGTACTAAGAGGCTAAGAACAAGAGACATTAAGGAATATCTGATCAATTCGAAGAATCTAAGCATAGAAGATACGGCATGAGAGGATGAAGGTTTTCTGCAGAAACATCAAGGATTATTCAACATTGAGGGAAATTTTTGCTTAAAGGGGAAGGGCATGCTACGCCCTTAACCTATTTCTTGTATTAGGATATGAGTATCCGACTTGTGGCTTACCATATCATTCATACTTTCTCATACTTAGTAGGTCAGCCTTGGTGATGGCCATAACATATGAATAGTATATATAGGGGATTGTACGTAGTAGTTCATGATCATTTCGAGCATTTGAGTCTTATTGTATGGTTTGGAGGTTTCCCACTAGAAGTGGTGAAGTTATTTTAATTATATATTGATATCATTTATCTACAATATTTTGTTCTTTGGTGTTCTATTTATGCTCATAATATGAATTATAAAAGTAATTTAATTACAAGGAATTTTATTATTTCACACTAATAATATGGTTACAAATTTTTCTAGATTATGTCCAAAGGAGGGGTTTAAGTTTTTGCTTGGCTACCAAGTGTTATTTGGATTACATAAGAGCCATATTTCATATTATTGTTTTGTAAAACATGTTTATATATAATAATCAAATGTGAGATACTTCAAGGTTTTAAATTTATTTAATTGCAAATGTAAAACTAAAGTACGAGAATTATGAAGGATAACGTGAGATGAACCATGCTTGGAGGAATGAAGATGGTCCAAATTGTGGGACTCAGTTATGCATCATAGGTAGGCATTTCGTCAAACAATTGCATGCATTCACAAAGCTTATCCATCTTCATTCATAGCTACTCCATGAACCTTTTTCATAAATATATTGAATCGTCAAAATGATCTCGGGTAGCAAGGTAGTGAGAGTGCATAATAAATATGGTAACTAAGCTCAAACAAACGAGCTCCAAGTGAGTAGCACACCAAGTTAGATCCCAATATGGCTAGTAAATGCAAATGACATAGTTTTGAGCTGAAAAACGAGATAGTACCAACACCAGGGGTTGTATCAAGCATATATATTGAAGATAGAGCTTGTATTCATGAGTGGGTGGAGCTTTACATGGCACAAGCATATCAAGATAGTAAATAGACCATAACGTTGAGTTGGAAAATCCACACTCTAAGCCATGTGAAGGAAACTCTCTCAAAACCAAAACGTCAACACCATGAGCTGGTCTAAGATTGCAAGCCACCAAGAAATGAATGGATGAGCCAAAAAAAAGAATTTAGCTTCAGATCTAAAACCCGCCCAAGCTAAAAATTGAGTAGCAAGTTGAATAATGGCGAGGGGGGTAGAAAAATCTTGAGCCACATAATCATGATTACCCAAATGTATCGACCTAAAACAAATATAGAACCCTCCATTGCAAATAGCAGATACCTAGTGTTTATTACTGGAGATATTCAGATGAATATGCAGATGGTATGCATAGAGATGTTATAGGGAGAAAAAGCATCACTTCTGATGGGCATTCATTTGTGAGATTTGATGAGGAGATTTCATAAAACATTGTTTGACTAGAATGAGTCTGGGACTATGTTAAGTCGAGAAGAAATGCATGCCCACGAGTCCTCTCTATCCTGAGTTTTCTTTTCTCCATGGATGAGCCTATTTTAAAGTAAATAATGACCAGATGAATGAATCACCTCCCTATCCTCAGTCTTCTTTCTTATCTTACAGCAATAAGGAAAGGGGGGTAGTAGTATTTTCTTTGTATATTGGAAGTCAGGTGTGAGTTGGAAAAACATTCAAGGGTCATGTTGATCCATGCATGAGCCGAGACACCAAAGTAACCAACACACCTTGGATCATCTCTGACCGCTATCAAGCCCCTCATTCACATCATTGTGTAGAACCTCCTAGGTCTGTAATCCTCTTCTTCTTTTCCAGCATGCACACAAAAAAAAACAATAGCAGGTAGCCTGATCCATTCCCCTCAGAGAGCATCAAACCTACTTTAGTATAGATATAAACCCATCTCAAGAAATTTTTTACCTCCTTGCAACCGTGGCATTCCATGTGACTACAAATATTTACTTGAAATTTGAAGAATGTAAATCCTTCTTGTAAGATTTCCATACCCTATTGGCACAGGCTGGGAGTGCATGGGCAAATGTAAATTGATCAAGCTAGACACTAGTTTATTGCATAGGAGAAGCACTGTGAAACCTATGTCTTCTGAAATGTCATCGCTGAAACTATCCAAATACTGCTAATTTTGTAATATTAACTTGGTTTCAGCATGTTTAAATGCCTCTGAATCTCAAATGAAGCGCTTGTATTTTGCAGAGAAGTGATAGGTCTGAAAGGTTATTTCAGACGCCCATGTGATTTTCCAGGGATACTCCCACATGCCACTTCCTACCATTGATCATTGTCTTCCATCATAAATTTTAAATTTACCTACTCCAATTTACTCCCCTTCCACTGTGACTTTCACACACATCCCCCTTTTTTAAAATTTATTTTATTTAATGCTCTAGGGCACTACACTTACTTTGTTTGATTTTTAGGGGATATCATTGTGTATAAATTGAAAGTGTTTTATTCATTAACAAATTAATTATACTTATTACATATAAGTGCAATCAAGATATAATATCTCATATAAATCATAACATTAAGACCTAATTGCATAAATAAAAGGATAATTAAGAAAATATATAAGTGTGATAAAATAGGGTTTAAAAATATATTACATAAATCTATAAATATTGGAGAAAATCATCATTGTTTGGTTGAAAAAAATAAATAGAATTGATAAGGCACATCAAACCTTGTAAAGATAGAATCAATAATTTTATAATGGATCACAAAATTAGATGAGTAGAATTGTAAGTAATACTATGTTAAGGGAGATATTAATTTCACAATGTCAATATTCATTTCCTAATATTAATAAACATTTTTACACTTTTTTTTAACATTAGTGACAAGTCATCGAGAAACTAATTTTATCTTTGAAAACCCTAATCCAACCTCCAAATTTTCAAAATGTGAAAATGTAATAAATGAGAGAAACCATATAACTCAAAATTAATTAGTATTTACATAATCATATGTAGTGATTTTATCCAAACCTTCGCATTTTCAATTCTAATTACTAAATTTTATATGTTCTCAATCTAATTTTCAAGGATGTTACAAAATTAGGTAATTTCCTTTGTTTGTAACTTAATATGATTCGACTATACATACCCTATTAAGTCCTAAATACACTAATACAAATTTATATTTATAGACTTCATGAATTAAAATTAAATATGTAAGTCATGGGCCTAAGCCTTGTGGAACTCAAATTATAGGAAAAAAGTGCCCTATAGACCAAGTGTATAGCAACTATGAAACTAGAAATGCCAATTCCATGCCATACCATAACAATTAATAATTCCAATGTAGGGGATGAGAGAGAAGCCTAAATAAGTATAGAAAAATAGAGGAAAAGCGAGTGTCAACACAAATATTCATGGGTAGTTGATTAAATAGATACAAGGTCAAAGGTGACGTAAATGTAAGGAAATAAGTCATAGGACAATAAGAGTGAAACCCAAATAGATGGTCAAGATACACATAAGTATAGTAGCACCATAGCAATTATCTTGTCTTGGACCATAATTTTACTAACATCATTTGTATAGTTTGTGATATTCAAGGATTTAGACTTCTAGATAGAATTTGAAGGTGACTTAAACATAAGAAAACCAAACATAGGTCAATATGAGAAAAACTCAAGAAAGACACTAGTTGCCATCAGAAATGAACCTATCTTGGACAAAAATTGAAATAAAAATATTTTGTATAGTTGTGACATTTGAGGATTAGACGTAATAGATACAAGATTGAAGATGACTTAAACATAAAAAATAAGGTTTTGGTCTGTTAAAGTCAAATTCAAACAAATGAGCAAGAACCACCAACACGATAACAATCTATTTATCTTGACCAAAATCATACCAACATCATTTACATAATTATTATAATTTAGAATTTATATTTCATGCTACTAAATATATGAGTTTATAATAATATAATTTCTTAAAAAAGACCCTAAAAAACAATCAATTAGATGTGTAATTATTTCTATATAATAGCATTACTTGATACATTATATTTTATAACAAAAAAATTATCCCACATCATTTATAATAGGGAGAAATGAATGGGGTAGTGAAAAAACTAGGGTTTCAATGAATGGTAGTCAGGATCTATGATCCTTGGCCATTTTGGAAATGGATATTGACAATAAGGGTGTGGTTTCATCGGATGCTAGAGAGAAGGGGATTAAATCTGGGGGGTTTTATGAGGCTGACACCATAGAAACCTGTAGATGGTATTCCTCCCATTATTCCTTAATGGGAAGGGGAATCACCTTATTTGTTTATTCCTAATTATGGTGGATCATGTGCAATATAGGCTAGATTTTGATCTGCTAGGTAGTTTTTTTGGTCCTCGCCCCAATATTGAGCACATTAGGATCAAGGCAGTTAGACAATGACGTCTAAAGGCTCTTATGGATATTACTACCCTAAATAATAGGGTTTTGTTGTTTAATTTTTTTACTAAAAGAGGAATTATTGATTGATCTATTGAGAAGCCCTTGTTTCTTTAGGAAAAAATTGTTAAGCCTTCAGAAGTGGTCTCATGGGTCTTCCTCTTAAAATTTGGCTCCTAGGGATTCCCCTAGTGTGGGTTAAGTTTCCTCATCTACCCATTGAATTATTAGAACCTGAGGTGTTTGATGGGGTCTCCAGGGCTCTGGTTTTTCTTCTAATTTTTGACCCCACTACTCGAACAAGAAATGAATGACATGTGATAGGCATAGTTTTGATGTGGAATATTCCTTTCCTCTCCCATTTTCAACTACTCTAGTTTCAAAACAAGGGAGTTGCTTCAAAATACTGAATATGAACCATCATGTGTTTTTTGTGGGGACTTCCATAGCTCTATCCATGGTGCCCATGTTTGTAAGGTTAAAAATGGTGAGAATTCTAAGACAAAAACTCTACTGAAGTTGGTTGTGGTGAATCAAGATGGGAATGATATCACTGAAGGAGACTGAGGAGAGAGGTTTGAATCATCTCATATGCATAGAAGGTCTTTATGTGGGCCCATCAGGATCTCTCCTTATAGTTTTGATGATGAGGTTGTGAGGGAAGGTGTTGTAGTTTTGGTATGGTCTAGTCTGCCTTAGTGGAGCAGGTGGATCCTTTTACAGATATTGGGCTTGCGTTCTCCTCTTTGCAGATTGGGGATTCAATCCCACTTTTTGTTGAGTAGGTTCTTTCAAGTGGTTTTAGTTCTGGGAACCCTATCTTAGATCACGGTAGTTAGGATGGTGATGATGATTTCAATAGTTCTAGGATCTCAGACTCTAATTAGGGGAGTGTGTGGGAAAATGTTGTGGAGGTTAGTAATTGTGTTTCCTCCCCTCTCCATGGGAACATTGAAATCATTATCAAAGCAGTCACTGTAGAAGGGTTGATGGATCCTTGTATGAAAGAAGATGAAAGGAAGCTCTCTGAAGCTAAAAACACTAAATCTAATGATCTTAATAGTCTTTCAATTTTGGAATTTTGGGAGGGGCCTTTTTATAAGGAATATACTAAATTATCTTATGGAGAAATTGATAATATAAAGGAAAAGGAGGAGGCTGGTTGGTTTGAAGTGGATCTAGGAAAAACAAATTCTAGAGTGATCCAACCTAGTGATAGGGTGATGAGAATCAAACGTCGATCATTTTTTTTAGTTTTTTTAGTTTTTGACTCTTTATTTCATTTTTGTAACACCCACAAAAATGACGTTCTAGGAACACGCTAAAACCTAACACTTAATCCTGAAAATAGCGACTAAGTTTTTTGTTAGAAGCCAAAGGTAAAAGAGGTTACAAGGGTGTTTAACCCTTATGGTACATTAAATTAATTTACACCACTAAACTCAACTTTACGATAGATAGGCCAGGGCAAGTTAAAAGATTAAATATTAAAATTAATTTACCTCTAAGGTTGATTAATTAAAAGACAACTAGGAAGGTGCCATAGTTTAACTTACTTGGTTAAATGTTTTCTCTTCTTAGTTAATGTTCAATCCTAATATGGTTAACCTCATGTTTAAATAATTTAGTTTCATTACCCTAATAGCTTAAAGTCCCCCTTTTATTAAATTCCTAAAACATACTAAGAACTAGAAAGGACTTTACACCCCAAGGCAAATAAATGGCCCCATTCACTCATCTACACATACCCTTAAGGATTTAATTTAAACATTTAAAGTACATTTCTACCAAACAAAATTAGGGTTGATCCTCCACACTTAGATAAAAACAATCTTGGCCACTAGATTCTAGGGTTCCAAACTAACCCTAAAATCCTTAAGCATTTTTATTAAAACCTTTCCTTTATTCTATTCTCCTCATTTGGTCTATTTTCTTTTGTTAAAATTGTCGGTTGGAGAGGAGGAAGCCTTGGGAGAAATAGAGGAAGAACCATGGAGGATTCTACAAGGAGATTCAAGCTTAGATTAGTTTCGTTTGTAGTTTGTTCTTTTTATCATTGTAATTCAAGGATTAGGAGGGGTTTCCTTTACCAATCTAGTTTTTTTTCAAATCTATGTGAATTTGGGTTCTCTATTTTGGGAAAACCCTATCCCCATCAAAATAAATGAGAAGGAATGTTTTTGATATACAATTTGTAGGTTTAATTTCTTAAAACAACAAGATTTGATTATTTTATGATTGCTGGTAAATTCTTAGTTAAATTTACAACTTAAAAATGAGTATATACTAGTTATAATTTTGCACAGGCGCGGATCCAAGGAGTTCTTCCGTAAGTGACAGAACCGGCGCCTAGAGTAGGCCGATAGTTCTAGAATTGCCACCCTACCTGGGTGACAAACCATGAATTTCCACCTTATGGAGCAGTAGTTCTGAGACCACCGCCTTACCTGAGCGGCGATCCTGTTTCTTAGAAACAAAACCTAAAATTCTGAGTTTTCCCAAAAAAAAAAAAAGTTGCTAAAAGGTACTAAAATGCATTTTGATCTTAATTTTATACACCTAAGGTCTTCAATTTTGATATTTCATTCCATTTGATCATTTCTTAGTTTAAACTACTCATTTTAAGCATTATCAATTCCAATAAAGGCACAACTAATTACAAGATCATTTCCATTCTGTTCAACTAATTTTCTTTAAATTCCAAGAGTAAAATAAAAGGTTTATATCTACTTCTACATTGTTATTTTCTTAATACAAAATGCAACAATTCCCTATCTCAAATTTGTTGTCTCTTTCATCTTCACTACAACTCATATATCCAAAATAACTACAACAACTTTATTATACATTCAAGTTTACGATGCATACATTTTTAACATCTTACTACTTCTATATTTCTTCTTTCTCTTTTACCATAATACAATTTCACAATGAAAGTAAATTTCCTTTCTCATAATACAACCAAAACTTCAAATAAAGAGAATTACTTTCTTTCCTATTTCACAAAACTAACTTTACAACACAAATTTTTCTTCTTTTGTTTCTTCCAACATACAATACACTTTAGTAACAAACATTTGAATGCAACTTTCCTTCACAAGATCAATACAATGTCCTCCACTTAAAGTGGGAAATCATACAAGAATATAATCTAAAAATGGAATACCATATTACAAATTCCTCCACTCTAAGTGGGAATAACACTAAGAAAGTTTTATTACAAGAAGAATTTTCTTAGGAACTCCACCAAAAGCTCCAAGCTTCACAACACCAACAAGAGAGCTCCTTCATGATATGCATGATCCACAATAAAATGGGGAGAGAGGCAACACTCTCCACCCAACCAAAATATCCAATGAGTAGGAGAATCCATCCTCCTAATTGGCCCTCGAGCCCCAACCACATTACAATGAGAGGTGAATCAAACACATGGAAACAACAAGCTTCCACAACACAACACGAAAATTTCACAACCATTCCAAGCACATTCAACACAAGAAGGAAAAACAACCAAAATAAATAAGGCTTTAAAAATGAAAGCCAAAGGAGCAAGAACCTATGGGGAAGTCACTTATGCCTCCCAATAGGAAATGGGTGCCCACCTTAAAAACCTCCTATACATATCTCAAATCTCCTACATACTTTTATGCCTCCCTTAAGTACCTCTTATGCCTCCCACATACTCTTATGCCTCCCTCATACTCTTATGTATCCCTCGTACAAGAACAAGTAAGAAATGCAAGCATTCCTTATCCAAGGTGGGGCACCTGTCAACACCAATCCAGCACTATGATAATTCTTCACCAGGAACTCCTCGTGCTATGATTATTTACTAATGCACAACCTTTAGTTTGGTGGATGTAATCTGGAAACACAACAACAAACATAACACAAGAATACCATAGACTATGATAAGAAGGAATGATGATAAATCTGAAATATTAGTGTAATTTATAATATCAACATGAAATTGTTACAATCTCACCCATGAGGTACTTCAAGTGTTACTGACTTCACTTGCCTTCCAAAAACAACTATGGGAGAAACTTCACAATTACACCTCTTAATGGCTTCTTTAACACACCTTCAAAATGATGGCTTCCTTTACACACTTACTCATACAATATTTCTCACTACTTCCTTCTATGCTAAATGAGGGGCAGTGGCCTCTTTATTTATAGAACTTCCAGGCTTATACATCTTATCTCTAAGATAGAATAAGAAATCCACTCTGATGAATCATATTCCATACCTTAACTCTTATCTGTACATGTAAGCTTATCTTTTAAGATAAGATAAACCTTATCATTTCACATGGGTTCCACATTTTTAGACTTTTTACAAATAAAATACACAAAATATTTATGACCTCACTCCTTATCCTTATTACCAATATAATATTTCTAATTCCTAATCATGTACACCCTACTTCTCTACTTACCCCAACTTTGACATTTTAACATTACCAGACCACTTACGATAAATATTTACTTTTTACCACAACATTCCTATTGTACTTTTGACTATTACCGTACTATACGTTATTGGCAGTGTCGTTATCTTCTATCAAATGCTACTACTAATTATACTTAACAACATCCTATTCCTAATACATACATTAATGAAATAGAAATTACGGAGGAAAATTTTAGTGTCGACATCTTCCCCCTTCCTAGCTTCTACTCCGTCCTCGGAGTAGACTATTCTGGTGCTTGGAAAATCTTCAACTTGTCGTGGTTGACCCATTTCGTAATGGGAGTGTCATCCAATTCCTCCAGTCGGTACGTACCATTTTCATGCACAGATGCTATTTTTTAGGGGCCCATCCATTTTGGAAGAAATTTTCTTTGTCTTCTTTTTTTGTATCTGGAATCATATACTAGAACCAAGTCATTCACATGAAATGGAGACCAATGGATCTTTTGATCAAAGTATTCATTCTGCTTCATTTTCTTCTTATAGCTTGTGTCCTTCACTATTTCCCTCATTTCCTCTATCCATCCTTTCATTTTTCATAACTCTCACACTGGGAATATCAAACTCAATAGGAAGAACTGGATCAATGCCATAAGCCAACTGAAATGGGGAGTATCTTGTTGCCACTTTGATGTTGCCCTATATGCCCACAATGCTGCATGAATCCTTTTATCCCACTTATGTACCTGCAAGGCTGCATCTTTTGCTAGAATTTGACACAACACAAAAAAAAATTCATTCCACCTATCCATTTGTGCTTGTCTTGTATGTTCTTGCCTTCATGTGCTTAATAGAAAACTTATTGACTAGGGATTCTACCACCTCATTAATGAAGTGGCTTCCTTGATCTATTACAATTTCTAATGGACAACCAAATCTGGTGACAATGCGTTCATATATGAACCTTGCCACTTCATCCATGGAAGTTGTATTCAATGGCCTAGCTTCAACCCACTTGGTTAAATAATCTATGGCAACTACAATATACTTATTTTGGTGGGGTAGTTGGAAGTGGACCTACAATGTCTATTCCCCACTTTTCAAAGGGACCAGGTGGAATAATAGGGCATAATGGAGCTGATGAAGTCTTACGGTTACCATGTGTTTGACAAATATCACATGTCTTACAATAATTATAACAATCTCTAAAAAGAGCGGGCCAGTGATAACCTGCATCCAAGATCCTTCTTGTTGTAAGTTGTCTAGAGAAGTGCCCTCCAAATGTACCATTGTGGAATTCTTCTATCAGCTCCTTCCATTGATCACGTCCAACTGCCCTCTTGTATTGTCCATCGGGTCCTATTCGAAATAATACTCCATGCAGAATAGAATATGGATGACTGGCTTGAGTAATATTCCTCTTAGTATTTGCATTGGCACCATCAGGAAACTTGAATTCATTCAGATAATTCCAAATATCTATGTATTCACTAGGGATTGTGTCAAAGGATAACAATGTTGCATCTGGGAAATCATCATCATCACAAGATGAACCTAAACCATCATAGGCTCAAGAGAGTCCATCTGCATTGACATGCTTCTTTCCTGGCCTATCTATAATATCAAATTCAAATTCTTGTAGCAAAATTATCCATCTTGTTATCCTCCCCGATGGGTTAGGCTTATTTACATTATATTTTAGAGCCTGATGATCTGTTACAACTATAAATTTTTGCCCTAGCAAGTAATTTCTAAACTTTTTTACAGCAAAAATGATAGCTAGAGCCTCTTTTTCAGTTACAGTATAATTTACCTCAGCACTGCTTATTTGTCTGCTCCCAAAGTAAACTGGATGATCATTTCCATTTTCATCCTTTTGGCTCAGAGTACTTCCTAGTGTTGCGTCTGAGGCATCAGTATACACAATGAATGGCTTGCTCCAATCTAGATTCTTTAAAATAGGTGAAGATGTCAGGGCTTCCTTCAGTTGTTCAAAAGCTTCATGCACCTTATTTCCTAGTTCATAAGTAACATCTTTCTTTAAGAACTGGGTTAGTGGCTGTGAAATCCTTGAGAAATTCTTGATGAACCTTCTATAGTAACCCACATGGCCTAAAAATTATCTCAACTTACTTCTATTCATAGGAAATGGTAACTCTTTGATTTTTGAAACTTTATCAGGATCAGTACCAATACCATCTCTGGATACAACATGCCCAAACAAAACACCTTTAGAACATCCAAAGACACACTTTGTAGGGTTTAGTGAGGCTTGTACTTCATCTAACCTTTGAAATGATGTATCCATCTAGTGCAGGTGGTCCATCTTGCTCCCATAGATGCAAAAATCATCCAGAAATACTCTGATGAAGTTCCCAATATAGGGTTCAAACACCTTATTCATCAAATGCTGGAATGTTTCTGGAGCATTACACAACCCAAAAGGCATAACTCTATAAGAAAACATTCCCCAAGGAGTGGTGAACATGGTCTTTAGCTGATCTTTCTCCGCTATACAAACTTGGTTGTATCCGCTATATTCATCAGCAAAACTATAGCACTCCTGGAAAGCTACTTCGTCCAAGATCTTATCTGAGAATGGAAGAGGGTAATGATCCTTCTTTGTTGCCTTATTAAGCTTCCTATAATCAACACAAATGCACAGCTTCCCATTATTTTTTATTAAGATCACAATGGAAGAAACCCATTCTGAATTCTCTACAACAAATATGAATCCTGCATCAAGCAACTTATCTATTTCTTCTTTTACAGTCTTGGAAAAATTAGGATTCATTCTATATGGCATTTGCTTTATGGGCTTAGCACCATCTACCATCTCAATAGAATGTTCTACCCAACTTACTTGATGGAGTTCCTTGTAATCAAAAGTGAATAGCTGTTTGTACCTTCGAAAGAGCTGGAGGTAGCATTCCTTCTTACTCTCCATCACATCATCACCAATCTTTATTTGTTGGATACAATCATCAATTTCTTCTTCAGATAATTTTATGGGTTCATGAGTCAATGTGACTAGAAGGATATCCATGAACGAAACATCAACCTCACTTTCTTCACCTTTTGTGTCCACTTCACTAGTACTAGAGTAATCAGAGGATGTCTAATCATCAGTTTCATCACTTGAATCCACAGGTTCTACCTTATGATGCCAAGGGATCACATTTATCTTCACCCTCTCTCTACCACATCCAAGTGTCATGAAGCCTTCATTCCATGAGTTTATTGCATGAACTCTCCTTATTCATGGTCTTCCCAACAACATTGGGTACGCAACAGTACCATTTTTCATCACCTAAAATTCTACCACACATACAACACCCATAACAGATATTGCCACATTTGAAACTACACCTTCTGGTTTAGTTTTTCCCTTATTTAATGACCTTAACATAAGTGTTAAGGGGTGATCAATTTTTAAACCCAACATATTCATTATAGACTCGGTCATTACATTAACTGCAACACCTCCATCAATTAAGACATCATGAATTGAAATACCATTACACAATACCTCAGCTTGTGGAGCGTAGGGATCTACCTCTGCCTCCAAAATAGGGACCTCAACCTCCTTCCTTCATCAAGCATTGATTCCACTTCGCAGCTCCCACCTCTTCTCAGAAGACATAGCCAAGAGTTTACCATATGTAATATTTGTAGGCCTTTTGGACAGATCTTTTAAGATGGAGTATGGTCCTTGTCCCTGTGAAATCAGAAAATCTTGCACACCCAACTTTCTTCTCCTATGTTTCTTACTAGTTTCTCCTTTCATCTTCTTAGGATCATTTCCATCTTGATTATCTTTTTTTTTCTTTATTTTTGTTACAAACACATCTATTTCATTATTTATGCTCTTATCTACTACATCAAAATAATTCACATGTGATTTTCCTTTATCATTATCTCTTGTACGAGATGTAGAAGCTCTATCTGTACAATTATACTTATAATGACCCTTTTTATAACAACCATAACATACAACTTGAGAAATATTTCTTTTTGGACCTCTATCTCCTCCATGAGAACTAAATTCCTTTCCTTAAAGAAGATTAATAGTTAACTGACCCATCTTCTTGAGCAGATATTCATACTCATTAGATGTAATATGAGAAAGATTTGTGCTCACTGAGAGTGGTTGTGGATTCAAGACCAAAGGTGCTGGTGTAGGCTCTACTTTAGCAACAATTTCTTTGGGCTCCTCTTCCATGCTTTCTTCTTACCTTCTTGCAATCTCCTTTGCTTGTTCAATGGTAGCTGGGTGGTCATACTTCACTCGTTGTCTGATCTCTAATCCTTCCTTCTGGATCTATGCATCGAGCTTCCTACCTTTCCATAGTAGAGATTAAATATCCTACCTTTCCATAAGCAAGATTAAATATCCTACCTTTCCATAGTATAGATTACTCCAAGAGTTAATATCCAAGCTCCTTCAAACCCAAGAAATCACGAACAAGCTCCCACCAAGACCACAAGCTCTCAAAAATCATCTAACTCCTAAAGATGCAAGAGCACCAAATAATGAAGTAACCCCCAAATAAGAAAAAGAACTTCCATAAGTATAAAAGGGAGAGGGGAGGATGATGTGGCTCCAAGTAGGATGCCACATCATTTCCTCTAAACTCCACATCAACCTAGTCAACCCCATACTCCAAAGCACAATTAATAAGTGGTTGAAGAAATGACATTTTACTTACACACACAATGTAAGCCCACATCCCCTAAGGACAAAATTTATTTCAAGAAATAAAGTGCAATAAATTGTAATGTCCCCTTCTCCTACACTTAAGGCCTAAGGGCCAATTCAAGTTTAGGCCTTGGTCATACCCAAGGGGCTATAGACACGGGGAGCTATTGGGTATGAATATCTAGTCCATTTTGTTATATTTCTTCACTGACATAAGGATAAAGTGTTTTGGAGGGACTAGATATTATGTTTTTTCATTAGGAAGGGGCCACATGACACTTAATATTCTAATTTTGCGTTGGGGGTCACGTTTGGACCATGACGAATTAAAAGGGGAAAATTAACTTAAGTTATTTTTATTTTATTGACCCATCCAAGGGAAAAATGTGACTAGGGTTTATTGGGGCCCTTTTTCCTTGGAGAATTTATATAAGGAGTTTGGGGAAAAAGAAAAGGCATCCTTACATACCTAATCACCTTCTTTCATGTGCAACTATTGTTTGCAAATCTACAGCTTGTGGAGTGAAATCCCATAGGCTTTAGTGGTGAGAGATACATCCCTAGCTAGTAGGGAATTCTTTGGTAGTGAGAGATCTACCCTAGCTTGTCATTTTGGAGTTGTTTTTAGGGCTGATTTACAGAGATATTTTCAGAGGTTTCAGAGGAAGGGTTTTGAGGGTTTTGAAAATATTTACGGGAGATAATCAAAGGTTTTTTAGATTAGATCTATGGAAGCCATTTGAGCAGGGTTTAGCATCACTTAGAAGGCCTTTTAATCAATTTCCAACCCTTTTCCAAGTGAGGTGACTTGTTTGGATAATTGCAACCTTTATTTGGATGGTTTTCAGTTGGCCATTTTCAGATTTGAAGGTTGAAATATCATCTCCTATATTTGTAAATCTTATTTCCAAAGTCTCATAATCTTTGCACTTGTATTCAGAGAGTTAGGCATTTTAGAAGTTCTCCAGTTGTTTAGGGCACGATGTAATTTTCTGGCAGCATTTTACTATCTAAAAATTTTCAAAAGCAGTTTTCTTATGTTCTTTATAATTTTAGAAATCTCTCTTTTAATATTCAAGTAATTTAGGTGGATATTTTGGGAGATATTAATTTTCTTTAGTTCACTGCCCTAACTGTAAAAATCTACAAAAAAATAGTATTTTATTTGTCTACAAATATTCAATATTTTGTGCATTTTTAAGTGGTATCCCACAAGGGATATTTTAGTGGTATTAGAGATGTTGTTCCTCTAGCCTGTGTGAGTTAAATACGGTAGTTTGGAAAGATCTCAATGTGGGTTTTATGAAGGAAATGTTCACCAACATGGTGAACAACAGGAAGCCACTAACCTTTATTTGAGCCATCTCACTTAGAATTTGAATCAAAGAAAATATGGGGACAATAAGGAAAATGGTGAGAACAGTGATAAACACTGGCCAATAGAGGTGATTGATGATAATTCTTGTTGGAGGAAATACCAATATTTGAGTAAGGGTTTCAGATATAATATTTCATTTCCATATTATTGTGTGATGAATATTGGTAGCAAGCCCAAGCAAGATCATCATATGCATGTACCTTAATTACAAAAGAACTCATCTGAACAACCAATAACAACACCACATGAGGTAATTTTAGATGATGGAGATAATGCAGATCCAAAGATGATTGAGGACCAAGTGAAAGAAGAAGAAGCTTCTAGTGAAAAAGATATTTTAGTCCAAAAGGTACCATCAATCCTCTAAAGAATAAGTCATTATCACATGGGATGGATTTACCAAATAGTAATGAGCGTAAATTTTTGAAATGTGTTGATTCTTGTTCCACTTATTCTCCATCTAAAATCATGAATCACAATAGGGATGGTGTTTTGGAGGTTTCTGAATCAGCAATAGAAGATGAACCTTTTGATGATATTCTTTATAAGGAGGTTAGTAGTAACACGGATTTATTTCATCATCTTCATCCTATATCATTACAATAGTTTAATCATGATGTCATTATGATCTTATTTATGAAGAGATACAAGAGAAGCAAAGATGGAAGACCTTGCATGATACAAGGATTCATGGGAATTATCACATGGGATGGATTTAGTAATGAGAGTAAATTTTTGAAATGTGTTGATTCTTGTTCCACTTATTCTCCATCTAAAATCATGAATCACAATAGGGATGGTGTTTTGGAGGTTTCTGAATCAGCAATAGAAGATGAACCTTTTGATGATATTCTTTATAAGGAGGTTAGTAGTAACACGGATTTATTTCATCATCTTCATCCTATATCATTACAATAGTTTAATCATGATGGTATTTAGCCTATTATCGATAAGAATGCTAAGAATTTGGTACATCAAAGTCAATTCATCATGAAGACAAAGAGTGATGATCTTATTTATGAAGAGATACAAGAGAAGCAAAGATGGAAGACCTTACATGATACAAGGATTCATGGGAATTATAAGGTATGGGATCCTGGTAATATGTTGCAATTTGGTACCAAAGACTATCTATTCTAATTTTGAAAACTTTATAAGTGAATGATTTCATAAGTAAAAGAAGGAATTAAAATGTGTCTTTTGGGATTACAAGCGTTGGCAAGCACGATCTCTTCATTGGAGACTCTGGTGTAAGAAGGGATAGTACCTCTCAAGGTACTAGCATTGGTTTTTTGGATTGCTAAAAAGGGTAAGAGAATATTTTTTAATTATTTTCAACCTTCTGGACTGTGTATAACAACAGTCATAATGAGAGGAGAAAATAGCAATATGGGACAACAGGGTCAAAGAGGTGAGAGTGGACATTCATCGGGCAGCCTCCCCATTCTTATGCCATGCCTTTGGGTCTTTATGAACCTTCTTTCTTGAAGGATCCATAAGTTTCATAGGTACAATAGCCAGTAGATATTTTGGATGAGGAGTCTTGTTGGGAGAGGTACCAGACCTTGAGTGAGGGATTTCGTAACAACATGTCATTCCAATAATATTGTAAAATTAAGAGTGGCAGTAGGCCCAAGAGAGATCATTAGATACAAGTACCAGAGTTACAGAGGATATTGGGACAGATTTCCATTCCACACTTCGATAGTTCTAGGAAGTGTACTACACAGTCTTGGGTTCAAAAGTTGAATACATACTCTAACTTGAATCCTATATGTGAGGAAGATCAAATTAAGTTTGCAATCTTACATCTTGAGGGAGATGCCTCATGATTGGTGACATCATGGATTGGTTACACAAGGACACATACACATTACTACTTATTCAGATTTCACGCAGAGGCTGGTGAGAAAATTGATAGGACGGACCCTGACAAGTATTTCAGGGAGTTGACTCATTTGATACAAACTAGTCCCTTGGATCAATATATCGTAGATTTTCAAATATTATCAATCATGGTACCTTATGTCATGGAGATGAGGTTGATTTCACTATTCACAGTAGGTTTGAGAGATGCTCTTGTGAAGGCATTTGAACCTTCTTCTTTGCACAAGGCCTGTTAGGAGAGCTCAAGACTTGGAGTTATCCACTCCAAAGTCGAGGTTTCCACCTTGCATTTATCAAAGGGAACCTCCATCTGTATCAGAAAAAATTCAACAGATGGAGCCTCCATCGAGGAAAGAGTTGGCTAAGATTCCAATCATTCCCTGAGTGGACAGAGATGATTTGAGCCAAAAGAAACTATATTTCGATTACTGCACACCTTGGGTTTCCAGGACCATGACTGTAGAGGTACATGGAAGGCCCAATTCATTGAGGTATTTGAGGAGAGTGAGGGTGACATAGGTGAGGAGCTAGAGACTCATGAGATGGATGATGGAGATGGGTTGTGTTGGATAGTGCTAATACAGGACAAGAGGAGGAGACTTTTCCTCGAGAGATTATAGCCACATTGTCTAGTACTCTGATGTACAAGGCATTTAGGATTAGATGAGTTATACAGGATCAATGAGTTGTGGTAATCATTGATAATGGGGAAACCCACAATTGTATTGATGCCCCATTGGTTGAGAGGTGAGGATTACAGACAAAGAATTTTTAGGGCTTCAACATGGTTGTAGCTATTAGAGATTCTATGAGGTGCACACAATGGGTTCCCCACGTGAGCATCATGATGGGTAACTATATAGTTACCTATGAATTCCACATTATTGGTATGGGAGTGACCAACATAGTTCTACGAGTGTAGTGGCTTCACTCTCTTAGTAAGTTTAACACTAACTTTCAGACGATTAGAGCTGAAGTTTAAGTCTAAGGGCATGAATGTGATTTTGAGGGGATTATCTATAGGAGAACCTAGGGTGGTTACAGCTGAGGGGATGGAGACGAAATTTTGGCATGACGAGGGATTTTTATTATTTTGGATTGATGTGGAGTATAATGGATGTGGATGTGACCAGTAATGTTGCACATGAGATAGTTACATAGATTGGGGGTTACAGGTTCAGATCATCTGATTCTATCATTATCTTGGTTATCTAAGGGGTCGGTAAACTAGAGATCTCATTTTCTTGTTGAGAAATCAAAGAACCGACAAACTTTTGAGGTTCTAGATGGTCACATACAAGATGAAACCTATAGATTAGAGGAAGAGATGATATTTTATTAGGGCAGATTATACCTTGTGTCAAACTCATGGTTGATGATGGAGATATTGCGAAATGTGCATTGTTCTTTTGTGACTGGACACTTGAACTTCGATGAGACCTACAGGCTCATATCATAGAGGTTTTTATGGCATGGGTTGAATGAGGATATCTTCAACTTCATACAGGGATGTATGGTTTGTCGTTATAACGAATCAGAGCCTACAAGTTCATCATGTTCTGAGTCAACATGGGATAGCACTCGTATGTATTTTAGTACTTCTATGCATGGTGGGAATTCCACCCATGTGCATTTAGTCAGTGGAGGGATGGATTTGACTCAGTTACCTAGTTATTCAATAGGTTATCAGAAAAAATTCAGTTGACATTGTCGGTTGACCATGTACTAGAATCTTGGGATTTTTCCCCCACGGGGACACATTGAGATACATTATCAGGAGTTGTACTCTTACACTAATGTGGGTCATGTGGGAGAGTTGGCATAATTTATGCATAAACATGTTATTTCACAGGTTTATCTAGTAAATTCTACAGGATTCAGAGTGCACTTTCATACCTAGGAGTTGATCGGAGACATAGTGACGAGTCCAAGGATGATGGCATCAGAGTGGCAAGGATTAGACAGATTTTCAATCCTGATGTGGGTACTAGTGGAGATTCACTTTGGGTATCATTCTACTTCATGAAAAAAATTACTCTCAATATAATATGGAGGTCATGATGACTACCTGGGGTTTCTTGGTTACTTCAAATTACACTGATCTTTGGTTGACGACAGGGTAAGGTGGAGAAACTTACTGTGTGGTATTCATCTTCTGCAGCATGACAGGATAATTCTTGGGGTCAAGAATTTCTTAGGAAGTGAGGATTGTAATGTCCCCTTTTCCTATTCCTAAGGCCTAAGGGCCAATTCGAGTCTAGGCCTTGGTCATACCCAATGGGCTATGGACGTAGGGAGCTATTGGGTATGAATATCTAGTCCATTTTTTTATATTTCTTCATTGACATAAGCATAAAGTGTTTTGGAGGGACTGGATATTATGTTTTGCCATTAGGAAGGGGCCACATGACACTTAATATTCTAAGTTTGTGTTGGGGGTCACGTTCAGACCATGGCGACTTAAAATGGGAAAAGTAACTTAAGTTACTTTTATTTTATTAACTCTTCCAAGGGGAAAATGCGACTAGGGTTTATTGGGGCTGTTTTGCCTTGAAGAAGATATATAAGGAGTTGAGGGAAAAAGAAAAGGCATCCTTGCATACCTAATCATATTCTTTCATGTGCAACTGTTATTTTCACATCTACAGATTGTGGAGTGAAATCCCACAGGAACCCTAGCTTCCATGGTGAGAGATCCATCCCTAGCTAGTAGGGCATTCTTTGGTAGTGAGAGATCTACCCTAGCTTGTCATTTTGGAGATGTTTTTAGGGCTGATTTACAGAGATATTTTTAGAGGTTTCAGAGGAAGGGTTTTGAGGGTTTTGGAGACATATGGGGGAGATAATTAGAGGATTTTTAGATCAGATCTATGATAGCCATTTGAGCAGGGTTTAGCATCACTTAGAAGGCCTTTTCATCCATTTCCAACCCTTTTCCAAGCTAGGTGATTTGTTTGGAATATTGTAGCCTTTATTTGGAGGGTTTCCAGTTGGTCATTTTCAGATCTGAAGGTTAATATATCATCTCCTATATTTGTAAATTTTATTTCTAAAGTCTCATAATCTTGGCACTTGTACAACACAAAATCAAAGAGAAATCTACCCTAATAAATGAATTCCTTTGGTCACATCTTTAATTAGATTTGGAAAATATTAAATTAGCTTTAACTAAGACACTACAACCCATTAATAATAAACGGGAAAAATACATACACCAAATTATAAATAATTAATACAATCAATTGCATCACTAAAATCACATACTAACATCAATTAATGGAAAACTAAATTAAAGACAATACATAACCCCTTGGTCACAATTTTGCCCTAACCAAATTCAAAAACACACACAAATACATGTTGTCATGATGACCCTGTTATATAAAAATTCACCCCTCAAGGTAATTTTGATAACATGCATCAAATTATTCAGTCCCGAGTAAGTAGATTGATTCAAGGCCCAAAATCATGTTTTTCGAGGTCCCCTCGGATTTTTCTAACTCTCCCATCCAAGAAGAAATCCCAACGAGTTAGGAAAAATGGAAAAAATGCAAAAATACGGTTGCAGGACTGTTTTGAGGTATTTCGGGTCTGAAGGGCTTGGGCCGCACCAGTTCGGGTTAAACTGAGGTTCGTCGTACCAAACTTGGGGCCGAAAAAATGAAGAAAACCGGCTAAGTCCTAGTCCAAGCGGTCTGCGAGACAGTTGGGACATCGGGACGCGTGGGACGAGAAAAGTTGAATCGGCCAAAAGAGGGAAAAAATTTCCTAAGTCTTGTTTCGCGCGGTCTGGGACATCCGAGCCAAAAGTACGTGCGGGACGCGGATCAGCCGGTTTGGCGCAAGTTGGTTCATTTCGGGCGGTTCTGAGATATTTGTCCCAGATAGTCTGGGACATCAAGGCCAAAAGTACACGGAGGACACGAACCAGCCGATTCGGCTGAAACAGGGGACTTTCGTCCAGGACAGTTGGGCCAAAAGTGCGCGAGGGACGCGAAAAGCCGAAAGAGCTGCCAACGAATCGAATCTCGCCACGTGTCTTCACCTCAAACAGGAACAAGGAAGGTTGATTCGGCCAAAGCAAGAGATTTTCATCTGGGACATCTGGGACAAAGGTACGCGCAGGACGCGAGGGACGCGAAAAGCCGAAGCAGCCGAAGGCAAAGAAGAAAAGTCAACGTTTGACCCGTGAAACTTCAAACGGCCATAACTTTTGACTCCGAGCTCCGATTTTCACAAAATTGGACTTTCTGGAACAAGCACGAAGTCCTCTATGCCACAAAAACTGGATTTCTTATTTTTAATGAGGATAGGTATATTTAAATAAAAGAAAAATATTCGGCTCCAGTCAGTTAATTCTCATTCCCGTCAAATGACAGAAAATGCCTGCCAAACCCAAAATAGCTGCCCATACTCAGAAGGCCATAACTTTTGCATTTATCAACAAAATCACACAAAATTGGTACCATTGGAATTGTGGCTCTGAGCCCAACGTACAACAATCAAAAAATTCTGGATTTTATGAGATATTGATTGATATTTTTAAGAAAACGTGGCTGGGTTCATAACAATGTTTTATTTGGTGGTGTGGAGTGCAATTAAGAGGCATGGTCGTCATTCTTTCTCTGCTGCAGCACCTGGGACAGTATGGGGATCCTTTTACAAGTAATATATAATCATTTTACTCCATTTAATGCCTCTTACAGGTGGTTGAAGGATAGATTTTGGTATTTCCATTTTCCCTTCTCATTTTTCTATAAATTGGAGTGTTGGGCTCATTGTAAAGGAGGTAGTTTTTGTAGCAAAGATCTGCAAAAATTGCTTTATGAATCAAATGTGTTATAGGCCCTTGTTTTGGACTCTTTACATCGTGATCCAGGCCCTTATCTTGTAATAGATTGAACTATGCATATCATGAAGCAATAAAATAGAAGTTTGTGGATATATCTTCCCCTGCTATGTTTTCTTGCATTATTCTTTCCCCTTCAACCTTGATTACAAGAATATTGTGTCTATTATTATGTTCATGCAGGGATCCATTATCATTGTGTATGTTTGAAATATTGTTTTGAATGTGTTTTGCTAGATTATGGAGAACTGCCATCACCTCTTCTAGTGTGCACTTTGCTTCTATATTTCACGCATTTGAAGACTATCCTCACACCCTCCTTTTCTGGTGTATCACCGCTTTAGTGTAGGATTTCATTTTATGAATTCTCTCTCCCTAGCCCCTTGGAAATTTAGATTAGAATAGTTAGTTTCCCCTACATTAGAGTAGATTGTGGCAGGTAGTTTAGGAGCAAGAACCAACTTTCTCTGGAGGTCTATCTCAAGTAGAAATTCCCACAACTTGGAGATAGTACCCATGTTATCCAATCACACCGTAAGTTCAATTATATGCACTTATGGAAACATAAGGGTGCAGTGATTTGGTGATAACAGACCCTTGTTGAATTCACTTAGAATTCCAATGTGGTTAGTCTCCAATCCCCCTGATGTTTGTTTTGAATAAATTTACCTACAAAACACATAAACACCTCCTTCGGCCTCATGGCCGCATTAAAAACATCTATGATAAAATATACAATATAAGTCCACAATTATCTATATATGAATCAAAACAACATCTAGGCAATTTTGATATCATTTACAATTTCTACCAACATCTCTATTCTTATGTTTCATCCATGTCAAAATGATTACAACATTAGTTCAATTATCAAATCCTACAGAGTGTGACAAAAGATATCGCATGTCAGAAATATATATATATATATATATATATATATATATATATATATATATAATGTCTATAATAACCCACATGCATCATATATGAATCAAAAACAACAATAGTCTAGTATCTCTAACATCTAATATCATGCTAAATCAAAAAGCTACAATAAGTTCCATAAGTGTAGTCGATAGTATCAAAATCAATAACAAAAAGGTGTCGAAGGGAAGTGGGCACTACATCCCCCTCCCCTTAGACTTGAATTCCTCCTAGAAGTCACTGGAACAAGTGTGGAAAATAAATTTATAGAAATGTAGCATTCTCCCACGTAGCTGTTGTCTCATCATATCTGTCCTACTAGACCCGAACCTAGTTAATCTCTCTGCCTCGAAGGCCTAGGGTCCTACGCTCTATAATGCTGATGGGCTCCACCATCACTTGCCCCTGATCTTGTACCTACAATGTCATCCAATCTAATACATAATAAGGATCATAAACATATCTCCTAAGCACACAAACATGAAACACATCATGGACGCGAGAAAAGCTAGGTGACAATGCTAGATGATAGGCCAAGGGACCGATGTGCTCCGAGATCTCAAAGGGACCCACAAACCTATGAGCAAGCTTAGAACCTTACTTGTAATGGATAGGGCTCTTATGCAGTTTGAAATGAAGGAATACCTTCGTTCCCACCTCAAAACTATGATCTGTCCTATGCTGGTCCGTATACTTCTTCTACCTTTCATGCTCCTCCTACAATCTCTACCTGATCAAAATAACCTACTGCTCCATATCCTGTAATAATGCTGGCCCAAGAGAAACCTTGTCCTCTAGCCTATCCCAACTGAGAGGTGTCCTGTACTCTGTGCCATATAATTCCTGGAAAGGAGCTATGCCTATCGAACTCTGAAAACTATTATTGTAGGTAAACTCCACCAAGTAAAAATACTCCTCCCATCTCGACTAATGATCCATAATGTACATCCTAAGCATGACCTCAAGATCTAATTCACCTACTCAGTCTGTCCATGTGTCTCAGGGTGATATGTTTTGATGAAATATATCTTCGTCCCAAGAGTGATGCTACATTGTAGTCTAGAAGTGAGAAGTGTACAAGGGACTGTGGTCACAAATGATGTTCCACGGAATCCTATGTAATCTGACAATCTCATCTAGCTATACCCATGCTACTGGCACTAGTTTGTGTAGGTGGTCTTCATTAGAGAAAAATGAGCCACTTTCGTCATATTATCCACCATGACCATGATGGCATCGTGATGGTATCTTGACATCAGTATCCCAACAATGAAATCCATGCAAATGGTGTCCCATTTCCACTCCGATATGGCGTGAGGAAAAAGAAGGCCAACTGGATGCTGATTCTCAACCTTCACCCTCTTCCACTCTAAAGAATTCTACACAAACTGAGCCATGTCTCTATGAACTCCTATCCAATGGTATAACTATCTCAAATTGTCGCGCATCTTCTTCACCTCGGGATGGGCTGAATAAGGTATACGATGAGCCTCTGTCAAAATGTCATGTCTCAGGTCTCCATCTCTAGGAACATAAACCCAACCTCTATGTCTAATAAGACCATCTTCCTCTAATGAAAATCCATCAAATATCACTTCAAGGGATCTCTAAGACTTAATCTCTGCTCTGGCTACAGGGTATAAGCTGTCATGAGGAAGTTGCTCCAAAACTTTTTGCCCACTGGAGTGGCCATAACCACATATCTCAATCTACTCAAGGCATCTGCAACCATGTTCTCCTTCCCCTTCACATGCTCTATATCCATATCGTACTCACAAAGAAACTTCATCCAACGCCGCTAACGAGCATTGAGATTGGGCTACATGAAGAGATGGAAAAGAATCAAGTGATCAGTCCTAAGTGTAAATCTCTAGCCAAGTAGGAAGTGTCTCCACCAGACCAAGGCATGCACAACTATTACAAGATCAAGATCTTGAGTTGGATAATTGAGCTCATATTCCTTGAGTTTGAGAGACTCAAAAGCAACCACTCTTCCCTCCTGCATCAACACAACTCCAAGTCCTTCCAAATAAGCATTCGTGCAAATGTAGAACTCACCTTGAGGATCTGGAACTGCAATAATAGGTGTTGTTATGAGGCATTCCTTTTGTTTCCTAAAGGCCTTCTCACATCTGTCTGACCATAAAAAATTCCTCCCTTTCCGTTGAAGGGAAGTGATGGGGTGCAAAATCTAAGAAGAGTCTTGAACAAATCTCCTGTAATATCCTACCAAACCCATGAAGTTGCGCACCTCAATCACACTAGTGGGTGCTGACCAATCCATGATAGCTCGAATCTTGGAAGGATTGACTGTGATACCTTCCCCATAAATGATACTACCCAAATATTGCACCTCTATCTAAAAGAATGCACACTTTTCCAAGTTCATATAAAGATGTTGCTCACAAAGACACTGAAGAACCTTACGAAGGTGTTCCTCGTGTTCCTCACACGTACATGAGTAAATCAAAATGTCGTCAAGGAAGATGACAATGAAGTGATCCAAAAATGTCCTAAATACACCATTCATCAAGCTCATAAACACTGTGGGGGAATTTGTCACACCAAAAGGTACCACTGAGAACTCGTAGTGGCCATATCTCATACGGAAGGTGGTCTTATGAGTATCGACCTCCATGATCCTCAACTAATGATACACTAACTTAAGATATATCTTGGAGAATATTGTAGCACCCTTCATCTAATCAAATAAATCATCAATGCTTGGAAGGGGGTAATGATTCTTGATCGTTACTTTATTCAGATGGCAGTAATCAATACACAACTGCAGAGATCCATCCTTATTCTTCACAAAAATCACCAGTGCACCATAAGGGGATACACTAGGATGGATTAGGCCTTTCTCCAAAAGGCCCTCAAGATGTAACTTGAGCTCATATAGCTCAGAGGTAGTCATCCAATAAGGTGCTCGTGAGATAGGCTCTGCACCCAAAACTAGATCTATGTGGAAATATATCTCACGTGGGAGAGGCAATCCCAGTATCTCCCCTTGAAAGAGATTAGAAAAATATCTTAAAATGCAATGGTCATCAAGGGATGGTCCACTAGACTCATCCTCTAATCTGTCACTAACAGTAATAGCATACAACTGATAACCACATCGCACACATTGTTTAAGCTACATAGCAGAGAAGGTGTGAATAGAAATAGGCCTCCTGACCCCTACTATCACGTACTCAACTCCTAGATCATCTTTACATGATATAGTCTTATGGTAACAGTCAAATATGGCTCTGTGTGTAGAAAAATATTCCATGCCCAAGATGACTCCATAAGAACCCAGAGGAAAGATGCGAAGATCCGAGGTAGTAGTGAAGGGTCCAAAATCCACTAAACACTCCTTAACTAAGGAGTCTACAGAAATTTTGGCTCCAGAAGCCATCTCAACATCCCAACTACACCCCTACCTAGCTACCACCATCTTGCAATGCTCTAGTAAGGATGGTGCAAAAAATAATCAGAGGAACCTGAATCAAATAATATAGAGGTATAAATACCACCAATACTACATGTCATCTCTATCACGGTACTCTGGTGCTCAACTTGGTGGTTCTTGACCACTACGTATATCCAATGGCTCCGTGTCATATCTCCAAAAGTAGGCTCTGAGATCTACGTCTTAACCTTATTACTAGTGTTTTGTGGGCACTCTCTCCAATGATGTCCCATAACGCCACAACTATAATAATTGCTCGGTCCTCTCCAGTGAGATACAACTCTAGCTGGTACTATAGAATTCTGAGCTATTGATCGTGATGACCTGGCTACAGACTGTCGAGGTCTCTACTGATGAGCTCCTGCTGACTGAGCTCTTGGTGCACCCTGTGCCCTGATGGGACCCCTAGGAGGAGGCCCCATAATATTCCCCCTCTGTGTGTCAAATCTCTGAGGAGGTCAGTAAGGTGGGCAGCCCTCCTTCTGCTACTGCTACCTGACTGCTGAGGTGGCCTGAAATAATATTGTCCTGAACTCTATCCACCATGAGGAGGAGGAACTGACCCCCTCAATCTCTCATCATGTATCTATTGGATACAGATTTGAACTCTATCTCTAGCTTGTTGCATCTTCTCCTGTGTCTCCTCTACAATATAGGCCTTCTCCATGGCCTCTGCTAATGTCTATGGACAGTGAATACACACCACACCACTCAAATCCAAATTCAAGCCCCTAATGAACCTGTGAATCTGTACCTACTCATCCTATATATAGTCGACATACTGGAGTGTAGGTCTAGAAATTGACTCTCATACTCAGCTACGGTCATAGATGCCTGACGGAGTTCATGAAACTCATCTATCCGCTACTGAATAAACCTCTTGGGAAAATACATGCTCCTGAAATGCTCCTTAAATAGCTCCTAGGTAACTATCTCTGAGTCAACATGGATCTTCTTCTCCTCGGTCCTCCACAAGACTCTTGCTCCATCCCTCAGGAGATGGATCGCAACACTAGCTTTTGTGTTACTAGTACAATGGTAGAGCTTGAATCAATCACTCAAGCTCACCAACGAGGCCTCTTCCTGAAAACCGCTTGTATCTCCCAAATAGTGTGATGGTCATAGCTTCAGGATCTCCATGATATGGTTTGCATCTGATGTCTAATGGCCCCTCTGTAGTGCCCACTTCCCTTTTACACCTTTTAATACTAATCATGACACCGTTGACTATATCATGGACATTGTTATAGTTTTGATTTAGTATGATGATTAGATGTTCAAGCATGGACTATTATCGACTCTAATTCACATATGATGCATGATGATTGTTAGAGACGTTTTATATAGATTTTAACATGTTGTTGGACATGGCTATGAGTGTGTGTGTGTGTGTGTGATGTGTGTGTGTGTGTGTGTGTGTGTGTGTGTGTGTGTGTGTGTGTGTGTGTGTGTGTGTGTGTGTGTGTGTGTATGTATATGGATGTGCTTAGGACATGTGATATTTGGATATATTGAGTAGACTGAGAAAATTGAATTAAAATTGATGATGACATAGTTGTTGATGAAATTGTAAGTGATATTGTTGATAGTTATGATTCATATATATTGATGATCTTGAAATTATATTAATATTCACTTAGTTGTTTTGATATGGCCATGAGGCTAAAGAAGGTATTTGTGTTTTGCAGGTTAAAATATCACAACACACATCAGGGGATTGGAGACCAACCACATTGGAATTCTATATGAATTCAACAAGGTCACCTTGGCAACTATATTTCTTTGTGTGTGTTTTTTATTGTTGTTAGGGATTCCCATGGGGGATCAGCTTCAAATGTGACTAAGGGGTTTTATGTATTTATTTTATTTTCTCCCTTTGTTAATATTTGTATGTGTTTATTTAGTGGTGCTTTGACCCCTTTCATTATTTATTATATGGTGGGTTAATATTGTGAGTAAACATGTTGTTAAGTTAATTAATTAAAATATGTCATAAGAAAGTAATTAATAGAGTTGTTGGCCTTGAATTAAAGTGTTGTTAGAACTGTGTAAGTGATGTGTAAGAGATATGTAAGTTGATTTTGGAGTATGAAACACTTCATCTTCTTTCAAATTCAAATTTTTCCTTAGAGGATGTGTTGGTATCCAAATTGATTCTCCCTCAAAGGCTGAGCAACATCACATGTTTGATAGGAAGCTTAGAGATAGATATATCATAGTGATTCGTTTTGTAGCTGGGGATGGGATCTAACTGGCCTTTTGTCACTCAGATGTAGAGAAATGGATAGAACTTTAAAAGGATGTGATCGTATCCTAACTATTTTAGGTTGTGCCTTTCAACCAAGGTAAGAGAACCTATTTTGTAACCTTTTGTATTGAATAATGTTGGTAAATCCTTCTTTTGCACAAATTGTATAGAGAAGACCTTGGAAAAATATGATCAACACACCAAATCTGACTCTCACGAGTTGTCACTTCCAGATTATGTAGATATTTTCTATACAAGGCAAAGGTTACTAAATAAATTTGGAATCCTGATTGTTTCTGCATGTTTTGGTAATAGAAATTATGCATTTTTACACACATAAGACAAACAGGGTAGTACAGGTAGGATTATTTGTTTTTAAATGAATTTTTGGTGGGAGGTGAGGCAGAATGAATTTGTTTCACCACATATTTGAGAGTTTTTACAAAATGGAATGTTAGATCAATAGAATGCTTCAGAACAGATAAAATGTTCCTTCAACAAGAAGGTTTGCTTCAATGGAAGCCCAAATCAACACGTTTTCACACAAACTTCAAGAATCCAAAATGAAGGATCAAATTGAAATACTTAACTAAAAATTATCAACCTCTGTTTCATCATGCCTAAGATACCCTCAAATGCTAACAAACAATCTTGTAGTCATGTGCTAGGAGTTATAGTGATTTTAAATTTGTTTATTTCACTATCAAATGAAATATGTTTTGATAAATGTAATTGCAAATGCCACCAAACTATCACAAGGATAAGATCTTGTGTGATTCACAAAGATTTCAATGTAAGTTTGCAATGGGAACAAGAAAAACTATTTGTAGACATTCATAAATGAAGCAGGCACAATTTTTCTCAGAGTCAACATAGAATAACTCAAATTTGATTAAAATTATCAGCAAGGGAAATTTTCTAGAACAATCTCAAATCTTGTCAATGGCTGTACACTCGCAACCACCTTGACAAGATCAAATTTAACACAAAAGAGATAAACAGGTTTCTCAGACAGTTTCTCAGAAAGACAGGCTCTATCAAGCTTTTCTCTTAGAAAATTAGTCCCAACCTCTAACACTCCAACCTTTTGCATAAAAAATTCATGCAATTTATATCATTTTTACAATAGAGTTTTCCTCCCAAAAAATGAAAACATTCAATGTACAGTGCTTGTTAAGATCTCGATCGTGATTCCAAGAATCAGATTTGTAAAATGTTGGCAGGTGCTCAAGGGGGAAAATCTCTTCTAATATCTCCCGCATTTAACTCTTTTATCTAGTAGATCACTCTTCCTCCTATTCACCAACAACTACCACCCCTAATCTATCAAATATGGTTCTTTGCGTGCCCAGGAAGGAAAAAATGGAAGATCAAATCGAACTCGATAGTTAGATCACTTCTTAATGGTAAAAAACATCTCCAGATATTCCTCACCAAATTTAGATATCAAATTAACTCTCCTCTCAGTTTGGCATGTAGGAAATATCAATAAATCATGAAGAATCGCATCTCCAAGAGATTTTTAGTAAAAATGGCAGGAAAAATAGATACAGACGCACAATTGTTGTTGATCTTTATTTTGAATTTGGACCATCCACGTCGAAGATCCAATTTGAAATGGGCCCGAGAGTTCCCTTTTACCTTTACAACCTTTTGAAAAAATGTAAAAATTTCTCATTTTGCTCCACCCCTGTACCTTTGAAAAATGGTCCTGACACATGTCCCAATGTGGGTCTCAGCAGGAAATGCGCTTCCTTTTTATATTTTAACCTCTTTTTTCACAAAAGGAAAATTTTCCAATTTTCCTCTAGAAGTCCACACCTCCACTGTTGACCTTCAAATCAAATTTTCACTTATCTCTTATCAGGCTTGTGGGTCATTTTAATGATTTTAACCCTTTTGATAACAAGAGGTAAAAAATCCAAGTTTCCCCCAATGGCCTGCTTCCCAACCCTTTTGACTTTTCAAACTGCCACACGTCTCAATGGCGCATCTTGACATGGTTCCAAAAAGATGAGACCTTGAATGAGCATGGGCTCACCATGTGTCCTAGCTCGATAGAACTTATTTAAAATTTGAGACCTCATTGGAAGGTGCCATGTGTCTAGGGTTTGAGGAAGTCTCCTTTAGCCATTGAAAATTCCATGCAAAATGCAAAGTGAGTGGAAGCCTCCAATTGTCCTCATTCGCTTCTTTAAAATAAAACTCAAGAGCCGGTCCCCAAACATGTGCGGTCCTTCCACATGTTCCAGGCCTCTCAAAAAAATTTAAAAATGGTCCCCGATGGAATTCTCCACTTGTCTCCATGGTGCAATTTCAAAATGGTCCCCAAGAACGGAGACCTGAATGAGCATGGGCTCACCACGTGTCCCTGTCCTACCAAACTATACTAGCTGCATAAAAAAATTTCTAAGTCCAAGAAAAGCAATGGAAACCTCCATGTGCCCTCCTGACACAACTCCAAGTCCAAACCAAAAAGAGAACTTTTAAATGAGCATCGTTCCTCAAAACAAGGATAAATTTCAGCACCGCATACCACCCCGAGATAGATGGACAGACTGAGTGGGTGAATCAAATTTTAGAGGACATGCTCAAGATGTATGTTATGGATCATCAATCTAGATGGGAGGAGTACCTATACTTGGTGGATTTTTCCTACAATTATAGTTTTCATAGTGCTATAGGTATGGCTCCTTTTTAGGCTTTGTATGGTAGAGAGTGTAGGACACCTCTTAGTTGGGATAGGTTAGAGGACAGAGTTTCTCTTAGACCAGCTTTGTTATAGGACATGGAGTAGCAAGTGGTTATGATCATACAAAGACTACAGGAGGCACGGGACAGGCAGAAGAAGTATGAAAATCAGCATAGAGTTGACCATATTTTTGATTTGGGCATGAAAGTGTTCCTTTGTGTCAAGCCACATAAGATCCCTATCAATTATGGAAAAGGTTCTAAGTTAGCTCCTAGAGTCATTGGTCCTTTTGAGATCTTGGAGCGTATCGGCCCATTGGCCTACTATCTAGCATTGTCACCTAGCTTGTCTCGCGTACATGATGTGTTTCATGTTTCAGTTCTTAAGAGATATATTGCAGATCCTTCTCATGTGTTGGATTGGACCTCATTGCAAGTGTAGGATCAGAGGCAGGTGATGTTGGAGCCCGTTCACATTATAGATCGTAGGACCCTGGGCCTTTGAGGTAGAGAGATTGATAGAGTGCGAGTGCAGTGGGACGGATATAATGATACTGCGGCTATATGGGAGGATGTTACTTTACTACGATTTGAGTTCCCACATCCGTTTCAGTGACTTCCCGGAGGAATTCGATTCTAAGGGGAGGGGGATGTAGTGCCCACTTCCCTTCGACACCTTTTGATACTGATCATGACACTATTGACTATATCATGGACATTGTTATAGTTTTGATTAAGTATGATGATTATATGTTAGAGCATGGACTATCATCAACTCTGATTCACATATGATGCATGATGATTGTTAGAGACATTTTATATAGATGTTAACATGTTGTTGGACATGGTTATATATATTTATGGATGTGGTTAGGACGCGTGACATTTGGATATATTGAGTAGACTAAGAAAATTGAATTAAAATTGATGATGATATAGTTGTTGATGAAATTGTAAGTGATATTGTTGATAGTTGTGATTCATATATATTGATGATCTTGAAGTTATATTAATATTCACTTGGCTGTTCTTATATAGCCACTAGGCCTAAGAAGGTATTTTCATTTTACAGAATAAAATATCACAACACACATCAGGGGATGGAAGACCAGCCACATTGGAATTCTAGATGAACTCAACAACATCACCTTGGTAACTATATTTTTTTTATGTGTGTTTGATTGTTGTTAGGGATTCCCATGGGGGGATCACCTTCAAATGTGACTAAGGGGTTTTATGTATTTCTTTTATTTTTTCCCTTTGTTAATGTTTGCATGTGTTTATTTAGTGGTGCATTGACGCCTTTCATTATTTATTAAATGGTGTTTTAATATTGTGAGTAAACATTTTGTTAAGTTAATTAATTAAAATATGTCATAAGAAAGTAATTAATAGAGTTGTTGGCCTTGAATTAAAGTGTTGTTAGAAATGTGTAAGTGATGTGTAAGAGATATGTAAGCTGATTTTGGAGTATGAAACACTTCATCTTCTTTGAAATTCAAATTTTTCCTTGGAGGCTGATTTTAGAGGTTTGTCAGACAAGTTATACTTTTCCCACACCTCTTAAATTTATTTACCAACCATACCTATGGTTGGAGGGTTAAATTTAGACCTTCTTTATGCACTTTTGTAATTCAAGTTGAATGTTGTAATTGCACTTTTCTTACATGTTTTAATTTAAGACCAAACATAATTTTGGGTGTGGGTTTGATTTGAGTGTGTAAGTAAAACTGTCATGTTATACACCCACCTATTTAATATGCATTGGAGAATGAAGTTAATTTAGTGTTGGGGTTGAGGATGTTTGATGTGGCATCCTACATGGATCCACCTCATGCTCTTCTCTTCACTCTTCTATAAAATTCAAATTCCTTATGTTATTTTTTGGTTGCTTCACCTTTGGATACTTCATTTTTGGGTGAATTAATTTTTACTGGTTGGGAGCTTTTGCTTTAAAGAAGTTTGAAGATTGTTGAATGCTTGTGCTTGGTGGATATTTAGATTGCTTGCATTGGAATAAAGTTGTTGTTTTGAACTTGGAACAACTCCATCATGGAGAGGTAGGAGCTTGGCTCTTGAAATGCTCCTCTTTTATTTATGCAAATGTTATTGTTGTGAATGTTTTGGCATGTTTGTGGGTTGTTGGGAAGATGGCCTAGGAAAGGGTTTAGGAGAAGGCTACGGGGTATATTTCTTGGGAAATATAAGTGTTTTGAGGAAGTATAAGTGTGGAGGGAGTTGGGATTTGGGTTCCACCTTGCAAAGAAATAACTTTCATTTCTTTACTCATTATGGGGTGCCATAAGAGGTTGGGAGGCATAAGGAAATGTGAGGAATAAGGGGTACTTGCGTGAGGCATAAGGGCATGTCAGGGTTTTGATATACTATATTTTGGTGGTCTGTAATCAGGTGGTGATACAAATTTCCCCCTTGGGAGGCATAAGTAGCATCCCCCATAGTTTCTTTCTCCTTTGGCTTGCATGATGAAGCCTGAGTTGTTGGTTGTTATGTTTTAATGTTGTTACAAACTACATTCTTTTTTGGACTGTGTTTTTTTAATGTGAAATTTGCATGTGTGTTTGTGGAAGCCTGTTGTTGCCATGAATTGAAACACATTTCTTATTACATTTTGGTTGGGGCTCGGGGGCCAATGAAGAAGGATGGCTTCTCCTTTTCATTGGATGTCTTGGTTGGGTGGAGAGTGTTGCCTTTCCTCTACTTTTGTTGTGATCAAATTGGAGAATGATGGATCTGCATGTTGTTTTTCTGGAGTAAAGGAAAAAGACATATTTGACATTCATTGTTGAGATTATTCCTTATTGTAACCTTTTCCCACTTGAAGTGGATGATCTTGTATATTATCATGATGGAAAGATTTTTTGTATTGACTAGGAAAGTTGTAATTCGAAATGAGAAAGAGATATACTTTCTTTCCTTCTTTTGAAAGAATGTGAAAGAGATTGTATTATGTATGTTATATTCAAGGAATGGAAGAAAGAATTTAAAAATATATCATTTTTGAATTAATAGAAGATTGTATTATATTCTTCTAATAACATATTTGTATTTGAAATCTGATTGTTGAAATACACTATGAGATCTCCATTTGAAAGTCTGTAAATATGTATGAAGAAATGTTATAATATTTTGTTCATTGAAATGCATGACTTGGAAATCAGAATTGTATTTTGGGATTTTTAATACATTTATTGAATAAAGGTTAATATTTTATATTGGTTTGGAATGATCCCATATATCAAAATTGATAAAGGAAAATAGAATTTATTCAAGTTTAAGTATAACTCCATTTTATTTTCACTATAACCTATGCAAATAGTTATCAAAAGTACAGATCCATCCTGTAACATTGAAAGAGCTAAATGAATTACCAAATTGAACTTGTATGATCAAAATGATCTCAAACATACTAAAACACTTAAGAAGTTTTCATTAACCTTTGCGAAACTGGGCTCAGACAGTTTCATAGTCATTTTGCTTTCAAATTGGGATTTTTCAAATAAAAAAATCAATCTAACAAGTTATACCTTGCAATCAATCCTAAAATTTCCCCAAGAGAAATCCTTCATGTCTTCTTCACATGTTGAGAATGGAAGAATGTCGAATTTGAACAAAAAAAATTATAAATTAAAATGACTAGTTCACATTTTTAAGCCTATAGAATGTTTTCTTAAAAATGACCCTTCGAAGTTTATCAAAATAAAAATTTTAATCTTGTTGTGCAAAGAGGACTTTGAGAGCTTTCCAAAAAGTCCTCGTTTTCCAAAAACCAAGTTCCCAGTCAAAATTTATGACCTTCTGAATTTTTTTACTTCATTTAGCTTCAAAAATCCTGTCAAATTTATATGAATAAAATATTCTTGGACGGACCTGCGGGCTAAAAATTTTCCTTTTTCTCTTTTTTCCCAAAAATTGCAAAGTCATGAAGTTTCATGCCACTCTGCTAACCCTGAAATCCTTCATATTGTCAAAAATATGGTCTAAGTTCAAAAAAAAATTGGCAAAATTTCCTAATTTTCTCCAGTCATCAAGATCTACGCAGCGGTTGAGAACTACGCAAGCCAAGAATCAAAGCACAGTGATCAAGACTACAGGTAGCATTGGTGGTATTTCTACCTCCATTTTTTTTATTCTGGTTCATCTTATTCTTTTATTGCACCATCTTTAGTAGAGCGATGCAGGTTGGTGGTAGTTAGACAGGGTCTCAGTTGGGAGGTAGAGATGGCTTCGGGAGCCAAGATCTCTGTAGACTCCTTAGTTAAGGAGTGTGTAGTGGATTTGGGACCTTTCACCACTACCTCGGATCTAATATCCTTTCGTTGGGATCAAATGGAGTCATATCGGGTATGGATTGGTTGTCTTCACACAAAGCCAGAATGGATTGTTACCACAAGATCATATCTTGTAAAGATGATCTAGGAGTTGAGTCGGTGATTTTAGGGGTCAAGAGACCTATTTAATTTCACACCATCTCCGCTATGTATCTTAAGTGGTGTGTGCAACACAATTTTCAAATGTTTTCTTTCACAGTTAGTGATCGATCAGAGGATGGGTCTAGTGGACCATCGCTAGATGACCATCCCATTTTGAGAGAGTTTTTAGAAATCTTTCCAGGGGAGCTACTAGGGTTACCACATCCACGTGAGATTTATTTTCATATAGATCTAGTTCTGGGAGCAAAACCTATCTCACGAGCACCTTATCGGATGACCACCTCAAATCTCTGTGAGCTCAAGTTACAGTTAGAGGGCCTTCTGGAGAAAGGCCTAATCCATCTTAGTGTATCCCTTTGGGGTGCACCGATGATTTTTGTGAAGAATAAGGATGGATCCTTGTGGTTATCTATTTATTACTGCCAACTAAATAAACCAACGATGAAGAATCGTTAACCCCTTCCACGCATTGATGATTTGTTTGATCAGATGCAGTGAGCCAAAATTTTCTCTAAGATTGATCTTAAGTCAGGATATCATCAGCTGAGGATTAAAGAGGAAGATATTCATAAGACTGTCTTTCGTATGAGATATGGGCACTATGAGTTCACAGTGGTGCCTTTTGGTTTAACTAATGCCCCCGCAATGTTTATGAGTTTGATGAATGGAGTATTCAAGACTTTCTTGGATTGTTTCATGCTCATCTTGCTTGATGACATTTTTATTTACTCATGTATGCGTGAGGAGCATGAGGGGCACCTTTTCCAGGTTCTTCAGTGTCGTCGTGAGCAGTAACTTTACAGGAACTTGGAAAAGTGTACTTTCTTTCAGACAGAGGTGCAGTATTTGGGCCACATAATTTCTGGGGAAGGTATCATAATCGATCCGTCCAAGATTAGAGCTATTATGAATTGGCCAACAACCACTATTGTGACAGAGGTGTGCAGCTTTGTGGGATTAGCAAGTTATCACAGGATATTTGTTCAGGACTTCTCATAGATTACGCACCCCATCACTTCCCTTCAGTAGAAAGGGAAGAAGTTTGTTTGGTCAGATATATGTGAGTAGGCGTTCAAGAAACTGAAGGAATTTCTCACCACAACACCTATTCTCACAATATCGGATCCACATGGCGAGTTCTTTGTATACATAGATGCTTCTTTGGTGGTACTTGGAGGTGTATTGATGGAGGATGGAATAATAGTAGCTTTTGAGTCTCACAAACTCAAATATTATGAAATCAATTATCTGACTCGTGATATTGACCTTGCGGCAGTTTTGCATGCCTTGGTTTGATGGAGACACTTCCTTCTTGGTAGGATATTTACACTCAAAAAAATCACTTGAGTCTTCATCACCTCTTCACACAACCCAATCTCAACGCTCGTCAATGGCGTTGGAGGGATTTTCCTTATGAGTATGATATGGAGATAGAGCATGTGAAGGGGAAGGACAATTTGGTTATAGATGCTCTTAGCAAATGAATACATGTGGTTATGGCCACTATGGTGGGCACAGATTTGTGGAGTAGGATTATATAGAAAATTCCTCGTGATAGCTTTGACATTGCAGCTAGAGTAGAGATTAATTTCCAGAGACCCCTTGAAGGGAAGTTAGATGGTTTTTCATTAGAGGTAGATGGACTTCTCAGGCACATAGCTCAGATTTATGTTCCCAGAGATGGAGGCTTGAGGCAAGAAATTTTGACAAAAGCACATCATGCAACCTATTCAACCCATCCCGGGGTGAAGAAGATGCACACCACCTTGAGACAGTTGTATCATTGGAGAGGACTTTGTAGAGATGTGGCTCAGCTTGTGTCACGCTATTTAGAGTGCCATAAAGTGAACACCGAGCATCAGCATCCAGCTGGCCTTCTCTTTCCTCGTGCTATACCGGAGTGGAAGTGGGACACCATTTCCATAGACTTCATTGTTGGGCTACCAATGTCTAGATATCACCACAATGCCATCATGGTCACAGTGGATAAATTGAAAAAAGTGGCTCACTTTTTCTAGTGAAGACCACTTAAACAGCTAGTGCAGTGGCATGGATATATCTGGATGACATTTTTAGGTTGCACGGGATTACACAAAAGATCATTTGTGACTTTGATCCTTTGTATACTTCCCATTTTTGGACTACCATGCAGTATGCCCTCAAGATAAGGATCAATTTCAGCACCGCATACCACCCCGAGACAGATGGATAGACTAAGTAGGTGAATTAGATTATATAGGGTATTCTTAGGATGTATGTTATGGATCATCAGTCTAGATGGGAGGAGTACATGTACTTGGTCGAGTTTTCCTACAATTATAGTTTTCAGAGTGCTATAGGCATGGCTCCTTTTTAGGATTTTTATGGCAGAGAGTGTAGGACACCTCTTAGTTGGGACAGGTTAGAGGACATGGTTTCTCTTAGACCATATTTGTTACAAGACATGGAGCAACAAGTGGTTATGATCAGATAGAGACTACAGCAGGCACATGACAGGTAGAAGAAGTACACAGATCAACATAGGGTTAACAGTAGTTTTGATGTGGGCATGAAGGTGTTCCTTTGTGTCAAGCCACATAAGAGCTCCATCCACTATGGAAAAGGTTATAAGTTAGCTCCTAAATTTGTTGGTCCTTTTGAGATCTTGGATCGTATTGGCCCATTAGACTACTGTCTAGCATTGCCACCTAGCTTTTCTCGTGTACATGATGTGTTTCATGTTTCAGTTCTTAAGAGATATATTGCAGATCCTTCTCATGTGCTGGATTAGACCTCATTATAGGTACATGATCAAGGGTAGGTGATGGTGGAGCCTGTCTGCATTATAGATTGCAGAGGCAGAGAGATTGACCAGGTGTCAGTGCAGTGGGACATATATGATGATATTGCAGCTACATGGGAGGATGCTAATTTACTACGAGTTCAATTCCCACATCTGTTCTAGTGAATTCCAGGAGGAAGTCGAGTCTAAGGGGAGGGGGATGCAGTGCCCACTTCCCTTTTACACCTTTTGATACTGATCATGACACTATTGACTATATCATGAACATTGTTATATTTTTAATTCAGTATGATGATTAGATGTTAAAGCATGGACTATTATCAACTTTGATTCACATATGATGCATGATGATTGTTAGAGACATTTTATATAGATGTTAACATTTTTTTGGACATGGTTATATATATTTATGGATGTGGTTAGGACATGTGATATTTGGATATATTGAGTAGACTGAGAAAATTGAATTAAAATTGATGATGATATAGTTATTGATGAAATTATAAGTGATATTGTCTATTGTGTTGATGATTGTTGTGATTCATATATATTGATAATCTTGAAATTATGTTTATATTCACTTGGATGTTCTGATATGGCCACGAGGCTAAAGAAGGTATTTTTTTTTTAGGTTAAAATATCGCAACACACATCGGGAGACTGGAGACCAACCACATTGGAATTCTAGATGAATTCAACAAGGTCACCTTGGCAACTGTATTTTTTGTGTGTATTTTTTATTTTTGTTAGGGATTCCCATGGGGGGTCACCTTCAAATGTGACGAAGGGGTTTTATGTATTTCTTTTATTTTGTCCTTTTTTTAATGTTTGCATATGTTTATTTAGTGGTGCATTGACCCCTTTCATTATTTATTAAATGGTGTGTTAATATTGTGAGTACATATGTTGTTAAGTTAATTAATTAAAACATGTCATACGAAAGTAATTAATAGAGTTTTTGGCATTGAATTAAAGTGTTGATAGAAATGGGTAAGTGATGTGTAAGAGATATGTAAGTTGATTTTGGAGTATGAAACATTTCATCTTCTTTAAAATTCGAATTTGTCCTTGGAGGCTGATTTTGGAGGTTTGTGGGACAAGTTACACTTTACCCACACGTCTTAAATTCATTACCAACCATACCTATGGTTGGAGGGTTAAATTTAGACCACCTTTATGCATTTGTGTAAGTCAAGTCGAATGTTGTAATTGCACTTTTCTTACATGTTTTAATTTCATTCCTTTTGGGTGTGGGTTTGATTTGAGTGTGTAAGTAAAACTATCATGTTATTCACCCACCTATTTAATATGCATTGGAGAATGAAGTTGAATTTTGTGTCGGGGTTGAGGATGTGTGATGTGGCATCCTAAATGGATCCACCTCATCCTCTTCTCTTCCCTCTTCTATAAAATTCAAATTCCTTACCTTGTTTTTTGGTTTCTTCGCCTTTGGATTCTTCATTTTTGGGTAAATTATTTTTTACTTTCAGGGAGCTCTTGCTTTGGAGAAGTTTGAAGATTGTTGAATGCTTGTGCTTGGTGGATATTTAGATTGCTTGCATTGGAATAAAGTTGTTGTTTTGAACTTGGAACAACTCCATCATGGAGAAGTAGGAGCTTGGCTCTTGAAATGTTCCTCTTTTATTTATGTAAATGTTATTTTTGTGAATTTTTTGGCATGTTTTTGGGTTGTTGGGTAGATGGCCTAGGAATGGTGTAGGAGAAGGCTATGGGGTATATGTTTTAGGAGGCATAAGTGTTTTGAGGAGGTATAAGTGTGGAGGGAGTTAGGATTTGGGTTCCACCTTGCAAAGAAATAGCTTGCATTTATTTACTCGTTATGGGGTGCCATAAGAGGTTGGGGAGGCATAAGGAAACGTGAGGAATAAGGGGTACTTGGGGGAGGCATAAGGGCATGTAAGGGTTTTGATATACTATATTTTGGTGGTTTGTAATCAGGTGGTGATACACATTTCCCCTTTAGGAGGCATAAGTAGCATCCCCCATAGTTTCTTGCTCCTTTGACTTGCCTGATGAAGCCTGAGTTTTTGATTGTTAAGTTTTAATGTGGTTGTAAACTGCATTCTTTTTTGGACTGTGTTTTTTTAAATGTGAAATTTACATGTGTTTTTTTGGAAGCATGTTGTTTCCGTGAGTTAAAACGCATTTCTTATTGTATTGTGGTTGGGGATCAGGGGCCAATGAAGAAGGATGGATTCTCCTTTTCATTGGATGTCTTCATTGGGTGGAGAGTGTTGCCTTTCCCCTGCTTTTGTTATGATCAAATTGGAGAATGATGGATCTACATGTTGTTGTTCTGGAGGAAATGGAAAAGACATATTTGACAGTCATTTTTGACATTATTCCTTATTGTAACCTTTTCCCACTTAAATTGGATGACCTTGTATATTATTGTGATGGAAAGATGTTTTTTATTGACTAGGAAAGTTGTAATTTGAAATGAGAAAGAGATATATTTTGTTTCCTACTTTTGAAAGAATGTGAAAGAGATTGTATTCTGTATGTTGTATTTGAGGAATGAAAGAAATAAGTTGTAAATATGTCATTTTTGAATTAATATAAGATTGTATTATATTCTTCTAATAACATTGTTGTATTTGAAATCTGATTGTTGAAATGCACTATGAGATCTCCATTTGAAAGTCTGTAAATATGTATGAAGAAATGTTATAATATTATGTTTGTTGAAATGCATGACTTGGAAATCAAAATTGTATTTTGGGCTTTTGAATACCTTGATTGAATCAAATTTAATATGCTAGATTAGTTTGGAACGAACCCATATATCAAAATTGATAAAGGAAAATAGAATTTATTCAAGTTTAATTATAACTCCATTTTATTTTCATTGTAAACTATGCAAATCATTATCAAAAGTACAAAGCCATCTTGTAACATTGAAAGGGCCAAATGAATTACCAAATTGAACTTGTATGATCAAAATGATCTCAAACATATTAAAAAACTTAAGAAGTTTTCATTAACCTTTGCAAAACCAGGCTCAGACAGTTTCACAGTTGTTTTGTTGTCAAATTGGGATTTTTCAAATAAAAAATCAATCTAACAAGTTATACCTTGCAATCAATCCTAACATTTCCCCAAGAGAAATCCTCCATGTTTGGTTCACATGTTGAGAGTTGAAGAATGTCGAATTTGAACCAAAAAAATTATAAATTAAAATGACCAGTTCACATTTTCAATCCTGTAGAACGTTTTCTTAAAAAATTCCCTTTAAATTTTATCAAAATTAAAATGTTAATCTTATTTTGCAAATATTACTTTGATATCTTTCCAAAAAGTCCTTGTTTTCCAAAAACTGAGTTCCCTGTCAAAAGTTATGACCTTCTAAAGTTTTTAACTTCATTTGGCTTCAAAAATTATCTAACTGTCAAATTTATATGAATAAAATATTTCTGGGAGGACCCGCAGGCTAAAAATTTCCTTTTTCACTTTTTTCCCAAAAATCACAAAGTCATGAAGTTTCCCGCCGCTCCACTATCCTGCAAGCCTTCATGTTGTCAAAAATATGATATAAGTTCAAAAAATAAAATTGGCAAAATTTTTGAATTTTCTCCGCCGCCACCAAGTGTTACCACGTGACTTCATGAGGTAGTAGAGGAGGAATGGAATCATTTAAAACCTTAGCACTTTTGAAAATAAATTTGAGAAATTTTCAAAGTTTCCTTCGCGGCCTTGCAAGCCCGCAGCCAATTGGTGCTACCACATGGCTTCACAAGGCATCGACGAAGGAGCGAATCCTTTTACACCTTAGTTCTTCGAAAAATATTTGGGTAGAAATTTCTAAGTTCTCCCACTAGCCACTGACCTGCCTTCCCTTTGGTTTGAATTTTTTGGACACATTTCCCCTTACGGGCTCGTTGGTGAGCAGAGGTAAATTGTGCCTTTGTCTCACAAGGGCAAAAGTGCTAAATGCCTTCCCTGTTCTGCCGGTCCGCATTTGGGAATTATTTTCTTCCCGCTCCGTCGACCCACTTTTCTCCTCTAGGTGAAATTTCTCTCTGAAGTCCACAAACCCGAGTTGGGGAAAATTTTCCTCCCCAGCCCTGCAGGGCCACTCTTTGAAAAAAATTCACCCCAAGTTCCTGTCGGCCCATAACTTGAGAAGTATGAAGAGTTATGAGGATTTATTTATATCACCAGAAAGGTGAGGAAATTTCCTATCTAATGGGAGTGTTTTTAGGAAATTTTGATTGCGTTAATTATGAGAAAAATCAAGTTGAAACTTTTAAGTGAGTTCTGGGAGTGGGTAAGTGAGAAATTGCCCTTTTAATTTTAAATGACTATTCTAAACATAAGTATTGACCTAGATAAAATATAATCTATTACTTATAATTGACCTTGAAACTTGTTTGTGACAACTTCGATATTGTAGTATGGTTGTAGACACTTTTAAACAGAAAAAAAAAAAATTATTCCAGAATTTTTTTATAACTAATCCTAGGTTGTTCTTGGGTCTCAAGTGAGATTTTTTAGTGGGAGTTACACCCTTGGTTTCTCTGCATGCTCCTCTCTTTGTCTAGGGCTTCGAGATCTGTCCCTATGTCCTGAAATCCTTTCTTCATGCCCTCTTTGTGGTGACTCTACCCTAACCGACTCCATGTGGAAATTCTCTACCCTATACTCCTCACTGTGCCAAGGGGATGCATGGGCCTCCACTGATGGCTCCATGTCATGTCTAGTAATTCATCCTCCCAAGGACCCTCTGCATATAGTGACATTGATGTTCTGAAGCATCTGTAAAATCTGAGGTAGAATGGCCTCTACAGCCTACTCTGGAGGTAGTATATTCAGGTATATGTGAAAAGACCCCTCGTCTGATCCACACCTCCTGCACAGACCAACGTGAGAGTTAGTTCATTGTTCTAGGTCTTGTTTCAGTTTTCAATGTTTTCTACATTATATAATTATCAGACAGTGTGGCTTTCTAAGTTAAAAGAAAACAATCTTGCACTAGGTTAAGAGTTCATGTCTCATGTTTTCTAGTGTGCCTAAGGGTCCAAGATTTAAATCCATGGCTTTGATACCAAAATGTAACGCCCACAAAAATGACGTTCTAGGAACACGCTAAAACCTAACACTTAATCCCAAAAATAGCGACTATAATTTTTTTGGTTAGAAGCCAAAGGTAAAATAGGTTATAAGGGTGTTTAACCCTTAGGTTACATTAAATTGATTTACACCACTAAACTCAACTTTATGATTAATAAGTCAGGTCTAGTTAAAAGATTAAATATTAAAATTACTTTACCTCTAAGGTCGATTATTTAAAAGTCAACTATGAAGGTACCATAGTTTAATTTACTTGGTTAAATGTTTTCTCTTCTTAGTTAATGTTCAATCCTAATATGGTTAACCTCATGTTTAAATAACTTAGTTCCATTACCCTAATAGCTTAAAGTCCCCCCTTTATTAAATTCCTAAAACATACTAAGAACTAGAAAGGACTTTACACCCCAAGGAAAATTAATGGCCCCCATTCACCCATCTACACATACCCTTAAGGATTTAATTTAAACATTTAAAATACATTTCTACTAAACAAAAGTAGGGTTAATCCTCCACCCTTAGATCAAAACAATCTTGGCCACTAGATCCTAGGGTTCCAAACTAACCCTGAAATCCTTAAGCATTCTTATTAAAACCTTTCCTTTTTTCTATTCTCCTCATTTGGTCTATTTTCTTTTGTTAAAATTTTGGGTTGGAGGGGAGGAAGCCATGGGAGCAATAGAGGAAGAACCATGGAGGAGTCTATAAGGATATTAAATCTTAGATTAGTTTAGTTTGTAGTTTTTTTTTATCATTGTAATTTCTTTCCTTCAAGGATTGTGAGGGGTTTCCTTTACCAATTTGGTTTTGTTTCAAAGCTATGTGAATTTGGGTTCTCTATTTGGGGAAAACCCTACCCCCGTCAATATAAATGAGAAGGAATGTTTTTTATCTACAATTTGTAGGTTTAATTACTTAAAACAACAAGATTTAATTTTTATATAATTGCTCGTAAATTCTTAGTTAAATTTACAACTGAAAAATTAGTATATACAAGTTAGAATTTTGCATAGGCGCGAATCTGAGTTCTACCGTAAGTGACAGAACCACCGCCCAGAATAGGCCGACGGTTGTAGAACCCCATCCCTACTTGGGTGACAAACCATGAACTGCCACCTTATGGAGCGACGGTTCTGAGACCTCCGCCTTGCCTGAGCAGTGGTTACGAGACTGCCAATCTACACAGGGTGGCGGTTCTTTTTCTTAGAAACGGAACCTAGAATTCCTAGTTTTCTAAAAAACAAAAGTTGCTAAAAGGTACTAAAATGCATTCTGAGCTTAATTTTATACACCTAAGGTATCCAGATTTGAGATTTCATTCCATTTGATCATTTCTTAGTTAAAACTACTCATTTTAAGCATTATCAATTCCAATAAAGGCACAACTAATTACAAGATCATTTCAATACTGTTCAACTAATTTTATTTGAATTCAAAGAGTAAAATAAAAGGTTTATATCTACTTCTACATTGTTATTTTCTTAATACAAAATAAAACAATTCCCTATCTCAAATTTTTTGTCTTTTCATCTTAACTACAACTCATATATCAAAAATAACTACAAAAACTTTATTATACATTCAACTTTACTATGCATACATTTTTAACATCTTACTACTTCTATATTTCTTCTTTCTCTTTTACCATAATACAACTTCACAATGAAAGTAAATTCCTTTCTCACAATAGAACCAAAACTTCAAATAAAGAGAATTACTTTCTTTCCTATTTCACAAAACTAACTTTACAACACAAATCTTTCTTCTTTTGTTTCTTCCAACATACATTACACTTTAGTAACAAATATTTGAATGAAACTTTCCTTCACAAGATCAATACAATGTATTCCACTTAAAGTGGGAAATCATACAAGAATATAATCTAAAAATGGAATACCATATTACAAATTCCTCCACTCTAAGTGGGAATAACACTAAGGAAGTTTTATTACAAGAAGAATTTTCTTAGGAACTCCACAAAAGGCTCCAAGCTTCACAACACCAACAAGAGAGCTCCTTCATGATATGTTTGATCCACAACAAAATGGGGGAGAGGCAACACTCTCCACCCAACCAAAATATCCAATAAGGAGGAGAAGCCATCCTCCTCATTGGCCCCTGAGCCCTAACCACATTACAATGAGAGGTGAATCTAACACATGGCAACAACAAGCTTCCACAACACAACACCAAAATTTCACAACCATTCCAAGCACATTCAACTCAACTTCAACACAAGAAGGAAAAATAACCAAAATAAACAAGGCTTTAAAAATGAAAGCCAAAGGAGAAAGAACCTATGGGGAAGTCACTTATGCCTCCTAATGGGAAATGGGTTTCCACCTTAAAAACCTCCAATGCATATCTAAAATCTCCTACATAATCTTATGCCTCCCTCATGTACCTCTTATTCCTCCCACATACTCTTATGCCTCCCTCATACTCTTATGCCTCCGTCATACAAGAACAAGTAAGAAATGCAAGCATTCCTTGTCCAAGGTGGGGGCACCCAACCCAAACTCCCTCCAAAACATGAAATAACTCTTATGCCTCCCTACATGAATTTTTCCCATAGTCCCCTCCTACACCACACTTAGGAAATCTACCCAAGCACCCAACAAACATTCCAAAACACTCAAAAATAACAAGCACATATACACAAATAAAGGAAAACATAAGCAAGAGTAAAGCTCCTACCTTTCCATAGTAGTGCTTGTTCCAAAATTTAATCTCTAAGCTCCTTCAAACCCAAGCAATCACCAACAAGCTCCCACCAAGACCAAAATCTCTCCAAAATCCTCTAACTCCCAAAAAATCAAGAGCACCAAATAATGAACTTACCCCCAAACAAGCAAAATAACTTCCATAAATAGAAAAGGGAGAGATGAGGATGATGTGGCTCCAAGTAGGATGCCACCTCATTTCCTCTCCACTCCACATCACCCTAATCAACCCCATACTCCAAAGCCCAATTAATAAGTGGTTCAAGAAATTACATTTTATTTACACACACAATCTAAGCCCACACCCCCTAAGGACAAATTTTATTTCAAGAAAGAAAGTGCAATAAACATTTTACCTTTTTATCTTCCCAAAACACCTAATGGGGTCTAATTTTGACCCCCCACCCAATAGGTAGGGTTTTTATAGCAATTTAAGAGGTGTGGAACAAGTTTGAATTGTCCCATAAGCCTCGAAAATTGGCCCCTAAGGCCAAATTCGAATTTCCATGAAGAGGTAGAGTGTACAATACTGAAGATCCCCAAGCACTCAACTCACAACACAAAATCCAAGAGAAATATACCCTAATAAAGTTAGCTTTAATGAGTACACTACAACCCATTAATAATAAAGGGGAAAAATAAATACACCAAATTCCAAATAATTAATACAATGAATTACATCACTAAAATCACATACTAACATCAATTAAAAGAAAACTAAGTAAAATACAATACATAACCCTTGGTCACAATTTCCCCCTAACCAAATTCAAACACACACACAAATACATGTTGTCATGGTGACCCTTGTTGAATTCACCTAGAATTCAAATGTGGTTGCTCTACAATCCCCCCAATGTTTGTTGTGAATAAATTTACCTGCAAAACACATAAACACCTCCTTCAGCCTCGTGGCCACATTAAAAACATCTATGATAAAATATACAATATAAGTCCACAATTATCTATATATGAATCAAAACAGCATCTAGGAAATTACGATATCATTTACAATTTCTACCAACATCTCTATTCTTATGTTTCATCCATGTCAAAATGATCACAATATTAGTTCAATTATCAAAGCCTACATAGTGTGATGAAAGATATCGAATGTTATATATAACCATGTCAATAGCATATCGACATCAATGTAAAATGTCTCTAATAATTCACATGCATCATATATGAATCGAAAACAACAACAGTCCATCATATATGCATCATATATATATATATATATATATATATATATAATATATATAACCATGTCAATAGCATATCGACATCAATGTAAAATGTCTCTAATAATCCACATGCATCATAAATGAATCGAAAACAACAGTCCAGTATTTGTAACATCTAATATTATGCTAAATCAAAAAGCTACAATAATATCCATAAGTGTAGTCGACAGTATCAAAATCAATAACAAAAAGGTGTCAAAGGGAATGTTGGTGTTTATTTTTCATGTTATATCTGTAAGTAGTGTGTATAAGGTTTGAGGGAACCATTCAAAATCTCTTAATTTACTAATCAAAAAAATTGTATAACAAATATAAAAAGTTAAATATAATAGATATCCATTCTAAATCCCTCAATTATCTATAAAGTTTTATATATTCCAAAACATTTCATACATTAAACAAACATTTGTAAAAAAAAATATTATAATCAATTTGCATTATAAGATTTTTACCTATAAATACGGAATGTTTGAAGGAGACATTTGTAAGTGTTAAAGGTGAGATGTAGAAATTAACTTGTTCTTATTAAAAAGGAAAAAATAAAAAATAAAAAATACTATTACTAGTTACAACCTTATTATTCCCAAGTACACCAAGCTTTTCTTTTGACTTAAATTGTTTGTTCTCACCTTTGCATGGATTCACATCCATCTCTTCAACAACATCAATTTGTAAAGTTTGTAATAATGTACAAAAGTAAAAAAAAAAATCTTGTGATTCCATTAATTATTAAAATAAAAACATACAACGTTAAATATTAAAAATATGGACTCAAAGGTTGAAGTTATTTTCCTTCAATATGACATGAATTTTTTTTTAATTATAGTAAATGTGGGTTAAGGGGACCCATACCCTGTAACAAGATGTTACAGATGGAGACAAAGATATAACCACGAGGATCAAGTGAAGTAGCCTATACCAACGGCAAAAAGAAACCATAAAAGCACCATCATAAAAACAACAAAGTAGGAACAATAATACAACAATTTTCCATCTATTTCCTGAGGCTCCTTCTAATGGGATCTTAAATGCATTTTAAGGGGATCTTTTACAATTTTCCCTTTCTTATTTTTTTCCACAGTAATCCAACCTGGATCATTATTTGGATTTACATTTTCCTTAGAGTGAATCGGAATGATGATTTCAAGGATCCCTTTGTTCTCATGAGAATAAGTCACAAGAGGAAGGGGATTGGAATCCTCTGCATTAGCAAGAGGTGTAGCCTTGCCTACAAGAGTAGGGATAGAAATGGGCGTCCACAATCATCTTTGTTCTCAGAATCTTCCCTTGAATCAAAATCTAGAGAGTAGGGGAAGAATTGGCCTCCACAATCATCTTTGTTCTGAGAATCTTCCCTTGAATCAATATCTAGTTTGTTATTAACAACTAGGTGACTAGGATCAAAATTCTTCCACCGCAAAGATCTAATTTTACCTTGTTTATTCCCCATCAGACAGTCCACAACTAAGTGACCTAGAGAAAACAAGTTCTACATCTGAAAGGGAAACCTTCATAATCTAGATTTTGAGTTCAGGTATAGTCCTCCACTATGAGAATGATAGTATCCATAAGATCAACAAAGGTATTCATATCTAACAAAATAAGAGCATATGCGGTAAAATCATATAAAGATATCTTTAGGTCAGTGACGAGACATTTACCCAAGGCTTCCCCTATTGAAATTAGGTTGTTTTCACTCCAAAATTGGAGGAGTATGTGTGGCAGTTGGACCCAAACCGGTTTTACATGAAAGATTTCAATCACCGCATTGAACAAGGGGAACCATGGTTTCATAAGGAGGAAATGAGATTTAAAATCCCAGACTTCACCGAATATCAAATATCTATTATAAGTTTTGTCAAAAAAATATAATGAAAAAACCTCTATATGTGGCGTAAATATCAAGTGTACCTTCTATAAGAGGTTTCTAGTGCGACGAGATCCAATCGTGAAGAGCAGGGAGGACCGTGCATATGTTATTAGATATATAGATGAGCCCAATACTCTTGAAATATGCTTTAGATTGAAAAACTTATGTACTAAAGGATATAGATGGAGAAATGTTGGCAGATGCCATAGGGTTGGGAGGAAGTCTGTTAGTGGATTTAGCTACTTCCAGAAAACTTTTTCCCTCAAAACTACCTTCGAACAGGTCCGTAGGGTTAACCCCTACTATGGCCACAATCTCTATCTAATCTCATCCCCCAAAGGTGATCTAACACGGCTAGGGAAACAATGACCATCAAAAAGTAACCCCGAGGAGCCACCGCCATCCCCTGAAGCACCATCCCTTGGATCAAATATGTCAGGAGTTGTAACCAAGAAAATACCATCCGCGTTCCCCTGTGAAGCTACCACCACATTGTCACCACTGTCGACCCCTAGTTTGGAAACAAGGCCACCAAAGCCAGCAACGAGGGCATCACCAAAGGAAGAGGGCAGAGGAAGAGGTCGTTCAAGTTTGGTCGCGCCATGAAGCTCAACTCTTGATATGATGTCACCATTAGCTTACAACACCTTAGCACTTTCGCTCCCTAAGCCACCATGCTCTCTACCCTCACCTGGGGCGGAGACCCTGCCTCCATTGCCAAAATCATTAGGGATAGGGTTCCGGAAAATATCAAGAGAGCACTCCATCAAGTATATGACATAACATTATTATTCTTTTTTGTATTGTTTTTTTCCCTTATTATTTAAAATAATATATTCTTCACGACCTATTAACATGTGCGGGCTACTAATGGATAATAATATATTTTTATATTTTTCAGAAAGGAATGTCCATGTTATTAATTAAGAAAGGCACGTGTTATTTCATCAAACAAAAGCATATAAAGAAAACCGTTGATTGCGCAAACACATGTATAACAAAACATGCTCTTATATCATAATGTGAATTGAAGTTTTGCTATGATTAAATTAATATTTCTTATAATTTAAATAAAAAATAACAAACCTTACAATTAATATTTTTTAAACTCTTTATAAAGATTGTTATTTGCTGATGATTTTTTTAATGATTTTTGAAGATTCTTAGTACAGGTTAAACGAAAAAAGGAAATACTATTTAACAAATTAGATGTACACAGTACATAAAACAATTTTTATAACCAACACTTCAGGAAACTATAAAAACGTAAATATACTTCATACGAGAAAAGATAACACGACTGAAAACCACAAACACCACAAACTGCACTGCAACATCCGTAAATATACTTGATGAGTTGCATGTAGTCTTTCTGTTTCTACCAGTAACCCTAAAAAACCACAAACACCACAAACTGCACTGCGACATCATAGGTAGTCTCTCTGTTCTTAGCATTAACCCTAAAACACACTGTCACAAACTTATAACCATATAACTGTTAAAGACCCTCATTCGCCGCGGAGTTTGGGAAAGAAATTGGCATAAGCAGATGCAGGTGGCGGAAACCTGTACGCAGGTGGGTTTGACAAAAGCAGTGCATTCATATTAGTAACGCCAGCCTTTCGAAACACCCACAGTCTCCTATTGTCATAAGACCTCAGCACGCCATTCTGATCGTTGTAGATCCTCATGGGAGGAAAATCAGAGGGGCTGAGGGTGCCGTTCCGAATTTGAGAGCAAGCATCTCTCAGAGAGAGACCTGCATGCTCGTCACTAAAACAACTCGATATTGAAGACTGACTGAACCTAACATTCCCCGGATTAATACTCACCGAAGGAAAACTCATCCTTGCTCTTCCCTTGAAAAGAAAACACCCAAATCTCACTTTTTAGATACAACAGCTCGGTGCCTTCAAATTTATTTATAGAGCTAGAAAATGCTCCGGACCGCCGGAAAATGCGCCGAATAGAAAGGCATTTATGATTCCTGTATCACCGACAGTGGTATCGTTACTGATTTGCACGCCATGCAAAAATCATGGAGTTTTCTAAAAATCAATTTGGACTAAATTTCATGCACTGGCTATGTTCATGTGGCCCCTCGTTATGGTCAAAACAGTCTAGGAAAATGTCCGTTTCTTTCGTTCTGCTACGAAAATGTCCGTTACTTTCATTCCTTATCTTTGCTGTCTCTGTGTCCCTTAATGTGCCTGACAAATTAATGATTTTTTCTAAAGATACGCTCAGTGCGTGCTTCAAGTTCAAAGGCGGATTTAATGAGGAGCGAAAGTAGACAGTCTGTGTGATCTCCCTCTGAAACGGTCTCTGCTATGAAGTCCAGAAAAGACCTGCTTCCACCTAGTAATTTCCAAGCCTCGCCATTGGAAATAAAAATCCCCGTGCAAACTCTGCCCTTTGAGTTATTTTCGAATCGGTCTTGGTTAAATGGTTTACATTGGCCGGATTGGCCATTACTACCGCATTTTTGTGGAGGGAGATTAGGTTCCCCAATAAGGAAAAAACGGAACCCATGGTCAAATAAGACGCAGGTGTAATCTTATCATCTTTCTCGCTTCTTAGCACATTCAAAATAGAAGCTTAGCGGTAAAACTACTAACAATGCCTATGCATCTCCATAAATAAAGTGGCAAACATTTCCTACATTAGTAAAGTGGATCCCTTTCAAAATTTTCTTTCGAAATTCCTCCCAAAAGGGCCAACGAAGTAGGTGAGTATGTGTGGAATCCAAAGTTTTAAAAACAATTTAATGATTATCAATTGGGTCCATAAAATTTCAAATTTTTCATTTATTGATTCATATATATATCGAGGAAAATTTGATTCATATATATATCGAGGCTTGGAATTTGTATAATTTGTATTTATTTCTTTTTTTAAAATGATTTCTATATATGTAACTATTAAAAAAATTATATGGATATGTATACGTCTATCTAAAATATCAGCTGTCAATTTTTACAACTATCTAAATTTGTATCAATAGTATATGGTTAAAATCACAAAAAACAGTCAACAACTTGTCAATTTTTAATCCTGTATGTATCCATCAAAATGGGTTTGGATAGTTGAGATGCGCCCACGTGCTAAATTTGATGGCCCCCAAAAATGTGTTTGCACACTATTTATCACTCTAGGTGCATGGAAATAAACTATAATATCTATCTTGTTATTCCTTTTAACTTGCTAGCAATCATACCCAAAAGGTTCAATGGAAGTGACGATAGGAGAATTAAGTTATGCATAGAAAACAAAAACATAATGGAAAACAAAACATAATAAACTTAAAGTGATAAGAAAGAGGAGAAAAAAGGAATGTGAGAATGTCACTTCCATTGTGGTGTCATAGATATTGATATAAGGATCATGGTAGAGTGGAGTTTATTTATTGTCACGAGGCAAGCGTATCAACTAAGGCAAGATTATGATTTTTGATGAATGAGGTATTTGATGATACATTGAATAGGCATATCCAAATTAGAGTACTAAGACATGTATTTAGAGCCATTGTACATGTTTTTTGAGACTATAAATGAGGTATTTAGAATTGTAGAAGTAATTTCATAATGTATTGAGATATTTATTGGGATTATGTTTGTTGGTGAATAAGGTGTTTACAATTGTAGAAGCAAGTTGATGGTGCACTTAAGGTGTGTATTTATAGGCAATCGCACATGAAGTGATACAAGAATAGAGGATAAGGTTGAGAAAACAAACATACTCATCACACAATCGATTTTATTTTACATACTATATAACATTAACAACACAACTCGGAAGGCAATTGTCATGGGAATCTTAGGATTGTGTAAGTTCAATTGAGAAAGAGAAATGGCAGTGTAAGATTGAGTGAATTGGTCTCCCTTGTTGCAGAGGACCTCTGAGATGCCAATACTAATTTGTAACCAATATCCCAAAAAAAAACATAATGGGTCACCAATACCTTAGAGAGGGAAGTCCTAGGATGAGATAACATAGATGCAAAAATCTAATTAGAGGGGTTCGTATAGAAGGAGGAAACATTAACATGGTCACGAGGATTTGTGAGATCTATATTTGAAAAGGGAAAAATGTGGTGCTACAATGGTAGATAACACATTGCAAAGTATTTACTAAGTATGAACCCATTGTAATAATTGGAAATAATTGGGACAATGGTGGCAATCTCCAAACAATATCCATAAAATCGTTGACATTTATGCAAAGATTCAAATATGGCTTCTATTTATAGGAGTAGAGAGCCTTATACTAGTCCTATTCTATGGATTCAAATATGGCTTCTATTTGTTCTCCTCTTCACTGCTATAGATAATTCATTACATATTGTGAACATTAATATATAAATATACATTTGAAAATTAAATATAAAATTATCAAAAAAATGTTTTGGATGTCTTGTCAAGCTCTCTAATTTTATATTTTCTTTAAACTTACTTTAATTGAAATAATAACTTATATATCATTAAGCACTTTCTTTATGTGTACAATAGAGCATGGAATTCCATGTATAATAAGGACTTCACACTTATCATTCATGTTTTTCTTTTCTCATTAAACTATTAATTTTCATGGGGTTTTTTATTCATGTAATTAAATCATAGTGAAGATGACCATAATATAACTTCATTAACAACAAGAATGTATTTTCTTGTGTATTTTTTATAATTATCGCAATGTAAGGAAAACCCAACACACAAGAAAGATAAACATGTTTTATTAGGGGGAGGAGCAGTGAATGTAATCAACCAATTTGGGACTTCTTTTGTCATGTAAGTATTTATTGATGTAGCACATTTACCATTTTAATTTATGATCCATGCATAGTTTTTACAACTTTCCTTATTATAGCTAGAAACCGCACAAGCCTCCTAACTAACCTTGAGGAACTTAGGATCTACTCCTTCGTGGCATCTCATGGTAAGAACTCAAGCTTGCAGTAATGGCTCCAAATCCTTGCACCCTTATGAAAAATTCCCCTCTCTTCCTTAGCTTTCCCAATACCTAACATCTTCCAATATGTCTTGCATTACCTTTACATATTTCTTGTGTAATCCCTTGTGTTATACACAATTACTAAATAACCTTTGTAATGCCCCGTATGTTTTTTTTTTAAAAAAGCTAAATTTAATTTTTATTTTGTTGATTCTTCCCCCCCCCCCCCCCCCCCCCCCCGTGTATCCAACCTTGGCTAAGTGGGTTGCGTGGAAGGTTTTTCATTTAATGTGGGAGTTAACATTTTTTTACCTAACCTGATAGACCTGGTCTTCACGCAGGGTCTTCTACACTACTAAATTGATGGTGATTTGGACTCCCCCTCCCAATGACTCTGTCATTCCCTTCTGGAACTTTTTTTTAACTTGTTTGGCAATGTTTTTGGGGGACACTTCACTTTGGCTTGTAGCTGGACGCGGGGGTGGATAGAGTTTTGAGGAGAAGGCGTAGAAAAATCAAGTTTTTTTAAAGTAGATTTGCTTCCTTGTTGTTCTTCCACATTTGCTTGCTTGGCTTCAAGGGTTTTTGTGAATCCTTCCTTCAAATTATTTACCTGTGCCTCGTTGGATGTCCACTCATGTTCCAAAGCTTATATTTTCCTTCTTGGGCCACGTGTATTCTGATTGGAAGATCTGAGCAGGTCGCTTTGTTTGTTTTTTTGTTTTTGTTTTTTTGTTTTCCTTTTGTGCCTATCCTGCTATCGTGGTGTCCCTATAGGACCGCATATCTTTGAGGCATTCTTCCAATAGTTGCAGGCCTCATGTATACTTTCATATTTTACTTACCTGGCCCGGAGGACCTGTACAACTACTGATGTCAAATATTTTGTCCCTTTGTGCTTTGATGCATGTCATTGTTCCTGCTCTAGCATCCCATTTTTGGTCTGGCCACGTGAGAGGGAAGAGAACTGCAGATGGGGGTGAAGTGAAGAGGATGTTAAAAACACTCTTTGTTGTGCATGTTGTTTGTTGTTTGGGTGCCTGCAACTGTAACATTCGACTGAAGCTCCTTCCCTTGCATGAGTGGTTGTCCAATCCCGTTTCAAAGCTTCTTTTGTCTCTTCTAGCTTGAGCATTTGAGATGGCCGTGTTTTCTCCAGGCCCCTCTTGTTCATACCTTGTTATCATGATATCCCCTTGAGACCACATCTCCTTGAGGAATTTTTTCAAGTTGTTTACTTACTTTGTGTTTTCTTGCACTTTTTACGTATGTGACCTATTAGACTCCAACTCCCACAATTGTTTTGGAAAACGTGTTCCTTTGTACTTCATCAGATGTCCTTACCCTACTCCATCTGTCCCATTTGAAATGAAGGCTATGAGGATGTTGCAAGGTTGTGGAGTCTGGCTTTATCCCTATCTTTCTCATGTTTTCCTGGGCCCTTTCAATAAACCCATTGTGTGCTTGTACTACTGTCATGGAAGTCCTTGAGATCTTTGTTCCTTTGGGAAGATGCAGCTCATGATTTTGGGGAGATCCCTTCCTGTCCAACGTGAGAATGAGTGGTGTTTTAGTGCCACCATGTAGGTGGATGGAGATGTGACCTGGGGAATGTTGTTGTAGGCTTGTGAGTGGTTTTGGTGACTTACAGAAGTTGGAGAAACAGGCAAGATAATCCTACCTTTGTTACAATTGCTAAAATTTAAAAATATCATGAAATAGAAATTTTCCTTCCCGAAATTGGTTTGGCTATGCCGCTTTGTGGTGGGTTTTTTCACCTTGTGAGAATTATCCCCCTTCCCCTTGTAATTTTCTTGTTTTGGTTGTAATCGTTGTCAGTGTTAAAGTGGATAGCATAGATCTATTTTCTTTCTTCCTCTGTGTTACTATTGTGTTTCCTTGCTAAAGTAAACGACCTCATACCATCATTAACCACATTTCTATGTTTGAGTAACAAGGTTAGTAAGCCAGTTATAGCTAGTAAATGTTGTGGTGAACGCAAACCTGATGTATCCTTAAACCTCTTGCTCTTCATACGAGCTTACTATCTATAGTCATTTTTCTTTCGGGTAGGTTGAGCACTATTCTCACGGGTCATGACAACCTAGCATTTAATGAACAACCACTAGTTTGAACCCATTTTGGATCGATTTTAGTTTTATGGGCACTTAGTCACCATTTCAAGTTATAGAAGAAAATTTCAGTAATGTTATTTGTTTCCTTTGGTGTTTCCCAACCATGGTGAGGTGTAGTTGTTGAGGTCTGTTGGACCTCCTTGTTCTCCCTTTTGGGCTAGGTAGGTGGTCCCTTTGATATCCAATCAATCCCGCAGGTTTACAAAACTTTATGTGTAGTTGACTATTGTGGTTGCTATTATTTATGAAGGGGGGGTATCAGGGTTAAGGTACCTAATTACTTAGTCTTGTGCACCTTGGGTTTCCTTTAGAATTGATTAGAATCCTGGACATTTACCTAACTGTTAGATGATCATCGGTGTAGGTCTAGATGTTTAAGTTCTTCCTTTAGGGGCACTTTGACCATCCCTTATGAAGCTTCAAACATAACAAAGGTTGTCGTCATCGAGATTTGTAGTTTCATGTGTGTGTTATGGATAGTATTCCTTCATTTTCAGAACTACCTTGGCATAATTCTACTCGTGATGACTCTTGGTGGCATTTTTATAATTTTGCATCTTGCTGATTTTAATTGGCGTTTGGGTGGCGTATGTGCATTGATATCTTGTTGACTTATGATAGAACAACTAAGAGCATTAGGGATAGTTGGGGGTATTCATATATAGATGCATTGTTGATTGATAGTTGAAGTTGATGTTAATTTAATGGCTTTTGGTGATACTTGCAAATGTAATTATTACTTTTGAATGGTTTGAATTTTTCAATGAGGGGCACTCTAAAAGGACTTGTGATGGAAAGTAGTGATCCACACTATTTTAAAATGAAACTATAGACTTTAGATAAGGTTTGGAAATCCCTAGCATTGGTTTGATGTTTAAGATGTTAACTTGTATATCAGAACTCTCTTTTACTCTCACTTGTCGTTACTAGCCTATAAGGGCAGTGGCCCCTTCTTGAATGATTGTGAGATTTCTTGGAGTCAATGGTCGAAACTAGTATTATTTACCTTCCCTTTTAAAGAATGTTGAGTGGTGGTTGTGTATTAGGTTCCATCATATAATCTATATGAACACATGATTAAAATTTTAATACACTTGACCTTTCATGTTAACCTTTGGAATCTCGTGTTTCCTCCTAGATTAATTGTTCAATTTTTTCATTTTCAGAAATCTAGTATCGTAGCTTGTGCCCTTGGTACTTTTTGTTTTATGAATTTAGAATGTTGGTTCAAATAAAAATTCTCAATCTTATAACCTAATTTTTTATTTGATGTAAATCCCATTACACTGTATTGTTGCTTCTAACTTAATCAGGCCAATGGTCCCTTCTCAAATGATTGTTAAATTTTTGTTGCTTTGAGTCAATGTTCATAACTAAAGTATAAGGATTTCTTCTTAGACTGACATGGTGGAAAATTTATTTATCTTAAGGGGTTGTTAGTATATGAGCTTCGAGCCAATTCTTGGAATAGAATATCTTCTTTCTTGATATTGTTAGATAGTAGCTTATTGTTGCTTTATGTAGTCTTATCTTGCTCAGTTCTCACAAACTGACTCAGGTTATCAATTGTTGCAGATGGCTTATGCGAGTAGATGAGGGAACGACTTGTAGGATATTGCATCAAACTTGGTTGTGAAGTTCCTTTGTATGAGTAATTTTTTGATGTAAAACTCTTGAATGGGTTATGTAGGAAATTTAGAAGTAAACCAGTGCCTTAGTATCATGTGTTGTGGAGTAATGTTGTCGTAACTTTTGAAACTTTGGTTTGTTTTGTTATCATGGAAAAGATAAAATTTGATTACCACATGGTTATGGGTGATTCTATGTATTATATAAATCCTAAGAATAGTAGCATGGCATGACCAATGTTATTACTCTCTTGTTCCCTAGTCATGGTTCCATAGAGTTGGTATGTCCCTTTGGGATGGATGATCCTTATAAAAACTTTAGTTACTAATATTGTATTTATAAAATGGGCTGGATATGAATAAATTAATGTAGATGTGATCTACTTGATAACATTTTATCCCTTGAATGATCAAAGAGGAAACTATCTTTTGTAACGAAGTATAATTACTTGTTTTTCCCCAAACTAAACAAATCAACATTATCCTTTCATGGTGAAGTCTTAAGTGATCTTATAGTGTAATCTTTGACTAGTTTTTTTGGAAGATAATAAGGTTGTATAAGTAGGAGGAAATTTATTAAGAAAACATTCAATCTCTCCCAATCATTTGAAATGTAAAATTACCTTCCTTTGTCAAACTTAATCAAGCAATGAGACCTTGAAGCTGAATTCTTCTTGACCTGTTCCGTTAACCCTTGCCTTTATTCATGGTGATCCTTCTTAAGTAACATCAATTTTGATCCTTAAAAAAGGAATATTATTGTTTTAAACCCTAAATAGTACTTTCCCTCAATCAAAGCTTGTGTTTATCACATGTGCAATAGAGGTATGGAACAAGTGTTAGTGGCTTGAGTAAGATTAATTAACTGTGTGAGAAATGGAAAATGTTCTTAAATCAAATGAATTAAACAATTTATTGACATATAATTGATGATCCTATTTTAGAAATCTTGGCCTTAAGCTATTTTAGTCAATAGTAGAAAAGAAAGAAGTTCTCCCTTGTGAAAAGAATTGTGTGAATCATTACGTGAAATTTTTTAAGAATGTAAGTTAAGAATTAAGAGACGTTTTAGTAAACAAGAAAATTTCACAAGAATTTCCTCGTGGGATGCCCCTAAATGTAAGTGTGTTCTATGGTTGGACCTGTATGTGATGTTCTGTCGAAATGGGAAGTGAACATATTTATGTTGACATCGTAAATTTCATTGTACCTTGGTGGTCAATGTTGTGTCAAGCCTATCATAAGTTGGTGGTAGCCATTGTGATCCATCTATAGTTGTCGTTCCATCCTTCGATCAAGTCAAAAAAAAATATCCTGTATTTTGCTATGTTGTTTTGTGTGTCTATTTTAGTGGGCGTTACACTTGGTATCAGAGCGGAGGTTCATGCTCTCAAACCTCTGGGGTAGTTTGGAGTTGTGATGGTGTTACATGATGATGTTGTATGATGGTGATGGTGTTGCTTGATGGTGGATGATATTGGAAGAATAATGTGATATAAGCGTGATGTGAACTATGTCGTAAATGTGATGTTGTGAATGCACATGTTGTGTATGTCACTTTGTGCATAACTATTAGCATGTGGATGTGTTGGAGATGAGAGTATTCACTCTTTTTTATGAATTCAACAAGAATTTGAGTGTGATGTATCTTCTTGTTGTGTGTGTGAAAGGAATGCTAATATTGATTATGGAGTGTTGGAGCCTTTTGACATTTGTGATGTGTGGGTGCGTTGATGTGTTGTATGGAAAGGTTGGTTTGTAGTGAACTAGATTCCATAATGATGTCATTATCATTTGCATAGAAATGTGTGTGTCCCCATGTTATATGGCAGTTGATTGTATGTTGTGATTGTTCTCATCATAATTGTAATTCATGTCATATGTAAGAATTCATGTCGTGATTTAGGGACATATGGTGGGTATATGATCCCTATCGTGCAGTAATTGCACTTTGGGTGTAGTATGTAGTGATGTGGTGTGTTGCAAACCATGAATTGAATGTATGCAATTTACCCAGTACCAGTACCTTGCTTATGACGCTATGGTTATTGTGCGAGAACTGCCATTTTGTTAGTGATGTAGTTGCATATTATGTCGTGAACCTTACACTCACTAACCTTAAGGGAAATTGGTAAAAGTGTATGTTTGGAGTGAGGAATTATGTATGAAATATCCATTGTGGGATACCACTTAAAAAATGCACAAAATGTAGAAAATTTGCAGCCAAATAAAATACTGATTTTTACAGTTAGGACAACAAACTAAAGAAACTTAATATCTTCCAAAATATCCACCCAAATTACTTGAAAATTTAAAGAGAGCTTGATATTATTATAAAGGACATAATAAAACTATTTTTGGAGTTTTACAGAAATTAAAATGCTACCATAAAAAGCACAGCGTGCCCTAGAGAGCTGGAAAACTTCAAAGGTTCGTAACTCTCCAAATACAAGAGAAAAAATTAAGATTCTTTGGAAATAACATTAACAGGTATAGGAAAGGACATTTCAACCTTTAGATCTCAAAGGGACCAGCTAGAAAACCCTCCAAATAAATGTTGTAAGTCACCTTGCTTGGAAAGGGGTTGGAAACTGATGGAGGTGCCTTCAAAGTGATGTTAATCCCAGCCCAAATGGTTGTCGTAAGTATGATCTACAACCCCTATGATTATCTTCCCCAAATTCCCCCAAAAATCCTCAAACCATTCATTTGAACCCTCTGATAATATCTCTATAACACAGCCCTGAAAGTGTCTCCAAAATGATAGACTAGGGTAGATCTCTCACTATCGAAAAATGCCCTACTAGTTAGGGACGGGTCTCTCACCACCAAAGCTAGGGTCCCTGTGGGATTTCACTCCACAAACTGTAGATGTGGAAACAATAGTTGCACATGAAGTTAAATAAAATGTATGCAAAAAAATTCCCTTTCCTTTATCTCCCAGCTCCTTATATACTTCTCCATGGCAAAAGAGCCCCAATAACCCTAGATGCATTTCATTCCATGGAGGGGCCACTAAAATAAAAGTAACTAAAGTTACTTTTTTCCTTTTTAAGTTGTCATGGTCCAAAAGTGACCCCTAAATGCAAAAATGGAATATCAGACCCACGTGGCCCCTTCTCAATAGCTCCCAGTGTCCACATCCCCTTGGATTTGACCACGGCTTGGACTCAACTTTTCCCTTAGACCTTTGGCATAGGAAAGGGGACATTATATGTGACCAAGGCCTGGACTCAAATTGGCCCTTAGGCCTTGGGCATTGGAAAAAGGGGAAATTACAATCCTCCCTTCCTGAGAAATGCTTGACCCCAAGCATTATCCTATCATGCTGTAAAAGTTGATTCCCATGCCGTAATTTTCTCCATCTCACCCTGCCGTCAATCAAGGATCGATGTAATCGGAAGTAACTAGGAAACCCCATGTAGTCATCATGACCTCCATATTTTATCGAGAGCAATGTTGTTCATGAAGTAGAATGATACCCAAACTGACTCTCCACTGGTACCCACATCAGGATTTCCAATCTATCCAATCCCTACCACTCAAATGCCATCATCATGGGACTTTTCACTATCTCTCTAATCAAATCCTAGGTACAAAAGTCCACTTTGAACCCTGTAGAATTCCCTAGATCAACTTGTGAAATAATTTGTATATGCACAAAGTGTGCCAACTCTCCCACATGACCTGTACTCATGTGAGAGCAAAGCTCCTCATAATGTATCTCAATGTGTCCTATGGGGGAAAATTCCTAAGACTCCAATAGATAGTCAACCAGCCATATCAGTTCCACATAGTCCACCTCCTGCGCTGAACGTGAACCTACCGAATAACAATGAGTCAATTTCTGCTCTTCACTGACTAGCATGTGGGTGAAGTTCTCACTAGGCATAGAAGTAGTAAAATACATAGGAGCGTTATCCCATGTCAACTCAAAAAGTGATGAACCCGTAAGCTTTGACTTTTCATAGTGACAAACCGTACATGCCTGTATAAAGTTGAGGATATCCTCACTCAACCTATGCCATATGAACCTCTCTGACATGAACCTATAGGTCTCATCAAAGCTCAAGTGCCCAGTCACGGAAGAACAATGCACATGTCGCAATATCTCCATCCTCACCCAGGAATCTAACACAAGGTACAATCTACCCTAATAGAAGATCTTCTCATCCTCCAATCTGTAGTTGTCATCATGTATGTGACCATCCAGAATCTCACAAGTGTGTTGGTTCTTGGAGTAGTCAACAAGTAAATGATATCTCTAGTCTACCAAAACCTCAGATAACCAACATAATGATAAACTCAGACGATCTAAACCTGTAATCCTAATCTCTGTAACTGTATCATGTGCAAAACCATTGGTTACACCCACATCCATGACTCCATTCACCCCATCTAGAGTCAAAGTCTCCATCATATCTAACTCACTCCCCAATTCAACATCATCCGACTCACTCTCCACATAAGTCATCATGGTGTGCTCTGTGTCTACAGTAAACAATCCGTCAAAATATGAGTCATCAAATATCCCACTTGTCTCATACCTTGTGATGTCACCATGATCCATAAGACGTTGAGTTCCTTCACAATTTAACCACTACAATGACATGCTTATTTCTTCACCAATCACATCTTTTGCAATATGCCCTTGTATAACATGAAATCTGATTTCTTTGTTTTCCTTGAAAAAATTCAGTTTATCCACATGAGGGATGAATGTAAATTTCCCAAAAGATGGAATCCAATACGTCCAATGAACAATTCCAACTTCAAATAAGCCAAATGTACAAACATATTCAAGTACTTCACATCTCTTAATGACAATAAATAAATGAGTTACCTTCTTCATGCAAGGCATGTCTTTCCATAGACATAACTCATCAATTCCTTCTATGGTTGGAATATACATGGCTGCTCCCTCATCATACTTTATTGTCTTTCCCCATATTTTCATTTCATCGTAAATGCAAGAGAAAGGAAAATCAACATTAGAACTCATGCATCCATAAACTTTATCATAAGGAACTTCATGCCTTTTGTTGTACCCATTGATTCTTGTCATGAGAGAAGACAACACATCTGAAATAGCATAATTGGGGCTGCTCATCATACCTTTGCAACTCAAAAAAATTGATAATGGATCAGCATCTTCATTCTCCTTTGATTTTTCAACACATGCATCACCATCTTCCTTAACATCATGCAACTATTGCATCCCAAAAATAGTCTTACCTCTAAAAAATTCAACCATAATAAATATACCACATACCTCATGTCCTTTCAATATCATGGGCTTTTGCATTATTTTCTTTTCCAACATATGCTTATTGGCTGAGTCAAGAGTAATGTGAATGGACGATGTGTTTATCCCATCTAGCATACCTTGAGACGTGATTATGAAATAGTCTTCCTCAATCATCCAAGCATGTAAATGTTGTCCCAAATAATAGAAACATGTCAACAACATAGGAGAACTCAACAAGCTAGGAAAATGGTAACAATTCCCATACCTTAGGATGTTAAAGTCATGAATGCACCTTGAATTCAACTCTTCCTTTTTAACAGCAAATTGCACCTTGATTCTTTGAGAACTTTGAGGACTAAATGCCCCCACTAAACCTTCCAAGGGTTCCACCATGTAGCTGGTATAAAAATCAGTCATGGGCTCTATTAATAAAGCATTTTATCCTCTCTTTATGACTATTGTTATACATAGTCCAACAGACTAAAGATGATTAAAAAATATTCTCTTACCCTTTTTAGCAATAAGAAAACCAACGCTAGTACCTTGAGAGTTACTCTCCCTTCTTGCACCAGAGTCTCCAATGAATAAATCATGCTTGCCAACACTTGTTATCCCAAAAGACACATTTGAATTCCTTCCTTTGCTTATGAAATTAGTCACAAAGTTTTCAAAATAAGAATTGATAGTTTTGGACAATTGCAACATATTACCAGGGTCCCATATCATATAATACCCATGAACCCTTGTATCATGTAAGGTCTACCATCTTTGCTTCTCTTGTATCTCCTCATAAAGAAGATTATCAAAAGGTTCACCTTATATTTCTGATTTAGAAACCTCCAAAACACCATGCCTTGGAGTATCCTCATCAAGCTTGGTCTCCAAAATGACTTGACTTTTCTGCCACAAATATTGAGCATTCTAGTCTACAATGGGCTAACATTATTCATAAATCAGCTTATCATGATTTTTTAGTTTGGAAATTACAATAGCATGAAATTCCACACAAGTGTCATGTGAGGCTCCTCCTCATGTGCCAACTGCTCCATAGAGTATTCTTTCGTGGGTGTAGATTTCATTGCATCAATTTCCACCATCGTTTCCTTGAACTCTTGTAAGAGTTGTCTTGCTTGAGTCGCTATCAACCTAGCAACTCTAGCTATGTTATTCCATTCCTCACACTTTTTAAGATTTTCCATTACATCCTCCTTGCTTGCATATACAAATTTCTTCTCCTGAGCTGGAATAATTTCTCTAACAAGCAAAGTTTCACTAATGCAATTATTTTTATCAATGAAAATCATACCATTTTTTCTATAAGATTCTTCTTTAAATGATTTCTTTTGTAATTCAGGTACCGGCATATGATGACCTCGCTTGGGCTTGCTACCAATATTCATCATGCAATAATCTGGAAATGACATATTATCTCTGAAACCCTTACTCAAAGATTGGTATTTCCTCCAACAAGAATCTTCATCAATCCCCTCTATCAGGTGCCCTTTATTCTTGTTCTCACATTTTTCCTTGTTGTCCCAAGATTTTCTTTGATTCAAATTTTGAGTGAGCTGGCTCAAGTAAAGGTTAGTGGCTTCCTTTTGTTTCAACATGTTGGTGAACATTTCCTTCATAAAACCCACATTGAGATATTTCAAAACTACCATATTTAACCCACACAGGTTGGAGGAACAACAAATTTGATACCACTGAAATGTCCCTTGTGGGATACCACTTAAAAATGCACAAAATGTAGAAAATTTGTAGCCAAATAAAATATTGATTTTTACAGTTAGGACAGCGAACTAAAGAAACTTAATATCTTCCAAAATATCCACCCAAATTACTTGAAAATTTAAAGATAGCTTGATATTATTATAAAGGACATAATAAAACTATTTTTGGATTATTACAAAAATTAGAATGCTGTCAGAAAAAACACAGCATGCCCTAGATAACTGGAAAACTTTAGAGGTTCATAACTCTCCAAATACAAGAGCAAAAATTAAGAGTCTTTGGAAATAGCATTAACAGGTATAGGAAAGGGTATTTCAACCTTTATATCTGAAAGGGACCAACTGGAAAACCCTCCAAATAAAGGCTACAAGTCACCTCACTTGGAAAGGGGTTGGAAGGTAATGGAGGCACCTTCAAAGTGACGTTAAGCCCAACCCAAATGGCTTTCGTAAGTCTGGTCTGGAACCCCTTTGATTATCTTCCCCAAATTCCCCCAAAAATCCTCAAACCCTTCATCTAAACCCTCTAATAATATCTCTATAACACAACCCTAAAAGAAGCTCCAAACTGACAGACTAAGGTAGATCTCTCACTACCAAAGAATGCCCTACTAGCTAGGGACAGGTCTCTCACCACTGAAGCTAGGGTCCCTGTGGGATTTCACTCCACAAGTTGTAGATGCACAAACAGCAGTTGCTTGTGAAGGTAAATAAAATGTATGCAAAAAAGTCCCTTTCCATTCTCTCCCATCTCCTTCTATACTTCTCCATGGAAAAAGAGCCCTAATAACCCTAGACGCATTTCGTTCCATGGAAGAGCTAATAAAATAAAAGTAAATAAAGTTACTTTTCTCCTTTTTAAGTCGTCATGGTCCAAAAGTGACCCACAAACGCAAAATTGGAATATTAGACCCACGTGGCCCCTTCCCAATAGCTCCCAACATCCACAGCCCCTTGGATATGACCATGGCTTGGACTTGACTTGGCCCTTAGGCCTTTGGTGTAGGAAAGGGGACATTACATATGACCAAATCCTGGACTTGAATTGGCCCTTAGGCCTTGGGCATTGGAAAAAGGGGACATTACAGTGTACCATGGGCTGGTAACTCAAGCTGAATTTCAGTTCTGTAGATGATGACCTACGCTTCTTTCCTCTCTCCTTATATGGTTATTGTATGGATGCAACCTGAGTCTAACTATGACTATGTTTAACCTTGTCGAAGTAATGGCGGGATGATTCAGATAGAGATGATGATAGTTGTACTATTGATATGTTATTTTACAAGTTGTGGCTCGATGTTTCGAGTGTCAGCAACTCGTTGAGTACCCCCTTGGTGGCCAAATAAGGCCACATAGTCATCGTAATGTGCTATTCTTATATATGTATTTTATTCATAAACTGAACTTTTTTATTTTATTTTTGTAAGGACCAACAATTTTGTTGATTGCCATGTTTTATATTTTTGGCATTTCCTTGGTTTATGGTACTAACATGTGGATTTTTGCACTAACTTTTGCTATTTGGCCAATTTTTTTACTTGGATTTGGATCTTCTTTTAAATTTTAAAATTTTACTGCCTTGCCCAAGGCTTGTATTTTTCCACTTGGCATTTGAATCAGATTGCTACGCTAGTTCTATTGTCGTAATGTGTGGAATAGGGTCATGGGATGCACCATGGAATGGCTAGACCCATGGACCCACTGTGTTGTAGGGAGGTATGCCCCAAGGAGTTACAGATAACTAGTGGGTTGTCAAACCATGAGTTATTATGTCACTTGGGTTAGGGGTGTCCAGACTTTATGTGTCTAGGGACATAGGGAAACAGACCTCTTTGGGGAGCGAAAAGGAAATTTATGTTATTATTACTACTTGAGGGAGGCATAAGAGACTTTAGGGAGGCATAAGAGACTTGAGGGAGACATAAGAGATTTGGGTGTGTGTGTGATTGATTCTTTGGGAGGTATGCAGAGTTGTTATGATGTTTTGGTTATGGTGTTATGGTGTATGTGTTACTTATGAAGTTGGATATGTTTTGTGATGTTGTGGATATGGCGTTGATTCCCTTGTTGACATTATTTACTTGTAGCTATTGTTCTGAGTTATGTGAAATCTTCATCTATCAAACTATGGAAATTCCTGGTTGTTGTAGTACACTTTTGTTTGAGTACTATATTCCAGTCATAGATGTGTGACAAGTTCTATGTTATGTGGACCGTGAATTTTCTCTTCCATATTTGGTTAAGCTCTTGTGGTGTGGTACAGTCATAATAGTATGTAAAATTGTGCTTGTGAATCATTAGTGTTGTGTATAACCCTGGTAGGGTGTTGTGATTTCAGTTCATGTTGGACACCCACAAGAATGAATAAACTAAAATTCTACAACAATGAAATTTTAAAGAACTTGAATTAATAATAATGTAAGTGGAAAGAGTCTAATTAAATAATGAATAAGAGGGAACTACCCATCTTCATAGAACTTTGAAAGTTTAAAGATTAAGCCAAAATGTTTCTAAGGCCGCCCCATGGCCATGCCTTAACTATAGGAAATTTTAACCATGGGAAAAATTATCGCTCTTGTCTATCTTTTGATTGTTTATTCCTTTTTCTTTCGTTGGCATTATGTCTCATCGAGGACGATGCTTTCTTAAGGGGAGGAGAATGTAATGTGCCGTATGTTTTTTTTTAAAGCTAAATTTAAATTTTTTTTGTTGATTCTTTCCCCCCCATGTATCCACCCTTGGCTAAGTGTGTTGCATGGAAGGTTTTGCATTTAATTTGGGAGTTACCATTTTTTACCTAACCTGATAGACCTGGTCTTCATGCAGGGTCTTCTACACTGCTAAATTGATGGTGATTTGGACTCCCCCTCGCACCAACTCTGTCATTCCCTTCTGGCACTTTTTTTTATAACTTTTTTGGCATGTTTTTAGGGGATGATCCACTTTTTCTTGTAGCTGGACGCTGGGGTGGATAGAGTTTTGAGGAGAAGGCATAGAAAAATCAAGTTTTTTTAAGCAGTCACTTCCTTGTTTTTCTTCCCCATTTGCTTTCTCATCTTTAAGGGTTTCTGCGACTCCTTCCTTCAAACTATTTACCTATGCCTCGTTGAATGTCCAATCCTATTCCAAATCTTATATTTTCCTTCTTGGGATATGTGTATTCTGATTGGAAGATCAGAGCAGATCGTTTTGTTTTGTTTTTTGTTTTTCTTTTTTTGTTTCCTTTTGTGTCTATCCTACTATCATGGTGTCCCTATAGGACCGCATACCTTTGAGGCATTATTCCAATGGTTGCAGGCCTCGTGTATACTATCATATTTTACTTACCTAGCCAAGAGGCACTTGAAACTACTGCTGTCAAATATTCTGTTTCTTTTTTCTTTGATAAATGTCATTGTTCCTACTCTAGTCGCCCATTTTTGGTCTAGCCGCATGAGAGGGAGATAACTGTAGATGGGAGTGAAGTGAATAGGATGTTAAAAACACTCTTTTTTGTGCATGTTGTTTGATGTTTGGGTGCCTACAACTGTAGAATTCGACTGAAGCTCCTTCCCTTGCGTGAGTGGTTGTCTAATCCCGTTTAAAGATTCTTTTGTCTCTTATGGCTTGAGCATTTTGAGTTGGTCGTGTTTTCTGCATGCCCCTCTTGTTCATACCCTATTCTCATGATATCCCCTTGAGACCACATCTCCTTGAGGAATTTTTTCAAGTTGTTTACTTGTTTTATGTTTTCTTGCACTTATTACGTACGTGACTTATTAGACTCCTACTCCCACAACTATTTTGGAAAACGTATTCCTTTATGCTTCTTCAGATTTCTTTACCCTTCTCCATCCATCCCATTTGAAATGAAGTTTGTGAGGATGTTGCAAGGTTGTGGAGTCTGGCTTTATCCCTGTCTTTCTCGTGTTTTCCTGGGCCCTTTCAATAAACCCATTGTGTTCTTGTACTGTTGTCATGGTAGTCCTTGAGATCTTTGTTCCTTTGGGAAGATGCAACTCATTATTTTGGGGAGATCCCTTCCTGCCCAACGTGAGAACGAGTGGTGTTTTAGTGCCACCATGTAGGTGGATGGAGATGCGACCTGGGGAGTAGTGTTGTAGGCTTGTGAGTGGTTTTGGTGACTTGCAAAAGCTGGAAAAATAGACAAGATAATCCTACATCTGTTACAATTGATAAAATTTAAAAACATCATGAAATATAACTTTTCCTTCCTCGAAATTGGTTTGGCTATGCCATTTTGTGGGGTTTGTTCACCTTGCGGAATTATCTCTTCTCCAGATCTTTTTTTGCAATCCTTGTCAGTTGTTAAAGTGGATAACGTAGATCTATTTTGATGAGTCTTCCTCCTGTGGGTTCTATTGTGTTTATATGCTAAATGACCTCCTACCATTATAACCTACATTGTGTAGTAACAAGGTTAGTAAGCTTTTATAGCTAGTAAATGTTTGGTTGCAAACATTGTATCCTTAAAGCATCATTCTTCATACGAGCTTAGATATCTCCATCAGTTTTAAAGTGGATAGAGTGCTTGGATTTAAGCACGTACACCATTAGATCTTGGATTTTGGGATCACTTTCTTCATAATGTTAGCTCTTTCCTTTTGTGATTTGCCACCTCGTCTAATCGTGTAATTTCTCACTTGTTCATCATTGTGTTTCCTTGCCAAAGTAAATGACCTCCTACCATCATTAACCGCATTTACCTACTCTGTGTTTGAGTAACAAGGTTAGTAAGCTATTTATAGCTAGTAAATGTTGTGGTTAATGCAAACCTGATGTATCCTTAAAGCCTGATGTATCCTTAAAGCAAGAATATTAGAAGCTTCTTGTGATGGAAGTTTAATTTATTAGTAGGGGCAGACATTGTTATTTTTCCCCTGTGAATGTGTTATGAAATGTCATACTCTTTATACGAGCTTATTATCTATAGTCATTTTTCTTTCGGGTAGGTTGAGCACCGTTCTCGCGAGTCATGAAAACTTGGATTTAATGAACAACCACTAGTTTGAACCTTTTTTGGATCGATTTTAGTTTCCATGTGGCACTCTACTTATGGGAACTTAGTCACCATTTCGAGTTATAGAATAAAATTTCATAATGTTAGTTGTTTCCTTTTGTGTTTCCCAACCACATTGAGGTGTAATTTTCAAGGTTTGTTGGAACTCCTTGTTCTCCCTTTTGGGCTAGTATATAGGTAGGTGGCCCCTTCGATATCCAATCAATCCCACAGGTTTACAAAAATTTACATTTAGTTAACTATTGTGGTTGCTATTATGTATGAAGGAGGGCTATCGGGGTTAAGGTACCTGATTACTTAGTCTTTTGCCTATGTTACCTTGGGTTTCCTTTAGAATTGATTAGAATTGGGTTTCCTTTAGAATTGATTAGAATCCTAGACATTTACCTAACTGCTAGATGATCATCGGTGTAGGTCCAAATGTTTAAGTTCTTCCTTTAGGGGCACTTTGGCCATCGCACTTTGACCATCCCTTACAAAGCTTAAACTGTAACAAAGGTTGTCCTCACTGAGATTTGTAGTTTCATGTGTGTGTTATGGATATTATTCCTTCATTGTCAAAACTACCTTGGCATAATTCTACTCGTGATGACTCTTGGTGGTATTTTTATAGTTTTGCATATCGCTAACTTTAATTGATGTTTGGGTGGTGTATGTGTGTTGATATATTGTTGACTCATGATAGAATGGCTAAGAGCATTAGGGATAGTTGGGGGTATTCATATATAGATGCATTTTGAAAGGAACAATAACTAGCTCGTACCAAGCCAAGAACACAGATACTAATCAAACATCACGATCAATAAGATGAAAGCAATTCACCAGCTTAGCTTTACATAAAACCTTTACAAACAAATGAGTAGAAATATAATATATTATAATGGAACTCAATGCAATACATTGAGAATGGGCCTTGTTTAAATAGGAAAGGAATAACAATATAAGAACCAGTCAAGGTCGTAGATAAAGCCATAAATCAAGGAAATAACTAGTCATCAAAGAACTAGTCAAGACCATAGATTTAGGAGAGAACTAGACATCAAGGATCTAGTCAATACCATAGATCAAGGAAAGAACTAGTCAATACCATAGATCAAGGAAAGAACTATACCTAACAATTAGATAATATCTCCTAATATCTCAATAATATAAAATAAATATCCACACACATAAGTGGGTGAGGATAAATACAATAAAGGTAAATAAAGTACCTAGGTGAACATGAGCTAAGGTAAATACCTACTCCAACACATTTTTGATTGATAGTTGAAGTTGATGTTAATTTAATGGATTTTGGTGAAACTTGTAAATGTAATTTTTACTTCTGAATGGTTTGAATTTGTCAATGAGGGGAACTCTAAAAGGACTTGTGATGGAAAGTAGTGATCCACACTATTTTAAAATGAAACTATAGACTTAAGAGAAGGTTTGGAAATCCCTAGCATGGAAAAAATTGGTTTGATGTTTAAGATGTTAACTTGTATATCGGAACTCTCTTTTACTCTCACTTGTCATTACTATCCTATAAGGGCAGTGACCCCTTCTTGAATGATTGTGAGATTTCTTGGAGCCAATGGTCGAAACTAGTATTATTTACCTTACCTTTTAAAGAATGTTGATTGGTGGTCATGTATTAGGTTCCGTCATATAATCTATATGAACACATGATTAAAATTTTAATACACTTGACCTTTCATGTTAACCTTTGGAATCATGTGTTTCCCCCTAGATTAATTGTTCAATTTTGTCATTTTAAGAAATCTACTATCATAGTTTGTGCCCTTGGTAATTTTTGTTTTATGAATTTAGAATTTTTGTTTGAATAACAATTCTCAATCTTATAACCTGATGGTTTATTCGATGGAAATCCCATTACACTGGATTGTTTCTTCTAACTTAATCAGGCCAATGGTCCCTTCTTGAATGATTGTTAAATTTTCGTTGCTTTGAGTCAATGTTCATAACTAAAGTATAAGGATTTCTTCTTAGACTGGCATGGTGGAAAATTTATTTATCTTAAGTGGTTGTTAGTATATGAGCTTCGGGCCAATTCTTGGAATAGAATATCTTCTTTCTTGATATTGTTAGATAGTAGCTTATTGTTGCTTTGTGTAGTCTTATCTTGCTTATTTCTTATGAACTGACTCAGGTTATCAATTGTTGCAGATGGCTTATGTGAGTAGATGAGGGAACAACTTGTAGGATATTGCATCAAACTTGGTTGTGAAGTTCCTTTGTATGAGTAATTTTTTGATGTAAAACTCTATAATGGGTTATGTAGGAAATTTAGAAGAAAACCAGTGCCTTAGTATCATGTGTTGTGGAGTAATGTTGTCGTAACTTTTGAAACTTTGGTTTGTTTTGTTATCACAGAAAAGATAAAAGTTGATTACCACATGGTTATGGGTGATTCTATGTATTATATAAATCCTAAGAATCATAGTATGGCATGACTAATGTTATTACTCCCTTGTTCCCTAGTCATGGTTCCATAGAGTTGGTATGTCCCTTTGGGTTGTACATCATGTTGGGAAAAAATGATGTAACCTTGTTTTTTTTTCACAAACGAGTACTGTAAACTTGCTCTTGAGTTAAAATTTTTAGTTCTATATCTTTCTAAGACATAGTAGCAATGTGTTTATAAGCATTATAAAATGGGCCAGATAATCCTTATAAAATTTTAACTAAAATTTATTTATATGAATAAATTAATGTAGATCTGATCTACTTGATAACATTTGAGTCCTTGAACGATCAAAGAGGAAACTATCTTTTGTAACGAAATATAATTACTTGTTTTTCCCTAAACTAAACAAATAAACATTATCCTTTCATGGTGAATTCTTAAGTGATCTTATAGTGTAATATTTGACTAGTTTTTTTGGAAGATAATAAGGTTGTATAAGTAGGAGGAATTTTATTAATAAACCATTCAATCTTTCTCAATCGTTTGAAATGTAAATTTTCCTTCCTTTTTCAAACTTAATCAAGCAATGAGACCCTGAAGCTGAATTCTTCTTGACTTGTTCCGTTAACCCTTGCCTTAATTCATGGTGATCATTATTAAGTAACGTCAATTTTGATCCTTAAACAAGGAAGATTATTTTTTTAAACCCTAAATAGTACTTTCCCTCAATCGGAGCTTGTGCTTATCACCTGTGCAATAGAGGTGTGGAACAAGTGTCATTGGCTTGAGTAAGATTAATTAACTGTGTGAGAAATGGAAAATTTTCTTAACTCAAATGAATTAAACAAGTTATTGAAATATAATTGATTATCTTATTTTAGAAAGGTTGGCCTTAAGCTATTTAAGTCAATAGTAAAAAATAAAGAAGTTCTCCCTTGTGAAAAGAATTGTGTGAATCATTACATGAAAAATTTTAAGAACGTAAGTTAAGAATTAAGAGAAGTTTTAGTAAACAAGAAAATTTCACAAGAATTTCCTCATGGGATGCCCCTAAACATAAGTGTGTTCTGTGGTTGGACTTGTATGTGATGTTCTGTTGAAATGGGAAGTGAACAGTTTCATGTTGACATCGTAGATTTCATTGTACCTTGGTGGTCAATTTTGTGTTAATCCTATCGTAAGTTAGTGGTAGCCATTGTGATCCACCTGTAATTTTGTTCCATCCTTCGATCAAGTCAAAAAAATATATCCTGTATTTTTCTATGTTGTTTTGTGTGTCTGTTTTAGTGGGCATTACAACCTTCATACCTTATAAATTATTATACTGGCATAACAGAATCTTCATAGCTTTTGTAATCTTACACAAACCAATCCATAGTGTTAAAAAAATTAATATCACCATGCATTACCATGATGTGTCCACAACTTATATTCAATGTTATGCATAACACTCTACAATTCTTGAATTCTACTTCAACATCAAGTAGTACATTGAATCTCTTTTATGTGTCATCACATTTGCACCTTTCTTATTTCAATATTATTTTTCATTTAAGATCTACAAATGACCATTATGATACAATGTTCACCTATCAAAACTTTACTCCCATGCAACACTCTATATATATGAAAAATTCTACATCATCCATGTTAGATAATATCCATGGCATGTTATATTTCATATCCCAACTACCACGTAAACCAATAATAAGATGATAGAATAATTATAACATTATCTCTACAAAAATTTATCAATTGTATTTGTCATTATTAGTTGTACAAATGTATAATAATAATAAATACTTTAGAACACACACATGCTCTGCACACACTCAAGGCACACCAAAAAGGATCTTTATTAGTTCTCCTCCATCTCTCAAATCATTTATTTGGTAATCTCTCATAATAATCTAGACAATAAGCAAGGACACAATCCCCCTTTAGTACAATAACATGCTCTCATTCTCTTACTATTTATTTTGTATACATCTATATTATATCATATTCATTATTAATGGATGGGAATGAGGATGAGGCTGAGCAGGAGCATTGTTTTCAAATTTTAGCAAAGGTTCTAGTAGGAGGGATGGTAAGCGTGAATGTTCCCCCCCCCCTCCCTCCTCTGAATCCGACCTGGAAATAGGATGAACCATCTCTCTTTATGTCTGGGGACCTGATTAAATGTTTAAGCATATAAAAAATCATAAGCAAAATCAAGAGTAAGAGAGTACACAAGACACCAAAAATAAGTGGAAAACCCTCATGGTGAAGAAAACCCACTGAAACACTTCTTATATTACACAAATCAAAGTGATTTAGTGAAGTAAAAACTTCACAAGGAGCACCAACCACTAATTTAGTACAACTCTAAACCTACAAGGAGCATTGTAACGCCCACCTAATTTACTCACATGAAACCCAAGAACAACCTAGGACAAGCTAGAAAAATTATGGAATATTTTTTTTTTGAAAAACTTACCCGCAAATAGGCTTAGAAAATACAGTTGTCATATTAATGTTTCTAAGCTTCTTATAGTTAATAAAATAATTTTCTCCATTATAACAAAGTATTAAAGTTCACACTAGATTTTAATGGACTTACTTTGACTAAGCATGGTTTAGGTTCCTCTTAAAAGTTATGTTGATAAGACATTTAAATAAACCATTTAATTCTACTATAGTTAAAATCCCACCATTAAGTCTCAATGGTAAAGGGGCCAATATAAATAAATGCTAAAGTTATTTAATTCGACAAGGTTAAAACAATTAACAAGGTCCCCATTTGACATGGGGTTAGAATAAGAAACATACCCCTACCCCATAAAGTGACCCCTTAAAAAGTCAACCCAGTGTATTTTAGAATTAAAACAATTAAATTTAATTTCAAATTCCACTCACCCACTCCCCACCTAATTTTTGTAGGGATGAATCTCATCCCTTGGACGGATTCAATTAGGGCCCTTAGATGAGAAAGAGGACAACTAACCCTAAAGCATGCTTGAGAAAACTACATTCTCTTTTATTTTTGGATTATTGTTTCTTTTGGATTTTGCAGGTTGGTTGGAGGAGGAGGAGGAAGCCATTGGAGGCCCTCTTAAGCTTTCGGGGAGGCACATAAGTCCCATTATTTTCTTATTTGTTTATACCCACATTTAGGGTTTTAAATGTTTTTATTTATTTCATTTCAATAATATTTGCCCAAGTAGGCAAATTGGTTTGTCCCATTTTATGATTTAATTAAATAGATATTTGTTTTTCATTTTGATAGGGTAAATATACATATATATGTGTGTGTATATACGTTTATATACATAAATATCTATGTATTTATTTTGCGTTATTGTATACATATTTATTCCTTTTTTAATTTTAATGGGTTAAAAACCTGAAATAAAATAATTAAGAGAACAATGTTATTACATTTATACCTATAAACACGATTTAAAAGAGGGTTTGGTCATGGGATGAGTACTACGCAGTTTGCAAGAGTAAGAGATCTACCCAGAGATTAATACGGGGGTTTTATTGTAGTTTGCAAAGATTTGGGGTTGGGTTTTAGTATTATGGTGGCGGGTTTAATATATTAAAAGACCATAGTTTTGGGTTGGGGGAGGGTCCCCCCCAACCCCTTACCCTATTCTTCCCCATGTCATAGCCTTTATGGCTTTCAAACTTCAATTTCTTTGTTTCAGATTTTCATTATAGTTATTTAATATTTGCTCAATGTAATTTCTTTTATATTTATTTATATATACATTTTGATATATTAAATATAATATAATTATATATATATATATATATATATATATATTTAGAATTAATAATACTAATATTATTAATTAATTATAATAATAATAATATTTTAACATAAATACTATTATTAGGAAGTGGTGATATTGATATTTTTAACTTCTTAATCTTGCACTTGATATTTCTTTAAAAATTGGATAGTAATTTGTATAGGATGCAAAAGAACTAGTTTGATGAGAGGTTTTAAAAAAACTCAAGCCCAGTTTCACTAGGTTATGATATTGATATGCATTGAGTTTATATATAAGTTTGTAGTGACTTAATAGTAAATTTCCATGCTCTAGTAAGGCTAAGGTCTAAGTTGTAATTGAAGAAATTTCTTTTCTCTACTAGTGTTAAGAATTACTCTATTTTTATTAACCAAGTAAAGACAAATAAATCTGATTTCTTTCCATTTGTTTGAATAAAGTTGAAAATTTCTTCAACCACTATAAGAGAAAGAACAAATATAACTTTTTCACTACTTTATAAATTTCATGGAATACAACAAAAGTAACTATTTCTTCATGCAATTTTCCAACATTCCACAAGAGAGTTTCTACAATATTTTCAATAATTTATTTAGAACAAGAGGGACACACTTAATGAAGGTTACCATTCCACTAAAAGAGAACAAGCTATTTTCCAATCACATTTTTATTACATCAACTTGCTTCACTAAAAGTGCCTTTCATTTCCACATACACTACAACTTTGATATCTAATAATCAATACAATTTTTCTCTACAATTATTAATACAATATCTTCCACTTAAAGTGGGAAAACTTACAAGAATTAAAGCTAAAAGGAATACAATATTACATGTCTTCCACCCTAAGTGGGAATAACAAGGAGGTTTTCTCACAAGGAAAAATTTCTTGAGGACACCAACAATGCTCCATGTTTCACATCACTTACAAGAGAGCTCCACCATGCTTCATTTGATCACAAAAAAAGGGGTGGAGAGGCAACACTCTCCACCTAACAAATAATTCCAATGAGGATAAGAAGCCATCCTCCTCACTGGCCCCCGAGCCCCAACCAAATTGCAATGAAAAGTGGATTTAACTCATGACAACAAAACAAGCTTCCACATCACAATATAATATTTTAAAACCATACCAAAACACAAACAATACAAGTATAATCACAAGAAGGAAAGCAACAAAATACACAAGGCTTCAACATGCAAAATCCAAAGGAGCAAGATCTATGGGGAGGTCACTTATGCCTCCCAATGGAAAATACGTGCCACATAAAATCCCTTCAATAAGCATCTCAAAAACCTTACACACTCATATACTTCCCTTAAGAACATCTTATGCCTCCCACATTCTCTTATGCCTCCCTACAATCTCTTATGGGTCCCTCATAAAAATAGACCAAGTAAGAAATGCAAGAAATTTCTCGTCCAAGGTGGGGCACCCAACCCAACTCCCTCCAAAACATGAAATGAACTCTTATGCCTCCCCACATGTAAGATCCCCATAGTCCCCTCCTACACCACACTTAGGAAATCTACCCAAGCACCCAACAAGCATACCAAAACACTCAAAAACATGCACATATACACAATATAAAAGAAAAATATTTTACAAGAGTGTAGCTCCTACCTTTCCATGGTATAGCTTGATCCAAGAGTCCCACACCAAGCTTATTCAATCCCAAAAAATCACCAAGAAGCTCTAACAGATCCACAAGAACTCCAAAATTCTCTAACTCCCAAAAATGCAAAAGCAAAAAGAAATGAAGTAACCCCCAAACAACCAAAAGAACTTGAATAAATAGAAAAGGGAGAGAGGAGGGTGAGGTGACTCCATGTAGGATGCCACATCACTCATCCTCAACTCCACCTCATAAGTCAAACCTCAACTCCAGTGCACCATAAATTTTTGGGTGAAAGCAATGACAATTTACTTACACACACAATCCAAGCCCACACCCCCTAAGGACAAAATTACATGAAAGGAAGTGTAATAAAATTTAACCTTTTGTCTTCCCAAAACACATAATGGGGTCTATTTTTTACCCCCCCAATCCATAGGTAGGGTTGGTCTAGTAATTTAAGAGGTATGGGATAAGTTTAACTTGTCCCAAAAGCCTCCAAAATTGGCCCTTAAGGCCAAATACGAATTTTTATGAAGGGATAGAGTGTACAACACTCAAGATCACAAGAAATCAACTTATAACACATAATCCAAGAGCCATCTAGTCTAATAAATGAAATCATTTTGACCCGTCCACAATTAATTTAGTAAAAATATTAATTTACTAATCTAGACACAAATCAAGTAATTAATAAAAGGAGAATACATCACTAAAGAGTCACATATTAAAATAAAAAAAGGAAACTAAAAAAATAACACACAACCCCTTGGTCACAATTGGAGGTGATCCCCCCAAGGGGACCCCCTAGCAACAATACAAACACACACACAACAAAATACATGTTTCCATGGTGACCCTTGTTGAATTCATTTAGTATTTCAATGTGGTTGGTCTCCAATGCCCCCGTTGTTTTTTGTGACATGTTTACCTACAAAACACAACACCTCCTTCGACCTTGTGGCTGCATCAAAACATCCAAAATAAAATATACAATATAAATCCACAATCATCTATATATAAATCAAAACATCATCTAGGAAAGTAACGATATCACTTACAATTTCTAACAACATCTTAATTCTACATATCATCAATATCCATATGATCACAAGATTAGTTCCATTGTTAAGGTCTACTCAAAATGACGAAAATATCGCGATTTAGAAATATATATAACCATGTCAACAGTGTATCATCATCAATATATTTTGTCTCTAATAATCTACATAAATCATAATAAGAATCAAAATCAACAACAATCCAGTATCTCTAACATCTAACATCATGCTAAGTCAAAAAGCTACAATAATATCCATAATTATAGTTAACAGTATCGGAAATCAATAATAAAAGGTTTCAAAGGGAAGTGGGCACAACAAGCACTAACCCCTAGTTTAGTGAATCACCCACTCCACAAGGAGGATATAACCCCCTAAGGATGACCAAGCACCAACTTAGCTACTTAAATAAATCTAATCTTTGGTTTTTCTACTACCACAATTGATTGAGATCACTAATTCATCTCACAAATCCTAGGTCTTCAACCTTGCATATTCTTGCTCTTTATTCACTTTTCTTTACCCTAAATTCTTTCTCTCATGACATAAATTAGTATTAAACCTAGAATTATATTCATCAACCTTAAAATCATCCTTTCATACCTACAAAATATCTTCCTCTAGGTCACACAACTTCCCTCCAAGAGCACTAGTTCAAAAATGAACCAAACAAGCACTTAAATATGATTTTGTTCCTTCCAAACCAAAAGAGGTCAGTCCCTCATGATAATTACGACCCATATATCTCTATAACATTCATAAATTTGAATTAAAACATTTACATATGACTCAAATAGGTCGTCCTAGCTAAAATCCTCATTACATGTGCCGAAAATGGCTCAAAACCCCATGGGCACAATCTTGAAATTGCACTAACATTAATACCATACTTTTTAAAAACCCATGAAACCTTAAAAATGATTAAAATATCATATTAAATTCACACAAGGTTTCAATTTATCTCAAACAATCATATTATTTCATTTAATGGGCCCAATTCCCTTTACAATTATCAAAAAAGTTGTTTATGACACCCTTCAGCATCCTAGAAACTTCATATGATCACCAAATCACTTCTACTCAACCAAAACATGCCATGTGAAAAATAAAAAGAAATTTTATAATATTTATAACACTTATAATCATGTTATAAGTCAATAAATATCCTTCACTTTAAACTACAACAACATTTGTCTTCACCAAATCAACTTGCCAAAAAAGTTATTTCCAAAGGTTAGATTCTAAAATAATTTATAAAAACATTCAATACCTAAAATGGATTAATTTTATTCCTAATTCATCTCTATTCATATTCCAGGTGATATTATACATCACCCAATCCATTTCATTCTTAAAACAACATCAAACTTGCACAAAAACAGATCTTGTCCTAAACTACCAAAAATATTATTTCTCAAAGAATGCCCTAGAAAAATTTTCATATGACCTCATCATGATTAAATAAATATATCACTGTAAATATATCTTAAAACTCTTTCCAACACAACTTTAATCATCTTAGGAATCCACTTGTAGCTCAAGTTATAGCCATTTTACTCGACCCTGCTATTTGAGATCCCAAAATTGCCCTTTGACGAGTCAACCTGTTCAACCTCAAAACCTCATAAAATTGCATGAATTTTTTTTGAAACATCCATTTACATCAATAAAAAAATCTCACACATCATGCAATATAACTTTTTCATGCTACTCCTTTGGACCATCTTGTCCTACAACATTCTTCTCCAAAAACTGCTATTTTTAGGGGGGGCACATATCATCATTACCTAAACCATACATTTCTGGAAATAATGATGATTCCTCTAAAACATATAATCATTACTTCTAATGAATCTATCAAAACTGGGTCCCAACACTTCACTTTTTGTAAACTACTCCTATCTAGGGTTTAACTAGGGTTTTAGAACTCTTAACCTTATTAACATCGGTTCATAAAAATGTGACGATCAAATTACCTCATTATTTTTATAAAACCTTATAAAATCACCTTATAATCATCTATGACATAAAAAAAAATTCATGCAAATCACATTATTCACAACGAGCATCAGAAGTTCAAATTCAAGCTTGATTTTTACTTATTCTTGAACCTGTCTCACATAAACTGTCATAACTTGAAAAATTCTAATCAAGGAAACTTAATTTTTTTCTGAGAGAACTAGGACACATCACTCTAACATCTCCAATCATCATAATTTTAATATCATTCCTCAATATCTCCAACATATCTCATTTTCATAGCCTTACCTTAGGGATTCTCACTATAGAAGCTAGTATCAATTGAAATAATGTAATAACTCATAAAGTAACCTCTAAAAATGATCCAAACATACCTTAGATGCCTTTATATACCTATTTTCATGCTTCCATGAGCTCAAAATCACTTTTTCACACCTTCAAGCAAGCATACATGCTCCCAATAAGCACTTGTAACCAAGTGAACCACCTGAATTTGTATCATGTCACTATTGTGAGTGGCCAAGCACCCTAAAATTATTATATAAAACATGAAAGCATAATTCTCAAGAATCCAATAATCTCACATTATCAAGCTACACCTCCTAGGCACCTGAACAAGCTTGCTAAAGGAAGCACACATCACTGAATCCCACTGTAGCAACTAATAAACATATAAACCAGTATGTTAGTATCATAAAAAACATCATGAAATCATCATACACTACTCACTTTTTCATTGATGTGGTTTTTCATCAATGACAACACTTATTAGGACCACATGTCAAAATTCTCATTGTCGATGCACTTCTATTGATCCTATGCTTAGTGATTATAATGTTGCATCTCTCCCTGCACTTTTCTCATCACCATTAGAGAACCATATGCTAATTTTACAATGATTCCTAATGATCCCGATTTCCAAGATCCTATGCATGATTCATTTACTATTTCTAGACCTTATCTTGTTACATTCATGGGCATCATCCATTCCCCTATTGCTACATTTTTGTGTATGATCATAGGGGATAGTTCATACTACTTTATTTATTCTAATATTCTAAAATTGTACTTATTTATTTTTATTAATATTGATGAGCATCTCGGTATTACATATTTTACACATCTTGAAAGTGTGGTTAAACAGACTCTAACATGGAAACTTTGTCACACAACTAAGCATAATAATGCAAGTTGCAGATAAAAATGAATATGAAATTATTATTGAAAATCCTTGTTGTTTCACACACGAGAAACACAAATTAAATGCATGTTTACAACACTTATCCTCACCTGAGTAATAGGTAGGATTTTATAATCAATGAGATGATATTATCTCCATAAATCAAGGAGTGGAGAGAATTTTTCAAACAACTCCTAAGAAGTTACGGGATTACAATATCTCCCAAAATAAATTATTTTGTAAATAAAAATCTATGTGCTCCACAAATGATCTTATTAGGTGTAATTAAAATAACTACTTCACAAAACCTAGTAAGAACATGTTTACACCAACACCCTTCTATAAGCAAATGTCAAGGAGTAAAAAAGAGAAGGGATCCTAGATATTGTGTCAAATAAGGTACATGTTACAAACAAGAAGAAGAAAGAATAAAGAAGAATGAAGGAATTAATTATATTGAATCTCCCCAAGGACAACTTCCTTCACTCTAATCTTTTCTTTTAAAATAAGATAACAAGGAGAAGCAAGGGGTTTAGTGAAGATATCCATGATTTTATCAGCTGTAGATATAAACTTCAAGTCAACAACATCATCTTGAATTAACTTACTAATGAGGTGCATATAAATGTTAATGTGTTTTGTATGTTGATGTTCAATAGGATTATGTTTTATCTGGATAGCACTTTTACTATCACACCATATGATAGAAGGATATTCCTGTGGAAATCCAAACTCCTCAAGTATCAGACGAAGCCAAAGAACTTCTTGACCTTATTTTACCGTACCTATGTATTTAACCTTAGTGGATGGAAAAGCAACTACATCTTGTTTTTTGCATGCCCATGCAACTAGACCTGATCCAAGGTGAGAAAAGAAGACATAGGTATGTTTTTTTGTATCTCAACAACCTCCCCAATCTAAATCTATATAGACTTCAATATCATGAGATCCATGTGGTGAATAATGGATGCCAAAATTCAAAGTCCCATTTATATATCTCAAAATTCTCTTTGCGGCTTTCCAGTGAATCTCATGAGGCTCATGTGAAAAACAAGACATAAGGTTAACAACAAAAGTAATGTTGGGATGAGTATGAGCAGGATACAAAACACTCCTAACTAGTTGTCTATACAAAGTGGCATCAACAAGGTTAGACTTACAATCAACATTCAATTCAATACCTGACTAAAATGGTGTGGGATATGGCTTACAATAAGCCATTTTGAAATTTTGTAATAATTTTGTAGCATACTTCCTTTTTCCAACTAAAATTCTTGTTGAGGATTTATGAACTTGGATACCAAGAAAAAAATGTAACAAACCCAAATTTGTCATATCAAAATTGATTTTCATCTTTTCCTCAATATCTTGAATCAATGAAACTAATCTGCCTATTAGGATGAGATTGTCAACATATAAATTAATATCAACAAAACGTCACCTTGATGTAGTACATAAATTGTATGATCAGTTTCACATCTATGAAAATCAGTAGACAACAAAAAATCATCCATTTTATCATACCAAGCTCGAGGACCTTATTTGATACCACATAATGAATGAAAAATTCTATAAACCAATGAAGATTCTTGCACAAAATCCTAAGGTTTATCAATATAAATCTCTTCATGGATATCACCATGGAAAAATTTACTCTTCATGTCCATTTGAAATATTGACCATCAATGAGAAGCAACGAGGGATAGAACAAGGTGTATAGAATCCATCTTTGTTACAGGAGAAAAATTCTTTGGGTATTCCACTCCTTCAACTTGAGAAAACCCTTTAGCAACAAGGCGAGCCTTATATTTTTCAACTGATCCATTACGATCATATTTGGTCTTATAGACCCATTTACATCTCACAAGTTTTCTTCCTTTAGGAAGATGCATCAATTCCCAATTATTATTCTTCAAAAGAGAAAAATATTCCTCTTTCATAGAATTTTTCTATTCTTGATGACTAGAAGATTTAGAAAATGTGACTGGATCATTAGAAATGGCTTTACTTACAAGATCTATTCCTAAAGGCATATAATTAGTATGAAAAAACAACATTGTGTGAAGTTTTAGCTCTCGTATGTTTTGGATCTCTAGGATCACCAACCAAGTCACCAGCAGATTGAAGTGTGGATTGTAGCAATTTTAAATATTTTTTTGCAAGAGGAGAAGGTGGAATTGGTGCTACAGGATCTTCTTTAGAATCATCATCAATAAGAAAATCAATAGACTCATGAGAAGATGAAATTTGAGACAAATGTTGATCAGATACTTGATCCCCATTAGTAGAATCAGTCTCATCAATACAAACATCCCTTCTATAAATTACCTCAAAAGTATTTGGAACAAGAAGATGATATGCCTTCACGTGTTCACAATGACCAAAAAATATGATTTCTTTACTTTTGGATTACATGGATTTCCTTTTTTCATCAAGTACAAAAGTTCAATATTTACTTCCAAAAACACAGAAATCAAATACATCTGACTTCTCGTCTAACCGTGCTTCCTCTGGATTTATCCCATGAATTGATTTGTGTGGTATCCAATTCTGAATATAGTTAGCATAATTTATGGCTTCATCCCAAAATATTGGTTATAAATTCTTTGACTAAATCATGCAAGTAGCCATCTCCTTCATTGTCTGATTCTCACATTCAGTAATTATATTTTTTTGAAGGATGTAAGGAACTGTATACTGATGAAAAATACCATGATTAGTACAAAACTCTCCAAATACATTACTTATATATTCCCCCCATTATTAGTGTAGAGTTTTTTAATACAATGTGGTGATTGTTTTTCAATAAAGACTTTGAATTCCTTGAAACAATCAAACACATCACTTTTATAACAAAGGAAATACACCCAAGTTTTCCTTTTAAGATCATCAATGAACATCAATACATATTTGCAACCAAAAAATGAGATCACTATTCATTGATTTCAAAGGAGCCTTAGCTCTCTTAGCTTCTCTTTTCGGAAAAGGATCTTGATGTTTCTTTCCTAACATACACCTTGGACAAATACCATCATTAACAGATACTTTAGGAAGACCATTTACCATGTTTTGAGAAAATAACTGATATAAATACCTATAGTTGAGGTGACCAAACCTTTCATGTCATAACTTTCTCTTAGAATCTGAGTGAGAAAGCATAGAAGATCCTTTTGAGATCTTGAACTTTTCAAAAATATACAATCGATAATCAAGATCAAGAACACATGTAACTACAATACCATTAGGATCATTCAGTTTTCTTATTTAACTTTATCTGGAAAAAATTCAATATTTTTCCAATTACCTGTATTGGAAATCTGATACATTGACAATAGATTATTAGAAATGTGATGGAGAACATCATGAATAGAATCATTTGGCATATTAAAAATCCATAAACCCTTGACATACAATGATGTAGATTTTCCTACCATAATCCTTGAAATGTTGTAAGGAGAAACTAAACTTGATAAAATTTCATAAAAATTTATGTGATGTGTAGCACATGAATCAAATACCCTTTTATCCTTCAATGAAGAGAATCCTCATGTATAAAGAGATTTTCCTTTACCAATATTAGCAAAATATGATAGAGATGGTACAACAAGCTTATATGTTTTAAGTTTTCTCAATTTCTTCAATTCTTGTAAAACATATAGATTCTAGATTATTTATTTTGTTATAAAAGGGCCATGGATCATATGCTTTCCTTTTCAAAATATTTTTTCCTTTCCCGGGATTATAAGACTTACGAGCATCAAAGGTTTTATCAGTGGGAGTAGGAGATGATTTAGTAGATTTTATAGTCTTAGGTCTAGATTTTTGCTTCAGTTTCCCTTTACCGTTAGGATAATTTTCTAACAAATCCTTATTTGAGTGTGAAAAGGTATCAAGTGACATTAATTTTGACTATTCATGAGATAAACTATCACAAAAAACTTCAAATGAAGGTATTTGAAACTAATATCCTAAAACATCCATGGTGGAAAAGAAAGTAGAAGTGAAAACTGAATAGGGACCTTTTAACTTTGACAGAATTAAGAAGATACACTAATTATCTTATTTCTCTTGGCCACAAGCTTTCAATTTTCTTATGAGTTCTCTAAATTTAGTCAAAAAATATTCTATAGAAGGAATGTCAGAAGGTACATGTTACGTAAAATCCATTTCCATTTGTAATAATTTGAACTCATTAATCTTAGAAAATAAGCCTTCAAATTTATCCCATACACATTTTGGAGAATTTGTAGCTATAATATGGAACTATATACTATCAAAAACATTGAGTGAAATAATCCCCAGAGCCTCATCTTATTTACATGCATAACTGTACTTGTATTTTTCATTGGTGAAGGTAGGTACTGAGTCTTGAAAAACATTTCGAAGACACCATGATTTTAGAAATTACTCCATTTTTGGCTTCCATGCATGGTAGTTTGTTGAATTTAAAGGTTTGAACAAACATAAATCCATTATGTTTAAGGGAACAGAAGAAGAAGGAACTCCCTTTGACATGGTAGAAAATGCATAATCCACCCCTCTAAAAACAATAATGGATGAAAAAAAGCTTCCTGGAAAAAATATTCTTCTCCAAAAAAATTATGCCCCTTCCAATTTGAATTATCCATGTAAAAAAATATTAATTGGAAAATTTAATTTTTTATAAAAATTCACCTTATAAGAAAATAACTTGGAGAGCTATGAAGCGAGTTGGTAGAGTGAATCGGTGAGTTGTTGGAGGGGCTAAATGGGCGAGTTGAGTGATGACTCGACAAGCTAAAATGTGTAGCACTTCAAATGTGTGACCTCCTTCTTCCAAGTGAGTAGGCATATCACAATGCCACTTTGAATGTACATGCAATACAATATAACCTATTGTATATATGTTTTGTTTTTTTCCCAGAAAAAATAAATAAAATAAACCAACTTAGGGTTTTAACCCTAATCGATCAAGCCACAGAATTTGTGAAAGATCTCAATATCGAACTGTTGTTAGGGCACCCTCGAGTGTAGAAGAAAAATACATAGCCGGTAGGAGTTAAGACTAGACAACCAAACATGAACAAACCATCTCTAAGCAGAGAGAAATGTGAGGAAGGAACAATTTTAGTGCGTAAGATGAACCACTAAACAATTAAATAGTAAGAAGGTATGGGGAAGGTTGAAGACGTCGAGCCACCAAGAAAACACCAATAGTTCATTGGCCAGTCTAGTGCCAAACAAAAAAATATGGACCTAAGGTAGATCTACTCCAAAAACCGCGTGAACTCCCACAAAGAGGTAGAGAGGTTGATCCTCAAACGATCAACGCATAGTCAAAATTCCCAATCCCCCAAATGCACAATTAAATCCACCAAGAGTCACCCCAATGCCCAGTAGAAAAGGATTGATCCACCATGGAGAAAAAAATAACATAGAGGTCATGATCTTTGCTGAATAGGAGAAAAAATGGCCATAGTTCCATGCCAAGAAAAAAAGAGAGAGAATTTGATCCTCAATAGAACACACAAAATTCTGTAACAGGCTAAGATCTGGCCAAGTAGAAGGGAAAAATGACAACATTTTAGTCAAATCAACTAAAATGAGTCACTCCAACTCAAATAACTGACCACCATCGATCTGATAATTCACCCAAAATGCCAAAAGGACAGTCCAAAGAAATAATCAAACCATGTCAATGCAGAGTTAACCGAGCCTTGAGAGATAAAATATGTCACCGAATAAGAAGTTCGAGTCAATGTAAAGGTAGGCCAAGTTACCAAGGAGGTAGATCGAGTTGCAAAGTGGGAAGACCAAGCTATGTAAGAAGCAGGCCGAGTTGAGGTCAAGTTTAGGATCAAAAAGCCTCAACAAATACCTTCTAGCAAAAAACCTTCCAATAAAAAAAGATCATAAACCAGAAACTTTAAAACTGAGAAGCAATAAAATCTAATCTACAACAAAATTGCACAACTAAGGTTGAGACTAATAATTATGTAGTAACCATAAATATTTGATGCCATGAAAGTGTGGTTAAACAAATCTTAGCATCTAAACTTCATCACATAACTAAGTAGAATAATTCAAGTTGCAAACAAAAATGAAGATGAAATTATTATTGCAAATCCCTATTGTTTCACACATAAGAAACACAAAATAAATAGGTGATTACAACACTTATCCTCACCTAAGCAACAGGTAGGATTTTCTAAACAAGGAGATGAGATTATCTCCATAAATCAAGGAGCCGAGAGAATCTCTCAAACATATCTTAAGAAGTTACGAGATTACATTATCTCCCAAAATAACTTATTTTGGAAATAAAAATCTATGTGCTCCACAAATGAGCTTATTAGGTGTAATTAAAATAACTAGTTCACAAAACCTAGTGTGAACGTATTTAGACGAACAAATCTTTTGACTCACATGTCAATCCTTATGTTTTCACTTACTTTTTCCACTATTTTCAACACACACAATGTTACGCCTATTCTATTTTCTCCTAATGGGTACATTCTTATTACTCATACACTACCTATGCATCCAGTTGAGATCTTCGACTCTATCGGGTTTTCCCCTCATCATGTTGACATTATTCTTTCGTAGCTCTTGTCTTTACCAATGTTCTACCTATTCTGGTTTTACCACATGCATGGCACAATCCTACTCCACATGATATGATTTATGAACTTTCACACGACATATGTTCATCTTCTTTAGAATATATAGGCCCTTACCTACCACTCTCATTGCATAGATCATCTTGACATCCACATTTGGGGGCATCAAACTACCCCCCCCCCCCATAGTTTTTTGTTCTAATTAGCTGTTACCTACCCATATTATTCACATAAACATCTATACTTAATCTTTTTTTTCAATTCACGTCAATATTTCTAGTAACACTTTCTCTCATCTACACTATGTGCACACCTTATTACATATATCTATACCCCTATGTTACTCCATCCACATTTTTCTACTCATTTTTACTTATGGATCCTTCTACTCATGATGCACATACTACTCTCTATATATGGTATACATTCTTTCTTTCATTATACATACTCTGGCTATTCTTGTTCACAATGATCAAATCTATTTACTGGCAACTCCTGATATACACAATTTGAGGGTGTCATACTTTCTCCCTCCTTTCCATCACTACTTGATGTCTATAATTCTTACTCTTAGATCCTTTACTACACTTCATGCTCTGTACTCAATGATAAATATTTCCTAACTTACAATTTCAAACACCTTCATTACCCGATGACGCACTCTAGTGTTGTGGTTCACACTTGATTGTTGAGGGCATACTTCATCACTAAACCTCACATTATCTACAATTCACACCTAGTGCTTCATGAGACATCATTTCTAGAATATAATCTCACACAACATACTCATTTCTTGATGACACACTTTAGTTCTACGGTTCACACTTGATTGTTGAGGGAACACTTCATCCATCTCTCTCTCTCTCTCTCTCTCTCTCTCTCTCTCTCTCTCTCTCTCTCTCTCTCTCTCTCTCTCTCTCTCCAAGCATACATACTTTTTGCTTGTATAAAAATGCTTTTACATACTACTTATCTTTCTAACATACTAATTAGTGCTTCATGTGTAGCATTTTGTCTTACAAGATCTATAAAAGCATGGTTATATGTTACTATTTGTTTGTTATTGTTTACGGGCTATGCCCTATGTCTTGATCGATCATTGTATACTTTTGGCCTCTTCAACCCTGATTATCTTGTGATATTTTGAGCAATGTTCCATGTTTGAAACCTTTTTTTTGCGGTCCATCTTGTCTTCCTAATTGATTATTACATTGTCTTCTATTACATGTTAGCTTTTATACTAACACTTGTTCCTAATTCATCTTTTTTACATGTTCCTTGGTTTCTACCATGCACATCACTTACCCCTACAGGTATCCACTTCAGAAATACATATCAGTATCAGTTCCTCTCCTTTTGACTGCATTCACCTACAATAATCATATGCAACCCAAACGAGGAGGCATTTATTGGGTGAACAAATCACCCCTATAATATCTTAGAGCTATAGTACAAAAAATAATAGTACATGAATAACATAGACATAGATTTGTCCATAATCAAACTTGGGTCCAAAACACATAGCATACAATAGTACCCTGACTTGGACAGTAGCGGTGGGTGCTTGTGTCCCCCTAGGCGTTTGTGTCATGGAGGTAAAAATAGTCAAATTCTCAATTCAACACAATCTCCAACAATTTACAGCACAGTTCTACAGAAGCAGGAACTTACCTCCAGTTATAGATTTCAATACATTTCAGTTACAATCAAAACAAATAGGGACGTATCATCTATAATGGTGCTTATTTGGGAAGTGTCATGGAAGGAGATAAAAAATAGACGTCTCTCCCAACACTCTTCTTTTAGCGTGAGATCACCCAAAAACTCACTCTTGGCATGAGATCGCCCCAAAAAACTCTCTCTTAGTGTGAGATCACCTAAAAAATTCACCATTCAAAAAATCCAAGAAAATCATGATAATTTTCTATCTCTTACGTGCTCTTATACATCAACTGTACACTTTCCTTTTACACACTTTTACTTACTTATATACATATTGATTAACTAAAATAAGAATTTTTGGGCTTCTATACTAGTATAATCTAATGCTCTGCAAAGCAATAAATAATAGCTAAGTTAATAAAGGAAATGACATAAGCAAGTAGACTAATAGAAAATAGAAATGCTAATATGCAAAGAAGGGCTAGAAGGAGCTTAGCTGATTCGATGAGCTTACTAGACTGTATCACAAAGATGACTGGAGAAATTGAAGGGAATGACTATACTGAGGTCCAAAAACTTGTAGATCTAAATAATCTAAGTGTGCTAAGATTCCTGGATAGGTACAGGGGCGCCTGTGGGTTCCCTAGTCTGAGTTATGGGCACCTTGGTCTATGAAAAATCTTGGTAACCTTCCTCCGAGGTGTCAGTTGATGGTTTCTTTCCTTTTCTTCATGTCACACTAACCTCATTGTACTTGGATGTATGTAGATAGTAATCGATGATGAATATAAGACCTACAAAACCCCAAAAAAAGCATCAAACCCAAAAAAAGAAAAAATACAATTGAAGGGGTCAAACTGACCTCAACTGCCACAATGGTGGACTTACTAGCTAAGCGTTGCACTATATCTTATATTTGATGTAGTTCTATGTGCAAATGTAGTTCTATGTACAAAGAGTGGAGTGACAAAAAGATGATGGAGTGTGGAAACTAAAGATGCAAAAGTGAAAAAAAATGATGAAAGTGAACCTAGGGCGGAAATGCATGTATAGTTGTTAATGTGTGTGATGTTCCTGCATGGTTAGTATCATGTGTGCTTCTGAAAAATATTTTTGTTGTTTCCCCCATTTTTGTAGTTGTTGTTGACTTCTTGTTTTTCATACGAATGAACTTGCAAGGAGAAAATGATCAAGTAGTCAAATACGCATGTATATGTATGTGAAAGCATGTAAAGTACATAAATGAAAAATGGAACATGTGCACCTGATCCATGTTGATAGAAAAATATAAAAAAGAGGATATCGTGTCCTGGGTTTTTTGGGTGATCTGACACCATGGTTCATAGAAGTGTAGGGATAAAGTTGCATTATTCTTCAACCTGTAACTACTTCCCTGAAGTTGTATGAAGAGATATCTGTACTGCCTAGTTTTTTGGGAAATCTGATGCCACTTGCTGAAGTAGTGTAGAGAGGTGTAGTGCCCACATTTTACACACCCAAATACAACAATAAAATACCAGGATAATTTTTTTTTTGACCTGCAATACATGCTACCCACAACACAACAAGGGCTCCAAGTACAGAACTCGACTCACATGTGACAATCACATAAGTCATCTACTCACATAGACACATGCAGACGACATCGGCATGTCGATGCCACACTTTTCCCAACAAACGAATACTAGCAATAACACGACCACAATAAAAAGGGACTTAAGGATTGACAACCCACCACACAACATTACTATGGTTACATCTAGCGTACGTTAAACATCCAATAACATTATTATGTAAGCAAAATTTTCTTCCTTTTTCCACCTACATGTTCTGAAAATTCATTTCACCTTTCACTTATTGTTCAACCATTTGATTTTTCTCCTTACCCTTATGCCAATCTTCAAAACTTACATAAGTATTTTCCATATTTCAAATTTTATACAAAATTCTAACTCTCTCATTCTTATGTTAAGATTATGCTTCCCAAAATGCTTATTCAAAGTTTAGAATTTAACCTTGCTACACAAGTGAACCTAACGTGATGTCAAGATGAAATCTTGGGATTAAGGAAGACATAGATTTGAAATAGATTTTTCCCCAAGAACATCCATTGATCACGGAATAGTTATTTCACTACCATTATTATTATAGTTCAATAATTTGTTGAATTCCAAATTTGATTTTTATATGTATATATTTTGTTTTCTCGACGTTTGGTCACACCAAGGTAATTTATATTCTTTGCAACGCATGAAAAAATTTAATTAAGTTATAAGGACTCCAAAATTGACCTTAATCCTAATCTCCAATCTTGTGTGCAGCATTATATGATATGCTCTTACATCACACTAAGGTCTCGTTCTTAGCATTGTTTGTAATCATGAGTTATAGAAGTATTTGACTAACATCTTGAAGGGGTACATGATCGGAAGAATTGTAAACTATACATGAACCACAAGCGAAACATCCTAATCAGCTGAGGTTTGGTTTCTTCCAATATGCACTTAATGATCCATGCCTCAACTATATAAGAGTTTAAGGTAGGCGGACATATTTATACTAAACCACCTTCAAGAAGATACCAAGATGTTATTTTGATAGAAACCAAGGTAGCACCACTTAGTCATTCCTTTGAACAAGGACTCAAAAGGTGACTTCCATAACAGTCTTCGCCACTCAACCTGGTGTCGGACCTGAAGAGAGGGCATTCTTCTCGCGATTACCAAAACTAGAAGGAAACTGCATACTCTGGATAAATTTGGACCGTGACATTCCTAAAATATGGGTTCATGACCATGTCGCTAAACATATTGACTATGACGGTAAACTCCAACTAGGGGTTTTATTTACCTAACCTAGGAGGTCTCATTGAGTGCAAAGTTTAAGGTCGTTCTACAGTTTTAAATTTCTTATATGGTAAAAAGGGATCACACATGCAGGAAAGCTATGCACGAATATTTTATTAAGGTTGAGTATTCCCATTAAAAAAAGGACTCTTTATTACGTTTGTAAGGTAAGAAGATAACCCAGTAATTAATTTAATTGTTTATTGAATGTTGAAAAAGTACTACAATATATTAACTTCAATCTCATTTACTATATATATATCAAAAAAAAAAATTTGCCATACACAACTAAGAATCAAATTGAACCGGTGAATTAGATGCACATTTCCTAAGATATCCCTAAAACTAGCATCTCATGCATATTAAAAAATTTCAAGTATAACCTTTCTATAACAAGAGACTACATAAGACAGTTATTCATTTTACAATGACCTATAAAAATTACAATAATAATAATTAAATAACACATCACCTTTTTTTGTCGTCATTCTTCCATTCTGCAAAACCCACGTGAGCATGATATCAGTGATAAATCACTGGCATGGCATCCACCCTAATCAATCATAAGTATCATTTTTCAGCTTCCCATTTACATCTGTCAATAATTACAATTTGCAATCGAAATAAAAAGGTCTAGAAACATGTATTCATTGCATTTCATTTTTTCTTCATTTTGCAACTCAAGAGAGAGAAAGAGAAGGGAAGAGAGAGAAAACACCGTTTTGTCAAAAGTTCTAATACACACAACAAGTTTCATTATAGTGTTTTAAACAGTTATTTACGTGTGTTTAAATGTTTTCAGGGTGATTTGGCAACCCTACGAGGTCTCACAGCTTTCTATTCTTACATTTTCTCACTAGCTACAAAACGTTCAAAATGGGCTCGGAGGCTAAGAAAATGCTTCCAAATGTTATCTTTTGATGAGCACGCACACCACGATTAACTTTCTACATGTCCCCAGATATACCAAGAGTTCATAGCAACTGATGGAATTGAAAAAGAGCGAATGATTTGCATTTGGCGGCTAGTTTTCCAGGGCCACTGGTCGTAGTTCACCTAGTTGTAAACTGACAAAAGTTAGCTCGAGGGCCCAGAAAGCCACGTCCAAAATGAACGTTCGATGGAGGAGCATGCAACGAGACATCTCCTACTAGTTTCCCTATATAAGGATAATTCATCAGATTCGACGGGACTGAGAACTAGAGAACCATTTTTAAACGGCAACGAGTTTTCTAGAGCGACAAGATGAAATTGGTCCGGTTTGACCTCGTCAAATTGCAACCGAAGGCCTACAAAATGGATTCGCCAAACTATCCTGAAAAGTTCTCTTTCCTATACTAAATGTTCCATGCATTTGTCTAGTATAAACATTAGAGGTTTGTGAAGACGGGAAGTAATTTCTCCATTCAGGTTTCAAATGGCGGTTCAAAACGAAAGCCAACTTTCTAGATTTAACAGCTTTCTACTGTTGCAAACCAGTGTAACAGGGCTCCTATCAGAGCGTCAAAAGGATGTCATATGTTCGTTTCGGGTCAAACCAAAGGTCAAGGTGACTCCTTGTATACCAAGGTACACGAATGAAACTTCACATCTCGTTTCTAGAGTTGAGAAGGGTACTTAGTGAGTCTCCGAAAATTGCAAAATTTAACTATTTAAAACAAGGAGAAGGTCAACTTTATCAATGGGAAGTCAAATTCATCTGGTCGATAAAATGATATTGGAGCGATCAAGAAGGGTAAGAGTTTTCTAAATCATCTAGAAGTGAGGGTGATAGTTCATGGTTTAAAGTAGGTGAGTTATAATGACTTCGTGAGTTACGACATGACAATTATTGTTTTGCAACGAGTTGAAGGAACATTTAACTGTATTAAAAATCCCATAATTTTAAAATTCTATTCAGTTGTAAAAGAGAACTAAAACACGAGAATTATGAGAGATAAGGGAAGAAGCACCATGCCTGGAGAACGAAGTTGGTCAAAGCCGCAGGCTTGGGTTCAGTCTCTTGCTTGGGCACTTCATCAACCAGTCCACGAGCATCCTCAGCTCCACCATTTTGCATACACGTCTACCAAGGAAGTTGCATTGCAAACAAAAACATCTTGTTTTCTATGCCTTGATGGTTTTCCAACAGAGTAAGTAGTTTCTTGTGCGTTTCTAAAACCTTTTGAACATATCCATTATGTGCATATCTTGCAATCTTGGCATTCCATGAGGCAACATTTCTTTGAGGTGTTTTGTCAAATAGTTGACATTTTTGTATACATATCTACCATATCACCTGCAACTACAGCATCTGCCAAATGTCCCTACCCTGACTGAAGCCCTTGAGATCACGTTTTTTATTTCACTCAAACCAAGTAAATACATCCTCACAACCGCCACAGGTTGCTGCAAGCACCAAGCAAACATAATGATTCAATCTAGGCATGATTCTACAAGAGGAACTCATGCCTTCGAAGTATTTACAACCCTCATGCACTGAACCTACATGGTTGAAAGCTAATTAAACAAAAATGAAGCTTACATGGTCAGGGTATGTTCCATAAGACCACATCTCTTTGAGGCATTCTGACAACCAGTCCAACACCTTTTAACAAACCCATTTTTTTTGCATATCCTGCTATCATTGCAGTCCAGGAGGCCACATATCTTTTAGGTATTTTTTCAAACAATTCGCATGAGTTGTGTATGCCTTCACATTTTGCATACGTGCCAAACTGGGCACCTGACAAGACATAAAAAAAAACTATTATCTTTCCATGATGTTTGATGGATGTCCATGCATTGTTCTAAAGCTCCCATTTTGACAATGGTTGGGAGGTTGCTAGAAAAAGGCTGTGGAGTCTGGCTTACACGTACCAAATACATTTGATTGGAAGTCTCCAAGGCCTTTTCAACAAACTCATTATGCATATCCTACCATCGTGGCATTCCATGAGCCCGCATCTATTTGGGGCATTCTATCAAACATTTTACAGCATGTCTTACACATCCATTTTGTGCATAAATGTCTACCAGGGCAGTAACAACTACAACATCTGACAAAAATGCCTCTCCAGTTCATGTTTTTGGAAGCTGTCCACGCGGGTCCCAGAACTCATTTTTTGACGCAGACTGAGAGGATGCTGGCACAGGCCGTAAAAGGAAAACATGGCAAATCCATGGGATGAAATTTGGTGAGGCATCTCTTTCAAAGAAAACAAGAAAATTCCCAAAGCACATTGATTTGTGTAAAACGAATTGCAAACCACCTTTCTTTCAGGCATTTGCGCAGAACATACTAGAGTTTCCCCCCATGGCGGCGGCAGCTGCACTCTCTCTCTCTACACAAAACCAAAATGATGGAAGAAAACCCAATTTTTCCCTAAATCTGCCCTAAGAAGAATGTCACGGGATTTCTTTTAATTTGAATCCTTTTATTTTATTTTATTTTATTATTATTATTATTATGATTATTATTTTTATAAACGGAGGCATTACAAGAGGAGTCCAATATATCCTCTAACCTTTAAATCATCCCTGGAATTCTAAGGGCTGTCATGTCTTGTAAAAAATTTTTGTGTACGAGGTTCATAGACTGGTCTGAACCCACTTGTTGTATAAGTCACAATGCCAAGGGTGGGAATTGAACTGAATTGAACTGGTATAGAAACATTGTATATAATGTAAACCTCAAATGATTCCCCCCTCTTTGGGGGCACATGTGACATCACTGATAGGATAATACGGCCCCAAAAGAGGACTAGCTGCATGAACTATGTAAGTTTTCCCTACAGTGGGAAGAGAAAATGCTTGGTAGAAACTAAGACATGCACAAACAAGAGGCTAGCCAAAGACATGTGTTAGTACAAACAAGCATGCATGTATAAAACAATGTGTAATCTACGTAGACATTGTATAAGCTCCCAAGAAATGTAGTAGTATAAACACACAAGAAGACAAAGTAAGCCACACAAAATAGGTTGTAAACATGGGACATCACTCATGATTTGGCAAGACATGAAAGGCCATCATGGCTACATATAACAAACAAGTCTGCACACCAAACAAAGGGTAAGGCCCGCATACAATAGAAAATAGTAGACAAATAAATATAAATAACAGATAACCATGGAAGCAAATAATCCTACAAAAAAATGTTACACATGAAACACCCATTAGCATGTTAGAAAGATAATCCATATGTCAAAAACATGTATAATCAAGTGATGTAAAGTGATAAATACATAATGAAACAATAACACATGTAAAAGACAAATGTGGATGCCCCCAGTCATCATTTTAGGAGTGGTAGGAGGTGAGTATCCATGTTACGTATAGGATACTTGTATCTTCGATCACCACTAAGCAAAGGTGTGAATGCACATGTGTGTATGGTATAGATAAATGACATACAAGACATCTAACTAGCATGTGTAATAAAGCGACCATATACAAGAAAATGCAAGCAAGAGTAAAAACAACCAAGATATACAATATGTTGTGGATGGGGGAATGGAATGCAAGATGGAATGATAAGATCCGCATGCCCCCCAAGTGGATGGAAATGTATGAAGTGAGGTTCATTTGATTTCCCCCTCAGCAGCCAAGAATGAACAATAAACGAGAGTGCGTCATCGGGAAATGATCGAAATGTGTGTTGTATCTAACACATTGTGATGGATGTGTATGTGTGATGACAGCCTATAAATGATGTGTCCTCAACCCTATAACCAAAGTGTATATGACAACAAGATGACCAAAAGAGTGATGATGTAGCGTAAAGCATATATCACTACTAGAGGAATATGGGGAGTGGTGATGTAGCCTAAATCATAAACCACTACAAGATGAAGGGATAGGTGACCATTTAGCCTAAAGCGTATGTCACTAACATAGTAATGTCACATGATAGAATGTCAAGTGATGAATGCATGTGTATGAGAAGGTCCATTTGATTTTTATATCCTCAGTCCAATATGGAACGTGAGACTAGAGTGCGTCATCGAGTAGTGAGTGAAATGCGTAGAAGATTATGTAGTATGCATGCTGATAATAGATGACCATATGATGTATAGTGTATGATGTATAAGATGCAATGTAAGGTGTGTATGTAAACTAAAAGTGTGAATATATAAGTAGTATGTAATGTTAGATACAAGTGTGACACATGGATGATGAGTACTCGTATAGTGTGTGGTGTATAAATGTGCAATGTGAGTATGTAATATAGACCCTAAAAGTGTGATGCATGTATAATGTTGACTAGTATGATATAGTATGTGTATATGCACAAATGATGTAGACTAAATGTAGAGTGTATGATGTAAGATGGAATATGGAAGATGTAATATGTGTGAATAGACATAGTCTGTAGTAACTATTGTGTCATGTGTGTGGTTTAGGTGTAGTAAGCCCTCAACAATCTAGTTTGAATAGAATCACAAGTGTGCATCATAGGGAACTAACAATACTAGTATAAGTGTGATGAATATGCTAATGTGATGAGATTGATATATGATTATGTGAAGATGAGAGATGTGTCGATGCTAATGTGATGGGGGGTGTGTTTGGATGTTATACCCCCAAGTGTGTGTGATGATGTGTGTATTGTTAGGCAACAAATAGATAAGTAGTGCATGAAGGTGGTGAAATATCATGGATATTGTAAGATTGATTAAGTGATGCGAGAAATAATGAGAGATCGTATGGTATGCATGACGAGCGATAGATGGTTGTATATGTATGTATTAAGACAAAATGAAATAGGTTTCTTAATTGTAATAGACCCCTCAATAGTCATATAATAACCATAAGAATATGAGTGTGTCATCAAGAGGGTAGGGGACAAGACTCACATACCAAATACCAAGCTTGCATGAAGCGGTGGAAGCATGGTGGGCAAGAGTAATAGTATGACCGTGTGGTAGTGAAATTTGCAATGTGTCTTGACCAGCAGTAGAAGGGGTAGTTGCTTTGAAAAAAATGATTGGTTGTTTAAGTGGTGTAGGATGAAGAGGTATTTTGAATGGTGGTATTTTTTTGGTGTTAATAACATTGTCGAAATATGGATAGGAGGCCAAGTTGGACTAAGTTTTAGAGGAGGTTTCTTAGATTGACTTGTTAATGTCATTGATTCCTTGAGAGGAGGGGGAGTGAGACTAATTTTAAGAGGTGGTTTTTTGACTTGATTAGATTACATAGGTGGCGTTGGATTGACAAAAAACAAAAGATTAGAAGTGATGAATAGATTCTCATTAGACATGGTGGAATCAGATTTAGGAACCCACTGAGATGTAACATTTGTATATGGGCATGCAATAAAATGTTAAGGAGTAAATGAGATAAAACCTTGATGCTTAATATGTTTTGTTCTTCGTTGTAAAGCATGGCAGTCATTGTCATTATATCCATTGATTTGACGATAATTGCAATATGGACGATAATTGCAATATGGACGACCTCGATTATTTGCTATTCAATAAGGAGGATAAAAATGAGTAGGCAGTAAAGTGATTAATTGACAATTAAGGAGATCAGTAAGGAGGTCATGTTGTTTATTATTGTAATCAAAGAGAAGAGGATTTTCTAATGGTATAACTTGAGGCTCACTAATATGAGCACATGTAGTAGTCATAGAATGAGATGGAGATATAGAAGGAGAACAAACATGCACTTAAGAAGCATCCTTTAGCTGTTGAATTTCATATTAGAGAGATGTAATCATGGATTCCATGGCCTTAAATTTGTCTTGAAATAAAACATGTTGATCTTGAATTGAGTCCAATATGGGTTGATTAGATAGAGGAACACTAGGACTAGGGTCGTCAGATAGACAGTGGAAGATAATACTTATTTCGTTTGGTGGCATATCTTTAAGAAGACATATAGAGTCTGGTTCTCTTTGTAGAATAATTTGACAGTCGGGATACATTTTAATAAAATCATATAAAGGAACTTGAGGAACTTTATGACCCATGACAGAAGAAAGATGAGGATCTGAAGCGTGAAAGACGTGGGGTTCACCAAAATGATTAACTAAAATAAGAAATTTTGGGCTTCTATTCTAGTGTAATCTAATGTTATGCAAAGTAGTAAATAGCAACTAAGTAAATAAATGAAATGACACAAGAAACTGAAGTAATAAAAAATAGAAACCCTAATATACAAATAATGGTTGGAAGGATCTTATCTGATTCAACGATCTTGCTAGATTATATCACATAGATTAATGAAGAAACAAGAAGAGGGAACAATTGTGTAGAGGCTAAGAAACTTGCAAATCTAAACAATCTGAGTGGACTGGGATGCCTGGATAGGTATAGGGGCGCCTGTGGGTACCTTAGTCTGATATATGGGTACTCTGGTCTATGAAAAATCTTTTTAACCTTCCTCCAATGTGTCTCTTGTTGCACTAACATCGTTGTGTTCGGGTGTATGTTGTTGGCAATCGATGATGAAGATAAGACCTACAAAACCCCAAAACAAGCATCAAGCCCTAAAAAATAAAAAATGTAAATGAAGGGATCAGACTGACTTTAGTTTCCATAATGGTGGACTTACCAACTAAGTGTTACACTACATATCATACGTAATGTATTTCTATGTACAAATGTGTACAATCATGCCCTAGGATGCTCTTGTGTCAGTCACCCTTTGTGAAAGTAGAGAGCAATAACTATGTGCATAAAATGTAATAGAATTTATGCATGGAAATAATAGACTCCCCTCCTATGAAGTGTGATGTAGATGAAACAACCTTGTGCGTTTGTGATGGAGCTAGATGGATGCAAGTGTAGCCTTTGATGGATGCAACCTTCGGTGATGATAGTAGTGACTAGTTCTTAGTCCCTCATTATGGTCACATAACTTTATATGTATATGGTTCTCTTGTCCTAATTTTGTAATTAGCTCCAAAAAGGTTGAGCACAAGAAATATGAAATGCTCAAGCAACTATAAAGTGCTCAAAAAGTGGCAAGAAAGTGGGAAAAGGATCATGGCACCCCGTCTAGGACCAGGGCGCCTATTGGTGCTGCTGTCAAATTTAAAATAGCAAGAAATGACATAAAGATACTAGGCATGCATGTGTGGGACGTCGGTAGTGACGATAGAAAAAAAAGTAAAATGCCAAAAAGATGGGGTTTAATTAGTACTTTCTTTACGCAAAAACCATATGTATAGTAGTATGAGATCAGGACTAAATAATGTCTAAAGTATGTGATTTTGTGACTACACATGTTACTTTAATTTCTCATATACAAAAATTTAACTACTTTCTCACTCTTCTTTTACAAACATGTCCTTAATACACAATAAGAAGTAGCTCACACCAGTAAACATAACATGTTGTTATGTATACGCTTCACCCCTAGGTCCACTTCCCTTTCCTAGTCTCCACGCTTCACATTGTAATCACTCCACACTTCACTTGTCTACTCAGCACGCTATCAACTACACACTTCTTTGTAAGGTTACAAGGTACACATAATCTATCTACTTTATATTATCAAGTATTCACTCAAAAATATAAAGTGAGGGGAAAATGTAGACACAAAATCTATGCACTTTGGTATGTTTCTAGGTCCTAAAAGCATGCTAGCATTTATATGATTCGTAAGCAAGACAACTAGTAATTGACAACTCCCTTTGGCCTTTTCCTTTGTCTTCTACACTTTTATTAGATTTATACACCTTTCCCTCTTGCCGTCATTTGACTATTTTATTTTTCTATGGCCTTAGACACTAGCGCTTAGTTGGGACACTAGCGTCAAGCACTCCTATCATCATAGGTGCTCTTGTCCTTCTTTACCTTTTTCCTATCCTTTTGGACCCCTTTCTCTTCTTGATTACTTTTCACTACTTTGGGTCGGCCTTCCAGTTGTCAGCTACAAAATTCAAACAAGTGAATCATATAAATACACAGTTATGCTTTCAAAATAAGTGACCAAACACTAAGAATTACATACTATCGCATAAGCTTGTATCTAAAGGCACAAAAGAACTTCAAATTATCCATCTAGCAAACTCATTTAAGAGACACGGTGGTCCATACGGATCCAAATAAACACTACTTCATCAAAAAAACTAGTTTCAGAAGGTGAATTTGGGTAGAATTAAGTGCAAGTTGTAGAGTTACAAAACCACCCCTCTATACAGAGAGGCAGTTGTGGTGTAACCTCCCTAGCAATTGCATAGCATCCCCTTACACAGAATGGAGGTTGTGTAACTGTCTCAGTGATTACGTAACCACTGTTCTGCAAACATCGGCGGTCTTGTCACTTATGGACAAAAAATAAAACAAAACCAAAAATAGTCATGGATTTGAAATGTTCAAAATGCGTCTCTTCCTCTATGTGATCTTTGTCATTCTCCAGTACACAGGAGGACATGAGAACAGCTATAAATACAAGGGGGTCAAGTGGAATGGATCATTGAAGTCTTAATGTAAAAGTGTTAGAGAGAAACCATTGGATCTGGAGTTTGTTTTGTAGAAGAAAGGTGTAGAAACATAGTAGTCAAGTATAGAGAGGGAGTGTTACATTGTTTTACTTCCTTTCCTCTTGTTGTAATTAGTATCCTTTCATAATTGGCCAATAAAATTTGGGAAAAAAGAGAAATTTCCCTTCTCGACTAGTTTTCCCTTAACTTGGGGGTTTCCAGCATAAATTTGGTGTTGAATTGTTATTTTATTTGCTGCAAAATTAGTTCTAATTTTAGTTTTGCTCACAATTAATTTGAAGAATTGTCATTTTTGGAACTGAAAGTAGAATAGTAAATAAGTCATGGTTTGTAAATTTCCAAATTTTGAATTTTACACATCATTTTGATATCAGAGATAATAAGTATCGAGGACTATGGTATTCATTCTTGTGATTTGTATGATAGTGACTGTAACACCCACGTTTTACACACACAAATACAACAGTAAAATACTGGGATAATATTTTTTTGACTTACATTGCTCACTATAAAATGCCACAAAGGCTCCAAGTAAGGAAAAATCCATAACACATACGATGCTTACATAAGCCATCGACCCACATAGACACATGACAACACCATATACATGTTGATGCCACACCTTCCCCAATGAACGAATGCTAGCAATAAACCACCCACAAGAAAAGGGACTCAAGGATTGACAACCCCACAACATATAATTTCCATGATGACATCTTAGTTATGATTAAAATTCTAGGAACATTTGTATACAAGGATGATTTTATCCATTTTTCACATACACATTCTACAATTCATTTCACATTCAACTTATTGTTCGACCATTTAATTTTTCTCCTTATCCCTTATGACGATCTCCATAACTTACATAATTAAATTCCATATTTCTAATTACCTACAAAGTTCTTAATTCTCTTGTTCTTATGCTAAAGGTTTGTTTTCTCAAAATATGTTTAGTTGACATTTAATTTTATCCTCATTATGTAAGGGTACCAACTAGAAGTTGTCGAGGGAAAAAATAATACACATCAAAGGAGGTGAAGGTTCAAATTTCTCTTTCCTATAAACTCCCTTCCATTCGAAGCACATTTGTTTTTGTACTATGGTTGTTTTAGTATCAATCTTAGTTTGATTCGATTAAGCATTTACAAGACATAATTTTCTTTTATCTTATTTTTAGAGAACTCTAAACTGGCTCAAAGGCCTAGTCCCACCAAGAATCAATTTGTATCCATTATCAACAAAAATTCAATGCATAAATGATCCATAAGGACTTCAAGTGAATTTTTGTTCATAAACCATTATCACACATACTATTGTTTCTCATTTCATTTGCAATGTTTGCTAAGTATCTTTTTTTGGGGTGTCACTTTATAACATAAAGAGTTACGAAAGTACTTATTTACCATTTTGAATAAGTATATGATTGGAAGCATTATAACTACACATGAATCCCAAGTTAACCTCCTAATCAACTGAGGTTTGGTTTAATTCCAACTACACCTAATGATCTACGCCTCAACTATATATGAGTTTAAGGAAAGAGGACATATTTATACCAAACCACCTTTAAGAAAACACCAAGGTGATATGTTGATAGAAACCAAGGTAACACATTTAACTGTGAGGAACTAAGGAGTTCATTAACAAGAGTTTAAGACCTAGAACAAGTATTTCACGAGCTCTAATTATGTCATCTGGATCAAATAGGGACTTCATTCGCTGATGAAGTTACTTTCTAGATCGAATCACGTAAGACCTGACAATCCAAAAGGATATTAAGGGAGTATTATCACTATTTACCCCACAGATGGTAAGGTTATATTGGATAGTCGTTGCTTCAAACAAGGACTCATAAGGTGACTTCCAAGGTGGTCTTGACCACTCGGCACGATGTCGGGCCTGAAGAGAGGACGTTCTCCTCGCGGTTACCAAAACTAGAAGGAAACCACATACTCCAGATAAAGTTGGAACATGGCATTCCTAAAATATGGGGTCACAACAATGTTGCTAAACATAACGACTATGACGGTAAACTTCAGCTAGGGGTTTTATTTACCTAACCTAGGAAGCACCATCAAGTATAAGGTTTAAGTTTATTCTATGGTTTCAATTTTTTTCTACGCTACGAAGGATCACACACATTAAAACAAGTTATGCACATATCTTATACTAGGGTTGAGTGTTTCAATTAAATCACTTTATTACATTTACAAGGTAAGAATATAACACAATAAATAATTAACCATTTATTGAACACTAAAAAATGCCCCACAATGCATTAACTTCAAATTCATTTACTATATATATATATATATATATATATATATATATATATATGATATATAACCCTTTTACCATACACAACTATGAATCAATTTGAACCTGTGATTAAATGCACATTTCCTAAGATATATATATATATATATATATATGTATATATATGCATCCCATATATATATATATAATATATATATATATATATGTATATATATATATAATATATATATATATGATATATGTATATATATATATATATATATATACATATATATGATATATGTATACATATATTCATTTATACAATGACATATAATATAATATCAACACCATACATATGAATCAATGAACCTTGATTAAATGCACATTTCCTAAGATATCCCTAAAACTAGCATCGCATACATATTAGCAAATTTCTTGTAGCATGAGACTACATTATACATATACCCTTTTACAATGAATGAATAAATTACAATAATAAATAATGAATTACACATCGCCCTTTCGCCATCTTTCTTGCATCCTTGAAAACCATGTGAGCATGAAATCAGCGATAAATCTTTGGCATGGAATCAACCCTAATCTAACATAATTAATGTCTTAAGATTCCCATTTACATGTAATAATAATTAAAATTTGCATTCTAAAGAAAAGGTTTAGAAACATGTATTCAATTCATTTCATTTCACTTCACTTCGTAACCAAGGAAAGAGAAAGAGAAAGGAAGAGAGAGAAACATCATTTTGTAAAAAGTTCTATTTCAGACAACAAGTTACACTATAGAGTTTTCAAACAGTTATTTACATGTGTCAAAATTTTCCACGGTGGTTTGGCAACCCGAATGGGGTCCTACAACTTTATTTTTACATTTTCCTGCTAGCTACAAAAACATTCGATTTAGACTCGGAGGTGAAGAAACCACTTTCAAATGTTTTCCACTAATGATAAAACACACCATGAGTAAGTTTATATGTGTCCTCCTATACACCAAGAATTCACAGGAACTAACAGAATTTAGAATTGGAAAATGATTTACGATTGGCAGCTAGTTTTTCGATGCAATTGGTTGTAATTGGCCTAGTTGTCAATGATAAAAAGTTAGCTTGAGGGCTCAGAAAACGACGTCCAAAACTAACGTTCGGTGGATGAATGAGAAATGAGAAACTTCCTACAAGTTCCCCTATATATGGATAATTCACCAGATTCGAAGGGACTAAGAACTAGCAAATGATTTTCAAACGGCAACAGGTTTTTTGGAGCCACCGGTCGTAATTGTTTCAGTTTGACCTAGTCAAACTGCGACCAGAATACCTACAAAATGACTTTGACAAACTATCAAGAAAGGTGTTTTTCCTCAAACTGAAGGTTCTAGAAAATTTTCTAGTAAAAATACTAGAGGTTTACGAAGGCAGATAAGCATTTCGTTGTCTAGGATTCAAACGATGAGATGATATGAAACCCAACTTCTCAAATTTAGCAGCGTCCTACAGCTGTAAAACGGTGTAACAGGGCTCCTAGAAGGGCGTCAAAAATATTATAGACGATCACTCGAGGTAGATTCAAGGAATGAAGTGACTCCTCACATAGCAAGGTACACATAGGAAGCTTAACCTCCCCTTTCCGGAGTTACGAAGGTTTCTTTGCGAGTCTCTGAAAATAACAATCTACCTATTTAAACAAGAGAGTGGTCAAATCATTTATAGGGAACTCAACTTCAACATGTCAATAAAAATGGTATAGCAGCAATCTAGTTTGGTTGTAACGTTTTCTAGATCATCACAAAGTGAGGGTTTAAGTTTATCTACCAAGTAATATTGGATCCTGTAAGTTATGATATAATGTTTTACTATTTTTAAAACAAGTTTATTTAATACAATATAATATATGAATATCCTTCAGTTTTAAATTTCATTTCGTTGCAAAATAAAAAATAAAGAACATAAATTATGAGAGATGAGGAGAGATGAACCATGCCTGGAGGAATGAATACAATCGAAATTGCAGTATTTGATTCGAAATCTCTAATGGACATTTCGTCAAGCATTTTACACGTGTCCTCAATTCCACCATTATGCATTCGATAGAAATATTTCTATACCCATTCCACGAAATGATTTGAGCATTCTCTATAATGATCATGGCCCGATAGATAACGTTGGCCATAAAATCCCTCCTCTACATGCGCCTATAGAGTCTAAAATCTTCCTCTAACTTCCCCATTTTACAATAACTGTCCAAAAGAGTAATATATGTCATAATATAAGCCTCAAGGACCAATTCTTTCTTTAAAACCATGAACTTGTATACTCTTTGCAGATTTCATATGGCAACCTAATAGCCCACTTCTGCATAGGAATTTTGATAAGGGAAATTAAACTGCGACATCTGATAATCCAACTCGAAAGGAGAGTTGTCATAAATATTGACTCCATATTTTATATGCTCTTTAAGCACCTAGAATAAAAACCCACACGTTCGCTTAAGGTTTGACTGGTATGTTGATGTTAAGAGTTTAGATTTTCCTCAAGATAACCATAACATGCATATCTATGTTTTTTTTTGTCTGAACATAAGACACACCAAAACCATTCAACCATTTTTCATTTTGAACCTGCATTCACAAGCCTAATAAAAATAAAGAAAAATCTTACATGGCTGGAATTCTCCCTTGAGACCATTTCAAAAGGAATTGTTAGTGTGGAATCACAACACCCTCGAATGTCCTGAGTCTGAAATGGGGCATCTGCACAACATTGGACCATCTTCAAGCTATGGGACTTGCAAAACTTGAGATGGACCTCCAGAGAATCTTATTCCTAATCTACCTGCCACAACCTACTCAAGTGCAGGAAGAGCTAACTATCCTAATCTAACCATTCCAAGGGGACATGGAGAGAGAGAGAGGGTGAAAGAGAGCCTACACTAAGCGGTGATACACCAGAAAAGGAAGGGGCTGATCACGGATTTGACTGCCTGTGGAGAGAGGTAGATCAGCAGAGAGGGTGTGCACCATGAATCACAACACCCTCCTTATGCCCTGAGTCTGAAGGGTGGGGCATCAATGTGATTGCACAACAAAGCCATTGGACCATCTACTCAAGCTAGAGTGCCATTAAAATCCTTAGCCCTTTAATGGTCATTTATGGTATGGTCATATGAGGGCTTAATGTCTAGCTTGTGATTTCCTACTAGTAGGTAGTCTTAACTTGCCTAACTCAGCCCCCTTTAATTTTAAAACATATGATATTGTTTCTTGTGTGGTGAAGGGTGTTTGAACAACAATTTTGGCTTGGTATTTATTTTTAGAGGTAAAAGCTAGAGATTGTTGTTGGCTAAAATTTTGTAAATAACAAAGAAAAATTGAGGCTTCCATTAAAAGCTTGTAGCTTTTGAGGCAGTCATTTTTCTGGGTTTTTTGTATCGGGAACACACCGATCAGTTTTGAGTGTTGTTTTTTGTAAAAATGCTTTTAAAATTTTATGTGCTCTTCTCCATTTCCATATGGTGTGGTCAATATTTATTTTGAGATCTTATTTAGATATTAGGAGATATTATCTAGTTGTTAGGTATAGTTATTTCCTTGATCTATGGTATTGACTAGTTCTTTCCTTGATCTATGGTATTGACTAGATCCTTGATGTCTAGTTCTCTCCTAAATCTATGGTCTTGACTAGTTCTTTGATGACTAGTTATTTCCTTGATTTATGGCTTGATCTACAATATTGACTGGTTCTTAGATTGTTATTTCTTACCTATTTAAGCAAGGCCAATTCTCAATGTATTGCATTGAGTTCCATAATAATATATGATATTGTTTCTCATTAATTTGCAAAGGTTTTATGTAAAGTTATTCTGGCGAATTACTTTCATCTTATTGATCATGGTGTTTGATTAGCATCTGTGTTCTTGGCTTGGTACATTCTGTTTATCGTTCCTTTCATGAACAACCCTTTGAAAATGCCCCTCCTTTCCAATATATATAAGAAAGAGAGAAGGAAAGAGGAAAAAATGAACTATGTTCCAACCACCCCTGTAATGCATTGAATTCCACCTACTGAAAGAGAGAAGGAGAGAGGGAAATTATCAGTCCTACTTCAACCAACTTAAGATATGCATTGAATTCCACCTACTCCAACCACTCCAGAAAGCATTGAAATCCACCTACCATAATGAAGAGTCTCGCTGCAATACCCACGCCTCCGTCGATATCCCTTACTGGGTCAGAAAGAGGCCCATTCTTCATCATGGCGGTAGGTGAGAGACTTGACAACCCCCGAAATTAGAGGGCCGAAATAGTAATGGATGAAGGTGAGAAGACGGCACCGAGATCTTTCAAAAAAATCCTCTCCCGCCAAAATCCAAGTTTCCAGTTGAAAGATATGGTTGTCTGAAGATCAGGGTCACGGGTGCACGATATTTAAAAGAGTATGTCCGTACCGGGTCCACGTGGTAGCCTTGCGCATCTTGAAGATTCGTCCCCTATCTTTTACTATTGAAATCACGTCAGACTGACATGTGGTGGTTTCCATGGGATCCTCGATTCCCTCTGTGTTTTTCCCAAGTCCCTCTCATTGGCGGAGACCTGTGCCTGACCTAAGACACGTGGAGGCTTTGCGCTTGTTTGGAAACTGCCCCTAGTTTTCACTTTTGAAGTTGTGTAGACAAGACATGTGGAGGCCTCTGCAGACTTTTAGACTTTTCAATGATCGACCTTACCTTTTCAGACTCTTAGACATTTTGACATTCTTCCCTTTTCGCAAAAGACACAAGTATAAATTACGAGGCCTACGGGACCAAGAAGGATTACTTATGAAAAGTGGAAAAAGCAGGCCAATGGGCTCAGAGATGTCTTTTTTCCCAAAAATGGGAAAATGCTGACCGACGGGCCTAAGGATGACTTTTTGCCAAAAGTGGGTCTACAGGGCCAAGGAGGGAATTTTGCCCAAGTCTAAAAGTGGATCGGTGGGTTTGTAGGGGACTTTGAAACTTTTTCACTTTTCGCAAAAGGCGTAGTTTTCAAGTGCGGTCCCACGAGCCCATAGGGTCTCATCAGCCGTCAAAAAGTCACAGACCCGCGCAAGGTGCCACGTGTCTCTTCGGTGAAATTTCAAAGGTGCGGCCAAGAAGGCAGTCCCCTATCGAGTGCCAACCCACCATGTGTCCCAGAGTCTGAAAAGGCAAGGTTGACCGTTGAAAAGTCCAAAATCCTACAAAGGCCTCCACATGTCTCATCCATGCAACTTCAAAAGTGAAAACTGGGGTTAGTTTATAAACAAGCACAAAGCCTCCACGTGTCTCGGGTCAGGCACAGGTCTCCACCAATGAGAGGGACTCAGGAAAAACACAGAGGAAATCGAGGATCCTGTGGAAGCCACCACGTGTCAATACGACGCGATTTCAAGAGTGAAAGGTAGGGGCCGAATCTTCAAGATGCGCGAGGTTGCCACGTGGACCCGATACGGATAAATTCTTTTAAATATCATGTGCCCGCGACCCTGACCTTCAAACAGCCATATCTTTTGACTGGAAACTTGGATTTGGGCAGGAGAGGATTTTTTGGAAAGATCTCAGCGTCAGCTTCTCACCTACCTCCATTAATGTTTTGGCCAAGGGGGCTATCAATTCTCTCACCTATCACCATGATGAAGAATGGGCCTCTTTCTTGCCTAGTAATGGACACTGACAGAGGCATGGGTATTACAACGAAACTCTTCATTGGGGCAGGTGGATTTCAATGCTTTCTGGAGTGGTTGGAGTAAGCGGAATTCAATGCATATCTTAAGGTGGTTAAAGAAGGATTTGAATTTTCTCTCTCCCCTTCTCTCTTTCAGTAGGTAGAATTCAATGCATTATAGGGGTGGTTAGAACAGAGTTCATTTTTTCCTCTTTCCTTATCTCTTTCTTCTATATATTGGAAAGGAGGGGTATTTTCAAAGGTTTGTTCATATTTTCTCAACTTCCCCCCCTTCCTCTTTCTTCCTTAGGGTAGAACGTGGAGTCTAAGCCTCCTTTCATGGCTTTGTAACGGTAGTTTCTTGCCCCTTGCCCACTGATGATGTACCGTGTGACTTTTAGAGCAATAAAATATGTTTTGTGATGCATCTATCCCTCTTTTGCTTATTTTGTTGTCTCTTATCACCTCTCGTCATTGTAGGGTATATTTTGCATACTTTGATGTTCATTACAAGTCCTGAGAGCTGTGCTTTATGGGCTTTGAAGTGGTGTCCATGTGAAATATATCTCTGGTCCATGGTACATCTTGTCCACCCTCTCCTGTGCTCACCTCTCTCCACTTTAGGCAGTCAATTTTTTGATCATCCACTTCCTTTTCTGGTGTATCACCACTTAGTGTAGGCTCTCTTTCACCCTCTCTCTATCTCTCCCTATCCCCTTGGAATGGTTAGATTAGGATAGGTTAGCTCTTCCTGCACTTGAGTAGCTTGTGGCAGGTAGATTAGGAAGCAGGAACCAACCTTCTTTGGAGAGCCATCTCAAGTTTTACAAGTCCCACAACTTGAGATATGGTCTAATGTTGTGCAATCACACCGAATGCCCCATTTCAGACTCAAGAAATTCAAGGGTGTTGTGATTCCACACTAACATGAACCTTTCCCAACCTCTTCTCGTGCTTGTTGGACCTCCCACACACCTGCCAAGAACTTACAAAAATAACATCTAACAAATTAATCCCTCCCTAAAATCATTGATGTGCATGCGAACCTTGATTCAAAGCTCTTATTTTGGCCTAAGAGGGGAATACAATGGCAAAAGAGAACTGATTTTGGGATTACTACTATAGGAGCTCCAATTTGCATACATGTCCATTATAGTCTCTGCAATTGCAACATCTTACAAGTTCCTCTATTCTTTAAAATTTCCTGGATGATCACACCATGTTCCATAGGTCCCATTTCAATGCAAGCTGGGAGTATGTGTCAAAGGGTAGGAGACTCTACACATGCGAATGCATTTTCTTGAAAGTTTTTGACCCTTTTCAACAAACCCATTTTGTGTATATCCTACAGAATTTATAGTCCATTGAACCATGTTCTTAGACACTAAATAGAATAATGCACATGCCAAGTTCTTTCTTAAATGTTTTCAAACATACCTACTAGAGCACTTCCAATTGTAACATGTGACAAATCATCTATCTTTTATGCTTTGATGGATGTCCATACTCTACCCAAAGCTCACGTTTTAGCACAGGGTGCAATTACCCAAATGAATCTAAACCGATTTGGTTGGAGACCTATTTGAAGTGCCTCCTGACCTCAATCTTCTTCTTTATACACCAAACAAACAATGGTATTCAAGCTTGTTTCCTCACAGAGATAAAGAGCCCACTGCAAAAATCCATTGCTGCTAAAATTACGTGTTAACATGGGTTTCAACATGATTATTTCCTCTAGATTTGGAATAAGTGGAAAAATTACTGAGCAAGGAAAAGACAGGTCTTACTGGGCATTGATGAGGCCCATGTGCCTTCACGTGGGGGGGGGATGGGGAGGGTCACATACCCTACTCACCCACTTGTCCACCTACCTGTTATCCAAAATTCACCCCAAGGTAATTTTGATAACATGCAAGCAATTATATTGATTCAGGGCAAAAAGTCATGTTTCTAGGGTGCCCTCATATTTGTCTAACTCCCCTGTCCAAGAGGAAGAGAGTAAGTTCTGAGAAAATGCGAAAAAAGGGTTCAAGAAGGAAAATAGGTCAATCCAGGAAAAATCGTGAAAATTGGCTAAGTCCTACTCAAGGTCGCCTCCGGGACGTGTGGGACAGAAAGGCGCGAACCGGCCGGTTTGGCCGAAATCAGCACAAACAGTCTGAAACGCAGCAGGGACAAATGGGAAAAAAGTACGCGGCAGGCGCGAAAATCTGATCCGGCCAAAAGAGGAAGAAAAATTGGCTAAGTGTTGCTTGGGACGTTTGGGACAAAAAGACCCGAACCGGCCGAACCGGCCGAAATAAGCACAGGCAGTCAAAAAAGGATTGGGACATCTGGGCCGAAAAGGCGCGAACCGGCCGAACCGGGTGAAAAAGGTCGAGTCAGTCCGAAGGCAAATGGGACAAGCGGGACAGATGGACGCGAACCGGCCGAACCGGCCGAAATCAGTCAAGGCAGTCCAAAAACAAAGCGGGCCAAGTGGAACAAAAATGCGCGAACCGGCCGAATCGTACGAAATCAGTCAAGACAGCACTAATCAAATGGGACATCAGGGACAAATGGAGTCGAAGGAGCCGAGGACCAATCAGAAGCATGCCACGTGTCACAGGAGGAAAAGTCAACGTTTGGTCCGGAAACTTCAAACGGCCATAACTTTTGACTCCGAGCTCCGATTTTGATAAAATTGGAATTTCTGGAATGAGCAAGACGTCCTCTACGCCACAGAAAATAGGATTTCTTATTTTTAATGAGGGTAGATATATTTAAATCAAGGAAACGTGTTCGGCCCCAGTCAGTAAATGCTCTTTCCCGTCAAATGACAGAAAACGCCTGACAGGCTCAAAATAACTGCCCGCACTCAGAAGGCCATAACTTTTGCATTTCTCAACGAAATCACACAAAATTGGTATCATTGGAATCGTGGCTCCAAGCCCGACTGCACAGCAATCAAGAAATTCCATGGATTTGATCAGAAATTGGTTGAGAGTTTTAAGGAAACGTGGCCGGGTTCAGAACAATGTTTTATTTGGTAGCTGGGAGTGCAATTAAGAGGCATGGTCATCATTCCTTCTCTGCTGCAGCACATGGGACAGTATGGGGAGCCTTTTGCAAGTAATGTATGCCCATTCTACTCAATTTAATGCCTCTTACAGGTGGTTGAAGGACAGATTTCAGGATTTCCATTTTTCCCTTCTCTTTTCCTTCTCATTTTGGCTATAAATTGGAGTGTTGGGGTCATTGTAAGGGAGGGAGTTTTTTGGTAGCAAAGCTCTGTCAAAATTGCTTTGTGAAGCCAGTGTGTTGCAGGCCCTTGTAGTGGACTCCTTGCATGGTGATCCAGGCCCTTATCTTGTAATAGACTGAATTGTGCATACCAGGAAAGCAATAAAATACAAGTTTGTGGATGTATCTTCCCCTGCTGTGTTTTTCTTGCATTCTTCTTGCCCCTTTTAATATTTCTGCAAGAATATTGTGTCTATTTATTATGTTCTTGTAAGAATCCATTGTCATTGTGTGTGCTTGAAATATTACTGTGAATGCATTTTGCTAGATTATGGAGAACTGTCATCACCTCTCCTAGTGTGCATTTTGCCTCTGTATTTCACACATTTGGAGACTACTCTCCCATCCTCCTTTTCTGGTGTATCACCGCTTTAGTGTAGGCTTTCATTTTATGTACTCTCTCTCTCTGGTCCCTTGGAAATTTAGGTTAGAATAGCTAGTTAGCTTATCCTGCATTAGAGTAGATTGTGGCAGGTAGTTTAGGAGCAAGAACCAGCTTTCTCTGGAGGTCTATCTCAAGTAGCAAGTCCCACAACTTGGAGATAGTACCCATGTTATCCAATCACACTGGATGCTTAGAGTGATCAAACTAGAAATTTGATCAACATCCAGGGGTGCTGTGATTCGGTGATAACAGTTCTGGCACGCCCGGTGGGACCTTAGAGGTCTTTAATTTCATTGCAACAAGATTGATGTGCACTTGTTGTAAGTTCCAGCTTTGAAGGAGCTTTAAAATTGCACATCTGGCGACTCCAAAAGAGGCATAATCTGCTGGTTTCTGCAGTCCAAGCCTGACAAATTTATGAGAAGAATACAGACCAGGTCAAGAACTAGGGAGGAAGGATTGTTTGTTTATCTGCATCTATCTCCAGGCAGAGAAAGAAGGGGAAGAAGAGCTCAAAGATCTGCGTCTCCACCTAATAGAACTTTGTCTACACCTCCACCTGGTAGACCTTTTCTCGCATCAACAAGGGTTCTCAGGCCAATCAGAATGGCGCAACCACTAAATCCCTTTGTCAATTTCACTGGCAGCAGCCCACTTGCCCTCAATGCACAGAATCCAGTTCCAGTTGCAGCATTGAAGAACATTCCATTTTTCACTGGAGAAAATCATACCACTCCTGGTGATCATGTCAAAGACATTGCTAACGTCTGTGCAATCCATGAGATAAATGAAATGGATGTGGCTGTCAAACTGCTGGCATCATCGTTCAAAGGGAAGGCATTGCAATGGTTCAGAAGCCTTGAAGCTGGTTCTATCACGAATTGGAATCAGTTATGCATAGTTCTCCATGAGCAGTTTGGAGAGAAGGGAGACAACTTGTCTCTTCTAGAACAATTGACAACTATCAAGAGAGCTCCTAATGAGCAGCTGACTGACTTCAACTTCAGATTTCAAAGGTCTTGGGATAGGATTCCGGTGGCAGTCAGGCCAACAGCAGAAGGTGCTTTTCTATACTATCTTAAAGCTTTGAATTCTGATATTTCTATGTTAATTCAATCTATGGGAGGCACAACCTTACCTGCTTCTTATAGCATTGCCATTAGGGCTGAAAACTGTCTTATTCAAGCTGGTAAGCTAGCTCCTAGGCCCCCAATGCCATTATATCCAAGTTTAGAGAGCCCAAGCACTAGCCAAGCGCCTGTCTTAGCTCCTATTCCCACTCCTAGAAATCAGAGTTCAAATGAAGCTTCTACTTCATCTTATAGTGCCCCAAATGAGCTTCAAGAAGTTATGAAACAATTGCAAAATTTAGGTAATGAGCTGGTCACACTCAAGAGACAGCAAGCTCAAAGTTTTAGACCTTCCTATCAGCCTCAAGCTCAACCAAATAGGCAGCCATATCAACCTCAAAGACCACCCAATCCAGCTGCAAATCAGAATCAAGCAAGGCCTCCTGCCAACAGACCATTTCAGCCCTATAACCCCAATGTTGCATCTGCATCCAGAGCTTTGGTGCCAGTCCAAAATAACATGGCCCAAGAGTATGATTGGTGTTTCCCGTGCAGTCAGCCACATAACCAATCAATGTGCTTTAACGGTGCATTAAATCAGGCTCTAATGGTGCAAACCATTGGTGGGTCGCAAGAGTCCAGCCACGAAGGAGATCAGCAGCAGGAAGCACCTCAGCAAGGAGCATCTCCGAACGAAACTACTCTTGTCAATTGGCAAGCTGAAGATTTCTGTGGTATGAATCAAATACCCCTCTCAAAGTGTTGCAGCCAACACAAGGTCAAAGAGGAGAAATTTGGGTGAAGGACAACCATTGTGATCCGAGTAATCTCACAACCTTCTACCACCCCACAAGCTGCTGGCAGACAAACTATAGCTCCAAACATACAAGGAGCACCTAAAACGGCCCCTAGGCCAACTCAAATGCCAGCTGTTACAAGCCCATATACAAGGAATGAATGCGCAGGCCAAGGGACAGCAGAGGGATACTTCATCTCCATTCAACATCATCGATCAGATGAAGAAGACAAATGTCAACATATCCATGTGGGAATCACTATACGATCCCAGGCCAAAGAGATTTGTTACAAGCTGCCATGAAGGACTGGTCAGCTTCAAATCACCATGTCCAGATGCAAGACCAGGGTGCTTCACAAATGCTGCCCAATACTGAAGGAACATCATGGAGGACAGACAAGGTAAAATGTTGAAGCCCCCTCCATTCTATGTTTCATTTATCATTGGAAATCAGCTGGTGCACAATTGCATGATAGACTCTGGGGCAAGTAGTTCAGTAATGCCAAAACAGATAGCTGATCAGTTAGGGCTTATGAAATATGAAGTCCAGTCTCCAAGGGAGTAGTGCAGTTAGATGGGACTGGAAGTAGACAACGGTTGGAGTAATCAAAGGTTTGAGCCTCACACTGACACGCATGTCCCAATGTTGTAGTTTTGCAAGATGTGTCAGTCATAGACCTTCCACCACTCTTTGCATTGTGTCTTGTCAAGAGACTTCACTGCTAAAATCGGAGGATATTTATCAGCGGATTGGTCTGCACATGATTGTTCAGGACAAGGTATGGAACCAAAGCTACAATCAGGTCTGAACCTATTGCCAACTTCCATATTGAGCCTTACACTCCAAGCCAAATCAATGCCAACTGCTCAGCTTTTGATCAAGAGGATTATCCAAGCACTGATGAAGCTGACACCAAGGTTGGAAGCATACCAGATTTGACTCTTGATGAATGGGCAAGCAAGAGTGCATGATTTTGATCCCTATCAAGAAATAGAAGAATCTGAGCTAGGAGTCTATTGTATACACGAAGAAAATTCAGCCTATTCCCAGCATCACCAAGCCAGATCATAAGGACAAGAATGAAGTATGGCAATTGTTCTTTGATGGGTCAAGGAGTAGACAAGGTGCAGGAGGAGGAGCTATGCTCATTTCACCGCAAGGTATAAGGTATTACTCAGCCTTTCGTTTCCAGTTTTCCTGTTCAAACAACACAGCTGAGTATGAAGCCTTAATTCATGGAATGCACTGGGCAAGGAAGAAAGGGCATCAAGAATTTACAAGTGTTTGGTGATAGTGAGCTGATCATCAACCAAGTCAAAGGGAAAAAATGCTGCAAAGAATGATCTGTTGAAGAACTACAAAAATCGGGTATGGGATCTCATTGAAGATTTTGAAGCTTTTAGCATCATTTCCATCCCAAGGAAAAAGAATGAAGCCGCTGACAGACTGACAGCAATTGGGGCTGCGTTTGATGTTGTAGACAAGTATCAAAAGTGAGAAAACTCAGCCTCATATCAAAGTGGTTGTGAGACCAGCTGTTCCAGATAACAACACAAGTTGGCAAGTCTTCGAGAATGATCAGCAGATTGTTAATTTCCTGCAAGAAGAGGCTGAGTTCTCCATGAGAAATCAAGACAAGCTGGAGCAGCAGTATGGTGACCAAGTGGTGCAGCTGAGAACTAACAAATTACCAAAAGGCCTCATAACGCTAGAGTCAATCTTCAACCCGAATGATCAGTTCCGGAAGGAGAAAGCGAACATTCAAGTAAAGGGTGAAGATTCAGAGCCTATCTTAGTAGATGAAGGCAAGACATTACAAATTGGCAAAGTAAGTACTCCACAAGAGAAATCTGATTTTGTTCAGCTTTGTCAAGAATTCCCAGATGTCTTTGCTTGGACTTACAAAGATTTAAGAGGTTTCAATCCAAAGTTGGCACAACATACTATTGAGTTGGATCCGGAATCCAAGCCTGTCAGGCAAAAGCAAAGGCCAGTAAATCCTCATATCGAGCCTCTCATGAGAAAAGAGTTAAGCAAGCTCATTGAGGCCAGTATCATCTTTCCCATCAAACACTCAAGTTGGGTTGCAAACTTGGTGCCGGTAAGAAAGAGAAACGGAGAAATAAGATTGTGTGTGGACTTTCGTGATCTAAATAAAGCATCGCTCAAAGATCATTATCCGCTTCCATCAATGGAACAAATATTGCAGGTTGTAGCTGGTTCAGAAAGGTTTTCATTGCTAGATGGATATTCAGGCTATAATCAGATATATGGTAAAAGAGGAAGATCAATTCAAGACAGCCTTCACTACAAAATGGGGCACATATGCTTACAAGAAGATGCCATTTGGACTGTCGAACGCCGGAGCAACATTTCAGCGAGCTATGGATATGGCGTTCAAAGGCTTGATCAACAAGATAGTGCTGGTATACCTAGATGATATCACTGTCTTCTCAAAGAATGCAGCAGACCATCTCTTTCACCTCAGGCAAGTGTTTCAGAGGTGTAGAAGGTTCGGAGTGTCTTTGAATCCAAAGAAGTGTGTATTCTTGGCACACGAAGGCAAACTGTTGGGCCACATTGTCTCTAGGGAAGGGCTAACAATTGATCCTGAAAGGGTTGAAGCCATCCGAACGCTTCCATTGCCACACCACAAGAAATCTCTCCAAAGCTTCTTAGGAAGGATAAACTTTGTCCGCAGATTTGTGCCTAATTTTGCCACTCTTGTGAAGCCTCTAACTATGATGTTGAAGAAGAGTCTGGCATTCAAATGGACAGCAGAAGGCAAAGAGAGTTTTGAAGACATCAAGCATGCAATATCACAAGCTCCAACTCTTATCAACCCAGATTTCTCAAAGGACTTCATGTTGTATGCGTTTGGAGGATCAGACACAATTTCAGCTATCTTGACACAGCTGAATAGAGAAGGTTCAGAGCAGCCCATTGCATTCTTCAGCCAAACCTTGGAAGATTACGAAATAAAGTATTCTTTCATCGAAAAGCATGTCCTTGCTGTCATCAGGAGCTTGAAGAAGTTCAGACACTTGGTCTCAAACAATAAGATTCAACTGCTGGTGTCTCATGCTGGCGTCAAGGACTTCCTCCTAAACAAGGATTTAAATGAGAAGAGAGCAGGTTGGATCACTCGGGTGATGGAATATGATATTGAAATCAAAGTGACCAAGCTAGTTCGTGGCAAAGGCTTGTGTGAGCAGCTCGCTTCCAAACAATCAGACGAGCCAAAAAGTGAAGAGGATGTGTCCTGCTACTACAGAATGATCAAGAACAACCAGCTGATGATGCACCCATCCCATGTTGGACTCAAGACTTGGTGCATTACCTCCAAACAGGCTTGTGCCCCCCAGAAGTGAGCAAAGCAAAGAGGAGATACTTCAGATTACAAGCCATTCCATATGTGCTTGTTGACGGAGTTTTGTTCAAGAAGGACATCAATGGTGTTCTATTAAGATGCATTGGAACAGGTCAAGTTGAGAAGATCTTACACGAGTTCCATGACGGGGAAGCAGGAGGCCACTTTGCTCCACGAGTGACAGCTCTCAAAATCATGAAAGCTGGTTACTATTGGCCTACTGTGTTCAATGATTGCTACTCATGGGTCAAGAAATGCAAGAAATGTGCATTCTTCACGGGGAAAGAAAGGTTAGCAGCGCTGCCCCTTCGTCCAATTTCAGTAAATCAGCCATTCATGCAATGGGGATTGGACTTCATTGGGGTTATCAATCCAAATTCAAGTCAAGGCCACAAGTGGATACTAACAGCAACAGACTATTTCACCAAGTGGACTGAAGCAGTGGCACTCAAGGAGGCAAATGAATCTAATATCTTAGATTTCTATGAAGGGATAGTCACGAGGTTTGGTGCCCCTGCCACTATCATATCAGACAATGCATTGGCATTCCTTGGCACAAAGATCACTGAATGGGCTGTCAAGAATTGTGTGTATCTCAGCACTTCATCAAACTATTACCCTCAAGGTAATGGCCAAGCCGAGTCTACGAACAAGAACCTACTAAGAATCATCAGAAGGACTCTAGATGAAAACCAAAGGACTTGGCATGCAAAGCTCAAATCAGCTCTATGGGCTGATAGGATCACACCCAAGAGATCTACAGGAAGCTCTCCATACAAGCTTGTATACGGGAAAGAAGCAGTTCTACCTATATCACTTGAGTTGCCAGCACTGGAACTCATGAAACAGTTGGAACTAGCTGAGTTTGAACCTATGGAAATCAGGTATGCAGAGCTGATGGAATTAGAAGAGACAAGAGAGCACGCAATGCAGACCATAGAAAAAGATAAAGCATTGGTCAAAAAGAGTTTTGACAAGAAAGCTAAGGCCAGGATATTACAAACTGGAGATTTGGTACTGAAGTGGGATGCTGATCGTGCAAAACCAGGAAAGCACTCCAAGTTTGATGCCATCTGGAGTGGCCCGTACATGATCATCGAATGCAAAGGTAGCAATGCTTTCCGACTGGCTAAGTTGGATGGTGAAGAGTTGCAGATCCCAGTCAATGGGATCTATCTCAAACGCTGCTACTAGAAAGATAAATTTTCACCCTTGTAAATATTAATTTAGAATTTCCATTCCTCTAAGTGCTTATGCACATTGTACTGCTGTTAGAGTAGTTTCTATTTCCCTAAGTGCTTGTGCACATGTCCTATTGCTTCTAGTATGTGCATGTTTGCAGTTCATCAAGCTCCTGGAAAAGAATTTGCAGCCATGAGAAAACCAGCTCAACGAATGATTCAATGGCTCAAGGACACTGGTTTTCAAATTTTAGATCAGCTGAGAGGCCATCAAACAGACTCCATGCCCAATGGATTGCTTCAAACAGCTGGTCGTTCCTCATCTAGCAGGCAGATGACCCCGCTGAGTCGCCAAAATTGTTATCCAAAATTCACCCCTCAAGGTAATTTTGATAACATGCAAGCCTAATTATATTGATTCAGGGCAAAAATTCATGTTTCTAGGGTCCCCTCATATTTGTCTAACTCCCCTGTCCAAGAGGAAGAGAGTAAGTTCTGAGAAAATGCGAAAAAAAGGTTCAAGAAGGCAAATAGGTCGATCCAGGAAAAATCGTGAAAATTGGCTAAGTCCTGCTCAAGGTCGCCTCCGGGACGTGTGGGACAGAAAGGCGCGAACCGGCCGGTTCGGCCGAAATCAGCACAAACAGTCCGAAACGCAGCAGGGACAAATGGGACAAAAGTACGCGGCGGGCGCGAAAAGCCGATCCGGCCAAAAGAGGAAGAAAAATTGGCTAAGTGTTGCTCGGGACGTTTGGGACAAAAACCCGAACCGGCCGAACCGGCCGAAATAAGCACAGGCAGTCAAAAAAACGATTGGGACATCTGGGCCGAAAAGGCGCGAACCGGCCGAACCGGGCGAAAAAGGTCGAGTCAGTCCGAAGGCAAATGGGACAAGCGGGACAGATGGACGCGAACCGGCCGAACCGGCCGAAATCAGTCAAGGCAGTCCAAAAAACAAAGTGGGCCAGCGGGCCAAGTGGAACAACAAATGCGCGAACCGGCCGAATCGGCCGAAATCAGTCAAGACAGCACTAATCAAATGGGACATCCGGGACAAATGGAGCCAAAGGAGCCGAGGACCAATCAGATCATGACACGTGTCGCAGGAGGAAAAGTCAACGTTTGGTCCGGAAACTTCAAACGGCCATAACTTTTGACTCCGAGCTCCGATTTTGATAAAATTGGACTTTCTGGAACGAGCACGACGTCCTCTACGCCACAAAAACTGGATTTCTTATTTTTAATGAGGGTAGATATATTTAAATAAAAGAAACATATTCGGCTCCAGTCAGTCAATGCTCATTCCCGTCAAATGACAGAAAACGCCTGCCAGGCCCAAAACAGCTGCCCGCACTCAGAAGGCCATAACTTTTGCATTTCTCAACGAAATCACACAAAATTGGTACCGTTGGAATCGTGGTTCCGAGCCCGATGCACAGAAATCAAGAAATTCCAGATTTGATCAGAAATTGATTGATATTTTTAAGAAAACGTGGCCGGGTTCAGAACAGTGTTTTATTTGGTAGCTGGGAGTGCAATTAAGAGGCATGGTCATCATTCCTTCTCTGCTGCAGCACATGGGACAGTATGGGGAGCCTTTTGCAAGTAATGTATACCCATTCCACTCAATTTAATGCCTCTTACAGGTGGTTGAAGGACAGATTTTGGGATTTCCATTTTTCCCTTCTCTTTTCCTTCTCATTTTTCTATAAATTGGAGTGTTGGGCTCATTGTAAAGGAGAGAGTTTTTGGGTAACAAAGCTCTGTCAAAATTGCTTTGTGAAGCCAGTGTGTTGCAGGCCCTTGTAGTGGACTCCTTGCATGGTGATCCAGGCCCTTATCTTGTAATAGACTGAATTGTGCATACCATGAAGCAATAAAATATCAAGTTTGTGGATGTATCTTCCCCTGCTGTGTTTCCTTGCATTCTTCTTGCCCTTTTAATCTTTCTACAAGTATATTGTGTCTATTTATTATGTTCTTGCAGGAATTCATTATCATTGTGTGTGCTTGGAATATTGCTGTGAATGCATTTTGCTGGATTATGGTGAACTGTCATCACCTCTTCTAGTGTGCACTTTGCCTCTGTATTTCACACATTTGGAGATTACTCTCACACCCTCCTTTTCTGGTGTATCACCGCTTTAGTGTAGGCTTTCATTTTATGCATTCTCTCTCTCTGGTCCCTTGGAATTTTAGGTTAGAATAGTTAGTTTCTCCTGCATTAGAGTAGATTGTGGCAGGTAGTTTAGGAGCAAGAACCAGCTTTCTCTGGAGGTCTATCTCAAGTAGCAAGTCCCACAACTTGGAGATAGTACCCATGTTATCCAATCACACTGGATGCTTAGAGTGATCAAACTAGAAATCTGATCAACATCCAGGGGTGCTGTGATTCGGTGATAACACTACCTACGCACCATTTTTTTTTAAATTTATTTCTTTATTTTTTTATTTTATTTTTATCGGGCATTATAGTGACAAGTTATAAAGGCTAAGAAGTTTTACCTTGCGATCTAGACATATCTACGAAGAAGTGGAAACAATTAATTTAGGATCAAATAGAGGAAAAAACTTGGTCCATAGAATTGAGATGTTATAGACCATGATGGATAGGATGTATAGACGTCAACAAGAACTCTCATATCTACAAAAGATGGCTTCATTCAAGCAAGATAACATGGACTCAGTGGTATGATATTTGGCTGAAAATTTTGGCATAGGCAAGATCCACGATGATGATGATGTAGAAGAGCATGAAGAAAAAACTCCAGTTGTAAAAGAAACGTAAAATCTGATCATGATCCTTTTAAAGTTGAATCTAAGGTTGAAATTAAGATCTTTGAAGAATAATTATATGCAGAGTTATTAGATAAATGGTTAAAACAACTGGAAGTTTAATTTATTATGCATAGTGTCATGGAGACACAGAGGATTACCTTTACACATCTCAAAATGGAAGGTCATGCTCTGGATTGGTGGGAAACCCATCTAGCCACTTGTGAGAAGAATAAACGTCCTATTGTCGGTACTTGGGTGGGTTTTAAAGAATTTCTTAGAACTAAATTTTATCCTATTGGCCATAAAACTGACCAAATGATATGGCAGTATTTTAGACAAGGCAGTGGTCAAAGTGTGCAGGAATATACTATGGGGTTTTAGAGACAAGACATGTTTCTTAATATGGACTTGGAGGATGAGGGTATTTTGACCAAGTACTTGGGAGGACTTCACACTCACCTTCAAAGGAAGGTCATCTCCACGAAACCCAAGAATCTCAATGAAGCTTGCGTGTAATCATACTACATAGATGATGAAAGGAATCAAGGATAAGCAAAGTCAAATCTGATACATGTCAACAAATCAAGCAAAGAAAGTGTAGGGAAAAACAAGTAACAAAGGTAACTGGAAGGGGAAAGGTAAAAAAATTACCACTACTTTGAGTACTTGTAACAATCCCAAGAATTTTTGTAAAAATTGTGATATCAATGGTCATACTTACGCTACATGTTGGAAGTTACATCCGGAGTTACATCTAAATAAATGAACCAAGGATTCCAATAAATCCATGATAGTTGTAAAGACAAATGGGGAGGTAGAAATAGAGGATGGTTTTGATGTAAATGAGAGGATTGGAGGCACGTCCACAAACATGGACAGCCAAGAATAGGAAGAGGATATGAGTAGACTATTCCAGATCAAAATCCAAATCAAGAGAACTAAGGTAAATGCTTTGGTTGATACCGGTTCTCAATCTAATTTGATTTATGATGTGGTTGTGAAGAAGCTTGGTCTTGGAACTTACGAGCATCCACATCCATATCCTTTGGGATGGTTAAAGAAGGGTGTAGAGATTCAAGTAACAAGAAGATGTAGGTTCAAGTTTGGGATAAATTCTCAGTATATAGATGTATTGGAAGCTAATGTAATTCCACTTGATGCATTTGATTGTTTTTCAGGAGTCCTTACTTGTATATTGGGGATTCCATATTCACAAGAAGGGAGAACTGATACAAATGGATCAAGGATGGAATCATTTACAACATTCGGGCACACTAGCGTAAGGAAAAATTGATATGGTAAGTGCTAACCAAGGAAAGAGACTAATTCAAGAAAATCATAATCATTTTTGTTTACTTTTTTTAAGGATAAACAAGATGAGGTAGAAATTTCATATGTTTCTAACCAAGGGATGAATGATTTGGATAGTATTATTCAGTATTTTCAGGAAGTATTCCAAACTCCCAGCGGGTTACTACCAAAACGAGAGGTAGAGCATGAGATTCACTAATTGTCATATTCCCCTCTACCAAACATCATATTATATAGACAATCCTTATTGGAGAGTACAGAGGTAAAGAAATAACTCCAAGAACTACTGGACCAAGGGGTAATATGCCCAAGAACCTCACCATGCAGTTGGCCTATTGTGATGGTGCCAAAAAATGATGGTTCTTGGAGGATGTGCATTGACTACCGTGCCTTGAACAAGATCACCATAAAGAATAGATATCCACTCTCATGCATAGATGACCTTCTGTAAAAAAATTCAGCATGCAAAGTTTTTCACTGAAGTTGGATCTCAAGTCAGGTTATCACCAAGGTCAAAATGAAGGAGGAGGATATATGGAAGACTTCCTTCAAGAAAAAACAGGGTTTGTATGAATGGTTAGTACTTCCTTTCGGTTTATGTAATGCACCCATTACATTTATGAGATTGATGAATGATGTATTGTTGGAATTCATATATTCTTGTGTCATTATATATCTAGATGATATTCTGATTTTTAGTGCCACTAGGAGGAACATCTAACACATTTGTAGTAAGTATTTTGATTTCTCAGAGAGAAACAACTGCTATGTAATATGAAGAAGTGTGAATTCACCAAATAGTCTCTTGTCTATATTGGGCACGTGGTTGGAGGAGGAGAGCTACGAGTGGATCGGAATAAGGTGGAAGCCATCACCAACTAGCCAACACCAACGGGAGCTATAGAGACTATAAGTTTTGTGGGAGTAGTACAATACATAAGGAAATTCATTTCGGGCTTCTTCAGTTATTTTAGCACCTCTACACACAGTGGCTGCAAAGAGTAATGGTTTTGATTGGGGGTAAGGAACAAGATAAGTATTTTGAGTGGTTGAAATAAAATATTAGTCATGCTCCAGTACTTTCTCTTCCTAATTTGGAGTAAACCTTTGAATTAGAGATAGATGTCAGTGATTATGTTATGGGATTAGTGTTGCCACAGGGAGGTAAGATAGTATGTTATCATTCAAAAAAATTCACTTCAACAGTTAGAGGATATTTTGTCTTATGATAAAGAGATGTATGCACTATTTCAAGAAATAAATAAATGGAAACATTATTTGTTGGGTAAAGAAACTATTGTGCACACTGACCATAAACATCTCTAGTATTTTCAAGCACAATCTAAATTGCAGCAAGAAAGGCACTACAAGTGGATGGGATTCCTTCAGTAGTTCCATTTGGTGATCAAATAGAATAAAGGTAGAACAAATTTGGTGGCAAACATGTTTTCTAGGCTTCCCACACAAGAGAAAATATCTTGTTTGGCCACTATCTCTCAGATTGATCCCTTCATGAAGGAAGCTTACAAGGAGGCATATGCTCAAGACAAATACTTTGGGGTGACATATCAGTAGTTGCAGTCTCAAGGGGCTGAAAGGACAAGTATTGAAGACTGTTATCTCAAAGATGGGCTACTCTACCAATGGGGGAAGCTTTGTGTGTCAAATGAAGAAAGACTTATGTTGTTGAGGGAATCACATACCTTGAAAGTAGCGGGAGATTTCGGTGTTGGTAAGAGGCTTATCCCACTTGTAAGGTACATGTATTGGCCTAATATACAAGAAGTATCTAAATTCATAAGAGGATGTAAACTTTGTTATACAAGCAAGCCTAAGACTAGGGAGGAAGGTTTATAAATGCCTTTATCGGTCCCTACTCATCCTTGGGAAGCTATTTCTATGTAACCTATGTCTAAACATGGCCATGACTATCTATATGTTATTATTGATATATTTAGTAAGATGTGTGTTCTTATGGCTGTAAAAAGACAATAAAAGCACATGAGGTAGCTGAACTTTTTTTTGCTAATGTATGGGTGCATTTTGGGCTTGCCGAAGTCTATTGTTTCTGAAAAAGATTCCAAGTTCTTGGGTAAGTTTTGGACTACTTTATGGGACAATACGGACACCAAGTTACAAAGGAGCATGGCCTTCCATCCATAGATAGATGGGAAAATAGAGGTTTTGAACAGGACTTTTGTGTAGCTGATTAGAGGGTATAATAGAAAATATCCATGGACATGGGATGAATCTTTAGCCTACATGTAGCATTCCTACAACCAGGTAGTACACACATCCACTATGAAGTCACCATTTGAGTCATGCTTGGGATAACTATCTACGAATCATATGGACATGGTAGTTGGGAAATAGGAAGAAGGGGAGATACGTGATTCAAAGGTGACAAGAGAAGAAAAATTAATTGAGAGGATCCAGAAAATCCGTCTCAAAGTAAAATAACAGTTGGAAATATCTCAAGCCAAGTATAAGGCTAGACATGATCAGCATAGGAGGGAGCACAAACTTCATGTTAGAGACAAGGTTTAGCTTTACTTGAGCAAAGAGAGATTACAAAGACAAGCAAGGAAACTCAAGCCACTACGGTAAGGACCCTTCACCATATTGGAGCAAGTTGGAGAAAATTCCTTCAGGCTTGATTTTCCACCATTCATGCTTGATGAAAAAGAAGGATGTCATTTGCTACCTTCCATAGAATATTATGTCTTAGATTGGACTAAAAGGGAAGAAACCAAGGCAGGCCCGATGGTACTCAAAGGATCAAGTAAGGGAATTGTTTCCTCATCTACTCCCCCACTAAGCTTTTGTGGGACCAAAAGACTCATGAGTAAGGGAGGTGTGATCCATGGGGATTGAAATAAACACTACTTCATCATAACAACCAGTTTCAAAAGGTGAATTTGGGTAGAATGAAGTGTAGGTTGTAGAGTTATAGAACCTCCCCTCTACGCAGAGAGGCAGTTGCATAACTGCCCCTACACAAAATGGTGGTTGTGTAACTGTCGATCTGCGAACACCAATGGTCTTATCACTTATGGATGAAAAAAAAAGAGCCACGAGCAGTCACGGATTTGAAACGTCCAAACTGTGTCTCTTCCTTTGTGCAACTTTTCTCATTCTCCATTGCACATGAGGACATGAGAAAAACTATAAATACAAGGGGGAGCAAATGGAATGGATCATAGAAGTATTGATGCAAAAGTGTGAGAGAGAAACCATTGGAGCTGGAGTTTATTTTGTAGAAGAAAGGTATAGAAACAGAGCATTCCAAGTATATAGAGGGAGTGTTACATTGTTTTACTTCCTTTCCTCTTGTTGTAATATGTATTCTTTCATAATTGGCTAATAAAATTTGGGATGAAAGAGTGATTGCCATTCCCTACTAGTTTTCCCTCAATTTGGGGGTTTCCAGGATAAATTTGGTGTTGAATTGTTATTTCCTTTGCTACAAAATTAGTTCCAAGTTCAGTTTTGCTAACAATTAATTTGAAGAACTTCCATTTTCAGAATTGAAAATAGAAAATTAAATAAGTTGTGGTTTGTAAATTTCCAAATTTTGAAGTTTACCGATCACAATGGTTACATCACTCTGCATACACAACATAGGAGGGGAAGTCTATTATATTCCATCTCACACATTTTATACATTTGTTATATTTTATATCTAGCTTGTTATCATCGTGCAGCTTACACAAGGGAATCATTATACACACTCTCATAGAAAACTACATGGAGTCTGAAATGTAGTGCAATGTTCCATACTAAGTTCACTCTTCGGGTGGCCACCAGGGTCGGTCTGAATCCACATTCTGTATCTTTTTTGTTAGATTTTTATTTGGTATTTGGAAATGTGCAGGTAGACAAATTATTTTACAATTTATAGGTACATTTGGAGATCAAGGAGTGAAACCAAAGTGACAAACAAAGACTAGCAATGAAGCTTCTCCTGTAAAAGAGAGACCAGATCTGGATCATTCACACAAACACTAGCACCCAAAACCAACACTAGTGCTTAGGCATTCTCATCCTCTCATGGGTGCTCATGTCCAACACATTCCTAAGTCTCATACCATCCAATTTACAGTGATGACACTCTCCTCAGTCCATTTCATCTATTCACCTTCCCAGATTACTTCCAAATTCCTTAAAAATCAGCTAAGTCTCTCTATCTCCCTCTCTTGCTTAGGGTTTTACATTTGTACATGCTTGTTTACTTACATCATTAGTGTACATTAACATTTTTATATCATTCATTGCAGTAGTTACTCTGTAATTAGATTTAATTAAATTTATATTAAATCATCAAGTAGTCACACTTTCCAAAACGTTTTAAATAAATTAGATATGTTCTCATAAATGTCTTCATTGTGTGATACATTGACTATCTTGAGAAGGTCAATGAGGGAAACTAGTACTCTGTATTGCTCCAACATGTGTACTACATACCCATATGCATGTGTTTTAGTCTCTCTAATGATAACATTCCTTGCATCCTTGTTATAAATCAATTTTAGCATCACCTTTGCCGCTTCTAGCGACTTCTTTTGTCCCTTGTGGTCAGGGAATCTATCCTCTCGTACACATTTTATTCAGGCTCAACAAACATCTCCATGGGTCCAAATCCTTATACTAGTGATAACTTAAATACTTGTGCTTTCCTTAGGCACCACATTTACCATTTTGATGTTGTGTAATTGTTACTCCTTCCATTTCTTCTTTAAAGCTAGAAATCCCTCAACATGATTCTACACATCTACCCCACAATATATGCATAATACATCTTCCACGCTATATTGGATGGAAAATAATGTATAATCTAATTTGGCTCTTCACAAAGATAGTAAACAACTACTTGTCTTTAGGGTTGATTCTTTTTCATTGTTTTTTGATAACCACCTTGGTAGCCCCTTTTTCGCAACGTATGGCCTTTACAAAGCACCCAACCCTGAACATGATCCTAATATCCTCTAGAATCTCTTGAGGCGAAGGTGCATTCCATTGTGGCCGGTTTTGTGATAGAGGAAGTGCCCATCCCATCATGTTTTGCAGAGAAGGTGAAGCCCAACTTGTGTTTTTTTTTGTGGAGATGTGGATCCCACTGTGTATTGTATTGAGGAGATTGTGAAGCCCACCCTCATGTAATAACCATTTCAATATACGGTGCGAGTTATTGCAATTTCAGTGCCAATTGTGTTTGCACTGCAAATACATTCCTTATCACTTCCTCCTTCAAATCCATTGAGGCCCTAATAGTATTTGGATTCATGCTTTGTTGGCTTGTAGAAGCTATAAACCATATTCTGGGGTTGACACACATAATGTTGCATTAGGTGATATTTACCTGTTGGATGGCACCATACTCTACAAATTTCACAATATTATTCTCCCCCATCAACAAGAATATGTGGCTTATTCTTGTGTGATTTGGCATAATCATGTTTGTGGTGTCCTTCTTCTCTACACTCTTTGTACCAAATGCTCAAACGTGACTTCTTCCTTCATGTAACTATTTTATCCAAGTCACAATATTGTGTCAAGCTTAACCTCAATTTCAGTGTTTTTTGTTGGGTTATCTGTAATCCTCAATATTTTCCACTTGTAATGTAGTCTCAATTTCATGTGCTTTAGTGGGTTACTTTGTTTAATAATGAAAAACCAAAAAAATTTTGAGCAGTCCTTCTACAAACTAGGCGGCCTTACTAGCCTCATCAAAATTGAAATTCATATTATTCGCCACATTAGAGAACCCGAGGTCATACTCAAAAAACTGATTCTCTTGGTTTTTGTTTTATCTCATTTAAATCTTGGATGGTTTGACCCATGCACTTATTCCTTTAAAACTCAAGAATTAATGAATCCCTAACATCTTATAAGGACGTTGAAACTAAACTCAAAGTATATAAAAACTCTAGAGCTATGCCTTGCAAATCCCTTATGAGATTATAGATTTTTGCAGCCTCATTAATCATCCCCTTCACTCCCCAATGCCCATATCATATCTATGCTAACAAGTAGTGCTTGGAAGTTGGGGTAAATAGACCCATCATCTAGCTGCAAAGTTAAGTACGTATTAACAATATGCATCATCATATCTCCTCCAATTGGCTAACTCCCTCCTTATTAAGTGGGGTTGTTACCGAGATTCAGATTAGTTTGTGTAGGCTAATAGTTAATACTTACACACGTACTTGCACTTACGCAGTTGGATATGCATTTCAAATTCTTAGAATCAAAGGAACTAATGCTAAATTTTGCAGACTAAGCAGAACTTCTTTTATACTTAGGGATTACTGAGTTGTTATTACTACAATATTCATTTTTTATTTGATTAGCACCATGGAAAATGTTAGGGATAATTTGTTTTAGCATGAATATTATGTAGTGGTAAATAAATAACAACTTACTTAAGATCTTATTTATTTGGTTGTTTGGTTATATGTGAATAGTGGTGGTTAAAACCATTCATGCATTTAGGGAGATTGGTTTGTGGATTCCCTATAATTTAGGAGAGTGAAAGTCTTATTTATATGTTGGTTGCAAATGATAATACAAATTTTGTTTTATTAAATTGACTACATTTGAAGCTCAACCATCATTTGGTATTAGAGCATGTGACTGGTCTGATTTTTTATGGTCTTGTTCATCTATTTCAGATCCAAGCAATGAAGACCATGTGATGAAGCTCACATTTGATAAACCATTTTTTACTTCACAAGCAGAGGAGTTGTGCAGACCAAAAGCAATCATATTGTCATTCATATGCATTATATCTATATCAACAAAAGAAAAATATGTTTTTGAGTGCAACTCCTTTGTAACTGTTTGTGGTTGTATAAATTAAAATCTCCATTGGTGGATCAACCACACTTGCATTTATAATATTTATTATTATTAGCATTGCAAATTTCCAGTGGCTTTGAATCAGATTGTTTCTCCCGATTGTTCTAAGATCTCTTTTTAAACTCGGCTTGACACGAGTTTGATTTTCCTTGGGATTTAGCAGCCCAATGATTAACAACGGTTTTATTGGTTTTGGTATCCTCTCGACTCCTATACGCTATTTATTAGCGTCATTTTCTTTGAATCTGCTACAACTTCACAGAGCTTGAAAATTATTAAAACAATGGTGAGGGGATCAATTTGTAAACCATTCTTAGGACTTAATATGTCCAAAGTATCTCTATCTCTGGTATTGCTTCCATAGTAAAATATCTGCACCTAGGTCATCTTGAGATAGGGGAGCTAAATATATGCTAATTCTGAGCTATGGGACTTTAAAACATTTTAGCACATCATTGGCTCTGAAGCAGTGAACACGCCCCATGTTGTGTGACCTCTTCTCAATGCTCTACAAGTAATAACATTCAACTTCCTCTGATTTATCATTGCATCTGCATCTTCTACAATATTTTCTCAGTTCTAGAATATAATGCACTTTCTTGCTAGGGTTATGATTCTATTATGCAGTCCTCTGTGGTATTTCCATATTTTCCTTAGCTAGAAGAGCTAGCTTATCATATCATCCAGAGATTGAGTATTGAGTTTGACTGAAGGTAAAAACTACATTGTTGTATTTTGAAGACGGACTATTTAATAGGATAGCTTTCGCAATCCTCACCCTCAATCGCAGCTTTGACTGTCTACTAGTGATGTCCCGTGATCAGGGACCTTAGATTATTGATGTCAAACTTTGACATAGAGACTCCATTCATCCATTTTGAACCTGATATCCACTGAAGTTTGTTAGGGAAAATTTGGCATTGACTTTCTTTCATGGAAGTTACAGACACAATTGGTTTTAGAGTATCCCAAGAGATCTTTGGGATGTTGTCGACGGCACCGCTACTCGACTGACTGGTGGTGACGACCTCAACAAGTGGAAGATCAAGGACAAAAAAGGCTTTAGCCACCATTGGCTTAGGACTTTCTAAGCAATATCTACATCATATCAACTCAAAGAAATCTTCTGAAGAGATTTGGGACACATGTTGAACACTCTCTTGGTTCACAAACTGGTAATGCAAAGATAATTCATGAAGCAATTGTATTGTTCTGGTTGAAAATTGAAGACCAGTAGATATAGTTTCTCACATCAGCAAGTTCCACTCTCTTATAACATAACTGACATGAATAAATGAAGCCATTAAAAACAATGGATACAAAATTAATACTATTAAACAAAATTGACCATCAGTATGTCAAACATAGTGTTCACTTTAAGCAAGCTGAATCCAAATTTGGAAAACATCATATCTACATTGCTTGAAGAGGGAAACAAGAACAAAGCTTCATGACTCAGATACAGAGAACCTGTTGTCTACAATGACTGTAATGGCTCAACACTTGTTATCGGAAATCTAAAACATGTAATGACTGAAAGTACATGTTTTTATTGTAAAAAACAAGGGCGTATGCTTTGTGAATTGTAAACAATGAGCACGTTATTTCCTTGATGTGCCATCAAAGCTGACCAACATGGCAATGGTAATTGACAAACAATTGATAAAGAGGGAGATTATGAGAAAGACTCAGGACAATCAGAGTGATGAAGATTTTTGCCTTAAAGTGTGTGAGTGTAATATTTCCCTTCCATATTCACACTAAGGGGGGGAATGTTAGGAACAATTTTTTTAGTCACGAATATTATGTAGTGGTAAATGAATAACAACTCACGTAAGTTGTTATTTATGTGGTTGTTTGAGTTTTACCTGAGTACTGGTGGTTAAAACACTCACGTATTTAGATGAGATTGGTTTGTGGCTTCCCTATACATTTAGGAGAGATTCTTATGCCTATGTTAGTGGCAGATTTAATCTAAATTTCTCTCTTTCCCCGCTTACAACTTGACTTGATTTTGTTAGAATATGTGTACAAGGAAGAAATGAAGAGAAGGTGGATTGCACACATTTGAGATTGTGTGTCCGTCTATTTATTATAAATGAAGAAGTTACAAAACGGTTGATGTAGTTACAACCGGTTACAACCAACTTGTAATGAGACACCTTATAAATATGCCTTATATTCTCATAGATTTCAAACTCCGCTCTTAAGGCTTATTCTACATAATGAGCAACTAAATCAAAAAAACTATGTAATCTTCAAAGAATTTTCACTTTGAAAGCACATGCTTCTGACTAAGGTAGGGCTTCATCAAGCTACTTTCAGTGACCTTCGTAAAGGTGTAGCTCCCGAGTTGTAATATCCTCTCCTAGATTCCACCTCCTTGAACCCATTGAATCACAGGGATCTCCCGAATTCATTGGACAACCATCCATACTGAGCCATCCTGCAAGATCCATCAAGTTGTCTCATGAAGCCTCGTGAGGGTATAAATTCCTAAAATCCACACTCTCTTGAACTATCTGAAAAACCATCCATACTGAGCTTCACACTACCAGCTGTATCCTTTCTTACCATCAAAGTTTCAGAGCATCGTTATAGTCTGCGTATTCGTCACAATCCTCGCTACCTTCTGAACACCTAGTACCAGGTCTTCAACCATGGCTATATTGGTTGTATTTGATATGAAGCTTTTACCCTTGAGCACATCATTGGCTCGAACACGACAATCCCATGTTGTGTGACCTCTTTTCTTACAATAATAACATTCAATCTCTCTAGGTTTATCTTCATCTGATCTTCTACAAGATCAATTTCTAGACCCTTTGGAATAGGAATGCACTTTCTTGCTAGAATGAATGACCTTCTGCATCCTCTGGGGTTCCATTTTTCTTTAGCTAGAAGAGCTACAATCATATCATCTAGAGATTGAGATTGAGTTTGACTGAAGGTAAAAATTACATTGCTGTATTTTGAAGACAAACTATTTAATAGGATAGCTTTCGCATCCTCAAACCCTCAAATCGCAGCTTTGACTTTTACTAGTTGTCTGATCAGGGACCTTAGATTATTGATGTGGCTTGACATAGAGACTCCTTCATCCATTTTGAACCTATATAACTGAAGTTTTAGGGAAAATTTGGTGATTGATTGCTTTCGCTCCAAATAATTTATTTAGAGTATCCCAAATTTCCTTTGATGATTTGTCTAGGTCTACATGATGAAGTTTAGAGTCAGAGAGAGCAAGGCCAATAATAGCTTTCACTCTATCATCTCTGCTTTGTCATTCTAACAATTTTGATGCATCTGTAGGTGTTATCTCTTTCTTGTTTACAATGCCCCACAAATTTTTATTCATAAGTTGCATTTGTATTTTCACTCTCCATGTATGAAAATTTAGACCAGAATATTTTTCTAAATGGGCATTTCCATTTTAATAAAATAGAATAAATACAACTGTGTATTTTGGAAATGGATAATAAAAAATAAAATAAAATACCCGTTGCACAATTCCAAGCCCGCCCTAACCCAAGGTATTGTCTTTATATTTTTGACCAGAAAAAGTTTCACTATGACTGTACGGTATGCCCTTGCAATTCATGACTGTAATGGCTGATTGTAATGGCCTTTCACTGAATGTGAATCATGATTCTATTCGCGATCGTATTTTGTGCTTGAAACGATAGTTCTATTTTCCTTAAAAATGTGCCATCCCGTGACTTACTTTGTGCTTCAGATTGACAACTACTATGACTGTGTTTGTAATCTAGTTCTCGCGATTACACTTTCTGCCTTCACAAACATGAGCTTGCCCTTGATTTCATTCACTATTCGTGACCATACCATTTTTTGCTTTCACGAAAATGAATTTGTCTTGTAAAAAAAATGTGATTGTGTCCTCCACTTTGAAATTCCCTAGATCTCTGTCGAAAATCATAACCGAAAATGTGTTTCTTTTTTCTCCTTACACTTCAGATTTTGTGCCTTGATGTGGCAGATTTTCTACCTTTCTCTCTTTCCTCCCCGCTTGCCCTTACTCTGAATGCCACTGTTAGAATATGTGTTCAAGGAAGAAATGAAGAGAAGGTGAGATTGCACACATTTGAGATTGTGTGTCCATCTATTTATTATAAATGAAGAAGTTACAAAATGGTTGATGTAGTTACAACCGGTTACAACCAACTTGTAATGATACACCTTATAAATATGCCTTATATTCTGAGGGACATAGATTTCAAACTCCGCCTTCAAAAACAAATGAGCAACTATTGTATATCAAGAATGGAATGATTGACTTCTTCAAGAATTAGCTTATAAATCACATTTTCTGCTGGGAAATGCAGATTGACAGATTGAGCAGCTTACCTAACAGCTTATTGTGTTGTAATATCCTCTCCATATCTTCCCCTCATTGAAGCCATTCATCCAGGGATCCCAACAAGAGCACTTCACTGACCCTATGGAAAATTCTTGCAGATATCTGCAAGGGAGGAATTTTCTATAAATGTGGGAAAGGGGAGTGAGAATTTTTAGAAAGGAGAAACTAATGTTGCAAGTAGAAAATCAAAGACTTTCACACACCAGCCAAAATTTTCATTACATGCACTTGAATTTCAGAAGGAAACAAGTCTCCAAAATAGCAACAAGACTAAATAGAGCTTAATGAACAGCAAAGTACCAATAAACTGCTCAATCAAAGAAGCTAAAATTTCTTCTTCCTTTATTGCAAGCTCAAGCAAAATTTTGTACATAGTCACATGGGGAATAGAAGACATTTTTGAGAAGGGGAAAATAGAGAAAAATGGCTATCTCCTTTGCTTTCTCTAGGTACAATTCACTCTTGAGTTTAACAAGATCAATCGCCAACCCTTTGAAATGGGAATGACGTTAAAATTTATAGAATGAGAGGTGACTTATCGTCTTCCTCATATTACCCTCCATAAGCCTTAATTCTAACTTTAGAATACTACAAAATATTTGAGTCCCTTTTATAAAATCAAGGTGACTTAATTTCCATTATGTTTCTAAAGTCACTTTTAAGTGACTTAAAGGCATATCAAAAAGTGCAAAACCCCAACGAAGAATTAGAACATTTAAAGAGTCATGTATGTCTTGGGGGAGATCCTATTTCCATAGGATGTTTTTTTACTTGCTAACTCTATCTGGAGCTCCCATGAATCTTCGTTCATGGAACCCAGCAGTCTGTTTTGAGGCAGTGTTGTACTGTCCTAGGCTTATGCAACCCTATTGCTCTTTCACTCAGACCGCTCCAAGTCTTTAGCAAAACTTCGTCCAAACACTTCCAAAATAATTTCCATGATGTTATAAGTGTCTTAAAAATTCACCTCCATTTTGAATTTTCCCCTGTATGTTCCACTCCAGGGGGTTGATCTAGTCCTAGGAAGGCCAACGATAGCCCTTCCCAGGTGCTGCCAGAAGATAACATCTTCCCAAGAACTCCAGTAAAATCACCTGGGGTAGAATTGAATAGATTTTCCTAAATAACTTAGGGAACCAATTTTACATCAAATAGGGGGTGACTTGGAACTGAATGGATTTGACATAGAGTTTTTGCCTAGGAATGATAAAACCCTCTGAAAATATTGGCACATGGGTATAGTTTTCATGCTTAGAAACTTCCAGGAGATTTCCCTGTTGCACATTTGCACGACCTGATAGCTGGCTTCTAGACTTGGGGCAGCCATGGCATGGACCCAAAATTATAGGTGCAGGTGAATACATGAAATGGGAATTCAGAAATCATAATTTTATTACCATATAGTTTGTTGACCAGTGCCTGGTATCCATTGGGCCCTATGTGAGTCATGTACAACTTACATTTCACCTAGAGAGAGAGACGAGAGATCGATTAGAAGGAAAACAAACACACAGCACACACAGTGGGATTTCAAAAAAAAGGAAATGTTTTTTTTGCAACAAGAAGGAGAGTTTGACACCTAGTCAATCACCTGATGGTATAAGGCGTAGAGGACAACCTGAACTTTCACTTATAGCACTTTTCATGTTCTCAAAAGTTACCCGTGAAGAGGATAACACTTCAAATGATGATGTTCTCATGAAGCCGTTGATGGGTTCTCAAAAATTAGCCTCCCCTCCTTAGTTGTTTCCTGAAAGCCAGATGCTTCTCACAATTATGCTATGTACTTGGTCATGGAGTGAGTCTACATGAGCTTATTTATGCTCAAGCCTGGTTCAAGGTTCAGAAATTCCATTGCCTTCATGTTATTTTAAATCAGTCTCATAGCACCAGTTGGACCTGTCCACGTTTATCCACGGATGGTTAGATTCTCCATTGAAGCATCTCATCATTCCCCTAGGGCTGAATTTTCATTCAAATTGCTTGAACATTGGAGTTAGGATCACTTTTCTTTCCCAGATGTCTATACTCGTTGACCTCAAGGATCCGTGAGGGAGCCTCAAGCCTATCCTTTTTGAGAAATACTGGCATTATCAGGTGCTTGAGCTATCTGAAGGAAGGGAGTGGACATGACTCTCATACTTAGTCTTGTAAAGTCCATCGACACGAGTTGAAGAGATTGGTCAATCAGCTCGGGTGTCTTCCAAAAACTCTCCTACTAGGGATGGGAATATTTCTTAGACAGAGTTATACTGTCCCTCATTTCCCTCACAGCTCATCTTTGTATGCCTTTGACAGAATCTTTCCACGGTTGTCATAAAGCTCACATGTGGCAACTTGATCTGACGGCAGGGATTGAATGCTCCAAAAATACATCTTGGGAATCGCTGAATTTTATCACTCTTTGATCATAGGGGCTTTAGTTTCAAAGGCCTCAAAACTTCTTGCTTCTATTTCTTCATCATGGCAAGAATCTTTTTCTGCAAATGGGAAAGAAAACATCTCCATTTCGTCATCATATCCACCAACCATTAGCTCCAGAGAGACATTATTTTTCTAATCTAGATTTATTTCAACATAGCACATCTTCACATTGGTTGAGGTTTTCAAGTCAGCTTCATGCTTGTCTTCAAGATTCGTGGCTTACATTAAAATTTCAAGGTCTTTTGTTTCTTCCGCGGCTCTTAACAATCCTTGTACAGATAGTTCTTTCCCATTGCTCAAGGGTTCATTGCAGACTGGATTGGTCTCTTCCTGGGTAGCATGATCAAGGGATTCCTCATCCTCGAATGGGAATGAGAAACTTTCTTCATCACGGATAACCACATAAGCTGATTTTTTTGTTTGAAAATCATCAAGAACCATTTCCTCTTCTTCATGGTTTGTGTCATCCAGCAATTTGGAGCTGCCCTCTTGTAACTCGAATCTCTTCAATGCTTCTTCAAAGTCCAAATCTCACTGGCAAGGCATGTCTGCACCTATCAATATGGGAATATCCTCTTCCTCCTCAGCTTTCACAAAGTTATTCATCCGCCTGCTACCCTGATACAAAATGTTAGCTTATGGGCTTCCAGACTTTAATACCATGTACCTCATCTTCTTCTCGGGAAGCAATTTCTCCATGTCCCCCTTCACTGGTATGGTTGTAGAATACCAATTCATATGAATTTTCCCTCCCAAGTCTCGGCAGAAATTTGTACTCGGAAACATTCCGAACGAGGCTAGGACGTCTATGACCAAAATCATTGTTGAAAATTTCTTGTCTGGAAATTTGGTGAGAGCCACCTGTGCATATTTGACCTTCCCAACAAGTAGGGACTCTTTTGACTCCAAAGAGTAAAAAGAGCCACTGGGTGGAGTCATGGAAAGTTTGAGATCCTTGGAGACCTTCAAAGGCATCACATTGTTTGAGGCACCAGAATCTATTATGTAATTGTTCAGTACATATTCTCCAACAAGAAAGGAGACATAGAAAGGTTCAACTTTATCAATATTTGATGCACTCAGAGAAAGAATGTTCTGTGAGGGAGGTATAGGTGAGTTTGGTAGTATTCCTTTAGGACGAGGAGCTACATCATTGGGTGTTAGACTACCACTCTTCATATATCGAACAAACCTCTAAAATTGTTCAGGATGAGTCTAAAAATATTTAGTTTCAATAATTTGGACTTTGGATTTGTTCGCATGCTCTATGAAATCAAAGAGAGAAGATGTGGACAAGGGGGGTGAAGGGACTAATTTTTGGGTCTGGATGGGCTTAGGAGCAGGATTTGATGTTTGAGGAATGGACAGTATTTTGAATGGCACACTAGGATATTTCAAGGTATTAGATTTTGTAGGAGTAGATTTGGGTTTATAATTGGAAGAGGTATTGAAACACTTACTTAGAATAGCAGGATCCTTCTTACTTGCTACAGGATCAAGCTCCAACAATGTAGACTTCATGGAAGGAGAAAGTGGTGATCCTTGACTGATTATTTTGTTTTGCAGAGTCACCATACGAGGAACATGAACCTTATTTTTCTTTACAGTGGTGGAGGGGGGTTCTCCTTTCTTAGACTAAGAACGAGTGAATACTGTGCATCAGAAACTAGGTGCATCTTCTTTGTCTTCTTCATAACTTCCAGAATACTCACAAAATCTGATTTATGTATCGTTCTCAAACTCATCACTTTCTAGGAAATTACCACCTTCACTTTCTTTTTCAAAATCCTCTTCATTTTCCTTACTCCTAAAACTTGCATTAATAGGTGGGGCCTCCAAGGAAAGCCTTCGGGGTGATCCTTCGATCTACTTTTCATTGCTTCTTTGGGAAGAAACTCGTTCAAATAATTCCCTCTTCAAAGATGTTATCTCATTTGCCAATTTTTGCAGCAATGGATTGGTTCTCTCATCTCCTTGATGTTGGGCCTTGCCCTTTGATGGATTCTTGATCTTTCTAGATAGGATGAGATCATCATCAAGTTCAATGGCCAATCTTTATGCTTCGAAAATGTTCCTTGGTTGGGCTCTTCACAGAAAAAATCCTACTTCTGATGATTAAGCATTGATGAAGAATCTCTTGACATTGTTTTGAGATGGCGAATCCTCTTCAGGTATCCTGCGAAGCAACTATTTGAAACGAGCCATGAAGTCTCTCATGGTTTCATTTTCTCCTTTCTTCATTTGAGCCAACTGCACCAAGAGGTCCTGAAAGTCTTCAGTTGATTTAAATCTCTCTTCTAAGATAGTCTTGATGTCATCCCAACCAGTGACGGATTGGGTAGGAAGGAGGTAGAACCATTCTCATACTTTTTCTTAGAGAGACTCCACGAATAGTCTCACAACAACATCTTCATGTTGGACACCAACAATTCCACATGATGTTGCGAAAGAAGCGATCTTCATGTTGTGCATTGTCACCTTTGAACCTTACAGGAACCCGGTGGTAAATCATGAAGAGGGGGTTCAAGAGCAAGTGGGACTGTAATGAAACCTTTCTTCTTCATCTTCCATTGTAATTTTTTTTATTCTCTTGTTGCGACAAGATTATTCTTCTTCTGGGAACTCAATGACCTATGGTGGTTTTAAAAAATGGGAGAATTTGAAGGGGGAGTATCAACAGCAGTCTTGACAGGATTGCCAGGTGAACTATTTAAAGAGGTGGATGGAGAGGAGGATTGAGATAAGAAGTATGGATTATCTCTAATTCATTCTTTCTAATTTTACAAATCCTTGAAATTGGAATATAAAAAACCTCTCGACCTACTCAACCTAGTGTATCTTCCTTCAGCCATCTTTTGGAAACTTTTGCAGTGGGAACACGAAAGGACAATGTGGAATGTGAAAAGTCATGTGCAGAAATCAGCAGTGTATCTTTTGGCAAAGGACTTTCATGGATTTTTTTTATTAAGTTTTTCAATATTTGATTTTTTTTAATTTTCATACCTTGGGGTCGTATATTGCGTGTAGATGCTACTAAATCTGCCCCACGGTGGGCGCCAAAAAAAATTGGTGAGAAAATTTGTTAGGTGGAAAAACTTATGGATTCCTTTCCAACGCTCTGGGAATCTAAGTCCCTCTACTTAACCAGTAAAGCTTTCGTATGTGCATGCACGAGTATAAAGTGAGTTTTTATCATGGTACCCTTTCGTTCGGGGATCCAACAGGGGCACTCCATTGACCCTGCGGAAAATGCTTGCAGATATCTGCAAGGGAGGAATTTTCTATGAAGGCGGGAAAGGGGAGTGAGAATTTTTAGAAAGGAGAAACTAATGTTGTAAGTAGAAAATCAAAGACTTGCACACACCAGCCAGAATTTTCATTACATGCACTTGAATTTCAGAAGAAAACAAATCTACAAAATAGAAACAAGACTAAATAGAGCTTAATGAACACAAAGTACCAATAAAATCCTCAATCAAAGAGGCTAAAATTCCTTCTTCCTTTATTGAAGCTCAAACAAAATTTGTACATAGTGTGGGAATAGAAGATATTTTTTAGAAGGGGAAAATAGACGAAAATGGCCATCTCCTTTGCTTTCTCTAGATATAATGCACTCTTGAGTTTACGAGATCAATCGCCAACCCTTTGAAATGGGAATGGCATTACAATTTATAGAATGATAGGTTCCTTATTGTCTTCCTCGTGACCCTCCATATGCCTTAATTCTAACTTTAGACTATTCATATTCCTACAAAATATTTAAGTCCCTTTTATAAAGTCAAGGTGACTTAATTTACATTATGTTTCTAAAATCACTTTTAAGTGACTTAAAGGCATATCAAAAAGTGCAAACCCCAATGAAGAATTAGAAATTTTAAAGAGAGAGAAATTTGGGGGAGAGGGAAGAGAGAGAGGAGGAGGAGATGTTTCCTGCGATGAATTTTGATGGTCCACATTCATGGAAAAATCTGATGCGATGAAGTTTTGAATGTCCCATTGTGCAAAAACTACTCTTTCAGTGTGACTTTCTATTTTTAGTAGGTGTATGTGGGACCACTTACTATTTTTAGTAAGTGACGAAAATGTTCGTTCTGGTTAATTCTTAGTTGTATTTCACCTCCAATGTCTTCACCTCCTTCACAGGTTCTTTTGTCGATGACTTTCCCGAAATAGTAGCTTTTATGTAGTAGATCAACTATTTTTAGAAAGTTGGCTTCTGGGAGTCGGATTGACGTGGAAAGAAGTTTTTTGATATGTTTTTTTCCCAATATCACCCCTCTGAAATTTTGGGCCCGCCCACTTAATAGTCCAAGAGATTTTAAAGTTTTAATTTTCAGATGTGACAGTGCTTCTAGATGTGACAACCATTAATGGACCTCAAAATTACAAGTTTGGTTTTTTCCTCCATTTGAGATGAAATAAATTTCATTGCAATATTTTTTTCTTCTGGTGATTCTCATGAAATTCTACTTCATTTCACCCAATGGTTTGACTGGAAATTGGATTTTTTCTTTATTGAGACAAAAGTGGGATTTCTTCATTGTGGATGCTCTGTTGCACAAGAGGAGAGTTTGAAGGTGTCTTATTGATGACCTTGGGTGTATGAATGAACAAAAAAATATAACTTGTTGTTTCACGCATCCATTTGGGATATTTTTTCAACTTCTCGTTTCATGGCCATGGAGTTTTCTCTGTTTTCACCTTCTTCTTTATGTGCTTCTCCTTCTATGTTTGCTCCAATTTTCCTTCTAGGGCCTGCATTTTTTCATGGAGTGAAGGGAAGTAGCTTTATGGCAGGTTTGGTTCGACGTTTAGCAATGGATGAATGATGGTGAGGAGTTACAAAGGAGGATATGGAGATGTTTGTGCACACAGATGTTGGAAGCAACAAGAAGCAGTGAGAAGCAACCAACAGTTAGAAAAAAAATTCAAATTTTTGAGTTGGAGTCGGGCGCACTTTTTTTTCCATGATTTTGCTAAGCTCATGGACATGAGGGACATCAATTTCCACAATGAGAAAGACATCAACATGTGGCGGCGATCCGATGGCAGGGAATGAGTGCTCCAAAATCAGCTGTAAAGCATCAAGGGGCTAGAAACTGGTCATATGGGTGACCAAAACACTCTCCTAGAGGGATGGGAACATTTTTCCATGTTTTTTTCACTCACCTTAGGGACATGAGGGACATCAGTTTCCATGGTGGTCCTAGAGCTGACATGTGGCGTTTCATTTGATGATAGTGAATGAATGCTCTGAAAATGCACCTGGGGGCTGAAATTTGGTCATGTGGGTGAACAAAATACTCCCCAATGGGGGTGGGAAATTTTTTCCCTGCTTGATTTCCCTGATCTTAGGGACATGAGGGACATCAGTTTCCATAGTGCTCCTGGAGCTGACACGTGGCACTTAATCCGACAACATGGAATAAATGCTCCAAAAATGCACCTAGGGGCTAAACTGTCAAGTCTAGAGGTCACATGGGGGCTAGGTGCATTTTTCAAGGGTTGGTGTACCTGACCTCAGGGACTTTGGGGACATGAAATACCGCCAGGATCCTGGTGCTGAAACGTGTCCTTTCGAAAAATGAATAAGTCTTGAACTGCCTTTGAGAGGGTGAATTTGAATTATGATAATTTGAGCTCCCAGTGAAATTTTATATTATCCTGACTATAAATGGAAAACTTTAATCCAATGGTGGGAGTATCATGTCTTGATTCATCCATATGATCCCTAAAAAATTGGATTTGTAATTTGAGACTCCACTTCTGCCTGATACAAATTGCCTGAAAATCCTATGCACCAAGGTGTTGTGAAAAATATGATTTCACCATCATTTAGGTCTTAGAATCCTCTTTCCAGATATGTTTTTTTGTACTTATAACTCCATCTAGAGCTCCCGAAATCTTCTTCTAAAGCCCAGTAGTTGTTTTAGGCATGTGTATTGCCTAGGCTTGTGAACCCTGTTTTTACTCAGACTCCTCCAAGTATTTAAAAACTTCTCCAAAGCTTCCAAAATAATTTCCATTATGTTCTAAGGTCTTCAATTCACCTTCATGTTGAATTTTTCCCTTTCGTTCCACTCCAGGGGGGTTGATCCAGTCCTGGGAAGGTCAGCTATAGCCCTTCCCAATACTGCCAAAAGATAGCATCTTTTCAAAACTCCCTAAAATCACCTGGGGGAATGAATAGATTTTCCTAAATCACCTAGGGGACATATTTGACATCAAATAGGGGGTGATCAAAATGATGGATTTGACCTGGGGTTCCTAGGAATGATAAAACATGAAAAATTTGGCACAGGGGTATAGTAGTCATGCTTGGAAACTTCCAATTTCTATGTTGCACATTTACACGACAACCTGCTGATAATAACTTGTCCGCAACTAGTAGAACTCGAAGTAGAGGAATGTTTCTTGATGTTTGGATTTCATCTTAAATCTTGTGTTCTTTTACGGTGCCTACATCTATCAAACATTACATGGTCACTTCGTGGACATGTAAGTGTGGATTTATTGAAAAAGTTATCATTCGACTCATTTTCAGAATACTCGAGCTCATGCTTTCTCAACCTTCTATGAAAACATCCCAACCTCAAGGAACTAGAAGTATCATCAAAATTTCTCAAGGTTAGTCATTTGATATCCCCCCACCCCTACTTTTTAACATGAATTTATCTGAAGTGTCACTCGTTTTATATAGTTATCAGTAGCATTTTGAATTTTAGGTCATGGTATCAAGACAAATGACAATAGGGAAGGACATGAGCCTAACAAGGAAGGTGGTATCATACTTGAACTTTCCAAATCTTAAGAAATCATATGTATAAGTTTCACGCAAACTGACTAAAAAGGAAGTAGCTTTGCTGGAATTTCTTCTTATAAATGCTCCATCCTTGAAGGTCATTACAATTAGCCTACAATGTTGCAAAAAATACCCAAAATCAGGAGTTCATGCACCAAGAGCTGAATTTTGATAAGGAATCTCTTAATAAGATTTAACAATAGTACCTAATAAACTACATAAAATTGATGCAATTTGTCTCAAAAATGTCTTTTTCTGACTCTTAAATATTCCTCTAGGGATTAGAAAGAAGAAAATAACCTAGATTATTATATAATTTTTACTAAACACAAAGACTATAACTTTTATAAATGTCATTGTTATGCCCTTTTTGATGTCGCTAAACAATTCCTCACAAGTGCATACTACAGACAATAATTATATAGTGTTTAGTGCAGAGAAGAGTATTGTTTAAAACAGACTTTCATTTTCATTATGTTATGTTGTATTCAATGATGTTAAAGGGATTACCTTATGGCTTTAGCTTTTCTATTGCAATTTATTTATTAAACAAATGAATATTTTAGGTTCAAACTTTGGTGATCTTTTATACTTATTTTAAAAAATACAACATTCCTTTTGTAGTTTTTACTTTCTTTAACTTGTGCGCCCTTGCAATTCAAAGTAATTGTTTTCTTTTCATTTTCAGGAAAATTTCAAGGGGTGTACCCTACAAACATCCATTTCCCAAAATTCAAAATATAGAGAAATAAAGAGTGTGTACTTCTTTTTGCAAATTGAAAAGTTGAAAATCTAGAATTCATACTTCCTTACTCCAAAAAACAGTTGGTATTTTGTATATTGTTTTGATTGTAGGGCCTCCTCCCATATAAAATATTTTCAATTTAAGTATGACATTCAACCTTAAGCATGCCAAAATATGGGCCAGAGATAGTAGATTCCACTAAAATTTGGAAATACACAAAGGTGGCTTGATCTCTGATTTATTCGCTACTAGTACATTGAGCCAACATTGTAGTATATGCAAAAACATAAATTATTAACCTAAATGGGAAACTCAAACCTGACTTAAATAGTAACAAAATTGATCATCTAATTAATATCATCAGTAGCCACTAGAATTTATAATGAACAACCTGAATCCATATATCGTCCTCTGCCATGGATAACCTTTAGCTGGTTTAAAAAAGCTTTCAGAGAACCATTCAACAGCAGAGGAGAGTACCGATTAAAAGTATCTATCATGTCCTTCTCATCAAGGCATGTATTGACCTCGACTTTAGCTTAAGCCCATGTCATGATGTAGAGACCCCAAGAATGCACATGCATGGAGAATAACGCAATCGGGTTTCATGTCATTTTTTCTTTTAAAGGAAGAGCGCCAAGCCTTTGCATAATTTTCATGTCTTTAAAGGCCATAAGACCACATCTCTTTCATAAAATGGTTACATGCACTATATTCTACCCCACACATACAAGGATACAAGGGCTTCATTGACAGAGGCATCTGCTAATAGTCCACTTTTTCAAACCTACTTGTCAATGTCTTCACCCTGTTGCAAAGCTGTTATGAAAGCTTGTTAAAAAATTTGAGTTACATCACACACATTTTTCTTAGGGGAAAAGTAGTTGTAGCCCATTATCTTGGTGTGAATGACACAAGGGAAACCTATCTTCAAAGGACATGATTCTATCAACACAAACCATAACTACATTGAGTCTGAAATGTAATGGAGCACTCAGTGACAATCACATTAAAGTGACTATTGAGGTCATTTTGAATCAAGCATATGAATCTTTTATCTTTTATTCCATCAAATGTGTGCTTGACCCCTATGTAGGTAGTTAGGGTTTGTTTTACATGTACATGTGTGATAGGAAAACCCTATAGCAAGGTGGATGTGACACAGTGTAAAGTGAAGGTCACATGATCATACTTTGAAATAACCAGATCCCGCTCACTACTAGGACACTGGTGCCCAATTTAAACACTAACACGTGAGGTGGTATTGTCTTCTTCTGGGTACTACTATCTAGCATACCTGCAGATCAAAATCCATGAAACGAAGCACATATAGTCTATATCTAGCATGTTACATAATCATTCCAGCCCAGATCTGGTACAGATAATGAGTTATCAACTAAGTCACTCTTATCTCATTATTACTTTTACTTGGTTACCGTTACATGCCATATTTTATATGTTTATGATATTATCTGGTCTATTTGAGTCTTCTAATTGGGATTTAATTTATGTTAAATCATTTAGTGAACTTAACTCTTGCATGTTCTTTATCGGATCTATTTTTCAAATCCCTAGTTATTATAGGTTTTGTGTGCTTCCTCTTTCATGCCCATTACCTGTAGTGGTTGATGTGTGTGTTCATACATAAATTTGCATTACTAATCTAAATAATCTAACACTAAGTAGCTTCAAAGCAACAATCAAACCTACTATAGAACCACCAAGATAAGATCTTGTGAGAAACAACTTCTTCAATGCATGATTAATCTCAAACTAAATGTTAAGTTATTTCTTACTCTTTAAGATTTCTTTAACTAGTAAATGAACCTATTTAAATCACTCTAGAAATCAAAATGGGGTTGTTTCCTCAAGATTTAAAGATGAAATCTCACCAATAAATGGCTACAAAGCCATTTTTGGATCTTCCCATGCTCTTCAATTTTAGATAATGGATGCAAGATGGAGAAGTTATTCCCAACAATGGAAAATGGATCTAGATCAAAATGCCTATAGTTTTCACTAATGCAAATGAGGTGTAAAAAGAAAGGGAAGGAGGAGGTTTATTTATATAACCTGCATGTTTGAGAAATCTTTGCAACTTGGTTCATGTGGGATAAGGGTAAATCAAGATTAGGAATGGATAAGGTTGCTTTAGAAAAGGTAACATTGATTTAAAAGAGTTTTATTTGTCATTAGAAACTCATGGGAATTGGGGGATGTTTTAATTAATTAGGTGTGAATAATTAATAGGTAGATGTAAGATTATAGAAGTTGATTAGAGAAAAATTAGTGTGATTTGAGGGATGTAAGAGAGGAATTTGATCCAATAAATGGTGATTTATTGATTTAGAGTAACGAGTGTAATTAATTAATACTAATTAATTAACCCAAGTAGAGGCTGACATTAATCAACTAAAGGTCATTAATCGACATCCTGAGTGATAGGAAAGATAATCAATTACTGAAATGTAATTAAATAATGGGAATAGAGGGAAAATGGTGGTTTATCAACGAAGTGTCATCAATTAACCAAAAGAGAGTGAAGATCATGGTTAATTAGTGAAGTGTCATTAATTTACCCAATGACAGGAGTAGAGGTGTTTTCTTAACGAAGTGTTGTCAATTGTTCGAATGATGGGAATGAGATAGTTAGTGCAGTTTAAGTATTAAAATTGTTTAACTGAATTCTAGGTGTCTACACTTTGGTCTTCCACAAAATATTGAGATTCTCTCACAAAATCATAATCATTCCAAAATTATGGATGAATCTACACATGATAATCCTCTCTTTAATTCCCATCATACCCCCTTATTAAAATAGAATCTTTTGATAGTGAACATTCTTATGACGAAGACATTAATTTTGATAAGGAATAACTTGATGCTCTCTCCAATTTCCATTCCACGTTACATAAAAATCCCACTCATGTACCACATGTTCTTTATGTTTTATTAGTAGTCAAACGTGCTCATGAAAATGTTTAGCATGTCAGTATGGTTCGTACATTAGCCCTCTTCATTATTACCACCCCTTCTATTCCAATTTCCTCTCCCCCCACCAATGCGGGGACATCCACCATCCACATGCCTATTTCCACACCCACTGCTCACTTGTCTTCCCCCATTATTTATCATATACTACCTATAACTTCTTTTGGCACCCATGTATTAGAGTCCTTGTACCATGATTTACATGCTCAAATTTGTCAATCACAACATGAATCTTCTTCTTCTTCTCCATCTCTTGATTATTTTTTTCCCCTACATAGTCTTCTTGTGTCTGAAGTTTATTACTACCCACTTCCCGCAAATTTTACTTCACTTGAAATTCCTCTCTTTGAAGGCCATGGGGATCCACAGGAACATATTATATCATTTGATGTTACATGTTTGGACTATGCTTGTGATGATACATTATTGACAAAGTTTTTTCCTAGCAGCTTAAAGGAATATGCTTTGCAATGGTTCTGTGATTTTCATCTACACTCTGTTAGATCTTTCATTCATCTAGAAAATCTATTTTTGGCTTAATTTTTATATGAACATTGGAACTAGAATAACATATACACAAATGGCTAAAATGAAGCAAGGATCTAATGGGTGTCTTAGTGACTATGTTTTGCGTTATAAGAATAATATTACTAATAAGAATAATATCTTGGTTGAATTTTAATTACAAGATCTATTTATAGAAATTCTATTGCCTCATTTACAAGAATGTGTTCTCTTTGATTATTTTCATTATTTTTATCTTTTCACACTCTTAAAGCATGTGAAAATAAGTTACTTTCCATGGAAAACTTTAAGTATGATGATAATACTTCCAATCCATCTAATAACAAATTTCAAGAAAATTTTCCTGTAAGAGCAAGCCTATTGAGCCTAAGCCTACTATTAATGTTGTATCTCAACTAACAAAGCTCTAAATATAACTGACACGACACAATTTTACTAGATTTCTATATCCACCTCGTGTGTTATTGCCTCAACTCATTGAAAGCAATCTAATTTCTCTTCCATCCCCTCTTGAGCTAGATCTAATTGTCCTCGCGACAAGAGTTTTGATAAAAATTCACATTATGATTATCATAGATGTAACAGACATTCTACTAATAGATTTTTAAATCTTAGAAACTTGATCTAGGACTTGATTGATAAAAATGAAATTAAAATACCTGAGCCTACTATTTCTAAATCTACTAATGTTAATGACAAGTTTAAAGTTTTCAATGTCCATTACCCAAACATGAAAAAGTAGTTTCCAAATCTTCTTCTAATCATGTTTATCATACGGTTCCACCCTCATTATCTTCTAATCATCCCCATGGGTTTCTTTTTAGTACTACTAATATTCCCCCATATGTTATTACTTTCATCGATGCATATTTTCATGCTTCTTTTTCATCACACAAGTTACATATTGATGCTTCTATTGGTACTTATGTTGTTAACAACGTTATGGTGCATCCTAATTTCAAATGTAATGCATGTTTATTATCTTTATTGTGAGATACTGGATTTCCATTATCCCATATGACACTTAGATCACCTACTTTTTATGGACATATGGTTCTCCTAATCACTTTTGGACCTCTTACTATCTCTATGCCTTTCTTCATTGGATTTGAGGTTATGCACTGTGACATGGTATTAGGACTCCATTGGCTTAATGATGCCAAATTTGTTTCATTCATGTCTTAGGTTTGTGCATGAGCGTCACATTATCACTATTTGAGGTATCCCACCATGGACTGCTTTGTCCTTAACACTTATCATTGTCACATCATTAGTTGTTACTAAAACTAATGCACCTACTTTTTCACCTCTTGATGATGGTCCCATGGATTTGACATACACTACTATTGTATCTAGAGCTCCTACCACTCATAGTGATAGCTTTATATCTTCATCTATATATCCATGACCTATAACTTCTGCTTTTAGATCATGTCATCTTTATTGAAACCATAACCCACCTTACAGGACTAGGTACCCACACAGGCTACACGGTACACATGGTACATCTCAACCCACTTCACGGTCTTACTATCCACATGCATGACATAGTCCTAATTTGCACATTATGTGATCCCAAAACATACACTAACCCCCTAGGTCTTGTTTTAACAAGTGTTAGTAAAAAAAGGATTTTAACATTTTCTCTATAATCGTGATTCAATTTATAGCTCCACTATGTAATTTGAAACAAAAATGATTAAAAATAGGTGTTTGATTAATCCATTTAAAATTTCATTTAATGCAGAAAAAGAGTATAGATTCAATGTCTTTGACTGATTGTAAAATCCAGAATGAGAATGGATTCATTCTCAGGTTTTGATAATAAATCAGAAACTAAATTAAATCTGATTCCAACTGGTTCATAAACTAAATCAAAATGCAACTCAAATCCTTTTAAAACTTACATTTAAAATGATTCATATCAATTATTAACTCCATTAATTTAATCTCCATTTTTTTGTAATCACTCCTATGAATTCAAATCATTCATGTGTACTGAATCAGAAAATTGAATTCAAATGACAAAACTGGAATTAAAGGAGACAAAACTTGTTAACGGAGTTCATCCCCTTGTGGGACTACATATCTGGGTTCAATTAGTAATGAATTATTCCATTAAAAAGATGTAAATAACTTATTTTACAAACTTACATCAAATGGAATTAAAAGAACCTACAAATAGTACTGCAACTAAACTATGAAGACCTCTGAAACTGATCAACGAAACGTCTTCCACAAGTTCATAGTACATGTTCATAATCTCTCCACATTTTATAGCCAAAAGTGACTTCCAACATGTAAAAATGACATCAAAAGAAATATCCATGGAGAGAAAATAATTCCATTATGACTGTATGGAAATTCTAAACATTTCCCTAGTTTGGTTTGAGACCCCAAAATGCCATCTAATAGGTCTAAACAGCCAAAACTTACAAAATTCCCGTTAAGGGTCTTACACATTCACAAACCACCTCTTCTCTAAATACCACAGGGCTCATTTTATAACTAGTCTGAGCCATGAGTCAAGTTGGTTGGTCAACTCCCCTACGACCGCCTAGTCCATGGTTAGAATCATGTTTCAACATTTTGTGCAGGTGTTTGATTATCAACTTGGTGGGAATATCCCACATCCATCGGAGAAGGGTCGTTTAAGCCTTTATATAGGTTGGGCGTGGATATTGTTTATGTGGCACTTAGCCACATCACACCTTTTTTTTGGTGCCACCATCCTACCAAGTTTTTGACTTGCTTGGTTGATGTGCTTTGTTGTTAGATTGCCTGGTATTTGGGCCAAGTCATTGGTTCCACCGTGTATTTGTTTCAATCACCCAAGTGTGGGCCAAACGGTATGGTATTTGGTTGGTTCGTTGCACCATTGGATATAGGTTCTGACCTATATAAATCCGGATGAGTCACATAATTAAAAAAATCTCAAGATAGGGGTTTTTTAAATTCACCAAAATAATAGAGATAAGCCCGAACCATATGGTAACAACTCGATAATTGTGGATAATAAAGTGATCAACTCAGTCAGGAGTTGATCACCCCACCAAACTAGAAATATAGGTTGTCGAGTTGATTAAGTCCCGTGATGCAAGAATACAACTCTCCAAACAATGAAATATGACAAAGTAGTGGCAAGCCACGTGGTGGCTTGAGGACCCACCACGTCAGTGACAATATAATAGTCTACATGCCATCTTTTTTATGAGTAACGAAGACCGGAGGTTATGACTCGAACAACCTTCATTTTACCTTCTCATCATTTGCCACTTATCTCAACATGATTGGTTCACTTCTAGGACCTTTGACTTATGTTGACCATCCCAGTTGATCGAACACAACTTGTGCATATAGTGTATGATTTCTACGTTCTCATAGTCGTCTGAAAAACCTCGAAGAGCTCTACACAATGGTCCAAGTTTAGGGAAAAGTAGGGAATATTTCAGACATCAATTTGTCCTCTAGATCATTATGACGCATGTACTTTCACATGATAGTAGGTCCTTCTATCATGTTCACATGTGTTCCTCTCTCACATTAGTAGATAGTGGGCCCTCGCCCTCTATCCTCATTGAATAGATCACTATGACACTCACACTTGGGGGCATCCTAATCCCCCTCGGTATTTAATGACAAACTCTTCTTATAGGTTCAAAAATGATTGTTGAGGGAGCACTTACCTACATGAACCACATGTTACACACATACACACTAGGGGGAAAACCTTGCCTCCCTTCCCTAGTCACAATACTTCATATTCTAATAATACAAAAACATTATCTTAGATCTCGGTTGGTTGTATCTTTGCTTGTTTATACTACTCCATGTTACATTTTTCCTATCATGCTAGCTTGATTCATAGTATGTTCTATCCTTTTACACATACACATGCACATTCACATGGTACTTTGAGGTGAATGCAGGCTAGCTACATGTTATCACATGATGCATAACGCTTGACATTATTCTCTACCAATCCCACCGAGGCTATTGGGGGCATCTACCTTCCATACCTTTCCATATTTAGGAGTTATCATTACAATATATACTCCTTTAATTTCTATTTCATTTAGCTATATACATTGTGACATAATATCAATTATTATATCATGTTAAGGGATGCTTCATGTGTAGCATTTATCTTGTAGCCTTCATTTATCTATTTTTTTGTGTCTTGTCTTCTATGCATGTGCCTTGTTTGCCATTGTTTGTGGGTTATGCCATATGCATGATTACTTATATGGCCTTGACGACCTTGAGTGTGTTGTGACATCTTGAGTGGTTTCCCATGTTTTCCACCAAGTATTATGTTTTTTTCTTGATATGTTATTGCATGTTTGACTAGTTTATATTACATTGTGTCATGATTGTTTGTCACTAACACTTTTTTCTAGCTTTCTTCCCATTGTTTTACATGTGTCATGGTTCTTACCATGAACATACATTATTCCCCATGTAGGAGTCCTTCAAATGTGCACATCAACTTTAGGTTCCTTCGTTTAGGTTGCACTCACATTGATTCATCTCATGCACCCCAAACGAGTGGGGACAATCATTGGGTAATTATTTCACCCTCTCAGTAGTCCAAAAAATAGACACATAATGGTACTTTTTTTGGCAAAACAGGGGCTAATAAAATGGTTCGTAATCATACTTGGGCCAAAAACAAAGGGACATAAGTGCTCATATCAGACATGAATGGTGGGTGTTAGTGTCCCTCTTGGGCATATTTTTCCTGGGTGAAATTACAATCATTTGATAGTTGGAACATGTTCTTAGTGGTAGTTTGTACATAATCTAGTAACAGATATTCAACGTTAGTTTAATAATAAGAAGAAAGGAACAAAATTAGTGGCATGTTTCATACTTTGGGAAAGGGAGCTAATTACTCTTCTTTCACGGTTCACAATTTTCCTACCTGTATCAAATAATGAGTGGTATCTAGTGCATATGTAAGGACAACGATATGCCTGGAGCAAAGTGTCATCCATGGATAGTTACTGTTGGGTTCGTGACCATTTGTAGTGGCACTTCTATGGGGAAGCATCAATGGGTGGAGGGAAAATTTGACAGCTCTCCCAAAACGCTTCCTCTTACGGCAGGATGCCTAAATCCTTAGAGTATTCACATCGGTTCAAGAATTGATCGACCCTTCTAACCATCTCCAAGGCAAAGTTCTCCAAGGAAACAATACACAAGAACATTTTATCATTTCTCTACATTTAAGTGTACTTTATCCTTGATTCACTTGTTTATTTTACGAATTTCTATTATGATTTGGCTAAGTTAAAATTCAATTTCATATACCATGAACATTGACTACACTTTTCTTCTTTTGCACGTCCGTCCTTACCCCAAAAAAAGGCAACACAAATGGAACGAGGAATAATCTTAAACACAAAATGCTTATGAAAAGGTAATATTCAATTACAAATGCAAGTATCAATTCCACTACATACGTAGGTCACGCCTAGGGTTATCATCCCCTCTTAGGCTCCATGATACACATCCTATAATTTCCATTTGGCATGATATCATTTACAATCTTCTTTGGTTCATCACAATACACGCTCTTCTTATCTACTTTATGCTACCAAATATTCATTCACCAGTTTAAAACAGGGGGAAATGTAAACACAAAATTATGCACTTAATACTTTTACACTATGCCTTTATTATATCATTAAATGCATGATTCCTAAGAAATAAAACTAGAAGAAATTGACAACTCTTGTTTTGCCTTACATTCAGACTACTTTATCTTTCCATGCTTTTATCTTATAATTTTATGGAATTATTCCTTTGATTTTGGACATCACACAATGTTACTCGACTCAGTACTCCTATTATATTTAGAGCTCTCTGGACATTAGCACCTAGTAAGGGACATAAATGCCCAAGCGCTATTATCCCCTTTGGGTGCTTATATCTTTTCGCCTTTGCTTCTTATGTAAAAAATGTCACATCAATTGTTATCTTTTCTAAAATTATATTTATCACTTTGGGTAAGCTTTAAGGGTTGTTAATGAAGAAATTAAAGTAAAGGAATCATATATATACATGACCTAGAAACTATTCTAAGAGGGTAACTATGCAATTAGCTTATTACTTTCTATCTACTACTTGGGAAAAATGAGCAACTTAAGGATTGCGTTTAGATTGCATTATTCGCTGTATAGGAAGGGAAAATTCTAATTTCCATCACACGCATTTATCTTAGAGAAAATGTACTTAAAACCCATCATCTTAGTGTGACTAGCACAAGGGCATCCCAGCTTCAAAGGACATGATTTTATCACACACACACACACACACACACACACACACACACACCATAACTACATTGATTCTGAAATGCAGTACAACATTTGATGGCAATCACATTAGGGTGACTGTCGAGGTTAGTTCTACTCAAGTTATGCATATTTTATTCCATCTAATGTGTGATTGAGCCTCGTGTAGGTAGTTACAGTTTGTTTTAAAGCTACATTTGCAACAAGAAAACCCTATAATGAGGTGGATGCGACATAGATATTTTAGTGAAGGTGATATGATCATACCTTGAAATAATCAGATCCGCACTCACTACCAAGACATTAGCGCCCAATTTAGACCCTAACATCTAGGGTAGTATTTTCCCCTTCTCGGTGCTACTATCCTACATACGTGTAGATCATAGTCCTCTAGACGAAGCACATATAGTACAAATCTATCATGTTCTATCATCATTTCAGCCTATATTCGGTACAAACCGTGATTTATCCACTAAGTCACTCTTATCTCCTTATTACTTGTACTTGTTTGCCATTACAAGTTATATCATGTATGTTTATGATATCATCTAATTTATCTCAATCCTCTGATTAAGATTTAAATTCCGATTTGGCTAAGTGAATGTTTGTATGAGTCTTCTTGAACTTGTCTCTAACTATGTGTTACTCTTCTCTTTTCCCAGTACATGTACCATGCTTTGGAAATCGAAGTGAACATTTATAAGAATATATAAATCCACCATATTAGCTCAATGTGTTGCACATTACATATATCAATACATCCTTGTACATGTGTAGCTCTAGACACCGACTTGTCAAAATCTTGGCCATGTCTTTGTCAACATGGAAGATAGTGCAATCCTTGCACGCAACACTTCAACTACTTTTGTCCATCCCATGTATTTTTCTCCATGCACATCCCACCATATTGTTGTCATTCCCTTTAGTGCTTAATTTGGTGCTCTTACTCTCATTTTCTCTTGTGGCACATGTTCTTAAAATTTTATCTTAAAATTATCTAGGTTAGAAGTAGCAATTTTTTTGGGATTTGACATGTGACCTTCTATCAAATTGGTAATTTTGTTAATTATTATATTCCCATCGTAAGCTCATTTCTTTCCAATTAACACCAGATATTGGTTCTCATTTTTTTTCATATGGATAAGTTAAAAAATTCTTTGAATCCCAAGATCTCCAGCTCTAATTTCCACAAACTCTAACCATATAATTGAATCAACTGTCCCTTAATCACCTAAGCTCATTATCACTAGACTATATGCCAAAACAACTACACTCATGACCTCCCATGTTGATTGGGGCGCCATATTCATAATATTTACAAAATCAAATATCGCATCCCTTATTTCATATCCAGAAAAAATGATTTTCAATTGGGTATCCACATCCTATGGTTTCTTTTTTTCGTTTACTAGATTGGCTTATTGGGATGCATAGTTTCGCTAGTTGCACTTTCCAAGAAGGTTTCTAATAAATTTTATATGTTATCATAAACATATTTATTATGTGATACATTGACTATCTTGAGAAGGTCAATGAGGGAAACTACTACTCCATCTTGCTCTAAAATGTGGACTAATTACCCATACCCCTGTGTTTTAGTCTATCCAACGGTCTGATTCCTTACATCCTTGTTCTAAATTGAAATTAGCAACACCTTTTCCTCTTATAGCGACTCCTTTTCTCTCTTGGGGTCAAGGAATCTATCCTCTCATACACATTTTATTCAGGGCTATATGGGCATCTCTGTGGGTCCCAAGCCTTATACTAGCGATGACTTTAAGACTCGTGCTTTCCTTGGGCACCACATTTACAATTTTGATGTTGCGTAATTGTTACTCCTTCCATTTATTCTCCAAAGCTAAAAAGTCCTTAACATGATGCTTCGCATCCACCCCACAATAGGCACAATACATTTTTCATGCTATATTGGATGGAAAATTGTGTATAATCTAATTTTTCTCTTCGCAAAGATAGTAAACAACTACTTGACTTTGGGGTCGAGTCCTTTTCATCCTTTGCTGATAACCACCTTGGTGACCCCTTTTTTATGTAATGTATGGCCTTTACAAAGCACCCCAAACCTGAACATGATCCTAATATCCTCTATAGGTCCCTTGAGGCGGAGGTGCATTCCATTGTGGTTGGTTTTGTGATAAAGGAAGTATCTAACTGATCATGTTTCACATAGAAGGTGAAGCCCAAATTGTGTTTTGTTGTGGAGATGTGGATCACACTATGTATTGTATTGAGGAGATGGTGGAGCCCACCATCATATAATAACCAATCCTATATATTTTGCAAGTGATTGAAGTTTCAGTGCCAATTGTGTTTGCACTACAAATACATTCTTGGTCACTTCCTCCTTCAAATCCATTGAGGCCCTGATAATCTTTGGATTCATGCATTGTTTTCTTATAAAAGCTATAAACCATGCTTTGAGGTTCACACACATAATGTTGCATTAGATGATATTTACCTATGGGATAGCCCCAGACTCTAAAAATTTCACAATATTCTTCTCTCCCATCAAGGATAAGTGGTTTATTCTTGTGTGATTTGGCACAATCATGTTTTTGGTGTCCTTTTTCTTCACACCCCGTACAACGAATGCTCAAACACAAATTCTTCCTTTGTGTAACTATTTTATCCAAGTCACAATACTGCATCAAAATTAGCGTCAATTTCGGTGTTTTTAGTTGGGTTATCCTATGATCCCCAATATTTTCCACTTGTAGTGTAGTCTCAATTTCTTGTTCTTTGGTGGGGTACTTTGTTTAATAATGGAAAACCAAATTTTGTTGTGCAGTCCTTCTACAAACTAGGTGACCTTACTAGCCTCATCGAAATTGAAATTTGTATTGTTCATCACATTAGAGAACCTGAGGTCATACTCAAAAAATTATTCTCTTGGTTTTTGTTTTATCTCATTTAAATCTTGGATGGTTTGACCCATGCACTTACTCCTTTAAAACTCAAGAATTAATGCATCCCTAACATATTTCAAGGATATTGAACTCAAAATCAAAGTATACAAAAACTCTAGAGCTCTTCCCTATAAATCCCTTATGAGATTATACATTTTTGTGGCCTCGTCAATAATCCCCTTCACTCCCCATTTCATATCTATGTTAACAAGTAGTGCTTAGGGTCAATAGACCCCATTATATGGCTGCAAAGTTAGGTACAAACTAACAATACATGTCATCATATCTCCTCCAATTGGTTGTCTCCCTCTTTATTAAGTGGGGTTGTTATGAAGATTTTTGATTACTTTGTGTAGGCTAATAGTTAATACTTACACACATACTCCCACTTGCGTAGTTGGACATGCATTTCAAATTATCATGATCTAAGGAACTAATGCCAGATTCTGCAGACTCATGGGAACTTAATTTGTACTTAGGGCTTACTGAGTTGTTATTACTATAATATTCATTTTTTCTTTGACCAACACCATGGAAATTGTTAGGGATAATATTTTTAGTGTGAATATTATGTAGTGGTAAAGAAATAACAACTTACGTAAGTTGTTATTTATTTGGTTGTTTAGTTACACTTGAATAGTGGTGGTTAAAACCACTTATGTATTTAGGGAGATTGGTTTGTGGATTCCCTATAATTTATGAGAGTGAAAGTATTATTTATTTGCTAGTTTCAGATGATAATATACTTTCTAGTTTATTAAATTGATTACATTTGAAGCTCGTTCATTTGGTATCAGAGCGGGTGACCGGTCTAATTTATTTTGGTCTTGTTCATATTTTTCAAAGCCAAACAATGAAGAATATGTGATGAAGGTCACATTTGATAGATCATGTTTTTATTGAAAAACAGAGGAGCTATACAGACCATGAGAACAGAGGGGAATTAAGCCTTAGGCAAACTAGACAGTTGCCTAGGGCGCCAAGCCATCAAGGGGCGCTTGAATCTAAAAATTTCCTTTTTGTCGGTTAATTTTTATAACTTAACTTTAAAATAATTTATTTGAAGACTTAATATTGATCAACCCATTTATATATATTATTGTTTAGTAATGTAAATTTCATGCATACACATAAAAAAGTTTTGTAATATTTTTTCAAGTAAAATAAAATATCACATATTTATAAGATGGTGTATTCTTTATCTAGTAGAGGTGAGTATAATTAAAGGAAAAAAATATTTAATTTTCTATTCTTAATTTTGTGGGGAAATTTTCTATTATTTTGTTATGGAGGAATTCGTAGGCCTAATCCAAATACGACTCTTCACAAAAACCATGGGAGCTACATAAACGTTTTTTTTTCTTTGGAAAAAAAATGGTGCTTTATTTCAGGATAGAGTTCATGTCACCTACTTGATAAGGCTAATTAGACTTGTAAGAAGCCTTGTATAAAATATTATATTTTTTACATTCTGAGCATCTCCTATGATTAAATTTTTCCATCCACAGTACATTTTTCATCCTTCCGTGATAATTTAATAATATATTTTTATTATTATCTTATTATGACCATGATGTAAATTTAAAAATACAAAAATATAGACATATTTTATTTATTTACTTTATGGAAAAAAATATTAAATAAAATTTTGAGGAGGGCGCCCACTCAAACTATTGCCTAGGGCGCTCCCGACCTTTAAGTCAGCCCTGCATGAGAAATATTGTTGTCATTCGTGTGTATTAGATCTATAACAACAAAAGAAAAATCTATTTTTGAGTGCAACTCCTTTGTAACTGTTTGTGGCTGTATAAATTAAAATCTCCATTGGCAGATCAACCACACTGGTGTTTGCATTATTTATTGTTCGCATTGCAAATTTCTAGTGGGTATGAATAAGATTGTTTCTCGTTGTTCTAAGATCTCTCTTTCAACTCAGCTTGATACAAGTTCATTTGCCTCGGGGATTCAGCAACCTAGTGAATAACATTTTCGGTTTATTGTTTTTGGTCTCCCCTCGACCCCTATACACTATCTATTAGTACCATTTTTTTTGAATCTGCTACAGCTTCATAGATCTTGGAACACTATTAAAGCAATGGTGATGGGATCACTTTGCAAACCAACTCAGGACTTGATTTGTCAAAAGTATCTCTATCTCCGGTCTGCTGCCATAGTGAAGATCTGTAGGGTCATCTTGAGACAAGGCAACCAAAATATATGCTAAGTATGTGTTTGGGATTTGAAATAGTTTACATTTAATATATCTGAAGCAGTCAAAACGCCTAGATCACGCCCCAGCCACGACCTTTTCCTAATGATCTTCCAGTATTAAATCAACTCCATAACCGTTGTCGCCTCTTGTAGATTTCCTCATTATTATCACCCTTTACTTACGATTATATTATATTAGGAGTCCACTTTTGTCTTTCCATATTTTTTTATCTGGTTGAGCTTGCATTTTTTAATATATTTGTATTATTTTAGGAAAGTAATTAAATATTACTTTCTGATTGAACAAATATTAAGTTTTGTAAAACCCTAATTGTAGAGTAACATAATGTAAACTATGGTATACCACTTCTAAGTACAATATGACACAAAACAAGTAAGCATACAAAGTGAAAACCCTACGCAAAAGATATAGGAAAGGCGACTTAATAGATTTGTGCTTGATCCTGAAGTATTCTAAACATAGAAAATTGTTAAACATTAGGTGAACAATGTTGTAAATGCTCAGGATAAATTCTGAATCTCACGGATGATGTCAGACATGGGTGCCTGTATTAGGACAGGGGAGCCTAGGTGTCAGAGAATGCGAAAGTGGTCAAAATTTGATTTTTATAGTCTTGCACAAGTGTCGCAAATATTCTTTATTGATCGCCCGTATGTCTCTCCTCGATAACCTACAAAATAGATGTTCACCTGCAAAACCCATAAAACTGCATCAAAGCCAAAAAAGAAAGATGCAATATGGGGAGTCGGAGTGACCCTGATGGTCAACCCACAGAGTGAACTTACGACCGAGCGTTGCACTGCATCTCAGAATCCATATAGTTCTTCTGAGTGTAAGTAAGAATTGTGCCCTATGATGTCGTAGTGCAAGTTGCACTTGATAGTGAACTAAATATAGAATGTAATAATGTATAACATGTGTGGATGGAATAAAATGAACTTCACCTTCCTATGCAGAAAATGCGGTCCCACATCCCTTGAATGAATAGACGTCTTGAAGTGCTTTAGGTGCCTTTTGGATGTAAGCTTAGGTGATAATAATAATGCTTAGAGCTTGGTCCTTTATTTTGAACACATAACTATGTATTTATATGATTCCCTTGTTTGAATTTCGTAATTGACGACTGGAAGGCCGAACCATAAGTGAAAAAGATGCCCAAAAGGTTAAAAAGACCCAAAAGATTTAAAAAACCCAAAAGAAGCGAGTAAGATAGAAAAGGATCAGGGGTGCCTAGAGGGGACAAGGGCGCCAACACACTCCTATTTGAAGTTATAAAAGATAAACAAGTAAAGTTCTGACTGGGTTTTAGGGTGTGTAAGACTAGATATGAAACAGGAGGCAGAGAAAAGAGGCCAAATATAGTTGTTAACCACTAGTTTCTTGTTTAGGAATCATATGAATGCTAATATGTGTTTAGGACATAGAAATGTACCCAAGTGCGTGATTTTGTGTCTACACTTTCAATATTAAATTATTTTATAATATTGAAAGTCACTCTCATAAGTCATTCCCATAAAAGGGACAATTTTGTGTCAAACTTTATAAGGACACATTCTCGTTTGAAATCGACGTCCTCCAAGTCTGTTAAAAATTGTGGGGGAAATATAGAAATGTCAATTTCCATTGAAAAGTTTGAAGGAACATAATTTCACACATGGTAGTTACAGACACAATTGGTTTTAATTAAAAGAGATCTTTGGGAGGTTGTTGACGACACCACTACTCGACCAACTGGTAGTGACGACCTCAACAAGTGGAAGATCGAGAACAAAAATCTTTAGCCACCATTCGCTTAGGACTTTCTAAGCCATATCTACATCATATCGTCTTAAAGAAATATTCCAAATAGCTTTGGGACACATTGAACACACTCTTTGGTTCACAAAATGGTATTGCAAAGATAACGATGAAATAAAAATTGTTTGGCTTAAAGATGAAAAGAGGAGATATAGTTGCTCACATCAGCAAGTTCCTCTCTCTTATAAAACAACTGGTAGGAATAAGTCAAGCCATTAAAAACAATGATGTTGCAAAAGCAATACTATTAAACAACATGCCCAATAGTATGTCAAACATAATGTTCACTTTAAGCTAGTTGAAGCCAAATATGGAAAATATCATATCTAAATTGCTTGAAGAGGGAAATAAGAACAAATATTCAGACCCAAATTCAAAAAAACTGTGGTCTACAATGACTAAGCCCAACACTTAGATTATGAGAAATCTATTCATGTAAAGACTAAAGGTACATGTTTTTATTATACAAAACAAGGGCACGTGCTTTTGAATTGTAAACAACGAGCATGAGATCTCCTTGATGGAAAGCTGACAAACATGGCAATGACAACTGAAAAAATTGATGAAGAGGAAGATTATGAGAAAGACTCAGACAATCATAGTGATGAAGATTTTTTATATTAAGGTGTGAGTGTAATATTTCTCCTCCACATTTACACTAAAGGGGGGAATGTTAGGATAATGTTTTTAGCGTGATAATTATGTAGTGGTAAATAAATAACAACTTACATAAGTTGTTATTTATTTGGTTGTTTGGTTATACGTGAATAGTGGTGGTTAAAACCACTCACATAAGGGAGATTGCTTTGTGGATTTCTTATAATTTAAGAGAGCGAAAGTCTTATTTATATGCTCATTGCAAATGATGATAAAACTTATGTTTTATAAAATTGATTATATTTGAAGTTCCACCTTCATAAATAAATGGGCAATGATCGCATATCAAGAATAAAACTTGTCTTCTTTCAAAATTCTTCTATTTCTATACTCACGACTTTCAAAATCAATTATATTTATGTAGGTTATGTCTACTCAATTTCTCACGTGCCTCCTTTAACTTCCTTATTATGCTCTAATTTCTTATAAATTTCCAATATGCTCCATATCACTTAAAAACAATCCCAAGTAAATCAATTCTCTATTTGTAGCTCATGGGACGTATATCCTCATCTTTTTTCTAGGGTTGTATCACCTTCTTCATTTTGGCGCTTTAATCTCGCAATTTTGTAAATATGTGAAAAACTGCGGGAAAATTAAAAAATTGAATTTAGCTCATTTAACTGTGTAATTCAAAGCCCTAGTTCAGCATGGTCGACCCAAGTTCGATTCTCCGGGATGTATTGAGGCCGTAACTCCTCCAACATCAAGGGGTTCAGGAACTTCTGTGAAAAAAGAAAACAAAACAAAGCAGGGGAAATGGCAAGGGAAATGCAGATTGATAGATTGAGCGGGTTACCTGACAGCTTATTGTGCTGTAATATCCTCTCCCATCTTCCCCTCATTGAAGCCATTCGAACTTCCATCCTCTCCACTAGATGGACTTCCCTTTGGACCCAAATTCCCCACCTCCATTTCTCTCTGGACTTCTTTCGTTCCATGGAAAAAATCCTAACTGAAAACCCTGCCATACGCAAAATGTTCAGAAGATTGAGAAAACGCAGATATGTGACAGCCGAAAGATTTGGCGGCCGGACAATTCCAAAACTCACAAGGGAAGACATGTTTCGCCTTTCTATTCGAGAAAACATTATTGAAAACATTTTCATGCTCCATTCTGAAGATCTTGAAAGTTTTAGGTTGAAACCTTACCGACGCGATCGATCATGTCACTGCAAGAGCACTGGAGTATGGGTTAAGAATGCAGCTGTGAAAGGAGTGAAACGGATGGCTCTTTCCGCGCTTTGTCACTTTCCGGCTTCTCTTTTTGCTTGTAAGCTCCTCACTGATTTGGAAATTGATGGCTTTTGGTTCGATAAAGTTCCCCCTGACTTTGAGGGTTTCATGTTCCTGAGAACATGTTCTCTAGTAGCAGTTATTAATTTTGGTGATGATAAATGTGAAGAGTTTATAGGATTATGTCCTCTTCTTCAGAAATTGGTGCTCAGCGAATGCGAAGATTTTTCTGATTTGGAAGTCAGGGCCTCCTAATCTCAATTGCTTGAATTTAAGTCATTGTGAGAGATTAAAATCGCTGACAGTACACTGTCCGCAGCTGGTAGAGCTCAAAGTAGACGAATGTTTCTTGATGTCTTGATTGCATCTTAAATCTTGCGTGCTTCTGCCTGCATCTATCAGACGTTACACGGCCACTTCGCGGACATGTAAGTGTGGGGTCACTGAAAAAATTCTCATTCGACACATTTTCAGAATCCGCAAGCCCATGCTTTCTCAACCTTCTTGGCAAACTTTCCAACCTTGAGGAACTGGAAGTATCAGAAAACTTCCTTCAGGTTAGTAATTTGATATCCCCCCACCCCTGCTTTTTAACATGAATTTATCTGAAGTGCCGTTAATTTTTATATTTATCAGTAGCATTTTAAATTTTAGGTCATGGCATCAAGCCAAATGACAACAGGGTAGGACATGGGCACAACAGGGAAGGTGGTATCACAGTTGACCTTTCCAAATCTTACGAAAGCATATGTAAAAAGTTACATCCAACCTGAGTAAAGATGAAATAGCTTTGCTGGAATTTCTTCTTATAAATGCTACATCCTTGAAGGTCATTACAGTTAGCCTACCATCTTGCAACAAAAATACCCACAATCAGGAGTTCACGCACCAAGCGCTGAATTTGGATAAGGCTTCTCTTCAAGCAGATTTAAGAATAGTACCTGATAAACTAGATAGACTTGATGCAATTTGTTGCAAAATACTTTTTTCTGACTCTTAAATATTCTTCGAGGGATTAGAAAGAAGAAAGTAACCTAATTATTATGCAATATTTACTGAAAACATAAAGACTGCAACTTTTATAAATCTCATTGCTATGCCCTTTTTGATGTCGCTAAACAGTTCCCCACAAGTGCATCCTAAAGAAAGTAATTATACAGTGTTTAGGACAGAGTAGAGTACTGTTTAAAACAAGCTTTCATTTTCATTCTGTTATGTTGTATCCAATGATGCTAAAGGGCTTACCTGATGGCTTTAGCTGTTCTCTTGCATTTTATTTCTTAAACAAACGAATATTTTGGGTTCAAAGTTTGTTGGTCCTCTGTATTTATTCTAAAAAATACAACATTGCTTTTGTAGTTTTTACTTTCTTTAACTTGTGCACCCTTGTAATTCAAGCTAATTGTTTTCTTTTCATTTTCAGGCAATTTTCAAGAGATGTACCCTGCAAATATCCATTTCCCAAAATTCAAAATATAGAGAAATTAACAGTGTGCACTCCTTTTTGTAAATTGAGAAGTTGAAAATATATAATTCATGCTTCCTTCAAAAAAACAGTTGGTATTTTGTATATTGTTTTGATTCTAGGGCCTCCTCCCATATAAAATATTTTCAATTTAGTTATGACATTCGACCTCAAGCATGCCAAAATATGGGCCAGAAACAGTAGATTCCACAAAAAATTGAAAATACACAAAGGTGGCTTGATTTATACCCTACCAAAACATTGAGCCAGCATTGTAGTTCATGCCAAAAAATAAATTATTAACCTGAACGGGAAATCCAAAGCTGACTTAAATAGTAACAAAATTTATCATCTACTTAATATCATCAGCGGTCACTCGAAGTCAGAATGAACAACCCAAAGCCATCTGTTGTCCTCTGCCATGGATAACCTTCAACTGGTCTAGAGAAGCTTCCGGAGAACCATTCAACAGTAGAGGAGAGGCGATGAAAAGGCTTGATCATATCCTTCTCATCAAGGCATTGTACCTACCCCTGCATTAGCTTAAGCCCATGCCATGATGTAGAGACCCCACGATTGCACATGCAGGGAGAAAAACACAATCGGGCTTCATGTCATTGTTTTGCTTTTAAAGGAAGAGCGCCAAGCCTGTGCATCATTTTCATGTCTTTGAAGGCCATAAGGACACCTCTCTTTCGTGAAATGGTTACATGCACTATGTTCTACCCCATACATACACAGCTTCAAGGGCTTCATTGACAGAGGCATCTGCTACGAGTCCATTTCTGCAAACCTACTTGTCAATATCCTCACTTGGTTGCAGAGCTGTTATCTAGACTGCACGGAAACGCCCTGGGGGGTCCCCGTACCAGGTACTGGTACAGGGTACGGTACGCAGTGGGTATGGCTGGAAACGTACCCACAGGGACAGGGTTTTTTGGAAAGGGTCGAGGAAGATGTAGCAACAAAAACTTGCATGTGCCATAACTTTCATTCTATGGCTCCGTTTCAGGTGCCGTTTTCTCTAAAAGTGTATATTTTCTCGAGCTCTACGCATTGATGGCAATATTTTTCTTATTTTCATAAAATCCATTTTTGCACCTTTTTGGACCAAGCAACTTCTTGCAATCTTTTGAAAGAATCATGAGCTTTGATCGCCTGTAGACAGATTAGTAATTAAAAATACTGGATAGTTTTCCAAAACTCGGTGAGTATTCTCCCGTGCTTGGACTAATCGTCCCACCTGCCAGCTTGGATCCATATTTTTTCCTGCTTAGTTATGATGTTTCCGGAAATATGTCAGACAATACTATCGTGTTGAGTGGATCAAGGAAGGTCACCATGAACAATCAAAACTCGAATCTTATCACAGTCACTAAGATAAATAACTGTGATAGAGAAATAATAAATTTCAGTAAGTATGCAAGTGCTTCTTTAAATTTATAATTTATATACATATTTATATATTTATATACATGTATCACCTATGATAGTATATCACTAGTGATATACTCCATAGGTGAGGTCATCCTATATAGGTGCGAGTGTATCATATAGTAGTATATGCAGTATGATTACGGTTCTTAATGTTTTCAAGTTGAATTACCGAGTCATGTCAATTGCTGTAGCTGTTTCAATCCAATAATGGGATTATATTATTTTATATGCAAAGTTATTTGGTGTACCGTACCTGTACCCGTGTCTATGCATATATATGGCTCCCAGCTAAAGCTTATCAAAAAGTGGCAAAGCATCTTAGTATTCTGTATGACCCCCCTTTTGTCACCCTTTATACCAGCAAATACTCGTCCCCCAATAGGCTAACATTGTTCATGGGATATAGCTTGCTCCCCAAGTCAGGTAACATCAGGTTTGTGTAATGCTTGAATGGATACATGTGAAGTTTTGCAGTAATGTACTTCGATAGACCTAAGGATCTCCTAGGCTTTTCAAGCACTGCTAAATTAGCTTCTTAGACTAAATCACATTAATAATCGCCATTAGTTTTGTACATTTTGGCCTAACGATGCTCCACATCTTCAGCTGTCAATCTCATACCTACCATTTACATTGGTAGACTGCACCCAACCTATCTTAGTTCTGCTCTAATATGGGTATGCTACTCATTTATCAGTTCTGGGTTTCTGCAAGCATACCATGAATTTGGAAATAAGTAAATGCTTTAGAAGTTTTCAAGCCTCCTTGGGAAGGATGTACCCTAAGTCTAATTGGTTTTGTTCACTTAATACATTTTAATAATAATCTAGATTTGATAACCGTTACAAGTAATCCTCGTAAGAAAATTTGTTCTACAGCGGACTGGCATCTTGGCTTTGCTTCTGAAGGGAATGTCAACAGGAGTTGTGCTAGAAGGTCGGTCTTGCACAAGAAAGTATGTTGCATCTACAGGCTCTAACTTGTAGCTTGGCTATGGCGTTCTTCAGGTTAATTGTGGAACATGTTTACCTTACCAAGGTGGTTTCTGCCTGTTATACTAAGAAGCCGAAGTTGGTGAATTGCCTCTTTACGTTCTATCCGAATCCATGTGCTATCCGTGGCAATCAGGATAGACAATTTGGCATTTACTACTTTTCTTTTTGTGGAACTGTAGTCCAGCATCGTGTTTCAGGAGCTCACATGTTTGAAAGGTTTATTATGTCCCTTTGTATGCTATTATAGCTGACTCTATTAGCATTTGTGATTTGCTATTCTGTACTGCAGGTTCCTATAAGAGCATGATCACATGGAGGGGTTTCAGTTCCTGTTTTCTTGGATGACCCAGGAACAGCATGACCTTAGTGCTTATGTTGATTCCAGCTTATGTCAGACAAGTTGAATGGAGGCCTAAAAAATAGGCAGGTCCTGTTGTCTATATCTGATGTTAAGCATTGGCTGGACAAGGGGGGTATATGGCAGTTTCTCCTCGTGCAATTTAGACTAGAACCCAGAGTCCATGTTGTCTACATCTACGTTGCATTTCTCACCAGATATAAATATTTCTCCTCTTGCAATTTAGACTAGGAACCCAGAGTACTGATGTTTTAATTACCTAGGGATCACCAGGAAATGAGCAGTCTGACCTTATAATTTCTCTGTTGGTATTTCTCACTAGAGTGATACATATCACGGGACTCTTGCAATTGCTAGACTATAACTTATAAATTGTGTCTAATACCAAGGAACAAAAGAGTGGACATCTGACTGGAGTTACCCTGCATGTGACCGCAGCCTTATTGGGAGGTAGCAGCATTCGGTCCAATTCTGCCCAGCAGTAGCTCAATTTCATTGCAGTCAACTCGGAGCATAAATTTTCGAAATGGAGGCATGGTAATACAAAATGCTATACAGATGTCGCCTTTGCAGAAGCACTTCTAACCTAGTGCCTATGTGGAGACAAAAGATTGGGGATCAGGCCCAGGGCTCTGCTTTTGGGAAGGGAAAGATGAACTTGCACCTATTGGTAGTGGGGTCACAGTATATGGCTTTGGCAAGCTCCCTTGTCAATAAAAAGCTTGGAACTCCAGCTTGCTTTTAGCTAGGTCGAGTTCCATGCGTTGGCATGCTGGTCTAGACTGTGCTATTTTATAGTAGTTGTGAACAGGTCATGTTGACACCATATCAAAGCAGTATTTGTCATCTGGCCAAATGGATGTAGTTGAGATTATGACCATGTGAAACAAGGGATGCAGTTAGTAGATCCATGTGGCATACCACTGCAGGTTCCTGTCAATACTTAGTGAAGAGGTTATACTTGTGGTGCCATGGCTTAGGGATGTGCACAAAAAGGTGATTAAAATGGCCTTGATGGTTCCCAGGTAATCTAGAACTAGTTATTTGTGTAGCCATTGGTTTTACAACCTCTGCCAGCATAATCTCAGATTGTGTGATCTTTAACGAGGTTCATGTTCTTGTTGTTGTGACTGGACAGAATATGGCCAGTAAAAGCATTAACATTACATTTTGCCAGTGCATCTATTTTAAATTGTTGTAAGCTTAGGACTCAAATGCATCAAAATGGTGTTGTAAACTATGCGATACAAGACTTTTTGAATTGCCATTCAGGGGCTTCAGCTCCTATTTTCTTGTAGCAGAAGGACTTGTGATTCTTTTTAAACGTCAGAAATTCTTAGGGGAAATAATTCAATCTAGGCTTGCTTAAAAATAGGAGCTCTGTTGTTTTTGCCCCCTAAACTTAAGTGGTCACTGGAGAGAGGTGGTTGACAGCTTCAGTCTCCTACAGTTTAGGCTGATTCTTGTCCATGTGGATTTCTAACACGCATTCCTAAAATTTTTTACGGTGGAGTTTGGAGCCCTCGTATGATTTTGATTTACCTGCAAATCAACATTTAAAATTTGTCAGCACTCGTGATCCTATAATATGTCGGCGAGGTATTGTTGAAGATAGTAATATTGAAAATGTATGAACACCTTTAAAATCATTAAAATGCTCCTAAATTTTCTTAGAAGCACTTGTTTCTGAGATATTTCAAAACTGTATGCCCCCCTCCATGGGACCATGTGCCTGATTGTGGGCTGTTATTATGACATATATGTTTCAGTTGAAATTATATATTGATAACCAGCGTAAAAAGTTTTAGTTCCTCCTAGCAAGGAGCTCAGATTTGGAATAAGACAGTTACGCTTCAATATAGTGTCGCCTTTGCAGCTCCATTCTAACCTGTGCCTGTGTGGAACAAAAGATTGGCATCAATTTTATGGGCTTTGCTTTTGGTAGGGAATGTTGGTAAAGGGAGTGGGGGCGAGTATCTTTGTGGGAAGCTCCCTTGTTTGAAAAAATGAATTGGATTTCAATGGGCTGTTCCAGACCTGTGCTGGCATCCTTCCAACTGTGCCAAAACATGAGTTGTTGAATAGGGCTTGGACATCACTCGAAGCATAGTGGATGGCGAATTTTCATAGTTTTTTTTGTGAGTGCGTTGGGGATAGTAGCAGGCCCGTGTGGCATGCCAGCGTGGCTGGGGGCGTGTTTAGGAGAGACTTCGGTGGTGCCATGGCTGGGGGATATGCACAAAAGGTGCTAAACAATGGCCTTGATGCCTCCCATGTAATTGCACTAGGCAGGTGTGCAGCCAGACTCATAACCTCTGCCAGCATCATCTCATCTCACGTGTAAAATAATGTGGTTCATGGACTATTGTGATCGCAGGATATGCAGCCCATGCCTAAAACAATTTGGTTTCTATGGACTGTTGCGATCACAGGATATGCACAAAATGGTGTTCTTAACTATGCTTTTAAGACTTTCTGAAGCAATGCCTCAAAGAAAACGATGCCTCTGTTATTTGGGGGGTGCTCTCTTGTACTAAATTAATCAATTCCTGCAAGAAAGATAAAGGAAAAAAATATAACATTGAAACTAAAAATAAATAAAGAGATAGTTACGAAAATCAAGGAAAAACACACTTTGCATTGTGGTGCAGTGTGAGATTTGAGACAATGGGAAAGAATCAAGTATAGAGGACTGATTTTGTTTGTTTTTTCTTTTAATATATCTAGGTTTTTTCCCTTCTTACAAGTTCTTGTCTAGTAATTTGATAGCTCTTTTTTTATCTTGGACTGTGGCCCCAAAAAAACACAAACAGTCTCAAAACTTAGATGTGGTTTGAGGTTTGAGTCGTAATTCATTTGCTCTCAAAAACTATAACTTTCTCTGCAATTTGTCAGCAATGATAAAAAAAATGGATGTAAACTCCTTGTTTAGAGGTGATGCATGCTTGCTTAGAATAAAAGGTCAGAAGTGGGACCTTTGTCAATTGTTTTGATAACTATTCAACGCTTACTAGATATAATGCTCAAAATACCACTGCCTATACCTCTACAACATTGCCAATGATGGTGTGTATATAATGATTATGGTTGTGTCCCCAGTGGCAATCACACTTATCTGAAGCTACATGACAGCTCGAAACCCTAAAATAACACTCCCCCTTTGTTATTTAATTGAGTACTATCTCATAGTAGACCATTCAATTCCCTGTAGGCAAGATAAAGAAAACATATGCTTGTAGGATCTGTATGTGTGCTTGCTCGACATTCTCCTCTACTCCTTTTATGGTTTCAAAAAAAATAATAAAACGTCTTGTAAAATTGCTTCTAAATGCATGCCTTCCTACCAAGTCAGAGATGCTTCTTCAGTACATCTTAGAATTGCTTCTACAATTATAAAAATGTGCATCTAGTCAAAAAATCAAATCCACAATGGTTGGTTGGCCTGGTCCATGGTATCCTATAAACCCCAAAATATCATGATCCTTGTGCCAATAGGCATGAGGCTGCAATGGAAGTGCCCCTTCACTAGCATAATGATTGATTGGTTGTGGGCTAAGTATGGTTGTTGCCTTACTACCCAAGTCAAATATCCCTCTAAAGTGCATCTTCTACAATTGCCTTTTTACCTGGGTTGGATATGCCTCTTGAGTGCGTGCATCTTAGAATTGCTTCAATGACTCTAAAAAAACCTCATAATATGTTATCGGTGTAACCACTCTACCATCTTTTGATGCAAGTGCTATTGGTATGTGATACCTAGTTAGCCTTTAATTTTGATAATTTCTTTGTTCATTGTGTGCCTCATTTCTTATGATGATTTTGAATGATGGGATCCGAGGGTTGGGTCAATCTCCAAAGATTATCGCTGTTGATATTGATGTTGATGTTATTCCCATGCTATTCAATTTGTAACGGCTGCTTTCCATGTCATTTTGGGAAGGCCTTCCCCTAAGCAGGATCTTCATATTTTTTTGCATTAATGCAAAGTTGATGTTTTTTTTTGTCTAATGTGAGTGTTCAGCTAGTACGAACTTGTAAACCTTGTCATGCCGAATAGTCCCACAATCTTTTTTAATTCTAGTTTGGATGGATCTTCTCGATTCTGCAATGTGTGGCATACCACATGAACAACAAATTATGTACATGTCACTGTTTAGTCTAGGGTCCAAAGTGTCTTTTGTTAGTCGGGGCTTGTTCTACATAACATTGATACGTAGTAAGGTTGTCTTGATGCTTTTCTTTTTGATTATCTTTATGCTCGAGGTGTCTTACTATGGGGTCAACATTTGCTGGGAATCGTTGTATTCCCGGTGACGTTTTCTTGGCGACTTCTTTCTTGCCAATGTCATTTCAGGCTCCTACCGGAAGTATAATGGCTCTCCTTTCTTGGCCAATGTCTTTCTATTTTTAATCAACAACATCGATGAGTCCTGTAGCGTAGATCAGCAACGTTAAGCCATTTTTCCAGTGTCCTTTCAAGGGCATTGATGGTAGGCACAAGAGCAGGGGTCTCAAAGGGCGACAAGGCAGGGGCCTCTTCAGAGTCGGAACAACAGCTGCAGAAGCAAACACATTGCCAACAAAAAACACAGTTTCATTCGAAAATGCCACCCATCTATGCTGCGCACAATCAATATATTGATCTCATTCGAAGTCAATGCTTATCTAGGCTTTCCACCGTTGCCTAGTTACCGCGAAGAAAAATGCTCAAAAGAATTTGAATTTTTAAGGTTACAAGTGAATTTCTTGAAGACTGCAAGATGTTAATGCAGATACATTTGACTATTGCCAGAAGTTTGGTGACCAGCACCACGTGAATGGCTCCAAATATTGCGAAAACCCTTAGCATTATTGTGAACAGAGCTTATACTTAAAAGTGTACTCTTTTTTATTTCCTTTAATTTATAGCCAAGACCTAGGCTGAAACGGGAGGAACGAACAAGTGTGTAAATTTTCAACCATAAATGCTTATATCAAAGGTTTGTTACATCTAGAACCTATCAACTTTTCAAGGTTGCAGAAACATAGTATTTCAACTTTTAAAGGAGAGGAGCTCAATGCACGGAAAGGGAAAATAGGCAATGTTTCATGTTTGCAAACATTCAAGGGTAGAAGCAAGTCCTTTTTAATTTTGGCTCCAACATGTATTGTTGCATTCAACATAAATGCATATACTATACATTCTAGGCTTCAAATACCCATTCTCAAAATGAAGGCACTCAAAGGACAAACACTAGCAACTTTTAAAGAGAATATGAAGCACATATAATATGTTCTAAGATATGAGACGAGCTTCATAAGCCTACAAGAATGCAAAGTTATATAAACTACAAGTTGCGTGGGGCATTCCCTCACCATAATAACAAAGATGTTTGTAGTTGCTAGGATATATTGGTGGGTGACTTGGATCAATTGTGGGTCTGGGTCAACTACCACTAGTTAATGACATGCCACTATATGCAAGATAGTCGTTTGATCAAAAACTTTGGTGCACACTTGACACATTCATAACATTGGACAAATTTTGTCAACAAGAATGTAACCCAGAACAACTAGAATTCAAACATTTATTAACCAACATCATAAATGCACAATCTTCTCCTGACATGAACAAACTTATTCACGTGTCCATTAGGATAGGTGAGCTTTACAAGAGTATAACATCTTTATGAAATAAAGGAACTAGCCACCTTGCATAGTAAACAAATGCTAAAATCATTGCACCTTCTAGTTGCAATAAGCAAAGTTGGACATAGCAGACTTAGAGTGTTATTGAACCTCAATAAAATTCAGTTGGAGCCAATAATACTCTCGTGTAAAGGACAAACATTTATGTTGACATCCAATTTATGGGTCAAATTAGAGTTGGTTAGTAGAGCCCTTGACCAACTTGTAGAGTTTGTCTACAATCCAGAATCAATACCCCTCTACTTGTTCTTCTTTGTTTCGACTTCAAAAAATATCGCAACCCTCTACATGGCATGCTCAACCCCAAAAATTCTTAGTTGAAAATAACTTCCTCTTCATTTACAAAATGTTTAAGCAATACTACACAAATTCAAACAAGAATCTTTTCCATGCAAACTTTTGTCCCTACAATTTCTATCAACAACAATGCATTGTTCTCTTTTCCCCTTCACACAAATTTAAGACAATTTAAGAGTACGTACATTTCATTGCAAAATATAACTTCAATTAACATTGTTATCTTCTTTGACATAGTTTGCGACTCATGTACAATTGCTAGTAATTTTTTGTTTTTTTTTGTCATTAGCATATAGGATATATAACTTGGGGAAATTCTCTCTCCAAAAAGTGGCCTCATGCCTGAAAATAATAGGCCAACGAAAAACCAAAAAGTAGTCAATGAACATCAAAAAGTTGTCGACATTACACTTATGGCTGTGGGTAAGGTTATGCATAGTTTGTGATTTTTAGTGTTTGCTAATGAGCATATGCTTTTAATGTAAATGGATTTCCGACACTAAATATAAATTGTAATTGTTTATTTCATTATTTTTCATCCACATGTTTGGTTTTTTATTTATTTATAACTTGTTTTATGATTAAGTTATTGATTGTAAAAAGAAATTATTTTTCAACAAAATTATGTGCAAAAATTATTAGTTAATATGTAGTGTATTCTTTGACTAATTAAAATATTAACAATGCAAATTTTGTATGAATTATATTGTGTGAAAGCATTGATTGGTTAGTTTATTTACAGAAAAGACTAATGCCTCAATAAAAGCGTGACGTGTTTCCCTCCTTCATATGATGCCCGCTCGTTAGTCTGTAATTTAGACAATGTTGACAATGTTGTAGGAGGCGACGGTGGTAGACATGGTTGGTGTCATGGGCTCTATGCATCTTGGATTTGCTTCTACAACTCTTAACAATCCGCATTCAATAAAAAATCAATCTTGCCTAAATTGGTTGGCTTTGCCTACAATAATATAGGATGAGCCTTACGCCAATAGTGGAAACGTCGCATTGGAGGTGACCCTCTCATTGACATAATTATCAATTGGTTGTATGATACATATATTTATTGCCTAGCTACCCATATCAAATGTACCTTTTTAGTGCATCTTGAAATCGCTTTTAGTGACTCTACAAACTCCTGTATATTTACTATCAACATGATATTGCACCTTTTAGTATAAATCTTAATTTGTCGATAGGTGTCTATTATGAATATGCCTTTGTTTGTCAAATTTCGGCAGACTTCTTCTCGGTAATATTTCCCAGCAAAGTCTATTTATTGATTCACAATGTGTTCGTGCATTACTCTACAGAAGCCACGATGATTGATTAATCTGTGATGACTACGTTGCATTGGAAAAAATTGCTTACAACCGACGTTGTCTACTCCTTTCCTCAACGGCTCTGTAGACTACTTTACAAAAAGTGATCCCCATCGAATGATATATGTTAAGAGTTGTGTATTCACATACATTATTTGTATACGTTTATTTTGCCACATGTTGTTCAATTAATACGAATAGTGTTGTGGCTAGTACCATCATATTAAGGTTAACGGGGTTGGGCCATTTACTTGTGGCTTCCCATACTAAAACAAAACATGACCTCTGGTTTTTTTAAAAATCAATTAACAACATATTTTCTATATTCTTGAAGTTACAACATATATTTTATTATAATCATTGTCATAATTTAGATCCACAACTATTAACAATAAGTAATGTTTTTCAAACTTTTTAATTATATTTCGATGGACGTATTTTTTTCCCTTTATGAGATGATAGGGTATGGGGCAATATGAAAAAGGGTAGTAAGGGAGTAGGAGCATATGTATTTAGGTGAAGGTGGACATTATAATATTATAAATATCATTTTGCATGACTCTAAGTGACAAAGATAAATAGAAGACGAAATGGTTTCTTATATGTTGAGTGGGTCTTTACCACTAATACTATTTTTTTCTTAACACTAACGTTTCTATTAAAAAGCTTCAACTAAGCATCGGTCTCCCTATCATGTACAAAAAGAACAATGTATCTTGTAGAGCAATTAAGATATATTTCTTTAGAAAAAGAGAACAAGTTTTAAATTTTAATTTTAAAAGAGGGTGTCGTTGTGCTTTATGGCACTAATATCATTTTCAACAACATGTTATAATATGAAAAATTTATCATATTGATTTCTTTCACTTTCGAATGTTTTAATTACTTGATTAACATATTTAAGTTGACATAAGCTACTTCATAGGTGTATTTCTAACTATTTATATTTGGAAACTATTCAATCAATTATTCTAGGGCAGTTAAACTCTACACTCTCAGTTCATTTAGGGTAGTTAAACTCTACATTCTCTATCTTTGTTGGTCATACTACATTATTTGCTCCTCTCCGTTAAACAAACTTAAAACAATTGAAGATAACATACATTTGACCAAAAATTACAACTCAAACAAATTTAAAATTGTTATCCTATCCGGCATTATTTGCAATGAATGTGCAATTGCTAGTTACAATATATAAGAGAAACACCTTTTGACGTACACGTCACTCTTTAGTCCAAATTCCAACGTATCTTTTGTTAGTCAGAGTTTATGCTCCATAATATTGATAGCTAAGTAAGAAGGTTTTTTTTATGCTTTTCTTTTAAGATCTGAATATTTTGGTATTTGTCATCAACATGTAAGAACAAAAAGAAATTACATTTCCTTCAATTGGATAAAAACATTTTTAAAAAAATTTATTTTGATCCAATTTTCTTAAGCATGTTTAGAGTGTACACATGAAACATTGGAAAGAAAAGATGTAACACAATTTTTTCGGCGTAAACTCTAGGTCATCTTTTGTTTCTCGGAGGAGACTATTGCCTCAAAAACCATTTTAAGCATGGAATGTTAGAGTTAGGAGCAGCTCAAGAAGATCTAGTACTAGAGATTGAGGAAGAAGAAAAGTGCTAATCTGTAAGGTCATTAGTTTTCAACTCTATGGAGTCTCTTCAAAACTAGATCAGGCTAAAGTAGAAAATGAAGGGCTGAATGGGTATTAGGTTTCCATCAAAAGCTTTTGTTTTAGCAATATTTTGGATCCACACAAAAAAGAGAAGAATTATTTTCTGGTGGTTCCTGGGTTTTTGGTAACTTTGGTCTGTGTAGGATACTGTGGACTCCCTATTTTGATAGGAACATAGAAATGGTTTCAAGGAGACTTGTTTGGGCGAGAGATTATTTGAATTGCCCATAGTTTTCAGGGAGCAAAAGTCAACTATGAGGTTGTGTCTTCATGAACAGCGTTTGTCTCTTTTTAATTGGAGTTGAAGGCCTGAAAGCTTTTGAAGCCAGATATTGGATATGAATCTTGCCTTCTAAAATAGGAGTTCCATTTTTTTCTCTTGAATTTAAGAGGGGGGTTGGAAGTTTCCTTCAAAAGTTTATTCATTCTTTTGGCCACTTGGCATGATTTTTGCATTCCCTCAAATTTGCGGTGATTTTGGGAGATTTTTTTCCTTTCCTTACCTGCAATTTTTTAGTGTTCTACAACCCTCCTAAATTATCTCACCTTGTAGTGTCGAGTAGATTTTTTACTATGGGAACATAGCTAGGAAATAAACCAAATAACTTAGACAACAACATAAGATATCAAACTCTGTAAGACCACTTTAATTCGACAATCCAAACTTTGATTTGTGTGTGCATGTCTTGAAGGTGTATGCATGTGTGCATATGATTATCTATGTGAATGTAATCATGCAAACATGTGAGGTTATATGGATTGCCCACAATTTGGAAAACAGGGTATAGAGCAGGATTTTAAATGCCAAATATCAAGCTCTACATAGGGGAGAGGACCCTATAACCAAGCATGTATCAAAATAGGTACATCTCTTTTCACCATAGGTTGTTGACAAAAGTACCAATAGTTATTCACTTTTTGGTTAGTGACACTTTTTAAGAGTTAATGAAAATTTGACACAAAGGGCGCTCGGTCATTGGTCCTTCTTTCAAATGTTTTATATTGATTTTCTTCAAATTAAATCAATTCAAAAACTACTTTTCCCTCCAAATAAACACGCGAAACAAAAATGTTGATATGGCATGATCATACGCTACACAATGATATAATTTGTTGTACGCTACTGACATACCTACATATACGTCGGACATGCCCCTAAAGTTAGCGTGGGACAGTCTATAGGGTAACTCTCCCGCGTACATATTATCTAGCCGAGGTCTTCCTGAGATCGACCTAGTGGGACTAAAATATTCATGGGATGCAGACAGACTAGTTAGGCAATCTAATGTATTCGACACGCATCTAGTGGAATTTGCGAGTCTAAGGCAAATAAGGCCCTTTTAACCTAGACTGAGTTTAAAACATTTCGATCGAGCTAAAGATGACTGCTCGAACGTGTTGCAAGTCAATATCGAAAATTTGGCGTGATTCGATCTATGGGTTCCTGGAACACGTCCCAAATGACTTAAGAAAAATTCGTGTATGTCTCCACATGAGGTCATATGGTGGATGGTGGAAGCACTTAACTAATAAATGACGAGTCTCTGGCCTATTTAAAGGATCCACCTTAGCTTAATGATAATAGCCGCTATTATGTATTTTTAAGGACAACTGTTCAATGATGATGGGTGGAATTGGAGTGGATTGTAATACTATGTTTAAAAATAGGCACAAAATTTATATCCGAGTGTAATTATGGATTCGTTAATCATTTGGGATTTTTGGGTCACATCAGTAGACAAAATGGTTGTTACGGTTCTGTTCTGGTCATATACGAAGTTATAGTCCTCAATCCTAATAAAAAGTAATCATATGGAAATAATTCTCAGCTTGTATGTTGTAGGATTAACAACTGCGTAATTTTCTCAGAATATCTCACATGCGTTCTTACAAAATTTTGAATTATTTGACTAGTATAATATGTTTCATGAGATTGTATCTTGCTTCTAAAATTGATATAATCTTACAAAGGTATAAGATACCAAACAATTGCTCCCTATCGAATCACAAATATAGTCATTGAAAATATAATGAAAGTAGAGTTATATGTAGTTTGGTTGATTTGACCAGTACGTGATCGTGTATATGGTCGACCTTACTATTATCTTCACCCTCTCATACTTATAATTGATAAAAACAATTGTAAGTACTGTTATAATTAAGTAATATTTGGATTTTTATATTCTGGTCAACATCAGTTATTGTCACTATTAGATTGGGCGTGTAGACATTGAGTTGGCTCGAAAACGTATTCTCTGCACTCACCATACATTTTTTGTAATTATCAGTTCAAACGCAATAATATGAACAAACTATGATACTCAGTGAACTCATTAAGTATACGATATGTATTCAAATCACAAAGTGGCTTCTCTTTGTAAATCTTTTGATGATTTATAAGAATTTAAGAAGGCATGCTTGTTTCTAAGAGTGAGAATTGACCACCAACCCTAATAATTTAATCAATAAATCAAAAATATTAGAGTGTAGCTATTTGTCATGTGGGACATATAAACATCTATTCTAAACAATGGCACAACATGGAACTGTGATCATCACTTAGCAAGTTTCTCGATCCTACCTGGAGAACTTAATCGTGAATCATAGTTGGCTCAGAAACTATGGCCGAGTCCCCACAGCTTCCCTGGCAATATCTAGAAATAGAATTTATTCAAACCCAAAGTGACTAACTACATCTAGTTTGATGATGATTTGTCATTGGTTAACTGGGAAAGTTAGATCAATGGATCTCAATGTATTTCAGTGGCAAAATCCGATGGTATGTGTAAGATATAGTTACCTCAATATGATCTATTGGTTAATATATTTGCTCACGTAGATGAAGAAATAGCGTAAGATGTATTACATCAACAGGATCCTAGGTGTTGGAATTTGTTACATACCTTTCAACCATAAAAGGGTTTCATATTGAACGCGAACAAGAGAGGGATCATCGCATCTGAGTACAGATTTCTCGTGGATTATGCAATTCCTAGTTTGATCTATATGCCAAAAATCATGCAACATAATTTTTCCAGATTTCCCTGATTACAATCAAATGCACATGAGGAGCAAAACTACTGCTTAATCCTCTTAATGGTCCACTTTCTATCATTGCTAGGCTATGTATCTCAATATAATTATATATTAATAGTGAATATTTTTCACTGCACATAGCATGTGTATTATGTGGCTATACCAATAGATTGGACGTTGTTTTATTACTAAGTAAGCAAATATTTAAAACTTTGGCTTCTAAATAAAATAACAGTTTTGGATATGATAAAGTTAGAGTCATGATAAGTTGTAATTATGCCAAGAGGCATTCTAAGTGCCTATAATGAGCGTGAGTGGTTCATTTTTTGGGCCGACTTCAATAACCAAAAGATTAAACATTAAATATTAACTCCTAAACAATATTACAATTGAAAAACACTTATAAAAAGTAAAGATCAAATAATAGTATATGCAGAGTTTTAGTCGGTTTTCAAATTCATGGTAAATAGATTTGATATTTCACGTTTAGTCGTTTTTTAAGAATGTTCTGGAAAACGCATAAATGGACCGTAAATTTGCTAAGGGCGGCGGTTTCGTTACATTAAATATTTTATATATTATGTGTCAAGTAAAAGAGGTTTTTATTTTCAAAATAAAATGCTGTAAATGTTGGCTAAGCGGGGTATGCGGGATGTTAATGCATATTTGGAGAGCTTTTCCGGACCCCGAACAATCTATATGTAGAGACCTGTATCATCATTGAAAACAATAATATATACGCTGTAACAAAAATAGGACTACCTTTTCAAAATTAAAATACGTAAATATTGACCCCTCGGATAAAAGTAATTAGCCATGAAGAGGCTATTTATCTTTGATATCTCATTATCTCTAAGGTCAAGAATATGGGAACTATATAATTTAAAAAAAAATACCTTAAACGTGCAAGTTTGTCTAGATGAGTACAAAAATCCAAGACTACCGCTATCTGCAAAATTAAAGGATAACTAAATATTTTGCATTTGATTAGGTAAAAATAGGGATTTGGCTCCTAGAACGCCACACAATCGAATAGATGGAACGTGAGAACCAACCCATTCATGAGCAAGAAAAGAAACATGACCACCATCAAGGAGTTCAACAAACTAAACTGCGAAAAAGGACCTCGTCCACAAAAGAATCAGGGTACTAAATATATGACAAGTGGATAAATATAATTCCTATTGTTATTTGCATCGAGTTGATATCTCATTATATCTAAAATCAAAAGTATAAAATATATACGATTTTTTGCGTAAACATAGTCAAAACGTCCGCAGCGAGTTTCGTGATCATGCCTACCACACGCGGAATACCAGCCTCTGCGAGATCACAGGTTTGTTTTTGCTCAGAAACAAGTCTCCGTGCAACATTGCCCCTTATAATAATCTACATGGACTGTTGGTCAATAAGCTATTCGAAATGGAGGTGTGTGAGAGTTATTTTTGAACATATTAGGTTCAACTAGCTCCATCAAGGGGGGGCTCCATATATTGTATAAGCATTCCAAAATTATAGGTCAAATTTAAGGTCATCTTTTGCTAAGATTTACCTGCTTTCTTACCTTTACATGCAATCGTGGATTTTCGTAGACCATGTTATAGTCGCCCTGATAAGGGTGGCGGTTACACGAACTTCGCCCTGTTCAGTAATGCGGTATACACTACCGCCGCCTTTAAGGTGATCTTCTTACAGATAAGTTCGTTTCTTATTTCTACAGGGCAATATATATATATAAAAGAGATGCCAATAAATAAAATAAATGTGAGATTATGTATCCAAATGAATTATTTTATTGCACAAATTAACATTGAATAGTAATTTTATAAAATAAATCTTGGTGATTTGAGATTTGTAACGCCCGTAGGAGCTATTTCGCAAGAGGTCTAAACAAAACAGGTTTAGAGAGAGAAAATTATGAAATAATTTTTTTTCCCCTGATTAGGTTAAGGTTACAAGAGGACAGTCGTGAGGCGTAGGAGAAATTATCGATCTATTAAAATACACCTCAAAAAGTTCAAATTCAAATTTACATCTTCGTTACGTTCCTCAACAAGGTCCTAGAGTTCTTGTTTAAGAAGTTTCATTAGCTTATCGAAAATGACTCCGTTAATCCCTGGTTAAAAAATATTTAAGGACCCTTAAAATAATTAAAACCCCCTTTTCTTTTATTTAAAACAAAATTATAATAATACAAGACTCACACTTTGTAATTCAGGGTCATAAATAAATGATGATTAATTGCGTGCTAGAAGGGGTCATGTGCACTCTATATTACTAGTTTTCCATCCCTTCTCTCTTTATTTCTAATTGTCAATCCACAAATAAATTAATCCCCATCACTTAAGTGATGTAGGGTGCATTCCCCACCCTTGGATCTAAAGATTTTTTAACCCTTAGATTTAGGCTTGGCAAAGAAACCCTAGAAATCTCTATGGATTGCCATAATTTTATTTCTTTTATTTATTTTCTTTCCTACATCCAAAACCCTCATTTCATTTGTTCTTTGCACTGCAGGTTAAGGGAGACAAGGAGAGAAAACCAAGCTATGGAGGCCATTACAGCCAAGGGAACTCTTCTCAATAATTTTGGTTTTGGCTCAAAGCTTTTATGGGGGAGTTTTTTTTAGTTATTAAATAAGATCTGACCTGGTTAGGGTTGATTGGATTGCCCCAAAGCCATTGGGCGCACGGATTTAATGTGAGTGTGAATGTGTATATATATATATAGACACACACACACACACACACATAATATGTATTTATAAATATAGAAAAGGAGAAAAAAAACAGTGATGGCCGTGTAAGGGCCGTGGGAAATTTACACACATGCCACATTTTTCTATGGCCGCGCATATTTTTTTTGTTTCAGATTTTTTTCTTGTAAAAATCGTTCGCTGTCTATGCAGTCTGGTAATGAAATGGGTGGGGGGATTAGGGGCGCCTATTTACATCCCCACCCCTATATATTTCCATATGGGTGTGGGGATGGGGGCGGTTTTGCTCCTAATCCCCCCACCCCCAAATTGCGAAGCGTACCACAGGGAATAGGCCGCGGCCCTCTTTTCTTTTGTGTTTCTTATTTAGTATTGGTTTCAATATGCGTTTAAAATTATAATCATTTATTATTATATGATTATTGGTAATTGTGGTTAAAATAAGACAATACATATCCATATTATGTGTGTAGGTGTGTGGGTAATATATGTGTGTGTATTTAAGGTGTGTGTGTGTTGTTTGGGTTATATGGCACAATGTATTTTTTTTAGAAAAACTAAATAGACGAGAAATTGCGGTTTTATTAAAATATATATATTCGTAATAATACTAATCTTGATTGTAAAACACTAAATTAAGTTATTGAGAATATAAAATTAATATCTCTATATATTTTAAAAAATTTTCAATAAATGAAATTTTATAAATAATAAATATAGAAGGGAATGTTGGCAAGATGTAAACTTATTTTAGTCCTCCTTTCCTCACAATTTTGACAATTATTGTATGTAAGATAGACAACAAGAAAGTTTCATTTCACCAACAAGGTTGCATATAGCTTGTAATGAGTTCTAAAAATGAGAAATATTTACTATAATCTAGTATTTCAACTATTTATTGTCCAAATTGAAAGTGATGGTATTCAAATTTCTATCTATCAACAAAAGGAAGCTAACTTTTGTAACACATACTATTTGATTAATACAATGAAAATAAAACTAACATTTCACAAAATGTGAATTTACAACAAACTTCCCCAATGGTATAATCACAAGATTTTCACAAGCCTTCTTGTACATGTCATTTCTTTATTTCCTTACAATTTTCTCAAGAATGTAAACATCTTGCAAGCAGAATTCGCATTTAACTATGTAACTTTTGACACAATATGGATTACAATGTCCTTTATTTTTCAATGAAAAACAAGATGATACAACTCTCTTTCTTCTACAAATTTACAACAAAATAAATTATAGAAGGTAAATGGAAAGAGTCTTCACAAGCTCCAAAGTGCTCTTCACCCATGCTCCAAGTATCCATGTAGTTCAATCACAACCAAGATAGGGGGAGAGGCAACACTCTCCTCCCAACCAAAATTCAATGGAGAAGAGAAGCAATCTCCTCCATTGACCCCCGAGCCCCAAACACAACACAATGAAGGGTGGTCTCCAACTCAAGGCAACAATACTTGCTTCCATAATACAATTTCTTCACAACATTCAAGCTAAAATAGAAGAACAAAGAGACACACAAATAACACCAAACATTTCACAACAAGGCTTGCATCCAAGCCAACAAGAGAAGGAACTATGGGAATGTTTTCCTTATGGCTCCCAATTGAGATGAGATGCCTATCCAAAACCCTCCACAATAAAACTCAATCCCTTATGACTCTTATGCCTCCCTCAAGTACCCCTTTTTCCTCCCATACTCTTATGCCTCCCTCCTCTTATGGCTCCCTCAAGAACAAGGTAAGAATGTAGACATTCTTACCCAAGATGGGCATCCCTCTCAAGCTCCCTCCACAATATCCTAAGCTACTCTTATGCCTCCCTCATGAGTATTCCCATAGACCTCTCCTATACTACACAATAAGCATTCTATCCATTTTTCCACAATACACAAAAAAAACAACATGCATTTTCTACAATTTTAAGCACAAAAGCAACAACAAAAGAAAGCACAAAGAGAGAAGTTTTCCTACCTCTCCATTGGAGAAGCCTAAACCAAGAAGCTTTGTCCAAGCTCTCTCCAAAGCAATCCAAGCATACAAGTCCAAACTCTTTCTTTTTCTTTCTCCCAATTCCTTTCTCTCCCAAAGAAAAATAACCAAAAAGAACTCTTACACAAAAACCTCCAACCCCCTCCACAAAAGAGGAAGTTTCAATAAATAGACAAAAGGAAGGAGTGAGGGTGATGTGGCTCCATGTAGGATGCCACATCACACATCCTCAAACCGCCTCCCAAAGTCAACTCAAATCCCAAAACACCATAAATGGGTGGTTGGGTTGAATGACATCTCTATGCCACATCCATCCCTTCTCATGTGTCCTAAGGCACAAATAAATGCAAAATGAAGAAAAGTGCACTCCAAAGTCATATTTCCCTTCCCAAAACAATAAATAACCCCCTTTTTGGATTCCCAACCCATAGATATGGTTGGTAAGGGGTTTTGGGAAGTGTGGGACAAGTTCAACTTGCCCCACAAGTCCCCCAAAATTGCCCTAAATCTCAAATTCGAGTTTCAAGGGGTTTGGAGTGGTCAACACTCAAAACCAAGCATTCAATACATGAGGAAACACAAGGCTCAAGGAGCCAACCATCAAAATTAATTACCCCCACTTGACTTCCCTCCAAAACTAAAAAAAAAATAAAACAAGATATTAAATTAATCTAAACATACTTAGCAAAAGTAATAAAAGACATCACAAATGAAATCACCTACTAAAGTAAATAAAACAATTAAATAAAATTCTTAACCCCATGGTCACATTAGAACATTTCCCCCTCATGAAAATTTTCTCAACACATGAAAGAACAAGGGTAACACAATACAATTTACTAGTTGCCTTGACGACCAATTGTTGTAACCACCCGACATCCTGTTGTGTTTGGTTCCCAATCCCCCTCATGGTTGTGATCATGTTGTGTTTCCTGCAAAATATAAAATACCTCCTTCGGCCTTGCGGCCATGTTAAAATATCCAAAATAACCATATGCATGAAATTTACTAACATCTATACGTAATTCAATCAATCATTATTTCTAGGTCTAAATCACAACTTAATTATGCATTTCATCATTATCCAAAATTACAGTAATGTAAATTCAACAACTACATTCTACTCATCGTGGCGAAGAAATCCAATGTTAGAACACATGCAATATATCCATATAAAAGTAATATCGGTATCCAATAGTCTGTCCATGAGTCAGTGTAAATCATACTGAAAACGAAAATCCAATCATATCTCAAATGCATCTACTCACAAAACATCATGCTAATTAACGTAAGTATAAGTCATATCCATATCCAAAAGTCTGCATAACTCAAAATTATAGTCAACTAAATGTCGTAGGGAAGTGAGCATTACATCCCCCTCTCCTTATACTGGACTTCCTCCTGGAAGTCACTGAAATAAGTGTGGAAACTGAGCTCGCAATGATGTAGCATCCTCCCAAGTAGCAGCAGTCTCATCGTACCGGTCCCATTGGACCCGAACCTGATCAATCTCTCTGCCGCGAAGGCCCAGGGTCCTGCGATCTAAAATGCGCACGGGCTCCACCATCACCTGCCCCTGATCCTGCACCTGCAATGCAGTCCAATCTAGCACATGAGAAGGATCAGAAACATATCTCCTAAGCACAGAAACGTGAAATACATCATGGACGCCAGATAAGCTAGGTGGCAGTGCTAGACGATAGGCTAAGGGGCCGAGGCGCTCCAAGATCTCAAAGGGACCCACAAATCTAGGAGCAAGCTTAGAACCTTTTCCATAACGGATAGGGCTCTTATGCGGTCTGACACGAAGAAACACCTTCGTGCCTACCTCAAAACTGTGATCTGTCCTATGTTGGTCTGCATACTTCTTCTGTCTATCCTGTGCCTCCTGCAATCTCTGTCTGATCAAGGTAACCTGCTGCTCCATGTCCTGTAATAAAGCTGGCCCAAGGGAAACCCTATCCTCAATCCTTTCCCAACTAAGAGGTGTCCTGCACTCTCTACCATACAATGCCTGAAAAGGAGCCATGCCTATAGAACTCTGAAAACTATTATTGTAGGCAAACTCCACCAAATACAGATACTCCTCCCATCTCGATTGGTGATCCATCACGTACATCCTGAGCATGTCCTCCAAAATCGGATTCACCCTCTCTGTCTGTCCATCTGTCTCAGGGTGATAAGCTGTGCTGAAATTAATCCTCGTCCCGAGGGCATACTGCATGGTGGTCCAGAAATGGGAAGTGTACAAAGGGTCGCGGTCGCAAATGATCTTCCGCGGAATCCCATGTAGTCTGACAATCTCATCAAGATATACTCGTGCCACAGCACTTGCTGTATAGGTGGTCTTCACTGGGGAAAAATGAGCTACCTTCGTCAATTTATCCACTGTGACCATGATGGTGTCGTGGTGGTATCTCGACGTCGGCAACCCAATAATGAAATCCATAGAAATGGGGTCCCACTTCCATTCCGGTATGGCGTGAGGATAGAGGAGGCCGGCTGGATGCTGATGCTCGGCCTTCACCCTCTGACACTCTAAACAGCGGGATACAAAAGAAGCTATGTCTCTCCGAAGTCCTCTCCAAAAGTACAAATGTTTCAAGGTGGCGTGCATCTTCTTCACCCTGGGATGGGCTGAATACGGTGCACGATGAGCCTCTGTCAAAATGTCATGTCTCAAGCCTCCATCTCTGGGAACATATATCCGACCTCTGTGTCTGAGAAGACCATCTGCCTCTAGTGAAAATCCATCAAACCTCCCCTCAAGAGGTCTCTGAGACTCAATCTCTGCTCTGGCTCCAAGGTAGAAACTATCCTGAGGAAGCTGCTGCAAGATCCTACTCCGCAAATCTGTGCCCACTGAGGTGGCCATAGCCACATGTCTCCGTCTACTCAAGGCATCTGCAACCACATTCTCCTTCCCTTTCACATGCTCTATCTCCATGTCATACTCACAGAGTAACTCCATCCAACGCCGCTGACGAGCGTTGAGATTGGGCTGTGTGAAGAGGTGGCGAAGACTCAAGTGATCAGTCCTGAGTGTAAATCTTCGGCCAAGAAGAAAATGTCTCCACTGCACTAAAGCATGTACCACTGCTGCAAGCTCAAGGTCATGGGTCGGATAATTGAGCTCATAATCTTTGAGTTTGTGAGACTCAAAGGCAACTACTCTACCCTCCTGCATTAACACTCCTCCAAGTCCTGCCAAGGAAGCATCAGTGCAAACGAAAAACTCTCCACGAGGATCTAGCACTGTAAGGATAGGTGCTCTCGTAAGGCATTCCTTCAGTGTACTGAAGGCCTGCTCACATCTATCTGACCATAAAAACTTCTTCCCTTTCCGCTGAAGAGAAGTGATGGGGTGTGCAATCCGGGAAAAATCCTGAACAAACCTCCTATAGTATCCTGCTAGACCCATGAAAACTACGCACCTCGGTCACACTAGTGGGTGCTGGCCAATCCATGATGGCTCGAATCTTGGAAGGATCGACTACGATACCTTCCCCAGAAATAACGTGGCCCAAATACTGCACCTCAGTCTGAAAGAATGCACACTTCTCCAAGTTCCCGTAAAGGCGCTGTTCGCGAAGACACTGAAGAACCTGGCGAAGGTGCTCCTCGTGCTCCTCACGAGTGCGTGAGTAAACTAGAATGTCATCAAGGAAGATGAGCACGAAGCGATCAAGGAAGGTCCTGAATACCCCATTCATCAAACTCATAAACACTGCGGGGGCATTCGTCAAACCGAACGGTACCACTGTGAACTCGTAGTGGCCGTATCTCGTGCGGAAAGCTGTCTTGTGAATATCCGTCTCCGCAATCCTGAGCTGATGGTACCCTGACTTAAGATCTATCTTGGAGAAAATGGTAGCCCCCTTCATCTGATCAAACAAATCGTCAATGCGTGGAAGGGGGGTAACGATTCTTGATCGTTACCTTATTCAGCTGACGGTAATCAATGCACAACCGAAGAGATCCATCCTTCTTCTTCACGAAGATAACTGGTGCACCCCAAGGGGATACACTAGGACGAATTAGGCCTTTCTCCAGAAGGCCCTCAAGCTGCAACTTGATCTCACATAACTCAGGTGTAGTCATCCGATAGGGTGCTCGTGAGATGGGCTCTGCGCCTGGAACTAGATCTATATGGAAGTCGATCTCACGTGGGGGAGGTAATCCCGGTAGCTCCCCCGGCAACACATCGGCAAACTCTGATAAGATGGGATGGTCATCGAGGAAAGGTCCTCTGGACTCATCCTCCGATCTGTCACTGACCGTAATAGCAAACATCTGACAACCCTGTCGCGCACACCTCTTAAGCTGCATAGCGGAGATGGTGCGAATGGATACGGCCCTCCTAACTCCTGATATCACTGATTCTACTCCGAGATAATCTATGCAAGCAATAGTCTTGTGGTAACAATCCACTCTAGCTCTGTGAGCAGACAACCAATCCATGCCTAAAATGATGCCATAAGATCCTAATGGAAGGATCCTAAGATCAGAAGTAGTGGTGAAGGGTCCCAAATTCACTACACACTCCTTGACTAAGGAGTCTACAGAAATCTTGGCTCCAGAAGCCATCTCAACGTCCCAACTACGGGCCCTGCCTAACTGCCACCAGCCTACAACGCTCTACTAAGGATGGTGCAATGAATGAATCAGAAGAACCAGAATCAAATAATATAGAGGTGGAAATACCACCAATACTACCTGTCATCTCAATCACAGTACTCTGATGCTCAGCCTGGCGGTTCTCGACCGCTGCGTAAATCTGATGACTCCGTGCCATATCTCCAACAGTAGGCTCTGAGCTCTGTGTCTTACCCTTGGTAGGGTTATGTGGGCAATCTCTCCAAATATGTCCCAACGACACCGCAACCATAACAGCTGCCTGGTCCTCTCCAGTGGGAAGCAGCTCCAGCTGGTACTCTAGATGACTGAGATGTCGATCCTGACGATCTAACTATGGACTGCTGAGGTCTCTGCTGATGAGCTCCTACTGACTGAGCTCTCGGTGCACCCTGTGTCCTGATGGGACCCCTAGGAGGAGGCCCCATACTACGTCCTCTCTGTGCATCGAATCTCTGAGGAGGTCGGTAAGGTGGGTGGGTCTGCTGCTGTTGTTGATGCTGTGGTGGCCTAAAAGAAGCTTGCCCTGAACTCTGTCCACCCCGTGGAGGAGGAACTGACCCCTTCGACCTACTATCCTACATCTGCTGGATACGGCTCCGAACTCTGTCTCTAGCCTGCTGTGTCTTCCCCCGTGTCTCCTCTACAATATAGGCCTTTTCCATGGCCTCTGCTAATTTCTGTGGACAGTGAATGCGCATTGCGCCACCTAGATCTGCCAAAAACAAATCTGTGAAGAACTGTCTTTGTTCTTCTGGTAAACGTTGCATGAATTTATTGTAGTCACGACACGTTCTAGTATCATGACCCCGAATTTTGTGGAAACCACAATAAGAATTGGGATTGTAATTCCTGTTTTGTTGGTTTGGTGTATATTGTGGCCTAAAATTCTGATCAAATTGTTGCCTATTAGGATTAAAATTTTGCATTTGTTGTTTCTGGCTTTGGTTTTGATAACCAAATGAGTTTTGACTTGGCCCTTGTATGGGATTTCGCCGTTGTTGTTGTTGTTGTTGTGGATGGTTAAAATCCACTGTATTGATTGTCGGGGTAAAGTTGTTGTTTCGTTGGTTGTTTGTTTGTGATGGGAGTATTAACCACATTTACCTTCTTGGGCTGGTCGGTTACTCCATCCATTGTTACACCCCGATTTTTGTTAAGGATTTTAGGTCCTTGGTTGACATTTGTGGTAGCGGGATAATTTGTAGTGTTATGGCTGGAGATGATTAACCTCCCATTTACTCCATATGTCTTACGACCACTATCTATCGCTGCTTGGTCTATTCGAAGAGCGCTCTCAAGTACTTCATCGTAAGTTCTTAATGGGAACTTTTGGACTTCTTCTTTCACCTCTCTGCTGAGAGAATGAAGGAATAAATCGCATAGTTCCATTTGATCCATGTTTGGAGCACTTGCTGAAGAATAAAGAACTGTGCGCCACCTTTGGATGAAATGGGCAACAGATTCGTTGTGTTCTTGTTTGATGTGCAAGAATTCCCTGATTCCTATTCTCAATAGTTTATTCATGTCGAATGCCTTAATGAATTATGATACGAGCTGTTTAAATGAATGGATGGAGGCCTCAGGTATTCTAATATAATACCAATCGAGAGTGATGCCTTCCAAGGTTTTGGGGAATATTTTAGCAACAACCCCATCCCAAGGGATTAATTCTCGTATGGCTGTAGCGTAAGCCTTGATATGCGCATTTGGATCTCCCTCTCCTTTGAACTTGTGTAAATTGGGAAGGGGTCTTGGAAGCATGATGCTTCGTATGGCGAAATATAAGGGCTCTTTTAAATATTCTGAGTAACTCCCTATCGCATATGTTTCAACCATTGATGGTGGTTGCTGGGGGAGTGGTGGTGGGATGGGTTGTTGATATGGCGCAGTGTATGCATTGACAAGGGCATAGGGAAGTCCCTGCGTTTGAGAAAAAAGGCCGGGAGAGGAGAACATATCTCCTCGTGGTGATTTGGAGTACATGTTTAAGTATGACGGGATACTGTCTAGTAATGGATTGTTTGATACTAGACCGGGAGGAATAATGTTAGAGATGATGGGCCTTGTTGGTGTTTGTTGTGGATAGTGAGGTGGCATGCCTAACGTGCCTACTCCTGTGAGGAGATCTACCTGGCCAGGGTGGTATGGAGGGTTGGAACTTCCTGCTTCAATGAACGGAGAATTTTGACTTGCTTGAGCAAGTTCTAACCCTCTCACTTTTTCCACTAACGTTGAAAATGACTTCATTTGGTGAAGTCATGGTGCTTTGCCTGAGCGGCGTTTGTTGTATACCCTGGTGTTGTATAGGCATGTGATATCCTGTCATGAACTGATTGCTATCTTGCCAAGTTTCTCCGAGGAGTATTTCCTATATGCAGTGGCATAGAGGTATTTTCTTGAAAAGAGACCTCGGGTTGTATTTGTAAACCTCCTATAGGTGGGTACATACCCCGAGAATGTTGTTCACTCCTAGGATAACGTATTGACCGTTCATCATCTAAGACCAGATATGGATCTGATTGTCTACTAATTTGTGGTCTAAGTAGCATATGAGGAGACAAACCAGATTCTCCGGTAAACATCATATTGTTTGAGCCTGAAGGCTCTGTTTGTTGCGTTCGAGGAGGTTGATCTAACTCCCCTATTTGAAAAGACGAGTTATATCTGATTCTTAGGGTTTGTGTTGACAACTGATTAGTTGAATAGTTGTTGCCCCCATACTGAGAGCGAAGGTGATGATTTCCTTTTCTGTTGGGCATAGTATGCCTCAAGACCCAAGAGGGGTTTTGCCATATTCATCAAATCCCGACATATTCGGGGGGTATATGAATACCCGCAGAATAATGGGAAGGAACGAAGGTGATTTGTGAAAGAACACGTGATATTATAACTCCGAACGAGAAAGTAGGAAGTTTACGTCAGCTTCACTAATTTTGTTTGCTTCACGTCGGGGTTCACCAATTTTGTACGCCGGAAAAGTGACAAGCGAGTGTGGGAATCTACAGGTAACTCTTCCGCATACCCGACCTCCCGAGGTCGTGCCGAGACAGCCGGTGGGAATGGAATATTCGTGGGATGCAGACAGACTAGTTAGGCAATCTAATGTCTTCGACATGCACTAGTGGAATTTGCGAATCTAAGGCAAAGAAGGCCCTTCTAACCTGGACTGGTGTGATAGATCGATCGACAAGAATGACTGCTCGAAGGCTCCAATCAATATCGAGCTCTGGTGTGATTCGATCTATGGGTTGTGGAATACGTGGGAAATGACCTGGGATAGTTTTGTGTATGTCTCCAGATAAGGTCATATGGTGGATGGTGGAAACAATTGACTCTATGGACGATTCTCTGGCCTAGTCTAGAATTCTCTAGCTTCGTTAGCCGCTATATCTAGTAAGGACAATTGTTCGATGATGATGGGTGGAAGTGGAGTGGATTGGAATACTAGTGTGCGTAGGCCAATGTTTATATCCGATTGACTTATGGATTCATTAGGCTGTGGGACTTATGGGTCACAACCGTAGACTCTTGGTTGTTGCGGTTTTGTTATGGTCATATACGAAATCAAGTCCTGATTCCTAGTATCCAGTAATCATATGTTTTCTCAGCTTCTATGTTTAGGACCAACAACTACGTGATTTTCTCAGAATATCTCATAGGCGTTCGTGCAACCTAGATCCTTAAACTAGTATCTATGTCTGTGAGAGTGTCTCCTGCGCCTGGCTGTGGGACCAAAGGATCACAACCAAAGGTTTGCTCCCTTTCGAATCCTTATACAGTCATGCGAATGTTTGCCTAGGGTAATCTGTAGTTTGGTTGATTTGACCAAAACGTGTGTGCTTGGTCGCCTTCTATATTTAACCCTCTCAACTGAGAACTGATCAGTTGTAAGTCTGTTGTTGTTTGGAAGACTTGGATTCTAAGATTCTGGTCAATATCAGTTATTGCTGTTATGATATTGGGCTGAGACACGATTGGCTCAAAAACGTATTCTCTGGGCTCCCTAGGTCCCGTAATTGTCATACAAACGCAATAATATAAACAAACTGTAATAAAGTGAACTCTAAGTATACGAAATGTATTTATAGCATATATGACTTCTTTTTGTATTTTTTTTGATGATTTATTAGAATTTAAGAAGGCAGCTATTTAAAATATTTAGAATTGACAGCTAAACTAATAATTCAAAACAAACAAAATAGCCAAGTGTAGCTATTTGTCTGTGCAATTTGTATATCTATTCTAAATAATGAAATAACTAATCTATTTGCAAGATTCTCGATCCTACCTCAGAAGTGAGGAGTGAATCATAGTTTCTCAGAAACTATCAATCCCCACAGCTTCCTTGGCAATATCGAGAATAGAATTTTCCGAAATAAAGCGATTAACTACTCTATTTGATATGATTCTAACTAGAACTTTGAAAGCTAGAACTTGGATTCTGCAGAACAGTGGCGAATCCGATGGTGTGTGTGTGATCTTGTCCCCTCAGTATGATCTCTTCATTCTTTGTGCTCACGTAGATCCAGAAAAGCGTGTAATGCTTTGCATCAACAGGAGTAGGTGTTGGAACAAGGGACAACCTTTAGAATACAGACTGAATAGAACGCGAATAGGAGAGGGATAGCGCAAGAGTACAGAGCTTGGATTATGCAGTTCCTAGCGGGATCTATTGCAAATCATGCAACATAATGCGTCCAGAACCTGAAACTATCCTGTTTGAGGAGCAAAACCTGCAACTTTAATGGCTTCCTAAGTTATTCTACTTCTAATGGATTAGATAGAACAGCAACATTGTTTACACAAGCTGGATATGTGGCTTACCAATAGCTAGACAATGCTAACTAAGCATGCAAAGAATTAAAACTATGGATTCTAAACAGAATAACAAACTAAGCTATGAAAAAGAGAGCATGAAAGTGAAATCAGGGGCAGACAATTTGTTTGAGCACAAGCCATGCATTTATAGGAATTCAATCACCAAAAGATCAAAACCAAACTGAACTCCTAAACAATAAACAAAGGAAAAACACTATTCCAGGGGACCAAAAACATAAATGCAAGCTTAAGTTGGCAAGGAAAGCTGGTGAAACATTGATATTTCACGCGAGTCGCGTCAAAAGAATGTTCTGGAAAATGCATAAAGGACTGCCGCCCTGCTCAAGGCGGCGGTTACAGGACCGCCACCCTGTTCAGGGTGGCGGTTACACGACCGCCGCCCAGTCAGGGTGGCGGTTTCGTTACTAAAGAGAAAAGGGGCAAGAAAAGAGGGGAAAAGGGGGAAAACAAATCACGCGGGGGCTAAGCGGGGTATGTGGGATGTTAACGCATATTCGGAGAGCTTTTCCGGACCCCGAACACCTTGCGAAGAGACCTGTATCATCATTAGGGGCACTTATTACGCTATTCCGCAGTACAGTACCTTGCAATTTTGGGCACGTACACCTACATATATTTGCATGCCCCTGAAGTTAGGTGCACGGTTATAGGGTCCTCTCCCCTAGTGACTATTTTTTTGTTAGAATCTTTATTGTGTGGGTCAGTCATTTTGAACTTTGTGGGGATGTGTAGGGACCTAATATTTTTTTAACTATGTTAGGAGGTGAAGGATGGTTTAATATTCAAATTTTGATATGATGTATGACATAATGACAAGTGTCTAACAAATATTGAGGTTTTTTCGAGTATAAAAGACTGCTTTAAGGATTTTGCATCCCATGGGTCAAGATTATATGGATGTGGAAAGTGCCTATAAAGGCTTGAAGCAACTAGAATGTCTTGATAATTTCAATAACAAATGCTTTGAGTTGTTTTTACAATGCTCCCAACTTCAGTTTCCATGTGTTCCTAGGACTGAATCCTTAAAATAAGATGTAAATGAGATGGAATATGTTTCGTCAAATGGGATAAACATTTGATTGATAAATTGATATTTGTGTTTATCTTTTTTAAGGTGGTAGTTTTTCTATGGAGTGTATTAAATAGTGGATTTAAAATATGAAAAAAAATCCATCAACAAAATACAATAAATATGATATATAAAAAAATATGATAATTTTTTTTATATATATTTAAATATTCATAGCATTTTGTAATATTTTGTTAAATAGTTTATAGAAGCATAATATATTTGAGTTTTTTTCACAGAGAATTTTGTCAAACAATTGGCACATAATTTATGTTGTATTGTTTTCTAATTGTTTTTCTATTTATATAATTTACTAGCAACACAACTCCCTACCTCTAACTGTTATCACCTCTTTTCAAATGTTGTTAGGCTGTGACTTATATTCCACATCCTTTGAGCTGTTGAGAATCATATAAATGCTTCTAAAAAATGAGTAGAAAATGTTTCAAACACTGCCCCTAAACTTGTGAAGTTTAAATTTTTAAAATATTTTATCAACTACCAAAATCTCAGAGTTTTTGTAGGGTCTGTAGGACAAATGAAAAAAAAAGAAAATCATAGAGATTTAATCTACCTTGAGTCATATTGAAGGTGCCTCCCTTGTAATTCATTACATTGAACTTTGATGGGTTAGCTCGACGAAATATTGATTTAGTTGATGGGGTACGCGAACTTAGAATTTATGATGGACAATCACTTTCAATTTATCTCACAAACATACGAGTCACCAAACCATATTTCAGATACATGTTTGTTTTCTTGAAGGCGATCCTTGAAGATTTATTATGTATGAAAACGTGTCGCGTTTCAAAATTTAGGATTTTTTTTTGCTGTATATTCATGACAAAAAGAACCTTTTTGCCAAACATGGAATATTTTATTCTTATGGTGCAAATGTGAAATAGTTCTATATTTTCATGTTGCAAACATGCAAAGTGGAAGATACTCTATTATTGCACTGCATTTGAAGTTTTGTAAAAACATGTTGGCAGAGTGCCCCATTTTAAAGAGTCATAATCATGACTTAAATCCAATAACAATTCATCCTGAATTACACCTTACCTAAAAAATTAGGACAATGGTTAAAGGTGATGTCTACCCTCCACTGAAAATGCACCCTAGTGGTGCATTTTCAGTGGAGGGTAGACAATTCCATGGTTAAAGGCACCAAATTTCAATGGAGGGTAGACAATTCCATGGTTAAAGGCACCAAATTTCAATGGAGGGTAGACAATTCCATGGTTAAAGTGTCATAATCATGACTTAAATCCAATAACAATTCATTATGAATGACAACTTACCTAAAAAATTAGGACAATGGTTAAAGGCAATGTCTACCCTCCACTGAAAATGCACCACTAGGGTGCATCGCAGCCATCCATGTTTAACATGGATGGCTGCGATGCACCCTAGTGGTGCATTTTCAATGGAGGGTAGACAATTCCATGGTTAAAGGCACCAAATTTGGCACCAAAATTTTTATGGGGATGGTTAGAGATAAACTAAAATAAAATCCGGCAAAATGTCAAATACTAGATAAATTCATCAACATGCCTCATAAAAGCTTAAGATACTAGAAATTATTACACTGATTTAACTTAAATTAGAATAATAAAGATTATGAATATTCTAATTAGGTTAGGGATCTAGATTATACAGATGTACAATAAGTGAAATACAATAATACATAGTGAGATATAATAATATATAGCGAAAGAGATAGAAAATTAGGGTTTTGGGTATTCACTTAGTTTCTTGAATGTCTCACGAGGTGTTATGTATCTAGAATTAGGCTAATAGGTTATAATTGGGCTAATTTTGCTTTGTTTATGATTTTAGAACTTGAAACCCCCTTGGACACTAGTGTTAGGCTAAAATGTGGGCGTGAGGTTCTATTCTCCTATTTTGCACTATTGTTTGGCTCTTCTTCTTTCTCTCTAGTTAGATTGAGTTGCTTTGTCATTGTATGCAGGATCTTTTTTGCACTTTTGTTGTTTTCAAAACCCTCTTGTATGCTCTGGTAATGATATAACCCTACTTTCCTACACAAACACTCAAATATAAATTAGATGACAAAAAAGGTTAGACTAATAGAATTGTATTTCCCTTGGTGGTCAACTCCCTTGTTGATTATGACCAAGCCTTGCACAACATTGCCCAAATGAGGGGATCAAACTCCATGTAGTTTTCCTATTGCATGTGCATGAGTGAATGCAAATCTAGAGTGACTTCCCCTATGTTATCCCTTGTGCCTAACCCGATAGTGGGCTTAGCTATTCTTCAAATGCAATCCTTCTTGAATGCAAAATAGAATGTCGATAGACTGATATGTGTTAATGTGAGGCCTTTGTAGTGCTCTTGAAAGTAGTGTTTGTGAGCTAGATATTTGATAGTGTTTTCCCCTTATAGACCTCTTAGCAATATCATATATATATATATATATATATATATATATATATATATATATAGGGATATCTTACATTGAATTTAGGGCCTAATGGCGTGCAATATCGACTTGCATATTAAGAAACACACCGTGCCAATGATAAAAAATTGACTAAATGACCAAAATAAACAAAACTCGACTTCACGACAATGTCCCCTAATATGTCTAGAGATTTATGTGACCTACTAAAACACAATGTTAACACAACACATAAGACATGAAACATAAACAAACAAGCCACAAGATGACGAAAAGATAAAACTGCGCACCACTAGATACTACAATCACCATTTAAGATTATTATACATATAACATTGCTAAAAGTGTATTATGTAATAATGTAAATGCCAATTTTCGGTGTTTACATTTCCCCCCTTAAATCTAGTAAATGATTTTTACTAGTTTAAAGGAGAAATACAAATACATGTTTGAGATGATTATTTTTCGTAGAGTGTGTTTTGATTGGGGATACTTGAAAGCATGCCACATCGTGTCAACTAAGTTGAGGGTGATCAATCCTTAACTTCGAGAATTAGCAAAAATAAAGACTAAGAGGTTGGATGTGTAGTAATTTCCAAAACTTGAGGAGATCATAACCACACGAGCCTACAAATTATAATGTCATACAATGTCAGATGTCACAACCACAATCCTTGTCTTATTAGACCACAATGAGTAAACAACTCTAAGTTTGTAACTTCTTGAGTAACATCCACTTTGAGTTTAATTTTCTAGATTGTATGGCTTTGTCAGAAAACTTCCGTACATTTTTTAAAATTATAATCTGATATCAAGTTAAAGTGGCATGTATTGCTAGCATTATGAAGGAAATCAAGAAAATCTAATGAAATAATTCAAAAACAAACAAACAAACAAAATATTCTCTATTATTCTTTTTTACCACTTGACAATTCAAATGTAAAAGTAAAAATATCTAAAAGTTTATTGTTTAAAAATTATAAAAAAATACCCTCTACCTTTGACAAATAAATGGACCCTATGAAGCATGACAATGGAATAGAAAGATTTTACACAAGTAGTTAAAACCAACGGAATTGAAAGATTTTACACGAGTAGTCAAAACCAATGAAGCAAAACCAAATAATTAACAACATTTTGCACAATGGTATTGAAATGTTGCACGGAAAGTTGAAAACCATAGCGAGAAGGTTGACCAATCATTCTTATATATAAAATCAGCATAAAAATTGTTACCATAATATTTACTAAAATCTATAGTAATTTAATGTAATAAACCCCTAAGTTTCAAATCCGATCAAATAGTTTGAACATAGCATAATTTATTTTTTCCCTCCTTAATGGGGACACATCTTTCTAGGGTTTACAAAGGAGACAAAGGGAGATATATTGGGCCGATATATCAAAGGATTGCATTTATAGGATTTTTAGGCATTTGAGTGCTCGTGATAACTACTTTGCCATTAATCCAAACCAATTGTTAACAAAAATATATATAGCTGATATGTGTTTGTAGAAACTTAAATGTCGTAGAAGTGTGTCACTATTGTATCTATGAGGAAGCCTCTAAAGAAGGCAAATGAAAAATATATTACAATTTCTATGTGTATAATGGATAAAAATGTTTGAGTGACTAAATTTTTTTTTTAATGATATTGAAAGGAATGATAAAAAGATTGTTCCAAACTGCGATCTCAGATTATTATAGCACACCACATTACATTTTCAAAACAGAAGAGCTAAAATACCATATATGAAAATCCATCATAATCCATAATGCTCAATACATTATAATACAATGACTTGAATTACTCAATAAAAAAGATGTATATATAGGAGGAGGGAAATGCAACTACTACCTAAATAAGTGGTGAAAAACTCACACTAACCGATACTGGTAGTTAAGTTAACTCCATAATACTAGTAAGCTAACTCCACATAACTGAGAAGCTAACTCAACATAACTAGTAAGCTAATTCCACACAACTAGTACACCTAAGCAAGCTAACCCAACAAGTGTAGGGCTAACACAAGTGTAAGAATTATCCTAATAAATAAATAAAAGAATAAATAATAACCTACACTAACACCGTCCCGTAAGCATAGCTTAGGTGGGTGGAAAATAAGGTGGATCCCGACAACAAGGCTTGATGAGGTACCCACATACAACAACTGCGATAAATGGACACCACAAGGTACCCAAAACCAATAATAACAAAGTAGAGAGAGAAAAATCCTGCTGTAAGATATTCCAAGAAGCTCGGCTCCAAAAAATCGTACAATGCTGAAGAAGTTTGGTGCGCATTGTGGTCTGAATCCACTGGTCCATCATAGAACTCAAAAACAACTGACACTGGGCTTCACGAGAATAACTCCATGTAAGGAGACTGTTAATGAAGAAATGTCAAAAGTGCAAAACAAACATCAAACATAATTTGATCAACTGCTACAAATAGGTATGCCATGATCTCATAACAACCAAGGCAATAAGACAAGGACACGAGATCCAAATAAATAGGAGTGCCACGATCCACAAAAAAGTCAAGGTAACAAGGCAAGGACACGAAACCCAAAGAATCAATATCAGCACCATACCCTCCCATATTGCTGAATGAGTAGAGCGACACCACATATCTGTATGAGTTGCCAAAATCAACTACTCGAACACTGACAAACTAACACTAGGCTTCACCAGAATAGCTCCCCCACAAGAGAGACTGTCAACATGTCAAAAAATAAAGTGTTGAAAATGCACATATAGAAAATCTCAACAAAAAAGAGAGATATGAATGCATACACCCATTGATACAAGAATGCAACACCCAAAAGTTGAGGATGTTGGGCTCAACCGAAATTGCATCTACAAGTGATTATAACACCCTCCCAAATTTGACACTTTATAATTGAGTGTGTGTAAACATTACAATGAGAAAAAGTACCTTTTAAATTTGAAATATTTGTTTAAAAATATTACCAATGCGTAGATCTTGAAAAAAAATACAATTTCAAAAAAAGATCACCTTAATCTGAGCTACAGATCAAAAGTTATGAGCTCTAGAAGGTTTTGCTATTAAAATAATATTTTAATGGTGATCTTTTTTTTAAAAAAAGGTACATGTGACACCCAAATGTCCAAAGGGTAAAAGAGTGCATCCACATGATACAGGCTTGCGACCAAAGGATAAAACCCTGCGCCCAAAACCTAAAATGTCCAGAGGGTAAATCATTGTATCTAGAGGGTACATGTTAATATCTAATGGATAAAAGAATGCACACAGGGGGTATAGATCCATGTCCAGTGGATGAACGACTGCATCCAAAACCAAAATATCCAGAGGGTAAAAGAATGCATCCAGAAGGTACATGCTTATATCCAATGGATAAAAGAATGCACCCAAATGGTACATATCTGCGTCTAGTGGATAAAAGACTTCATCCAAAACTGAAATATCCAAAGGGTAAAAGAATGCATCTAGAAGGTACACATTTATATCCAATGGATAAAAGAATGCACCTAGAGGGTACATATATATGTCTAGTGGATAAAAGACTGCATCCAAAACCGAAATATCTAAAGGGTAAAAGAATGCTTCCAGAAGGTACACGCTTATATCCAATAGATAAAAGAATGCGCACAGAGGGTACAAATCCACATCCAGTGGACAAACGACTACATCTAAAACCGAAATATCAAGAGGTAAAAGAATGCATCCAGAAGGTACACGCTTATATCCAATAGATAAAAGAATGCACCCAGAGGGTACATATCTACATCTAAATTTGGCTATATCAAAATATGGCCGAGTTTACAGTCAACTCTAGGGTTTTGGCACCTTTTAAATCCAATGCCGCACCCCGTTTTGCATAAAAATTCATGTTGCAGAAAATTGCTAACAAATTCTAAATACATGAAAATAATAAACCCTTACTTGCAAAGAAAAACTTACAGATGGATGTCTACATCATCTATAGCTTTGATACCATAAAAGGAATGATAAGAAGATAGTTCCAAACTGCGATCTCAGATGATAATAGCACACCACATTACATTTACAAAACAAAAGAACTAAAATACCATATATGGAAATCCATCATAATCCATAATGCTCAATACATTACAATACAATGTGTAGACACCAAATTTGTGTCTTACGACCCCTTGTGACCCGCATCTCATTTCGTAACCTAACCTCATCACCTAAACCTTACACACAATTATTTATTAATTACCTTATAATTAATAAATCCACATCGTCATACCTGCCACCTCATTTCGCCACCTCATCATGACCTAGTCCTAACCCTAAACTAACCTAATTAAGACCTATAACTTGGTCTACATCCACACCCATGACTAAGGACTCCTTACTCGCACCCAAAACCGACCTTCTAGTCACTTGACCAAGCCCGCAACTAATCCCTCGGGAGAAAAGGAGGGAAAGTTGGCTATTTTACTAAAAATAGCCCACTTTGACCTGACCGATACCGGTTCCTACTCGACTGCCGTCGGTTATGTAACCGCCATCGGTTCCCTGTAAATGATCTTCCCTAACTAGAAACAAAGGCGGAAGGATTTTTGGATTGAGGGAGATCATCAGAAACAATCAAAAGAATCTGGATTTTACTTGGCCGAGCAGAGACAATTGAAGAAACAAGAAGAGTTTGCAGTGAAGGAGATCAAGCCCAAGACTGCGACTGAATAACCAGAGCCCTGTGATACTCAGCTGGTCATCGTGAGGAAAGATATCTCATCTTCTGATCGTCAGGACATCTTACTTGAGTTCTGCCTTTGTCATCACAGTTCTTGGACCTATATCCTCGTCAATAACCAGTGAGTTGTATCTTGCATGTCCTCTTTAATAACATTTCTTAGACTTTTGAATCACAGCCGTCATAAATCCATTCCCAGATCTACTACCCAGCAACACATTACATCTAACTATCATTCATCTACCTCTCATCACCCCGTTACCTAATCCCACTCATCTACTAGCCTTACAAACAACACAACCACCCTACAACCGACCCTCACCAAAAGACCCTAAAACATATCTTCTACCGATATCGGTTATCAGTAACCGGTATCGATTATTGTGACTCAAAACCAGAAACCAGCCTTTCCCCCAACCTGTTTCAACGAAGCAATTAAATTGTTATTTACAATCTTTCGTGTTAATTCATATTAGTAGGGGAACTGACCACCTTCGAAAGGAAGTTTTGTATTTCCTGGGCCTAAGGCAGTTCCCTCATTTATTGTCTAATCAAATCTTGTGGTCTTGTGTTCTTATTTGCAGGTAGTCCTTCCAAGACAAAAAGGAGTTCTTCGCAATCAACCTGATCTTTCTTTACGGTACACGCACACCATCTTAACATTCAACAGGTATTCCTCCTAGCCCTAACCCTTATCTATTTCTCAAAGGAATGATAGGATAGAAGCAAGTCTATTCTGCAGATCCGAAACATTCCGTGCGAAACACAATGACTTGAATTACTCAATAAGAAAGATGTATATATAGGAGGAGGGAAATGCAACTACTACCTAAATTAGTGGTGAAGAAATCACACTAACTGATATTGGTAGTTAAGTTAACTCCATAAGACTAGTAAGCTAACTCCACATAACTGAGAAGCTAACTCAACATAACTAGTAAGCTAATTCCACACAACTAGGACACCTAAGCAAGCTAACCCAACAAGTGTAGGGCTAACCCAAGTGTAAGAATTATCCTAATAAATAAATAAAAGGATAAATAATAACCTACACTAACAAAGGTCACAAAAAATATTTTGTTTGCATAAATCTTCACGTCCTCTCTCAACACGATTTTAAAACAAATTTTAGAAATAAATAATAATTTAAATGAAATATAGATAATTAATTTTTTTTCCTTGGATGTGTATATATACATTTTTCAAAGAGTAATTGTACCACATTCAAAATGTTATTTCTTGAAAAAGCGCTTTAAAATATTTTCTCTTTTTACTCATCACCCACCATACTTGTAATACTAACTCATAATTTGTTATTCACATAATATTGAAATTTACACGTTAATACTTGGAAATATGGCTTTTAATACTTCATTTCCTTGTTTGCTAACATAAAAACTAAGCATGTAAGTAATGTGTCATTGCAAAAACATAGTCTTAACAACTTTTAAGTTGTATCAAAACAATCACATCTAATGTAGGTATGTTTTTCTACACTAATTTTATATACATATTCAAAACATTATTTTATTTTACTTAACACAATTGAGTAACTTAAAGATATAAATTTATACTTGTTTATGGTGTTTATTTGCTAACAAGAAATTCAAACAATCCTAAAAAAGACAAGTATCTATACACAAGGATGTTGATACACAACTAGGATGTTGACAAGGCTTTCTAAATAACTAGATAAGTATATCTCAAAATGATACGAGTTACATACATTTAAAATTATCAATACAAACAATATCTTAAAAAAACATTGAGAGTGTCTTGAAATGTAACAACTTGCATCAAATACCTTCATTTACATAAAATTTAAGTGCTTGTTTATTCAATATGGTACATGTACTTTTACACTTTCATTATATTTAATTATGCAACAAAGACATATACGACTTCCTCAGGACCTTGCAAAACAATAATTAAGGCACATTGGATTCATACCAATACAAACTAGCTCCTAAATTTTTGTATGAAATGGACAAGGTAAATGACATTAACACATGTTTCCATAAAATAAGATTGCTAGCTAATACAAATATAAGATTATGGAGTGGTACATTTTGGATGCAACAACATTTGCTTCTTGAGCAAGCGTGTGCCACCAAAAAATATTTAGAATTAGTAAATAAATATTTGTGCAATGTTGTACCACTCCTAAGTTAGCCACACAAAACCTTTAACTTCATGACTTATGCAAAATGACAAGATGTGTAACATTGCTAAATTTGCACAAGCCCACTTAGGCTACACAATATTTCCATTTAGTACATAAAAATAAACTTAACACTTCATTGCAATGCTTACCCACACATAACCCCATATACAGTGTAGTACTCATGCACAACACTTCAAGTTACGAAACACTAAAGTTGCATAATATAGTTGTGCATGCCTTATGTCTATTGTTGATGCTTACCCAATGTTGTGATATACTCTGGAAGCCACCAAACACTATAAAAAATGTGGAATAATGCATTCCTATAGGACCACTCCCATTGTTTCAATGATGAGATATGTGTTTGAAAGAATGACTTGTTAATATAGATTACTTAGCATAGAATACACATGACACATGATCAATCTATTTCTATCAAGGACTGACAAAATGATTGGATTGAGTTCATTTCAATGAAGGGGAAATTTTGGAGCTAATTAATGGCCTCAAGAGGTGATCTAAGGAATATTTCACAGGAGAACCTTTACTTGTTGAAGGCATCTTGTTCTCCCACCGAAGCTTGTGTGAATTCTCTATATAAAAGGGAGTTGCTAACATGAAAAATGATTAAGAAGACCACCAAGAAAGGTCATATTCCAAATTAAGGAATCGTGTGACTATCCTTGAGAGTTTGAACTAAGTGTAGCTCTACACAAACTTTGTAAAGTCTACAAGCTTAGGATATATCAAGGATTATAATTCTTAGAATCAATCTTACAAAGTTTTTCCATAAGACTATGATTTGAGTTTTGAGTCATTGTGCCATATTTTATAATCATTCCTTATATTAATAGAAAACTTTATTGTTTTTATTGTTAATAGTTGTACTTGAGATCTTGTGTAGTTGACATCTAACTCTGATAGTCACTGCAAGGTGCAAGGTGCCCCTTCATTAGTAACCCTGACTAGGACTACATCAATATGATATTAGAGAAAGGGTTTTAAAGTCTTGTTGAAGAGGTTATTATATACACGAATATGAGTGAGTGATCTCAATATTTGTTACTTTCCGTAGTAGGGTTGCGGGTAGAAAGTAGTTGTAGGTGGATCCAACAATTTGGGTTATTGGGTAGGTGTGAGGTTGCATAATCTTGTTGTTAAGAAGTTGTGAGAAAAATATAGTGCACAATAGAGTTTTTTAGATATAATAGAGTGCTAAGACTTGTAAACTTGGTTGATGTGAGTAGAGGAATATAAGATTATTTGGAGGCCATGGAGACCACACAGCATAGATGAACTATTGATTAAGATAAAAGTGATGATGAATGTGAAGTGAGAGAATCTACAATATTGGAGGTTGAAGTAGATCATGTAGATGGGAAAGATGACCAATTCTTGTGCGCAATCATGAAAATTGGAAGAAACCAAGAATATAGGTTTTATTCTATTCTAGGAACTTAGATCCAAAAGATCTTATCAATTGATTCATAGAAATGGAGAAACACTTAGAGTATGAAGGTGTAGAAGAAAACAAGAAGCTGAAATTTGTGGGTACCAAGTTGAAGGGACATACATCCTTGTGGCAGGATAATGTGTAGACTAAGAGAGTTCAAAGAGGTAAAGATAAAATTAATAAGTGGGATTGAAGCATGCAAAAATTGAAGGCTAAGTTCATGCATGTAGATTATCAACCCCATTTGTTTAATAAGTTGCATGGTTTATCAGAAGGAATTAAGTGTGTAGAAGTACATCAAAGTGTTATGTCAACTCAACATTATGGATATACATGTGGAGGATGACACAAAATATATTAAGTATGTTATGGATTGCATATTTCCATTCGTGATGAAATCAATATGGTCAAATTGACATATGTGGATAAATCTTATCAATTTGTGCTCAAGGTGGAGGAGAAGTCATGCCAAAGGAAACAAACTAACCCATATGGAAAAGGAAATTCCCATGTAGAGGTGGAAGTTTGTGCAATGATCCACAAAATCATATGCATGAGGAAGTAACAAGCAATTCACATGAGTATAGTCATGCTCAAAGAGGTGGATTCAGATCTTCGTTCATACAAAGAGGATGTCGAAGAGGAAGAGGATATAACATAATCTAATTTTGTTATGGAGAGATCAGATATCGTGCATTTGAGTGTCCACAAAGACACAAAATAGTGGTGGTTGGAATAATAATGCTAGCAATCATTTTTCTCAGTATGCAGACACAAAAATCCATGAATTGAATACTAGTGCAGAAGAACCAAAACATGGAGAAACATCATCTCAAAGAGGGTGTTGCTAAAGCCCGCAAAGGAAAAGGTGCCCGCCTATAGAAATATCTTTTTAGAATCATTTGTGAGTTTGGAGGTGAGTGTTGTAATCATTGATAGTGGTAACACTAATAATATTGTTATTAATGATATGGTTAAGAAAATTGGTCTTAAGAAAGTTTTGCACCCGAACATGTATAAGGCATTATGGTGGTTGAAGGGGAATCATCTTCTTATAAATGAGAAATATAAATTACGTATCAAGATTTGTGCATATGAAGATGAAGTCTTGTACGATGTAATGCCCATGGATGTATGCCATGTGTTGTTGGGAAGACCTTGCTAGTATGATAGTTAAATGGTTCATTATGGCTGCATAAATTCCTATATGTTGATGAAAGACATACGAAAGAACACTCTAGATCCATTAAAGGAATCAATTGTAGAGGTTGGGATGATAACACATATATTTATGGTTTCGGGAAAACTATTCTTGAGTACTGTGAAAGGGGAAAATGAATGTTTTACATTGATTTTAAGGCTTGCAAAAAAAAGAGGAAAGTGAAGCTACACAAATAAAGGAAATCCTATAAAAGGTGAAATATATGTTAAGTGAGTACACACATATCATGATAAAGAATAATCTGGATGGTTTACCATCTATATGAAAAATTAGTCATCATATGGACATGATACCATGGGATAGTTTACCAAACATGGAAAAATATATGTTAATTCCTATATAGAGCATGAGGAGGTGAGAAAGCAGGTACCCAAAATACTTGATAATTGATTGATGAAAGAGTCATTGAGCCCATATAAAATACCCATAGTAATTACATTGAATAAAGGAAGAGAGTGGAAAATTTCCACAGATTCCAAACCCATCAACAAAATTTCTATTAAGTATAGATTTCCATTGTTGTGCATGGATGATTTGATAGTTTGTTTAAGTGGAGTGAGATACTTCACAAAAAATGATCTAAAGAGTGGGTATCACTAGATCAAAATTGGTGTAGGAGATGAGTGGAAGACTACTTTCAAAATTTAGGATGGATTTATGAGTGGTTGGTCATGGCATTTGGCTCTAACAACACACTAAATATGTTCATGCTATTAATGAATGAAGTGTTGAAGCCTTTTATAGGTAAGTTTGTCATTGTTTATCTAGATAAAATTATGATTTAAAAAAAAACACAAGAAGAGCACTTGATCCATTTACAGAGAGTGTAAGATAGTTTACAAGAGGATAAGTTGCTATTGAATTTAAAGAATGCTATTTTATACAAGACCTAATATACTTGGGATTTGTAATATCTCAAAAAAGGTTAAATATGGATACTTAAATAGTACGAGCTATTATGTATTTTCTGTCACCTAATAATGTCACGAAGGCCCGAAGTTTCCATGGAATTTCGAGCTTCTATAAGAATTTAATTAGAAGATTCAATGATATTTGTGCACCGATCAGAGAGGTGATGTAAAAGGACATGGATTTTGTGTGGAATGCAAATACAAAGTATTCATTCTACAAGTTGAAAGAGAAGGTCATATATCCACTTGTGTTGCCCTTTTTTGAGTTTAACAAAATATTTTAGTTTAGTTACGATGCAAGTGGAGTAACCATTGGAGCAATAATGAGTTAGAAAGGGAAACCCATAGATTATTCTAGTGAGAAACAAAATGAACCAAAAAGAATATATTCAGTTTATGACTATGAGTTTTATACCATTGCGCAAACTTTGAAAAAGTGGAATCACTATTTTTTTCCTAAAGAGTTCATGTTATATGCAGAACACCAAGCACTAAAATCAAAGACACATGAAATGGGTTGAAATCTTGTAGAGTTACTCATTTGGCTTGAAGCATAGAATTGGGAAATCAAATAAAGTTACAGATGCATTAAGTAGGAGATATTTCTTATTGAATTAGATGAAGTAAGAGTAGTGGGGTTCAAAGAAATAAAGGAAACATATGCAAAAGATGTAGATTTTGTGGAATCATGGAAAATATGTTGATGTAGGAGCATTTGGGTTATCATGAAATCCTATATAAACTAAAATAACTAAACAGTTTGAGTCAGTTGTGTTTGTTTTCAATTTACATTTGTCGAATATTTTGTGAATCACACATTGAGGAACTATATTGTTGATAAGCCACGGAGTAATGTGTTGCATTTTTTTGATTTGCAAGTCCTTCATGTAATGTTTGTAGAGTGCATAGTTTCTCCATGTAATGTCTAGTCTATTGCACAATTATCCAGTGAAGAACATTGTCTGCATAATCCCATTCGGGTCATGAACTTGGAATAATTAAATGTTTGAAGGAAAATGTTCTAGAGAATGCGGAATGTGTAACATCCACTTGTTATGAATTAGAAACAAGGGAATTTTTTTTACATAATGTTCTCTATTCTAAATTCATACAATTCAGAACACACATTTCATTGTTAGTCCATCTCATAACAGAAAACCATATGCAACTATAATGACTCGGTGTAACATTGATCTCTCATTTCATGACTCGGTATTAAACCGATCTCTCATGTTTAACTTGTTCATGTGTATACTATGTATACTTTTTTTCTTTTACCCATTATAGGTCACTCAAGTGTTCTGTGTAAGAAGCCTATCTGAATATCTGTTATTGATATTCATCTGAAATCCCACAATCTTAGACTAGGTGACATAAGACAACGTAACCAATAGTTTTTAATACTTTGGCCAAAGTTTTAAACATGTTTACCATGTTTACATTCCAAGACGACATACTAGTCGAAAGGAATATGTCTTTCACCCCACATAAACTGTTATTTAGATTGGTCTTCCTTGACTTCTATCAACCAAACCCAAGTCAAAGTTTCACACTTAATAGGGGAAACTAACATACACTAGTGTTACAGTCTACTCATGGCGACTAAGGATAAATAGACATACTCAATTGACTCTCGTCAATTGGGTGTGTTTAGTTACCCTAAGTCAACATGAGTTGACCACTACACTAGTCCATGTGTCTATCTCTGTTTAGAGTAGAAATATGAACCGAATTTCCACTTATATCGGTTGAGTTAATTGAGCTAAGTGGGGTGTTGAAACATAATTGGATGCATCATAATATCCTTGTAATGACTCTCGTCATTATGAGGGTACTCTGCGGCAGCCCCTATATTACAACAACCTACTAAGTTCTTTCAACACACTAACAAAATTAATAAACATTAGATTATTAACCTTCAATTTATTATCTTGTTTAATTAATCGATAAAAATCACACCTAAGGGTCCACTAAGTACAATTGATCCCAATAAATAATTTGAAATGTAATTTTACACCAGTTGAAGGTATGTCCATAAAATATGCGTTCATGCATATTGTAGACACTGAAATCGTGTCGCAATCACCTTGGTCCTCTAGTACAGCCTTATAATCACTTCCTCATCCTCAACACCTTATCACCTACCTCCTGCACCCCACACATTTTAATTTAATTACTTTAATTAAATTAATGCCATTTACCTCCATACATATTAATTTAATTATTTTAATTAAGTTAATGACCTTTTTCCCACACACACATTAATTTAATTATTTACATTAAATTAATTCACTACCCTCACACACCTATTTAATATAATTGCCTTTATTAAATGCACCTCACCTAACCACCCCCATCATTTGACCCATTAACCTAAACCCTAAACCAATGTCCTAAATAAAACCTAACATTAGACCCATCCCCTCACCTCACATTTAAAAGCCTCCTAAGGTCGGTTTTCACCCCGAGAAAAAGTTGAGACCCTTATCAAATAGCGGAGCAACTTCCCAGACATTTTTTTGAACAACCTGAGATATCTCACCTAAACCGATGTCAGTTCACCCTAAACCGATGACGGTTCACCCTAAACCGATGCCGGTTATACCGAAATGGACCAAATGGCCTATTTAGACCCATCTACAGCTTTGTAATATGGGTTGAAAAACTTATGATCTTGAGTTTTATCTCTTTAGACGTGACAACAGAACGAAGAGTGATTTGTGATCAACAAAGGCAACCAAATACAATGGCACAATAGTGAAACTTTCTTCCCAACATCCTCTAATGCAACAACTTATTCATTATTCTTCAGACCTGTACCTCACATAAGAGTAAGTGTCCTCCTTCCATCTATTTCAATTTCTTATCATCATCTGTAGTATTTTTGGTAAAGGAACCTAGTCTTTTACCCTCTGTCCATTCCCTCTCTCTAGTTGCAGCCACCTTCCATACCTAATCATCTGAATACTTGGACCAATTTCCTATTTGACCTCCTCAGTAGTCTCAGACCTTCGCAACATATCTACACCCCCTCTGTGATCAATCCCCATCTTCTATCCACTCCACTTTTGCCTCAGAACTCTAAAAATCTAGACTGTGTCATTCCTTGAATTAATTGTCATCGGTTCTCTCTAACCATGACTAGTTACAGTAAAACCGTCATTGGTTTTATAAAACCATGGTCGGTCTCTGTGTCACCTGATCTCTGCTAGAATAACAACCTGTTTGTGACCCACATCTAACTTAACCTCATTTTTTCTGACATATACCTACTTGAACACCTATTTGACCTTCAGATCTATATCTAACCTAGTATGTTAGCTCAGATTCACCTATAACCAACCTACTTGACCTCTGGATCTCCTTCTAGCCTAGCCTGTTAGATTCGATATAGCCTATTGCGTTTTGTATGAGATGCCTAAATCATAGTAAAATTTAGTAGGACAATATTTACTTCATTTCAGCATTGAATTGTTTTAAACAGTGGATTGACAGCCATCTAGGAAGTATAACACTTCTAGGATCTAGCATATGCTAGGCAGTCCACTGCATATATTTTTTAACTCTCTTTGGTGGTCTTGTCTTGGTTCTTATACAGGTAGTTCCTCCTAGCCAAAAGGAAGGTCTCACAATCACTTTGATTCATAATTCAGATACGTGCGTATATAAACTTCAACCATCCCAAAACAGGTATTCCTCTTACCACCTTTACCTTATCTATTTCGTCAAGTACTTCTCAGAAAACTAAGAAATCAGGTCAAACATTTTAGCATGCCCGGTGGGACCCATTTGGGGTTATTTGCATCTTTACTCATTCCTAGGTGAAAAATTGTGTGTTTGTTTCCCTTCTAGTAGCATTCACATTAAAAATTTCTCCTTGGTAACATTCTCTTCTTTCTACTTGCTCCGAAAGACACATTTCTTTTGGTGTATTTAAAAAGAACCTTCTTATTCTTGTTTTCTGCATTTTAGTGAAAGAGCATCCCTCTTCCTGTTCATCTATTTTTGTCATCGAATATCATACTTTCGATTTGGGTTTAAAACAAGCGCACTGCATTCTGATTTAGCTCATTAGATCACATTAATTGAGGGCAACCTATACGCTAGAAGGCATGACCAGCTGATGGTTGACAAACGAATCATAGAAAAGCACTCCTATCCTTTTCTCTTTCTCTGAGTCTTACCAAATCACAAAAAATTTCAAAATACATACATTCTTAAACACCATCCTACCTGGAAGAAGCTATAGGTGATCACACGATCACGACACAGTGGGCATCCAGCTCGTTGCTCTGTCAAGTCATACTTCAAAGCGAAGCCCACCCCCACAATAATATTCTTGAAACCTCACCCTTTAGAATTCTTTCTTCATAGGAAGCCTTCCTCACCAAGAAATTCTGTTGTTCTATTCATAACAGCCAGTCCACACAAATAGCATAAGCTAAACAAACATAATAGAATAGGCACTTTAGGAATGTTCTTTCTTAGTGTTCTGATTGATTTACGTTTTGAGGTGAGAGATTTCGATCATTATTTTTGTTTTTGTTTTTCCTTGTACACTCCTAATCATAGTCGGTGTATTCTGATTTCGTCTGAGTGTGCCTGGACCACATCTACATCATTCTCAGACTTTTTGGTTTGATTCAACACCAAATTTTTAAATCACAACCATTTTTCTTATTCTCTGTCTCAATTTCATAGTAATCGGCTACGGTTATCCTTAATCGTCACCAGTTACATTCCAACTGGCATCGGTTTAACCCAACTAGCGTTGGTCTGAAGTCTTTTTGGATACCTATCCAAAAGACACCTATTTCACTTTCTGAGCTGTAAAAGGCTCCTATCACCTTTCATATTATCGTTACTTCAATCACAGTCACCTTACGTTTCATCCTGTGTGAAAATTGTCAGTCTGGGACCATCATTTAACAGACTGTTGGTTTTTCATAGTAACCAGTACCAGTTAAGCCTAACCGGCATTAGTTTACCCAAACCGGCGTCAGCCACCCTGTGATGTTTTACAGCTCACCAATTGACCTAATTTACTCATCGTTGACTGTTTTCCTAGTTCTGTTGTGTTCTATGCCATTTAGACATAATATAGTCTTGCCAAATTAGTTCCTACCCATATGGTGCTAACCCGTAGTCAGGAAAGTGCCCTCGTATTTCACGCTAGTCGACTACCACTCCCACCTATTCAAGATCCAATAGATTTGTCATTACCGCTCAGTGACCATTCTCCATCATCTACCCAAGATCTTGCGGACCTACTTTCGGTTGTCTTACCTACAGAGGCCAAATCCAGTGAATTCCCTTTTTCTCAGACACTTTTTTACGGGAATCACTACTCATTCCACATCTACCTTATCTACCATAATGCCATTCTCATGTTTGGTCGACCACTTGGACTATGTTGATAGGTCTTCACTTTGAGGGTGTCTCTTACTCCCGGTCTTGACCCAAATGCAATCATCTTCCATTGACACTTCTACCATTTATCTAAAGATGTTTCGACAACCCAAACCGCACATGAACATAACTCTCGATACATCTTCAATTGCATCATCCTCATCTATACCCACCCCTCTACTTGCTAGACGACGTGTTCCAACACCATCTCTTGTATCTAAACCCACTAGTGTTCTAGGGGTCACACCCACATCAAACCTTGCACATCCTCTTGTTAGGATACACTTGACCACATCTTCCCATATACCTATAGTAAAAATCCCTCTACCTAAATGAAAAACCCAACGTTCTAATCCGCATGCACCGAACTCACCAACTACACCTTTATCACCTTCACCCTTACCATCCATCTTGGGACCTCACCCCTCTACCTTAACAAAATCTACTCTCTCCCGGGGTAAACCTAAAATTCCCTTGAACCCTTCACCACAACCTACAGCTCTACCTAGGCAAACCTTGCGTCCTTCATCATGACCTATAACTTCTTTGCCTCATATACCACCATTACCTTCTATACCTCCTTCACTACCTATGACATTTTCTTCCACCTCACCTATACCTCCCTCTCGACCTCAACCAACACATACCGCTACACCTCAGTTTTCCCCTTAGGTCACTCGTCCTCTCCCACCATCTGCCTTGCCATCTACATCATGTACTCCCCCTACACCCCTACCTAAGAAAAAGCACCAAAAATATAAAAAACCGTTAATTTCCAAAGAGGTGGTTAAACTTACCCCTCTTTCTATTGCTGCACCTACACCAAAGAAAGTACAACCCAAATCCAAGACTACATCACCTCAACTACCACCACGACTACCCAATCTTCCAACCAAACCTACTTTCACTTCGCATTATGATCCACTAGTGGGATCATATGGCACCATCTTGGCTAACCTCCTGGAAAGCTCTGCTATCACCCTCCCTCCTCTTAGACCTTATGATGCTCTTAAACCTAAATTGGAAGGGTTTGATGATACTAAAATTTGCGCTTACCATCGTGTGCCAAGACATGGTGTTGAGAACTATAAGGGTCTAAAGGTTTCTCTCATTCAATTATGTCCTTCTGACCCCAATTTTGATGATGATGACCTCCTAGATGATGAACCTGTTTCACCCTCACCATCTTCTTCACATCTTCCTCCTACACCTATACCATAACCTCCATCTTCAATGCCATAACATTTATTTCCATCTCTGAAATTCAAAATCAACATGGTCTGCATCCGAGAGATTTCTCAACCTTATCCTAAATGCCAGTGTTGGACACTCATCGCAGAAGGCTCTTATCCACCTCTTGGTAAATGTCCCTCCTTCTGGCATACCTTTCATGGTAACTGCACCCCATCCATGTCTCTGCCTCAAATTAATATGGTTCACGTCATTACCCGAGGTCAGCGAGACAAAGGGAAAGACAAAATAGCCGATCCATCACCCAACCATGTACCCAACATACCAATTACACCTACACCTAAAGTCACTATCCATGGTCCAGCATATCCTATTTTTGATGGGGTTATACACCACGCGATGCTCAAACAATTACACCAATATCCTATCAAAATGTCCTTATACGATCTCATCCAAACCTCGGAGTCACATCGTCAAGTCCTCATGGAGGTCCTTGAATCTATTGAGGTTTTACCTAATTACCCCCACACTTGTAGCATCTATTATCACACCTCATCATGTCACTTCTCTCACCAAATTGCCATCTACCTCATCACCTCCACCTATTCACCAAGTTGCTATCCTTAGTTTCTTGGATAATGAAATTGTCCCCCCACCAAACCGATGACCCAAGTCCTGCACTTTTCATATCCATCCATATTGATAATATATGCGTCCAACGTGTTATGATCGATGGGGGCGCTAACATTAACATCATCTCCTCTCATGCATTCGAACAAATGCGCATACCCAACAATTACATGTATAAGCGTCCAGTCATGTTGCATTCATTCAATGACGCTATCACCTCTACACTGGCACTATCATCCTCCACGTTCATGTGGGTCTCCGTACTATTCCCGAGCTGTTATACATTTTGGAAGGGGAGTTTCAATACAATTTTTTTCTCGGCAGACCCTAGATTCGTGCCATGGGTTGTGTTCCTTCTACTTTGTACCAATGTGTAAAGTTCGAACATGAAGGACGTTCCTATACCATTCTAGCTGACCCATCACCTTTCAAAACCTACAACATGCTTTACCGACCTAATGATGTCCTTCTACCTATTAAGGTGTCTACCTCCCTGCTTACATCTTCTTCACACATGACCCCATCCACCAGTGCTATTGCAACCTCACCTTCATCCAAATCTTCTATTTCCACCACTGCTGTCGCTTCTACGAGTCACACATCAGCTTCCCAACTAACTGACACCTCCACTGATCTAACTTCTAACAATTTCTCCATTTTAGCCACCAATATATCAACCACTGATCCCTTGGAAGGTGTTTTTCAACGCCTCGCTATGGGGGAGTATCGTCTGTACAATGTCAATACATTCATTACTCCACAAAAGTATGGAAACCTTCACCAACATCCTCACTATGATCACAACATAGGCGAGCGTCTCCTTTATGGTTCTCCCCACCTCCGTACCCATCTTACCTTGCGGGACTTGATATTTCCACTTACACACCCGAACCACCATCACAAACCCAACCTTTTTAACTGACCTTCAGTCGCTTACCAACCACCGCTTCACTCACACTTTCCTACACCGTTGTGCCTAGAAGGGTTTCAGATTTGGCCTTTATGAGCAAGGTCGTCACATTGTTATTTCATGTACCACACATAAACACAATGATCGTAGTGGAATCAAGTTTTACCAAACTACTTACCAAAAAGCCTCGCATTGAACTCATTGAGGACAATAACCCCTCTCCACCTTCTTCACCTACTCCACCTTCACCACCTTCACCAACAGAGTCGATGGATCCTGAATCTATCCCTACTAACTTTTTTTTTCATAAATATCATTTCCTTGGGGCATCTAACCTATCAACACGATGGCAAGGCTCCTTCCTCTCTTCCTTTCTTATATCCTGACATGACAGAGGATGATACTCCTTCTATTAATGTCATTCAATGTCAGGATGATGAGTCCATACTCACCTACCTTGGTGCTGAAGACTCTTATATTCACCAATCATTACCTTCTGAGATGCAAACAATGTTGAATGAATCGACTATCGAAGTCAACATCCACACTCAGGACGACCCCCACATTCTATAAGATTGGCCAATCTCTCGATGCTATTGAACAAACAATCCCTCACTTCTTTTCTTAAAAATCATAACCATGCTTTCTCTTGGTCCTATGCTGACATGCCTGGTATTGATCCCACTATCGTGGTCCACAATATTGTAACCATTCCCGATGCCAAACCTGTAAAAAAAAGTTGAGGAAAATGCACCCTCGCATTGCTCTTCTCGTCAAAGAAGAACTTCAACGCCTTCTTTCAGTTTCCTTCATCTTACCCATCGATTACCCCTAATGGATTTCTAACATTGTCCCTATCACTAAGGCAACAGAAGGACTTCAAATTTACACCAATTTCTATGATCTCAACCTTGCACTTTCCCAAAAGACAATTTTCCTCTACCTGGTATTGACCAGTTGGTTGACCTTACCACTGGCCATGAGATGCTATCACTTATGGATGGTTTCTTTGGTTATAACCAAATCTTGCTCGCTCCAAAGGATCAACACAAAACCACATTCATCACACCTTGGGGGACCTTCTGCTATCGAGTCATGCCTTTTGGCCTTAAAAATGCTGGTGCCACCTATCAGCGGGATATGACCTACATTTTCCATGACATCATGCACCATATATTAGAAGATTATGTAGACGATCTCCTCGCACCAAATCCAAACATCGGGATGAACATCTTACTAGTCTTGAAAACCATCTTTGATCGCCTCATCAAGTATTGTGTTCACCTTCAACCCAAGAAATGTGTCTTCGCGGTTCTCTCATGGAAAGCTCATGGGATTTATCATTTCCTTACGTGGTATAGAGGTTGACCCTGCTAAAGTCAAGGCCATTCTTGAAATGCCTCCACCCACTAACCTTCACCAACTTCGTAGTTTGCAAGGCAAGTTGTAATCTATTTGTCAATTTATTTCCCAACTCTTCGACCGTTGTCAACCATTTCATCACCTCCTTAAAAAGGATGTCTCCTTCAAATGGGATGATGACTGCCACAAAGATTTTGAGGCCTTAAAACAATACCTTCTCAACCACCCATACTCGTCCCACCTAAAGATGACCAACCCTTCTACTTATACATCTCAGCTACTGATCACTCTCTTAGGGGCCATGCTCGCTCATCATGATGAACAACATAGGGAGCAGACGGTTTATTACATAAGACGTACCCTTCTAGACTACGAAACCTGATACACTCATCCTGAAAAAATTTACTTAGCCTTAGTTTTTGTTGCCACCAAACTTCTCCATTACCTACTCAACCACAAAACCTATGTTGTGACCAACACTGACCCCTTACACTTCATGTATGCCAAACCTTACCAAAATCAATGTGCTACACGTTGGCTCATGCTTCTTGCTGACCTAGACCTTGAATTCATCCATCAGAAATATATCAAGGGCCAGGCCATTGCTGACCAGCTTGCTTGATGCGCCTCTTTCTGGGAATCAATCTTCGAACTTTGATTTCCCTAATGAATCCATTGCTAACCTCTCTTTGGATGATGACCCTTACCAAATGACCTTATTCTTCGACGGTTCCAAATGTCAACGTGGGGGTGGTATAGGTGTTATCCTCATTCCTCTTGATGGTGAACCCATGCCTTTATCATTCAAACTCGACTTCGAGTGCACTAAAAATATCACCGAATACGAAGCGCTCGTATTGGGTCTCATGACTGCATATGCCTTAGATGTTAAGTCCATTAATATCTTTGGTGATTCTCAACTAGTAGTAAACCAAGTCAATGGTGTTTATTAGTGTCGTAATGAAATACTTCAAGAGTACAAACATGACGTCGACATCATGTTGACTACCTTTGACCGCTATAAAATTCAAACCGTTCCACGATCCACTAATAAATTTGCAGATACCATGGCCTGCCTGGCTTCCCAGATACCTCACTTCACCTGCCGATTCAGACATCTTTGTCACCATAAAACACATACCAAGACCTTCTTCTAAACCTTGTTGTGTTAACCTCGTCTGAACTGCCTCACTAAACACACAAGACCTTTGGTATAAGCAGCTTGCAGACTACCTTTCCCTTTCTATATTGCCTCCTGACCTCACACGTAATGGAAAACATGCCTTTCTCAAAAGGGCCTCTCATTATGTCGTCATGGGTGGCCTCCTCTATAAATGAGGCTTTGACGGTATTCTCTTACGATGCCTTACCCGCTCTGAAATCCCCTATACTGTTAAAGAAGTTCACGATGGCATATGTGGAGGTCACTTCAATGGCCTTGCTGTTGCTAAACACATTCTTTGCCTAGGCTATTACTGGCCAACCCTCAATCATGATTGTTGCGACTACGTTAAGCATTGTGTAAAATGCCAACAACATGCCAATCTTCATCACACACCTAGTCACACCATACAGGTTGCTCGTGACCTTTGGCCCTTCTCTCAATGGGGTTTGGATCTTTTCGGAGAGATCAATCCTCACTCTTCCTTAAGACATCAATGGATCATCACCACTACTGAATACTACACCAAATGGGTTGAAGCCGTACCCCTCATCTCCACTAAAGCCAAGAAAATATGTGAGTTCATCAATCATCACATTATTTGTCGCTTTGGTGTTCCCCATCACCTTATCATTGATAATGGAAAACAATTCAAAAACAAAACTCCTACAGAAACTTTGTGATGCCTTTGGCATCCAACTAAGTTTCTCCTCACCATATTATCCACAAACCAATGGCCAAGCTGAATCCACCAATAAAACCCTGAACAAAATTCTCATGAAAGTGGTTGATGATACTGGGAAGGATTGGCATACGCACATTCCTTTCGCCCTATGGGCGTACCATACTAGTATACACACTTCTGCTACTACTACTCCCTTTTCTTTGGTCTATGGTACTGAGGCTATTCTACCTCTCGAAGTCCAGATCCCATCTCTTCGTATCTCCCTTCAAGACATGCTCAATGAATGATGAATTTCACCAAGATCGTTTAGCCCAACTTGAGTTACTAGATGAATGGTCGTCTTCATGCTCTCGACCACCTTCAAGTCTACTAAAAACACATCAAGTGTGCCTATGAGAAATGTTTCCATGAACGCACCTTCAATATCGGTGACCTTGTTCTCAAGGAAAATCAACACGTAACCAAAGCAAAAAAAAGCAAATGGGACAAGTTTGCTCCTAATTGGCTTGGACCATACATGGTGACCCATGACTATGGATCAGGTGCTTATCTTTTGTCTTCACTTGATGGTAAGCCCGAACCTGAGCCCCTTAATGCCTTGCATCTTCGAACCATTCTACTATTGAATTATAGTCCTACATCACTACTTTATCTATTTCATTCTCATCCCTTGAGCACCATTTACCCTTCTCTCTTCTGAACTTCATCTCTAATGATTAAACAAGAATCATGTGCTTACCCGTCACCTTTTTTACTTATCTTAAATATGTATACCACGTATTTTCACATGGCATGATTCTCATGGATACTTTTCATCTTATTTTAGATGAGATCCCATGGTCATTCACCCTTGCCTTCTGAACAAGAAACAAATTCTTCGTTATATTCTTGTCCATGACTTAAAAGCCCAAAATAATCATTTCCAAAAATAAAGGGATTAACTCCTTGAATCAAACTTCCAATACAAAGATGAATCCCTCAAAAGGACATCTTCCACCCTAAATTGCTGCTATAAGTAGACTGCTCCCTTGAAGGACAACTATAAACAATCTCAAAACTCTCGACATAGTCTATCAAAAAAGAAGACTATTTTCTTAAAAATAAATATTCAGAAGCTTCCCACATCGATCAGCTTCGTGAAGACCTCAAGGAGACATATATTCATCCCATATAGACTTCCTGCATCGATCAGTCTATCTAAAAAAAAAGAAAAAAGTCAAAAAGAAAAAGAAAAGCAAACTTTTTCATCATGGACTTGTCTATTGTGATCTTGGATCTCTTGCCAAAGGCATACTATATCTTATCATATGACCTAATTACCTCCACCTCCTTCCCATTATCTCTTTAATTCATCTTGCCTTAAGGGACCTACTGAACTTATGACATTTGGTGATTATGTGACTATTCTTCTTTTTTAGAGTAATCAATCAGTTAATGTCTTTAGGGTCTTACGTTCACTACGCCTATCTGTAGATGTGTTTCATATGTTTTGATCCTTGCCAATCGGGTGACTTTCTTACCTCCTCTTATCTTTTCTCTTCTTCATTACCTTTTGATTATCCTATCTAGGACTCGACCCTTGATGCTTGTCTTTTGGGATTTTCTTCTCTCACCACAATCAACCTAAAATCACCCATACCTAACTACCTATATTCCACTCAAACCTCGATTGACCTTTACCTAATCATACCTATGACCTGGAATCAAACCTACATATCAACTTACCGACATATTTTTCCACCTTCTCATATTCTTCCCTAGCTTATAGAAGAACTACATCAGTCTGAGGTCCCTTTTCACCGGGACTATGTAGGAAGCACTTCTAGGGCATGAGGCCCTAGAAGCTTAGCTTGGCATCTCTTTACCCTCACCATTTTCCCCATTGTAATCTGATTTTAAGTTTATATCAAAACCTAGAAATCTAAACCATGTCCACATCATTTATACTATATGTACTCATCATGTTTCACTTCCCCTTTTACCACTTACATCATTTCACATATTCATATGTAATCCATATTTAGACATTTTACATCATCACATGCATTCACATTACCATTTATTACCAAAACACCAAAATGAACAATCCATGCCTAAACTCAACCTGACTCGATCCATGCCTAAACTAACTTGACTCGATCCATGCCTATAACCTGAATCAATCCTTTCCTAAACCGAATTGACTCCAGCATGCATATAACCTGACTCGATCCATTCCTATAACCTGAATCAATCCATGCCTATAACCTAACTCGATCCCTGCCTAAACCGACCTGACTCCACCGTACCTATAACCTGACTCGATCCATACCTATACCCTGACTCGACCCATGCCTATAACCTAACTCGTTCCATGCCTATACCCTGACTTAATCCATGCCTAACTCACCTAGTTTCCATCCATATCATAATAAACATAAAACAAATACACATCACAACACATAATCATATGAACCTCATATATCTCATCATATAAATATCAGTGTATCAAAATAATGTATACTCATCTCCAAAATACATATGTCTCTCATAAATCTTTGGCACATAGGCTGATAGCTCATACAAAAATGTCTTTGTCTCGCAGGTTGGTATCATGTACAAAACTCAATACAAAATCTCTTCAGCACGCAGGCCGGTATATAGCAAAAATATGACTCAACAAAAAGGTGGCATACAGGACTCTCAACCATCTCCCGGTTATGTAATCGTATCAGTCTCCCCTATCTCCTCATCTCCCTATGCCCTGTCATCACCAATCTGGCACTATGATAATTATTCACCGGGAACTCCTCATGCTATGATTATTTACTAATGCACAGCCTTTAGTTTGGTGGATGTAATCTGGAAACAAAACAACAACCGAACACAAGAATACCATTGACTATGATAAGACAGAATGAAGAAAAATCTGAAATATCAAAGTAAATTATAATATTAACATGAAATTGTTACAATCTCACCCATGAGGTACTTCAACAAGACTATGGGAGAAACTTTACAATTACACCTCTCAATGGCTTCTTCAACACACCTTTAACTGATGGTTTCCTTTGCACACTTCTTACAATATTTCTCACTACTTCTTTTTATGCTAAATGAGGGGGGTAGCCTCTCTATTTATAGAACTTCCAGGCTTATCCATCTTATCTCTAAGATAGGATAAGAAATCCACTCTGATGAATCATATTCCATACCTTAACTCTTATCTGTACATGTAGGCTTATCTGTTAAGATAAGATAAACCTTATCATTTTACATGGGTTCCACATTTTTAGACTTTTTACAAATAAAATACACAAAATATTTATGACCTCACTCCTTGTCCTTATTACCAATATAATATTTCTAATTCCTAATCATGTAGACCCTACTTCTCTAATTACCCAAACTTTGACATTTTAACATTACCGGACCACTTACGACAAATATTTACTTTTTACAACATTCCTATTGTACTTTGACTGTTACCGTACTCCACATTATTGGCGACACTGTACTGATGGCGCCGTTATCTTCTATCAGACGCTACTACTAATTACACTTAACAACATCCTATTCCTAATACATACATTAATGAAATAGAAATTATGTAGGAAAATTTTAGTGTCGACATCTTCCCCCTTCCTAGCTTCTACTCCGTCCTCGGAGTAGACTATTCTGGTGCTTGGAAAATCTTCAACTTGTCGTGGTTGACCCATTTCGTAATGGGAGTGCCATCTAATTCCTCCAGTTGGTACGTACCATTTTCATGCACAGCTGTTATTTTGTAGGGCCCCATCCATTTTGGAAGAAATTTTCTCTGTCTTCTTTTTTTGTATCTGGAATCATATACTAGGACCAAGTCATTCACTTGAAATGGAGACCACCGGATCTTTTGATCAAAGTACTCCTTCTGCTTCATTTTCTTCTTATGGCTTGTATCCTTTGCTATTTCCCTCATTTCCTATAGAAAATGAAGATGTACCAACCTTTCTTTTACTGAATCACTTTCATCCATCCTTTCATCTTTCATAACTCTCACAGTGGGAATATCAAACTCAATAGGAAGGACTGGATCAATGCCATAGCCCAACTGAAATGGGGAGTATCCTGTTGCTAACTTTGATGTTGCCCTATATGCCCACAATGCTGCATGAATCCTCTTATCCCATTTATGTACCTGCAAGGCTGCATCTTTTGCTAGAATTTGACACAGCACAAAATTTGTTCGTTCCACTTGTCCATTTGTGCTTGGCTTGTATGTTGTTGCCTTCCTGTGCTTAATAGAAAATTTATTGACTAGGGCTTCTACCACCTCATTAATGAAGTGGCTTCCTTGATCTGTTACAATTTCTACTGGACAACCAAATCTGGTGATAATACGTTCATATATGAACCTTGCCACTTCATCCATAGAAGTTGTCTTCAATGGCCTAGCCTCAACCCACTTGGTTAAATAATCTGTGGCAACTACAATATACTTATTTTGGCGTGATGTAGTTGGAAGTGGACCTACAATGTCTATTCCCCACTTTTCAAAGGGACCAAGGGGAAGAATAGGACATAATGGAGCTGATGAAGTCTTACGGTTACCATGTGTTTGACAAATATCACATGTCTTACAATAATTATAACAATCTTTAAAAAGAGTGGGCCAGTGATAACCTGCATCCAAGATCCTTCTTGCTGTAAGTTGTCCAGAGAAGTGCCCTCCACATGTACCATTGTGGAATTCTTCTAGCAGCTCCTTTCCTTCATCACGTCCAACTGCCCTCTTGTACTGTCTATCAGGTCCTATTCGAAATAATACTCCATGCAGAATAGAATATGGACGACTGGATTAAGTAATCTTTCTCTTAGTCTTTGCATTGGCACCATCAGGAAACTTGAATTCATTCAGATAATTCCAAATATCTATGTATTCACTAGGGATTGTGTCAAGGGAGAACAATGCTGCATCGGGAAAATCATCATCATCACAAGATGATCCTAAACCATCATAGGCTCGAGAGAGTGCATCTGCATTGACATGCTTCTTTCCTGGCCTATCTATACTATCAAATTCAAATTCTTGTAGAAAAATTATCCATCTAGCTATCCTCCCTGATGGGTTAGGATTATTGACAATATATTTCAGAGCCTGATGATCCGTTACAACTATAAATTTCTGCCCTAGCAAGTAATTTCTAAACTTCTTTACAGCAAAAATGATAGCCAGAGCCTCTTTTTCAGTTACAGTATAGTTTACCTCAGCACTGCTCATTTGTCTGCTCCCAAAGTAAATTGGATGTTCATTCCCATTTTCATCCTTTTGGCTCAAAGTACTACCTAGTGCTGCATCTGAGGCATCAGTGTACACAATGAATGGCTTGCTCCAATCTGGATTCTTCAAAACAGGTGAAGACACCAGGGCTTCCTTTAGTTGTCCAAAAGCTTCATGCGCCTTGTTTCCTGGTTCATAAGCAACATCCTTCTTCAAGAACTGGGTTAGTGGCTGTGCAATCTTTGAGAAATTCTTAATGAACCTCCTATAGTAACCCACATGGCCTAAAAATGATCTCAACTTACTTCTATTCATAGGAAATGGTAAATCTTTGATTTTTGAAACTTTATCAGGATCAGTACCAATACCATCTCTGGATACAACATGCCCTAACAAAACGCCTTTAGAACATCCAAAGACACACTTTGTAGGGTTTAGTGAGGCTTGTGCTTCATCTAACCTTTGAAATGCTGTCTCCATCTGGTGCAGGTGGTCCAACTTGCTCCCATAGATGTAAAAATCATCCAGAAATACTCTGATGAAGGTCCCAATGTAGGGTTCGAACACCCTATTCATCAAACGCTAGAATGTTGCTGGAGCATTACACAACCCAAAAGGCATAACTCTATAAGCAAACGTTCCCCAAGGAGTGGTGAACGTGGTCTTCAGCTGATCTTTCTCTGCTATACGAACTTGGTTATAGCCGCTATATCCATAAGCAAAACTATAGCACTCTTGGCCAGCTACTTCGTCCAAGATCTGATCTGAAAATGGAAGAGGATAATGATCCTTCTTTGTTGCCTTATTGAGCTTCCTGTAATCAACACAGATGCGTAGCTTCCCATTCTTTTTTATTGAGATCACAATGGGAGAAACCCATTCTAAATTCTCCATAGTAAATATGAATCCTGCATCAAGCAACTTATCTATTTCTTCTTTTACATTCTTGGAAAAATTAGGATTCATTCTATATGGCATTTGCTTTATGGGCTTAGCACCATCTACCAACTCAATACAATGTTCTACCCAACTTACTTGACGGAGTTCCTTGTAATCAAAAGTGAATAGGTGTATGTACCTTCGAAAGAGCTGGAGGTAGGTTTCCTTCTCACTCTCCATCACAGCATCACCAATCTTTATTTGTTGGAGATGATCATCAACTTCTTCTTCAGATAATTTTATGGGGTCCTGGGTTGGTGTGACTGGAAGAATATCCATGACTGAAACATCAACCTCACTTTCTTCATCTTCAGTGTCCACTTCACTGGTGCTAGAGTAATCAGAGGATGTCCAATCATCAATTTCATCACTTGAATCCACAGGTTCTATTTTATGATGTCGAGGGATCATGTTTATCTTCTCCCTCTCTCTACCATGTCCAAGTGTCATGAAACCTTCATTCCAGTAGTTTCTTGCATGAAATCTCCTTAGCCATGGTCTTCCTAGCAGCATTGGGTACGCAACAGTACCATTTTTCATCACCTGAAAGTCTACCACACATACAACACCTATAACAGATATTGCCACATTTGAAACTACACCTTCTGGTTTAGTTTTTCCTTTATTTAATGACCTTAACATAAGTGTTGAAGGGCGATCAATTTTTAAACCCTACATATTCATTACAGACTCGGTCATTACATTAACTGCAGCACCTCCATCAACTAAGACATCATGAATTGAAATACCATTACATAATACCTCAGCTTGTGGAGCATAGGGATCTGCCTCTGCCTCCAAAACAGGGACCTCAACCTCCTTCCTTCTTCGAGCATTGAGTCCACCTCGCAACTCCTGCCTCTTCTCAGAAGACATAGCCAAGAGTTGACCATATGTAATATTTGCAGGCCTTTTGGACAGATCTTCCAAGATGGAGTATGGTCCTTGCCCCTGTGAAATCAGAAAATCCTGCACACCCAACTTTCTTCTCCTATGTTTCTTACTAGTTTCTTCTTTCATCTTCTTAGGATCATTTCCATCTTGATTATCTTTTTCTTTCTTTCTTTTTGTTACAAACACATCTACTTCATTATTTCTGCTCTTATCTACTACATCAAAAGAATTCACAGGTGCTTTTCCTTTATCATTATCTCCTTTACCAGATGTAGAAGCTCTATCTAGATAATTATACTTATAATGACCCTTTTTATAACAACCATAACAAACAACTTCAGAAATATTTCTTTTTGGACCTCTATCCCCTCCCTGAGAACTAAATTCCTTTCCTTGAAGAAGATTAATAGTTAACTGACCCATCTTTTTGAGCAGATCTTCATACTCAGTAGATGTACTAGGAGAAATATTTGTGCTCACCGGGAGTGGTTGTGGATTCTGGACCAAAGGTGTTGGTGTAGGCTCTACTTTAGCAACAATTTCTTTGGGCTCCTCTTCCATGCTTTCTTCTTGCCTTCTTGCAATCTCCTTTGCTTGTTCAATGGTAGCTAGGCGGTCATACTTTACTCGTTGTCTGATCTCTAGCTTCATCCCAAGAATGAAGTGCTTACAGAGGAGATTATCCACGCCATTCATCAACCCATCCGCTAGTCCTTCCTTCCGGATCTGGGCATCGAGCTTCCTCCTTAGCTCTAGAACACGGGCATGATAATCCCTTATCTTCTCCTTCTCTCCTTGGGATAGCTTTGTGATCTCGATCATGAGATCTGCATATTTCTGTTGTTCACCAAATTCTTCAAGAAAACTTTCAGTTAATAAATCCCATGAATTTTTCACATTATCTCCTAGTGTTTCAAACCACCTAAGTGCTGATCCATCCAAAAAGGTAGGAAAAAATTCAGTCCATTGTTCCCTTCTTATAAGGCCATTACAAATACAAGATCACTTAAATTCTTGAATGAAAGAAGAAGCATCTTCATTAGATTGAGCTGAAAAAAACGGGAATCTTTCCCATTTTCAAAAGTAACCACCGTGAAATACCAACTCACAAGTACAATCAACAAGACTTATGTGCACAAATAATTGGAATTACTATACAAATGACCATGGTAAAATATGGTAAAACTTGACTTACTGCGGTAAAAACTGATTTTACTGTGGTAAACACTATTCACGGTAAAAAGTGAAGTTACTGCGGTAAATACTATTCATGGTAAAAAGTGACTTTACTGCGGTAATTACTATTCCCAGCAAAAAGGACTTTACCAAGGTAACTACTATTCATGGCAAAAATGACTTTAACATGGTAACTACTATTCATGGTAAAAATGACTTTACCATGGTAACTACTATGCATAGTAAAAACAAGGTTACCCTCCAATTGATTTTTGACTAAGTGGGAATATCTCTCCAGAAAATCCACCAACGAGGAATGGTCCCGGCAACGGAACCAAAATGTCATCACCAATCTGGCACTATGATAATTATTCACCGGGAACTCCTCGTGCTATGATTATTTACTAATGCACAGCCTTTAGTTTGGTGGATGTAATCTGGAAACAAAACAACAACCGAACACAAGAATACCATTGACTATGATAAGACAGAATGACGACAAATCTGAAATATCAAAGTAAATTATAATATTAACATGAAATTGTTACAATCTCACCCATGAGGTACTTCAACAAGACTATGGGAGAAACTTTACAATTACACCTCTCGATGGCTTCCTTTGCACACTTCTTACAATATTTCTCACTACTTCTTTCTATGCTAAATGAGGGGGGTAGCCTCTCTATTTATAGAACTTCCAGGATTATCCATCTTATCTCTAAGATAGGATAAGAAATCCACTCTGATGAATCATATTCCCTACCTTAACTCTTATCTGTACATGTAGGCTTATCTGTTAAGATAAGATAAACCTTATCATTTTACATGGGTTCCACATTTTTAGACTTTTTACAAACAAAATACACAAAATATTTATGACCTCACTCCTTGTCCTTATTACCAATATAATATTTCTAATTCCTAATCATGTAGACCCTACTTCTCTAATTACCCAAACTTTGACATTTTAACATTACCGGACCACTTACGACAAATATTTACTTTTTACAACATTCCTATTGTACTTTGACTGTTACCGTACTCCACATTATTGGCGAAACCGTACTGACGGCACCGTTATCTTCTATCAGATGCTACTACTAATTACACTTAACAACATCCTATTCCTAATACATACATTAATGAAATAGAAATTATAGAGGAAAATTTTAGTGTCGACAGCCCGCTAGGCCGGTCTTATATAATCCCTGGCATAGAAGTCGATCAATAGAAGTCAATCATCTCCCCATCTGATGTTGGGGAATGCTCCCTACTCAGTCTCTCCTGACCCCTCTACCGCACCTCCAGTGCCCGCTGCCTCACCTCCTGTGATTGCCCCTCACCTGGGGCTAGCCTCTGCACACTAGTGGCCTAACTGTCCCTATCCCTGGGCTCACTAGCCCCCTATACTCTCCACACTATGAGTGTGGGATCTAGTCCTCTCACTGGAGGCCTACTGTGCTATGTACTCGGCATAGGAGGGCACATCTAGCTCGGCAGCTAACAAATGATCCTGACAATATCATGCCTCTGCTAGGGCATCTTTGAATCTAACCATGGTCACTGTCTATGGGGGTGCCATGGGTCTCCCTACCTGTGTGGATGCCTGTACCACGAGACCCTATCCCAAAATCTACCATGTGCCCTGTATCAGTATCATGGCCTAACTCGGCCCTGGGAGCTGTGCCTGTGCCTGAATCTAGGCCTATAAAGTAGTAATTTGTGCCTGTGCTACTGACAGTTGGCTCTACAAACTCGTAACCTCTCCCTTGTGTTGTGGCCAAATGGCCCTGTAAGTCTTGTACCTGTGCCTGTAGGGTAGATATCTACTCTCCCGCTCCACCTATCTCCTCTCCATCTCCTTGTCCCCCTGCCTCCGCCTATGTAGGTACATGTCCCTACCCTGCCTAAGCCTGCAGCATCACTATCTGGGCCTATAATGTGGTAACCTGTGCCTCTCTACCTATCAGCTGCCCCTACATAATCTTGAGCTTTGTCACCAAGGTAGCCACCTACCCCTGTAGGGCGTCCCTCTGAATTGTGATGGTGGCTAAGTTTGGTTGCCCTGGCCTCGGTGGTATGGCTCTCAGCTATGCTACCCACCACTACCTGTATCCATCTGCCACTCTGGCATCATCAATCTGTAAATCCAAGGGCTTCTCCTTTTGTCCAGTCGGAATGGTGGGTTGCGGTGGAGACATAAGTCTCTCCATGTCATCTCTCCTGTACTGCAAGAATAGAGGCGGTACATCCTGGACTAACCTGAACTGGCACCTAATCCACTCTATGGGTATCTGCTCATGCTCTCATGCTCTCCTCCCCTCTATCCACAGATATAGCTATAGTCCATCTAGCTTCGTGGCCATTTATCTATATGTGGGGAAGCCCACATACGACCTCCAAATGATGTCCACCTCGGACAACCCATCCAACAACCTCCTGTAGTAAGCTACATCATGAGTAGCTCTAGCACCTTGGGCCTCTCCAATGGCCAATACCCACAACCTGTACCCAACTCTCAAAACTCTCCGTGGGAATGCATCTTCCAGGGCATCCCCACTGGTTGAACACAAATAATGTGCTCATAAGCCCAACAATGTAGTAGTACGTCGCAGCAGATGCTGAACCTCTGCAGTCACCCGTAGGCCCATAGCTCTCTATATACCTATGTCAGCAATACAAATGCCCATGTGAACTGTGTCCGCTATATCACCATGTCATGAAGGACTCCCATCAGTGACCTTGGGAATCTCCCACCCTCTGCATCCGGTAGTGCGAAGCAGCACACTACCTCCATCAAAAGTACCACCAACCTCATTGCCTCTGGATGAGCTCTATGAATCGCTCCATAGCTCATGCTAGCACTATGGAATGTCAGGTATACTACACCCTCACCAAAAAAGGGTGCTAGTAGCTCCTTAGATGCCTCTTAAAAGATAAACTAAACATGTGCCCCCAATATGGGCAACTGTAGGATCATGTATACGTCCTCCAGGGTGATCGTCATCTCACCCGTCAGCATATGAAAGGTGTTGGTCACCGAGTCCCATCTATCGATGAGGGAAACTATCAGACTCGCCTCCCAGAATACATGCCAGTAGCGCCTCACCCCTATTAACCCCACCTCTGTAACATGCTGCCACTCCTCCTACGTCATGCTCGACTGTACTATCAATAATAAGGGCGGCACCCGGGCCCTCATTTGCAACTCATCTTGGGCCTGCATCCCACAAGAGCAATGTATTAGTACACCTTCCCAACTTACCCTATTTCACCCCACATCCTGACCTAATCTCTTTCCCCACCCCCATCCCATTGCCCTTGTCGATAATCCAACCTACCCAAACCCATCTACCCTACCTATCTACCCTAACCCTCACCTAAACCTACCCAAACCCATCCACCCAAAACTATCTACCCTAACCCTCACCCAAACTTACCCCAACCCATCCACCCGAAACTATCTCTACCCCTCACCCAAACCACCTGTCTAAACCCTTACCCCTTTCTCCCTCTCACCCTAATACTTTCCCACCTACACTACTTTCCCACCCTGCCCTTATTATATTCCCTTTTCTTGTCACAACTTCACCTTAGATTGACCGTCCCCCGGTTATCCCTTGACCCACCCTGGTCTCCCCTTAAACGGCATCGGTCATTATTCTTGTGACCGATGCTGGTCACTATCTACTGACCTCGGCCACAATTCGCTGACTGACGTCGGTCACTGTCATGCCGCATGCCATGATTTCCCAACCCTGATTTTTTCCCATTCCTACTCATTCTACTCACCCAAACCCCTCCTTACACCCCTAATTGTTCCTATACTACACTTTTATTCTACAACCTACCCTTCCCCGTTCCCTTTTCCCTCTCTTTTTTCCTTATTTTAAAATTTCTTTCCCCCCCAAACCCCCCATTTTTAACATACTTTCTATATTTTGCATCAAATTCACCAAACCATAAATCAACCAAGGTTCAGCACTTACCATATTCCTGCTGCCGCCTTCGTGGTGGAAACTCTGGCCTCTGCGCCACTCCTCCTGATCCCTCTCTGGCCTCCTGCCATCCGCGAATGACCTCTCACTCTCCCAACCAATCACCTCTCTTGATCCAATCTCATGGTCCCACCTTTTGCCCAATCCAATCTCACCTATGTGGCTCACCAACCATGCTCTCTGACATTCTCTTTTGTCCTCTTCCTCTTTTCTCTCTTCTTGTCCTTTTCTCCTTTTCACAATGCATAAATGACTTTTACAAATGTGGGTTTTTCACCTTTTATAGCCTGCCTGACTCAACCGATGTTGGTTAACCCTTGACTAATAGCTGGTCTGATTCCCTAGCTAACTGCCATCAGTTCCTATTCACCGTCATCAGTTCATACTGACTGGTGTCGGTTAACCCTGCATACTCATTGCCCTCACGATTGACCTCAGTCTCCTTACCTCCTCTTTATTTTTCCTCCCCTACACCTACATAGACCACTTTACCTTCGCATCTCTGGCCCTCCACCTTCTTCAATCTCACTTCATCAGTTGTTCACGCCTCATTATTTTTCCCCCTAGCTCAGCCTTACCAATGTTGCTATGACTTATTTACCTGGACCCAAAAAATTATTTGTGACCGTTGAACCAATGTGCTCACTATACCTTACGTGACACTCGTTACCTGTGTTGATTGACCTAATGCCCTTACCTAGCTTATTTCTATGACCATTTATCTTAACGCTACCTTTGGTGTGTTAGAACATACCTAAACATTCCTGCACCTAATCTATGTCATGTTTCTTGACCATATCCTATACCTTGGATACCAGAATCACTTCAACCTTTTTTAGATAAACCTATCGACCTTAGATGATGTAGATTTTGTAAGCTATTCAACCTAGTACTGTGTCACGGTTTATACGTGTGCGTGTGTTCAACTGCCCCTACCTTTGACCTTGGCCTATTTACCTATATACCTAATTTACCCTTTACCCCATTCCTCATTTCTAATCATTCTACTTTACATCCACTTTTATCTAACCACTCACCGATGTCACTCCTGTCCACCTCATCAATTCCTGGTTTGAGGGGAATTACCCTCACCTTCCCACTTAGGGTAACCACATCTCTATTTTTATTCAACGTCGCTTACCAATACAAGCTACGCAACAAAAAAGGGCAAAATGTAGACACCGAAAATCATGTCGTAATCACCTTGGTCCCCTAGTGCAGCCCTATAATCACTGTCCTCATCGTTAAACACCTTATCACTTACCTCCTGCACCCCACACATGTTAATTTAATTACTTTAATTAAATTCATGCCATTTATCTCCATACATATTAATTTAATTATTTTAATTAAGTTAATGACCTTTTACCCACACACACATTGATTTAATTATTTACATCAAATTAATTAACTACCCTCACACACCTATTTAATGTAATTGTCTTTATTAAATACACCTCACCTAATCATGCCCGTCATTTGACCCATTAACCTAAACCCTAAACCAATGTCCTAAATAAAACATAAAATTAGACCCATCCCTTCACCTCACATTTAAAATCCTCCTAAGGTTGGTTTTTTCGTCCTGAGGAAAAGAAGTGACCCTTATCAAATGGCAGAGCAAATTCCCAGGAATTTTTTGAACAACCTAGGATATCTCACCTAAACTGACGTCAATTCACCCTAAACCGACACCAGTCCACCCTAAACTGACGCCAGTTATATTGGAATAGACCAAATGGCCTATTTGGACCCATATATAGATTTTTAATATGGCTTGGAAAAACTTATGATCTCGAGTTCAATCTCTTTAGATGTGACATCAAAATGAAGATCGATTTGTGATCAATAAGGGAAACCAAATACACTGGCATAATGGTGAAACTTTCCTCCCAGCATCCTCCAACGCAGTAATTTCTTCATTATCCTTTAAACTTATACCTCACAGAAGATTAAGTATCCTCCTCCCATCTATTTCACTCTCTTATTATTAGCTGTAGTATTTATGGTAAAGGAACCTAGTCCTTTACTCTCTTGTCCATTCCCTCTCTCCAGTTGCAGCCACCTTCCATACCTAATCATCTTGAATACTTGGCCCAACTTCCTATTTGACCTCCTCAGTAGTCTCAGACCTTCACAACATATCTACACCCCTCTGTGATCAATCCCCATCTTCTTATCCACTCAAAATTTTCCCCAAAACTCCAAAAAACCCAGACTGTGTGATTCCACTAGCCCTTGACTTAAGCCGTCGTCAGTTCTCTCTAACCGTCGCTAGTTACAGTAAAACCATCATCAGTTTTATAAAACCATGGTCGAGTCTCTGTGTCACCTGATCTCTTACCAGAATAACAACCTGTTTGTGACCCACATCTAACTTAACCTATTTTTTCTAACATATACCTACTTGAACACCTATTTGACCTTCAAATTTGTATCTAACCTAGCCTGTTAGCTCAGATTCACCTATAACCAACCTACTTGACCTCTAGATCTCCTTCTAGCCTAGCCTATTAGATTATATCTAGCCTATTGCATTTTTTATGAGATGCCTAAATCATATTAAACTACAGTAGGACAATATTTACTTTTATTTCAGCATTGAATTGTTTTAAACAGTGGATTGACAGCCATCTAGGAAGTATCACACTTCTAGGATCTAGCATATGCTAGGCAGTCCACTGCATATATTGTTTAACTCTCTTTGGTGGTCTTGTTTTGGTTCTTATACAGGTAGTTCCTCCTAGCCAAAAGGAAGGTCTCACAATCACTTTGATTCAAAATTCAGATACGCGCGCATATAACCTTCAACCACCCCAAAATAGGTATTCCTCTTACCACCTTTACCTTATCTGTTTCGTCAAGTACTTCTCAGAAAACTAAGAAATCAGGTGAAAAACATATTAACTTTTTAATCTTAATCCATTATTTCCTTTATATAATAAATTTTATTTCAATATCAAGTAAAAAAGATCATTAAGTTTTTTTACTATTGTTTAACAATGTAAAGAATCTTGATTGAAAGCTTGTTAATTATACTTAGTGATATCATAATATTTAAATCCATCTTACTAATTCTTTTAAGATTTCCAATTTCCACTTATTGTTTTCATAAAGTAGAGAATACAACCAATCATCAATGATGATTATACTTTATCACATAATTATGGAAAGCATACTTAGTTCTGATTTAATGATAAAAAGGAAGTATCATTTTCTTTCTAATTAAGGACTATTGTCCTATTCATGAAATTTGAAAACATAAAGAGTAGATTCAAAATAAGAATGCCACATTCAACTATATAGAAACTATCCTTATTCCCTTTTCTGAATAAGGATCTATAAATCATAATAATCATAGGTATTCCATTACCCCAAAATTAAATGGTTTAGAAATATACATACATACATACATACATACATACATATATATATATACATATATATATATATATATATATATATATATATATATATATATATATATATATATATATATAGTTCCTTATCCCAATATCAGTCTATACTTTAGAATCCATTAAGCCATGCATGTTAATATTTAAAAATATTAATCCAATCTAGTTATGCACGTTAATATTTAAGGATATTAATCAAATCTAAGTCATAGATGACCCTTGAATAAAACAGTAATCACCAATCATTACACAACAATCCATTTATCAAAAAGAGAGTTTATAAGAAAACATTTTTCAGCAGTACAAAAACTAATTGATACATCCTTATAGTTTTACCAATAAGTTACTTTCAAGAGAATTTTAATACATAAAGCACCTGAGTGAAGAAAATGACTTCGTTAATTAAAAATATGTAACTTTCTATAAGTCTTTCTCCTTTCAATTTTCACGAAGTCCATCTGCAAAATTGTTAGCATGAGTCAGTTCATAAGAACTGAGCATGATAAGCGCTATAAAGTTAAAGTAATATGATTTTATCTAACTGTTTCGTAAAAGGAACCCTGTTGTTTATGAAAATGTTCCAAGGAATCAAAACAAGATCAATTAAATAGAATGCCCAAAAATCCATAATGTCAAAAAGATAAGAAGTCACTAACATTCTTTAGGTACCAACTGCCCAAAAATAAGTTAATTAATCCAACAAATTTAATTCCAACTATGTTACAATTATGTTAATCATTACAGACGTAATAACATTTAAAAACTATAACCATCTATTAAATAAGAGAATTAATCAAAACTCTTAATCAGTCTTCATTAATATCAATTCATTCAACAAGCCATAAGTTCCACTATATCACTTCCAACTCCCTATCATCAATCTAAAAGAAGTTGAGAAATAAACATGAATGAATTGACATGAACAAGATGGTGTCACTAAAGTTACTCTAACCAAATCCCTGTTACAATCCATAAAAGGATGCCAACAAAACAGAGATTGATAAGAACCAAATGTACTCACTGTACAATCCTATAGGAGGTTTATTATTATCCAAGGACAAGACAAATCAAACACAAAGACATAGAACTCTTGAAAGGTTTGTCTAAAAAAATTATCTGGGATTCAAAACCCATTTGATCAATTCATATCTATTTAACTAAGACGTCAGAGAGAGATTCGTAACACAAACATTACATCTCAAATGATCAATCAATAGTTGAATACCCAAGAAACTTCCACATCCAAGTTACAGAATAAAGAAAATTGACAATTCAAAAGAACTAAAACACAGAGTACGTCCTTTACCTTAAAAGATCAAGATCCTAGTTTTAAGGATTATAAAATTCCTTAACAATGATCACAACAACTCACAACTTCCAACATATTTGAAATGATTTCAAAATATGAGCAAGAGTCACCACTCAAATGCTTAAAAATTGACCAAATTGCAAGCATAGTCCCAATGAGATGTTTTGTAGGAAAGAAGCATTCAATAAACATGATATAGTCACCAAGGAATATGCCCACTATAACTCTCATGACTTGATAACCACAAAAATCACTAAGGACAAGCAAGAACAGATACAAACCAAGGTATCTCATTCCCGACGCTCGAATATTAATAGATCTTTGAAGGGATATTAAACCAAAAGAAAACGAAACCTAATTTGAAGTGTAATACAACCTGGGTCCTTCCCAAAAATCAACTAAGTCCAAAAACTTAAGCCTACCCAAGAAGGGTATTCATGTAACGAAAAATATAACCAAAAAAAAGAAAGAAACAAGAGATTTACTAGTCCATGTTTTTAAAACAAATCCAACCAAGAAGGGTATATAAACAAAAAACGCGACTTAAAAAGATAGAGGAAGACGACTCTATCAGTCACCTTAATATTATGTACTTACAGTGCTCGTAATACATCCATCAAAGATACCTAGTATGGGTTGAAGCTTGACTTCATAAAAATAACAAAAAGATGAAAAGATCAGTTACAATTCTTAAGCCAAAACGAATGACCATCAAACCAAAACAAGAGTCCAAATAAAAACTTAAAAAAAAGTCAACAAAACATTATTCGTTAAAAACCCAGTTTCATGACAACTTGAAAGTTCCAAAATCCGAAACAATATCCACCATAACCTTGAAAAATAGTTTAACGCCAACAAGGTATGAATAAAAGAAGATATATTCATCTGAAACATAACATCACTTTAAGAAATCGTTCACAGTTTCATATATTGTGCACACACACATTTTTTTTTTCAAACATAATCAAAACCCAAAATCATATATAACAACATTATACCTCAGGATCATTCATATCCACAAGAACCATAACCATAAGAAAATGGAAGAAGAAAGAAGAAGAAAACAACACATAAAAAACATTCTTAGACACGTTTTCATGAAGAGTAGAGTTCTCTTTATGAAAATGCTTAAATAAAAGCAAGAATCTTAAATAGATAGAGCCTATCATGCCTGGTAGGGCTCCTAGCATCTCTTCCTTACTTCAAACCTTTAAGAAAATCTTCCACTAAAATATTTCCAATGAAAACGCCAAAAAAAGCCTCCACAACTTCTTCCACTTTCTTCTTATAGTTTCCACAACAAAATTTTGCCATTATTTCCGCCATGCAATGGTGCTTTTTAATTTACAACAAAATAAAACTGAAAGTTTGAAAAATGACAATACTACATGCAAAAACAAAGAGCTTAAAAAATCTGAATTCACAATAAAACCAAACCATTCATTTTCCCCCAAACCCATCTTACTATTCCCCTGGTGATTTTCACTCAGGTCAAGGCTCATTAATGCCAACAGGACTGCCAGTGTCCCTCCCAAAACTCCTGCTAATGCCAACTCACTATTAGTTAAAACTAACAATTAAAAACTTCATTTAACTGAAATTAGCAGAGTTGTCAACTCGGTAATTTGCACCACCTTCATTCCTTGGCCAAAATTGGTGGCAACAGGATATTAATGAAACATTTAAACCTTGTTATTGCCTTTGGAATGGTGCCACCGCCATTCAATAACTTGACATCAAATCCAACTACATTTCCCTTAGGTTAGTTGATGTCCTTAGGTTAGGTTTCCATTATATTAGTTTATAAACCATAGCTTAGGACCTTAGGAATCGTTCATACTATAGCTTAGGATAATTAGTATCCAAGACTTAGGATAGTCCTTTAACTAGCCTTCTAGGAATTAATCATCACAATAAATACAATCACCTTAACTTAGGTTAAGGATAGGATAAATAATCAAAGGAACTTAGATTAATTAGGTCCTAATAAATTAATCAAAGGACATTACCTTTTACAATTCATTAGAATGTCGTTATTAGATCACTTACAATAATGCATGCAAAAGATGCTATATGATGCCCCTGTGATCCCAAAGCAAGCCTAAGTTCAGAAATCAACACACTGACCAGTTGAATCAAAATGATCAAAACATCATAAAAGCATAGACATGCCTTGGATCACTACAATTTATCTAAGGTATGGTTATTCCTACATTTTGTAATCAAATAGACTGAAGAACAAGTTCACAAATGCAAATTAAACAACATATAGTCATATTCTTATTGGAATGAATTTATTTCATTCACCAATGTAAGAACATTTTACAAAGTTCAGCATAAGGAATATGTGAAATATTGGATTATTTATTTAGAATTGACATGGCATGATTGTATCTAGTTTTAGAAGATAAAACATATCATCTACAAAAAACATGATCACTTAGTTCAAAAGAGTACACTGTCTTCAAACAAGAATAATTTATCAACGTTTGCCACTTCAGTTTTAGAAGAAAGCAAGGATAACAACCAAGGCGAGGGTATTACAAAATGGTTGTGTTTGGGTTTATTATTGGCTCCTTTGATGATTTAAATTGAATTTTGTAGAATTAAGAGTCTTAGGAGGTGACATGAAATACTATATAAGTAAATTCAATCAACTCAAAAAAATAATTCAAGTTATACAGAGAACTCAGAGTGATTAAGAGAAGAGTATGGATGTGAGATTAATGCTCACCAAATCATGATGATGGTTGAAAAACCATAGTAATAGTGTTAAAAAATAACTCTTCCTAGAGTGATTTAGGCATTGAATAATAGTACATAGAGGGTATGCCATGTCCATATGTTATGGAGAAGGTTGAATAGTTGGTGATCAATTAGATGTTGTTGCTCATTTGAATAAGATACTCCCAAATTTGTGTTCATTTGATGTTTATGTCGATGCATGTTTCTATATTTCACATTTGTTATTTTGTGTATATTCTATGCACAACATGGTATTAGGCAGTTCTTTGTCAAGCACTATATGCCTAAAAACCAACACGTGACCTTTTGGCGCACACAACCTCCCAAGGTCCTACTAGGACAACCATAATGAAATGGATAGATGGCTATGTGGTGGGTAAATATGATGAATAGAAGAAATATGAGAAAGTGGATAAGTGGACCAATAAGTAATCAAAGAAATCTAATGTCTTCTACGTGTACCATGGGAATCTGCTCATCTAAGGTAATAAAGGCTTCTTTGACTTGGGCAAACGAAATGGATAGGTCAAGGAGAATGGACACACAAAGGCTCCTATCAATATCAATGTCGATAAATATCCTCTAAAATGGTTTTGGAATGCACGAGAAATATCCAACGAGTTCCTCGTAGAAGTTTCCAGACAAGGTCATGGAAGTAAGAGAACAAGGCTACAAAATTGTGGAATCTAATCTCATCCAGGTTAGCTATGTCAGAACACATAGGCTTTGTTCGCTTCGATGTTCATGGTTGTCAACTGTGAGATGATATCAGGTGGAAGTGGCAAGGTTCTTAAAACTAGGGTTCTGAGACCTGTGTTAATGTATGTGAGTAGCTTAGGTGCATTTGACTCTGGAACTCTAGGGTCACAAATGTAATCTCTAGGCTATGTAGGACCTTAAATGGTCATGTGGACATGTGATTAATTAATCTAGTGAAGGAAATACAATAAATAAAACAAGCTAATTAAAGTAATCTAATATTTTTTGATTTTATGCTTTCTAGAAACAAACAGAAGAAATTACAGAAGAAACACGAAGAAATGGAAATTTCCTCTATAATAATATTAACAGAACTAAACAAGTAAATAATCCAGTGTGGTTACCTACATGTGCAAAGTGGATCTAATCTATTCTAATAAAACAAAATCTTTTCTAATTTCTATTTGTGGATCTAAACTTCCGTTGTTCTACCTCAGAGTCACGGGAAGAAATAAAAGCTTATTATAAGTACTTCTTCCCTTGAAACTTCTCCAGTAGAAACAACAAGGATCTAATGAAAGTTTACAAATTGAAATGAAATTACAATTGATTCTAAACTAATGTAGGAGCTCCTTTCAGAAAAAATTCCCTTGCAAATCCACAGGGATAGGCAGAGAAATAGATTTCACCAGAAGATTTTTGATAAAAAATGAAGGCTACAATAATGTATTTTCTTTTGAATTAAATACTCTAACAAATTGTGAATATAAATATAATGAAATTAAATAAAGATTGAAGAAACTAAGTACATCTCCAACATAGAATTGTAGAATTGTGACAAATCCAGTGTTGGCTTTATTTTTTGTCCCCTCAGCATCTTTTCCAATTTGGTGTTAAGATGAATCCAGGGAACTGTGTTAGGTTGTTGTTGGCCAATTTTTCATCACTTGCAAAATTTGAGAAACTTAGACAAGTGTTAGACTTGGTGGATATTCAGAGGAAAATTTGAAGAGGCCACAGAGGTTTTGAATATGTCACGGTTGGAGGAACATTACCACGGAATATCTATGAAGAACTATGGTAAGAAATAAGTTACACAAAATAGAGAAAAGACTCCGTGGGTGGGTATTCGAATTCACGCTACTATAAACAATACCACAGGCTAAGAAAATAGTGAAAGGTGAGTTGTGGGTTATAAGGAAGCAAGTCACATCATTGGGGTAATCTGCGAAAGGTTTTCAAAATCCGCGTAGACCTAAGTTGTTGCGATACGAAGGAATGATCCGTAGATGTCAAAGAGTTGATCAAGACTGAATCAAGAAAGTTGCGTGCTAAAGGAGAATAGTAGTTTTCCATGGATTGCTATATGAAAATAAATCTAATTTGATCATTGAAAATTTGATATTATTTGAAGGAATCTTAGCCTTCTCCATGTGAAAGAAATCATTTTTCATGGATTAAATAATGGTAGGTTGCATAAATGAAGGAAACCATCTCCAACACACAGAGAGGCTGTTTTAGGCAACACAACCACCCATATTAAATGCAGTATGGGCACTCAATTGAAGAAGGCATGTAACAATGGATGAACAGAGCAGTTCTCTACTCCCTAAGATAAACTAATGAAGGTAGTTGGGATTGGTTGAAGGAATTCAAATTTCCCTCTAATTTCTCTCTCTCTCTCTCTCTCTCTCTTTTCCACAATTTTCTATATATTGTAGAGAAATTATCATTCTTAATGTTGGATATTTTTGGAAATGTAAAGGCATCATTCTATGTTACAAAAGTGTTCTAAGGGTTTCATGCCTTGGAATTGAGTTCTGTAAATGTTTTTCATCTTCTTCCTACCTTGTAATGATCTATACATGATCTATTGGCAATAAAATCTTAGTTTTGTAGATCATTCTACCATAGCTATCATTTTGTTGCACTCTCTTTCCTCTCATTATTTTGCAGGTGTGTTATAGGTGCTATTTCAGAACTTTGTGTCTATTGTGCATCATGAAAGTGGATCTCAGGATGATATTTTAATTTGTGGTCTTTATTTCGACCCTCTTCATCATCATTTACCTCCATTTTCACTCTTGCTGAAATATTCATCCCCTTATTTTTTGGTGTTATCACCTCTATAGACTAGGATTTATGTTTTATGCATCTCCTTCTCACCCTGGTCCCTTGGAAAGTTAGAGTAGAGATAGATAATTGCATTTCAATTTCTAGGAGTAATTTTAGAAGTAGAGGTAAGTAGATGAAGCCAAACTTCTCCAGAGGTCTGTCTCAATTTGAGTCCCAAAAATTGGAGACAGTCCCATGTTGACTCAAATTTTAGGTTTTCTATGATCTGAATGTGGGTGAAATTTTGAAATCCAATAGTTTTGGCATGCCCAATGGGACAAGAAGTCAAATATTTCTAGATTTATAAAGTTCTAATTCTAGAAAAGGATATTTCAAGTAGTTCAAGGATAAATCTACTAGTTTCAGTAGTTCAAGTGTCCCTGATTCATGAGAAGGATGCACAATCGGTATAGAATGTGAGAAAAAATTGTATTCAAGTATTTTTAGCTATCTCTAGGATGAAAGAGAAGAGGAAGGAAGATTCAGAGATCACCATCTCCTCTAAACAGAACTCTTTCTACACCTCTACCTGGTAGACCCTTCTTGCAATCAACAAGAGTTCTCAGGCCTATTATAATGGCTCATCAATAGCCTCCACCTCAAAATCCATTTGTAAACTTCACAGGTAGCATCTTGCTTTCCTTGAATTCCCAAAATCCTATTCCTGTTGCGGTGTTGGAGAATATTCCATACTTCATAGGAGAAAATAACACTACTCCAACTGATCACATTCAAGACATTGCAAATTTCTGTGCAGTTCATGAAATTTCTGAAATGGACGTGGTAGTCCAACTCCTAGCTTCATCCCTTAAAGAAAAGGCTCTACAATGTTTTAGGAGTCTAACCCTGGGCTCAATTAGGAATTGGAACTAGTTGTGCACATCCTTGTATAATTAATTTAGGGAAAGAGCTAATAACCTATCTCTTTTGGAGCAGTTGACCACAATCAAGAGAACACCTAATGAACAAATGGCATATTTTAATTTTAGATTCTAGAGTACCTGGGAGAGAATTCTAGTTCTTGTCAGGCCTACAGCTAAAGGTGCATTTCTTTACTTTTTGAAATCTCATAACTCTGATATATCCATTATGGTGTAATATATGGGAGGTGTAACTCTACCAACAACTTATGCATTGGCCATTAGGGCTGAGAATTATTTAATTTAAGTTGGAAAATTGGCCCCTAAGTCACCTATGCCATTATCCCCTGAACGCAAGCCACATAACCTTCCATTGCTCCTATTCCCCAACCAAACCCATAACCCATTTCCCACACATCACAAACCTCTGCACAACAAAAGGAAGATGAGGAAATGAAATATTTGATTATAAACTTGATAAAAAAAGTTATATCCCTAGAAAAACAACAAGCGCAGTCACATAGAAATGATCAAAATCAAGGGAAATATTCAAATTAGGGATATCAACCATATAGAAACCAACAGTCTCATTAAAGATATGCATAAAACCAGAAAAATAATAGATGGAAAAGTCAAATTTTTCCTCTTCCATTGGCAACAATTCCTCCTCCATAGGAACTTCCTTCCCCCAGTTCTAGTCAAGCCTTAGTTCTAGTACAAAACAATATGGTGCAAGAAATAGAGTGGTGTTTTCCATGTAATCTACCTCATAACCAACTTGGTTGTGAAAGGGAAATGCATGTACAAGCCTATATGATCCAAGGTTTTTTGAGACAACATGAACCGCTTTTAGAAGTACCAAATGTTGAGAATGAAGGTCAACAAGCTTTCACGGATGCCAACCTCATGTTATTTGGAGTTGATGACTTATGTGCAGTCAATCAGATAATTGACAGACCTGGTAAACCTCAGATGAGTGTTACTGACAACACGTGAAACAAGAAAAGAATGCTGGAAGCTTAGGTTGTAACTCATGTGGATCAGAACAATACCGTAGATAGAAGAAAAGATCCCGTGGATAGATATTCAAAGCCACTGACTGAAGTAGGAACAAAAGAATGTGAGAAACCCTAGAATGAAATAGAAAGTGTGTGAAAGTAGCCTGTTGTGCTTGATAATATTTCTACGGAAAAGGAGGTTGTTGTTTTACTAGAGCCACATGATAAAAAAATGTTGCAAAAAATGAAATAAAGTAGCATTCTACAAATGCATAAGACCATGGGTCTCCCATTCAACATAGTTGAGAAAATGAAGAATACTAATGTCAACATCTCGATGTGGGATGCACTTGCTATTCCATCTCAACAAGATCTGTTATTTAAAGCTCTCCAAAAACTACCTCTGGTGGATCTAGTAATGCAAAAGGCTCATGCTATGGTTCATGTCTGCCAAGAAAAAGAGGACAAAGTAAGTGAAATTGTTAAGACCCCACCCTTTTACATGTCAATGATCGTGGGTAGATACCTAGTTCATAATTGTAATATTCATTCTGGGGATAGTACTTCTATAATTCCAAAGAAAATTGTTGATATCCTAGGTCTCCATTACAATCCTATGTCTAGGGGAGTCTTGCAACTTGATGGGTCAACAATGGGTGTATTAGGAGTGATTAAATATTTAAATTTAACCATCCATGTTTTCCTGAGTTTGATAATAACCCATGATATATGAGTCATAGATTTTCTGCCCATGCTTTTAATTTTCATGTCTAAAGATTTTACTGCCAGGGTAGGGGTTATCTATCTTCAGATTGGAATCACATGCTTTTAAGGACCGAATATGGTACAAGATTCACAATCCAAGCTAAGCCTATCTTTTCCTATCACATAGAGTCATATGAACCTTCCCCTATCTAATCAAATTTTTTAATACAGGAAGAACATGATCAAGTTTCAAGTTTAGAAGAATAACTTGCTCCTCCTCTCATGCTTGATCTTTTGTTTGATGATTGGGCTGAGAGAGATCACAAATTTGATCTACACTATGAAGAGATTAAAGCTTATGAAAATGGTCTTGGAACCTATTGTGTCCTGCAAGAAGAATATGTTATGCCCGCGACATTCAAGGAAGACAAGGAGCCCGTATCTGGCTTATGGCAGATGTATTTTGATGATTCTAGAAGTAAAAATGAAGCTGGGGAATGTGTTGTGCTTATTTATCCAAAGGAAGAGAAATTATTCTTCACCCATAGATTATAGTTTGCCTATTCCAATAATGTGGCAAAATATGAGGCATTGGTGCATGGTTTGTTGATCGCAGAAAATAGGAAGATCAAGAATTTGTAAATCTTTGGAGATACTGAGCTAGTCATCAATCAAGTCCACGACAGATGTGTTACAAAGAAAAAACTATTGAAGTCCTATAGACATAGAATTTGGGACTTGTTGGAGAATTTCAGTGTTCTCAACCTACAGTTTGTACTACAGAAGCTTAACAAGGAGCAAATCAAATGGTGGCTCTAGGATCTCAGTTTTCACTTGCAGAAGACTTGGCTAAAGGAAAGACACAATATATCAAGATGGTTTTTAGGCCATCCATACCTGATAATGAGACCAGCTGGAAAGTATTTGATAGTGACGAACAAATTGTCTCATTCATATAGAATGAAGATGGATTTTCTTGAAAAATATAGTTTGATTTGCAGGATATCTATGGTGGTAAGATTATTCATCTCAAAACCAATAAATTAACAAAAGGATTGGTCACTTTGAAACAAATTTTTAGTCCAGATGATGAGTTAAAGGGTGCATAAAAGAGCATGATGACAAAACAAGAAGACTGTTAGCCTGTTGCAAATGCCTTGGGAAATGAACTGTTTCTTGGAAAGGTATGTGATGAATATGAAAAATAAAATTTTGTTGCCTTGTGTCAAAAGTTTAGTGATGTGTTCTCATGGGGATATGAAGATTTAAAATAGTTTAATCCAATTGTATCCCAACATTCTATTGATCTTGATCCTTATATCAAACTAGTTAGGAAAAAACAAAGGCCGATAAACTCCAAGATAGATCCCCTCACGAGAAAAAATTTGTCTAAACTCATCGAGACTAAGATTGTTTTTCCCATTAAGTACTCCACTTGGGTGGAAAACTTAGTTCCAGTTAGAAAGAAGAATGGTGAAATCAGAATCTGTATAGACTTTAGAGACCTAAATAAGGCTGCTCTTAAGGATCACTATCCATTGCCTTCAATGGAGTAGATTCTACAGACAATGGCCGGAGCTGAGAGATTTTCAATGCTTGATGGATATTCAGGCTTTAACCATATCAAAGTGAAAGAAGAGGATCAATAAAATTCTGCGTTCACCACCAAATGGGGGACATATGCATATCAAAAAATGCCTTTTGGTTTATCAAATGCAATTGCCACCTTCCAAAGAGCAATGAATATCGGTTTTAAAGGATATGTTAATTAGTTTATCCTTGTGTATCTTGATGACATCATTGTTTTCTAAAATCATAAGAAAAGATCATATTAATAATCTTGATAAGGTATTTGAAAGATGCAGGGAGTTTGGGGTGTCTCTTAACCAAAATAAATGTGATTTTTCATTCCTTAGAGGTAAGATTTTGGGGCACGTTGTTTCTAAAGAAGGCATTTCCATTTATCCAGAAAGATTCTCTGCCATCCTTTCTTTTTCCTTACCATCTCACAAGAAAGCTTTGTAGTCTTTCCTTGGAAAGGTTAACTTTGTTAGGTGCTTTATACCTGGCTTCACGGATCTGGTAAAGCCACTCACACTTATGCTCAGAAAAGATTCAGATTTTAGATGGACCACGGAGGGGAAGGAAATTTTTGAAAGCATCAAACAAGTAATATCCCATGATCTTACATTGATTAATCTAGATTACGCCAAAATATTGTATCTTATATGTGTATGGAGTAGATTCTTGTGTTTCTATGGTTTTTACCCAGCCAAATGATCAAGATTTTGAGAAGCTAGTAGCCTTCTTTAGCCGAACCTTGAAGGATTATGAGCTTAAGTATAACCATATTGAGAAGTAAGTGTTTGTCATCATGCATGCCTTGAAGAAATTTAAAAGCATGATTGTATCTAGCCACATAAAGGTTCTGGTATCACATCCCAACGTCATAGATTTCATCATGGGAACAAAGATTAGTGAGAAACGAGCTGGATGGGTAACTAAAATCATGGAATATGGTATGACCATTAAGGCCAAAAAATTGGTAAGAGGCTATGCTTTTTACAGATAGCTGGCTGAAGATGTGCGAAATGACCCAAAGATTACTTTATTCCTAGAAGAGGAGAGTCATGCAGAACCTGAGAAGAATGAAGAAATGACCGTGGATAGCTGGATGAAAATAATGATAATATTCCTCTCCTCTGGTATATATCCTCCAGGTCTCAACAAAGCAAAGAGGTGACATTTAAGGCTGTAGTCTTTTCCATATGTACTGGTGGATTACGTACTATTTAAAAGGAACATTGATGGAATGCTACTGAGATGTATTGAATGTGAATAATGTGATAAGGTCCTGACCAATTTTCATGATGGTTTCTCGGGTGGAAATTTCTTTGCTAGAGCTACAACCATGAAAATAGTAAAAGTAGGGTATTTTTGGTCTGCATTGTTTGTCGATGCTCAAAGATGGGTGAGGAAGTGAAAAGAATGTACTCTTTTCACTGGAAAGAAAATATTGGTGGCCTTGCCTCTTCATTCAATTCAGGAAGATCAACCATTCGCATAATGAGGCCTTGACTTCATTGGGATGATCAGTCCTCCATCTAGTGTGGGTCACAAATAGGCTCTCATAGCAACACATTATTTCACTAGATGGACTAAAGCCACACCATTAAAGGAAGCTACTGAATTAGCCATCTTGGAATTTTTTGAAGAAATTGTTACAAGGTTTGGTGTACCCCAAACCATTATTTCTGATAATGCTAAAGATTTCTTGGGATCAAAAATATCTAATTGGGCTCTTCAACTTGGGATTTATCTCAAGAATTCCTCCAATTATTACCCCCAAGGAAATGGGTTGGTAGAATCTACTAACAAAAAAATGATTAGAATCATGAAGAGAACAATGGATATCAATCAAAGGCAGTGACATACAAAAGTGAAAAATAATCTTTGGGCGGACAAGATAACTGTTAGGAAATTATATTGTTAGTGCTCCATTAGTAAATTATAATTACGTGAAGTAATTATAATGTTATTTTATGTTAGTAAATATGTTAGTAATTTGTTATATAGTTGTTAAATAAAACAACTTATAACAAATATGAGTGTGTGAGTTTGGAAAACTCACGTAGATTGGTTGGAGAGTTGTTATAGATACTTCCTATTATTTAGGAAGTCTATTTCCTATATATACGGATGTGTTTGTATCAAAATATATGAAAAACATCAAGAGAAGAAATATATGATTACTGTGTTTATTCTCTTTAACTCTGCTGCTACTCCAAGATTTGGTATCAGAGCGACCTATATCTTGGGCCTACAATGGAGAAATGAAATAATAAGGGATGGCTATTTGTTGGGATCGTGACCTCAATCATGGCATTCATTATTTGATATGATTTCAGTGTTCTGTAGTTCTAACTAATTTAATATATCTTGTTTGGATCCATTTTAACAACAGAACTACAAGTTGTTTTTGGGTTCCTGTTACAAATATATGTACATGCAGTGATTTGGAGCTTATATCAGACCTGTTCATGGGAATTCATTCAACATCATGGTCATAAAGACTAAATCCAATATGTTCTGTCTGTAAAGATCTTCCTACTACCTACTCAGCCTTGTGGCACGTCATACCTCTATGTCGAAGTCGGCCATGTTAATGTGCTATCGAAGAATCCAAAGATCCCCCTTGACTCGTGCTCACCTGCATACATTTCTACAGCTCTTTCTTCATGCACCAGATCTGTTGTGCTTGTGAATTTGTACGGCCATATCTATTGTTTTATTGTGTAAATCAGTTTCAGTGTTTTCTTTTGTTTTCACCTGTTTCACGCCCCAGCCCAATAATCTCACCTTTTCGTACTTGGCAAGAGGGCTTTCTACACAATTGGGAATTTCATCGGAATTGCGTCGAAGGATTTCATCGGAATTACCGCAAAGAGAACTTTCTTTTATATAGGAGTCTGAATGTAGGCCTGTGGAGAGGAGGCACTACAGGTTTTATCATTTGTTTGGAAGGATTCAGGTCGCCTAGATACATGTGCCCAACACGCCTGATGGTATGGATGAGATGGAGTTCAATGAGGCTGAGAGCAACATGAATGATTTGGTTTCTGAGTATCAACAATATCAGGATGCAACTGTAGACGAGGAGGCTGATTTTGAGGATGAAGAGTCGGTAGTTTCAGGAGATGTAGGCATGTAACCCTAATTTTCAGCAACATTTAGTTGCACTAGATTCTTTTTCTTATGTCCTTTAGAGCTTATGTATCTAGATAGATTGTAGTTTATTGGTTATAGCTGAAGCGTTCAGATGCTCATCATTTTTTTTAAATCTCTGATTTGGAAATGCAGACCGGTTTAATTTAATCTCTAGTCTCTCCTCAAAAGTCAGCTTAGTCTAAAGTTTCATTAGCGACTATGACTCATTTTTTTTACCTTAATAGAAGGTATTAAAGTCCATATTTATTGCTGAGTCAAATCCAATCATTAATTGGATTTTATGTTTTTAAACGTTGTTCATTAAAGTACATTGAGTCATTAGTTTTTTGGGTCATCTTGTTCAGTTAAAAGAGTCAAAGTTTAATATTAATAATGTTTATAGTCTTTTGTGTCTTATCATTGTCAATATTAGTCGAAATTTGTGTTAATAGTCAATTATTGTCATTTAGGTGATTATTAGGAAAATTGTCAAAATATTGTAAAAATAAAATTTTTGCCTCACATTTCAACTATTGGACGCATTATCGCTTGTACACGACATCCAAGTGGGGGGGTGCATTTTCGGTGGAAACCGACACCTAGTAGTTTGTAAATGAGCCTCATTTCCATATCCGCTAAGTAAGTAGCAGAACACAGGGGGCAAGAGGCAAACAGAGGTTGGAGGTCATTCAGCGACCTCTCGTCAGTCGCCAATGATGGGGACGCATATCAGCTTTGGTGACATGTGTGTGTGCAGTTTGATTTTAGTGCTTCCAGTGTGGTGTGCCTCAGTTTACAGTGATCCTATTTTTAATAAGTGGAAATTTCACATTGAGGGGGGGAACATGATCCAATGTTCCATTTCCATTATATCAGTTTTTCCTATGTATGTATGAGCAACAGATGTCAGCAGAATTTCCTATGTTATTCCCTACAGTGAAATGTGATGAGGGCTGATGATAGTACTTTGCATATCATGATGTGGTTGTAGGTAAACCACTTGAAAACCTTCATTTGTGGTTTGTGGTAAACCAATTGCAAAACCACCATTCTTGGTTGTTGGTAATCCATTTGCAAAATCATCACTTTTTGGTTTGTGGTAAACCAATTGCAAAACCACCATTCTTAGTTTGTGGTCAACCGTTTGTAAAACCATCCCTAAGGTTTGTGATCATCCTGTGAAAATCACCAGATCATGAGCAGGTGCAAGTACAAAGGTAGGTTTTCCCCATGTTCGCACTAAGGGGGGGAATGTTAAGAAATTATATTGTTAGTGCTCCATTAGTAAATTATAATTACATGAAGTAATTATAATGTTATTTTATGTTAGTAAATATGTTAGTAATTTGTTATATAGTTGTTAAATAAAACGACTTATAACAAATATGAGTGTGTGAGTTTGGACAACTCACGTAGATTGGTTGGAGAGTTGTTATAGCTACTTCCTATTATTTAGGAAGTCTATTTCCTATATATACGGATGTATCTGTATCAAAATATATGAAAAACATCAAGAGAAGAATTATATGATTACTGTGTTTATTCAATTCCAAAACATTTCCTGCTACATGAGTATAACATACGAAGAATTTGCAATGACCTATTTCTCCCTGGTCTTAATGGATCATATTGGGCATGAGGATGCACATCCTTTAAATCACTTGAGGTTTCTCATTCTACTTGAATGGTGCGTAGGGACACAACTGAAAATTTGATTTCCAATAGAAGGTAGTCCTTCAAACATAAATCAGATATTGTAGCACCTGGTGCAACTCCAGGATACCCTAAATGCTGCCATTGTCAGGATGATACAACAATAAAATTAAAGCCAAATAATGGTTTGATAGAAAAGCTAGGCCTTATGACATTTTAACTCAAAGATAGGTCTTGAAATGGGATGTGGACAGAGCATAAAGGTTTTGAGAAAAAATTTTATGTCTACATTGAAGAGGACCATACATTAGGAAGAATTGCATGAGGACTAACATCAAGTGAGTTATCTGAAAAATTGATGAGGAATAATTTGAAGATCCCCACCCACTAGATCTCATGTCATGCTCTATCAGGTAAATATTCCATAGCACCCTGTCAGGTCATGGTAGATTAGGATCTTAAGAAGCAGAAGTGCTTCAGCATAGTATTAATTGATTGATGGTGAACACACATAGGTTTCCTTCCATAAGTGATGGCAACATGAATAAATTGTTTCTTAGGGATACCTTTGCACTTGAATTTCAAGTAATAATCAGAGGATGCTGTTGCATAATGAAGTCCAATGCATTAGGATAAGTTACCATCAAGTAAAGGAGTCATACTTATGATGGGTGAACTACATATCAATCTAGCTGTTTACTATACCCAATGGATGCCTAAGGTCATTGATCATCTGTCTTACAGGTGATGGCCCCTAGTGAGTCACCATAACTGTTGGGAATTTTGCATAACTATGTAAAATTTGACACTACTTTTGAACAAGTGTAAACAACTTGGTAGAGTATTCAAAGGAAAATTGGGAATGAGGACCATGGAAGGATTTAAGCATGCTGTGGACCGATCAAGGTAAAGTCTGTGGGGAACCGCATCAAGAAACAAATTCTGTGTAATTTTAAGAAAAGTCATAGTGAGATCAAGGTAAAAGTCACGACTAGGCCTAAAAGTGCCACGGGATAAGACAACAGTGAATAAAAAATATGTGGGGTGAAAAATAGGTAGTCAAGAGGTCACATCATTGAGGTTGTAAGCCGCGAAAGGTTTTCAAAAGATGTGTAGACCTAGGGTACCATGATATGAAGGAATGATCCATGTGAATGTCAAAGAGCATGCAAAGGACTGAATCAAGAAAGCCACATGTTGAAGGAGAATAATATTTTTTCAGGGATTGCTATATGAACTTAAATCTGATTTGATCATTAAAAATATGATATTATTTGAAGGAATCTTATCCTTCTTCATGCGAAAGCAATCGGATTTCATGGATTAAATAATGGTAGGTGGAAGAAATGAAGGAAAACATCTTCAACATGCAAAGAGGCTATTTCAAGTGACATAACCAACATTATTAAATGTGGTATGGGCACTCAATAGAATAAGATGTGTAACATTAGATGAATAGAGTGGTGCCCTATTCCCTAAGAGAAATTAATGAAGGTGGTTGGGATTGGTTGAAGGAATTTGAATTTCCCTCCAATTTATTCTCTCTCTCTCTCTCTTCTCTCTCTCTCTTCCATGAATTTCTATATATTGTAGAGCAATGCTCATTCTTAATGTTGGATATTTTTAGAAATGTGAAGGCATCATTCTATATTGCATAAGTGTTCTAAGGGTTGCATGCCTTGGACTCAAGTTCTATAAATGATTTACATCTTCTTCCTTCCTCATAATGATCTGTGCATGATCTCTAGGCAATAAAATCTTAGTTTTGTGGCTGATTCTGGCCTTAGCTATCATTTTGTTGTACTCTCTTCCCTCTCATTATTTTGCAGGTGTGTTGTATGTGTTATTTCAGAAATTTGTGTCTATTGTGCATCACAAAAGTGGATCTTGGGACACAATTTTAATTTTTGGTCTTCATTTTGACCCTCTTCATCATCGTTTATCTCCATTTTCACTCTTGTTTCAATGTTCATCCCCTTATTTTATGGTGCTATCACCTCTATAGACTAGGATTTATGTTTTATGCATCTCCTTCTCACCCTGGTCCCTTGGAAATTTAGACTAAAGCTAGATAGTTGCATTTCAATTTTTAGGAGTAATTTTAGCAGTAGAGGTAAGTAGAGGAAGTTGACCTTCTCTAGAGGCCTATCTCAGTTCAAGTCCCACAACTTGGAAACAATCCCATGTTGACTCAAATTTCAGGTTTTCTATGATCTAATTATGGGTGTAATTTTGAGCTCCAAAATTTGTGTGGAAGAAGCAATGAAGAAGTGCTGGAGTAAGAATGACTTGCAAGTAGTTTGGTAGTAACGAAGGCAAGATAATAACAATGAAAGAGAACTAAAATTGATTGTGTATTTCTTAGCAAGATTACGACAACATAAGAATGTAATTCAAAACAATGATCTTTTGCAAGTAGTTTGGTAGTAACGAAGGCAAGATAATAACAATGAAAGAGAACTAAACTTGATTGTGTATTTCTTAGCAAGATTACGACAACATAAGAATGTAATTCAAAACAATGATCTTTGGATAATGATTAGGGAAGAAGCTTGAATCTTATAGGGAAATAGATGAGAGGTGCTCTATCCCACTTGACAGCCATGGAGTGCCACATCATTCAAAGAAGGGGCATTTAAATCACTACTAACAAAAAAATAGGAAGATGAAGTTAATAGACATCTATCAAGCCTAAAAAATAACCATTTTGACCAAGAAACATGGACAAAAGTTGAGTTGGAAGAATGAAACATGTGTCCAAATCACGCTATGAACTATCAGTCAAAACCACATAGGACCTCCGATCTGCGCACATGGGTAGTTGCGCTACTGTTGAGGAGGTTACACAACCACCGCTGTGCCAGGGAGGTTTCGTGACTTAAGGGAAGATGCTAAGGAAAAGGCCTACAGAAAGATAAAGAAAAATGAGAAAAACATGGAAATGAATAGGGAAAGCATTCTAGGATACAAATATACACCGCATATGGGAAATTTGACTCGAACACCATTGGAAAAGATAATAATAATCATTGGGGTCTTTGAAACATTCCAACAATGTATCACGTGCAAAATTGGGTGTGTACATATCGCCCCCTCATAGAAGCATTTTAGCCATTAAAAGGCATAAAACGTAGATTCCCAGCATGACCTTCCCAAAATGGGGAGTTAGAAATTATACCTGACGTCCTAGTGTGTTGAAGTGATGCCAATCCAAGCTTCCCACAACTTGCAAGAATTGAACTAGAATAAAGTGTAGATAAATATGAAATCAAAAAAACATACTAAAACCAAAATGACAAGAGGACTTACCATGTCCACGGGGATAGAAATATATGCGCGCTAACATTCTAGCCCTACAAAACACATACACTCAAAACAGAGTTAAAGCATGCTATATATAACCAAAATCACTATTTTTAGAAAACATTTTCACTCACCCACTTGGAGATTTTGGAGCTCTAGATCACTTGTTATGGTTTCATATACAAGTATAGTCAAATTGAAGAGCATTCAAACATGATGGCAGCCCCACCAACAAGAGGAACAATGTCTCATACATAGGTAAGTTATTTGAATTTGTTCATTTTTAATATATAATGTGAAAAATCTAAAAATATCAACTTAGGGGGGTTATTTTTCCTAATTTCCTAGTCAAAATGTTCACTAGGGGGCGCCACATGGGATGTGGATTTTATTTTGTCAAAAATAGTGTCCTTTTGTATTTTTTTGAATTTTTGGGATCCTAGGGTATAACGTTCCTTCGATGGATAGAATCACCGCTCTATGCAGGAAATGGTTATGTAACCACCCCTCTGTATAGAGGGTCAGTTGCATAATTTTTGAGGGTAGAGGCTAAAATGGACCAAGTACGAAGATGTTTTTTGGTTTTTGTGTTGTTTTATAATGTTTTTGATGAGCTTGTTATGCATGAGATGTTTCTAACTTACTCTTTTTGGTGTTTTGGTGAATGCAGTTCTGACATCTGATGGAACTCGAGCTAGAGAGTGAGTGGCTTCCTTCTATATTGGACTTACTGTCTCAGGATGAGAGAGACTTATTGCATATGGCAGGGATATGGAAATTATCCTAGATGCCAATAGTAATGCAAACAAGTCACCTATTGTGTGACTTATTGAGCTATTGGGATGCAAAATGGAATAATTTCCGGTTGCTTGGGGTCTGAGGAGAGTGGACCATCACATTGGAGGAAGTGAATAAGATTCTAGGTGTTCTTGTTATAGGCTATAGATTGACATTAGATAGTGCAGGATTAGTGGTGGTATCCCAAAAGTGGACTACCTATATGAGAGATGGTTTGGCATGCCGTGTTGGCACCAAGCAGGGTATGAGACATCTATCAGTTTCCTCTGTACATATCCTTGCCTTGCACAAGGCTATTATTGACATCTTGGATTTGCGCTTGGTGGGAGACAAGGGTGGGGACAAGATCCTTTAATTTTAGGCCCCCATCATCCAAAACATAGAGCAACATGGTCACATATACGCATGGGGTGTTGACATATTGGGGGCCACGTACTGTGATTTATACAGGGTTTTTAGAATACAGGGAAAGTGCCCTGAGCCATCCTACTTTGGTGATATTTTGGGTATATGAGCGCATGGTCTCCTACCAGAGGGGAGTTGGGATAGCTGATCCTGGGGCAATCAGGGAAGTCAGATGGATATTCATGGCCCCACTCATGGGAAAACATCAGCCAATATCCACACTTACCACATATGATATAATTACACAACCATATTAGGATATGGACGAAGTGTGGGGAGATGAGAGGGTGATGATGGTCACATGCAGCAACACCATCTAGTTAGTAAACAGGACAGGCAGGGCTGAGACTCACCTTGTTGATAGAGTGTCACAATAGTTTGAGTTACCTTATGTTGATGATGTTCCAGTGATCCCTAAAGTTTACCGTGGATTCCAAGAGGCTAGAGTTGGCCGTAAGGGCCTGATCGGATGGAAAATTGTTACTCCTAAGGTTCTGATCAGTACACCATGGGTCATTCCAAATCCAGCCAAGCCAGGGGTCATGTTACAAATCGAGGCCGCTCCCGCACATAGTGGGGAGGAGGAAGGAGGAGGATGGGACAGAGACATATAGCAAGGGGGAAGCCGAGGAGGAGATTGGGGAGGAGACTCAAGAGGAGGGTCATGAGGAGGATAATGATAGTGAGTGGAGAGTTACTAGAGAGGCCTCCGCAATAGCGAGGGCCAAGGAGGAGGTGAAGAAGGAGACTCTTTATTTAGAGGAGCCTTTTTCATGCAAGGGGGGTGATGAGCAGTCTGTTATGGGATAATGGGTTACTTTTGAGGAGGTTACAACCGAGAAGATGCCCATAACAGTTCCACCATAACAAGAAACACTAATTGATTTGTCATGGATACCAGGAGATCTGAGTATGTAGATACTCTTCTCTCAACTCTAGTCTTTAGACTTTTTAGCGAACTTCATATTATCTCTTATATTTTTTATTTTAAAAATATTTGTAACTCACTGTTGTTTTCTTTTATATTTTACAACCATTGTTGATGGATGAAAAGACCTTATTTGATAGATCCTGGTTAATACACTAGAACTTCCACCTGGAAAGTCACGAGAGGAGCTACTTACAGATGCAGGGAAACCGAAGATGGCCAGGTGCCATTTTGCACTAGTTTAGAGAGCTGTAGAGATCTTGATTTGAATGAGGGGTGAGATGACAGGATACCAGCTAGCTGAGAGGATGCATAGGTGAGGCCATTCCTATAGTGAGGATATGACTACTGGAAGGTCACCTAACCCATCTTACTCACACCTCTCAACTCATGGAGGATTCCACTCACAATGTAGGAGCCACAGTAGGAGACCTTGCAGTGCACTGTTGTAAGGATCACAGGGATAAGAAAATGCCTTTATTACTTTGTTGTCAATTTGTGAAACATCTATGTATTGATTTTTTTGGATTTTGTGCTCATTGTGAGAGTTTTGACCACACTTATTAGTGTGATGATATTGTACACAAATTTTATTATTATCGATACACACACACACACACATTTTTGGTTTGGTTATCCTTGTGCAAGAGTTATCTAGATGATGGTCTGTTTCACTTGTGTACTTATAGATGCTTAAAATCTTTGATGTTTTTATTTTTAGGTTGTGGAGCATGTTTTCATGTGAGAAAATGTTGAAGATTGTACATTAAGAGTAATGTACACTTTACATAGTTGTCTCACAGGGGTTCGGGGCCAGGGTCTAAGGGTGTAGCCCTCGAGAATTTTTGTTTTGGCTTTGAAACATGCCCAATATACCAAGAAACATGCTTTTCTCATATGGGTGGGATTTTTGACCCATAGGTTTATGGGATGGGTTTGGCCCATGGTTTTGATACCCACAGTTTTGTAAGAATGATTAAGTAGTTGCCTACTTATGTGGCTTTGTGCATATGGTAGGGTTAATGTAACATTGCAGATGTGTATGAATTCAAGTGTGAATTATATAGAGTTTTTTGAGCATAGATCCAAACAGATCTAGGTATTGTATTGAGAGAGAGGTGGCTTGTAATAAAATTTGAGCAAGTGATTCTTGGTGGATGTAGCCCAAATTTGGTGAACCATGTTAAATACTCTCTTTGTGTTGTGTTATTTTATTCTGTGCTTTTGTTTGATATCTGTAATATTTTTTGCATATTAGTTTTACTGTTGCGATTCTATGAGGGATTGTTCCACATATTTTATCCCTTATTTCCTAACAATTGGTATCTGAGCTTGGTTTGCTTTACTAAAGTGTTGAATCATAGGGAATGTTTTAGATTGAGTGGGAGCTATGTCAGATGATGGAAGATCAAGGGTTGATAAATTCAATGGGTAGAATTTGAGTCTTTGGAAGATGCAGGTGGAAGATTAACTTTATTAGAAGGATCTTTATATTCCACTGTCTAAGAAGGAGAACAAACCCTCAAGCATGAAAAATGTGGAATGATATTTGCTGGATAGGAAGGCACTTGGGACAATCCGACTGTGTCTTGCATCTTCGGTATTATTTAATGTTTCAAAGGAAAATACTACAAAAGAATTGATGGATGCATTAGGAAAGTCGTATGAAAAATCCTCTGCCTCTAATAAGATATTTTTAATGAAAAAGTTGTTTAATATGAAGATGTTTGAGAATGGTTCAATAGCAGATCATTTAAATGATTTTAATATGATTGTAAATATGCTAGCTTCAGTTATAATAGAATTTGACGAAGAAGTTAGGGCTTTATTAATTATGTGCTCTTTACCTAAGAGTTGGAATAGCTTGGTAATAGCGGTAAGTAAATCGGTTCTAGCTAACTGAAATTTGAAGTTTGATGATATTGTAGGGGTGATTCTAATTGAAGAAATGTGAAGAAAAATATCTGATGACTCTTTTACTTTAGGGAATGCTTTGACAGTTGAAACTAGAGGGATATAGAAGAATAGAGGAAGCAATGGGAAATCAAAGGATCAGACAAGGTCAAAATCCAAAAGCAAGATAGTATGCTGACACTATGGAAAGTATGGGCATACAAAGAAGGACTCTTGGGATATTTGGGACAAGAAGAAACAATAGGAAGAAAACAAGGAGGAAAATGTGGCAATAGGTAATGTATGTCAGGATGCTTTGATTATTTCTTTGCACAATATTACTGAATCTTGGGTTTTAGATTTGGGGGCTTCTTTCCATGCTACTCCACATAGGCATTATTTTTTTGATTATGTTTAAGGAGATTTTGAGCATGTTTTTCTTGGTGATGATGAGCCTTGCAACATAGTTGGAAAAGGTTCTGTTTAGGTTAAGATGCAGAATGGGAATACGTGGCTGTTGAAGGATGTCAGACATGTGCCTACTATTAAGAATAAAATTTTATATCGAGTAGGGCATTTGGGAAGTGATGGTTATAATGTGATATTTACAGCAGAATCTTGGAAGGTTACCAAGGGTGCTCTTGTGGTGGACAAGAGGTAAGAAGGTTGGAACCTTGTATTTAACCATTTATAGCACTAATTTTTGTAATCTTGTGGCTTTAGAAGTAGATACAACATTGTTGGCACTATAGGCTCATTCATATGAGCCATAAGGGAATGAAGATCATAAAGAAGGATTTTTCCAGAATATACAAAACCATGTTTAGATTTCTATGAGGAATGCATATATGGGTAACATAGAAGTGAGTAAGGTTTCTCAAGGTTGGACATACAAAGAAAGAGAGTAATTTAGATTTGGTGCATTCTGATGTGTGGGGGACAGCTCAAGTATCATCTCTTCGGGGTTTAAGTAATTATGTTACTTTTATTGATGATATAATAAGGAAATTTTGGGTTTATTGTATTGGAAACAAATCTGATGTATTTGACACTTTTTTTAAATGGAAAGCCTTGGTTGAGAATGAAACAAGTTTTAAGCTAAAATGTCTCAGGTCATATAATGGAGGAGAGTATTGCAACAATGAATTTGATGATTACTATTCCAAGAATGGAATCTATAGGAAAAAGATGGTTCCAAGAACTTTGCAGCAAAATGGGGTGTCAGAAAGGATGAAAAAAACAATAATGGAACGTGCTAGGAGCATGAGGTTATATGTAGGACTACCTCTTTCTTTTTGGAAAGAAGCGATGAGCATAGTTGTGTACTTGATAACTAGAGGACACTCAAGTGCCTTGGATGGAGGTATACATGAGGTGGCTTGGTATGGTAAGAAAGCTGATTATTCATTTCTTAGAGTCTTTGGATGTGAGGTGTTTGTCCATATAGACAAGGATGATAGGACCAAGCTAGAGGATAAATAAGAAAAATGTACTTTCATTGGTTATGGTGGGAATGACTTTGGATATAAATTTTGGAGTATTAAGGACAAGAAAATCATTCGGTTTAGGGACATGGTATTTAATGAGAAATTTATGTATAAGTAGTAGTTGTAGGAAAACATGGAAGAATCCAAGAAAGAATATGCAGTGGATAGAGGATCTTCCAGATGGGAAAGTGACACATGAATCAGTTTAAGAACCTCCTCAACAGGAACCCGAAACTCCTATATTAAGGAGGTCTTCTAGGGTAAGAAGATAACCTAAACATTTTTATCCTTCTCTTTATTATATATTACTTAATGACAGTGGAGAGTAAGAGATATTTGATGAAGTAATGCAGGTAGATGACAAGATGAAGTGGGAGCAAGCCATGGATGAGGAGCATCAGGCTCTCATGGAGAACCAAAAATGGGATTTGGTGAAGCTACCTGAAGTTAAAAGAGCATTACAGAACAAGTGGGTGTTAAGAGTAAAAGAGGAAGGAGGAAAGAAAATATACAAGGTCCGGTTGGTGGTCAAGGGGTTTGCACAGAAAAAAGGTATAGATTTTGATGAGATTTTTTCTCTTGTAGTAAAAATGACTTCTATTAGAACTGTTCTTGGAATAGTTGCAGTAGAAGACTTGCACTTAGAGAAACTTGATGTAAATAGTGTATTTCTCCATGGTGATTTGGAGGATGATCTATATATGCAGCAACCAGAGGGCTATGAGGTCAAAGGTAAAGAGGAGATGGTGTGCAAACTAAAGAAGAGCTTGTATGGCTTGAAACAAGATCCACGTCAATGGTATAAGAAATTTGATAGATTCATGATGGATCAAGGTTATATTATATGACATTTTGACTATTGCGTGTATATAAAGAAATGTGAGGATCGCAGTTAAATTATGCTATGTCTGTACGTGGATGATATGTTGGTTGTAGGTAAAAACATGCAGAAAATAGAAGTACTAAAAAAAAACTAAGTGAATCCTTTGCTATGAAGGATTTGGGGGAAGCCAAAAAAATCCTTAGTATGAGGATATATCAGGATAGGAAGGAACTAAAACTAACTTTATCTTAGGAAGAGTACATTAAGAAGGTCTCGGAGAGGTTTAATATGTAGGATGCTAAACCAGTTGGGAATCCTTTAGTAGGCCATTTCAAGTTATCAAAGGAGCAGTGTCCCAAGACAGAGCAGGAGAGAAACCAAATGTCCAAGGTACCTTAATTATTAGTAGTTCACAATTTGATGTATGCCATGGTGTGCACCAGGCCTGATATTTCCCATATAGTGGGAGAGGTGAGTAGATTTATGAGTGATCTAGGTAGAGATCACTGATAGACAGTAAAGTGGATCCTTTGGTATTTGAGAGGGACTATGGGGATAGTTTTGTGCTACAGTGGATCATACACCACTTTGTGTGGTTATGTAGATTTAGATATGGCTAGAGATGTAGACAACAGGAGGAACATGATAGATTATGTTTACACTATAGGTGGGACAATAGTGAGCTGGATTTCATGACTACAGAAGCTAGTGGCTTCGTCAACCACGAAGCTTGTGTATGTTACTGCCATAGAGGAAAGCAAAGAAATTATTTGGCTACAGAAATTTCTTGAGGAGTTTGGGCATAAGCAGGAGGAAGGAAAGATGCATAGTGATAGTCAGAGTGCTATACACCTAGCTAAGAACTCTTCTTTCCACTCTAAGATGAAGCATATACTGTTAAGGTACCATTTCATCAGGACAACTTTGGAGGAAGAGAAGTGGAAGCTGGAGAAGATTCATACTAGTCAGAACCTTGAAGACATGATGACCAAGGTGGTCACATGGGAAAAATTGAAGTTATGTTCAGCTTTAGTTGGTCTTCACAGAAACTAGTGAAGGGTTGAGAAGCTTTCTCAGAGGAAATCTAGTCTCCAAGTGGGAGATTGTTAGGTTGTGGAGCTTGTTTTCATGTGAGAAAATGTTCAAGAATATACACTAAGAGTAAATTTCTTTGGCCTTGAAACGTGCCCGATATATCGGGAAATGTGCTTTTATCATATGGGTGGGATTTTTGACCCATAGGTTTATGAGATGGTTTTGGCCCATGGTTTTGACACCCACGGTTTTGTAAAACTACTTAAGCAATTGTCTACTTATGTGGTTTTGTGCATATGGTAAGGTTAATGTAAAATTTTAGATGTGTATGAATTCGGGTGTGAATTTTGTAGAGTTTGTTGAGCATAGCTCCAAACAGATCTAGGTATTGTATTGAGAGAGTGGTGTCTTGTAATAAAATATGAGCATGTGATTCTTGGTGGACATAGCCAAAATTGGGTGAACCACGTTAAATACTGTCTCTTTGTGTTGTGTTATTTTATTATGCACTTTTATTTGATATCTGTAATATTTTCTGCATATTAGTTTTATACTCTTGCGATTCTATGAGGGATTGTTCTGCATATTTTATCCCTTATTTCGTAACATTTATATGATTTTTGGATGCATGCTATGGATGGTGATGATGAAAATGTGCTAACATAATGATTTCTTTTTTGTTTTGTTTTAAATGATTCTTATGTGAACTCATTGCAACTAAAAACTTTGGGTTTCAAACAATGTTTAACACTTCTTTTTTGTTGGAAAAATGTGATGCATGTGATATAATAATAAAATTATCTCTCTCCACTCCCAACCCCATAGTGACCAGTAAGATGTGAGGGCTCAAAATTGAGAGCCAGAAGGGAAGAGAGTTTTATGGTTTTAATAAGCAAAAATGGTGAGAAGAAGACAAAACTTTAACATAAATCGAATTAGGAACCTACAACTTAACACTACACACAGTCAACTACCTAGTCTAGAATGTATTTTTCTTGCAAGTTTATCTAGAATTAGATTCATATATGGCCTCTTGATTAAAAATATATAGTTTTAAGGATTTGAATCTCTTGTAACACATGCATCTAATTCATTTTCTTTGGATTTGAAGTTCGAAATAACTTTTTATTTTCTAAATTTCTTATACTTTATTGAATTATTTGAAGAGACCTCCTACACCTTGCTCCTCGCTTCTAGTAAGAAGCATGAGCTTACCACCAAGGAAAATATATAGGTGAGTAAGGGCACTTCCCTCCTTTCGCAACCTCACGCTTCCAGTAAGAAACATGGGCTCATCACCAAAGATTGGTCGGGAAAGGAAGTTTAGTATTATTTGTGAATGAAATATTTTTTGCACTTATTTCTTGACTTATATCATTTATTTATTTATTTATTTTGACTTGTACTTTTGGGAGGGAGAGCATGCTCCTAGCCTTAACCCCACACAACTAGTAAGATGTGAGGGCTCACCACCGAAGGCTAATATAGGTGAATAACTGATCTAGGTAAAATGATTAGACTATTTTTATTACCAAAGAGGTTTTCTGGGAAATATATGACACCAAGAAGCTTCTAGATTAAACTATGGGAAAAGACACCTAAACTAGAAGAAAATATGAGCAGAACCAAGTATGCAAGCATTGATAGGACCTATGTCAAAATTATTTCTTAATCTGCTGAAATGATGAAGAGATTAGAACTATTTGATGATAATATGGTAGATAGTCGAAGAAGTGTGATCGAGTGTTTTTTTCAATATTTGGAAGTTTTTGGAAGTTGTTTGAAAAGTAAGTTTCTTGATTACAATTTTACAATATGATTTGGTAGATGATATGCAATATGGATATAGTAATGTACATGTGGAAATGCAATTAAATCATGCGTAGAAGAATTTCAGGTGGAGTAATTGACTGATTCACCAAATTCCTCACCTTCTAAAGTACATAGGTGATACACACCATTTTATAGTCCTCCATGAGTCGATATTGGCCCAACCACTTGGGTATGAATTTTCTTTGTTCGCCAGTAGTCTTGTCGATCCAGTTGTCAAGTCTAAGTACTAAATCCCCTACTCGTAAACCTTTTTTTTACTAATGGCACATCCTGTAAGCATATACACTATGCTATTTCTCATCTCCAAGCTGAGCTTCATTGAGATATTCTAGTTCAAATAGCCGTGCCTCTCAGTATCCATCTTCATATAATATTCCTTGCAAAGATACATGGAGGCTAGGTATCTCAACTTCAAGTGGTAAGACCGCTTCAAAACCGAAGACTAAAGAATACGGGGTTTCCCTCGTAGGCATCCTTATTGAGGTCCTATAAGACCACAAGGCCAGAAAAAGCTTTAAGTGCCAGTCACATTTATTCTCCTTAACTATTTTGAGGAGAATGGAATTTAATGTTCTATTTGTAGCCTCAACCTGTCCATTGGCTTGAGGGTAATATAAAGAGAATGTGTGATGAAAGACATTGAATTGGGATCACAAATCATGCACATATTCATTCTTGAAAAGACATGTCATTATCTGAGATAATGAATTTGGGACCTTGTACCTGTGAATGATCTGATTCAAAATGAGCTTAGCGATAAAAAAACCTAGGTACATTTGTGAGTGACATGGCCTCAACCCACTTTGTGAAATACTCTATGGCTATAATAATAAATTTGTGGCCATCTGTTGATAAGGGAGAAATCTTCCTTATCAAATCTAGACCCCAAGTAGAAAAGGGCCAAGGTATCACTATTTGATGCAAATCTTGAGTAGGGATGTGTATCTCATGAGAGAATTCTTGACACTTATGACACCTGCACACATAATTCACAACGTCATGCTCTAAGATGGGCCATAAATAACCCATTCAATGTATTTCCTGAGTAATAACATGTCCTCTAAAGTGACCCACACAGACTTTGTTGTGGGCTCTGAAGAGGATCTTCTCTAATTATTCTTTGTCATCACACCTCAAAAACATACCGTCAAAGGATTTGTGATAGAGAAATTATTCTACACTCATATATTTGGCGTTTGTGACACATATCTGCCATATTTGTTGTGAGGTTACTCCCTTATGGTATGCATGGTCCAAAATGAAATTAATAATAGCTGAGTACCATGGACATGACACAATGGGAGACTTAGTGTCTACATAAAACACACACTCATCAGGGAAATATAGGTCTACTAGATCTCCACAATCTATTTTGTTATTCACCAGCCAATCAACAATGATTTTTCCCTTGACGGACTTTCGATTGATGAAGGTTAGTTCAAATTCACCCATTAATGTCATAAAGTGACCAAAATTCTTAGAGAAGGCACCTTGAGTTAAAAATGTTCGTAGCTGATTTGACTTGACAATCACTCACGTTTCCTAGTTAAGCATATAATGCCTCAATATTTTTTTTTGTGAACACTATAACTAGACATTATTTTTCTACCTACATATAATGTGTCTCATAGTGTAACAAGGTACAACTAATGAAATAAATGACACATTCATGTTTATCCATCATCTTTCTATGCCAACATGCAAGCTAGTGAGACATCAATAGCTCGAGAGCATAAAATTAGAGGAAGGTCTTATTTTGGCAGTATGAGTGTGGGTGATGACATGAAGAAATGTTTCATGGAATCGAACACCCCGTGATGATAAATTTTCCAAATTTTACAGCAATCCTTCTTTAGTAGGTTGTTGATAGGATGAATGGCGCAGGTTAGATTGGGGATAAACATGTAGATTGCTCCAAGTTTACCAAGAAAGTACCTGATTCTCGACCTCATCTGAGGGTGGGTTCATTTCTATAACCACTCAGATATTTGCTAGATCTACATCAATCCATTGCGAAAAGATGATATATCCAGCAACTTTCCTCCTGTCACTCCGAATACACACTTTTCTAAATTTAACATTACATGATATTCGATAAGATGACAAAGGATATAACACAAAGCACCTTAAGGTGATCACAACACTTCTTGGCCTTAGCCAAAATATCATTGACATAAGATTCCACAATCTTATGAATAAGATCATGGAACATGTATGTCATCACTCGTTGGTAAGTGGCTCTGGCATTTTTTAAGCCAAATGACATGACCGAGTAACAAAAGGTTCCCCAAGGAGTGGTAAAAGTAGTATTTGTTTGATCCTCCTTAGATATCTTAATTTGATTATATCCCAAAAAAATCCATCCATAAGTGACGATAAATCATATCCAGTTGTTGGGTCTATAATGACATCGATGGAAGGCAATAGAAAATCATCTTTAGGACATGTCTTGTTTATGTCCCTGAAATCAATGTATATGTGAATTTTCCCATTATTTTTAAGAACGATAACTATATTTGAAACCCACATTGAGTAATCTACCAATTTAATGAACCCTATTTGTAGGAGCTACATAACCTCCTCTTTGACCATCAAAGCCACTTTTGGATTTATAGGTATCAAATTTTGTTTTATGGGCTTAGCATCTAGCTTGGTTACTAGGTTGTGCACCACAACATTGGAAGTAATACTTGTCATCTCTTTATAATTTAAAGAGAAGGCTTTTGAGTGTTCCTTGAGTACCTTCGTATGGGATTCCACCTCTTTTAGAGTTAGGGAAGAATCTTCAAAATTTTAGAATCTTCCTCCGTCCCAATGTTTACATCTATGGTTCCTTCAATTAAAGAGGTGTTTCCTTCTTAAAACACAAGTGGGGCTAGAGGTAAATCTAATTCATCTTCCTTTGCTTCACATATTTCAAGGCTTTTTGATGAAGAAAGGTCCATTGTATGATCTCCAAATTAGGAGGAAGAGGTGAGGTATAAGATCAAATCCTCTCTTATGCATTGAGGTATCCTAGGATTGCCTCATCATTCTCCATGTAGTCCAAAGTGGTAGGCTCATTCTTAGCCTCAACATATGCAGAAATTGCATTAGTTAGCATTATTATAACTATAGGTTCAGATCGGACCAAAATAGTGAATTTTTTTTCCCTCAAATATTTGCTTGAAAAAAAGTGAGAAGAGGAAGTAGCTATTGAGTCCGCTAAAAAAAAATTCTCTCGTGGGATAACTTTGATAGATATGAAATTAAAAAATTATCTAAGTTCTAGTGGTATTATAGAGCTGTAGGCATTCCACTCTAGTCTCATAAACTTCTAAGACTTGATTAGTGACTAGTTAAAAATCACCTAGAACCCTAATGTTGCAAAAACCCATCCTCTTGGGTACAATGAGACAAATAAGAAGAGCTTCATATATGGCACCATTGTTCATACACTCAAAATTAAGCTTGAAGGTGAAGGGAATGACCTTACCTTTTGGGGAAGTGAGGATCACGCCTACCCCAACATTAAAACGACATTGCACATTGTCATAGTTGACCATCTAGAAATTGTTAGGGAAGATAGAGGTTTGATAAAAAAATTTATCTCTTTCCTTTAATTCTAAGACCTCAACCATGCACACATTGTTAATGACACTAGACGGGAGAGAACCAATTCCTAGAGCATGTCCCATGCCCATAGAGTCGAATGGAAGAAAGATAGGCAAGTCATTTTCCAACAACTCAATGATTTTAGATGTGGCCTTTTTCGACATTATTTCAACCACAAAAACTTCATCTTCACTAGCATCAATCCCTTTGATTACCTTGGGGGATTTTAATTCCATCGTAGGAATCAACTTAGACACAAGTGTTAAACCCTTTGGTGTATTCAATTGATTGGATGAGCATTCAAAGTTAGTATGAACCATAGGTTTCTTCTTCAGGTTTGCTATGTGGATATAAAAAGGATTTGGGTCACTCTGAGCAACAAATACTTTCCCCATATGTAGGAATTTGACTTCCTGGGAAAGCGTCTAAGGGATTTCCTTCATTTGATGGATCCAAGGTTGGACAAGAATCATAGTATAGTTGGTTTCTTGATCTATAATATAAAACTCGATTAATACGTTCTTTGGAATAATGGTAATTGCAAGCACTATTGTCCCAATGAATGTTGCTTTGAGACTGTCATAACCTCTCAACATATTTAGGTTGAGGAATAATTTGTTTCTTCGTAGCCCAATTTTTGGAGGAATGAGAAGGGAAATATATTGACATAGTTATTTTAGATCCAAACTTGTAAGTACAATGTAGGGTCACCTCTTCATACCAGCTTAATGTTAATGGGCACCTTATTGATGTCGAAGAAAAATCCAACATCTCTTTCAAGATTATGTTATATCTCGAAAGTGCACCCTGTAGAGAGATAGTTGCAGGTGTTCTAATCTTGCAAAATGGATCTCTCTCTTTTGTAGATACAATGGAAACACCTCAGGTCTATGGGTATACTTATTATTACGGTGAGTCTCTGGTATCAAGGTTGGTTCCTTCTTGATATATCCTAAACTAATTTTTGGGGTTAGAAGGTAAAAGATGACTATAAACTGGATTCAAAAACTAGGATGATACACCAAACTTGTTTGAGGTATTTGAATGAGTACATGCTCAATTGATATGAAAATGGATTCTAGATGCACAAACCAATATTTTTCAGTAGAAAATTAAGGCAAAAACTTGATGCATTGAGTGAAATTTTCACAAAAATACTATTACACTACACATGCACACTAATATCATGAAGAAAATACTAAATTTGAAATATAGTAGGATGATTAACCAGGGAATTTTACATTCACAAGGATTAATAAACATACACAAAACTGCAAATAATTGGAAAGGAAGAATATACTTCTCATTCAAAGGGAAAAACTGGCAAAATCTACTTCAACACTCCTGTATCTAAAATTCCTCCCCTTGTGCTTTGCCAATGCACAAAATATATAGCAATATTATTCATCCCACCCTTCCTAAAAATAGACTAAAATTGTACTTGCACATGCATCCTATTTTAATCCTTTATCATGAATAAATAAAGGAATAAAAATAAGCTCGCTAATACAATGAGACATTAATATCCTTATTTACAAAATACAACTTAGTCAAACTATAGTTGACTATTCTATTTTTAATAAAGTTGGGTGAATAATTGACTAATACCTTGCTTGATGAGCAAGTCTTCTTGAATGCATACAATTTCTATCTTCTAGCTGATGATGTGGCATCTGTAACTTGATTCACTTACAATTGCAAAAATAGCATTTTAAACTACCCCTTGGATGCACATGCAAAAATTAATCTCCCTACAAGTAAAAATAATTCCTTATCTCTTACAGTTTAGCAAAAGATTGATCAATTCCACATCACCTATTGTGGGGAACACTGTGAACACATGTGCAATAATATTCTACTATTGTTTTGTGGAAAACAAGGTAATAGGCCTCCAAAAAGGCTCCTTGTACTCTAATGTTGACCTCTTGTTTGTATTCTAATGGTCACATGAAGAATGCACTTGTGCACATCATACTATTGTTTAAGTTCTAAAATCTCCCACTCTGGGGACCACCTGTGATGTGAGCACTTGTCTTCCTCCTTTGCTGACTTGGAATAATACCATTATTTAGAATAAACATGGGGTCATTTTGTGGAATATTGGCATATTATACTTGGCCATTTTTGGATGTCATTGTATTGTGTGTTTGACCACCTTTTTTTTATTATCATTTCATTGTATGTTCGGCCACCTTTTTTATTATCATTACATTCTAATTTTTTGTCGGTATTTGATTATTATGACATATTTTATAAGACCTTAACTAAGGTAAATGTAATGATCATTTAAATGACGTGGGATGGCCCCCTCCCCATGGTGACTCACCCCTTGGAATATCTTTCGGTGGCACTTGCTAAATCAGGTCGAGTTATCTCTTTTTGGTGAAGGTCGTCGATCTGATCTGATTGATCCTTACCCTTTGATCTTCTATACCCATAATTAGGGTTTGGATCTTACATTTAATATGGTTAGTGACTGTGGTTATGTTTTGCATTTTTTTCAAATTTGGTGAAACAGTTTATGTCCATTGATTTTGGTACTCGTCGATCTTGCACCATTCGATTTGACTAAGGTAGGTGAGGAACTAACCAAGGTGAGTTGGTTTTTTCTTTGATCTTGGAGATTGCTCTGCAAATGTTGATCTTGTGTACTGTTATCTCCTCCACTATGGATCTTTTAACTCTAATTGGCACTAGTGGTTAGCTGTGGTTTTTGTTTATGACCGTCGATTGTTACATGGCTTGATCTTAGCCGTTGATGATAACTCCAAATGAGTTAGGTTTGTTTAAAAACTCATTGAGATTATCACTTATTATTTATCATTTTCTCATTCTAAGCGGTGAAGCACTAGAATATTATTAACAGACTGCCATTGTTTGATCTTCGAACTCGATTCTATAACTTTAAACACACACATTGTATGTCTTTCACTCTGTTTCAAGATCTATGAGATTATGAGACTACCATTGGAGTTTTGGAGCTTGTATTATAAGTTGTGCAAGGATCTACGAGTTCTGTGTTCATCAGTTTTGGGTATCATTGAGCTTTTCTTTGTAGAAACAACCTCCTGTGATAGAGTTTTGAAGGTGACTGCCATTATTTATTATTTGAGCTTTGGAGAACTCTGTAAATATGGCTTTGCGAACTCCTGTGCATGTATATCAGATTCTTTCTGTAATATTTTTTCCATTGGCTTCCTACTTATAGTTCCTGAACTCTTAGCCATTATTGTCACAAAGGTGAATTTGTCATTTAATGATTGTAGATGTTTCATTTCTTTTGATTCTTTGAGTTTTCCTTTATTGCGCTTCCATAATGGTTAAAACCCTTATCATTTCTACTTTAAATACACTAATATCTGTACTTATGTTGTGCATTTCTCTGTGTTTCATTGTATTATGTGGCATTTCAAGCTCGAAAAATTTTGGGTGTCGTTATTTATTTTGAACTTGGTTCCACTCGAAGGTTTCACCCATATCTTTCTGAAATAGGTAAGTTCCTGTCTCACCATTGATTTTTCTGAATAGTTATAGAGCCTAAAATAGTCATGAAAAGTAAACCATTTTCTCCTTTTCGTTCATGTATGCTTTTGATGAAAACATGAGTAGATTTTTATGAATAACACTCTGCTATTAAATGAATCTGCATTTTTACTCTCTTTACTATAGGTCACTGTGTCATTGGTGAGTTTCGGGAGTTTTGAGTTTTCTCTAGTCATCGTGCATTTAAATAATTTGAGCTCCTATATTTGATGAATTTAAAGCTTTTGATAGATTGAGTCTTTATGTTTCTTCTAAAATACTTCACTGATTTCGTTTATACCTGTAATAGCTAGCCAAAATGTGGGTTTCGTATCTTTTGCTTGCTTATTTTCTTAGTCAACCTTGGACATTTAAATTTTTGAACTAGAAATATTTGAAAACTCTCATACTATGCTTTGTTATTCCTATGATTGAAGACTCTTTTGTTCAAAATTTATGGGATCTAGTTCAATGTTGTTAGCATAATTGATTTTGAGCTCAGTTGCTCGTTAGTTCGATGTACCCTATCTATGAACTGAGGCTTAATATCTTGATTGACTTCTGTCTCTAGTGCTATGAAGCTCTAAGCTATGTTGTCTACTTTGACTGAAATTCTTGCATTGATTTTTAAGATCTGAGTTTGCTTGTTTCTTCAATAAGAACTCGATCTGAAAATTTTAATTGGGTGTAACACGAGCATCATTTAGAAATTCCCCAAGCTCTGAATTTTTATCTGTAGCCTTTTGTTTAGCTTGTAGACACCATTTGTTGAGACTTGTTTGAGCTCTTATTCATTTCTCATTATTTTCCGGTTGATATCTTATTGTGATAACTTTCCTACTCGCATCAATATATCAGTACCTGATTCATTTGTAAGCAATATTCTTGAATTCCATGAAAATGGTATGGATGTACCTATTATATTCCTCTAAAACATAATGACCTTATTTGATTATGAATGTTGATAAGTTCATGATTGAATTCCTTTGTTTTCATAACCTTTATTCAATTGATGGTTACAGTGTGAAACCTTGTGACTTTTCTCTTTCCATCTATAGTATGCAACGATCAACTTGAAGAAACATCCCATCTTGCAGTTATGTTTTCTTCAATAAGATCTGTACTTTTATTTTCCTTTTCAAGAAATCTCTACATGTAATCGTTACTCAGTTAGAAATGAATGAAATTATTCACTCTATAGTTCTAAGTTTTCTTTGGATATGTTCTTCATGGCAGTGATGTTCATTCTTATGTATTGTATTGGACTCTACAAGTATTATGAACTGTTACACCTTTCTACAAACATTTATTCCATGAATTGTAATAGTGATCTGGCAGCAACTTGTTATATTTATCCTTATTTCTATATGAAAAATGAATATTCAGCTTGTCTGTTCCTTCAAAAAACTATTGGTAAGCTTGATTCCATTCCTGCAGATAATGACCATTCTTCATATAGCATACTTTTAATTCTCCTACTTATAGCTACTGAAACTTTCTGAACTAATTCATCTGATAGAAATGTTGCATTTCTGGAAAACTTTGATTGCCTTTTCTTTGATGAATCATTTGTCAACTGATGACCCTGAAAATGTCATCTTCTTTATGTGTGTTTTTAGTGTAGCTCCTTTGTAACTTGTAGTTTCACCTATAGTAATGATGTAGCATCTTGATCTATTTCTATACTTGGCATACACCCTGTAGCAGTTACAAGGAGTGGTCATCTTGATCTTGACTCAACTATACTATGAGATGCTCATTCATGTACCTTGTATTTTCTATAGCTGACATTAATCCGCTCCTTTCTGAGAGCTCTTTTCCATGTTTAGACAACTTGTTTGTTTATAATCCGTTTCTGAGTTGATGTATGAGGATTACTTGAGCATTACTGAATCTTTCTTGATGAAATTTGTAAAAGACTACCTGGAAATGTGAATTTGGTCCTTTCTTTCTAAATTGTATTCTTTTCTTCGAGCTGTAACTGTATCCTTCATTTATTGAATTGTGGCTTGTTGTTGGAGGCTGAAAACTGATAATTGTTATCTTTGACCATGCCATGCATTATTTGCTCTCTGCATTACTATTTGTGTAACATTCCCATTTTAAGACTTTATAAACAAGGGAAATTTTTTTTGAAACACAATGTTCTCTATTCTAAATAAAACATCATTTAGAACACACATTCCATGCCAATCAATCCCATAATAGATAACCATATGCAGCTGTAATGACTTGGTAATTTACTGATCTCTACATGACTCTCGGCTACCAATTGATCTCTCATGTTTGCCTTAAAGTACAGAATACTTTATGTATACTACGTATACTTGGTTTCCCTACCCTATTCTGGGTACTAAGTGATCTGTTTAAAGAACCTATCTAAATATTTGTTACCAATATTCATTTGACATCATGTTACTTTAAACTAGGTGACATAGGACAATGTAACTAGTAGCTTGTGATACTTTGGCCAAAGATTTTCAACATACTGTTCATGTTACTATTCCTAGATGACATACTCGTCGTTTTAGAATACGTCCTTCACCTCACTCTTCTGTTATCTAGAATGGTCTTTACTGACTTCTGTCAGTCCACTTGCCTAAGGTTTGACCGTAACCTATGTTAGCAACATAATTTATTATAGGAAGATGCTCACGACGACTTAGGGTATATGGGCATACTCGACCGACCTAAGTCGACCAAATGTGCCAAGGTACCCTGAGTCATAGAAATCTACTCCCAATTCTAAACATGCTACTAACTTGACCTAGAGAGAAACTAAGTTCAAGTCCAGATGTGTGTAGATCTAGATGAACAAATACGTAAGGGTGTTGCCAGATGTCAACTCTAACACTGTATCTTTGAGAAGCCCTTGGAATTCTTGAAGGTACAGTCTTACAGCTGGTGTGTGCCAACATCCTTTAGGACTGATTGATCACAATGTACATACCCCTTGGTGGTCATTACATTCATAATTAAATTAGATTAAGATTCAGATTATAGCAACCGTGCCTAACCCTAATTCCATCTTTCATTAAGTTCTATATCAATAATTAATCTGATTTGATATTGAGAACTTTATTAACTCATGTTTGCATTAATGTTCATTAACGTGGCATAACAAGAGATTATCCCAAAAATAGGGAAACAAACATCCAACGGTTAATTTTTAATGCAACCTAGCTGTCCAAAGCAGGCATGTCATCCACCTAGGTACAACTAGTGATTATTATTTGTTTTTAAAAATGAAGTACAAAGATTAAAGATCATAACCACCATTCCATTTATCTTTCATTAGTTTGAGACATGAAGCGTCTTCCTCCTCATGATTAGATGTTAGGGTTTATATGACCTTCCTATCATTCACACCACATATAGTTTAATTGTATAACCAATACATATTTCATTAATAAACTATAGTTGTTTAGATAGAGATCAACATCCTTTGCAACTTAATAAGTTTCATTATAATAAGGGGGAATTGTACTATCTCCTTAAATCCAACTTATTAATTGACAACAACAATAGTATACAAACAAATATAAAGAACATTGACAAGATATCTCTACTATTTATTTCATATAAAGTACAAGAGAATTTACACCATAATTTGGATTTAGTCTCCAAACCTTTCAATTCATTACGATAAAATATACATTTACAAGACTATACATTTCAGACATACTGCATGTCAATCAACATTAAGATCATAAAAGAACATCACTTTTCTTTTCCAATACAACTCAAGAATGAATCAAATTTTTTTACAAAAGATCCAGACTTAAATAAGCCAATACATCATAAAATTTTTACCTTCTTTTATCACTTACGAAGTCCATCTGTAAAAAATTCTAGCACGGGTCAATTTAATGAACTGAGCACGATAAGCACTAAACATTAAAATGAAGTGCATTCCACTAATTTTTCCATTACAATAACTCTGCTTTAATGAAACAATTAATATATCATACAAATAAGCATAAGTAATAACAACTAGATAAGAAGTACAAATAGTGAGTCTGAATTCACTTTTAAGAAAAGAGCATAATATAATCCGCAACATCTGTATTATAACATATAAAGCAATTGATCCTATCAATTAATTTTTAGACAACCAACAGATCTTATCATCTAATTATTTCATAATTCATTCTGAATTAAAATACCAAATTTATCTTTACTATAAACAAAAAAGAGTTAGCTTCAACATAGTACATATTTAGAATGATCCATCCCACAACTTGAACAAAAGAAGAAGAATCAATACATACTATCCACAATTCACTAATCCTCTGAAAGATCGAAACATGTTCAGAAAGTACTCAACTGATTACCCACATAACTGCTTCAGTTCAAGAAAGCTAATAAAAGGATTCAATCATTAAAGAGACAACAACATGAACAAGGATCCCAAATCAATCCAAGAAGGGATAGAGAATCAATAGTCTACCTACAAGTCTTAAATAACTTCTACATGTTAGAAGATATCATTTAAGGATATGAAACCATGCGTTCCAAAAATCAAAGCAATATTCACACAAGGTTAATGTCTTCTCATGTCCATCTAGGGAGGGTTCAAAATTATATAGAGTGCAAAAAGAGAAGTCCTTTTAATAAACAATCCAAAAGGAGTATGACTCAGTCAAACAAGGTAGTCGATCTAAACAAGATTACCTTTTTCTCTTCTATAGAAATGACTCAACTATTCTCTTTCCACATCATTACAAAAAATGGCTTAGTAAAAAATAGACTAAATAATCCTCAAGGAATTTCTGTCTCAAAAGAGTGAGATTCCACTATTTCCTACAAGATAGAAAGGACAGAAAAGACGAATCCAAGAAGTTGAACAAGCCTAAGAGAATAATCACTCTACAACCAAGAAGAGAGAGTCATGCTATAGAGAGGTTTGATCAAATTAACTTATCTTTGTAAAAGTTAAAGGATCTCAAATAGAAAAGGTCTAGTCAAGAATTCATTTCATTTATACTATCAAATGAATTCCCAATTCAATTTCCAAACTTAGAAGTTCTTTACTAGATCCCAAATGAGAATACAAAACCAAACCCTCATTTTCTAGACAACAATTCATCCAGTTTCCCCCAAGGAATCAAAATTTATCGAACAACAAAACAATACTGACCTGGTTCATCTAATGCACTTTATTTAAGCACAAGTTCAAATAGAAAGGAGTACATAGTATAGTCCTAAGACTGAAGAGAAAAAAAAAAACTGTTCACAAGAGAAATCCATTATTTTCTCCTTTTAAAAACCCAAAAATTCATCCAAATGAATCTATAAGAGAGTACTAAAACTCATCAACAGTATTAAGCTTAAGCAAGGTTTCCAAAATACTCACAAACTCAAAAGTAACTGAAATCCCAACAACAAGGCTTAAACAACTCAATACAAAAGAAAATGAAGTTTGTGATCCAAAATAAGAAAAAAATATAGAATAATCCCAAACCAAAGGTAATAAATCCTTCCAAACAAGATTCTGAACATGAGAGTGTTCAACTCTTCTTTCTTTTAAAAACCTAGAAATCAATTAAAAGGATCTGAAAGAGAGTAAGAAAACCTAGTACACATTTAATTCAAGCAATGTCTCAACTTTACTTTGAACTTGACTGAAACAAAAATCACAACAATAATACTTGCACATCTCCATCTATAAAGATTGTGACAGAGAAGGTGCTCGTTCCAAACATCGATCACAAGGAGTATGCATACTACATTTCCATAACTTCAAAAACAATTAACGACTGTTTCAAATGAGCTCAATTTCAAACCAAAGAGTAATAACAATACATTATCTAACCAGAGGTTCCTTAGTCCCACAATAAGATACAGTTCCCTAAAGGTTCATTAACCTTCATACAAAATAGTCAAGCCTTCAACAAGATGTTGGTTTTCTCAGAGTAGAGGAGAGAAGAATATCCTCCATATTTACACACTCTTACAAGTTCAAAGATGTGGTACAGTCTCAAAAACAGAAGTACCACAACCATTCCAAACTCAAGAAGCTACAAGGAGAATATCTTAAAAGAGATTACCAAATCAACTCATACCAAAACTATTATCTCAAGATTTCTCGAGTAGACAGTCCCATAAATGAGTTCTAAGCATCTCAAAACCTTGAATATGAGTAAAACTCAAAGCTCAGAATACAAGTATAGAACCAAACACAATGCCTTGAATACAAGTTCAGAACACACAAGTATTGAATATGAGTTCAGTACTAAACACGAATCTTCGAACACAAGTTTAGAACAATACAAAGCTCCAATACAAGTTCAGAGCAAAACAAAAGGCTCCAATACAAGTTCAGAAGGAAACATAAGGCTTAGCATTCGAGTTCAGAACCAAACATAATGACATCAAATACTAGTTCAGAATAACACCAGCCTTGCACACAAGTTCCACATGTATATCACTACTGAATTTGCACAAAGAAAATTTTTCAAAGGCTAACATTAACATGAAATGGATTTATATCCAAAAACCACAAAGATTATTACAACCCAAAAAGTAAATAACCAGAAAAAAGATGTAAATATTTATCTCATGAGAACATAATTGTTTTAATGAATCATTTAGAAGAAAGCAAGAAATCTTAATGGGTAGAGCCTATCATGCCTGATAGTGCTTCTTCCAATTCGAAGGAGACTTCTAGCCGAGCTTCCAACTCTTTTTCTCCTCCACGAAAGATCAACAACCAAAAATATTTTCTTCCAATGCCTCATATACTTTCCTTCAATAAAAAATAGACTAGAGAAACCAAAAATAGCCACAAAGTAAAAGCCAAACTGTTGGTTCAAAGAACCAGATAGCTCCATGAAGAGAAAAAATCACAAAGCATGCGAGACCAAATAACCTCTTAAAAATCCTCTTTCCTTGTATCTAAGATGGTTTGCACGTAAAACCAAAGGTTCATTAATGCCATTAATTACAAAATTCCACCTATCTCTCCATGCCACTGCCTTTCAAAACTGGTGAAACCTATTTCCACTTTAGGATATATTTATAACTTTAGTGAAGCCTCCACGTATGCTCCCACTAAAGTTTACTTGCCTTTTCCAAAAATAGCTATACCTCCCTTCCATTTAACCAAATCAAATCAAATAAATGCCATTGAAACCATCACCATAATGCCATGTGACCTTAGGTTCCCTTTCAATAGTTTAGGATAGATTTCCCAAAACTTAGGTTATATTCTTAGGTTTAGTCAAAATCATTTCATAAGTAATTTCCACCTTAGGTTAGATCAAATTCAAAACCATATAATATTAGGTAATAGGTTAAAATATCCTTGCATTACCTTAGTAATTTCTCCCTTATTCATTTAGCACAAGAACTTAGGTTAGATTGTAACCCAAATAAGTAGACATAGCTAGGAAGTAGGTGCCTTTACCTAGTTTAGGATACCGTTAGGATAATCCTTTAGGTTTATGATTTAGATTCCCTTCATAGTCATGAAGCAAACTTTATTTCACTTACGCCATTAAATTTCCTGAAGATATCAATCCCAAAGATTCTAGCACAATCATACAACTGAATGAAGGCAAGTTCATACAAGACTTAAGAATTTGTAACATACAAAGTTTAGTCCACTACGTCTCTCCACCTATGAATGTCAATTTACCATTCAGTCTAGTAATGAGATTTAAAACATTCCTTCGATCACTAGAATTGATCCAAGGATGAGTCAGTTAAAAGAGATAAGTTTGTAATTCACAAAACTAGACTGCAACTCACCCACAAGAAGTGAAAATAGATTCTTGCAAGCCATATCATTTCAGTCTGATGAATCCAAGAGTAGAAATGATTTATCCATAACAAGCATGATTTTCAACAATCAAGGGAAGACACCTCAATTAATAAAATCACATGCCAACGCTTGTAATGCAAAAGAGAAATATAAAAATTTGTCAAAGGCGTTATAGTTTTATTTATATACAACCTTCAAGCATGTATTAGTTTGAAATAACATGATGGAAAGATGTAAAATATCCATTTTACATGGCGAAGCCCTGTCAAAATTTTCTCAGATTTCATTTTCCATTTTTTTTAGATGTAATCTTATCTCATTTCAGTTAACTTCAGGCTTTAGCTTGAACTAAGATAAATGTGTTTTTCTAATTTAAGTTACATAATGTATCACTTCTTTCTTTTTTCCTGTATCTGTACATTTAGATAAATTGGTTAGTAAAAACATTAGGATTTTTGGCCTCTCTTTTATTCCATGGTTTTTCTCTTTCTTCTTTCTGAGTGAATGAGTCATGTATACTGCTGCAGAATGGTGCTTTTATTAGTTGTGTCTTTTTCCCTCATGTAACTTATACCTCTTGATGTTAAGAGATCCACTTGAAAAAATTTGGATAGTGTAGGAATATGGATCAACCCTAAGCTCAATACTGACAATCTTTCCTTTTCTTGTTTTCAGGTACAATGTCATTTGCTAAGTAGCGAGGATGAAGATGGAATAAAGTTGGAGCTGGAAATGTATCAACCGAAATGAAAGAAACCCGAGGTAATGATGGTTTCTTTCATACTCCTTTACTTTATCTTTCATGCATATGTATCTCTTACTTTAGTAGTTGTAATTTACTCTTCAGTAGTTGTAATTTAATTTTGAGTTACATCCCACGGCTTGTGTGGGAACATTTGAAATTCCTTATGAATAAAAAATTGAATTCTGAAACCGAGTTATGTATTTCTTTCTGCATTTCAGCTTTTGTATATGGATTGTATAATGAATTAAACAACTCAATAACACAGTTGAATTTATTAAATCATGAAGGAAGAACTTTTAAAATACCTTTAATTTTAACAATGAACCTTAAATGCTATAATCTACAACTATGATTGTTGTTCCAAAACCTAACACTTCATCTATTCTACACTTTCATGTCTTCATCAAGATAACACATCTGTCCTTCGGGGCTTTGTGTTCTCTGTTGAGGATAATCATGAAATTACAGGCTATGTGATCTGTTACATTTTGTAACAACACACATAGCTACAGATTTCATGTAATAATTACTTAATCAAACAGTTTAAATATTGAACTGAAATAAAATCCCATAGCTTAGGTTCACTTCATCAATGCCATCCATCATAATGAAGTTTCGAGTTGACCATTTTTTCACAAGTGCAAAAATTGTTAACATTTTTGGCGATCTTGCGGGGAAATCTGCCTACTAGTTTGTAGACCAGTGTGTTTCTCTTGTCCATTAGGCATGGACTCCAAAGTATGTAATCAAAAATCTACCTTTCTAAAGGTCCAAACCTTCCAAAATGAACTAAAACTTGAAGGATCATGTAAACTAGATCACGTGCATGAATGCACTTATTTAATTTGAAAACATTACAATATGTAGGAACTACACTTATTGGAAAGGAAATCCTACTCTAAACAGACACTGTAGGATTTTTAATAACATTATTTGAGAAACATACCATTCATTGGAATGGGAAGTTCCTCTCCATTCAACCTCGAGAGATGAAATGCATTGTGTTCTTTGCAAGCTGAAATCATGTAAGGACCACTCCTGATTGTATCGAACTTTGTGTGATTTCCTGGATTTACACGATAACATCCCATTTCAACACAATGTCTCCTTCATTAAAGATTTTAAACTTGGCCTTCTTATCAAAAGTTTTCTTCATCTGTTTATGATTCTTTTCCATGTTCACATGAGCTTGATCTCTTAGTTCTTGTAATTCCATTAATTTTGCATAACGAATCTACAATGGTTTATTCTCAAGAAGCTCCATCTGATGTAGAAAATCTAATGTAGGTAACTCAACTGAAATAGGCATTCTTGCTTCTCTTCCATAAACAAGATTGTATGGTGAATTGCCAACTGATCTTTGAGGAGTCACTCTGTTAGCCCAAAGTTCTGAATTTAACATTAGATGCCAAGCTCTCTGGTTATCTTTGAGTGTTCTTCTGACGATCCTTACAAGATTCTTGTTAGTACTTTCAGCTAACCCATTACCTTGTGGGTAATAATTAGATGATGAACTTAAATAAATTTCTATGGTTGATAGCCCAATTTTTTACCTTTGCACCAAGAAAATGCTAAGGCATTATCTGAAATGATAGTTGCTAGAACACCAAATCTACAAACTATACCTTCATAAAAGGATAGTATCGAAGTTTCATTAGCATCCTTTAAGGCTATTGCTTCAGTCCAGTGCGTAAAGTAATCTGTAGTAGTCAAAATACACTTGTGTCCTTATGAAAAAGGTGGGTTTATCATGCCAATAAATTCAAGACCCCATTGCATGAAAGGTTGATCAACTGAAATAGGTTGTAAGGGCAGCGAAGCTAAATGTTATTTTCCAAAAAAGAAAGCACATTTCTTACACTTTCTGATCCATTCAAAATAGTATTTGAATATGCTGGGCCAATAGTAACCATCTTTCATAATTTTTAAGGTTATGGTATGTGTTGAAAAATGACCTCCTACAGGTCCTTCATGGAATTTAGATAATAATTGTTGAATTCTATCATAATCAACACATTGCAGCAATATTCTATTTATATCCTTTTTGAATAACACACCATCAATAAAAACATAAGGTACAACTTGTAACCTGAAATATACCTTCATTTATTCTTTTCCATACCTTCCAGATAAATGTCCATGTTGTAGATAGTTAACTAAATCAGTCATCCATATTGATTCCTGAACTTCTTAAACAAGCTCAGGTTGTTGATTTTCTGGTTGCACCATGATATCTGATTATTGATACGTAAACTTCAACACATTGTTCTGGATTTTTTGATTCTATAGCCTATTGCTTTTCCATATCAATAATTAGATGCTCACACAAACCTTTACCTTGAACTGTCTTTGTAACATGAATATCAACATCATATTCCATGACTTTTGTTATCCAGCCTGCTCTCTTCTCATTCAATTCTTTATTTAACAAGAAAGATTTTACACTTGGATGAGAAATAAGAACATGTATCTTGTTGTTTGAAAGCATATACTTAAAATTATTTAGTCCTCTGACTACTGAAAGTACTTTTTTTTCAAGAAATGTGTACCTTGTTTCATAATCATGCAAAATTTGTCAAAGAAAGTAATTGGCTGCTCAATATTTTCATCATTAACCTGAGTTAATATGGTCGAGATTTTTTCAGCTCTTGCAAGTGTATACATTGTAAAATATTTATCAAAATTTAGATTTGCAAGAGTAGGAGCTTGAGAAATGGCTATTTTAATTGCTTCAAACCCTTCTCTTCCCTTCGCTGGTCCAAGAGAAAGTCTTCTCTTTCTTCAACATAGCTATCAATGGTTTAACCAATGCTGCAAAATATGGAACAAATCTTCTAAAAAAGTTATTTTTTCCCAAGAAAAATCTGTAATGCCTTCTTGTGATGAGGAAATGATAGCTGTGATATGGCTTCAATTCTAAAAGGGTCAATTGTTAAACCTTGTTTAGAAACAATATGACCAAGTAATTTACCTTGATGTACTGAAAAGATAGACTTTTTGGGATTCAAAGATATTCCAAACTACCTGCACAACTGAAAAGTATGCCTTAGATGTATTAGATGTTCATCTGATTTTTTTTAAAATACAGTAACATCATCCAAATAAATCAGTATGCATTTATTTAACAAGCTGTACGAAAATCTATGTCCATTGCACATTGAAACATTGCACTAGCATTTGAAAGTCCAAAAGTCATTATTTTGTAATCATAAGTACCCCACTTGGTGGTAAAAGTTGTTTTGTACCTATCTTCTTCTCAGACTAGAATCTGATTGTATCCACTATAACCATCTCAGAAGAGATAGTCTATCAGAACCAGAAACTGTTCTTAAAATTTGATCCATATTGGGCAGTGGGTAATGATCTTTTAGTGAAGCTTTATTAAGATCTCTAAAATCTACACATAATCTATTTCTCCATTCCTTTTCCAAACAGGAACAAGATTGGCTACCCAACTTGAATGCTTTACTAGAAAGATAATACCTGATTCGATCAACTTAGATAACTCTTTTCTCATTAACGGATTCTATCTTGGGATTTACATGACCTCTGTTTTTTCCTAACTGGCTTAGAATTTGGCTATAATTCAATAGTATGTTGTGCCAAAATTGGATCAAACCCTTTCAAGTCTTGGTATTTCCAAGTGAAAACATCCTTAAATTCCTTACAAAGATTAATAAAGGAAATATTCTCAGCTAAGGAACATACCTTTCTGAGAAATAAATTCTTTCCGTTCATCAACTTAGATCTCTTCATAGTTTTTTGCATGTGTTGAAATCTTAGTTTTGTCTTTCCTTAACTGATCATCAGTGCTGAAAATGTCTTCTAATGTGACCAAGCCTTGAGGTAGTTTATTCATCTTTAATTGAACAATTTGGTCACCATATAAGTGTTGCAATTTCTCTTGATTTACTGTAGAAAATTCAGCTTCTTGCTGTAAAAACATGCAAATTTGTTCATCATTTTCAAAAACCTACCAATTCAAATCATTATCAGGTATAGAAGGCCTAACAATCAGCTTTATGTGAGGCTGAATCTCGTTGTTTTTAATCTGTTCCAGCACTTCAAAACTAACACCAATTGTCTATGCAAGTGGACTATATCTAGCATGAAATATTTCATTTTCTTTGTTCTAGGAATGGACTGGATATTAATAACATTGAACATCTTCCATTAAGTTTGAAACTCTATGTCTATAAGACTTCATTAATGGATTCTTACAAACATTAAAATTTCTTACTTGATTGATAACCAACTCAGAATCACCAAAAATCTGTAACATGCTAATACCTCTCTTTCTGGCCCAAAGTAAGCCATGAATTAATGCTTCATATTTAGCTACATTACAAGTGCATGAAAATTGGAGACTCAAAGATGAGAAATACCTTTCATTTGTGGGGAAGTGAGCATCAAACTTGCTCCTTGTCCTTTCTTGTTCTTAGCTCCATCAAAATGAAGCTTCCAAATCCCTTCTGTTGCATTTTCTATTTTAGACAACAAGGGAATTGGTGTGTTTTCCTCATGTAAGGTAATACACACCAAACAGATGTTCTTAAACTTATTTGAAAGGATCATGAGCATGTTCTTCATGTGTATTTTCATCCATAAATAGATTAGAAACACCATCTAGTGCTGAAACATGAGTTGTATTATCGAAATTAGACTATTCTAAGGCTGCATAATTAGCTAATGCATTAGAAGCATGAGGCTCGATATGAAATTTGGCCAATGGTTCAGAATTGATAGTAACCTTGGTCCCATAACATGTGTAGTGAAGAACAAAAAGGACCAATTTGAAGAGAGATAACCTCCTATTTTTGCTGTGAAATCTCTAGATAAGCATATATCAAAGTAAGGAGGTAAATCCACAATAGTAACATCTTGCAATATGGAAACATTCAGACAAGCATGTAATGTTACCTCCAGATTTTATGATGACACCAAATGTATTCGTTGCATAGTCCCATCAAGTTGTAGCACACTCTTCTCTGTAGGTTCATAATGCAAACCCAACTTTTCTGCAATTACTTTTGGCATAACTGTGCTACTTGCACCGCTGTCAACCATACAATTATGAACAAGATGCTCTCTAATAATCAGTGAAAAATAAAATGGTGGTGGTTTCTTGATGTCTTGAGCATTTAAAACCTTTTGAACCATCCATTTAACTTCTTTAATGTGGTCATGTTCCATTGTTCCAAGGACCATATCTATTTTCTGAACTTCCTTTTCTATTATTTTTGAAGAAATCTGCAGCTTAACAAGTTCATGAGAAAGTAGCTCTTGCTGTCCTGGAATACTTAGAGCATCCCACATTGAGATATTAACATTATGATTTTTCATTACATCAACAATGTTAAAAGAAGCAACAGTTTTAGAAACAGACTCTACTGTTTTAGCATAGGCTTTAGTGAAAACTAATTCTACTTCAGCTACTTTTGATATCTGAGGTATAAATAATCTTCTTGGATCAGGTTGTAGCTATTTTTTTTGTTCTTTACCAGCTGAAACACCTGTCTTTTTTGTGGAACAACAGAACTGTTAGCTGATTTTTGGCTTGTAGTTGCAGTTTATCTCAGTGACTGTGGGAAAAACAAGACCTATTTTGTTGTTTTTGACTTTCCTGGGCCTTTTCTTGAGCCCTAGTAGTAACTGCAATGAAATCATCCTCACTAAAACTGACTAAGTTCTGTTCAGGTGCTTTCTAAACATAATTTCTTGCTTCCCACCCTCCATTTGAGGCATGAACAATGTCTCAGGTTGAGGTTGTGCAACAAAACTTATATTCAGGAAAGCATTTGGGAAACTTGCAGTTGAATGAGGTTGATTACAAGGTTGACACCATTCTTCTTGTAGCCATATTAACTAGGACTAAAGTGTTAGATGGAGTAGGAGCCTTTGGGTCAAACTAACTTTGTGGATAAGGCTGCCTATAATTTTGATTCTGCTGATAAGGCTGTCTATTTTGCTGGTTTTTCTGATAAGGAGCTTGATAAGGCCTACTAGGTAATGCAAGTCTATTTTCAATCGAAGTCAGCTTGTTTCCCATAGTTTGTAAAGATTTAAACAAATCATCTAATGGGGTTGTAATAACAGGTTCAATAATGGTGATAGGCTATGGGATAGGTGCCAAATATGCTAAAAAGGCATTGAAGGCCTTGGTGCTAACTTTCTGGCTTGAATAAGACTATTTTTAGCTCGGATAGCAATATCATAGGCTATTGGGAGAGTTTCTCCTCCCATAGACTGAATCATAGTTGAAATATCATTGTTTAGGGCTCTAAGATAATAAAGAAAAAACATGATCAGCTTGAGGCTTGACACTTGCTGGAATTCTTTCCCAAGTTCTGGAAAAATGAATATTGAAACTAGCCATAAATTCATGAGGGGCTCTTTTAATCGTAGACATTGTCTATAAGAGATAAATGATATGAATTATCTTGAAATTGTTTCAGCAATTTACCACCTAACTCATCCCAAGTTCTTATGCTTCCAATCTCTAAATTTCTATACCATTGCAAGGCTTGACCTTTAAAGTATGCAGTTAAAAGTCTCAAAGCCACATCTTCATGGGTAATATTATGAACTGGACATAGGGCTGTAACATCTTTGATACGTTCTGTTGGTGTAACCTGATTTTCACTAGTGAATGAAGGTAAAATTTTCATGGCAGCATTAGGGATATCATGATAAACTGGGACAACTAATGGACTGCCATTAGTAAAGGTCATGAAATTCCTAGGTGGTTGAATAACCATTGGAAAAATGGGATTTGAATAGAGAAATTGATACGGGGTGATGGAAGATTAGGAGAAGGGTTGTGAAAACCAAGCCTAGTATAAGGTAGGGTGTTACCAACTCTTCTTCTTCTTGCAAAATTCAAAGGTAAAGAAATAAACTTAGAAGGAATTCCTCTTATCGATGATCTTGTAGTCACTTTAGGCATGGAACATGCTACAAAACTGGTCTGAAATCAGCCTTACAGAATCACCAAATAAATCTTAAAATATTTAGAATAAATTGCTGCGGTTTATAAATCAAAAAATAACTTTTGCTTACTATAATTATGCTGTAAATTGTTGTAATTAGATCACATATCTGATTCATTGTCCCACCAGGGCATGCCAAAAACTATTTTCTCTTGAAAATGCACCCTGTAGAGAGATGGCTGTCGGTGTTCTAAGCTTGCAAAATGGATCTCTCTCTTTCGTAGATACAATGGAAACACCTTAGGTCTATGGGTATACTTATTATATAGGTGAGTCTCCGGTATCAAGACCGGTTCCTTCTTGATGTATCCTAAACTAATTTTCTGGGGTTTGAAGGTAAAAGATGATTATAAACTGGATTCAAAAACTGGGGTGATACACCAAACTTGTATGAGGTCTTTGACTGAGTACATGCACAATTGATATGAAAATGGATTCTGGATGCAAAAACCAATATTTTTCAGTAGAAAATTAAGGCAAACACTTGATGTATTGAGTGAAAATTTCACAACAATACTGTTAAGCTACACATGCACACTAATATCATGCAGAAAATACTAAATTTGAAATAGAGTAGGATGATTAACCAGGGAATTTGACATTCACAAGGATTACTAAACATACACAAGACTGTAAATAATTGGAAAGGAAGAATATACTTCTCATTCAAAGGGAAAAACTGGCAAAAGTTTCTTCAGCACTCCTATGTCTAAAAGTCCTCCCCTTGTGCTTTGCCAATGCATGCAATATATATAAAAATTATTCATCCCACCCTTCCTAAAAATAGACTAAAATTGTACTCACCTATGCATCCTATTTTTATCCTTTATCATGAATAAATAAAGGAATAAAAATAAGCATGATAATACAATGAGGCATTAATAACCTTTTTTACAAAATACAACTCAGTCAAACTATAGTTGACTGTTCTATTTTTAATAAAGTTGGGTGAATAATTTACTAATACCTTGCAAGATGAGCAAGTCTTCTCCAATGCATGCAATTTCTGTCTTCTAGCCAATGATGTGGCATCTACAACTTGATTCACTTACAATTGCAAAAATAGCATTTTAAACTGCCCCTTGGATGCACATGCAAAAATTAATCTCCGTGCAAGTAAAAATAATGCCTTTTCTTTTACACTTTAGCAAAAGTTTGATCAATTCCACATCACCTATTGTAGGGACAAATGTGAGCACATGTGCAATAATATTCTACTCTTGTTTTGTGAAAAACAAGGTAATAGGCCTCCAAAAAGGCTCCTTGTACTATGATATTGACCTCTTGTTTGTCTTCTAGTTGTCACATGAAGAATGCACTTGTGCACACCATGCTATTGATTTAACTTCTAAAATCTCCCACTGTGGGGACCACCTTTGATGTGATCACTTGTCTTCCTCCTTTGCTGACTTGGCATAATACCATGATTTAGAATAAACATGGGGTCATTTTGTGGAATATTGGCATATTATACTCGACCATTTTTGGATGTCATTGTATTATGTGTTCGGCCACCTTTTTTATTATCATTGCATTATATGTTCGACAACCTTTTTTTATTATCATTTCATTGTGATTTGTTGTTGGTATTTGATTATTTTGACATATGTTATAATAACTTAACTAAGGTCAATGCAATGATCATTTAAATGACATGGGATGGCCCCCTCCCCATGGTGACTCACCCATTGAAATATTTTTTGGTGGCAAGATCACTAACTGTGGTTGAGTTATCTCTTTTTGGTGAAGGCCATCAATTTTGATTTGATTGATCCTTCGTCTTTAATCCTTAGTGTACCCACAATATAGGGTTTCACGTTAGTATTTAATATGGTTAAGTTACTGTGGTAATGTTTTGCATTTGCTTCAAATTTGGCAAAACAGTTTATGGCCATTGATTTTGTACTTGCTTGATCTCTGCACTGTTTGATCTAACCATGAGGTTAGGTTTATGAGGAAATAACCATGGTGAGTTGAGTTTTTCTTTGATCTTGGATATTGGCTCAAGATGCAGACGTTGATTATTGTGTACTGTTATCTTCCTCCACCGTGGATCTTTTAACTCTGATTGGCACTAGTGGTTGGCTGTGGTTTTTGTTTATGACTGTCAATTGTTACATGGCTTGATCTTAGCCATTGATGATAACTCTATATGAGTTAGGTTTATTTTAAAACTTGTTAAGATTATCACTTATGATTTATCATTTGCTCATTCTTAGTGGTGAATCCCTAGAATTTTTTTAACAGACTGCCATTGTTTGATCTTTGAACTCGATTCTGCAACTTTAAACGCACACATTGTATGGATTTCACTCTGTTTCAAGCTATGCGAGATTATGAGACTTTCATTGGAGTTTTGAAGCTCGTTTTATTTTTTGTGTAAGGATCTACGAGTTGTTATGTTCATTGGTTTTGGGTATCATCGAGATTTTCTCTATAGGAACAAATTCCTGTGATAGAGTCTTAAAGGTGACTGCTATTATTTATTGTTTGAGCTTTGAAGAACTCTATAAATATGGCTTTGTGAATTGTTTTGCATGTATATCAGATTATTTTTTTCATCTTTTTTCCATTGGCTTCCTACTTATAGCTTTTGAACTCTCAGCCGTTAGTCTCACGAAGGTGAATTTTTCATTTAATGACTGTAGATGTTTCGTTTCTTTTGATTCTTTGAGTTTTCCTTTATTGTGCTTCAATAATGTTTGAAACCCTTATCATTTCTACTTTAAATGCACTGATATCTATACTTATGTTGTGCATTTCTCTATGTTTCATTGTATTATGTGGCATTTCAAGCTTGGAAACATTTTGGGTGTCGTTATTTCTTTTGAACTCGGTTCCACTCAAAGGTTTCACCCATATCTTTCTGAAATAGGTAAGTTCTTGTCTCACTATTGATTTTTCTAAAAAGTTATAGAGCCTAAAACAGTCATGAAAAGTAAACCATTTTCTCCTTTTCGTTCATGTATTTTTGATGAAAACACGAGTAGATTTTTATGAATAACACTCTGCTATTAAATGAATCTAGGTTTTTACTCTATTTACTGTAGCTCACTGTGTCATTGGTGGGTTTCAGGTGTTCTGAGTTTTCTCTAGTCATCATGCATTTAAATCATTTGAGCCCTTATATTTGATGAATTTAAATCTTTTGACAGATTGATTCTTCATGTTTCTTCTAAAAAAATTCATTAATTTCGTTTATACCTACAATAGCTAGCCAAAATGTGGGTTTCGTATCTTTTGCTTGCTTATTTTCTTAGTCAAACCTTGGAAATTTAAAGTTTTGAACTAGAAATATTTGAAAACTCTTGTACTATGCTTTGTTATTCCTATGACTGAAGACTCCATTGTTCAAAATTTATGGGATCTGGTTTAGTGTTGTTAGCATGCTTGAGTTTGAGCTTAGTTTCTCCTTAGTTCAATGTGGTTTCGTATATTTTTCTTGCTTATTTTCTTGGTCAACCTTAGACATTTGAAGTTTTGAACTAGAAATATTTGAAAGATCTCATACTATGCTTTGTTATTCCTGTGACTGAAGACTCTGTTGTTCAAAATTTATGGGATCTAGTTCAATGTTGTTAGCATAATTGATTTTGAGCTCAGTTGCTCCTTAATTCTATGTATCCTATCTATGAACTAAGGCTTAATATATTGATTGACTTCTGTCTCTAGTGCTGTGAAGCTCTACGCTATGTTGTCTACTTTGACTAAAATTCTTGCATTGATTTTTAAGATCTGAGTTTGCTTGTTTCTTCAATAAGAACTCGATCTAAAAATTTTAATTGGGTGTAACACGAGCATCATTTAGAAATTCCCCGAGCTCTGAATTTTTATCTATAGCCTTTTGTTTAGCTTGTAGAAACCATTTGTTGAGACTTGTTTGAGCTCTTATTCATTTCTCATTATTTTCTTCAGTTGATATCTTATTGTGATAACTTTCCTACTCGCATCAATATATCAGTACCTGATTCATTTGTAAGCAATATTCTTGAATTCCATGAAAATGGTATGGATGTACCTATTATCTTCCTCTAAAACATAATGACCTTATTTGATAATGGATGTTGATAAGTTCATGACTGAATTAAATTGTTTGCATAACCCATATTCAATTGGTGGTTACAGTGTGAAACCTTGTGACTTTTCTCTTTCCATCTGTAGTATGCAATGATCAACTTGAAGAAACATCCCATCTTGCAGTTATGTTTTCTTCAATAAGATTTGTACTTTTGTTTTCCTTTTCAAGAAATCTCTACATGTAATCGTTACTCAGTTAGAAATGAATGAAATTCTTCACTCTATAGTTCTAAGTTTTCTCTGGATCTGTTCTTCATGGTGGTGACGTTCATTCCTATGTATTGTATTGGATTCTAAAAGTGTTATGAACTGTTGCACCTTTCTACAAACATTTATTTCATGAATTGTAATAGTGATCTGGCAGCAACCTATTATATTTCTCCTTATTTCAGTATGAAAAATGAAGATTCAGCTTGTCTGTTCCTTCAAAAATCTTCTAGTAAGCTTGGTTCCATTCTTGTAGATAATGATCATTCTTCTTGTAGCATACTTTTAATTCTCCTACTTATAGATACTGCAACTTTCTGAACTAATTTATCTGATAGAAATGTTGAATTTTTAGAAAAATTTGATTTCCTTTTGTTTGATGAATCATTTGTTAACTAATGACCTGAAAATGTCATCTTATTTATGAGTGTTCTTGGTGTAGCTCCTTTGTAACTTGTAGTTGCAATTGTAGTAATGATGTAGCATCTTGATCTATTTCTGTACTTGTCATACACCCTGTAGCAGTTACTAGAAGTGGTCATCTTGATCTTGATTCAATTATACTATGAGATTCTCATTCATGTACCTTGTGTTTTCTATAGCTGACATCAATTTGCTCCTTTCTTAGAGCTCTTTTCCATGTTTAGATAACTTGTTTGTTTATAATCCATTTCTGAGTTGATGTCTGAGGATTACTTGAGAATTACTAAATCTTTCTTAATGAAATTTGGAAAAGACTACCTGGAAATGTGAATTTGGTCCTTTATTTCTCAATTGTATTCTTTTCTTTGAGCTGTAACTGTATCCTTCATCTATTGAATTGTAACTCATTGTTGGAGGCTGAAATTTGATAACTGTTATCTTTGACCATGCCATGTATTATTTTCTTTTTACATTACTATTTGAATTATATACAACCTTCAAGCATGTATTAGTTTGAAATAACATGATGGAAAGATGTAAAATGTCCATTTTACATGGTAAAGCCCTGTCAAAATTTTCTCAGATTTCCTTTTCCATTATGTTTCAGCTGTAATCTTATCTCATTTTAGTTAACTTCAGTCTTTAGTCTTAAACTTTATAAATGTACTTTTTTTATTTAAGTTATAGAATGTATCACTTCTTTCTTCTCTCATGTATATACACATTTAGATAAACTGGTTAGAAAACATTAGGCTTTTTGGCCTCTCTTTTATTCCATAGTTTTTCTCTTTCTTCTTTCTGAGTGAATGAGTCATGTATGTTGCTACAGAATGGTGCTTTTATCAGTTGTGCCTTTGATCCCTCATGTAACTTATACCTCATGATGTTAAGAGATCCACTTGCATGAATTTGGATAGTGTAGGAATATGGATCAACCCTAAGCTATATATTGACAATCTTTCCTTTTCTTGTTTTTTAGGTACAGTGCCATTTGCCAAGCAGTGAGGATGAAGATGGACTAAAGGTGGAGCTAGAAATGCATCAACCGAAATGAAAGAAACCCAAGGAAATGATGGGTTATTTCATACTCCTTTACTTTCTCTTTCATGCATATGTACCTCTTACTTTAGTAGTTGTAATTGACTTTTACATTAGATCCCACGGCTTGTGTGAGAACATTTGAAATTCCTTATGAATAAAACATTGAATTCTGAAACTGAGTTGTGTATTTCTTTCTACATTTCAACTTTTGTATATGGATTGTATAATGAATTAAACAACTGAATAACATAATTGAATGTATTAAAGCATGAAGGAAGAACTTCTAAAATACTTGTAACTTTCAACAATGAACCATGAATGCTACAATTTGTCAACTATGATTGATGTTCCAAAACTTAACACTTCATCTATTCTACACTTTCATGTCTTCATCAAGATAACACATCTGTCCTTCTGAGGCTTTGTGTTCTCTGCTGAAGATAATCATGAAATTACAGACTATGTGATCTGTTACATTTTGTAACAACACACATAGCTATAGATTTTATGTAATCATTAATTAATCCAACAGAAACAATATTGAACTAAAAGAAACTCCCCTAGTTTAGGTTCACTTCACCAATTCCATCCATCGTAACAAAGTTTGGAGTTTCCCATTTTTGTACAAGTGTAAAAATTTTCAACAGCTTCCCTAGGGGGTAGAAATCAAAGTATATATAGTTAATCCGAGACTCTGGAGGAGGGGTAACATTGACTAACTGACCAAGGCCTAACGCTTCTAATAAATCAGTTCAATGATCATGAGAATTATTCAACAAATCCAAAAAGGAAACATGAGATAAGGTCTTGGTCAAATATGTAATTAAATTATAATCCCCTACTAGCCTTGGAGGTAGTAGAGTTTTGTTTGACATCGAGGCATACATAAGAATAGGATTCGTAAAATAGTCATGAGCACATGCGGTCGAGTTAAATTCAGGTCCAGTCTCTAATTTAACTAGGCCTACAATCTAGGTCTATTTTTCGGCCATCCAAAGGAGGCACTACTAGAGGGTTTGATGATGTAGACACATCATGGTCATTATTCCCAAGTGGAAAAACCTTGTTAGTGCCGTGAGGGTTAAGTTTCCTATTTTTGGGATGCATCGGAAGAGGGTCTCTATAAAATTGAAGGGAGTGTTATGAGGGGAGACAAGCCCCGTGTGAGTATTTTGCATCGGTGTCATGGGATTCGCTAAAAACATATCGATAAAGAGTTTCCTTTGGTCCTCCGAAAGCCATTGTATAAACTTATTACAATCATGGAAAGTCTAGGAATCATGTCATCAAACCCTATAAAAACCATATTATAAATCGGGATCGTAATCACAAGGTTTCTGATTTTGGTTATTTTGTGGTCAATAGTTTGGGTTGTTTCTTTATTATTGATTATTGAAGTTTAAGTTCGAAGGCCTCTGCCCTTGGTTCTGGTTTTGGTTTGGATACAAGCCTAGGTATTGAGTTAGGCCTTGAGCCTAAAATTTTTGTGGAAGTAGAGAAAGACAATTAAATTCCACTGTATTGATGGAAGGAGTAAAATTGTTACTCCTTTGGTTGTTTGCATTCACATTATTGTTAACATTGTTTGTGCTAGTAGTGCTAACATTATTTGAATTCCTAACTTGATCGGTAAGACTATCTGTCGTAGCACCATGGTTATTGTTAAGGACCTTGGGCCCTTGATTGTTATTAGTGTAACCATTTTGGTAATTATAATTACCTTGTGAGAGAGTGACCAATATCCCATTCGAACCACATGTTTTTCGACTACTATCAATAGTTGTTTGGTCAACATGGAAAACACCCTTTAAGACCTCTTCATAGCTCCTAAGAGGAAAAATTTTGCACCTCTTCCTTGGTTTCCTGATTGAGGGAATGGAGGAATAAGTCACAAAGCTCTGTCTGATCCATTTCAGGATCACTAGTTGAAGAGTAGAAGACTTTCCACCATCTTTGGATGAAATGGGCAACATATTCGTTATGCTCTTTCTTGATATGGAGGAATTCTCTGATTCCTATTCTTAAAATCTTGTTCATATCAAAATCCTTTATGAACTTTGAGATGAGTTGTTTGAATGAATGTATTGAGGCTTCTGGTATTATGTAGTACCAATCGAGAACAATCCCCTCAAGGGTTTTGGGGAATGCTTTTTTACAGCCACATCCCATAGGAGTAGCTCTCTAATAGCAGTGACATATAATTTAATGTGTGTGTTCAGATCTCCCACCCCTTTGAATTTCAAAAGATCTGGTAGATTCCATGGGAACATAACACTCTATATGGAAAATTCAATGGGTTCCTTGAGATACTCAGAGTATGCACCCACTACATATGACTCAACCATGGACGACCCCTAATGGGGAGGTGGAGATGAAATAGGAAGTTGATACAGAGAAATATAAGAATTCACAGGGGCATAAGGAAACCCCTAAGGTTGGATGCATGAAAAAGAGAAAGAAAAAATGTTCCCTTATGGTGATTTTGAATACATATGAAGATAAGGGAGAACATTTATTTGATAACGAGTCACAAACACGAAACTAGGGAACACCGCATTTCCAATTGGAAGGGTATTTGATGAACGCACCTCCAATTGGCGCATGTGGTATGTATCTGTATATGGAATGAGAGGGCATGCCTAACATGCTCGATCTAGTGAGGATGTCTCCATGGATAGGGATACCCATGTAGACCAAAGGAGGTGATGATACCTAAGGTATGTAACTAAATTTATTAACCTGATGTGGAGTATTTCCTTGTACTGTATACATTGTAACATGAGAAGCTTGAGAAAGCTCTAATTCCCTAACCCTATCCACCAATGTTGAGATTACATCACCCGATGATGGTGTTAAATATTTCTTTAGCATGCATTGAGCTTTGTTAGGCTATAAAGGCGTATGATATCCTATTATAAATTGTTCATTAGTAGACCACCCCTCTTTGGGCATACTTTCTATAGCAGGAGGGGTGGAAGTGTTGTTATGAAGAAATAACATCTACATACCTGTAGACACCTAAAATTAGCACTGCTAATTCCATTATTGGCTTCCACTAGGCCCCTTTCATTATCACATAAAACATCAACATCTAAATCATTGCCATACTTACCTCACATAAATCCACATCCCTCATTAATTAACATATTACTTTCATACTCTTCATCTTAGGTTATGTACTTATAAACCTATACCCTCAATTAATTAACTAACTCGACACCACATTTCATAAGTTTCCTGTCCCCCCATGTCTAATTAATTAATTAAATAATTAATTTCTTATATTACACCTCACTCCACTTATCTTTATGAAGCCCATATTTCACACTAGTTAAGACTAGTTTAAGTAAGGAACCTACCAAAAACACTCCTAACCAACTTAATCACAATCTTAACCCATCAAACCACACATTTCAACCTCACTCTAGTTATCACATCACAATTCCTCGAAATCACAAGACACTATAGTTCTAATTATCAAATTTATGCCTTCTTATCTTTCCCAAACTCGAATTGACTGAAATCGCTGGTGATTTCCTTGGTCACTGATGATATATATAAACCAGTTTCTTTGCCTCTCTTGGGGATCATCTAGGTGAATTGGGGAGCATTCTCAAGTTTCATTCAATTTTATCAGTGTTATTCTTTATCAAGAAAGAGCACATTCACAACCATCCAACGTCTTCAATCTGTTCTGAAGTCTGTTCATTATTCAACTACAACATGTACTAACCTCTCACCATCCATCATCATCCATTATCTGTTATCAATTTTCAACACTATTTTTCATCTTAAGCATAATTATCTGATCAATTCTTAAATATTTTTTTCCTTCACAAGATCTTAGCTTCATTTTAGGTAATCAAATATCTCATTTTATCAGTTTGTCAAAATTTTGTAGAATTTCCTGCATTTCCTATGTATTATGTCTCTTTCACAGTTATATTTCATCCAAAAATTCTTATCATTTGATTTTATCCTTTGTGTTACTAATTTTCTGTCAAGGATATCTTATGTTAGATGGTCATAGGTGGATCCAATCATCCAATCATGAGCATAAAATCTCTTCTAATAATCCATCATCCACTTCATTTGGAGCAGTGTGATCTTCCGCATGACCTAGAGTTGTGTGCTATCCACTCAGCCCCTATCGAAAAATTATAAAGAATTTTTGAATCCACCCAGAGGATCCGCGAGGATACTAATGAGTTTAGGGAGGCTTATTAAGAGGTGCAACATATCCGAGATGACTTATCTTTGTTTGAAGTATTAACACAAGGCTAGATTAGACATCCCTGAAGGTTCTAACACCGAATCTATACTAGAATTTGGAAATGAAGTTAGTTTTGAAGACTCTAACTCATATTTTACACAAAAATACGACACTGAAGAATAATATTTAGACTTCTTTAGAGACAACTATATTGAGGATCCTAATTTATAATTCTCCAAGGAGGGTGACCTACACTGCTCTGTGGGTTCAAACTTCTCTAAGAATACGGACACCGATCTTGATTTTGACTTTAAGCCCTAGTTATATTTATTTTTATATTGTCATCATCAGCTGAATATATGTAAGAAGGTGAATAAATCATAAACATTTGATCATGTATTTTCATATATCATATGATGTATTTAATCTTCATAAATAAAATTGAGTGTTTCAAAGTGGGTTGACATCCATACAAAGAAGTCCTTGGGATTCTAGGAACTGTTCTTTGTTAAGAAACCCACCTATCTTTATTACTAATTATCCTTTGTTTAGTTTTTTTTATTTACATGGTTCTCGTGGAAGACGAGTTGGTTTCACTTTTTCTATAGAGCGCAACAATTCGATCAAAAATCCACCACACTCATGGGTATCATAAAAATCCTACCATATCGAGGTTTGGTAATTCATATTAACTTGTTTATGAAGTTAGGTGGGAGAGGTAAGATTTTTCCCAAACATTTTGGCACGCCTGGTGGGAAACCGTTCCTTCTTTTTATTTGCTTCATTTCATCAATAAAATAACATTTTTTTTCTGATTCCCTGTGTAATAATTTCTCACAATTAGACTAATCACCTACTACTGGGTAGATCACTAATGATTTTTCTATGTGTTTTTGTTATGTATAGCCGCATAATTTTATTTTTTTTACTTATTACATTCTAATTTTTGTTTTTCCTGACATCTTTACAGGGTGTTTTTTCTAAAAATCTCATTTGCTAGATTACCAGATTGCTTGCTTTGAAATTTATCTAAAATCTAGAAAAAAGGAGGAATGATTTCAAGGTGAGTCATGTAACTTTCCTTTTGTTTTCTATTTTACATTCATGTTTGTTTGTCTTCATTGAAAGAAACATCTCAATTTGGATCTTAAAATAAACAATTTGTATTGTTCTTGCTTCATATACTCTAATTAAGAAAGAAATTTGTTGCATTTACTTATTTCTTCCCCCACACACAACCAAATCACTTCAACATAAAAAATGCATTCAAAAAATTTCCACCCAGGTGATAACTGATTGGGATTTCATCACCCAACAAGGAAACTGACTCAGTGTTCTAGTTGAGTATAAACATTTGTCTGTTGGTATATATTGGATCAACACCTGAATCCCTTATCACAGCGAGACTGTGAAGTGAGGGGGTAGGTCTCAATACCATGCACATACCAAAAGATGTATAGATTTGGGCCTCACGTACCTTTGGGTATATCGAGCACTCCACCCTTAAACATTCTTGAAACCAACCATAGACTACCATTTCCTAGGACCTTCGTTAACCATATTACATATTTCAGTCTTTCATAATTAATTAAGATAAAGATAAAACGATATTTTTCTTGCTTTTACTTGTTGTTTGTAAATCAACCTAATTAGTCATTTTTAGTTTTTTATGTGTTTGTTTGTACTTACTAGACAAAAAGCTCATAATAAAACTATTGAAAACATGTCCACCCCACTACCTATATCATTTTAGTAACATGTTCCCCTTTATACTACATCATTTCCTAAATCACTTTCTACACCGAGGCAAAAAAAAATCCCATTTTATCAAACAATTACATCCACTCCCCTTTCCAACACCCAAAAAATTTGGAATAATTCAAAGGCCAAATATAATGAAGAAATGGGACAACAAATTTTGAAATCCACACATCAATATCATAGTCAAATCCTTCATACATATGGACTAGAAGAAAAAAACACATCTTTTCTCCTAGTTCTCAATCAAAGGCACCCGACCCTCCTTTCTATAGTAG